>BRKX01000013.1:54881725-56265891 GCA_026008535.1 Perilla frutescens | reverse complement strand
TGAGCCCGCCGCCGCCGCCGCCACCGACGGTAAGTTGCTGTTTTCCCCTCTTTTTTTTAATTCCATTTTGTGGTATTTTTTTTCATTTATATGTATTTTTTTTTTGTATTTATCTTCAATTGGATCTTTCGAATAAAACAAAATATTATAAACAAAAAAAATCAAGCAAATTGTTATTGTATATGCTTAAAATATGTTTATAAACAATTTGCATCACTTTTGAGGTGTTTAAATTTAATTTCATTTTTCTAATCTGATATGTTGAAATATTTTGTAGTTCATAATATGATATTCATAAAAATTAAATTATCAATATATATTAGATATAAAAAAAAATTAGTACATAAAATTACTTTACCAACACACACACTATTTAGTAGATATTGTGTATTTATATACTAAATTTTATCAAGTGTGTAGAAAATATACTTAGTAAGTTGAGCTTACATAATAGTAGTTAGTGCAGACATTATTTTTAATAGTTAGTGACAACAATAAAATAGTATTAGTTATTTTTATGTTTTTTCACTTTTTTTTTAAACCACACAGTATATATTAATATATATTAAAAATGATAATGTATTATATTATTTTGAGTTTCGCAATGAATACTATACTTTATGTAAAATTGGGCTCATAAAGCAAAAACATTTTTATTTACTTAGGAAGGTCAACTTGTATTCTTTTTCTTTTCTTTTCTTTTTTTTTTTTTTGTTTCCGCCCCTTTTTTGGTTATGGAATGTGAAAGGTTAAGGAAAAGCACACAAAATTAAAGTGTTAATACTTAATACTGCTTAGGCCCATTCTTGACCAACCAAATGCAATACTTAATACTGCTTAGGCCCATTCTTCACCAACCAAATGCAATATAATTAAAGTAAATTAAGTACACAAAATAACGTCCAATATTCTTCTATAATTTGAATTTATGCAAGCATGTTAGTTGAAGTTTTGAAAACATGTTAGTTGAATTTACTAAAGTATGTTAATTTGAATTTATGAAAACATTTTAGTTAAATGGGACTAGGGCCCCTGGATCCCTCTATATTAATTGTATGTAGTTAGATTGGGACGAGGGCCCCTAGATCCCTCTATATTAATTATAAGTATTTACATTAGGACGAGGGCCCCTGATTCTCTCTGGTGTTTGGTTTTTGCTAGTTAATCCCTGAACCTAGTTAAGTTACGTCAATGACTTGGTCAAAATATAGGTTTCACGTCGTTATGCTGCCGAATTTTTTTCCTAATTAATTTTATAATTTAGGCAAGTATGAATCGAGTTCCTAGTCGAGCTTGGATGTATCAACGGAGTCGCGATGAATCCGATTTATTAGAATTTACAAATAAGATCGAAAATTTTATAGACTTTGCCACTAGCCATCCAGCATTTTTAGATGGGGAAAATATGAAGTGTTCATGTGCAAAGTGCAAGAATCGGCCTTATAGAAATCCATTTGAGGTCCGAATGCACATTTGTCAGCACGATTTTGTGCCGAATTATTACACAATGATCTTTCATGGAGAGGTTGGTCTAATGGATTTTGTCTTTTTTGAATTTTACGTTTTTATTTAATTAAGATCATGTGCATAGATATCTTTATGAGTTGTTTTTGTCAGATGACTAGAGGTGGTAGATCTCACGGGGCTAGGTCATGAGCTCTGTCATCTATGGGATCCGCTGGTGGTACCATTGATGATAGTGTCGGTCAGGATGGAACCGATGCTACAGGAGAGGAGTCCCTTACAGTTGACTCGAGACAGGAGCTTGGGCTCGAGACCGTAGGCAGGGAGAGGTATGTTGATCTATATATCAATATATTCAATTAATTTACTTTATGTATATAATTGAATCTAATTTGTATTTTCAGAGTCATGAGGCCCTCGAACGCCTGTTGAGGGTAATTACAGCGATCTTCAAGAGATATATGCATCTTACGGGCTTCACTTGAAAGAAGGTGCCCGTGGATAGGAGAATGTTGTATTGGGATGAGTTCAAGGTAAAAAAATTGATATATATATATATATATATATATATGTATTTTGTGTTATCTAATATTATTACTAACATCGTTGATTATTGATGTGTTAATACAGAAGGAGTTTAGGTGGTCTTATCCTGATGAGGAGGTGCTTTCGCTCTTCTGGAAGAAGTGCCAGGACCGATACAGGGACATGGTGTACCATATGAAGAAGGATGACTACCAGGCGGGCAAGAAGCCCGATTTTGTGCAACAGGAGGACTGGCTTGCATGGATAGCTTACTGGCAGGCAGAGGAGACTCAGGAAAAGGCTTGCCTGGCCAAGAGAAACTGCAACACCGAGTCCGATGGCCCAGGATCCTCCAGCCAGACTCACTACAGAAGGGTGCCAAATGTGTCGTGGATCATATGCGCGATCTGGTACGAGTTATAATAATTATTTAAGTTCATAGTATAATAAATTAACAAATTCTAATAAATTTCATTTTATCTTGTTTAATCAGACTAGAGAGCAACATATGTCCCAAGTGGGAGGCGCGCTACCAGACCTACCTCAAGCTTCACTGTCCGGACGGCCTTTGGACTACAGTCAAGGCGAGGGAGAACAAGATAATTTTTTACAAATATTTTAATATATATTTGTATATATATATATATACGTATATATAAATAATTTATATTGAAAAATGAATTACATTTATCCTGATAAATACAGAATAATGTGATGCCTTGACTGCAAAGTGGAGAGCGGAGGGCAGAGAGCCAGATATGGGCTAGATTTTCCGCCAGATGGTGGCGCCTGATAGGAAAGGGCGCGCTATCGGGCTGGGGAACATGGCCCCTGTCATTCGTCGCCCTTCTAGTGCAGCTGGAGGATCATCATCGTCATCGAGCTTGGGCTCCGGGTCGCTGTACACCCAGGCAGAACTTGATGCGAGACTAGGTGAGATGCAGGCGTATATGGATGCCTAACGTGAGTCTGTGCAGCAGGTGCTGGAGAAGCAGGCCAGGATGGAATCCCTACTTGAGCGCCTTCTCAACCAGCAGTCGGGTGGTGCTGGTGACGGATCCGAAGGGTCTAGTAATGGTTCCGGAAGGCCGGATTGTGAGGCAGGCACGTAGTTGTACTATTACTGTATTTATGCTACAATTTTGATATTTATTTATATGTATTATACATTTTGTATTAAATTGTGTACAATTATATATATATATATATTAGTTTTATGATCTTTTATTATGTTTGGGTACAAATAAATATTTAAAAATAAAAAGGAATTAAAAAAACCAAATTAAAAATAAATAAAAAACCAAAAATGGCGACGAAAATGTTCAGTCGCCCGATTTTTTATTTTATGAATTAAATTATTTTTTTATTTGGTGACGGAAAATTCTGTTACTGTGTCATTCACCTCAATTTAGCGACTATTTACAACGACACTTTAAGGCGATGGACTTTTCCGTCACCACATAAGGCGACGGAATAGTTCTTTAACGATGAAATTTTCGTCGCCATTCCATCACCCGTTAAATTGGTGACGGAAAATGGGTATAGAGCGACAGAATCCGTCGCTCTTCCATGGTTTTCTTGTAGTGAGAGTTGGTGCACGTAAGTGCTCCTCGTATGCAATTATTCTGAATTCCATCTCAACACCACCGCGAACCTGCCAACTTGGGCTTGGTTAGAATATTTAAAATTCAAATTCTAACTCAAGCTCAGCTCATTTAAATATTATTCTTAGTTTAGCTTATTTAAAGTTAGTCTTAATTTTTTGGTAATCTTATTTTTCTTTTTTCTTTTTTTACTTTGTACATTTCAACTAATATAGATTTTATACTGTAATAGTAATAGTTTAAGATTAACTATAAAACAATGGTGTTACGAACTGTTACTCTTGAACATTTGATTTCTTAAATTTGATAATAAATTTTTGAGAAATTGTATATTTTTTTTGTCAATATTAGTTGTAATTTATGTTAATTTCCTTTTTCATTTATTAATGTGTTACTTTCAATAATATTAGTTTAATATATATATATATATATATATATTAATTGATTTCATTAATATTTAATTATGAGTATTGTTTTGGCAATATTAATCTTAATTTTTAAAATTTTATTTTTTCCTTTATTACACTATACATATTATAATTTATAAGCTATAACTTTTTTTTACTCACACAACCGACCTGTGGTTTTGAGAAGATTTGAACTTGTGACCTTTGGTCTCCAAGCAATCTCACTTCACCATTAGGTCATCACTACCAGGACATTTATAAGTTATAACTTATAGACAAAACACATTCATATGTCCTTATACTTTTAAATTTTATTTTGATAGGTCCCTATACACTTTTTTTATTTTAATAGGTCCTTCTATTTCTATATTTTATTTTAATAGGTCCTTACACTTTCTATAATTGATATCATTATATCCTTCTTTAATGGAACTAACATAATTATTTTTTTCATTATGTAACCTGCATTCCAATATGAAAAATAACAAATTAAAATTCAATAATAAAATTAAAGAAAATAAAAGCCTACATTAGAAACCAATTGGGAACAATTGTAATCGGCCATCATTTTTCTTCAAATTCATGGGTTTAGCATTTTTTTTTTCTATGATATTAGTAATAATCAAAGATCTAATTAGGTAGTGATCGAGGTTATTTATTCTTTTTATTTTTTCAATTTGAAAAATAGAACTAAATTAAAATGTTTGAAGTTTTGATCGATGCCAACGGTGATGAAGAGTCAACTCTTTCCCTACGCCAATGCTTTTTTTTTAATTCTCTTTAATTTTATTAATATTGTGATTAAATTTTCTATTTTTAATAAATAGGTTATAGGTTAAATAAAGGAATAAATTAACAATTCCGTTAGTTCTGTTAAATAAGGATTGAACGATATCACTTATAAAAGTAGAACGACATATTGAAAGAAAATATAAATATAAAAGGACTTATTAAAACAAAAAAAATTATATATAAGGACCTATTAAAACAAAAACTTAAAATACAGGGACCTATAAATGTGTTTTACCTAACTTATATTCTTAGAAGTTATAACTAAGAATCTAAGATGGACCACACACACACACACACACACACACACACACACACACATATATATATAGATATATATATATATATATTAATTTTCTTTTTTCTATAATTGCTTTTATTACTTATCTACTCTTGTCTTAAGTATTCGATTTCCTAACTTTGAAAGTATTAGGTTAATATCATTGATTTCATTTCATATTTATTATTTAATTAATTGAGAAGTATTATTTTATCAGTATTAGTCTTAATTCCTTCTGTTACTTAGTATTACTATTGAGCATTCTATTTCTTAATTTCAATAATAATAATTTAATAATTATATAATTGATCTCATTTCATATTTCATATTATTATTTATTATACTAATATACTATGTAAAATTGTAAATATGATAAACTATAGTATATTATATAGATATAGATATAGATATAGATATAGATATAGATATAGATATAGATATAGTACGTTAGTTTATGCATACAATTGTTACTCTTGAATCTTGATAATTTGATTTCTAACTTTAATAATATTAGTTTTAATATCATTGCTTTAATTTTATTTTTAATGAGAAATGTTAATTTGACAAAAGTTATAATATAAAGAAATAATATTTAAAAATATAAAAAAATAAAATAAAAGATAGTATGTATTTCGCATTCTAAATTGAATAGCTTGTGAGTTAGCTCATGAGACAGCTAGTTTAAATAGTCATTAGCTTGGCGAGCCGAGCATCCACAAGCTCGAGCTCGGCTCCAGAAAATGATGAGGTCGTTTATCAGGCTAGAGCTTAGCTCATTTAACAAACAAGCTAGTCTTGAGTGAGCTTTTTTTGAGACAATACTCGAGCATCTCACAAATAGTTTGACTCGTTTATAACCCTATTTATATCAGACAGATTAAATTATCACTTCCAATACTAAAATGTATCACATTTATTTTACTGAAAATTACTTCTGAAAATAGAAAGGTGGTGCTACAAAAAAAACGCATTCTACTGGAATTTTCCATCGCTAAATCTCAAAAATCCATCATTAAAATGATTTAACGACGGACTCAATCTGTCATTGAAAACCTCATCCTTAGCCATTTTAACGAAGTGCATGAGCCCCACACGCCACACTTTTATTTAACATTTGCTACTCTCTAAAATCGAACTTGCAACCTTCCAATAATGCATAACTTTATGCTATGTGTCAAACCAAGTGTGCTAATGTATGTTTATGTCAATATTTAGATAGAGAAGAGACACACACACACACACACAAAAATTGTTGTACTATATTTTATCTTTTTATTTATAAATTAAATAATTAGATTAATAATGTTTATAAATGTGTTTTTTTAAATTGAATGTAGATTTTTGAAATTACACTTTATTTTTAAATGTTAATTTTAAATTATACTATCTCCGTTTCGAAATATTTGTTGTTTTGTTTTTTTTATCTGGAATTAAGAATTAATTTTGTGGATAAATATACTCATCCCTCATATATGCCATAAAATCTAATTCATCTATATTTTCCTAAAAAATAATAATATTTTCTCTCTCCATATATTTTTCTCTCTTCATATATTATAGGTAAGTTAGAATCAAGAAATCTTGTAAGATTTGAGAGAGTTAAAATTGGGAGAGAGGATGCCAAATTATATAAAACAACAAACATTTTGAAAAAAAAACCTAAAACAACAAACATTTTGAAACGGAGGTAGTATATTTTTCATTTTAATTAAATTTTTAAGGATATATATGTATCCATTAATTTATCTTCATTTCTATTATTTATATCATGTATCAATGAATATATATAATATAGACATTTTAAGTATATATTACAAACTTTAATGTCTCTGATATTATTTGAATATAATATTTATATTTCTGCTCTCTAATTCTCAATTTTTTTTTAATTAGACATCACTAAAGTACAAAAAAAAAGATATTTATAGATAGAATTTTCCGTCTTTAAATATCTAATTTTTTTTTTTTTACTTTATGATGGTTCATTAAAAAAATTAAACATTTAATTCATCTCTAAATATAAATATTATATCCTAATAATATCATAAATTTACATTACCCGTCTTTAAATTTGAGACAGATAATTCCGTCTCTAGACATTTAAAGAATTAATTTTTGTGTCTTAATGTAAATATTATATCCTAATAATATCATAAATCTTCATTGTAGGCGGGATTTTCTGTTTTTAAATTAGAGACGGAAAATTCCGTCTTTAAATATCTAATTTTATTTTTTTTACTTTAGGGATGAATTTTTTTTTAAAAAAAAGTTAGACATAGAGAATGAATTTTTTCTATCTCTAAGTGTGCATAATATATCCAAATAATATCATATATCTACATTAGAGTCGAAATTTTATGTGTTTAAATTAGATACAAAAAATTTCATCTTTAAATAATCTAGTTTTATTTTTTTTACTTTGGGGATGAAAAATTAAAAAAAAAAAAAGTAAACATTTACAGAAGGAATTTTTCGTCACTAGATGTAAATATTTTATTGAAATAAAACAATAAATCTACATTAGAGATGAAATTTAACATCTCCAAATTCGAGACCGAAATTTCCATCTGTAAATATCTTCTTCGTTTTTAATTTAGGGATGTAAAATTAAAAATATTAGGCATTTAAATACGATTTGTTTTCACCGAGTCTCCAATGTAGAATTATGTTATTATTTGGATCCATTTAGAGATGAAAAATATAGAAAATATAAAAATTAAATTAAATTTATTTTTAGCGACTTAAAATTCCGTTGCTAGCGTAAGAAAAAAAAAATTATTTAGAGACGGAAACTTCTATCTCTAGTTTTATATATATGTATTTGGTATATATCTAGCCATGATTAAGTTTTACTATTAACTTTTTAATTATTATGAAATCAGCTAAAAACTCGATAATAGTATGTGTTATGTATAACATCAATGAGTATATTTTCAATGATGTATTAATTTTAATAGTCGTAAGATATTATACGGGCCCTTTGCTATTTTACAAAAAATTATTTTGAGGCGATTCGAAATTCATAAAATTTTCACATTCAATTATAATACGGTCAAATCTAATATTTTAAATATTAATTTATAAATATTTAAATCCCTGCGTGAGTAATACGAGTTTTTTTAATTAAGTCAAAAACCAGACTAAAATATGGCATTTGCCGTTGAATTTATTTGACGTTCGTGTAATCCTATTGCTAAGCAATATGATCAATTGATCTTTCCCTGTATGATTAGGCAAAACCTTAAACATTATTAAGTATTTTCTTAAACTAGATTTGTGCTCATGTTGACATTTTCTGTGAGAAGACTATTTCTAGATTCGATGAATGTGACTTATATACGTACTAAATTTATTCTTTCTCACACATTTATTTTTATTTCTAACATCAATTTCCAAATTTCACTATTTCCAGTTCAATTTATGAAATGTATTGATTTTTAAAAAAAATATAATGATTTTGTTATGATAAATAACTTAATATTTAGAATTATAGGTATAGAAAATAAAAATATGTTTGTTTAATTATATTTTCAATTTGAAATGTATGATTGAAATGAAAAGATAAGTATTTATACGGTTATAATAAATTGATGAACTTTTAATTAATGGATTCCATTTTTATTATATATATACACGATTCAATAGGTTATATAAGATTAGAAGAAGTGAAAACTAAAATTAAAAATGAGTAAGACAAACTTGATTTCGGTATTTTAAATAGTAAAAAGTGAGAATTTCCCGTTTGGAAATGTAAACAAACAAGACCTAACATTTCCAGTCTAAAAATGGTTTCATGTGATTGATAAAAAGATGGAAAGTGAGTACTGCAATGACTTTGATTTGAGTTATCAAATAATATTGCCATAGACTCCCTAGATGCCTACTGGAATCAAGCATATCCTTCACAGATGCTCAAATTCCAAACCCAAATTCAAAGCCTAATTTATATGGTCAAAAGTGCAATTACTTGAAAATTTAACTCCTAAATCCAAAATGAGCAGCAATAAATTATTATGTCTCAAAAGATCAAAACTGCAACATCCTAACTCAAAATTTTAACATAAAATCCAAAATGGAAAACAAATTCAAATGTCACACACTAGAATGCGATAGGCGGCTGCCTTTACAACATTGGTCTCAAGTAGTACACAGATAACAAATTGCAACATAAATTATATGGGTATATAGAAACACTCAAGGGTGAGTGACCAGTTTTCCAGCCACTCAACACTTGATTTCCTTCAAACCATGGGCAAAGTACAAAAATGTCGGATCAGTAGCACCTTCCTTGTAGTAAGCAAACACCAAGGAGCTGTCATCATGCATGCTCTCTCCGACAAAACTACAAACACAAAAAGTTTTGCGCATTCATCATTATCTAGTACAAATACTTGGGCATAACATGGGCAAATATTCAATTTTAGCTTAAAGACAGAAGAACTAGGAGTTTTTCTTCTTAAATCGGAGATCAAACCTTTATCATTCATCATTTTAACAAATATATATACTACACAAACTCAACAAGAATCTACTAGTGCAGAGGGAAAAAAAGAGAACTAGGAGTTAGGCATCTTACAATTGGAGATCTTTGATTTTAGAGATCAGATATTTGGTTGCTCCCTCAATGGACTTCTTGAACTCTTCTTGCTTCTCCCCTTCAAGCTTAGCAGTCAACAACTTGATATACTTCTTGATATATCCAATAAATTGTTTCTTGTCAAAAGGAGGTTGTTCCTATAGAAGAAACTGTTGTCAGAACATGAAGCCCAAAAATCATTATCGAGACAAACAACACATTTTTTACAGCAAAACACAAACCTGCAGCCTGAATGTGTCGACAATGTCGACCACTTTCACAGCTTGGTCATCAACACCTTCATCCTCACCACCACCTTCGGCAGAAGGGTTTGCCCCAATGTCGACATCAACTGATCCCGTAACTACCCACTGATGGGTGAGAAAAATTACAAAACAATGATCAGATCACCAGCGGTCTCGTAAGAGAAAGTTAAACAAACGGGCTGATAAATAGAGCCATTAAAACGACATGCATAAAAGTGAAAAGTCTAACCTTGCCCTGGACTTCCCATAGACATCCATTCTCAATTTCATTGTATGGAAAAGAGTCCGAGAGGAGTTCGTCGCCTACAAATAATCCAAGACAAAGTCATCAAACACTCCAACAATCACAAGTTAAAAATTAGCCTAAATAAAATAGATATGTGCTTCCGCCACAATAAAATCTCAATAATCTGATCCATAGAGCACGAGCAAAATGATGGAATCTCGACCAAGCATTCTTACTTGGTAGTTGACATATATTATAATATAAGTTGTATAAGTTACAATAATTAGTCCTCCGATTTAATATTTTTTCCTTACAGCAGCTAAATATTTAATAGAAAACAAATACTCTTACTTACCTGCAGCAACTCAACTCAGACAAGGTTGAAAAAAGGCATAATCATGTTTCATATAACACAGAACTAATTAATTACAGCAACTTTTAGGTTTTGTGTGAATGACGACATAATCAACAAAGAAGAATAACTACACATAAGTAAAATTTATTAAAAAAATCAACTATCATAGATATGAGCCTTCATATATAAATATGCATAAAAAATTACAATAGTCAGATGACTACTATTACTACTACTCAAAAACAGAGCAAAACCCACAAGTTGCCTAATCTCCAACAAATTTAGAAGGTTTCAATCTTTAAGCTTTTAAATCATCGAAGAAACACATCAAATATCAAATTTTAAATTAACAACTCATAATCATGAACGAATTCAGTCACCCAAACAGACAGCAACAATTCATATTTCAATTATGCCCAACCCAAATAATAAAAAGGCGAAAACGATTGAACCTACAGCAGCAACCCAAATTTTTATGCAATCTTCAACTCAAAGGTCTAATCTTTTAATCAAACCTTAACACAATTCAATCAAATCAAAAGCAGCATGCAATAGATCTAGCACCCAACAACAAAATCGAACTAAACTAATAAACAAAACCCACTTGAAAAAAATAATAAATTTCACAAGTAGATCTGGCAACTAACATTGAGATTCATCACAACAGGAATACCCCACATATTCAAGTTTAAATTTAAACAAAAAAATCGAGAATAATTTACCGGTGAGCAAATCTTGATAAACCAACATGATTACAGAATTTTCAGCTCTCAATCACAAACCCCAACGACAATCAAGGGATTCTAGAGAGAGACTGAGAGGGGGAGCAGAGCAGTCAAAGAATCAAAAAAAGAAATCAATATGAATGAATTTATACATAAAGGCGAGGGTTTTGGGATCTCAATTACATAACCAGATTTGGATTTTCTTCCCCAATTTGTATGGGCCGTTGGTATGGGCTTTTTAATCCATTGGGCCAGAAACTGAATTATCCATCTACCGAATACTAACCTTAAAAATTGTACACTAGGTCCGGTGTATGAATAAAAAAAACCTACAAATTATAAATTGATAGTCGAACGAAATTTTTATATAGAGCGGATGAACTGAATAGGATTTTAGGACCAGACAAAAGATCGACTGAATTTTATTGTGTTTTTTTTCTCCTAAATTTTAATAAATTGATTTCACCTAGTTACAAAATTTAATTTACACTTGAGGACTTTTTAATAGTTTAAGAATATTATTATATAATATTACTTTAATATGAATATAAGAGCAATACATATAATTATATATCTAATATTATATATATTTATATGTATTAATGTAATAAACCTTATTATGTTGGTTCGGGCCATCCATTTTTGGAAAAAACTAAATAGTAATTTTAATGTTAGAATATGGATGAGATACGAAACTTTGAACTAAATGATCTAAGTGCATAAACATGAGTTGTATACAATAAAATGATAAAACATAATAAATTTTAAAACAACAAAAACTTAAATAAAACTAACTACCGAAAAATATAAGAAAGCTCATTGATAATTAATAAAAGAACTAAGGTGTGGAAAAAATAAAATTACATAAATTATGTACAATCCAATCTGGATAATATCCTATTTGTTTCATGTTTAGATTCACCATAAGCTTGTGTAAATGCTAGCTGAACAAAAATAATGTAAAAACATATAAACAATAATAGTTTAAGATCAAAATAACAACAACTTTAAATAATTTATCAAGAATAAAGGAAACTCGAAACCCTGTAGAGATCACAACTTTCTTAAACCAAATCTGTAATAAAAAAAAGGTACAAAAGTTAGTATATGTGCCACATCCCTTGTATAGGATAACTTATCTTAATATAGTAAAAGCTGATTTTTTTTATAATCATCCTAAAAGTAATTGCATGTAATAATTATAGTCGAATAAACTTAAAGGAATCCAACATTAAAATTTTACCTTAAAATCTATGTTGCAACCCTTTTGGGGATCACTATAGAGATATCAAGTTCGAGACCTATCACTCTTCTTCTCTCAATTAAAGAAAATAAAAAACTATTTTCTCGAGGCCTTAAAAATGACCGAGAAAAACATTAGTGAGATTGATCTTTCAATTTCAAGGATGAAAAAAAAAACGCAGAGGGAGAAGGAATGAGCATAATGTCGTAATTCTCATGTCATAATGTAAGAGAAAAGGAAATTAAACGTAGAGGGAGAATCAATGAGTATATTTTAGGCTTTCGGATCATGATTAGTTGTAATTTTAATTTTAATGTTTGTCATTTGAGTTAGTTAGTTTGTGGGGGGTTTTGGTTTGTAATTGTTACTATTTTTTTCTTTTTTTGCTTTTTTTTTTTCGTGCTCTAATATATTGTAGAGGCCGTCGAAATCGGAAAAGTATGAAATTTGTCGATATCCACCGAGATTGTGCCAATGCAACTATCAAGGCATAAGTCAGAAAAGTGTCTCAATAGGTTAACAACCGTATTTCTCCAACAATACGGGTATTTAATGAATTTTCCAAAATAAAAAAAAATATAAAAAATAAAGTCGGACATGTGTCGGCAAGGTAGCATGCGGGGTAGCATAGAATTTTCCTAATAATATAGAGTTCATTTGATGTTGTGGTCTCATAGTTGAACAAACTCTAAACATTGAAGTTGCTCTGAACATTCATGAATCGCGGTAAGCTTTTTTTTGTAATTGTGAAAAAACCGAATTCTCGGTTTTGACAGAGTTGTGATCAAAGTTGTATCTAAAGTTGAGACAACTTTGAACATGCAGCGGAATATAAAAATAAACAATGGATTGAAATTTCACGAGATTATATTTCTATAATCTCGCAAAGTGCCTCAGGGCAAAATATTCACTATATAAATTTGTGAATTACAAAAACACTACAAGTAAACTCTTACTAAACTTAAGACACTTTATCTCTTCCTTCACAGAAGGTCATGACTAAAGTTGTCTTAACTAACACTTGTAGAAAACTAATATCTCTAATACAGATCTGGTATATCTCTATGAATTCGTGTATCTAACTCTATACAACTGATTCCTATTTATACAAAACTAATTACTTGGCCTCTACTCATGTATCTTGCACGAAATCCACTCCTTCCATCACTCTTCGACTTTAGTCGCAAGTAACAAACTTCCCTTAGATATAGGAACAACCATATCTTGGACTTTATCCTTAAAGACTTGGTCAAATCACACGTGCACCCATCTATTAATTTTTCCTGCATAATAAATCAAAGAAAGACAAAACTATATATATACAAAACCAACGGTTTCAACAATCTCCCCCTTTTTGTCTTTCTTCCCAAAACAACTTCAAGCTGCAACAAAATCAAACATAACTGAACTCCCCCTAAACATATACTTGGAACAAAAATAAGCACAATCAAAACAGAACACAATCGCTCCCCCTGTCATGCAAACTTCCCAAAACAAAGTGACTCCAACACTACTCATTTAAACATACTTTAGAGAAACATAAGATATTATCAAAACAACTAAAATATCAGCAACATAAGATCATTAGTTAGATCTGCAGCAAAAATATAAATATAAAAAACATAGTTGTTTAAAACAAAAGAAATTGTTGGAGAATATCTTGAAAAACTTCAACATCAAAACTGCAACAGACTGCAGCCCTTCTTCCTTCTTCTTTTCTTCTATTCCTCCTCCTCCTGCTCATCTGTTTCCACCTCTTCACTTGCTGCCCTTCTCCTGCCTCTGCTAGTGCCTTCTCCACAATTACCTCCCCCTTTTTGGGAAGAAAAAAGGCGTTGAAACACCTTCATTTGTTTGTCAAAAATCTGGATTTGTGCAGTGCAGAAATCAATTTGTTCCTGCAAAACAAACACATGAATAGAGCAGCGAAGACCAGGAGATTGTGGAGCAACCTCTTCCTCATCCATCCAAGGCAGATCCACAACTCGTGAATATGTGAGAAAAATTTTCTGCACCGTCTGAAAAGTGAGCCTGGGAGTGAACACATCTCTCTTCTTGGGCTTGAACCCTTAGTCAACTAACATGCTAAAGATAAGGGATGGCAACACAAGTTTCTTGTTGCTCTTAGTCATGGCAACTTCAGCAATAGCAGTGAACATAAGGTTGCCCAAATTGATTTTTTCTTTCATGTACAATTTGTACAGGAGAGAAACATGCTCAAGAGGAATGACAGTAGAGTTTGAGGTAGGGATCCAATTGCATACAGAGATTTTATGCAACGTGGAGAAGAGAGAGGTGAGAGCAGAAGCAATCCGATTCACCCTCTTACCATGCCAGACCTCAGCTCTTCCCCCAGTTAACAGATTAGCCATCCTAACTTCAAGTTCATCATCAATCTCATTATCATTTACAGACACATTCGGGAGACCTAAGAATTTGTTAATCTTTGCAGGAATTAAAATGTAAATACTCCCCCTAACAAACACTTTCCCGAACCTCTTAGATGAAGGATTCCCAAACTCAAAAGATAGATTAGCATAAAATAACCGTACAATCTCAGCAACATATGGACGAGCATAAGAAACACTACCCCAAACCCTCCTCTTTTTCAAAAAATCAACCAAATTGTGTTTACCAAAATCCTTGGAATCAACAGCCCGATCATTCAGAATCTCTCTATTTCTAAAAAATTCCCAATTCTTCTTAGCAACATCAGAATAAAATAGTTGAGATTCAGTTTTTGATACCTCTATATCGGATTCAGAAAGAGCAGCTTCTTTATCGGGGTCCAGACACAACTTGGCTCGCTTTGAGGAACGGTTTTTGCTCCCTTTGGCTCTCGAAGAGGGAGAAGACAACACCTTCCTCTTTCCCTTCTTGGATGCAGCAGAGGCGATTTCAAGCTCAGCTTCAGTCTCCGTTTCCTCCCGATTGTCCTCAGACACATCCTCGACTTGTGTCTCAGGCTGCCTCTTTTCCGAAGACCCTTCACTAGCCTTATCATCTGGTTCGGAAGTAATCTCGATAGGGCCTTCCTGAGTCCGTGAAGAACTGTACGTAAAATGCAGGCGTCGTGACCGGCGAGGCGGATGAATCCGTTTGGCCTTAGCAGGCTTCTTCTTCAAAGGGGATTTTGACTTTTCCGAGTCCTCTTCTTGCCGTTCCTGCTCCACTTCCGAGAACGGCACTTCAATGGGGCCGCCGTTATGAGGTTCCCTTCGTCGGAAGGAAAGAGAGGATCAAGGGGTTCCTCGGCAAGCACCGGAGTGTCGAGTGGTTCCTCGGTGAGCACTGGAGTGTCAAGAGGTGGCATAATTACGCCGTCAGGAGCCAGGATTATGGTCTGAGAAGAAGAGAGTGTCAGAGATGAGGCCGGTAACGCAAGAGGTTGCGACTGAACCTTTGAGCAACTAGCAATTTCTAGAGAAATCTCCATCGGCGCGTTCCCTCTAGAAGGAGATAGAAGCACTTTAGGTCGAAGAATTGGAGTGGAATCCGGTGACAAAAACCGAAAGGGGTTAGACATAATTGGTTGCGGCGGAGAGAGAAAAGACGGCTGAGGAGGAAAGGTAGACAAATGTCGGAGATAGGCCAACGCCTCGGGGTCGTTGAAAAGTTCCTGAATCTGTCTCAACTTGTCGGGATTCATGGTGAAGGAGACGAAGACGATGGGTTTGAGAAGATGAAAGGGTTTCTGTGAAAAGTTAATTGAGTGGAGAGGATCTAAGTGAGAGTGACAAGTGAGGAATGAGAGGGACCTTATAAAAGTGTATATGAAGGGATATAAATATATCTGATAGATACCCGCCTCCATATAAATAGGAATAAACATATTAAAGATATAGTCAAAATAGGTATTAAAGATAGAGTAAGATACATTTCCAGATACATTCAACTGACTTTCAAAATTTTCTTTTTTTTTTAAATATTACTATTAACCAACTGTCGTCAAGAAATTTATATGACCAGCTTACTTTTGATACATCATAGGAAACTTCTTAAGAAGAAAACAGATGATGAATAGACGAATAACCAAAAGAATCTTATAAATACCATTTATCTAAGATCTTTGATCTAGTTATATGGTTTTATAAGAACGATCATGGTTTCACCTTAATACAGGCTTTTTCATCCTCGAATCTGTCCAATCTTCACAGTTAACTATGATATACCAAAAGTGTGACAACAGTTGTGCCAACTTTACTTTTCATATAGAACACAAGCCAAGAGATTTCCTCAAAATTGAGAATCTCTCATAGCTTAAAGCTTTTGTAAACATATCAGCCAGTTGATTATCTGTACTAATATACTCTAACTTTAATAGCTTCTTTTCAACTAAATCCCTAATAAAGTGATACCTTAAGTGAATGTGTTTGGATTTGGAATGATGAACTGGGTTCTTTGCAAGGTTGATGGCACTTGTATTGTCACAGAGCATCACCAAGGGGTTGCTTTCCAATCCATAATAATCCAACATTGACTTCAGCCATATCAACTGTGTTGAACAGCTCGTAGCGGCCACATATTCGGACTCAGCTGTGGATAATGAGATACAGTTTTGCTTTTTGTTGTGCCAAGAGATGAGGTTGTTTCCTAGATAGCAACATCCTCCACTTGTACTCCGTTTATCATCTATCTCTCCAGCCCAATCGGCATCACTGTATCCAACAAGATCTGTAGTTGTGTCCTTTGTGAACCATAGACCCAATTCACATGTGCCGGCTACATACCGAATGATCCTCTTTATTGCCTTAAGGTGTTCCTCCTTGGGACAGGACTAAAAACGAGCACATGCACACACACTGTACATGATATCTGGTCGGCTAGCAGTCAGGTAGAGAAGACTTCTGATCATTGACCTGTATAAAGTTAGATCAACTTCAGGTCCAACTGCATCCTTCGACAGCTTTTCAGTCGTACTCATGGGAGTTCTCATATGTTTAGCATTTTCCAGACCGAACTTCTTTACAAGATTCTTGGCATATTTTGTCTGTGAGACGAAAACGCCATTTTCCTTTTGCTTGACATGAAGTCCAAGAAAATTGCTAAGCTCACCGACCATACTCATTTCAAAAGACGTGGACATTACTTCAACAAATTCCTTCAAAGCTTTCTCACTTGTCGATCCAAATACTATATCGTCGACATAGATTTGAGCGATCGTGAGTAACTCTTTTTCTTTCTTGAGGAATAGTGTTCTATCGGCATGACCCCTGGAAAATCCAAACTCAAGCAAAAATTCGGTTAACCAACTATACCAAGCTCTTGGAGCTTGTTTAAGTCCGTACAACGCTTTATGTAATTTATACACATGATTTGGATTGGTTGGGTCTTCAAAGCTTTTGGGTTGTTCCACATAAGCTTCCTCTTATAGTACTCCATTTAAAAACGCTGCCTTAACATCCATTTGATGAAGAGTAATGTTAAGATAACATGCAATAGCAAAAAGTAACCTGATGGACTATATTCGTGCAACGGGAGCAAAAGTCTCATCATAGTCAATCCCCTCTACTTGTGTGTAACCTTGGGCAACTAAGCGGGCTTTATTTCTAATGACATTTTCAAATTCATCAGTTTTATTCTTAAATATCCACTTAGTTCTTATCACGTTTATCCCAGAAGGTCTAGGCACAAGTGTCCAGACTTTGTTTCTAACAAACTCAAGTAGCTCGGCTTGCATGACACTTATCCAGAACTCATCTTTTAATGCCTCATTTACGTTCTTGGGTTCAACCATGGATAAGAAGACAATTGTACCAACTTTATTGATTACACATGACATACACACCATCCTTACCATTTCCTTGTAGTTAACAGGAGTTTTACCTCTAGTTCTGACCCCTTCGTGTACATCTCCAATGACTTGATCAATTGGGTGATCTTTGCGAATCTTACTCGGTGGGTCTCTTATAGTGCTTCCCTGAACTACTTCTGGAATCTCTGAATCGTTTAAGTGGGGGTTTGATCCAGATCCTTCTGAAAGTGTATCCTCACCTGTCTCTGAAGTGGGCTCAACTTCAGGATTGACTCTTCCTTCTATCTCAATGGTTTTTCCTGTCCTTCTCTATATCTCAATCAAATCATTAGTATCTTCTTCAGGAGTGTATAGGCTGGTAAAATCATCAAATCTTATATTTACACTTTTCATAACAGTTTTTGTTCTGAGGTTATAGACACGGTAAGCATGACTATTAAGCGAATAACCAATAAACACACCTTTATCACTATTGGGATCAAATTTGAACAAATAATCCCTATCATTCAAAATGTAGCAAACACAACCGAAAACATGTAAGTATTTTAGGTTCGGTTTTCTGCCATTTAGAATTTCATATGACGTCATGGTGGTTCCGATTCTTAAGTTTACACGATTACTTACATAGCATGCAGTGTTTAAAGTTTCAACCCAAAAACGTTTGGATAACCTCTTAGAATGTAACATGACAGTGGCCATCTCTTGCAGAGTTCTATTTTTCCTTTCAGCCACTCCGTTATGCTGGGGTGTTTTAGGAGCAGAATATTCATGATGAATGCCTTCTTTTATGCAAAAATTTAGAAGCTGAAGATTTTTAAACTCCCTTCCATGGTCAGATCAAATTCTTTTAACACGAGAATGGTAGAAATTTCCAATCTTAGCATATAATTCTAAGAAGACATCATAGGTTTCACCTTTGTCACTTAGAAATTTTACCCAAGAATACCTGGATAGGTCATCGACAATCACGAATGAATACCGTTTACCTCCAAGACTTTCTACCTTTGCTGGCCCCATAAGATCCATGTGAAGCAATTCAAAGCAGCTTTGAGTGGCAAAAGGTCTCTCGGAAGTTGTCACAACAGGATGTGAGACTTTGACTTGCTTTCCTTTTTGACAATCTCCACACATGTTTGGATTTGATACGTTCAACTTTGGCACTCCAAGAACAGCATTGAGTCTCTGAAGGTTCTCCATGTTGCGAAAATTTGTGTGACCCAATTTTTGATGCCAAAGTTGTACATCATTTACCTGTGCACTCAAACAACTTTTTCTTTTAGTTTCATAAATATTATTAGAAGATTTTACCCCAGAGATCACATGTTTGCCGTTGTTGTCAACCACAGTACAACTATGCTTATCAAAGATGACAGTGAAGTTGTCATCACAGAGTTGGCTGATACTGATGAGGTTTGTTGTAAGGCCTTGAACGTGTGATACATTAGCCAACTTTGGAAGACCAGGACTGTTCAAGATTCCATGTCCTACAATCTTGCCGTTTGTTCCTCCCCCGAAGGTAGTTGGACAGATAACATTGAGATCAGTTATGTGACGAGAGCACCCGCTGTCAAAGTATCAAGTTGTCGAATCATCAGATACTGATGCAGTGAAGACAACTTTGCAGGTGTCTTTGGAGACAGCTTTGGGTTTCCAAACCAAGTTCTTGGTTCTGTCACCTTTGATTGAAAGGCCTGATTTTGAAGCTTGTGTCCTCAAATGAATCTCCTTTTTATGTTCTTGTAGAAACCTATGACAGAAAGGTTTTATATGCCCAGAGAGAAAACAAT
The DNA here is from genome assembly GCA_026008535.1 of Perilla frutescens. Classification (NCBI taxonomy): domain Eukaryota; kingdom Viridiplantae; phylum Streptophyta; class Magnoliopsida; order Lamiales; family Lamiaceae; genus Perilla; species Perilla frutescens. The sequence goes on along the minus strand of BRKX01000013.1, from coordinate 56,245,889 downwards.
AGTGACAAACAAATCTCCTACGCTTCTTACTCACTGATGAAGTGGGATGTGCTTCTTGAGCTTTCACAAAAGGTTTTCCATTGGTGGACATGATTTGAGTAAAGGCGGTTTTTACAGTTTTGTCATAACCTATGCCATGAGAAGTTACCTGAGTGTGTGCAAGAACTTCATCAAGTTTGGAAGTACCCGTGTTGAACTTTTTGAATGTTTCCTTTGCAAGATTGAGTTAAATCCTCATATTATCAATCTCTGCATCTTTCTTTGTCAACATTACCTCCAACTTTGCAAGAGACGCCTTCTGACTAGTGGATTCCTCATTGAGTGACTCAATTTCCTTACACTGGTTGATCCACTTAGCATACAGCTCCTTGTAGAGTTCCTGCAACTTTATTAGCAACTCCAGAGTTTCTTCCTCAATAACTTCTTCTTCATCGTCTGCAGTAGTTATCACAGTATTAAAACAAAAGAGGGTTTCATAATATGACTCATCATACCTATCAGAAGTTATCTCAACTTCTGTGAGCTTTGAATTGTCCAGTTCGGCACATACTGCAGTTAAGGCTGCGTGTTCGTTTGTTGCATCATCTGAGATTTCTTCCACAAATATTCCTGAGGTGTCCAGGTCACTATCGCTAAGAGATAAGAATGTGACAGGCTTTCCAAGTTTTCTAAAAGTGTTTGCACATTCGTTTGCAAAGTGCCCATAACCTTTGCACTCATAGCATTGAACAGTGGAGAAATCTTTCACTTCCTTTAGTCTAAAGTGATCTGATGTGGCACGCTTCATGATCTTGGGTTCTTTTCCAGGTGAGTTCATTTTTTCATAAATAACCAAAGGTCCGGACGAGTCATGACAAGGCTTGCGTTGTTCAACACCTCCCTTCTGTTGTTTTCCTCTGTTAGCTCAGATGAGAGTGTTTAGTCTTCTGATGAGAAGAGCATAATCCGGATTCTTTTCACAGATCTCTTCAAGATCCTCATCCTCTTCTTTATCATAAGCTGAAGTTGACCTTGAAGTTGACCCGGCTGTCAAGGCAATTCCCTTTTTCTTTGATCCACCTTTCTTATTCATTTCCATTTCATAGGTCTTCAGATCATTCATCAGCTTTGTGAAGTCCAAACATCCAGTAGTCGTTGCCGTGTCAATAGCAACAACCTTCATATCAAAACGAGGTGTTAGAGTTCTCAAAGCTTTAGAAACTAACCTTTTGTTGGTGATGGGATCTCCAAGATCAGTGCACTCGTTTGCAATCTCAAGCAATTTGTTGCAATATTCTCCAACAGTTTCATCTTTCCCCATCTTCATGTTCTCAAATTTTGTGGTTAGAATACGATGTCTTGATTCTTTAATTCCAACATCTCATTCGCAATGTTGCTGAAGAATATCCCACGCTTCCTTGGCCGACTCACAATTTCTTATGAGTTTGAACATCTGAATGTCCAAGGAAGACTCAATTGCATTGAGTGCCTTGTCATTGAAGGTAGCATCTTCGTTTTGTGACCCGGTCCATTCTTCTGGAGGGGTACGGATTGTATCTCATTCGGCATCTACGGTCTTAGGATGCGTCCATGCCTTTTGAACAACATTACATGCTCTTGCATCAGTTGATTTGATGCACGCTCTCATTCGAACTTTCCAAAAGGAATAGTTCATGCCATCGAGAACAGGAGGTTTGTTGAACAACGAGTTTGTGCAATCCATTGAACTTACGAAAACAGGATCAACACTTAGTGTGTCAAGTGTAAGCTCTTGATGCCAATTGAAAAAACCGAATTCTCGGTTCTGACAGAGTTGTGATCAAAGTTATATCTAAAGTTGAGACAACTTTGAACATGCAGCGGAATATAGAAATAAACAATGGATTGAAATTTCACGAGATTATATTTCTATAATCTCGCAAAGTGCCTCAGGGCAAAATATTCACTATATAAATTTGTGAATTACAAAAACACTACAAGTAAACTCTTACTAAACTTAAGACACTTTATCTCTTCCTTCGCAGAAGGTCGTGACTAAAGTTGTCTTAACTAACACTTGTAGAAAACTAATATCTCTAATACAGATCTGGTATATCTCTATGAATTCGTGTATCTAACTTTATACAACTGATTCCTATTTATACAAAACTAATTACTTGGCCTCTACTCATGTATCTTGCACGAAATCCACTCCTTCCATCACTCTTCGACTTTAGTCGCAAGTAACAAACTTCCTTTAGATATAAGAACAACCATATCTTGGACTTTATCCTTCAAGACTTGGTCAAATCACACGTGCACCCATCTATTAATTTTTCCTGCATAATAAATCAAAGAAAGACAAAACTATATATATACAAAACTAACGGTTTCAACAAATTGGTTTGTACTTGTTACTGTTTTTTTTTTCTTTCTTTTTGGTGCTCTAATAATATACAGTTCATTTGATGTTGTGGCCTCATAGTTGTTGAACGAACTCTAAACATTGAAATTGCTCTGAATGTCCATGAATCGCGGTAAGTTTTTTTTTTTTGTTTAATAAAAAAAAAAACTCAATTTTGTGACAAAAAAAAATGAACGATTAATTAGTAATCTTTTGAGTTTGGAAAGAGGAATCGTGGATCCAATATCTAAAATACTTATCTTTCACACTTGAATTTTCACCGATCATCATTGCCCCCAAAAGTTAGAAAAAATCTATATATAAAAAAGTATTCCCTTGAAAAAGTGTGACAAAAAAAAGGAAGTATTCCCTTGAAAAAGTGTGACAAAAAAAGGATTTGGTAAAGAATGAAAAATTTGGTCATGGACTCATGTGTAAAATTATGGTTCATTCTACTCAATTAGGATTTAATATTTTTGTTAGTATTTAATTTTTCAAATAATCAACTAATTACTCAAAATGTTAAATCAAATAATAAAAAATTACAATGTATTTTAATTAGATTTGATGAATTCTAAATACTAAGCGTAAAACTAAACTAAAGCATAATAAATTGAGATCGAGGAAAAAAAATGAAAAAAAAATCTAAAAAATTGAGTGTGCAATAAGAAATGCAACACCAAATATGTTATAGAAGATTTCAGGTGACCCATTGGGTAGTGCTCGACGTTGTTCAGATTAGGAGACGCGACCACTAGTTGTTTTAATTTTTTTTATTTAAATAAATCATCCTAAATATATATTTTGTCAGAAATACAAAATATGAGTAGTGACTAGTGTTTCCACATGAATATCGACAACTATTATACTTACGAAAATAAAGAGATTTTTTTGCTATTTTTTCATGCAGGCAAGTAAACAAAGTTCTTCACATAGATATGTTCTTCCGATTCCATATTTTTTTAGATTTTTTTGTCGTCAGTGTTGAAGATTTTGAATTTTAGGGTTTTTTGATGTGGCAATTCTTAACGAAAATTCCTCCAGCATATTTAAAAAAATAACAATAAAACTTAGATTAAAAAAATAAAGAGAAGAAACGAACGAATCAATGGACTATGATTCGAGACCAGCCCTCCTAAAAAGGAAGTGGGATGACTGGTGAGTTGTGACAATCCTGTTGTATTTTCTGTGCCAATTCTTTAATTTAGAAAAATATATATATTTTTTAATTATTAATTTAATATGATTTATTTTAATTTAAATTTTATATTTTTAATTCATCCTTCTCAAATTAGGGTGTATTAAAAAAATTAAATTAAATTAAAAAAATTTAGTTGTGGGACACGAAACGTAATAAGGATGGGCACAGGAAATCTGATATGCTGAAAAAGATAAAATAAAGCGGATCAGATCCCCTATTCCCATTCGTATTCTATAACTTTTTTTTTATAATATGCCATAATTGGGGAATGATGAATCCTAAATACAAAATTTAAATTAAAAATATAATTTTTTAATAATAAATTAAAATGTTGGAATAAGAAATATAGTAACAGGTGATCTCAATTAAAAAAAAAAAAGTGTAGCCCATAAATAAGAATTAACTATAGAGTCCATTATCTCAATTTGAAGAATGCATCTTGAATTCAGAAGGCTAATTACATCTTGAATTCTAGAATTTTAACATAAGAAATACCAGAATTGATCTACACCAGAATTAGGTTGCAGGGACCTAACATAATTTTGTAAATGAGAGAGAATTGATGTTCTGGCTTTGACAAAGGTACAATTTTTAGAATTTGATTGAAGAATAAATGGTGCGCACTCAACCTGTTCGACTGTTTGCTTCCTTTTATTAATGCGAATTGGGTTTTTCTCTGATTATTATCGCCGATGTTTTTTACGGTACCCTTTTCGCTATACGGATCTTCTCCTTTTCCAGAAACCCTAGACATTTTGGTCCAGATTTTAGTTGCCCACCCCGCCATTTCATAGATTTAGGTTTGACAGTTTGACTTTCTTTGTATTTGGGTTTAAGGGTTTATAGTTTTGGAGACTATTTTTCCAAAAATATTTTGGGGGGTTTTTGTTAGCTGTCGGAATAGAATTTTATTTTTAGTTTTTTGCGCTTCTTGGCAGATTTTTCTTCTTTATTAATTAGAACATATAGTTTTGATAGGATGGATATGAAGGCAAATGGCAGTGTTAGTGAGTCATCCAAGCTTCAGAATCCTAAACCTTTTGGCTCAGCTCCAACAGGTTTATTATGACCTTTTTTTTATGTTTTTTTTGATTTTGTACTTTAAAGCTTCTAAATTGGCTGTATATAGATTTAGTTACTCTTTAATCATTGGCATATTGATTTAATATTCTGTTATATTGTATAACTTTGTCACTGGATTTAGAGTGTTGTGAATGCTCGAGTTTCTGTTGGATTCATGAAGATGCAATAGAATAGTTGGGATACTAACATGCCATATGTCACGTGCATTTTGTTAGTCAAGCCTTAAATTATGCTAAACCTGAATTTATTGTTATACCCGACTTTGCGGCAGATGTGTTTTGCTAAGTGCTTTTTAAGTGTTTATGATCATGTGATTATAATTTTCCCCACCCGCCTCACTGTGGGTGTGTGTGGCGGTGAATTTAATGCATGCATCTTTTCCACTTAACTCTATTAAAAAACCCAGTGTAATGCTTCCAAATTTTTTAGAATGTCATATGAAGCGTGCTTGGTTCTAAATTTGTTGATATACTTCTTATGAGGAGTTTTATTCATCTGGTTGCTTGAGTGATACTTTGCATGTATGAGCTAAGAAATTGAGATTTACACATGTGAAGAATATCTGAATTCTCTGTTATTTTGCATGTAATATTTTAGCAATATCTTTCTTGGTATCCTAATTCCATTGATGTCTTTTATTCCTGTTAGTGATTAAAGAACATGCGGATTTTTTTTTGGTCATGTACAGAGACTGTTCATATGTAGACGTTTTGCATTTTCTGTTTTTAAAGGTTTTTGTATTATCTGTTGTTATCATGTGCTACTGATCAGCCTTATACGTACTTGCTTTCCTATTCCAGGCATGTCTCTGTTCAGTTTGGTTGTTAATATGCTAATGCTTGTGAGTATGGCTTCAATAACTGCCTTTCACTGTGCTGAAGTTACTTTGAGGAGGAGAGATTGTTTTGTTTATCTTAGAAATTTTACAAATAGCTTTTCTTGTTGGATTAAAAATGTTTGGCGTTGGATGCAAAATCATGGGGTTAGTCAAGAATGAGGTTCATGACGAAACCCATCAATGTGCTCATTTTGTCTGATTGAGCCATGAATAGATTCTGTGGCATATAGTAATAGCACACCTTATAATAACCATTATTGGTTTCTTATTGTTGGGCCTCTTGATAGCGTTGGTTATCCTGTAGATTTTTAATTTCCTCTTGTAAGCCTTTTTCACAGGTTCAGTACAAAGAAGATGATTGTGTGCTAATTTTTTAAGTTCTCTCTCTCTCATGGGGAAGAGGTGTTGGGGGTGGTTTATTTCCTGTATTAGCTAGATATTCCTTGCTGCTCATTTCTTTTTAATAAGGTGATGTTGGACTTTATTGTGTTTGCTGGGATGAGCTTTTGCTTGGGAGTTTTGGATAATTTCCATTAACCACTTAGTGATCTTTCCAGTCTGAAACTTTGTTGATAAAATTTCATTATATTTGACATATTAGATAGTCATGAACAATGTTAGAAGTTGTCGTACATGCATCTTTCTACCTTGCCTGTTCTTCACCCAGGACATTCTAGATGCTTTGTTTGTGTTTGCCAAGTTAGGTAGAGTGATAAGAGTGACATTTCATCACCATTCAATAACAGGACTTATATGTCAAGAATGGCTGGGATTGTACTTGATTCTCTTCTCTCTGTTTTTTTTTCAGGGAGATAGGTTGGGATCTCTATCTGAAATTGATGATCTGTCAAGAACTTTTTCTAAGGTGAAGCTTCAAATTTGTGGAGAATTTCCCCCAAATGTTTATCAAGTTCAGATCAAGTTTCAATTAATATTGAATATGCTGAGTGCCTGAGTGGTCTTCGATGTTTCTATTCCATGCTCTTCATCACATTATCTGTCCATCTCCTCCCCTTTTCCCAACTAAGTGTTTCCCTTAGAGGGCTAGTTTTCATGACTCTAAAGTGCACTTGATAAGGGCTACGAGGTTCCATCAATACCTTGAGGCCTGTCTAAAAATGGCCAGTTGTTTTAACCGTTCCTTAACATTTCCCTTCCTCGTACTAGCCATTTCTTTAGATAGTTAACTGTCTTGGATATTTTGGATGTTATTAATACCATGTAATCGTTTGATATCTGCAAAGGTGTATCTTTTCTGTATGAATATTAAATGAATGCTTTTGTGGTGTTGTATTGGTCCTACATCTACATTTATATGTTTTTGCTCGTTTTGACCTTAAATTACTTCTTCTACCTCATGCACTTATTATGCACTGCTTTTATACATATAGGTGAACAAAGCCATCAGTGGGCGAACAAGTGCTGGAGTTCGTCCGTATTGGGATTCCAGAGAAAGTAAGTGCATTTAAATCAGGTTATGGTTGCAGTTTGAGATCACTGTACCCATGGCAATTTTTTTGCCTAACTTCAGTTTTTGATGATTGATTGAATTTAATAAATATCACGAAAAAATTGTGTGCCTTTAAGGTTTCAATTTTGAAACAGGCTCTTGGGAAAACGGGATCCATATAAGGGAACCATTCACGTTAAAGTGTTGCTGAATTTAATGCATATCCTATATAAATTAGATAAGATCACTAATTCTCAAACACTAACTTCACCACTGATTTTAAGTGCTGGGTCAGATATGCACTTTCTTATTATTCATAATGAACTAAAAAAAGGAAAGATTCAGTGATTTAAAAATATTGGTTAAACCATGGAGGTCTTCCATGTTTACTTAAGGTGTGAACTGGCGCATGTGGAGTTTTTGGGAACATGGAATGGGCATCATGTTAAGGTTCCTGAGCTGCATCCAGTTCTTGTAAACATATCATTTATCAATGCAATTATTTTCTTCAAAATTGTAGTATTATTTTAGTTGTTACGACGACGCAGCAAGCAATGAAGAATTCTGGCGAAGGAGTAGCTGTTACACTGTTGGTTCGGCATCTCCCGGAAGCCATTCCCCATGATATTCTTACCCGACTATTTTCTCATTACGGCGCCTCTTCCGTCCGCCCCTTTTCTCATGGACGGTTTGTTATCTTGCTCACACCCACTCACCTACTCTCCTTTTTTCCATTTTTCTTTGAATTTTATTTGCCAATATCCCTATATGTAGGGTGAAAAACTGTGCTTTTGTTGATTTCAAGGATGAACTACCTGCATACCAAGCCCAGAAGCAGCTTCATGGGTATTTCTTTAATCATAATTGTCTCCTTCACTTTTTTTGTTAATGCCCTCTCTTGTTATTGGAGGAGTGTTTGTGCAAGTGCATTGCTGAGAGTTCATGTAATTTGTTATTCATAATGCCAGTTGTGCTGATTGCCTGAACCAAACAGGTTACGGTTTCTTGGTAAAGTCTTGTCTGTGGAGAGAGCTAATAAGGCGATTGAGGGGACTAAGCAACAGGATAGTGAAAGAGTAGTTAGGAAGGACGCAACCTCTATGGTGAAAGATGCTTCTTCCCCCAAAGGGTCTAGCCATGACTATACTGGGAGTAATATACATGCTAGTGAACCTATTGCAGAGAAACTCGGTGTTGACTATCCATTTCCGCCCCACCTTGAGTACGTTTTTCTGTCTGTGCTTTTGGGATTGATGTTTTTTCTTCTCCAAGCTCTAGCTGAATTCTCTTCTGTAGTTCTGTCTGTGTTTGCCTGCCTCTAATTTCTGGAAGCTGTTTGGTTGCTTAAGTATGCTTGCAGTAGTTCTTTGTTGAATATGTATTATACATGTTCTTTGTATCTGTCTGCTGACTAGTTGAACTAACCAATTTCTGATACAGATATGCATACCCGCCACCTGACGGTAACATTCTGACTAACATTGTAAATGCTCTTATTGCAGTTCCCCGCTTTTACACTCAGGTCGGGTGTGCCTTTTTCTTTTCTTCTCCTCACTCTCTCCCACACCAGATATTTATAACATTTCCTGAATATTCTTTTCTATTTACTCCTGAATACAGGTTTTACATTTGATGAACAAAATGAATATTCCCGCTCCATTCCGGAAGGCACTACCTACTCCACCTCTTCCAGCATCAATTCCTATTCCATCAGCACCTGCAGAACCACCACCACCACCTCCACCTCCTCCACCATCTATGGACACAAACATGGAAGATTTCTCCAGTAGTGAGTCGGAAATGGAGTCTTCAGATGAGGTCATTCTCTGGTCTTTGCCACTGTCCCATCTCCCATATGCCCATGCTGTTAGTATTGGTATTGGGTCATGACTGAAAGTTCAACTCAAGGGCATTCTTCTATTGTTATGAGGTCTTCTTTGTGTGAAGAGAGCCTTAATTTTGATTTTTATCGGTCCAACTGGGGATGAGGTTGAGGCTCATGAGGCTGTTGAATATCATAACCCTGCCTACAAAATTTAAAATAAGTTTTGTCAAATAGTTCAGTGATTGATTAGCCCATTCGGAGTTAAGGAAAAGTTCTGATAAGTAGTCTAATTTCACCTGATAAGATTCCCCATTTACACTTGATGTGATTATTGTAATAATTACATCTAGCTTTAATGCATTTTTACACATGATGTGCATCTTATGCTGTTATATATTTGCAAGCATTATTATATGGAAGATCTTTCTGCTTTCTGAACAAGGGATGTCTACTGACCTGTTCATTCTCTGCCTTGTTTATTTTACTATTTAGACTGCAATGTTTATTGTAGTCTTTATGAAACACGTGAACTCTTTAATTGTTCACATGGTTTAGGAAGTCAAACGAGTGGCTAAACCTAAGCGAAAGCGTGCCAAGCGACAAGCAATTGTTGGACCTGCTGTTGACAAGGATGTGGCTCATGAGGCTGTTGGATTGAAACAAGTTGCATTAATTCCCAAAGAAAAGCCTATAATTAAAAAGAAGAACCCTGTATTGCAGGTTGGAACCATTGATCTCTGGTATAATGTATTGACACTCGATTTCCCTTTCAAAGACTTGTAAATTAATGGATTCTGACATGCTTGCAGATAAGAATATCACAGAAACAGAATCACCCTGACCTACAGGAGGATTCTGCAAAGGATTTGCAAGAACCAATCCCTGAAACTTCTGCTCGGGAACCTTTTGCAACTTTAGAGGAACTAAATGGTGGAAAATTGCCTCCAGAGGAAATATTATCACTCCCTAAATTTAAGGTATTATAATCACTTATTCTGAAAATTCTGTTGGCTATGAATCATTAGGGAAGTTGACTGACTTCATTTGAATGTAGCACTGGGCGGTATCTAATTAAATATCTCATCCTGAAATGTTGTTTTTACTTAGAAACTAGTGAGAAGTTATGCAAAAAGCACTCAGGAACTTATGCAGTCTTACTTGGAGATTGTTGATGTGGTTTGCTGCAGATGGACACACTTCTTAGAATTTATGGTTATCAGTTATTATTACTAATGATATGATTATATCCATGAATAATTATTTGGGTCAAGAAGAAAATCAGTACCATGTATTACAAATCGATGGAGGTTGGCCAAAGTTAAAAAAAGAAGGTTCTTACCTGGTAATTTCAATTCTCCCCATAGTTGGGGAAATTGATCTAAAACAATCTTGCCCTGCATTTTGGAAGCATAAGTTGAGCTTTAAAAGTTCATTTTAGTTTCTGAAAGAATTATTATTCATTTGTACACGAAAGGATAGTCTTCAAACAAAAAATAAAAGTGATGGATCTAACTAAATGCTATCTCCTGTATATACTGGGATAGAAACTGATTTTAAAATGACTGTGAAGTTGATTTTTGATCCATGGGAGCCAGTATTACCTATAATTGTTCATTGGGTAGTTCAATTGTGTGTGGGTGAGTACTTGCTTTATCATACTGAACATCTATCAACTCCAAAAACAGAATTATAGTGCCGGCGATCCTACTCCTGTGTTGTACATCAAGAACTTGGCCAAAGATGTTGTGGTTGATGACTTGTACTTTCTATTTGGTGAGTTCAGTCTGTCTCCTTGCTAAGTTTTGTTATAGTCCTTTATTTTGGTGGTAGTATTCTTCAAGACTTCCTTTTTCTACTTGAGCAGTTAATGAATTTCCTGCTTTCTTCATGTCGCTGATACTACTGCAGGATCATTTTTCGGGAGCGTGGGTGCTGCCAAGTCCAATCTTACTGTTAAGTTAATGCAGGTGAGATATCATGAATACAAGATTTGCCTCTTCTCCCATCTTCATTTACATTGAGCTGAAGTCTAACTCCTTTTATTCTAGGAAGGAAGAATGAGGGGCCAAGCTTTCGTTACATTCCCAACAGTTGAGCTTGCTCGTAATGCTTTGGTATGTTTTTCCAACTAACTCGGAATCATGCATCTGTTATAGAATTTGTTGTTCACCATTATCCATCAAAATTCTTTGGCTTTTACGCATCCGTGATGTATTACTGATCAATGAGTCATGACTGCCGGCAAGTGCAGAGCGCGGTAAATGGTTTCGTATTTAAAGGAAAGCCTATTGTGATCCAATTTGGGAGGAGCCCTAAACTCAACTAGAGGGAGCAACACTCACTCAAGGGTAAGTCTAGTGATATGATTCTGCTTGGGTGTGAAATAGCTGCCATTCTGTATAAATTCCTACTATTACACATCGTAGGGGAGAAGGAGCAATGATAATAGGTTGTTGTCCCTTCGAACCGATCCTTCAAGATAGCGAAACATCCGCTTATTCATCAGTGGAGTGAGTCTAATTGTTCTGCTCTTCAACGGTCCGTGTATATCTCTACATTCTTCAAGATCAGCATCATCCGGATATTTTAGATCAATTCTGCTGCCACTGTCTATAAAACGCCTCGATCAAGACCTCTTGCTGTAGATCTCTGAAACCCCCGTGAGGTTGCAGACTGAGAAAGCAGCTTCTACTCTAAAATAGCCATTCTGAGTCATCTCGTGGCTTGCCGCTAGTTTTTGGAACAGGTAGAGCCCCGTTCGATGCATGATCTTCTGGCTATATGATTGAATGAGAAGCTTTGAATCCTCTTTTTAGCATCCCTTCATTCTGTTCTGCCATTGACAGGGAAAGATGACTGCTTCACCCCAGTAGAACAGCAGTAACTCGAACTCGAGTTGAAGTTTCTTCAATGAGTGGCCAACTTTCTTGAAGGCCATCGAGTTATCCCATGCTGCCTGCATATTCTTTTCAAGAGGAAATGAAAATAGATTGTAAGAAATCTTTATTAGGTTTGAAGTTTATTATGATGCATAACAATAAAGACCATATAGTGTGAAAGATTGAGCCAACTTTAGTTGCAAAGTAATTAAATCTAATATCAGATGTATTTTTCGGATAAAAATTACTTTGTATTTGGGCTAAAGACTTGGGTTTCTTATATAACTTGTCGTCTGGTCGAGAAAATTTCACTTTTGATCCCATGGAACACGGTAACTCTTCAGTTTTAGTCCCATTAATGTCTATTTTGGTCCTAAAAGTTTTGAACTATAAGTTTTAGCCACGCCGCGACGGTCTCTGTTAAATGTGGTGTTGATTTTGATCTCATTTCACTATCAATTTTGGCCGCAAACGGACAGTTAAGTGAATCACTCTAATAAACACAATAAACATTATATTCAAACCCAATTACCAATTCTTCAAAACACAAGCAAAAGTCACAACTACAAACATGTCTGCTTCAAGTTCAAACAAATATATGGTCTGTTAATATGTAACAAATAGCACTAGTATCTATGTTTTGGTAGTGTAATATGCTCTGTTTTGCTATGTAATGACACTGGCCTTTATGAATGGATGTAAGGTTAATTTAGCATCTATGCATGAATGCAATGTTAACTGCAATCTCAAATCACTGTCACATTCTTCAACAAATCAGCAAAACCAAATGCAACAATAAACAATAAACTGCAACTAAACAAAGATCAAAGAGCTGCTGCAATACCCAAACTAAATATTTCATCTGAATATACAATACTTCCAACAAGTTTGTTCCAGAAGCAGATCAAAATAAATATTCAGTAGTAATATTTCAGTTTTGTATAGACAAAATAATTAGAAGCAACAACCCATATTTCATGCTTCTGAAGACAAAAGAAACTCCAATTTTTTCATAGACAAAAATTCAATAGCAAATGCATCTTTTTCACCATCTTTGGAGCCACTTCCTTTTCCTTTCTCTGCTGCCGATCAAAGACTAGAGAGAGTGACAAATTTCATACCTTCTTGAGTGAATACCTTTATGGATTCTTTACATTTTTCTCTATCCTTGCTTGCACCACCAATCTAAGACTAGAGGAGCAACAAATTGTATATATTTTTTTGGGTGGTTACATTAGAGCCTTGTCTAAGAATTATAAATTTAAGCACAAGACTTCACTTGGCTTCATTGTACACGTGTTTCTATGTCCAACAAAGACTACAAAAAAGCTAGGTTATGCAAGTGCGCTCATGTAAGGTCGTTTATGGAAAATTCTTAGTCACAGCATGAGGCACTACCTCATCTGTCACAATATATGTATTAGGACACTTCCATGCGTCCTAATAGATTTATTGGGATACACAGGAATGTCCCAATACATCTATCATGGCATTTGGGCTACTACCCCAACATGTGGTCAAGAATTTTCCCGGTCGTTTATATATTTGTAGCTAAGTTGAAAAAATCAAAACATTCTAGTTGCAAAATTGGACAACATTCCATTTCCTCATCTGCAAGCTTCTTGCATATGCATTTCCTGCGAACTATATAGCATCATGGAATAGAATATTAGGTACCTCATAACCAAATATTTAAATAAAGATATATATAAACATACATTAGTCATGCCATGATTTCTGATCATTTATATTGGTAAAAAAAAATCACAACAATGAAGTAGCCATGCACCACTTGGTTGATTTGGCCACACCGGAGAAAATTTCACTTTTGAACCTATACAACACACTATTCTCCGATTTTGGTCCTATCGATATCTATTTTGGTCATTTAAAAAAAAATCAAATCAACCATATTTATGATATGGTTGAAAAATCAAATACACAAACATTGATTTAAAAATGTAACAACTACTGTCAAATTAATTGAATAATAAATATTTTAGATTTTCAATTGATTTTAAATTATTTGATATTTATCATTTTTCACATACTTCCTCCAATTTTATCTACATATATCAAAACACTATAAAATCTCTTACACCTAGCACACCGTTTAGAGATGAAGTGTCTATATAACTTACTAGAATTTGATATTGGTGGAGAGAGATAAAGATGGTATATTTGTCACATTTTTTACATCATATCTTAATTTTTGTGGAAAAATCTAAAATATCAAATAAATAGAGGGGGTACTGAATAAGATCTATATTAAATAAGGGGGAAATAGTTCTTTTCATGATTATTGTGATTGTAATTCATGCATAGTAACGTCGAAGATGTCTTCATCAATATATGCAAGAATTGAAAATATAACGAGCCCTCTTCTCAATAAGATGATCTCCTTCTTCTTTGCAAAGGGGTTGTTTTTTAGCATCCTTAACCATTTCATTGAAGACACAATCTTGATCCACATCTAGAAGATTATTGCAGCAAAGATCAGCTAATGGAGTTGTCACACTCTTATTGCAAAGGGCACTAAAAAATATCTCTACACAATGTTGTCTTAACACTAACATGTAGCAGTCACTACTATCATTGAACAAATTAGGAAGTGATGAAATTTCTTGATTTGCTTGGGATTCATCTACAATTACTCCACTAATAATGAGGAAAGTTATAATCTGAATTATGACATCATAGAATTTAGAATTCATGTTGAAAGCTTTTTATTATTGATCTCTTCAATTTGTTTTCTGAAATATTGGGTGTTGTGAGTTCTTGTAAGAATTTATAATAAGATAGATGCATATGTTACAATTCACTTTAAAGCTCTCAATTGTAACCTACAAATGTTCTTAACTTTTAATTAAGGCTGGATTAAGTTAATTAGTTAACTATCAAACTATTTAAGTTGACCGGCCCCAAAGTGTTTCTGATATATATTTTTATAAGAAAGAACAAATGATTATTGATTTTAACTTTTAACCCCAAAGTTTAGCATTTATTATTATTAAGTTTGTATATACTCCTCTTATTTATAAGTTTAGGCATTAATTATTTATTAACATCAACGGGATCAATCCACATCAGCATTCAATGTTCTTGAAGTAGTATTTCAGTACTGTAGTTTTAGTCAGTGTTTTGAAAACCGAACCAACCGGTTCGACCAGTAAACTGCGAACCGGTCATTGATCTAGTCCGGATGTACATCTATTATGGGTCGCTTCTGATCATATGCTCAATCAACTGAGCCAATAGACTCTTATGTTATTATTTGAATATTAATAATATATATACAATATTTACACACACAAATTGAAAATATCTAATCCTCATTCTAATTAAAATTAATGTTTAACATATAATTAAAATAAATATTTAACAATATCCAAAGTCATAATGCAATTTTGACTTTGGAGAAATTTTTTTCAACCATCAAGACTTAATTATCATCATCAAAGATTAATTACAGATGACGGGGTCATAAACACACACACACACACACACACACACACACACACATATATATATATATATATATATATATATATCGTGATAAAAATACTTATAATGACATCATTTTATGCTACTAGTGGAGATCACGTGCGTTGCACGTAAATTGTATGATTTTTTTACTAAAATATGTAAAATTAAAAAAAAAAATTGAAAGTGTAAAATTTAAAGTTATAAGCTATATTATAATTAGAAAAATTAATAAATATCTAATAAATAATTAGAGTAAGAACATATATATTGATAACATTAAAATGAATTTTTTTATCTAAAAATAAAAAAAATAAGTAATATATCATTGTATTAAATTCTATATTGAATATTATATGTATATTTTCTAAAGTACAAATAATATCATTGATTTACATACTATGTATACATACCATACTATCTTAAAGTTACTTATAAGCATAAATTTTCATTAGTTCATATAGTTGAAATATTATAACCATTATACATTTACAGTTATATAAAATAAAAACAATATATATATATATATATATCTTTAGTTTTATAAACACTTTATGTGTTCTTTCTAATATTAATTATTGAAAATAATAAAGTTTAAAAATATATTTATTTTTTAATATCTAAGATCTAGACTCATATATATTCACGTTATAAAATGTATTATGTTTATTGTTATCGTTTTTCCTTTTAACTAATCTGGTGATTGTCCTAATAAAATTGAATCGTGAATAAGTCATTTAATTAAATTGAATTGTTTGTATGAATCTATAAAATCGATGATTTAGATAATTTCTTCCTCTATTATTTATCTTTAGTAGATATAAAATGAAACATTGAATGTGTTATCTATCTAGTACGTAGAAGATTGACATTGCGGTACTCTCATTATGATTAAGTTTTTAGTCTCTCTGGAATACAATCTTACTCATCATTTTAATAAAATTACTTCGTATACTTGTGGATAGCTAATGAAAAGTCGAATAATTGTAATGTAATAAAATTACTCATCATCAAAGATTAATACAGATGATGGGGTCATAAACACACACACACACACACATACACACACACATATATATATATATATATGTCATGATAAAAATACTTATAATGACATCATTTTATGCTATTATGCTAAGGTTTTGTGAGTATTTTTTTCCACACGATGGTCAATACCCAATATTATATAAATAATTTATTTAAGAGGACAGTTTATAAACGGAAAAGTACGATTGTCTATGAGTTTGATGGAACTCCGATCGAAAAACCAATCTCCAACGGCTTGTGAAATAGTCTGTAGCCATTAAAAAATGAAGCAAAAATATTTATCAGTGCATATATGCATTGATTCACATTAAAAAAAAAAAAGTAGCTAGACACCCATTTCGATCTAAATACGTTAATGTTGAAATTTGAAAATCAATTTTGTTTATTGACATTAATTTTGAAGATCACAAGAATTTTTTTATTTTTTTTTTGAGCAAAAAGGAATTTGACTAATAAGAAGCCAATTCATCTGGTGAAATGTTCGACAAAAAAATAATTAAGTTATACCTTATTTGCCAGTGTGGGCGATAGGTTTGAATTCCACAATTCATTGTATTCTGTAAAAGCATGAGCATAATAGGCATTGATAAACACTCCTCGCGATGGATTATCTCCAATATTCATCAATGTTTCCACAAATGCATTTCCAAAATCTGAAATAAAAATTTTAAATCACTTAATTTTAACTAATGATTTCATTAATAAATTTAGATTGAAATTAAACATATATACCTTGTATGAGTTCCCTTTGAGTATGTGTGCACTCACACAGGTTTTTAGTGCAGTTTTCCCACCCTTTCAGGTCACCACTATTATTAGGTTTCAAATTATTTTGTATCTGAAAATGAAATTCAACACCATTGAAGTAGTCTTAACAAGAAACGGTAAAATTATAGGATGTAATTGTAATTAAGAGCTCTCTCTCTCTCTCTCTCTCTCTCTCTCTCTCTCTCTCTCTCTCTCTCATCATTTCTATTAATAAAACAGCTTATAAATTATTACCTGAAACATATCAAAGGCACTATTTAGCAGAAAGAGTGGAGTTTGAATATATGGGACCAGGCATTCAGGAAACAAACACTGTAAAATAGAATTTGACACATATAGATAGCTAATTAATTAGCTAACTCAACACATGGAACTGTAATATATATAAATAAATAAGAGTAGTGATTTTCAGCCAGATTCTGGCTAGCCAGAATTTTTTATTATTTTTAATAATTTATTAATTTAATTAATAAACACTAATTATTTAATAAATTTATATTCATGCCCTCCATAATAATTAGGGCAACTCTATATGCGCTTCAATTCAGAAAAAATCGAAGATGAAAAAAAAATAAAGAAGTGAAGAAAAGAAAGAAGATGAAGCTGCGCCCCTTTCTTCCGATCCGTTTCTGGAGTGATTTTAATAATTAATTACAAATCACTAATTTCATGACAGAAGGATAATATACTAAAAACATAACATTTAATAATTAACATAATTAATTTATTAATAATACAGTTTTATTAATCATCAAAAAAGCCAGAATCTGGCTGGCTAGTATTATTCAATAAATTAAACCCACTTACCAAACCCGGGTTCATTCTGGTCGTGCACGATTTGGGCAAAAAGTTGGTTAAATTCAACAAAATAGAAATGGAGAAATATTTATTAATTGGTATCTTGATTATGGGAGATTAATTGATGATTAAGTGTACAAGTGAATTAGTAATTAATTAGTTTAGGCAAGGAAGAATCATACATGAAAATTAACCGTAGAATTAAAAACCCCTTCCCTGTACTCTGCATCAGCCACTTTCTTACTGCTTTAATTTAATCTTATCTTATTTAATCAAATTAACATCATCACAAAATTATACATTAATTAAGTTGAAATAAATGTATATTTTCAAAACTAACGCTCGGATGAAGAAGCCAGCATCGGATAAGCATTTAATCGTGCTGACATTTTCGGATAAACCAATATTATTTAATTTAACACAATTCATTAATATATATATGTATGTATATAATCAATTAATCTTGTAATTAATGTTACTAAATTTAGATTAGTGATGCATGTACCATTAGATATACAATCCAGTTATTTACTCCGCCTCCAAATCCAAGAGCATGATGATAACCTGATGGAGTCCCATCTATACAAACTGGAGCACAAAAAAAAACAATTGAATAAAAATATATATATATATTACTACTAATAGAATGAAAATAATGATAATATGTGTATATATTACATACCTGCCCTTTTTGGTATTGCATCGGCAAGCAATGTGAAGGGGACAAAATCGTCATTTCCGTGGCAGCTATTTAGTTGAGCAATGATAAGGAGCAATCCAACACATAAAAATTTAAACAAGCCGAACTCATTCGCCATGCCCTATAAATATAATAAAAAAATAAATTATTTTCAATTCCACCACTAAAACAAATAAATAAATCAATCAATTATATTCCCATGCATTTCAAAATGCAATTGCACCATAAGAAAAAATAGAGATTGAGAACTTACCAAATTAACTAGCTCGAGATGAAATTATTTAAGATCCGAGGTTGGAATTGTGACAAACTAGCCTCAAATATTTAAACAAATCCACGTACCAAAACTTATTCGATTTGTTAATTTTTTTCCCATGCGAGATGCCCACAAGCCTAACAAATTTTACCACAAACACTTGGTAATTAATTAAACGAGTGAAGAAAATGGGAGCAACAAATTAAAGCTGCACGCAAACGCTAATTTTTGGCAACTCAAAACCTAATATATATGAATCGTTACTTAATTTATCTCACCCCCAATATTTTGAATTTGTCCTAAAATCCAAAATGCTCCGTTGTTTTCTCCTAATTTATTATATATGACAAAGAAAGAGTTTAGTGATACTATTTTACGGGTCAAAATCCGTAAGACGGGTCAAAATTTAGATTATAACTCATTCAATTGCATATTTGTGATTATATTAGTCTTTAATTTGATTGTGTTTGGATCCGGATTTTGATCCGTCTTATAGATATTGACCCGAAAGACGGCCTCACACGAGAATCCATCATTATATATGTATTATGTAAATGAATGATGTAGTTGCATTATTAAATAAAATTAAGAGTTAAATGTGAAGAAATGCACCGACTTTGAAATAATTTATAATTTAAATACGAACTTTGAAATTTTATAATGACAACACAATTTTACAATTTGTTGCAAATTAAAATACAAACCCAATTTGTGGTTCACATGTTTTGAGTTTTTTTGTTTGCTTTCTAATTTTATTTTTATAAAAAAATGTGCACAACAATATTATATGTAACAGTTTAATTGAAAAGTGTTATCTAAATACAAGAATATGTAAACGGTTAGATACAAAAGCGTTATCTAAATTAAAAATATATATAACGGTTTGCATAAAAACATTATCTAAATTAGAGAATACATATACGATTTGATATAAAAGCGTTATCTAAATGAAAGAATACGTAACGGTTTGCCAGAAAAGTGTTGTATATGTGAGGGATTATGTAATGATTTCTCAAAAAGTGTTACTTAAGAAATATTATACGTACTGGTTTAACCAAAAACTATGACATATAGTATATTATACACAATAGTTAGTTGAAACTTTTGTTAAGAAAGATTATAATACTTAATGTTATATGCATAATTTGTAACAGTTCGTAAAGTCAGTATATGTAATGATTAATCATTGTTATTTATACTGGGTAGCTAGAATAGATAACACCACTATATGCAACAGTTTGATAATGACATACATAACGGGTAAAACAAGTTATGTATATGCATGTTTTAATTTTTAGTAGTGTGTATTTTTTGGCAACTAAGATAAAATAAAATTCAATATATTCAAAGACATAATATGAAAAAATTATAAGAAAGAGCAATAACTATATGTGTAATATATATTATCGAGTGGTCTGTTGTAACCTCATCAATTGCAGTTCTATCTAAGTAGAAACTAATAACGAAAATACTAAATATGAAATCATCTATATATCCCACTTTCTCTATCTCACCTAATGTCCCATTTTGATTTACATTAGATTTTCATCCAATTTTTTTTCTTCAATTTCAATTTATTTTGGTTTAGTTTAATTTTATAATTATTATTTAGAATTTATTTAATCCAATATTAGGATTTATATTTATTTTTTAATATTTTTTCCCCCTTTTTAGTCAATATAATTGATTAATAGTGTTGATTATTCCAAAATTATGGTATATAATTTTTTAAAATTTTAATTTTTAGCAATAAATATTAATTATGATTGGTTATTCTATAATAAATTTTAATTTTGTAATAAATATTTTTAAAATATTAAATTTAATAATGGAACATATAATGTACACTAGAGGATTTTATCCCAGAAAATACTACAGCCTAAATTACGAGTTGATTGTATTTTCAAACCAAAAGTTGTCCTTCTGATTATACTTAATTTCGTATGGTCTATAGCTAAATGAACTATTGAGATTATTAATTAATTACTTAATAATTCAGACATATGTCATGATCGTCCTTTCATGGGTCATTAATTATTAATTATGGTGACCGAATTTGAAGTTTTGGCAGCGGAATGTGACGGCCGCGCTAGTACCCATAAAATAATTAAATAAAAATAGATCAAATTCATTAATTCTGAATAACTTGGTATGGAATGCTCCATATATATATATAAGATATTTTGCCAATTATAATAAACTGACATAGATTTTTTTATATTTTATTTAAAAATCTTTACAATTAAAAGTTATAATGATTTTGTGTCAATTCATTTTTTCTTACTTCAAATTAAATTTTATCCATCACATACATATAAGCTGGATTGAAGATTATTTCATAAAATTAATTTTCTTTGGGAGATTAAATTGTTGAAGATATTGTTGAAGATTAACGCAAATACTCATGTACACAGACGGTCAACGCGTTGACCGGATCAAAACGTTGACAAAAAAAATCGTTAAAATGGGTGATACTTTTTAGGGATACAAGTGATACTTTTTTTAATTTTAAATAACACTTTTTAGTATTTAGATTGATACTGATTTTCACAATTTTTTTCTTTATTTTTTTTTATGGCCGATACTTTTTAATGATATAAATGATACTTTTCAATTTTAAACTTGATGCTTTTCAGTATTATGAATGATACTAATTTTTACGGATTTTTTGGTCAACGCATTGACCTAATCAACGCGCGTTAACTCGGTCAAAACGTTGACCGTCTAATGTGCACCTAATGTACACAAGACCTGCCCGAAGATTAAAACCACCTTTTTCTTCACATTTGTTTTTTTTTTTTGAACAATTAGTAATATAATTTAACATTAAAAAAATTATGCACTTTAACGTTTTTTTATAAGTTCGGGGTGATTTAGAGGAATTATAGAAATATAAAATGTTGAGCCACGATAATAATTAAAGTTGACGAAGCATAATTTATTAGGATATTTTATTCTCGAAAGCTTACTAATTGAAGCGAAAATAATTTATTTTGATTAATTTAATCCATGATTGAAGTAGAACTTTGGGTTGCATATATTAAATCATAATTTGAGTTAAATAAAAATTAAACGTTGTGATAGTGCTGATATAAATAATTTAAAATAAAAAAATTATATTATTACTAAAGTGTCGAAAATTTAGGCATTGCACAGTAAAAATGCACTTATATATGACAAGTTTCATTTGATTCTCTATTTCACATTTGGTATTCCAACTTATATTTTATGAGTAAATTTACAAGTTTGATAATATATATCATAAAAATAAAAATTAATCATAACATAATCGACCTAGTCACCTTTATCAACAAAAGATTGAAATTTTTTAAGAAAAATATTAAATCACATTTTTAAAAAAATCAACCATAATAATCATTTTTTTAAAATTAAATATTAAAAAAAAATTATAAACCCCAATTGAGTGGGGTGAACCCTAAAACACAATCATAAAATTAAACTAAAACATAATAAATTAAAATTAATGAAAAAAATGATTTTTTTTTTTATAAATTTGATCGTAGAACACGGATTAAAATATCAAATTTGAAATAGACGATCTCATCCACTAAGCAGAACAATCTAAACCAATCTTTTTTTTAGAACAAAAGAATAATAGATTAATTAAATACATGCAGAATTCGCATTAACAAGAGTCAATATGGATAATCCGAAACCCAATTGATTGCATCAAGCCTACCCTTATGCCTAACATTTTGAATTGGGAATTCAAAAAGGAAAAGGAAAATAAATAGAAGTAATTCTCAATACCACATATTAGGTGTATGAGTAAAAAAATAAAAAAAATAAATAGAAGTAATAAAAGTTTACATGCTTTTATGTATGTTCACAAATTATTGTTCCATCATCCAAATCACTTTCATATATCAAATAAATTCTCTTGTTTTCCATATACATTACAAATATACTTTAAACTTTTACGAAGAATATTGTAAAATTCTCAAAATAAAACGTAAAAAAAGAAATTCAAGTTGTGAATTTTCTAATAACTTTAAAATAAATTTGGGATGACATTTTATTAAATAATTGAAAAGTACAAGCCCGTTAGCTAGTTCCGCTAAATAAGGATTTGAGTCATCAAACAAAAGTATAAAGACCTCAGACCTATATTAAAAAAAAAAAATTAATATGCAAAAAAATAAAAAATAAAAAACATAAGAATGTCTTTTGCTTAATTAATACTTTAGAGGTACGTTTTATAACCCTCTAAAACAGAATATTAATTCTTCCAACACATAACTACGTCCAGCTTTTCAATAGAACTAGTATATCTCACGTACGATGTACGGAAATCGGTCTACACATTTAAAGTTTAAAGTTTGATAATAGTTGAAATATTGGTTGTAATAGTATTAGTATATAATATAAAATAATTATAAGTTTGTCAAATTATAGTTTACAATATATTTCAACATTATATTTGTAATTTTTTAAATATATTCATAAACACATTTAGTTTTTTTTATATATTTTTAAATTGAATCCATTGGAGATTTATATTTACTTATTGCATATGAACACATACCACATGATAATTTTATTTTTCGATAGACAAAATTGAATAAGGGTCCCATGTTTTTTTCGACAAAAATATATAAGAAGTGGGAAAAAAAGCAAGATTTAAATTGTGATAGTTTACTTGACAATTTGTACTTACATTGTACACAATCCTTTGTTATGGTTCCACACAATTTGAAAAAGAAACTGAAAAAGCTGCTTTCCAATTAAATTCAAAGTTGCAAAATAATATTTATGATCTAGGGTTTGATATTAAAGGATTCAACTACCCCACCCCTTCTCCTTCTCTCTTCCGTCTCCATCGCACCATAGCACATTCTGAAAAAGAAAAAAAAAACAGCAAAACCCCCAACCGACCATTA
The DNA here is from genome assembly GCA_026008535.1 of Perilla frutescens. Taxonomy (NCBI): domain Eukaryota; kingdom Viridiplantae; phylum Streptophyta; class Magnoliopsida; order Lamiales; family Lamiaceae; genus Perilla; species Perilla frutescens. Next base: position 56,222,298 of record BRKX01000013.1, on the reverse strand, counting down.
ACCCCAGCAAGAAACTGAAAAAGATGTGCACAACTTCAACATGCAAGAATATTTATTATTAGGGTTTTGAATTTAAACCCACAACTACCACTCTCCCCCTCTTTCCTCACTAAAACGAGACTATCCATTTTTTCTGCAAGAATATTAATTCTTAAAAAGGAACCGGCCAACGGCCCCGAAACCTTGCCGTCGCTGCCATCTCTCTCTCCCCCCTCTTGCCGGCCAACTACCACTCTCTCTTGAAACCTCTCAAAAGCCAACGCCGTTGCCATCTCTCTCTCTCCCTCTTGCCGGCCAACTACCACTCTCTCTTGGAACCTCTCAAAAGCCAACGCCGCTGCCATCTCTCTCTCTCGAAAGCTTGCCGCCGGAGATGGAACGAGGTCAAGGAGAATCATTGGCAACGGCTTCTTCTCAAGTAGGTGTAATCGTTGCGTTTTATTAATTGTTCATTAGATTTAATTGTTTGATTTAATCGACGTTCATTGCTCGTTAAAATCAATCGCAAAAAATATTATGCTAATAGTGGTTGTTGAAATTAATCATGGTTTAGGTATTGTTAGTCGCGGCTTATTGTTTTAATTACCATGGCCCTAGGTAGATATTATTGATTGATTATTTGATATTAATTGTGGTATTGTTAGTGGATTATTTGTTGTTAATCGATGACTAGCTTTCTATCAAGGAGCATAAAAAATAATCGAGGAGCATAAAAAATAATCAAGGCCTTCCTCGATAATTATAATAATAATCGAGGCCTTCCTCGATTAATTTGAAAAATAAAAACTAATCGATTAATTAAAAAAATTAATCGAGTCACTAATCGATTAATTTTAGAAACAAAAACTAAATCAAGTCACTAATCGATTAATTAAAAAAAATTAATCGAGGCACTAATCGATTAATTAAAAAATTAATTGTGGCATTAATCGATTAAGTAAAAAAAACCAATCGAGGAACTAATCGATTAATAGTTTAATTAAAAACAAACTAATCGATTAATAATTAAAAAAAAACTAATCGATTAATAGTTTTAATTAAAAATAAACTAATCTAATCGATTAATAGTTTAATTAAAAACAAACTAATCGATTAATAATTTTAAAAAAAACTAATCGATTAATAGTTTTAAAAAAAACTAATCGATTAATAGTTTTAAAAAAAACCAATCGATTAATAGTTTAATTAGAAATAAACTAATCGATTAATAATTTTAAAAAAAAACTAATCGATTAATAGTTTTAGAAAAAACTAATCGATTAGTAGTTTAATTAAAAACGAACTAATCGATTAATAATTTAAAACAAACTAATCGATTAATAGTTTTAAAAAAACTAATCGATTAATAGTTTAATTAGAAATAAACTAATCAATTAATAATTTAAAAAAAAACTAATCGATTAATAGTTTTAAAAAAAACTAATCGATTAGTAGTTTAATTAAAAATAAACTAATCGATTAATAATTTAAAAAAAAACCTAATCGATTAATAGTTTAATTAAAAACAAACTAATCGATTAAAAATTTAAAAAAAACTAATCAATTAATAGTTTTAAAAAAAATAATCGATTAATAGTTTAATTAAAAAGAAACTAATCGATTAATAATTTTTAAAAAAAAACTAATCGATTAATAATTTTTAAAAAAAACTAATCGATTAGTAGTTTAATTAAAAACAAACTAATCAATTAATAGTTAAAAAAAACTAATCGATTAGTACTTTAATTAAAAACAAACTAATCGATTAATAGTTTAAAAAAAAACTAATCGATTAGTACTTTAATTAAAAATAAACTAATCGATTAATAATTTCAAAAAAAAACTAATCGATTAATAGTTTAATTAAACTAATCGATTAATAATTTTAAAAAAAACTAATCGATTAATAGTTTAATTAAAACTAATCGATTAATAATTAAAAAAAACTAATCGATTAATAATTTTAAAAAAAAACTAATCGATTAGTAGTTTAATTAAAAACAAACTAATCGATTAATAGTTTTAAAAAAAAACTAATCAATTAGTACTTTAATTAAAAACAAACTAATCGATTAATAATTTTAAAAAAAACTAATCGATTAATAGTTTAATTAAAACTAATCGATTAATAATTAAAAAAAAAACTAATCGATTAGTTTAAAAAAAGCTAGTAGCCTAAATTTAAATTTTAAGAAATTCCAATTTATATGAAATATTAAAAGAATTTACTTTAATAGTTTTAATTTTGAAAATGTTGTTAGATTGATTGGGTTAGACTGCCGTTACGGAGCCAGAGGACCTCGGTCGTCGTGTACGCCATCTCAGGTGTTATTGACACGATCAGAGACATGCTGCTCGCGATTGGTGGTGACGCTGTTCGACTATTTAGATCGGGCTGTTTCGGATATTTTCTGGACTACAGAGGTGGTGACGACCAGAAGAGGGTCATACACACGCTGATGACGTACGAGGTGCATGCGTCGGATCGTGCACGTGTGGGGCGGGAGGCATGGTTTCACATTCATCACTCCCAGCTGCGGTTCGGTCCGAGTGAGTACGTCTTGGTGTCAGGTTTACGATTGGCAGCTCGACATTCGATCCTCATAGCGATCATATTGTTCCGTCGAGATCTGTGTACCACCGTTTATTCGAAGGAAAGCGTACGACAATCAAACAGATAGAGGAAAGGTTCAAACAGCGGGGGATGGCCAGAGACGTTTCGGATTATGTGAAGGTTGCCAACATATTATTCGTATACCGGATGATTCTGTGCCTAGATCAGTATCGGTACGTGGATCCATGGGTGTGGGCGCTAGCGGAGGATGTGGAGCGATGGAACTCGTTTCCATGGGGTGCATATTCTTACCAGGTGTTGATGCACTACATTGGCCTCGTCCCCAGGACTCGACAGGCTATGGGCGGGAAAGGATCCGGACAGTATCATTTTTTCGGGCCGATCTGGGCACTCCAGGTAATTAGTTTAAATTTAATTGTTTCAAATTAGTTGAAATCAAGTGAATACGTAACTAATCCATTAATCCACTTTACAAGTATGGGCTTGTGAGGTGATACCGGAGTTGGCTAGTGAGGCTGGTGTGCATAGTGGACAACTCACTATGCCTCGATGTTTGAGGTTGACATTCAGACTCCCAGCCACCTTATTACAGCGAGCGGTACGTTTTGATGTTTCTTGATATATTTAGAATCTTCTATCTATATTTGTTAATTCATCTTAATGATATTATTATTAATTCCATGCAGTCACGTGTGGTTATGTTGGTGCCATCTCCCGAGGAGATGGCAACTTCATATTACATGAGCATGCAGTTGGAGCCTGGAGCTCAAAGCGTGAGATTTGTTCCCGCTCGATCCGGGAACAAGAAGAAGATGCTTGCAAATGTGGCATCTTGTTGTTCCACATTGGCAGATGAGGTTGTCCCCCCATCAGCCCGAGGCACCAGAGCTGCTCGGACACCACTGATGGGCCGTCAGGCGACCAGTCGACCCTCGAGTATCCGGGCATTGAGGGACGAGCCAGATCATACTGAGCCTGGAGCCCAGCCCCCCACTGATGATGCACCAGTGCACACAGCAGATTCGATTGATCCAGAGAGCCCTCCTTGAGCTTGGGGAATGAAGCATTCGAGGAAGGATCACACGCCGAGCAGTGGGGAGCCCTCAGAGAGTTTCATTCAGAGGGTTGTGGATCGAGTGATGCCCCGTGTCCAGGAGCTTATTGACACGACTATTGCGCCCCGTGTCCAAGAGTATGTGGATCGGGCTATTGATCGTGCATTAGCTGGTCTGAGTAGCCGCCTTCGGAGGTCACACATGCCTCGGGATAGAGACCGCCACAGCCCGAAGCCGAGCGACTGTAGTGCTGGTCATCAAGCTCCACAACCCACTGTGGAGCAGGAGGGTACTAGCACTTGGGCTCCACGCCATGGTGGTTTTAGTGCGACCTATCAGCTCATGAATGACATTGATGATAGCACACTCCAGGTCACCTACCCACGATTTAGATCCTCGAGTCCGGATGCCGTTGTTCAGCTCTACTTCAACGGCGATCGCTTGCGGCAGTCCTGGTTTGATGATCTTGAGGATCCGAGGACTGAGTTGAAGGATGTTCATATGAGCTACTTTCTGAGCGCGATGGCTCGACGAGTTAAGAGGGACAACCATTGTCCGACAACGGTGGCTACTACTGGTCTATATGTGAGTTCAAGTACTTATTTGAAAATAGTTTGTCTTTTTTTTACTAAACGCTTAATCGTAATTCATTTTTTGCAGGAGGCCCTCGTTGCAGCATGGAAGAGACTGCATCCTCTTGACCCGGAGTGCAGACTTGCATACAGTGACGATGACTACCAGCGGTGGAGACCTGCAGAGGGACTGATACATCGGATCCAGGGCAGGGATGAGCGGTATCAGGTGCCATGGAAGGGGCGTGATTATGTAAGTGAGCTTCACAAGAAAATGATATATTATCATATATTATTTGCTGACATTAATCTTGATATGTGCCCGATCTTATATTGCAGGCGATCGTGGTAAGTGACGTCGCAAATGAGCACCGGGTAGTGGTTCGTATCCTTTTTTCTGACTGGGTCGTAGAGTTGTACGACTCATTTCTGTTTCAGATGGACGATCCGACCAACCGCGTCCAGTATGAGAGGCGAGATAGAGAGTTGATGCCCCTACTCCGCCTACTTCCATGCCTACTCATATGTGCCGGTGTTTGATGTTTATTTGTAGTGATTTGATTGCATAATTTTGCATGTTTCAATTGTATTTTCTAGCATTTTGTTCTAGTTTGTCTATAGGTTTTGTGTGATCTTATTCTCTACTGCTCTTATGGTGGAATAAGCCAAGTTTTGGAAAACTTGAGCTATTTGTATGCAATATTTCAATTTTTAGGTACTAAGGTAGCGTGGAGCGAAGATTGGCCGGAAAAGATAAACCCGTATGGAAAAGTGAACCCCGCGACCGCGCTCTTCCCACGGCCGCGCAACTTCAGGCGCCCAAGACCCCGCGGCCGCGTGAGTCCCGCAACCGCGCGAGGGTGCTCTCGGCGCAGGCACCCCGCGAGCGCGCGACTTTCTTGAACCTCGCGGGCGCGCGGCGCCGCACGGGCGCGCGGGCTGGTGCTCCCCTCTCGATCGACGCCTTGTCGACACTTGCCTTTCCCTTTCCCTCTTGGCATCTTGGACCAAAATGAATGCCCTTCATCATCCATTCCTTTTGCATGGGGATTTTAGAGCTTGGGATCAATCTAATCTAAATACTAGGGAAGTAGGTGTTTATTGAACCTAACCCTAGCCTTGTGGACTTTTTCTCCACAAAATCCTCCCCCCAAATCCCCCACAATTAATGTCTATCACCATCACCTTACCACCACCTTTCCTCTCTCCTCTCAGCAATCATCATCAATCATTGAAAGGGGGGGACACTTCTCTTTTTGGATACACTTGGATTCACTCTCAACTACTCCATCATCTTCTTCACCCCACCATCCTCCATTTTTCTCTACACTACCTTAACCATTTTCTTCACCTTTCCATACTCTCTACACCATTTTTCACCATCATTTCACCACCATTTTCCACTAAAGAGAAGAGGAGAAAGAGGAGAGCAAGGAAACCAAGCCAAGGAGGAGAGAAAAGGAACAAGAAGACCGACGACGAGCTCACGTGGAAGCTAAGCTCGGAGGAGGTTTATTGTGCATTTTCTTGTATTTCTTGGATGTTTTTGTGGGATTTGTTCCAAACTCTTGAGGGATATATAATATCGTAGAAGTTGTTTTCATTTACATTTGATTTATGAAATGGAGTTCTTCTATGATGTTTATGTTGTTTTGAGCATGTTTAGTGGCTAATCTCCCTATTAGGGGGTAGAGGATCGATTTGGTTGTGATCTATGCTTGTTTATGTTGGTTGTTGTTGTTGGAATTGTTCTTATTTATGTTTAAGTGCTTGATCATCACTTGAGCATTGGTAGGATTTAGGGGATTTCTTGATTGTGAACCTAAATCCGGATTTAATTCCTTCGATGCTGGTTCATGGGTTCCTAAACCTAGTTTGTTCGTCTCATTTTGCATGGTATAGCTAAGAGAGGTTTAACGGATATCCGTGACTTTAATAGACGTTAAACTAATTGGATGAGTCTACCATACTTGTGAGATTTGCATTATCAACTTAAATAAAGCATAGTAATCAACCATTGAGAGAATCTGCGCCCTAATGCCTTAATCAACTTAATTCCTCTAATCTTCATTTCCATTTTCTTGTATTTAAATTGTTATTGTTTGTTTTGTTGATTGTTCATTTAATTCCTAGTTTAAATCTCCAAAATCTCTTGATTAGAATGTTTAGATTGCATTTTAGTTGTTTTGTTGAAAGCACGTGTAACCTATAGATAGTTCTTCCTCATAAAGTATTCCTTGAGAGATCGACTCGGGTTAAGCTCGTCGCTCCTATAATTGACCCTGTCCAATTGCGGGTGTGGTCCTAAGTAGTGTCTAGTGAGCATAAACCGGAAATTATAAGTGTAAATTTGGACGCAATCAGCCGGATTTTGGGAAGGTCGTCAGATGCCGTCCTGATGTGCTTTTGCGATGACCCTGGACAAGTCTATACCGGATCAGTACGTGCAGACGAACGGCAGGAGCTGTGGAGTATATGCCTGCATGTACGTGGATCGGCTTTTGGGTGCAGGACTTCCGTCCGGATTGTCGGAGGAGGGGGTACATGCGTATCGGAGGATTATAGGGGCTCGGATATATTCATTGACTTACATTAAGAGGCCTAGCTTGTAGATACTGACATTACAATATTGACATTAAGAGGATCGTATGAGTAGAACTATGACTTATGTGTTGTTTTTGTTGATTTTGTACTTGAACTTTATTAATGTAAATGTTTTTCTTGATTAATGTTTTTCGTGACAAAATGTGTTGTCCCGTCAAAAAAAGGGTTCAAAAAACAACTTAATTTAATCGACTAATGCTCATCCGCTGACAATCGAATAGGACATCTAGGACGTGTATGCTCCGTACAACCGCAAATGCCACACTTCTTCGGCGCCCTTCTCCGCGGAACATCTTCGGACGGTGAATTTAGATCAACACCGCCAATGGGTAAATGGGTTGTGCATACACGCCTGTTGTGCCCCTGTCCATGGCATCTAGTGCAAAACTGCCTCCGTGCACTGGATGAGGCCTCAAACGGGGCTCGAGCTCTGGATGTAGATTGACGCCCAGCACGTCGTCTGATCTCTGGCGCCAAAACTACTCGTGATCCAAATGTATCGGGCATAATCCATTGTTCTGGATGAGGCAGACCCCTGATGACCGAGTTATACATGCCGACCAAGCTCTCCACCTTGTAACACCTATCCACATAATCATATATAGCCGCCCCGGTACAACTGCGAAAGGAAAAATAAACACACTTAATTAGGTACATGTAAAAAAATAAGAACAAATAGAGATTTAAATGTCGTACCAGATGACCGCTGCCGCGTGAGAGCAGGGGATCAAGTCCAACTCGAACTCACAACAGTCACAGGTCCGGTTCTGAAGATCGACCATGTAGACCTCCCTCCCAACCTCGACTTTCCATAAAGTTGCTAATGTAGTGGGCCGCACGGCATAGCAGCGTCCCTTATTGACATTACCCGAAAGCTTCAGCGCGATGCCATCAGTCAACACATGATTCGAGCCCACTGCTGTCGCATGTCGCTCGACCAACCACTGCTCAACAATTGATCTAAACATCTCAAAAAATGAGCAAACAGGTAACCTCCTCGCCCACAACAGACGAGCATTGAGACTCTCCGCCGCATTAGATGTCATGAACCCGTAGCGTCGTACGGGACAGTGTGAACGAGCCCAATGCACTGGGCCAATATTACACAGCTTCTGATATGCATTTGGACAGACCTGCTCCAACGTCGACATACTCTCCTGGAAGGTGTCTCTCCGATATACGTAGGCAGCCTCCTGAAATAGCGTCGTCACGTGTTTCCCTCTCTTCGTCATCTTATTCTTCAAATGGTAGTAGCACAGTCCATGCGTCGCTCTTGGGAAAACGGCCTCCACAGCATTTTTAATGCTTTGATGCTGATCCGAAACGATGAGAAGATCATCTATATCACCCAGAGCCATGTGCACGTGGGCCATAAACCATATCCAAGATTCGTCGTTCTCTATCGGTCCGAGCCCAACTGCAACGGATAAGATCTGTTCGTTGCCGTTCTTTGTCACAGCAACAAAGAGAACCCCCTTGTTCTTTCCCTTCAAGTGGGTCCCATCGATCACAAGCACTGGACGAGCATACTGGAGAAATGCATTGACACACGCACCGAGAGCAATGAATGAATGCTTGAACCGACCATCACTCGTGATCTCCATGTGTAGCGCCCCGGTCCCGAAAGACCGTGGAAATGGACGCCACGGGGGTGGGAATTAAGAAGCGGGAAAGAAATGGGGTAATTAAATTAATGACGGGGTGATAATCTAAAAAGGATTAATGTTTGGAATAAAATTTAACAACCGAGTATGCCAAAGATAGGTTATGCCTTCCGGAAAATTAGACAGCATAACCTCTGTAACTAGAGCGAATCCCCGTTTATAACGGCTTATAAGAGAAGAATGGAAGCTGTAACAATTCAATAAGCCCTTTCATAAGCCAAACGGAAACAAATAACCAGATACCAACAATGAATAGACCTATTCATAGGTCGACAAAAGAAACAAACACCAATATGCTGAATAAATGAAGCCCTTCCATAGGCCAAAATGAATGATCAAATAGACATAACGAAAGACGGGCTTCCTCCCCTTGGAATAATTATGTAGCTAAGCATATGATACATGTTAACTAGGAAGTCAACAAATGTTCAGAATCAAAGAAGCAGAATCATATCAACAAAATACCAAGATTAGAGTTCTTAGCATTTAGCAAAAGAATACTATAAGTGCGAAAGCTCAATTCTTAACAGAATACTAATAAAAAGAGACGACAACAAAAAAATATGTAAATCGTAATAGCCCATATCTCAGCCTCGTCACCTCCACGCTCCAGCCTACTTACCTGAAAATGTTTGAAAAGATTTGAGCTGAGTACTAATACACTCAGTGGGCAAGTTTTACAATTCAAGTTATGCAAATCATTTTGTTAAAGTAATCTATCTGTGTTCGTGTAGGTAGTGAAACTTAGGAGGTTTAAAAGTTGGAAGCACCTAAGTTCACCAAAACATTTTATCGTGAAGCGCTTAAGAGTATAACCCGTCACTGCCCGCAACCCAAACTACATCATCAGCGCATAACGTTGAGTATGACCATAGTATACCCAAAGAGTATAACCAATAAGTGTTTCATTTTAGTCTCACCGACAAGGAGTAGGGCAGGACAAACAATGCATGCATACTGTAGCTACTCACATTGACACATCGCTGGTTTATGAGACTCCGACAACATACAGTAGCATGTAAATATTTAACACAGATAGTCACATATGCAATTTTAACAAAGCAGGGCTTAATAACTCGAAAGATACAATTTGTAAATATATAGTATTATAACCCACCTTTCTCGGGATTCTGAAAAGCTAACTCCTGAAGAATCAACCCTGATGATTTCTCTAGCTCAACTGGTACTACAGAAGGTAAACTTCAACTCAGGATAATCGCTATATTTTCGGGAATTAATCTATTATAAACGGAACTATTGTTAATTCTATTCTATTCTAAAATAGATTGCGCGACTCTAGAGACCTCAAATAATTTCGACGAAGAAGGAAATAAATTCCAAAACGTTATTCTTGCTTTACTGGGATCAACTGATTTGACAGGGGTCTCTTTCCAAAACTTGTCATTTATCCAAAGTTTACCAGATCTATGCCACGACACTTTTTAACCGCTCGAAAATTACGAAAATATTCAGGGAAGATACTATGCATGCCAAGAGTAAAGAATGAGAAATTCAGAATTTTTCGATAACACATGCTCTCGGAAATAAAATAACTGCTTATATTAAATAGTCGATATTATTCAAAACTCATCCGAAAATTACGAAATTCGACGGGAGCATAGGAAATATTATTTCGAGCAACTTTTGAGAAGAAACTTTTTCGATTTGACGACCCAAAATGGGTGAAACGGGGGTTTCGGTAAGAATATTCACAAATTTTAGCTGAAAATGTATCGGTCTCGATCGAGCTCGATACTCTTTGGAGTTGTGCTCAAAAGTATAATTTTTGATAGTGCAGAAAATAAGGAATTTAATGGTGTAATCAGATAAAAGATCGGACGGCTAGAACATAAATTCGAACTGGAAAGATTTATAATATAATATTCGGATCCGGATTTCAAACGACGAGAAATCAAAAATCTATTCCGGTTAACTACAAGATCCAAATGATCAAAGACTATTTATAAAAAGAAGAATTCTAATACGACTATCCAGGAAGAGTAGATCTGAGATTTACATAAAATGAAAATGGGGAAAAATACCGAAAACTCACAACATCAAAAATCGGAATCGGTAGAATTAAAGATAATCGAAATATAAGCATATTTAGAACTTGAAATTTCTAAATTCATCGGTCCGAATGACCAGAATCGGAGAAAGTACCTTCTCCGAGGAATTGGCGGCGGTCACGATGATTTTCCATCGTGATCATCCTTCGTGTCATCATTTCAATCATGTATTCGTGATCTACGCGTTGACACCTTCAAAATGACTATTTCAGAATTGAAATAGGAAACTAGAGTCGTACATTCTCTGGAAGCTGCTCGGCATTTCGATTTTGAAAATGAATGAAAAATGAAGCCTTAAGCTCCTATTTATAGAGGAAAAATAAATAGGATAATAACGAGTAAAAGAAAGAGGATAATGATGGAAAAAGAAAAGGATAATTACGAATAAGATAATCTTTTGAAAAAGAAATTGGATGATGACGGATGTGCCTTTTTCTATTAAATTTATTATTTTCCAACTTAAAGTTGTGTCAAGAGTTCATTTGAACTCGAAATTTGAAATTTCAAAGGTTGGCACGATTCTTGAAATATTTTCTATCAACCCGAGAAAAATATCATAACATATTTTTAAGGCAATTTTTGACCAAATTAGATTTAACAGATTCCCCTGACTGCGATTTTCCTTTATTTGAGTCATTTAAGGACCCAACTTATTTTCTAACTTACCAGAGGGTAACATAAGTTGAATAAAATCTTCTAAAATATTTCGGGGTATTACATTCTACCCCCCTTAAATAAATTTCGTCCCGAAATTTCCATATCTTGAGAAGAAGTATCAAAGTACATCCTCAGGGTTCAAACCCTCAATTTTTGTACTTGCAGCCTAGAACCGATATGGGTCTCCTATTCTTTAGGTTGATTCTTAACCTTTATCCCTCTTTCCGCTTTCTTCTTGGTCAAATACTTCTTTGAAGAGTCTATACTCGCTCTTCTTTTCCACGCAAATTTATCTTTTCGAAAGCCTAAACGTTTGCCATCTTTCCCTATCCTTTATGAGAGCTATCACGATGCACCGACTTCATATAATCTCCCCATGATTCGAATGAGCACGCCCTATGATGGTTGGATTACAAATTCTATCAGGTTCGAACTGTGTTTTATCTCTTTTCTTAAAATGTTGAGATTTGATGTTCACGTCTTCTTGAAGCATGCTTGAATCGTATTTCCGATGCAAATTAGTCTTATTTTCCTTGTTATACTCTTCTCTTTTCTTTAAAGTGGTAATCCGACTGTCTGGCTCCCGCTAGTGATCACCTTCGCTTGCATGCATAATAAGAATCGCACATCTAGACTTTAACTGTAAGCTCGAAACTTGCTTGCTGACATCTATTGATCATCTTTAAACGTTACGAACTGGGAAATTACTTTAGAAATGTACTTTCAACTTTGGAGAACACTAACTGGTACTGCTTCGGTTCCATTCGTCATTATGGAATACTATCATTCGCTCTCCTAACAATATACTTAAATGAATACTTCTATAAGCTCTCTCTTCTATTTGAGGTTCCACACTCGAGTTCTATAAGTGAAAGTTAAAAGAAACAAACGCCTCGGAGTGAGGACTTTATCTGATCAATAATCTTTAACAAATTCAAAAGCTGAAAGAGATATAACACTAGATTATTTATTCCAAAAATATTTCCTTTTTAGAGGATTTATAACTCGAAAGGCTCTCGCATTTTACAAAGATATATGGGAATAACAAAAGAAAATCAATGCTTAAGAGCTGAGAACCGTGCTGAAATATTTTCATAAAGGCGTCAACATAGCCTATCAAGGAAATGCCATTGCTGATTCTTGATGATCAAAGAAGTATCATCCAAAAGATTTCAAATTATCCAAGAGGATAAAATCAACAAATCCCAAATGGTATAAATGGATAATTTCAAATGATATGAAGCTATTGAAGGGAAATTGATTCAATTAATAAGAGAATAAATCGATTTCAAAAGAGAATGAATAAATCGATTCTATTGACACGAGAATGAATAAATAGACTCATCAAAACTTTCTATCATAATGAAACTCTCAATCTATCGAACACTAGGTCTATCTTCTTAATGATCTTCTTCGGGTTCTCCTTCCTTCTTTCTTGAGCTTCACGTATCTTTTTTTTACGATGTTGCTACGATAAAGCACGAGTCGGCTAGACTTTGCACTGGCTGGAAAAGCGACATCTCGGGAATCATTTTCTACCCATCGGAAGGATACGAGAGAACGAATTAATCTATGATACCTCCTACACTCAAAATAGTTTGACTTAACTTCTCCTGGAAGCTGAGTAGAACACCGGCAAACATATCTTTAAATTAATTTGGCAGCAATCATCACGACCATCTTTACCCTCATTCTAAAAATTGATCTAAAACAAGCTACAAATCTTGGGAATGAAACACGCCAGGGCCTCGATTAGCCATCCACTGAGGTGAAGAGCTTTCTCTTGGAGGAACGAATCTTTATTCCCTGTAATCGCAACAGGATCGTTAAACATGACTCCTAAGTTGAAGCTTGCATAGGGATTTCTTGAACGTGTAATAGATCTACAATCTGATAACTGGCCTATATATCAATTACTCATTTCTTTGCTTCTAGTTCAAAGTTAAAGCTTTATAACCTCATCTCCACATGGAGGTATAAAAGACGGTCTACCTCAATATTTCGCTCAGGTGACAATTCTGATGTTGAACCTTGTTTGTAGTAGCCATCATCTTCTAACATATCTACCCACAAAAATTCACAGTCTCCACATAGATCGTTGATTTCCCAATGAACTTCAAACACCGAATCGATCGCTTTCTTGGTATACGTACAAAATCTCGTAATCCGCTCATTGTGATATACACGTGGCAGTTCTTCTGAGCCATAAATTTTTGTTCAGTCATTCAAAATGAAACATTTCCTCAGTGAAACTATGTTCTTAGCAATCTCATAAGTGTTTACAAGTTCAGCCTAAGTTCAGCAACTATAGGCTAAGTTCATCTTACGTTCTCCCACTTTCAAGTTCTTGTACTCATTCAAGAGTATAAAAAATAAACACATTCCGGCTATCAAGGTTTACAGTACGCATTCCACACATTCCCAATATCACAAGTATGCACAAGGCATGTATAAACAAGTTCATACATATATGTAATCAACATAGTTTTTCGACAGAAACTAGTATGCTATCACCATAGCAACAGAGTACGCAATCAGCGCAGTTAATCAGAGTATGCTATTCGCATAATAATCAATCTTTTGAGAAATTCCCATCAACACGGTGAATCCTAATCTTTCATTTTTAGACAGACTTAACATTTCAACAAATAATGTAAACTTTTAAAAACTAAAATTTGCATAAACACATGCGTACCTTTTAAGCTGTTGCGTGAGTTACGAGCTGAGGGCTTATATAATATCACACGGAATTTCAATGAAAGATGAAATAAGACCCAGCAGGTCTGCAGAGTTGCAAACCTGCTCTGATACCACTTTGTAGCGCCCCGGTCCCGAAAGACCGTGGAAATGGACGCCACGGGGGTGGGAATTAAGAAGCGGGAAAGAAATGGGGTAATTAAATTAATGACGGGGTGATAATCTAAAAAGGATTAATGTTTGGAATAAAATTTAACAACCGAGTATGCCAAAGATAGGTTATGCCTTCCGAAAAATTAGACAGCATAACCTCTGTAACTAGAGCGAATCCCCGTTTATAACGGCTTATAAGAGAAGAATGGAAGCTGTAACAATTCAATAAGCCCTTTCATAAGCCAAACGGAAACAAATAACCAGATACCAACAATGAATAGACCTATTCATAGGTCGACAAAAGAAACAAACACCAATATGCTGAATAAATGAAGCCCTTCCATAGGCCAATATTCACAGATTTTAGCTGAAAATGTATCGGTCTCGATCGAGCTCGATACTCTTTGGAGTTTTGCTCAAAAGTATAATTTTTGATAGTGCAGAAAATAAGGAATTTAATGGTGTAATCAGATAAAAGATCGGACGGCTAGAACATAAATTCGAACTGGAAAGATTTATAATATAATATTCGGATCCGGATTTCAAACGACGAGAAATCAAAAATCTATTCTGGTTAACTACAAGATCCAAATGATCAAAGACTATTTATAAAAAGAAGAATTCTAATACGACTATCCAGGAAGAGTAGATCTGAGATTTACATAAAATGAAAATGGGGAAAAATACCGAAAACTCACAACATCAAAAATCGGAATCGGTAGAATTAAAGATAATCGAAATATAAGCATATTTAGAACTTGAAATTTCTAAATTCATCGGTCCGAATGACCAGAATCGGAGAAAGTACCTTCTCCGAGGAATTGGCGGCGGTCACGATGATTTTCCATCGTGATCATCCTTCGTGTCATCATTTCAATCATGTATTCGTGATCTACGCGTTGACACCTTCAAAATGACTATTTCAGAATTAAAATAGGAAACTAGAGTCGTACATTCTCTGGAAGCTGCTCGGCATTTCGATTTTGAAAATGAATGAAAAATGAAACCTTAAGCTCCTATTTATAGAGGAAAAATAAATAGGATAATAACGAGTAAAAGAAAGAGGATAATGATGGAAAAAGAAAATGATAATTACGAATAAGATAATCTTTTGAAAAAGAAATTGGATGATGACGGATGTGCCTTTTTCTATTAAATTTATTATTTTCCAACTTAAAGTTGTGTCAAGAGTTCATTTGAACTCGAAATTTGAAATTTCAAAGGTTGGCACGATTCTTGAAATATTTTCTATCAACCTGAGAAAAATATCATAACATATTTTTAAGGCAATTTTTGACCAAATTAGATTTAACAGATTCCCCTGACTGCGATTTTCCTTTATTTGAGTCATTTAAGGACCCAGCTTATTTTCTAACTTACCAGAGGGTAACATAAGTTGAATAAAATCTTCTAAAATATTTCGGGGTATTACACCATGTCTACTACAGTTCCCGGATTCATCAATTGCAGAGTGTGAAGGAAAGCGGGCAACTATGCGTAGGACTTGTCAATGTCTCCATAGACCATCTGAATGGTAATGTTCCTCGTGCGCAGAGCGAAGCTGTAGTCGATATGGATGCCAAACTCATGCACAAGCTCTGCCATCATCTCCTTCGGCTTCAGAACAACTCGCTCGTCCACCAATCTACGAGCAAAGTATTTTCCGAGCACTCATGCAGGAACCTGTTGCGGAGCAATTCGACCCATATCAAGATGGCATGTGTGAGTGCCATTGAACTTGTATATTCTCCACATATGCCCATCAGCAACCGCAAAGCACTTGAACGGGCAATCACCGTCATGCTTGCAAACATAGCCCAATCGTGACCTATTCGAGCGATACACGACATACTCCACTCGATTCTGCATGTGATAGATACCGACCGCCAGAGCCAGATCATCCTTCGTCTGAAAAATAGCTCCCTGGTGCAGTGTATCTGATTCTGGTGTTGGTCCCTCATCGCAAGATAGTGGGCCCGCAATGTCCCAGTCAGCAAGGGGAACCACCCAATTGCTCGAAGGCCCGTCAGATCTAAACGGAACACCAGTGGTAGATGGTGGGACGACTCCCGTCAAGCACAGCAATCTGTCTGTACGATCAACAGAAGAACGAAGCCAGCCACTGAATTCTGTCAACTGTGACTCCACCACCCTCGTTCTATCATTCACCTCTTCTTGTTCTTGTTCTTCTTCTTCTCCCTCTTCTTCTCCTTCTGCCTCTTCTTCTCCTTCTCCCTCTTCTTCTACAGTAGGACCATGCGTCTCTGCATGTGAAAAGTAGGGAACATAGTCGTCCCTCATAGATGGTCCGGCTCCAGAACCTTCCAACTGTCTTGAAATCACGTACACAACCATCTCAGTAGTCTGCTCGTGAAGCAAATCGAGCAAATCTCCATCATCTTGCAAAGATGCTCTGATCCGTCTGCCAGTATTGGTGCTGGTGAGGTAAAATAATTCATACTCGATCCTGTTCGGGTCAGTCCGCAACAACTTGTGAACCTTCCTCACCAGTGAGCTAAAACACAGCTTATCGGATGACATCGTCACGAGTTGCTCGTCCCCATCTACATATTCTAATCTCTCCCATCGTCCACTGTGTCGTACAATAATGCGGCGTCTAACCATCTGCAATTTATAAACAATGCTACATGAAATCACAATTTAACCCTAAACCCTATTAAACCCTAAACCCTATAAAACCCTAAACCCTAAAGCCCTAAACCTTAAAACCTTAAAACCCTGAAGCCCTAAACCCTATAAAACTCTAAAACCTAAAACCCCACAACCTAAAACCTATTAAGGCAAATAGCATGAATTAAAATTTTGAATAAAATAATAGTCACGATTAATAGTGCTTCTTAATAGTCATCGATTAAAAACTTGAATAAAAAATGTCTCGATTACTTTTACTCGATTAATTTAAATAATTCTAACTAAGCCTCGATTAACTTTAAATTAACCTCAATTAATAAAATCTCCTCGATTAATTCTAAAAACCGCATCGATTAGGCTATTAGCTTTTTTTTTAAAACTAATCGATTAGTTTTAAAAAAAACTTCGCGATTAGTTTTTTTTAAATATTAATCGATTAGTTTTTTTTAAATTAATCAATTAATTTTTTGTATTATATTAATCAATATACATTTAATATTAATCGATTAGTCTTAAATTAATCGATTAATTTTTTTTAACATTAATCGAGTAATGCCTCGATTTGTATTAAATCCCTCCTCGATTAGCTTGTGTTTTTTCAAATTAATCGAGGCTCTCCTCGATTAATTCTAAAAAATATAATTAGCTTGAGTTTTTTAAAATTAATCGAGGCCCTCCTCGATTAATTCTAAAAAATATAATTAGCTTGTGTTTTTTAAAATTAATCGAGACCCTCCTCAATTAATTCTAAAAAATATAATTATCTTGTGTTTTTTAAAATTAATCGAGGCCCTCCTCGATTAATTCTAAAAAATATAATTAGCTTGTGTTTTTTAAAATTAATCGAGGCCCTCCTCGATTAATTCTAAAAAATATAATTAGCTTGTGTTTTTTAAAATTAATCGAGGCCCTCCTCGATTAATTCTAAAAAATATAATTAGCTTGATTTTTTTAAAATTAATCGAGGCCCTCCTCGATTAATTCTTAAAAATATAATTATCTTGTGTTTTTTAAAATTAATCGAGGCCCTCCTCGATTAATTCTAAAAAATATAAACTTATCTCTGATTTGGCCTAAATCTACTATTAACATATAAATAACATACAACTAACATATAAATCCCTCCTCGATTAATTCTAAAAAATACATCGATTAATTCTAAAATAGCCTCGATTAATTCTAATAGCAACGATTATAGTCTACCACAAGCAAATCATCAATATATTAAAGATTAAAGGGTGCGACATGCAAATCTCTCTATGTCACCTATTTTCAAAGTAAATCTAACAACACATGCAATATATAATCAAAATAATAAATATTTGCAAAATAAGTTCAAAAAAACGGAGTACAAAACGTACCTTTGTAAATTGGTGAAAATTTTTGTGCACTATTTTTTTCTCCAGAAAAATCTTTTCTTTCGCCCCCTTGCTCGAAAAAATTTCTCCAACTTTTGCTCTTCTTGGTCGATTTGTAGTGTAGTGTGAATAAAAACTTGTATTGTAGTGTCAATGAGATTTGTATTGTAGTGTCAATGAGCTCCGGATTCTACATCTATTTATTCAAAAATTTCACCTACCTCGCTATAAAACATTAGAATGTATTAAATTCGGTACAACATCCCCTTCTTTTTATTAATTCGGTCCTACCTTCCCCTTCTTTTCATTTAATGAAGCCAACAACCTTTTCTTTTTATTTATTGAAACTCAGTACCTACCTTACACAAGAAATAAATGCATTCACTAAAAAATTCACTAAAAAATCACGATTAATTGTAGGGAACATTGTCTCGATTCTTTTAAATGAAGGTCTCGATAAAATTGCATGATCCACGATTAATAACATTAATAAAAAATAGTTAGATATTAATCATTCATAGTTAGAAAAGTAATCGTTCCTACTTTTAAAACTTGTTGCTTTTTCCCTTTTATTATTTGCTATTGTCGATATTTGATTTTAAAAATAATCGATGAAATTTAAATATCTAATCGAGGCAATGTTACAAAAGTAATCGAGGATAGTTTTTTCTTAATCTATGCTTATTAAAAATTAATCGAGAAAGCATCGATTAATACATAATTAATCGAGAAAGCATCGATTAATACATAATTAATCGAGGAAGCATCGATTTAAGAAGAATTGATATTTAAATCATCAATTCTTCTTAAATCATCATAATCGAGGCTCAACTTATAAAATTAATCGAGGTTATGAATTAATCGAATATTGTAATTTCAATCGAGGCGATTTTCAGTAAATAATCGCAGCTAAAAATTAATTGAGGCTTACTAAATATAATCGAGGCAGTTAGAATGTTAGGGTTTCATTTTTAGAATTAGGGTTTCGGCTGTTAGGTGCATTTAATGCCAGACAAAAGTACAATGTGCCAATCATTGGGTGTGGGAACCAAGTCTAATATAGTACAAATTGTCTAACAAACTACCTATTTTTAAAAGTTGTTGTTTTTTCCCAATTACTATTTACTTTTGTCTACTTTTATCCATTTAGACATTGAATAATTTCTTTATTTTATAGATTTAACATATTAAATATATTTTATGCAACCACATATAAATTTAAATAAGTAGATTCATACCACAATATAATAATAATAATAGTATAATCTATGTTATATGGCATATGTGCTTAACTTATTGACATGGTTAATTTTCTAATTGTTAAAATAAATAGATAACAATGATTAATAATTATTAGTTTTTTAATTAATATAATTTATAAAATTAATTCAATTACTCCAAATAATAAAATAAATCAACATTATCTATAAACCCTTACAAAATAATGATGTTAATATATATATATACACATATATATATATATTTATTAATAAATAAAATGTAATGAGAGAATTCAATTAGCTGAAATCTTTCCGGAATTTGAAAGATTGATGTCAACAAATAAACACATATCATCATCATCATCATCATCATCATCATCATTATTATACACTATTATCCTTTTTTGGTCTTTTTTTTTTTTAATTTATTGTCAGCCATTAAAAGCTCTCATTAAGTAATAATTATAATCCTCTTTGATTACACGATAAGCGGATAGAATCATAACTTACATTTTGTGGAAAATTCATAATTTCAATTGTGTGCGTGGAGTATTGCACAAAATGTAGCAGGGAATTTTATCCGCACCGTCAAAATTATATTAATTAGAAATAAAAATGTAAATGGTTGTCATTCAAAATATCCGCTAATTATATAATAAGTAATTTGATTACACCAAAGTAGTATTAGAATAAAAAAATAAAAATTTAAATATTTTCCATGGGCATATTTTGTTATATTTTGGTGATATTTTTTATATGTAGGCAATCTAAAACATTAAATATGTGAATGGTTGTTAATTGCTATCTATGCATGTTTTGGTGATAATTTTTTTATTTAAAAAAATTCTAAAAAATTAAAAATATGCATGTTTACATCATAGGTAGTACTATAATTAGAAGGGCATTTTATTAAGTTTTAATGATTTTTTTTATTTAGAAAATTTTAAAAATTACAAATGTGAATGATCGTTAATTTTAGGTGATATTTTTTTATTTAAAAAAATCTAAAACAACGCAAATTTAAAAAAATAAAAGTATGAAAATGAATTGAGTGAGTGCACTGTTGAGGAGCTGAACCCTCATGCTTGAGGGTCTAATAAAGACCATCAACCATTTGCTCTACTGATCAGTTTGCACAAATTTTCGTCAAACAATACTTTTTAATACAATTTTCTTCATCTATTTATGACAAATTTATCCCTACGATTTTGCTTTAATATATGTATAGATTAATTGAGAAAAAAAGGTCAAATCAATATTATAATATGGTGGCAGTATAATACAACCTTAAATAAATAAAAACGTAAAACGACCTTAAATGCATACGTAGGTTTTTGTTGCAAGCATTAAATTAAATTGAATAGTAAGTTAGTAACACATTCATCACGCTCTCTATATATAAGAACCCATATGATCCTATTCCTATATACATCACCCAATATTTATGTAAAGAAATTATAGACGAGAATATATTAAGCTTCATCATGACATCTAGATTCAATAAGTTAACATTTAAGAATATTATTACTTTTGTCTTTATCATAAGTGGAGTAATAGTTGGTAAATCGCAAACAGACATGGAGTTATTAGGTTCGGAAAATGAAAATGAGCGTAGCAACTGCATTGCTACAAGAAGCAACTAACTCCAATTTGTTTGAAAATAGTTTTTAGCAACTTTTGTGAGTATCAAGGGCTCGTATTAGCCAACCAATGCTGCGGTCAAATTGTGACCGTTGATCAGAATTGCATCTACAATGTAATGGTTAAGGATGCCGTGGCACTGCACCTCTGCGACAAAGACCAGAATTTTATTAGCAATAGGGCTCATCAAATCTATGATTCTTGCTCAATAGATTACTGATTATCACTTGCATCAAATTAAACACATGAATATTATAATACAATAATTTTTGTATATCTTTTTTAAAAATATTTTCTTAATTTACATTGATCTTATCAAGTATCAATGTATAATGCATCATAATCAAAATAAGAGCTGGAGGAGTGGCTTTTCCTATATATAAATATATGAAATGCCCTTTTTTGTCGAGAGTAACCCGTAGCCGCTACCGAAGTGCGCACTGGGTAAATTCCGCTCCTGTGTAATAGCCTGCAAATCGCACAGGAGAGGTAAACCACACTTGGCAGGTAGGCTCACACCTGGTAGTGTTGGTAGTATGAATCAAACTTGAGACATTTGACCTCAAGATAACACCACTCCACCACTAAATCATTCCTGAGGGAACATGAAATACCCTTTTGAACTTCTATATTGTGACGAGGAAATTGTAGACACTAACTTAGACTATCAAATTCAGGCAGAAATTACTGCATTTACACACTAAAAGATGACAATTGAAAAATAAAAAATTCAAATTGATTTATTTATATTGTTAACATCCCAATTCAACTTCAAATCAATATGAACATTCTGCCTAAAAAGTGACATTCTTCTAGCACTCATTGAAGCAATTTCATCAACCAAATCTTCATATTCTATTTTATCCAAAAAATAATTTTCAGTATCAATCATCGTTAATCCGTTAGGTCTCTCTTGTAACATTGTCGGATGCAGACATGATTTCAACAACTTCAATTTTAAAAAACTTCTTTCTGCAGATGGATCAGTCACGTGAATAGACAATAAAATTATATATGCAATAACTGTATTAGGGAATTAATATAAACCTTTCAAAAATTACAAAATATCAAGATGCATGTCCCATTTTTTCTTTAGGAAATACTTCTCTAGCTAGCTAACTTTAATTCCATAAACAACTCATTACCATTAACATCAAATTGTTCATCATGCTTAACTGCAGTTTCAAAATGATTACAACAAGATTCTAAACTATTATCATCTAATGATTGCAACTTGTGAAAAGTAAATAGACAACAATAGTGACATTTACTGTTATAGACTTTTTTTTTTTTTCATTTTTCCAACGATTTAGATTACAACCATTGTCTTTTAGTAAATTTTTGCAATCTTATATTCTTTATATCTGTAATGTATATAAAGAAATCAAATATTTTTTTTAATCGTGGATAATTATGTATTTCTATTTATAAAATTGTCTCGTTTAAAATATTCCAATTCGGTTCTTTTAACATGGATTTTCATTTTAGTTCCTAAAATTTAATTTAACTTTTGTTTGATCTTTTTATCTAATTAATTAACACATGTGCATATCATTTTATTAATTTTTTAAAATTGAACATAACATATAGAACTTAAAAATAATCATAATATTACAAATCTAAAAAAATAATAATTATTTGTGCATAGCACATGAGAAATACTAGTAATTAAAAATATACAAAAATTAGAAAAGATCCAAAAAATGAAAAAGAAGGGATATATATGTATATACATATATAATGATGCAATTTTATAAATAACAATGGATATTGTCCACAATTAAGGATTTCTTTGAATATATGACATATATAAAAATATAATTATTTATTTTAAATGATAAGATTGAAATAGAAAAATACTAAATTATTGCCGATTATGTTTATAATTATAAATCATCATCATCATCATCATCATCATCATCATCATCATACTATAGCACAAATGAAGACTATTTTTAGATGACAAATGTAGCAGAGTACTACAAATCCACCATCAACGCATAAAAATAAAAAAAAATACAAATCTAAAATTTCTGAGTAAAAAAAATAATGAATATGATTGTAAAAATTTGTTAAAAGATAACGATTGTAATCTAAATCATCGTGAAAAATGTAAAAGATATATAGTATTTTCAATTATTAGTGTCACTACCATTGTATATTAACTAAAAAACTGTTGTTTACGATACAAAAATTGTTATCTAAAATATAATTATTAAATTGTGAGATATACAATGATTTATACTAAAATTATTGTCTATGATTTTACCTTAATATATGTATAAACGTACACGGCAAAGATTTTATATGAGTAGCAACAATTCAGTTCTTGTTCATGCATGGAAGTGTATTTAAATTTAGTTAATTATTATTCAATTTTTTTTTCCTATTCATAATCTTCGATATTAAATATTTGTTAATGGATATGGATATTAAGTGAGTATTTAAGAAGAGAATGCGTAGAATTATATTTTTTGTATTTCTTTTCTTTCCATTCTAAATTTAGAGAATATGCACATGAGTTTTTTAAATTAAACTATTACAATTTTCCATGATCTTCTCGTCTTATATCATTGCAATAAGTATATATATCTATATATATATATATATATATATTTAATACATTTGAGATGCCACAAAAAAAAGAAGGAAAGATCAATTGAATTTTTTAGTTTGAAAAAAAAAATTAAAAAATCCAAAAAGGGAACGAAAAAGAAGAAAAGAGGAAAGAACAATTGAATTTTATTTTTTGAAAAAAAATATTGAAAAATGAAAAATAAAAAAAGGAACGAAAAAGAAAGAAAAAAAAAAAGGGGGGGAAAGAACGATTGAATTTTAGTTTTTGAGAAATAAAATCATAAAACAATTAATGAAAAATAAATGAAAAAGGGGTACTTTTGCTTATAGGTACAATTGGTACAGTGGTTGGCAAGTCGAGTCCTCTAACATCATTTTTTTTTTTTAATTTTTTGTTGTTGGTTTGTTTTTTTATTTATGCATAGATTAACTTTATTTTTGTTCCCACTCGAAAAAAAAATGACACCTTTCATTTTGTTCTCACTAAAAAAAGTCTTAATTTTAGTTTATAATGTTCATTTGGGGTATAATTATTTTTTAAATTATTAATTTAAACTCAAAATTTAATTGTAGGCTTTTTGCCATTTTATATATGCAACGTTATCAATGTTTTGTTTTTTATTTATTTATTCATATTAACATTTCATTTTTGTTCCCACTCTAAAAAACATTACGTTTATTTGTGTTCCGACAAAAAAAATCGTTGCATTTTTTGTTTATAACATTCATTTGGCATATAATTATTCATTAATTATCTTTTAAATTACTTAAACTAAAAAAATTGATTATAGGTTCAACCATTCATAGCTATGTCAAATTTCCAACACTATTTTTCATATTTTATTCAACAAAATATTCATGTTATATATTTATCACATGTAATATTGTAAATGTTATTTTAAATTTTATATACTCAGAATGAGTACATAGCTGTGGATACGTTGTCCGATCCACTTAGTCCAAATAAAACAATATACCAAACAGATGTGTGAAGCAATCTTATTATATTTATCTTAATAACCAAACACACAATTAAAATAGCTAATATGCAATTATCTTTCAAAGCAATACAGATTTTATTAATATGGGTATATCCATACCAGTATAATCTTCTCCAATCAAACTAACTCCAATTAATCACCCCCAATCGATCTAAATCTTTCTTCTTAATTTGATAAATACCTTGGTCTTCTTGCGTCTCATCGGACAAAATTCATCATTTGAATTATGATACTTTCTAGGGATACAATTGATACTTTTTTTTAATTTCGAATGATACTGTTCTTAACAGTTTTTTTTTTATTTTTTTATTCTGCCTAATACTTTTTATTGATACAAATGATACTTTTTAGCCTTTGAAATGATACTTTTCAGTATTATGAATGGTACTAATTTTGACGGATTTTTTGGTCAAAGCATTGACCTGGTCAACACGCGTTGACCCGGTCAACGCGTTGACCGTCTCATGTACATCTTATGTATAAGAGACTTGCCCTTTAAAATTTATATCCGTGTGTGTGTGTGTGTGTGTGTGTGTGATTCTTTTGCTTTAGTTAGGAAATTTCTTGTTGAATTTGTGATAGGATATAATTGAAAAAGGGAAAAACTTTAATTTGGAAAAATTTGACAACTCCATATATGAGTGAGGGAGAAATTTTAAAGTAAACAAAATGAAGTTGTGATATTTTTTTCTAACCTAGAATTTTGAAATCTTCTTTTCTAACCAAATAAATAGGCAAAAGTCTAATTTGCCCTTTCTAAATGTTTGAAAAGTCAAAAATGTCATGCGTGAGTCCAAAAATAAAGAATGTACACGATATTGAGGGAAAAAATAATACACGGCTAAAATGTATACACGGTGAGAATTGATACAAAAAAAGTTATACACGGTCGAGCAATTCTTGAAGCCTAATTTTTTGTACACGGTTAAAATTATAGAGGGCAAATTTAATTTATATTGAAGTACACGGCCCAACAATCTTGTACACGACCCAAAATTCTATGTACACGGCCATGAGAATTTGTACACAGCCACTATAAAATTTGTACACGGGCCACAAAACTTTTTGTACACGGCCAATTTTGTTTTGTACACGGCCGAAAAAAATTTGAAGTAGATGGCCAAACATTTTGTACACGGTCTAAAATTTCGTACATGCAATAAATTAATTAATTTCAAAGCTCAATGTCTTGGGTAGTTGGATTTCAATGAAACAAATTTTCAGAAATTGTTATTGTTATTGCTTATTTCTACACGGCGAACAATTTGCATTTATAATTTTCATAAATTGAATAAATTACTTTACATGCCTCATGAAGAAGATTTGAATAGAATTCACCATATAAAAAAAAAATACATACACAAAGACATACCAAATGCATACCAAAAAGAAAAAAAAAATTAAAGCCCACCGTGTAGTACACGGTGACCGTGTCTCACCGTGTAGTACACGGTCCTAAACCCTTTTTTTTCTTCTTTCAGATTTGCAAAACAACAACATCGTCCAACAAAATCCAACCCAATTCACAGTCCAAAATTCCCAATACAAATACCATCATCAATTCACTAATTAATTGAACAAAATAACGTAATTAACAAGAAATTAGAGAATTTATGTGTTCAGCCATTTTTTCGAATCTGCACGGCGGCGGCTCCGTTCGTCAGCACAGCCGTCTCCCTCGCCGTCTCCTCTCTCCATTTGAAGGTGCCGTGTATAATTTTGGGAGCAAATCCAGGTATAATTTTGGGAGGAGGCCGTGTATAATTTTTGGGGGAAAGCCGTATAGATTTCTTTGGATGTGGCCGTGTATAACATTTATGAAGAGGTCGTGTATATTGTGTGAATGGAGGTTGTGTATATTTCAATTTCTTATTATTTGTGGGAGTGTATAATTCAATTTCTTAAATTATACAATTCAAGCCGTGTACAATGTTTGTTTGTGGGAGTGTATAATTCAATTTCTTATTATTTAGTCAGCCGGGCCCACAATTTATTAAGGGTAATATGGGTACAACAAATTTGTTTGGTTAGAAAAGAATAGCTTGCAGTGTTTGGTTAGAAAAGAATTTTACAAGTTAAAATTGGTTAGAAACATACATTAACACTATGAGTGACTTGTGTTACGCAAATGTCATGGCTCATGTTCATGCAAAATTAACTATTAATAATCCTGCATTTTTTCTTAAACAGGTGTTGCCTCGCGGTAGATTATCTTGTTTGATATTCCGTCAGTTGAAAGGTCTTTTCTTTAATTTAATTGATCCTTCTCTAAAAAAGAAAAAAAAAAGTCATAATTTTTTTTAGGGTAAAATTAACTGATCGAATATATATATCAAAATAAACACTATAAATCAAACGTTTCACAAATTAAAAATCGGGAAATTTACACTTTGACACCTACATTTTAGACACTTTTTCAAAAATGACCCACTTTATTACTATTAGCAAAACAGTACTCATATTTTCAAAATTTTTGCAAATCTGACATCGATCAAATTTTCAGCCTAAAATATCTACGTTGAATTAAAATAATTCAACGAATAATCCAAAGAAAAAAAATCGATACAATATTCCTTCTAATTGATGTTTCCTGATATTGTTCTTTATGTTACCCATGATCCGAAATTAATTACAAATTTGAGAGAATTAGAAATCATTAAATGGAAAAAATGTGATTACAATAAAGTAGGGATTTTATAAGGTATCAATGAAATTACAATGACATGTATGACCTTTTGAATAAAATAAATAACTTAATAATTAAAATAGAACTAATCTTAACCACACATCTAATAAGATCTAGTGGATATGATCAATCCCTAAATTACACGTAAGGACAATATTTACATATGATCTCTCTCCTATATATATATATAGACACACACACACACTCATATTCACTAAATCATATATCCACACAATAATGAATCCCCAAACTAATCATATATAATCCATGAACGTATGTATATTCTGTGTTTGCACTTTTTTACTTTGAACAACTTTTTATAATCTTTGATCATTAGTGTGCAGAAAGTCTTTTTTTTTCTTTTTTATATTGAAACGAGGAAAAATTCTAAGACCCTATATATGGTGGTGAAATTCAACTTGTTCACTAGCTGCAATACAAATAAGTTGACTCCATAAGTCTTTTTTTTTTCTTTTTTAATTTTAAACAAGGAGGAAAAAATTCTAAGACCCTATATATGGTGGTGAAATTCAACTTGTTCACACTAGCTGCAATACAAATAAGTTGACTCCATAAGTCTTTTTTTTTCTTTTTTAATTTTAAACAAGGAGGAAAAAATTCTGAGACCCTATATATGGCACCCTAATATCATGTTTGCTAGCAATAATAAAGCCCATGATTATGCAAGGATCCGACATGTGTTAACCATTTATATGATATAATATATCACACCCTACAGGTGGGATATATAATACCATACATAATTATTAAAAATTGTAAACTAAATAACCTTGCATATATTAATTAAAAATCTTATTATAGAATATTTACAGAATGTATGATAACTAATTAAAAGATATTTTAGGAATTGAAATTTTATATAGAATCTAATACATCTAAGCAAACTATATATTATTAATACATATATTTTAATACATCAATGCAAAAATGATATTGATATCTTAAACGGTATAACATATCTCATGTCAAATATATACAACCTTATACCATAGTGTCTAGCAAACGATCCCTCAACTTATATTTGCATGTTTCACGAGTCAATATTCTTTATATATATTAAAAGATTGACAAGTGAGGCAGCGTTATTTAATTACAATATCGGACAAATCATTTAGCGTTGTAACTACTAAAGCACATATGCACACACATCACACATAAAAATTGAAGTCCACATTGCCAACTTTGATTTAACTATTTAATCTTGAAACCAAATAATGTGGGTCCTATAATTTGTCCTTTACTATTTGTTGGAGATCAAATATTCTATAAACCGAAAAAAATTATAATTTCGAATAATGAACATCACATTTATTTTATTAGAAAGTACTTCTAAATTTTATTTTTTTTTAAAAAGACAGCAATATTTTTATAATATTTCTACATTTTTTAAATTGAAAAAAGTATAACTACTAGTCTTTAATTAATAGTATCACTTATAATCTTGAAAAATATATATCACAGCTGAAATCCTTTATTGCACATTTGGTGTGACATTCCTTACTGTACACTTGATTATTTTATATTTTTACAAATTTTTTCTTCAATTTCAATTTTTTATGCTTTAGCTAGCTTCATTTTACACTTATTATTTATGACCCATCGTATATCCAATTAGATTGCATTATATTTTTTTGTATTTAATTATCAATTTTAGTTTTAATTGATTATTTGAAAAATTAAATACTAAAAATTATATTAAACTGTAATTGAGTATGATGAAATCTAAATAACAAGTGTAAAAATTAAATCAAAGTATAATAAAGTGAAATCAAAGAAAAAAAATTAAGAAAAATTAAAAAATCGAGTGCGCAATAGAGAATGCAACCTCAAACGTGCAATAGACAATTGTCTATATACATAAATTTTGGGGTGGTTTTGGTTTTTCACGCGTTTTAAAAAACTTAGTTTTAATAACATGAACTTATTAGCAATTGTTTGGTTTTTCACACGATTTTTAAATCTCGGTCAAATGAAGTGACGCGGTTGTCGGGGATTTCCACGTGCACATCTACGGAGACACCAAATTGTCTTAAACTATATGAATTTTTGATCGAATTTAGTCGGATTAGACTGTCCGAATTCGAAAATCGTGTGAAAAACCAAACAAGTATTAAGTTCATGTTATTAAAACTACATTTTTTAAAATATGTGAAAAACCAAAAACACCTAAAAATTTGTGTATTTCAAGGTTAACCCTGATACATACATATATATATATATATATACATACATATATTTTCATTTGATTCTCATCAAAAAGAAGATCTGAACTAAGATCAAACTGTGGAGATGGAGGAACTGCGTGAGATTGCAATTTCCTACTATAATGAAGGCTCTGCAGAAGTCCAAGCTAAAGCAAAACTCTTCTTCAAATCCATAGACGCCGACGGTGATGGGTGGGTGAATCTGGAAGAGTTCTTATTATTCATGCGTGGTCAAGGATATACGCACATGCGTAACAATGATTTCTTTAGGTTGCTCGACCAACATAGTAATGGCACCCTCTCTTTCACCGACGTCATGACGCTTTATTACATCATTAAAAGCGGCCGCCCCTTCTGCGACTGCTGCGGTAGTTTCATCCCCGGCGTCTTCTTCTCGTGCGTCAGATGTTACAATCATTCTCGAAGATTCTCTTTCAACATATGCCACCCTTGTCATAGGTCGAGGAAGTCCTCACACAGTCACGGCGGTCGTCGTGCTTTCTTCTTGGACAACTATACCCTGCTGCAGGCTATTACCACTACCACCGATGAGGTAAGTTTACACGGTTAATAACCTTAAAATACACGAATTTTGCGGGGTTTTATTTTTTATTTTTTTTCTCACGTTTTAGAACACGTAGTTTTAATAATATAAATCAGCTCTTATTTGGTCTTTCCCATGACTTTAAAATTCCGATCAATTGAATCTAATGTGGCATCCGGAGATTTGCACGTGTACATCTGCGTAGACACTAAATTATCATGCATGAACTTTTGACTGATTTTAGTTTTTCGTACGATTTTAAAATGAGAAAATATCAATTTTAATATTTTTTTTTGAGTTGTGCGGAATACGTGATATAAACCTCTAATTTATATTTTTCAGAAATAATTATAGAACAATATATAAATTTTAATTAACGTCGTTTTAGATGAAATTTATAACAATAATTTTATCGTACACACATTCAAAATGAATATAATCTCGATAATCAACACATTGAAATGATAAAACACAACGTCTGTAATAACTCTATAGTAATAATTGATGAACTTGTCGCATTACACAAACAAGCCAAAAAAACTTAAAATTAGTTGTTTTTCAAATCGTGTGAAAAATCAAAATCAGTTCAAAGGTCGTATATTTTAAGATAATTTGGTGTCCATATTAATGTACACGTGGAAATTTTCAGCTGCCATGTCAATTTCAATTTGCCCATAATTTGAAAATCATGTGAAAAACTAAACAAAAATTAAGTTCATGTTATTAAAACTACCTTTTTTTAAGACGCATGAAAAACCAAACACCCCGAAATTTGTATATTTTAAAACAATTAATCATAAGTTTACGTGGAAAATTATGTATAAATAGTTGAAAAACCTTTTTAACTACATATCTAAAAATATATAACTGTTCTACTTATAGTTATTTTGATATAAATAAATTCCCTTCAATATGAGTAGTTTTGCAAGAGTACAAAATTGCGAAAACACTTTTTCATTATATGACTGTCCAACATGGCCCCTCGCCCCGTCCCTAGGCAGCCGCCTGAGGGGGCTCGGCGCCCATCGTCCCACGCCACGGGATGGGCGAGCACGGGCCCTCAGCACCCTTCGGCACCTATGTATGCATTTCTCAGGACTTGTCTGAACTCTAAGCATCCATGTATTGATACACTACATGTTATCACTTTCACTTACAATGCATGCACTACATGAATTAAAGCTCATGAATCATGCTCATGCATGTCCACTGTAGTTTGGGCAATGACGGACCTAGGAGCCCCCTCAAATTTTGTAAAAAAAAATTTAGTATATATATATATATATATGTATATAATTATTATATGAATATAATATTTTTGCCCCCTAAGTATTAATATTTTTGGACATTAGACTTATTAATATCTAAGTATGGCCCATATAGACTTTAAATTGATATTGTAGTAAGAGGCCCAAAATAGAATAATGATAAATAAATAATTTTATTTAAAAATTCAAAACTATTTTCATTTTGTTGACTTGTGTAAGTTCATCTTATTGTTATCTTCCCCCCTCTTTATTTTATTAATATTTTAAGTTTATTTCATTATATATTTAAGGTATTTTTTATATTTATGGATTTGAGAATGAATGCTTCAAGACTTTAATGTTATGATTTTATTTATATTTTATGATTTCACAAATTATTTTTTTTTATGAATTTTTGTTGAAATTTTGCAATAAGTTTAAGTTAGGATTTTACATTCACCAATGTAGATTGAGAAAGAAATTGTCGAGACTTTTGATGCCGACTCACTCATAGATGAATTTAAAATTATGAAAAAACATCAAGTACAACTTATGATGCCAATATTTTAAATAATTATAGCTTTACTATAATTGAGATAAGCAGTTGCGTGTATATATGTGTGTGTGTGTGCGCGCGCGCGAGCACTATTTTTCATCCCCTCCCCCAAATTAGAATTCCTGCATCCGTCCCTGAGTTTGGGATAGGTAAATTTATAGCCATAATGCCACAATCTATAGTTAATAATAATTTTATCTTCATCATTTCATTTTTTTGCAACATGAATTCTATGTACCTTTTGTATGTTTTCCGACAAATGCAAGTTGAGTTTCTTCACCGTCAACATTAAGAAGCTCAACACCTTTACCACTCTTCACATATGTTGGAAACTTAAATTTTAGTTTTCGAAAACTTATGAAGGGTAAAACTATTATAAAATTGAAACAATGGAATAAAATTGTAATTAAATATGGATTCAATGTATTATTATTATAAATTACAAATGTTAGATATTAAGTATAATTTACCATTTTGATTTCTGTCCACATATATATTTTTTGATAAGAGATTGAAGTTGTGATTGGCAGACTGCTACGACTACAATTCGTCGTCCTAAGCAATCAATGTTTCCGCCAGTTTCTGCTTCAACTTCAACACAACATTGTGCAACTAGCTTTATGCAGAATGAGGTATGTAATACAAAATTATTTATTGAAAATTTATGACTTATATCACATGAATACATTTTTCAGTGTTAGAAGTGATACATTTTTCATGCAAAAAATGTAGAAATAATTATAAAAATATGACCGTCTTTTTTTAAATAGTGATTTTCAGTAAAATAAACGTGATAGTTTCAATATTAAAAGTGATACTTTTTCGGTATGATATATAATTGTTCTACTTATAGTTATTTTGATATAAATAAATCCCCTTCAATATGAGTGGTTTTACAAGAGTACAAAATTGCGAAAACATTTTTTTATTATATGACTGTCCAACATGGCCCCTCGGCCCGTCGCTGGGCAGCCGCCTGAGGGGGCTCGGCGCCCATCGTCCCGAGGGATGAACGAGCACGGGCCCTCGGCACCCTTCGTCATCCATATATACATTTCTCAGGACTTGTCTAAACACTAAGCATCCATGTATATTAATACACCACACGTTATTACTTTCACTTACAATGCATGAACTAAATAAGCTATAGCTCATGAATCATGCTCATGCATGTTCACTGTAGTTTGGGCAATGACGGACCTAGGGGCCCCCTCAAATTTTGTAAAAAAAAATAGTATATATATATATATATATGTATATAATTATTATATGAATATAATATTTTTGCCCCCTAAGTATTAATATTTTTGGACATTAGACTTATTAATATCTAAGTATGCCCATATGGACTTTAAATTGATGTAGTGAGAGGCTCAAAATAGAATACTGATAAATAAATAATTTTATTTTAAAATTCAAAAGTATATTCATTTTGTTGACTTGTGTAAGTTCATTTTATTGTTATCTTCCCCCTACCCAAATTGTGCATTTAAATTATTATTTTTTATCAATTTTTGTTGGAATTTTGCAATAAGTTTAAGTTAGGGTTTTACGTTCACCAATGTGGATTGACAAAGAAACTGTCGAGACTTTTGATGCCGATTCAATCACAGATGAATTTAAAATTATGAAAAAATAACAAGTACAACTCATGATGCCAATATTTTAAATAATTATAGCTTTATTTTAATTGAGATAAGCAATTTCTTGCGTGTGTGTGTGTGTGTAGACACACACACATACATACATATCAAATTAGAATACCTGCGTCCATCCCTAAGTTTGGGATAGATAAACTTAAATTTTAGTTGTCGAAAACTTATGAAGGGTAAAACTATTATAAAATTGAAACAATGGAGTAAAATTGTAATTAAATATGGATTCAATGTATTATTATTATAAATTACAAATGTTAGATATTAAGTATAATTTACCATTTTGATTTCTGTCCACATATATATTTTTTGATAAGAGATTGAAGTTGTGATTGGCAGACTGCTACGACTACAATTCGTCGTCCTAAGCAATCAATGTTTCCGCCAGTTTCTGCTTCAACTTCAACACAACATTGTGCAACTAGCTTTATGCAGAATGAGGTATGTAATACAAAATTATTTATTGAAAATTTATGACTTATATCACATGAATACATTTTTCAGTGTTAGAAGTGATACATTTTTCATGCAAAAAATGTAGAAATAATTATAAAAATATGACCGTCTTTTTTTAAATAGTGATTTTCAGTAAAATAAACGTGATAGTTTCAATATTAAAAGTGATACTTTTTCGGTATGATATATAATTGTTCTACTTATAGTTATTTTGATATAAATAAATCCCCTTCAATATGAGTGGTTTTACAAGAGTACAAAATTGCGAAAACATTTTTTTATTATATGACTGTCCAACATGGCCCCTCGGCCCGTCGCTGGGCAGCCGCCTGAGGGGGCTCGGCGCCCATCGTCCCGAGGGATGAACGAGCACGGGCCCTCGGCACCCTTCGTCATCCATATATACATTTCTCAGGACTTGTCTAAACACTAAGCATCCATGTATATTAATACACCACACGTTATTACTTTCACTTACAATGCATGAACTAAATAAGCTATAGCTCATGAATCATGCTCATGCATGTTCACTGTAGTTTGGGCAATGACGGACCTAGGGGCCCCCTCAAATTTTGTAAAAAAAAATAGTATATATATATATATATATATGTATATAATTATTATATGAATATAATATTTTTGCCCCCTAAGTATTAATATTTTTGGACATTAGACTTATTAATATCTAAGTATGCCCATATGGACTTTAAATTGATGTAGTGAGAGGCTCAAAATAGAATACTGATAAATAAATAATTTTATTTTAAAATTCAAAAGTATATTCATTTTGTTGACTTGTGTAAGTTCATTTTATTGTTATCTTCCCCCTACCCAAATTGTGCATTTAAATTATTATTTTTTATCAATTTTTGTTGGAATTTTGCAATAAGTTTAAGTTAGGGTTTTACGTTCACCAATGTGGATTGACAAAGAAACTGTCGAGACTTTTGATGCCGATTCAATCACAGATGAATTTAAAATTATGAAAAAATAACAAGTACAACTCATGATGCCAATATTTTAAATAATTATAGCTTTATTTTAATTGAGATAAGCAATTTCTTGCGTGTGTGTGTGTGTGTAGACACACACACATACATACATATCAAATTAGAATACCTGCGTCCATCCCTAAGTTTGGGATAGATAAACTTAAATTTTAGTTGTCGAAAACTTATGAAGGGTAAAACTATTATAAAATTGAAACAATGGAGTAAAATTGTAATTAAATATGGATTCAATGTATTATTATTATAAATTACAAATGTTAGATATTAAGTATAATTTACCATTTTGATTTCTGTCCACATATATATTTTTTGATAAGAGATTGAAGTTGTGATTGGCAGACTGCTACGACTACAATTCGTCGTCCTAAGCAATCAATGTTTCCGCCAGTTTCTGCTTCAACTTCAACACAACATTGTGCAACTAGCTTAATGCAGAATGAGGTATGTACCTTTTGTAAGTTTTCCGACAAATGCAAGTTGATTTTCTTCACCGTCAACATTAATAAGCTCCACACCTTTACCACTCTTCACATATGTCGAATACTTATGAAGGGTAAAACTATTATAAAATTGAAACAATGGAGTAAAATTGTAATTAAATATGGATTCAATGTATTATTATTATAAATTACAAATGTTAGATATTAAGTATAATTTACCATTTTGATTTCTGTCCACATATATATTTTTTGATAAGAGATTGAAGTTGTGATTGGCAGACTGCTACGACTACAATTCGTCGTCCTAAGCAATCAATGTTTCCGCCAGTTTCTGCTTCAACTTCAACACAACATTGTGCAACTAGCTTAATGCAGAATGAGGTATGTACCTTTTGTAAGTTTTCCGACAAATGCAAGTTGATTTTCTTCACCGTCAACATTAATAAGCTCCACACCTTTACCACTCTTCACATATGTCGAATACTTATGAAGGGTAAAACTATTATAAAATTGAAACAATGGAGTAAAATTGTAATTAAATATGGATTCAATGTATTATTATTATAAATTACAAATGTTAGATATTAAGTATAATTTACCATTTTGATTTCTGTCCACATATATATTTTTTGATAAGAGATTGAAGTTGTGATTGGCAGACTGCTACGACTACAATTCGTCGTCCTAAGCAATCAATGTTTCCGTCAGTTTCTGCTTCAACTTCAACACAACATTGTGCAACTAGCTTAATGCAGAATGAGGTATGTACCTTTTGTAAGTTTTCCGACAAATGCAAGTTGAGTTTCTTCACCGTCAACATTAAGAAGCTCAACACCTTTACCACTTTTCACATATGTCGAAAACTTATGAAGGGTAAAACTATTATAAAATTGAAACAATGGAGTAAAATTGTAATTAAATATGGATTCAATGTATTATTATTATAAATTACAAATGTTAGATATTAAGTATAATTTACCATTTTGATTTCTGTCCACATATATATTTTTTGATAAGAGATTGAAGTTGTGATTGGCAGACTGCTACGACTACAATTCGTCGTCCTAAGCAATCGATGTTTCCGTCAGTTTCTGCTTCAACTTCAACACAACATTGTGCAACTAGCTTAATGCAGAATGAGGTATGTACCTTTTGTAAGTTTTCCGACAAATGCAAGTTGAGTTTCTTCACCGTCAACATTAAGAAGCTCAACACCTTTACCACTCTTCACATATGTCGAAAACTTATGAAAGGTAAAACTATTATAAAATTGAAACAATGGAGTAAAATTGTAATTAAATATGGATTCAATGTATTATTATTATAAATTTCAAATGTTAGATATTAAGTATAATTTACCATTTTGATTTCTGTCCACATATATATTTTTTGATAAGAGATTGAAGTTGTGATTGGCAGACTGCTACGACTAAAATTCGTCGTCCTAAGCAATCAATGTTTCCGCCAGTTTCTGCTTCAACTTCAACACAACATTGTGCAACTTTTTCGGTATGATATATGGCTTATATATAACCAATATACGCAAGATCACCCCTAGTTATTTATTTGAAGCCTTGGAATTTTATTTTATTTTTGAGATGTGATCAGGATGGGGGAGCTAGGCAATGAGTTTCGAACCCGTGACGTCTCATTTTTTTAATTGTTAAACAAATGTATATAAGTTCAATTTTTGTGGATGTGCGGCAGCTTAACAGGGTACTTGCACAATCACGACCAACACGGTCAACATCACTAGTTGTGCATCGAAGTGTCGCTACACCTTCAACTCTCAATACACAGCATGTTTATTCAAATGCAATAGTTCCAGCATCTCCACTGGTTAGCACTCTTTTCTTTGTGTGTGTGTCTAATAATAATAATAATAATAATAATAATAATAATAATAATAATAATAATAATAATAATAATAATAATAATAATAATAATAATAATAATAATAATAATAATAATAATAATAATAGCACAACATCATTTAAGGTTTTATGTTAATTAATTTATGTTATGATGATCAAAAAATTCTGTAGCTTTCTTAAATTTGATGAATTTATCCTGCAAATCAATTTGGTAGTAATAAAAAAAAAATTAAAAATGATTAATATAATTTTACTTCAGTCCATTTCTCACAAGAATTATTTACAGTTATATAAGCTTTATTTTTTTTAATAATGTACACTGTACTGCTGAAAAAAATACATTGTAGACTAACTATTAATTTCTTTGATTATAACTAGAAGAATACTTTAATTATGCACATCAATCTCCGATGTAACTCTTTTATTTGGTATTCCTACTTTAATTTATAACAGATCGAAGGCTAACTTTTATGGAAAATTATTCCATATATTAAAATAAAAGTAAGCGAAGAAGAATTA
This sequence comes from Perilla frutescens, assembly GCA_026008535.1. Lineage (NCBI taxonomy): Eukaryota > Viridiplantae > Streptophyta > Magnoliopsida > Lamiales > Lamiaceae > Perilla > Perilla frutescens. The sequence continues at coordinate 56,184,612 of BRKX01000013.1, read as the reverse complement.
TAAAATCACAGTTTTGAAGAATTTTAGATATAAAAGAACTATTTTCTTGATTATATCAAATAAATTTATAATTAAATTACTAAACTATAAGTATATCGGAATATTATATGTATATATTAAAATTAAAAATTAGAAAATTGACACAGTTTTAACCTAGAAATTAAAATAACATAAATTTCGTATATATTGTCAAGATGAACGGGATGAAGGTAGCACAATTCGCATTCAAAGCGTTGGATGGGGCGCTCTTCCTTGGCAACGTCTTTACTACTTTGGGGGCCGCCTGTACAATCATGTAAATTATAATACTTAATTTTGCTGTTTGTTTTAATTTTAATTCGAATCATATACATATATATTTTGAGATGGTTTTTGTGTAAACCATCAATAGTGTGTAAACTATAAATCAATCTTCCACCACATATTCTTCAAAATCTAATGGTCAAGATTTGGTCAAAGAGGCGGTGGCGTGACGATAAATAAAAAGAACTTCAAAAAACGCAGTGGCATTTTGGTAGTTTTCGCGTATAAGTCAAAATTGAAAAAATAAATAAAAATAGCGGACCGTTAGACATATTCATATGCTGTCGGACACATAATCATATGCTAACGAAGCAATATCACAACACCTCACTTTAAATGCAAAGCTGAATTTTCAGACTTTAATGTACGATGAATGATGATTGCTTTCACATGTCTGGTGAGGTCATTAGTGTGTTTGATTTTGATTTTTGATTGGTGTGTGCCTGAAGCAATGATAATTGTCTCAATGCCCCTCTTGCATGAGTTTTTATTAATTAGTTGACGGATTAGAAATGCATAATATGAGATTGCTAGATCGAGAGATTTGTGAGGAGAATAAGAACTGTTAGGAGTTAGATGCTATTTTGAGATCAAGAGATGATGATTATGATCTAATTTACGTCTAGAACTTACTCAAGAGAGAGGGTCTAGATAATTTAGTGATTCTCTTGCAAATTTAGAAATTAATTTAGGAATTAAACTTGGCTTAATATGTTAATTGAATTCATAAAATCCATCGACGTGCAGACCCTAGAATCCATTATCTCCCTGAAGTTTCCGTTTGATTTTTGTGTTCCAATTTTATTATTCATTTATAGTTCTTAATTTTAATTTAGTTTAATCAACCAAACTTTTAATCCGGTCATCTAGATAAAGTATAATAGTTTAATTGAGTACTTAGTTGAATTACATAGTCAGTCTATGTGGATACGATCTTGCTCAACATACTTTTGCTACATTTACCTCGTACACTTGCGAGTATTTTTAGTGAAATAAAATACTGAACACTATGCCATTTCTATTCTTTGTTGATAAATGTTAATTATGATTGATTATATTATAATTAGATTTTATTTGTATAATGATTATTATTAAAATGGTTAGTTGTTAAAAGAATCACCATATTTTCACAAAGATACAAATTCGACACAACCTTTAAATGTGTACAATTAAAATACTACTCCCTCCGTCCCATTTTGATAGGTTGATTGGAGTTTTTTACGTGGATTAAGAAAAATATTGGAAAAGACAATTAATCAATAAACTTCCTAATATGTCCGCCCCTATTTATTTCTTTAATATTGAATTAATGCCTAATGTGAACATATTAAATAGAGGTATATATTAGTAAATTAGCTAAATATATATATAGAAACATGTCTATATATCGGGATATACCAAAAAGGAAAATAAACCTATCAAAGTGGGATGGAGGGAGTAATTTTTAATTTTCATGTCTTCAACACCCCCAAAAAATTTACAATGATGCAATTCTAAAATTCAACAGTTGCATTGTCCTTTTTACAAAAATTGAGCAACCACGATGTATTCAAATAAATAAGCAAAATCGCGGTTCAAATTTCAGATAGTTGCACATCACTAGAAAAATTAGACAAAATAACATCTAAATTAAAAACTAATTTCTTAATTGCTTGCGTTTAAAACATGTCAAATTTGTAACATTATAAAAATATAATTTATTTTAACAATTAACCCTTATTAAAATAATATATTTGATTTAGTTCATAAATGAGGCACAAAAAATTATGTGATAGAGAATCTCATTCCCTCTATAATTAAATAGGAATCAAACATCGTTTTTAGTTGAACTCCTCAATTTTTAAATTTTTTTTTATCGAATACTCCCTCCGTTCCGATTATATAGTCCACATTTCTATTTTGAGGTGTCCCGATTATATAGTCCCATTACTATAAGTAGTGTTATTTTTAATAGGAATTTACAATTATACCCTTATTAGGTTTTGGAAATTAAAAAAAATAAACATTTAAGTTTGTGAAAATTATAAATCTTAAATGTTTTTTTTTTCAAAAAAGAGAAACATTAATTAAAATTGACCAACTTAATTAATTTTCATGTACTTGAATTTGATCAATTCTATTGATATTCATTGTATTTGCATTTCATTAATTGTATATTTTCTTTGTTTCAAAAAATTAATACATTGAAGTTGAGCTAAAATATAAGTTTTATTAATTTTCATTAAATAAGGTTAAAGTTGGAAGTTTAACTTTTGTTTCTTGTTTTCATAAATATTTTTAATCTACGTGCGAGTAGAAAAAGGACTATATAATCGGGACGGAGGGAGTACTATATTAAATTTCCTGGAGGTTAGGAATCAATTTTTAATGTACGAATTTTTTGTAAGCTGAGTTTTTAGTTTCAAAGTCCGTTGGAAATACACCACAAAAATAATAATAAGTATTTTTTTAACGAAAATGAGTCTTTTTTAACACAAAATGTGAACTTTTCAAGATTTAGCACATTTTCATCCAAAACCAGCAAATAAACAAGCCCAACAACAAAACCTGCTCAAATTCTCTCACACGAATACATAAACCAAATACCAAGTAAATCCTTTGGTTAAACAGGAAGGCCTCATATTCATATTCAGGAATGACAATATTTAGAAGCACACTTAAGCCTCACATTGTGGAAAATTTTGAATCAAATAACTAATTAATAATAGAGACTTGGGGGAAATTGGTGTGCAAGAGGTTGTTGTGACGATGATCTCAAAAATTGATGACAACACAACCGACGCTAGCATAAGAACGCTGAATTTTAATTTATTGGGCGACGTGCGTGCAACCATGTCGTGTTCAGTGACAGACGAAACCAGATGATAACGTAGCAATATGTGGCAGCGACATTGCAGAAAGCTATGATGATGACGACCAAAATGTGAAATGTTGGCTATGGAGGAAGGGGAAGATAGAAGAATATAGGACGAGAGAAATTGAGAGAGAGAGAGAGAGAGAGAGAGAGAGAGAGAGAGAGAGAGTTTGACCATGGGAGCGTGAGAGACTCAATTCTTCTCTCTTTTTTTCCTTCTTATTTTATATCATAATTTGATTTGGATCTGGGTAGGATCCGTCTAATCATTGTGATCCGTTAGATTGTCCTACATGAATGTGCTTCAAATTTGTGTAAATTTTTTAAAATTTTAAATAAAATAGTTTAATAATAAACAATGATAATGAAAAAAATAGCATATAAATAATATATAAAATGTAAAATTTGTGTAAAATATTTAAAATTTTAAGTAAAATATTTTAATGACTAAATTATACTAAAAAAAATTAAAAATTGAGGGGGGCCATGGCCCCCTACATGGGTTCGCCCCGCGTAAGGCTTTTGCTACTATCTATTGTTCAAGAGCATTTCTCACTCCCTTCAAACATCTACCATCCACCAATGAAATTCACAAAATTTCCAACGGTTGAAGACGAATAAATTTGTGCTGCTCTCTCTCTAGGATTCGGCATCGAGGAGCAGCAACATGTAGATCAAATGATGAGAAATGTGAGGAGGCAATAGATTTCAATATTCGAGGGAGGTTGTTGTAGGAGAATTTGTTTGCGAATCCCTTCTTATTTTCAGGCACTAAGGTAGCTGATGGATATGGTAAGATGATTTGATTAGTGTGGGAAATGAACACTCTGGGGTGAGATGATGAGCTCAATCAGCCGTGATTCAGACGAAATAAACTCTCCTTTAATCACGGCTCAATAAACTCACTCTAATGATAGAGAGTTCTTGTTGTGCTTTTGGTGCGTTACAGATGTGATCCTACAACGACAAAGACAACAGTTGTTTTCCCAAGAGTATCAGGTTACATGAATAGATAGGATGGAAATTCGAAACCCTAGCTTCACAATGACGTTGAACCACGGATATTGATCCGCAACCCGCAGACAATTGGAAACACGAACTTGGATTGATTGTGTAGATGCCACAAACGGGGATGGAAATCCGTTTGATACGTCAAAGTTTGAACACAACACACGGTTCCAATAAAAATCTCTCGTAGAGAAAGTTCAATTCAATATCAATAATAAACTGTCTAATAAAATACAGAGCAAGCCCTTATATAGGTGGGCAAATAAAACAAACCCTAACTAGGAATACTAGGAATAAAAGAAAATAAATAAATACTAAAATTCAGAAATAATCAAAATCCGCGACTACTGTACTGGGCGCGACATGGGGTGGTCGCGCCTCTCGGCGCGAGTGTGTTGGTTGCGCTGTGTAGGTCGTGCCTCACCCGCTGGTTTCCTCCCCTCTAAGTCAACGCGCAGTCCTGCCTCGATTGTGCTTGGGTCACGCCTTCTATGCTTTCGAGCCTCCTTTGCGTGAACCTCTCGGACATGCGAACTCGATCATTGGCACCCCAACCAGGATCGTATCATTCCCCTTCTATTGAAAAGAATTTGTTCTCAAATCCGTACCTCCTCCTGGATCAAAAACAAACACGAACCAATCATCAAAATCTTCCAGCACATGCTGCATAAGAGATATCTTCAAAATCATCCTGCCTGTGTCAAACAGACGCCACTTTAACACTATAGAATGCCTAATCATAGGATTCAAGAATAAATCTGGTGACACTTCTATGTTTGGCGGTATATCTACATCAACCTGTAAAACAAAAACATCTTGGATGACAATTGTTAAAATCCATCCCTTCCACCGTTGCTGCTTGCACGAGTTGCGTCGTGTGATCTGCAACCACTCCCCAACTGATGTTGCTCTCATTTTTAAGACATGGTTGTAGTTCCACCGCCTCTCCTTCACCTTCCACTTCTAACTGCCCTCCATTAGTTGGCTCTAGCATGCTAAAAAACTATTTATCTCCAAATGTATGAATCCCAGTTACCATTTCTTTCAAAATTGGTATCTTCATGTCTATTCCTTCCGGAATTAGCGGCTCTGACTTTGGATCATCAACAACAATTGTGACTAACTGTTATGTACTTAATTCAACCTCAAAAGCGTCAGAAGCTGATTCTTCTATGGTTGCCTCCCCCACATTTGAATCCTCCTCAACGAGCCCCTCCGGACTATCAACATCTTCAACAATCGCATTTCCTCCATTGCAAATGTCTGAATTGTAGGAGGTCGCCATCTCTAAACTCGACTCTAGCATGCGTGTGATAGCATTCCAATCAAAATCCCATGTAGAGGATTTCATCAGTGTAGTATTATCATCCCACCGCGTAAGCCATTTCTCTACTTTGATTGCTCCTTACACCATATCCTCCAACTCCCGTTGATAAGAATATGGCACATGACGCCTTCTCAGCACCCTCTGCATCGCCTCCCATGTGTCTATTGGCTCCCCAATATGCCGCCTTATCGAATAAAACCGATTCCACCAGATCAGCACTTCATCACAAAATTCACTAGCAGCGATATTGACCTTCCTCCGCTCAGGATAATCGTGACAGTCAAACAACAGTTCCATCTCCCTCTCTCACTCTAGGTACAACTCGGGATCATTCGTACCTCGGAATAGTGGAACGTCTGTCTCCCAATACTCCCCATATTCATCTCTATCGTATTTTCTCCTCCATACCCAGCAGAACTAATCATCTTCTTTTTTTTTCACCACCATAATAATCTTCAACACACTCCAAACACCAAACTACAACAATCCCAGTAACTCGAATCAGTGCCATAGAAATCCCCAAAATTATCACCGAGAAATTTGAAAATTTTCCCAAAAAATTTTTTGATTCTTCCACGGATGATATATGAGCTCTAGGGAACACAAATAACCAAACAAAACTTAACAACAATGCAAAAATTTTCCCGTCTTTTTACTCATTTTTTTAAATATGCCGATGTCTCTCTCTTTTTTTGTGCTGATTTTCGATTTCCCTTTTTTTCATAACAATAGACAAGAAAAACAAAATGCAGAAATTAACATGATAGACTAGAACCTTATATAAAGCTGAAGCTTTGATACCACTTGATGCGATCCTCGCCGGCACAACGATAAAGACAGCAGTTATTTTTCCATGAGTATCAGGTTACACGAACAGATAGGATGGAAATCCGAAACCCTAGCTTCACAACAACGTTGAACCACGGATATTGATCCGCAACCCGCAAACAATTGAAAACACGAACTTGGATTGATTGTGTAGACGCCACAAACGAGGATGAAAATCCATTTGATAAGTCAAAGCTTGAACACGACACACAGTTCAAATAAAAATCTCTCGTAGAGAAAGTTTAATTCAATATCAATAATAAACTATCTAATAAAATACAGAGCAAGCCCTTATATAGGTGGGCAAATAAAACAAACCCTAACTAGGAATACTAGGAATAAAAGGAAATAAATAAATACTAAAACTAAAAAATAATTAAAATTCGTGACTACAATACTGGGCGCGGTACGGGATTGATCGTCCCGCCACTCGGGTCGCACCTCTCAGCACGAGTGTGTTGGTTGCGTCGTGTAGGTCACGCCTCACCCGCTGGTTTTCTCCCCTCCGAGTCAACGCACAGTCGCGCCTCAATTGTGCTCGGGTCACGTCTTTTGTGCTTTCGAGCCTCCTTTGCATGAATCTCTCGGACATGCGAACTTGATCATTGGCACTCCAACCAGGATCGTATCATTACTTCACAGGAAATACAAAAGAGTTCAATGGGAGTAACCAACTAGAATTCTCAGGTAGTTCAACTGAGAAGGCACTTCATTGGCTGTGCTAGAATTGAACATGGATATGGAAGTAGTGAAAAGAGAAATAGATAAACAAACTAGAGAACTCATGGAGAGACTACTCGTGGGTCGATCAGAGCCCCTCATCACCAAGATAATTTGGAGAAACTTGTATCAGATAGTTATTCTATTGACACTGCAGTTCAGAGGTGAGTCAATTCTTAACATCGGTGAGAAGGTAAACGACATGTTGATAATCAAAACGTTTGTTTTGTGTCAAGTTTTCAATGAGTTCAATGCTCGTAAGCTTGAAAAGAGGAACATGTTCAATGGAATACACAGAAACGAGCTGTTTATGGGGATCATTGGGTGAAGAATGGTGGAGTTTATGAAGAAGTTTACTGATACGGAGAGGCTGAATTGGGGGCAGTAGGGAATTTGTGTGGGATTAGCAGCAGCAGAAGAAGGTTTCTGAAAAAAGCAAAAACTAACAGCAATCAATTGATGTATAGCATTTAAATTTGGAAAATTCATATATCTGTTAATTCAAGAAAACACTTTACCACAACAATCCTTTAATCCATAGTTGGAGTCCCAACCTTTTTAACATAAACAACTGTGATTTCCTACGAAGAGTTTTCATTCTGACAAGCAAATCAATCGATAATGTTGAAGACTAATCGTCATTGGCACAACTATGTAGCACAAACACGGGTTCAATATAAGTTTCTAACTCTAATCTCAAATTTATGTCTCTACATCACAATTGATAATCATCATTGACCTGATAATAGTGAGGAATTATCATTTCAAAAAACAACTAGCAAACACAAACATAAGTTCAATTTAACCTTTTAATTACTAATCTCATGTTAACCACATGTACATGGATTCTAACTCAGTTACAACCAAAACCAACAACCACACAACTACTTTGTCATGTTATTCTTCAATCTCCTGTTTCTTAATTTAATTTTTACAACTTCATCAGAAGTTTACAAATGTAAACTTCTTCTCTAATTGTTCTCTTGGATCTTGATGTAAATAACTAATTCATAATCAACTTTGTTCCCTTTCGCCCAATTAATGTGATCTTGGGTTGGAATCCCTCGACAATGTAACTGGCCCCATCGACAACGATAATTGATTGTAACGGTGGTTATCATGATAACCACTATCTTTGTGTTGATATTCAAGACATAGTTGGAAAAGTCCACTCGTTTGCATGTTATTCGTCTCCTACTATATCTTCATACTTTTATCTGAACTGTTTATGAATTTAATTCATTCATCAAGCACACACAGTTTCGTTTCAAAACTATTCTCATTCCATAGTATTTTTTCACAACCTTTTATAATTGCTTCTACTTATGAGTTTCTTATAGCCATATAGAAAAACTACACCTTTTTCACAAGACACCACAAGATACCAATAAAAACATTCAGGGCGTCTAAAGGTTAAATCACTAATATGCGCAATGAAGGTTGATATCAATGTCTCATAATATCTTCATGAAAAGGTGATATTTTTATCTATGGGAGTGAGAAATTCATAAGGGAAAGTAAATATAGACAAGGTGGTAAAAAAAACATTTAGATAAGACAATATTGAAACAAGACTATGTGCCCTCAATAAAGGAATTGAACTCATATTCAATTTAGATGAAAGTACAAGATATGGTTGAAAGCAAGTAACATGCGCATGAATGAGCTAGTACAACTATGCCGCAAGTATCGACATGAAAGTTTTTATCATAATAACCACCAATACAGTTGATTATTATTGTCGATGAGAGACAAGTTACACAATAGAAGAGTTCTAGCCAAAATTACGTTTATTGGAGGAGACGAGAACAAAGTTGTTCATAAATTGGTCAGTTGCACCGATAACCCAATAGAAGAACTAAAGAGTAAGTTTGTACTTGTCCAACGAAGTTGAAAATTTAAATCAATACATAGACGAAAGTGAAGAAGGACATGGTAGCGTACTCATGTAGCTATTAATTTTTGTTATAGTTGAATTTGAACTCATGTGCATGTTGTGAACTTGAAATTAAGAACTAAAAACTCAAATTAAATTTGTGTGTGTGTTGATAGTATTTTTTTTCGACAATAATTTCCCATTATTATCAGTTGTGATGTAGAAACTTGTGAACTTCAAAGTAGTAATTAAAAACATGAACTACTTGCGTTACATAGTTATTCCAAAAACAATTAATTAAAGAGACAATAATTATCACCGAGAGGCCAACAAAATCGCCTGAAAATAATAAAGTGAAAAGTGATGTGTGATTAGGAAATATGGCCAGTGTAACATCGAAAACTAATTTTCAATATAACAAAAACCAGAGAAACAACTATGCAAATATATTAGTTATCATTTCATTTAACGAATATATATAGGCAAACAACACCTAATTAGAAATATAATTTTTTGATGAAAACACAAAAAAATTTCAATAGTTTGGATTTCACCCAAATCAAATCGACTTAAACTAGTAAAATCCTAAATGAACTGAAACTAAAAAAAAACTGAAATAGATTCAGACCAAACACAAGGTCTTGAGCAAATGACCAAAAATGCACATATTTTTGTAAAGTGAATTGGATGATTTAGAACTCAAGAACAAAAACTGAATAATCTAAATGAAAATAGAGAATTTATTGGAATTAATTGTCAACCAATTTCAGTTTCAACGAATAAATCACTAAATCACACACACACAAACTCAACCTCAGTTTAACACACAAACTAACAACAGAAGGAAAAAGCTTCAGATCTTAAAGTACGAGGCAACTGTGGCGTCGAGCAGGGTGACATCTATCGGATGACTAAAATGACATAGCTTTTCCACAGCCATTCCGGAGATCAACAGTTTGTAGCGCCCCAGTCCCGAAAGACCGTGTAAATGGACGCCACAGGGGTTGGAATTAAGTAGCGGGAAAGAAAAGGGTAACCTGATTAACAAAATCTCAACAGAAGACTCAGAATAATCAAACATGCTGTATAATAATATATACATATTCATAACACTAAGATCAGAACTCTTAGTGTTTAACAAAAGGATATTACAAGCGTGGGACTTCATTATCAACAGAATACTTAACAAAAAGAGACAATGAAAAAATACATAAACAACAAAAGCCGATTTCTCAGCATCGTCACCTCCACGCGCCAACCTACTAACCTGAAAAATATTTGAAAATATTTGGGCTGAGTACTAGTGCACTCAGTGGGAAAATTTTTACAATTCAAATTATGCAAATTATTTTGTTAAAGTAATCTATCTGTGTTCATGCAGGTAGTGAAGCTTGGGAGGTTTTAAAATTTAAAGCAACCTAAGTTCACCAAAACATTTTATCGTAAAGCGCTTAAGAGAGTAATCAGTCACTGCCCGCAACCTGTACTACATCACCACGCGTAAAGTTGAGTATGGCCAAGTATACCCAATGAGTGTAACCCATAAGTGTTTCATTTTAGTCTCACCGACAAGGAGTAGGACAGGACAAATAATGCATGCATACTGTAGCTACTCACATTTATACAACGTTGGTATATGAGACTCCGACAACATACAGTAGCACGTAAATATTTAACACAGATAGTCACATATGCAATTTTAACAAAGTATAGCTTAATAGCTCGAAAGATACAATTTTCAAAGATATAATAGCCCACCTGGATAGAGGATAAATTCTCAAATTCCGGATTGATTCTACTTGATTTCCGTTACGTCTTCTGATCCTACAACAACCAACATTGACTTAGTTTAACTAAAGTCCCTTATTATAGCTCAATCCCTAGACTCCCTTTTAATTTAATTCATGATTCTATATTATACTTTATTTTTATTTTTTTTATTTGGTTTTAAAAAAAACATGAATTTGATCATTTAAATTTGCATTTATTCCTAAAATATCAATGTATTCTTAAAATTACTATACTAATATTCCCAGCTAATACCATTATTTGCCATGATTAATTTAAAATTATTAGAGCATAACAAAATTAATTAAAAATTTACACAATAGGGTTGTGAATTACATAATTCTAAAAGTAATTTTTACATATAAGGGAGAAATATATATTATTTAGGAAATATTAGAATTTTAAATAGTCTCAAACTAATGGTATAAGTACGGTTCCCTAATTCAATAAAAAAAGGTGATTAAAAATTCTAATATATCATTTATGATTAATAAACACCAATAATTTTAGTACAAAATTTATGCAAAAAGCTAGGGACGATTAATCTGGATTTCATAAAGTAAACTAATAGAAATTATAGAAGGTTACCTTAAGTACGAATTTGGTCGGCTAAGCACTCACGGTTATGATCAGATTTTTTTTAATTTAATTTAAGGTTTGCGGAAAAATAACTCTACATCACTTCATTATAAGTATGCGCATTCTATATCTACTAAATAATGACTCACTAGAGGTTTTAATCATATTTTGCCACATCACTTAAATAATCTAAGCTAGTGACACGTATATGGGCTAAGGGTGATGACCAAATAATCCTATTGTTCACATTACCTATATATATAAATATATATGTATACTTAATAGTATACTATAATTATTATTATTATTATTATTATTATTATTATTATTATTATTACTATATATAAATAAGTAAATGATATACATACATACATATCTATATTCATTTTTTTTATGCACATGTATGCATTTGTCACAATAAATCTATTACACTCACTAAATAAATTTTAATTAATCAAATTAAGTGTGTATCTAGGGTTCTAAATTAAATACGGAAATATTCTAAGGGTATTTTTAAAACACTCAATTGGCACACATCACCTAAAAATATGACCTAGAAATGTCTGTTTTCTTCCCTAGAATATCCTTATGGTTAGCATAAGCCATATATATTTTTAATACCAAAAAGTTTTGAATTTTTCACTTATTCTAACTATTGGGTATATATTCCTAGTTAAATTTAAATAATAAAATTTTGGGGTATTACATGGTTGTTTTAAATGACGTCGCTTTTTCCGCAGCCAGCTTAGTATCGGTGCTCAAAAAAAAAAAAAAAAAAAAAAAAAAAAACCTCATAGAGAGGAAAAAGCAACTTCAGTCTAAAATAGAGGGCTTGGAGAGAGAGAGGCAAAAGGGGTAAAATGAAGTTGGAGTAAGAAAATTTAAACATATTTCACATATATCATTTGCTTATTTTGCAGATTAGTTTTATCGTTAATTATTAATTTTAGACGAAATTTATAATAATAATTCAGTATACACACAATTAAAATGAATATAATTTTAATAATCAACACATCGAATGATAAAACACAAATGTCTGCTACAAACAACCCTATAGTAATAATTAATTAATTTTTTGTATTACACAAAAAAAACAAAAAATAATAAAATTGGTATTTTGAATTCGTGTGAAAAAAAAATAGCCAAAAATTTGCGTATTTTAAGGTAATTTGGTATCCACGTATATGTACACGTGGCAAGCTCTGTCTGCCACATAATATTCAATTGGCCGAAATTCAAAAATCATGTGAAAAACCAAACAAGGGTTAAGTTCATTTTATTAAAACTATATTTCTTTAAAATGTGTGGAAAATCAAAAACACCCCAAAGTTTATATATTTTAAAGCAATTAACCCGAAATATATGGGTCCTTCAATATCATAAATTAATAATTATTTAAAACTACAAACATAATTAAGTCATTTTAAGGAAATATGATTTTAGTGTTGTTTGTTTTTTCTTAAAAGTACTATCGTGTTAACTGGTTTCAAAGGCACTAGAGTATTAACTTTCAAATGAAATTTTTCATCAAGTCACAATTGTAAATCTTTGTAGTGCATGTAGAATGATCTCTTTGTACTTAATATATATATATATCTGTGAGAAATAATAGTACAACAAAAAATGACTCTCTATAAACCTGAATTATTATGTACAATCTTAAGAAAATACAACCACTACAATAAAAATTGGTTATGGGGACACTTATATAATAAGATAATATAATTTCGGAAGACCCAATATAAATATATGGCCCCTTAAATATGATAAATTAATAATTATTTAAAACTACAAATATAAGTCATTTTAGGGAAATATGATTCTAATGTTGTTTATTTTTTATTTAAAGTACTACCGTATTAATTGGTTTCAAAGGCACTACCGTATTTATTTGAACAATAAAAATCATCAGTCACAAGTCACAACCATACATAAATTCCATTAGCTAGGTTTCAAAGAGACTAATTGAGATTAGTTTCATATTCAAATATTCTGTAACCGTCGCCATCAAGCTCAGATCGAATTAGTTGTAACATTTATCTTTCATCTTCCTTTCTCTCTCATCACCAATCAATTCATTTCCCTTTTGGTCGCTGTGCAAAACAGGATCAGATTTACCTAGCTCATCACATTTTAACTTAATTGATGGTTGGCTAAGTGGACAAAAATAATTTTTTGTTCTTCAAGACTTCACTTAGCTTGTGCAGGATCAGATTTATTTTTTATGAATCAGAAAATATTGAAAGGTAGATGGAAAAGATATATGCTGCTTTGATAACAATCACTCTCTCGTAATCCCTAAAACTTTTGTTAAAATAATATTTATTTTAATTGTTAGGGTATTTTGGTCATTTACCTCTAAACCTAACCCTAGTTCCCCTCTTATATATTCAATTGTATTAGCTAAAGGGGCAGCTCATTTCATATACATAGCTTTGATTTAGTTTAACACTCTTGTAGCAACAACAGCAAATAGTCAAAATAAAAATAAAAATGCAATGATGAAGAATCAAAGGCCAAAAAATGCAGAAGCAGTTCCCCACCTACCACAAGAACTAGTTGACGAAATACTCTCTTGACTCCCTGTGAAAACTCTGATGACTTTCAAAAATGTGTGTAGATCGTGGAACAATCTCATCTTCGAACCACGATTCTCGAAGCTTCATCTCAAATAATCCCTCGACCACAACCGCATCAAGATCATGTACAATCACAACGAGGAGGATGATGACAGCATTGCCACATCTTTCCACGCTTATTGCAACGGGTTGTTCTGCATAGGCAGCGTCGAATATACCTTTCTATGCAACCCATCAACCAAAAAAATCAGAAAAATCTCCACCTCGAACATTGAATTCCCGCCACAACTTTCATCAATTGATTGTTAGTGTTTTTTTGGACTCGACTACCACTCACCCTCTGATGATTACAAACTGGTCAGAATTTCCCTGTTCCCGTGAGAAGATTTTCCAATGGAGGTGAGGATTCACTCAAGAAATATTGATACGTGGAGAAGAGTAGGAGACTTTCCATATGATTTTCTCTAGGCCGTCCTGACGTGTTCATGGATGGCTCTCTACATTGGATAGTCTCGACGTGGGACAACGACAAAGCTGATATCTTTCTTCTACTTCTAGCCATTGTATTTCTTGAACCCTTACCAAATCAAGATTTTAAGTCAGTATATAAAAACTTTATCTACAATACATAACTCTTCATATGGGGCGACACCTAGTAAATGGCTACCCATCACCCTACTTATATGTTGGGTCATATGTATACTCTACTATAAGAAAAGTGAAAGATGTTGTTCAGAATAGGAAACTTATGATACAAAGCTTTAACGAAAAATTTACAAGGCCCGTAGAATATAATGAAATTTTATACAAACAAAGGGTAGATAACCAGTTTGAAATAGGGGATGAAGTATACCTAAAGCAGCAACCCCACCCCATGGGTAGAACACTGTAGCTCTCAGTCGGAACTTGAAACTCTTCTTTCACTTTCACGGCCCCTACAAGATATTGGAAAAGATGGATCAAGTTGCATATTAACTGGAATTACCGGTATCTCTATTTAAACGAAAAAGTAGTAAGGAGGTGGTACCATTACCTCAACTACCGGAAGTCTCTACAGAATAAATCTTTATCATTCACCCATGTTTTATTATGGGGTACCGAGTCATACATCGAAAAAATATCGTTATCTCTCAAACTCCAATTCAATGAGAATCACAGATGTTTGGCCCTACTTCACGGGAAGACTCCAATTTTTTTATGAAAGAGTTTTTCAATTTCGATCCTTTGGGACAAGGATCTCTTAATGGGTGGAGTATTGTTGTGAACAAAGTGGTTGCGTTGTCAGAGAAATGAAGAGAATTACTGGAGAAATTACATCTTAGCTTGTCGTAGAAGATGAAGGAAGCTGAGGATATATAAAATGGAATCAAAATGTGATCTTTAGGGTTTAAAAGTTCTCAAAGTGTGATTGGAAGTTGGTTTCAAAAGGAGATTCAGATTAACTTCAACAGGTCAGTGCCCAAACCCGAATCACTAGATGATTAGTTTGGGCCATTAATTATTGTTCTTTTGATTGTAATTCCCTAAGGACCTAATTAATATTGTTGAGGCCCAATCCAGTTATTAGGGTAGAAAATTATGTAATGTGGTCCTCTATACTTTGGTGGTTTATAAACCTCAATGTTGCAATAAATGAGGTTGGAAAGAAATTACACATGATCTTCCTCCTTATTCTCTCTATTTCTCCCTCTAAATTCTTCTCAAATTTTCCTCATTTCTATTCTTAAATTGCAGCAAGTTACTCACTTTTTGTTCAATTCCACACATTTACAAAAAATGGTAGAATCTCCGTAGATCACAACACAATCCTCTTCGATCATAGTCAGAATTCAACCGACGTACATAGAATGATTAGCATATTGCTCACCTACATATAATGAATGGTAAATCCGTAGAAATTGAATCTATTTACTTAAAGAATTCAACAGATATCGAATCCACACTAGAATTTGACATTGAAGATGAAACTGTTATTTCCTCATACTTACCATTTTATTATGATTTTCAGAAGAACTCAACAACTTATTTTTTAGTTCTCCACAAAATATTGTTCCTAATTTCTTATCATTTTCAAATTTTCTAGAACAAGAAGAAGACGATGACGACATCATATGTGTTATAAGATATTATAATAGTGTTGTTTTTCATTCCCTTTTCTTGTTTTCCATATTTTAATTTAAAAATTATTGAGGATTTTTAGGTTAAAGGGTAAAATCGAAAAAGTTGTTGGAAGGATATTTGAATAATTGTGGACTAATCCACATAAACTACAACTTTATTCACTTCAAGATTGGAGATTTTTAAACTTCTTAATCTATGTAAGATTTTGCTCAGATTTATGTCATATATAAGGTAAAAACTATCTCAATTCTCTCGGCTCTCAAGTTTCAATCAAGTCTCAAACTCTCAGTCTTAATTCTCAAATTCAATACTCAATTATTCTCTCAACTCTCAAGTTTCAATTAAGTCTCAAACTCTCAATCTCAATTCTCAAATTCAATACTCAATTATTCTCTTAAATTCTCAAATCTCTAATTTCTAGTTTTCTTCTAGTTTTACACTTGCACACATTTCTTATTTTTCTCTCCACTACTAAAAAAATGTCTAGGTCTCATATTGGAATGGTTCCAAAGCCAATAAGGGCAAGATAATTGCTTATTCAGATGCTTACTCACCAAAAGGACAATGTCATGCATCATGATGAGATTCTTCATTATGGATTGATGACACGATCAATAAAGAAATGGAATATTAATATTATGAGGGTGAAGAATATATTGGTAATGCAATATTACTCACAATCAGGGTGTACTGAATTAGCGACAATGAGAACAAATGAAAAAAGGGGACCGACTTTTGGCAGCTCAAATGCAACAAGAGTAAATCCAATGCTCTCAATCACAACACTTTCATGATCCTCCAATCCAAGAGAGTACCCGAAGTTTCAATGCCACCTCTTTCGGCTTAACCTCAACAATTTACTTATCAACAATTCGATACGGATGGAGAAATGTCTCATATATTTGAATAGGTGTCAAAAAAATTAAAATCGAATATTTTCTTGATCCACCTCAAGAGAATAAAAGTGTCAATCAGAACTATTGAGGCAAAAAGAATATCTTTTGAGAAGTGGCGGGGGATATGGGACTTTCAAAAAGCATGTGAACTCTCATTCGGTGAAAATGGAGATAGCTCAGGGACAAACACAAATGCAAGGATTTACATCTTCAAACAATTTGGGTATGCCTAATGAACCTTATTTAGATATTATTATGATGAAAATTCTAGAGAAGAAATTGTTAAATTAGTTGTAATAGACTCACTTCCTTTTCAATCTTCCGATAGTCTAAATTTTGAATATGCTATGTAACATGCTTATAATCCCGCTGCTAAAAAAAATCCACGTAATTGCATAAAAAGACGAATAAAAAAACTTACCAAAAAAATGAAACTTAATTTAATAAAGTTTTTTAATGTTTTTCCACATAGAATTTCAATTTGTTTGGATATTTGGAGTGATAATTTTAACAAAATTCTTACATGAGAGTTACATGTCATTGGATAGATAATACTTGAAAATTGAATAAGCGTTTAATTTATTTTCGCAACTTTAATGATCCACATAGTGTATAGATCTTTTAATTATAAATACTCCAAATGAATTAAAATTAGTTAGTAAAATAATTTCAATAAGCTTCGATAATGCTAATGCTAATCCAGCCAGTATACCACAACTTATTCAAGCATGCAATATGATTCTAGGATATTCATACAAAATGTATTACTCATATATTAAACTTATGTGTGTAAGATGTAATGAGAGTATTAAATTTTGTTATTTCTCCCATTAGAATTTAGAAATATTATTGCATGTTTGCAAAGAAAATTGAGTATTACTAAAAAAAAATATTGGTATAATTTTTACAATAGAAAATATATTAAATCAAAAAGATTTAATCTAGATATATCAACTTGTTGAGACTCAACCTATAAAATGTTAAGTTGTATATTTGACTATAAAGATGCATTATTTGATTATTCTTTTTCAAACTGAAGTAGATGGATATTTTTTAATTTCTTTACATTGAGATGCATGCTATGATTTATGTGAACATTCAAGAGATTTTCAAGTAGATACAAAGATTTTTTGGGTGTTTATTATTATAATTCACCTATAGTTTTACATCATTGTTTAATAATTACTTTTCAATTCAATAAATATAATAAGAAAGAAAAAAAAATGATATTATGTGTTCATGATATGGTAACTAAATGGTTAAAATATTTTCCTAATATTCATAATCAGGGTTGTCAATGAATCGAGTTAAGTTGAACACTTTGATGTTCGAGCTCGGCTCATTAAGAAATATTCAAGTTTGAGCTCAATTCGGTTTTTTCTTCTTCATCGAGCTCGGCTCAATAAATATTTATCATGCTCGAATTCCAAAACCCGAACCGGCACTGTATATTATAGCGTGGTTTAAGTTCTCCATACTTGTAACCGTAAATCGATGGTTCCGGAACCACCGGCACCTCTAATATAGATAATAGATGTGCAGTGTTCTGCCCTCTCTTTCAACGACAATTTATTAGTTGGGATTTTTTGAAGATGTCAATGTGAGAAAAATAGCAAGAAAAATTATGGAGCATTTATACCTCGTCGATTAAATTCAAAAGCTCCTCGATTTTCTAGTGCATATTTCACATGATGTCCCACTTTTCCAATCTTTTATACCATCCCAAAAAAAGAGTCATATATCATTTAATAAGATAATCATTGAGAATGATAATTTATTTTAATTCTTTTCATTTACTTTCATTTTAATTGTTTTTTTCTTTTCGTTTTGATCACCCACCGTTAGGGTTACTTCCAATAAAAAATGACGGACCAAAAGATAGTTTTTTTTTTTAAGAAGAGGTGATTTGTTGTACATATTTATTAGTTAGGGGATAATTTAATAGGCTAGACCCATTACCTTTTCCTTTGACCAATCTAATAATTTGATTTGGACACGATTGTAGTATTTGGAGACAATTGTAGTGTGAAAATAAAGATTATCAAAGAATTGTAATGTGACAACTTCCAAGTTTGAAGTTTAGGCACATGGGAATGTACTTGGATGTGATACATATGTAATATAGAACAAGAAAAATACAAGAATTAGAATACTCAATTTAACTTGAAAAAATTCTAAGACCGAACAAAGAAAAAGCAAATGAGAAAACTTCAATATACGTTGAAAACACGATACAACGAGAGATTTAAGAGACTACGTACACGATACAATGAGCGTACATAGGCTAAATTTTGTAATATATAATAGGTCCGTCATAATCTCTCATGACTCAAGGCTCTCAAATCTCAACTACGCCGCGAAAAAATCTAAAAAGTCGCACCGTGAGCTTTGCGAACCCAAACCAAGCAATTCGGGTCACAAATCTCTAAGAGCATCTCTAGGTGTTAGCACTATTTTACAGTTTCATCTACACTACTTTAGCGCTTCATCATCTGTATTTCATCTCCAATAGCCTACACCAAATTTTGAACTAAAAGAGAATATTCTTAGAATATGGTTATTTCTTTATTTATTTATTTCTTTTATTTGTTAAACATGTCATGTACGTATGCAATTTAACTTAAAATGATAGTAAAAGCAAAAAATGAGAAAAAAAATTATCTATTTGAGTAATGTAAAATATACTTTTTATTTTTTCTATTTTATCTATTTGAGTAAATATAATGTAGCTTGTATTTTTTGTACAAGATTAAAATATAAATATTATATTTAAAAATAATTAAAACACAAAACAAAAACAATATATATATATAAAGCCAACACTGGCTGGCCTCCAACCGGCTCTGGAAAGCTTCAAAAGTGGATGCTCAGCGTCGGCTGAGTCCCAACCGGCGCTGGGAGTGTTTTACTGTTCAGGAGAGAGGAACGGTATTGTTACCATCCCTCTCTCCTCTCCCCTATTTTGCCGTGCGAGATACTGTCTCTGTTGGAGATGAAATCTACACTATTTTACTGATTTTCTCATTTTACGGCTCCTGTTGGAGATGCTCTAACATGTATCATATACTCGTATACGTGTACATTTCACCAGAATAACACCTCTAGCAAGTGATTAATTAGGTATTGATTACTTTTCAAAGTCTTTAAGCTCCATGTCAACTAACAAATCATGCAAATATGTGGACTCAAAACAAAAACATCACACTTCAATATGAATCTCCCCAACTATCTCGTGTTCATCTCTCTACTTCACTCTTTGATCATCATCATCATTTCAGCCGATTCCAAATGCCCAAAATCCTTCAAATGTGGAAATCTTTCCATGGAATTTCCCTTCACCAATACAAAAAATCCCAGCTGCGGATTATTCACGGTTGATGGCTGTGATCATCCAAACCCAACAATTTTCGAGTCGAGGTACAAAATTCTGAAAACTATCTCGAAAAATAAACTCTTGATTTTCGATCCTCACCTTCAAGCTCTCCTGATCAACAGCCGTTGCGGCGAGTCTTTGAAGAACATGTCCCTCCCTCAATCTCCTTCCGTTTCATTCTCATTCTCCCCTAATCTCACCTTCTACACTTGCTCCAATCAAAATGATGAATACTTCAAAAACTACAGCCCCATACACTGTCCAAACTACACTACTTATTACAACGTTTCAGAAAGTGGTGGCGAAAGCAGCTTCCCTCGAGAATGTTCATTGATGCAGCTGCCTGGAAATGCTAGCCTTGACTCGGGAGATTTGTTCAATCTGTTAAGTGCTGAATTTTTTCTGGAGTGGGGTGTTTCCGAGGCTTGTTATGAATGTCGTTGTGGAGGAGGGCAGTGTCTTACTACGACCAACAACGAGTTTTCTTGCAGAAAAGGTACGAGTTTGAATCCAACCAATACCGTTTAAGTCGAGCTACCACACTCATAGGTCATAAGTAGTAGCTGCAGATAGCTAAAAAGGAACTGTTGATGAAATTTGGGTGACTAGGAAAAGATCTTAGAAGTAAATTTGGTTTTGTTTGCAGGAAACAAGAAGTTCAAGAAGAATTTTCTTGTAGGTATGCATCATTCAACAATATGTTCGGTTGGCCTATTTCTTAGTGTCGTTTGATCATCTAGCTAAACTTGGTAAATACAATTTTCATCACAGGAGGTGTGACTACGGCTGCTCTAACATTAATTTCTATAATTTTGATCATTTACATTCGAAGAAAAAGAGCACTGCAAATATGGTTTGGATTTAGGAAAAAGTCAGGGGATGAAGAGAAAATTGAAATATTTTTGAAGAACAATGATAATTTTGCACCAATAAGATACAAATACTCCAAGATTGAGAAAATGACCAAGTCATTTAGTGAAAACTTGGGACAAGGAGGGTATGGTAGTGTATATAAAGGAAAGTTGTCGGATGGTCGTCTCGTGGCAGTGAAGATCCTGAACGAATCCTGAGGAAACGGGGAAGAATTCATCAATGAGGTCGCGAGCATTAGTAGAACTTCCCACATTAACATCGTCACTCTTTTTGGATTCTGCTTCGAAGGCTCGAAAAGAGCTCTGATCTACGAGTTCATGCCTAATGGCTCTCTTGAGAAGTTCATTTCCTCGTCAGAAGTTTGGCCGGGATGGCAAAAACTGTCTGAGATCGCGCTTGGCATTGCACGAGGGCTGGAATACTTGCATCAGGGGTGCAACACGAGGATTCTGCACCTCGACATAAAGCCTCACAACATTCTTCTTGATAAGGATTTGAATCCGAGGATTTCAGATTTCGGGCTTGCTAAACTGTGCCCGAACAGATCGAGCAAAGTGGCGATGTCGGTGGCGAGAGGGTCAAGAGGGTACATTGCACCAGAGGTAATCTGCAGGAGTTTCGGAGAAGTCTCCCATAAGTCGGATGTATACAGCTATGGAGTGATGGTGTTGGAAATTGCTGGTGGTTTGGAAAATTTTGACCAAGAAAATGCTGATCGTACGAGTGAGCTCTACTTCTCACAACATGTTTACAAGCAGCTAGAAATGGAGGTGGAAAGGGGTGATGATCTCTTTGGAGAAGTGATCAATGGAGATGTGAACAAGCTCATGAAGATGAAATTGATGATCGTTGGATTATGGTGTGTACAGATGAATCCAGTGGATCGACCCTCGATGACGAAGGTGGTCGAAATGTTGGAGGGAAAACTCGAATCGTTGCGATTCCCACCTAAACCTTACCTTTCGTCTCCACCGAGATCGAAACAAATGTTTTCTGGTTCTGAATCTATGTAGATGAACCTAGCTACTTGTTTGAATTTTAATTCAATAAAAGTTCGTTCGAGCTAGTTAAGTGAGGCTCGACAAAACAAATAAATCAAGCTCAAGTTTGGTTGATATACTAGAAAAGGGGGGAAGAGAGAAACCTTGCATCAAAACTGGGTTACATTCTAATTATAAACAAGATTAATCATCCAACAATAATGTGAGCAGAAGGGAAAGCAACGGAAGTTCATAGATATTTTACGACGAAAAATCTAAAGGCCAACGATGAAACAGAGTAGTATCAGGGAGAAAAATACTTCTTCCCGCACCTATAATGGTGGCGCAGGATACGACTGATGAGTGTAGTAAGGAGGCGCTTGGGTCGTTGCAGTTGATGCATAAATCGGAGGGAGCGCGGCCATCATTCCCACCTCGTGATTACTGCAAAATCGACGAGTTTTAGCTTTCATAACATAAGCGAAGCTGCATCTAAATAAAAACCAGAGAGAGCATTTTGTAGATTCCAAGACTTAACCTGGTTGTGTATAGGGCAGGGGCATGTCCATAACCTTGGTAGAGTGTATTCGACATGTCGGGCCTGCAAAGACAAACGAACGAACAATGTTCGTGATTTACTAGTTCAAACAGCAAACACCAAGCATATATATAGGCTTGTAAGCAGCAGTTAGTGAGTAGAAAGAAATTACATTTGCGGTTGACTAGCATACTGTTGCAATTGACCGGCGGGGAGATGCAGTTGCCCCCCTGCTGCTTGTCGCATCAACTCAGCGTAGACATATTCGTCAACCCGCTGCTTGGCAAGGGCAACCTAAAGGACGAAATATTGCTATACGCGATAAAACATTTGTAATCTTTCGTTTACTAAGACACCCTCAAGAAATGCTTACAGAGATAGATATGTAGTGTAAGTAAATCTTTTACCTGTTGAGCACTACCACCTAAGTGAATCTGCCTTTGTGATTGCTCACCTCTCCCACCAAAAACCTACAAACAGAATTCATACCGAAAGATGAAGCATCCAACTATGATATATTAACGAGGTTAGAACCCAAATATTATCTCATTGATGATATGAATTATTTAAGGCAAGAGCTACCTTAATGTTTGCGCCAGACTCATTTCTAATCCTTGAGATATTGGCCCCAAACCTCCCGATCAGCCCGCCCACCAGATTTTCAGGAACCATGAGCTCCAAGGTAACATAATCAGCTGAAAATTTGTGCTAGATATGATGTCCTCGAGATACTAAGATTTGACGCAGTTATACAATGAAAGAATTGAATTCATGACTTGAGTAGAAAATAACTTAAATACCTGAAGCAGGATCCACATACAGTTGTGGTTGCCGATGAAAACCAACATTATTTGTTGGGCTGATGGATATTACTTGTTTAGGTGGGTTATCCCTATAAATTGCAAAAGAGGGAAATATTAACACGAAAATACAAGATCCCAGATATAAGGAACACATATTAAAGTAGTCCACCTAAGTAGGCAGCCAATTTCCACTGCAGCTTTCAAAACAGCAGGAATTTCTCCCGACACCTGCAAGAAAAATACAATCAACATCTCTAACAGCAGCACAAACAGAAATGCAGCCACCGTAGTGAATAAGCAAATCAGCCCTCAGTTGGACCAATGCCAGTATGCCAGCCACAGAGCAATGCCAGCTCACATCAGTAAAGATTTCCTATATAAATCCCTCATAACATTAAACTCACTAAATCACGCCCAAACCACATAATCTCCTTTTCCCAACCAATTGAAGTGAAGGGATTTCTAACCATAAAAAATACATGATGTCATGTGCAGCAGTATATTTAATTCTTCAATTCAAAATCAACTGGTGTTTTCATCTGACAAGGAGAACACCATATTTCAGCTACTTTGTAGGTCTAGCATCAAGGATATAGCAACAAATGGTTTATTGAAAAATTAAATGAACAGGAATTTTTCTTTTTCAATTAAAATAAGAGGTATAAGAGCTAGCTGGTGCAGAAGTCATAAAATCCCTTCTTTCCAGCAGCATAATAGAGTAGGACAGGCAGTTATTCACTTATTTGGAGTACCACCTTATTTAGGAACCTATCCCACCAATTCTCATTCTACATATAACATCCAGAATACTTTCTGATACATCTTAAGGAGAAAATAAAGGCATTTAGAGGCATCATAAAATCTTACCTGCTTATTGCAAGTAAATATCAATAGGATCCTTAAATTACAAATACAGTTCAATTTTAATAATGCTTTAGTTGATATCTTCACTCTATAGTAGAGTTGCTTAACAAAAACAAAGTCAGCTAGACCCATAAAAGCATAACATGGCATATAACAACAAAATAGAAATGCTGAAATCTAGAATGAAATATGAATTAACCAGTACAACTCTTAAATTAAATCGGTAGATGAAGTCTCTGAAGAACTAACCTGTACAACTCGATCAGATTCGTGAGCAGATGCACATGGAGGCAACTGATTAGGAGAAAGAACAGTTATACTTGCTCCTGAGGTAGTCCTCAAGTTCACAATATTTTGACCCGAAACTCCAATCAAACCACCTGCTTGAGAATTAGCAATCAAAAGCCTCACTGCATTAGCTGGGACATGCCCAGGACCAATTTTCACTGCCTCCGCGCTCCCATCATCGTCCTATCAGGGAGAGAATTCAAATACATGAATTAGATATTTAACCATTCCGGATACTGTCATTCAACTAGGTAAATCGATAATATATGGGGAAGAGTGGGTGCATTTCAACTTCACTTCCTTCTCCCACCCACAAAAGTGAGGGACACACACAGATTGTCTCATTCATAAGCCACACTGATCCCAACACTCTCTGTTACAACAAAGTCAAAGGTAGGTACTTATCCTTATCTACTTATCATTGGTGCAGCCATTATAGACCTTTCCATTATTTAACTAACAAAAGGATTATGTCGAGCTCCATAAAACTTTTAAAAATATATTTTACTTCTGTTTTGGTGAAACTAATCCTCCCACGTGAAAGCATACACATCATATGTAAGAAGATTAATAAATATGATGAGTAATTAGTCAGTAGAATATTATAAAGGAAATACTATGGCAATTCACAGTTTTCAATTAAAAGAAAACCATCCGTTCTAATTTAATTCCAAAGCAATGCATCATGCTACCGTGAGAATCAAGCTAACAATCTGATGAAGAGCATTTTCTGCATCAGAGAATAAATTGTCACTGTCCTTCGAACTAATAATGATCACCCTCTCTTCATGTTTCTGCAAACCACAAAAAAAATCATAAGTTCCAAAGATAAATTGGATAATTAGGCAGACAGGCAATCCGATAATGGAAGGACGAAAAAGAATAAGACAAAATATATATCAGATTAAGAAATTCAATCCACGAAAAACTTGGTTTCTTTATGCCTGTAACTTGTGAAGTCTCCTCCACATCCAGAACCAAGTTGAACTAATCCAGTTCTGTGCATATAAGTGCAAAGACACCAAAATCTAGAATACCCACAGTATCATGGTCAACATGACCAAGTACCACCCAAAGGCCCAACCTTTCTTAGTTGGTCTGAGGCAGATGGGGGTGAGGATAGAGCCAGGTTCACCAGTTGAGCCAAAATTGATCCAGCCAACTGTGAACCACACCATCCTCCTTAGACACACAAATATTAACACGACACCAAGAATGGGAGGGGATAAATAAGGGAATGTAGGTGGGAGAATCGAGGGAGGATGATATCAACAAAACGGGGAGTGGGGAGGGGTGAAGCTGGGAGTAGGGGTGGGGAAGGAAAGAGGAGGGGAGGGGAGGGGATGACATTTTATTTCTGTAAATCCTGACCTAGAGATAGGCAATTTGGTTACTGATTTGGGCATAAGCATGAATCTGGTCCAGAAGCAATTCGAAAATTTCCAGCAGGAGTGGATAGAATCTGAATCAGATTCATAGACCCGCCTTACTGGTCTAAATTCGATTACAGACTTAGTTCCTCTATCTGTCAAGGAAAAACTGCAGAGCAAGAAAACAGGAAAGTGAGTAGCTAGTTATATATGTTAGTTTTACTGTCTAAATTCAGAATCATATTATCACTTACATTTGAATGACGACTTAAATGAATAATTACACACCCAAACAATTACAATCGATGAGATTTAATGTGTAGAGACCACAATTGTGCCTAAATTTGATGAAATGGATATTTATCTCGTAAGTCATAATTACAATTCAATTGTGGTATCTTTTAATGAGTAATACTAATACAGCGTGCAATGTCATGACAATCTATTGATGTACTGGAGCTGAGAAGTTCCTATGCTACCAATCGAGGATTGTGGAGCCATGACCCGTGAAGGCTCCAAAATCACTTGAAAATTGAATAATTATATATGTAGAGAGAGAGAGACCTAAAACAGATGTGGTGTTGTTCTATGATGCATTATTTTGTCATTAGTACTTCAAAAAAATGGGTACTTAACATAAACTTATAAAGGTGGGTGTCTTTTATATAAAAATTATGCTAGCAACTTCAAAAATATTCCCAAAAAGAGCCTAAAATTCCATTCAATTTATACATTCTCAATATACTATTGAGAAGTCGGTGATAAAAGTAGTTATATACATTATTGCTAAAAATACCAATAAAGGAAAAAAGGAAACAAAAACATACATCAATCTGCTTACCGAAATAGCATCAGCAATTTTAATCGTAGCTTTAGTATCCTCTCGAATCTTCTGAATACGGTGTCCCGCTCTTCCGATGACTTTCCCAATCTGTCGTGATGGTACAACGATGCGGTATATCACATCGTGAGTGGCCTTTACGCGCCGCTTTGCTTCCGGCACATCTGTCGAGGTCCCAGCCTTGGAAGCCCCCCCAGAATCCTCCTCACGGGGCCGCTTGAGAGTTCCAGGCGCAGCAGTGGTGGTTGAAGCAATAGCAGTGGCGGCAAGATCCGAATTATCGGACGCCACAGGCACTGTACCAGTTTTAAGACGAGCATCTGATTCCAGCAGAGCATTAGGGGATGGAGATGGAGCCTGGTTCCTTCTCGGGTTCACGTCTGGGCTTACAGATGTTTTGGCTTTCGACATGATTGTTGGAATAGGAGAGTATGTGCAACACAAATGAAAGGCAGCAACTGTGGGAGTAATTTATTCAAAATACATACAATTGAAACAGGGTTACTTTTGAAATTTGAAACAACCCTTATGAATCACATAGTTAATTATTTGATTATAATCTAAGGAAAGTATTCACGGGAATTTGTCAATCTACCATCTATAACCAACTTTTCATTGTGTTAAAAGAAAATTAAGCATTCCAGTGCTCAAGTCCAAGTCTCTTACATAATACATGCTGATCACAGAAAACACATCTTCTGAATTGCCATTTGCGTTTCGAGAAAAACCTAATGTCTAATCTCAAAACACATACAAGTTAAAGGTTTACCATTCAATTGCCACTTACATCTTATAAATTTTGAAATTTAAAACAAGCAGAGAAATCAGGGCGAGGATTACCGCACGGTTTAGAAATTTGGAAGCATTACAGACGGCGGCGGCTTGGACAGAGTTGGATCGGCTATTGCGGCCACTGCGACGATCCCCACTTCCTTCCACTTATTCAATATTTTAGCACGCGGGGGACGGGGAAAGGGTTTCGAATTAGGGATTGTGGAGGAGAAGAAGGTTAAAGGGGATGGCTGCGGATCAACGAGGCACACGGCGGGAAAGGGGTGGCGGCGGAAGGGGAGAGAGAGGAGCGGACTTACTCGTATCTTTTATTTATCGTATTTTTATTAGAGATTTGATTATATATTTATTTTGTAAATATTGAAATTTTATAACAATCAAACAATTTAATGTAGGATGAACACATGTAGTCTTGAATTTATAATTCGCGTTGACATTTTTTCAAATAAATTATACGTGTTACATAACTTTTTTTGGTACTATTATTTTGTTGAATAATATGCATGTAAGAAGTATTAAATTTTTTTGTTCTGATATCATAATGTTCTTGCATAGTATGTTTGATCTAGTTAACCATAAAATATGTATTTGAGGTTCATAATTTTTGTTCTAGAATCATAAAGTTGTTTCGTAGAACATATATGATATGATTGATGGGAGTTTCTGTTTGCACCACCATATTTACTCTTTGCACCATAAAAGAAAAATAGAAAAAATAAAATAGTTTTGGAGTTACTTAAATGCCCCTTGTTCAAAAAGAAAAAATTAAGTGTGGTTCGAAAATGAAATTTCGAACTCATCGTGTTTGTTCGAAATTTTATTTTCGAACATACATAATTTTTAAAATAAGTCACGTTCGAAAATTAATTTTCGAACACACCATGTTTGTTCGAAAATTGATTTTCGAACAAACATGGCATGTTCAAAAAATAATTTTTTCGAACAAACATGGCATGTTCAAAAATTAATTTTCGAACGAACTCCATGAATTCTTTTTAAGTACCGTTCGAACACAAGACTTCGAACATATCCATTATGCTCGAACAGAAAACTTCGAACATATTCAGAATGTTCGAATACACAACTTCGAACGGAACGCGATTCAGAATGCAATCAAGTATTACCAAATTTATGCTTGAATAATTTATTACAAAATTAAATTCGAAGTAGATATTGAAAGTTCACAAATCTAAATGGATTTAATTAATAATGAAGAGAACTCAACATCCTATCCTATGTGTAGCTGTTGATCCTGGTTTTATACTATTTTGCCCTTTTTCCTCTTTTTATGGATCAAAATAGAAGTTACGGCTAGTTGTGTAAATAGATTGACATCAATAAATTTAAGATTAATCTATACGTATGTTTATTTTTACGATGTACACGAATTAAAATGCTCCTTCTATTTCTTTATGATGGCTGTTTTAGTTTTTTTAATCTAAAATTAATATATATATATATATATTTAATTTTCTGGATTAATATACTCATTCCTGATATATCAAATAAAATCTTATTTACTCATATTTTTCTATTTTATGGATCGGACGGGATCCTCTATTCCAAACCGGTGTTTCATCTAGTATTCCGACCATTGGATGATTGCCATGTGGCAATTAAAAATAGGGTGAAAATCAATAACAAACAGCCCCTATCAATTAATTCACACTGTTAACTAACCCCCAATCCCCCGTCTACCGCTGCAATTTCACAGAAGAAAAAAAAACGCCAACCTCTTCATACTGAAAAATCATAGGATTGAGAAAATCCAAAAAAATCAGACTAAATTCATCATATTCTACGTAGACGATCGACGCTCGAGGGGAAGATGACCAATTCCGAATTAGACGAAATCCTCCAAGATTCAAGTTTAAATTTATGTAAGTGAATGTTGCGAATTAATCATCTATAGGCAAATATTTCAGAATTATTTTACATAATTTGTCGTTAGTAGAAATTTTGGTTATTTTCTTGATTGCCTATTTGTATGCGAGAACACTAGGTCATTAGGTGTTTGATGAAATGTATGAATGAAAATACAAATAGATGAAGGCATATGTATACAAAAAATTTACTTGTGGCTTAAGGCATTATTACATTGACCTATAATATTTGAACACATGAGGTAATCATAAAGTCTAATTAATTCTCTTCAGCAATAAAGTTAAAATAACATAGTTGGTGTTACCAGAAGATGTGTTAATTATTTAAAATTAACTATAACTGGACTAGTAATATGCCAGAATCTTATAGTTTGTATTGCTTTTAACAAGATGTACATTTTGCAAGTCCCATTCGAAACAAATTAGTTATACAATGCAGAAGATGACTTTTTCCCTTTATTATTTTAATAATTGTAGCGTCGATAGAGATTCCAATGATGAGACTATTGTACGTCGCAAATTGGAATTCAGTGCTCAGGAAACAAATAAAGAAAAAGAATTTTTGGATATCAATGGTGGGGAAAAGATGACACTTGGATATCAGTCAAAGTGTCAAACATTTTGGAAGAAAAAACTCCGAAAATCGGTATGGAGTTTGACAGTGAAGAATCAGCTTATAGATTTTACAATGCATATGCGAAGATAGCTGGCTTTAGTGTTAGAAGACATACTGTCCATCGGGATTTGGAAGGGAGAATAACTGATCGAACATTTGTTTGTTCGTGTGAGGGGCGTAGAAAATCTGACAAAAGAGATTGCGCTACTAAGTCCCATCGCCCAGAAACAAGATCAGGTTGTCGTGCAAGAATGAAGATAGATGTTCGTCTCACTGGTAATTATCAAGTTGTTACGTTTGTTGTTGAACATAATGGCCATGATCTAGTGAGTCCATATAAGTCTCACTTCCTGAATTCCCATAGGACTATCACTACTGCACAAGCCTCACAAGCAGAAGATATAGAGAGTGCTGGAATAGCACCAAAAGCAGGTTTCGCCTTAATGGCAAAACAGATGGGAGGGCAAGAAAATGTTGGGTTTATTTTTCAAGATTATAAGAACTACCTGCGAACAAAAAGAACAAGAGAAATGAAGATTGATGATACCGGAGGGGTACTAGAATATGTACGACAGAAGCAAACAAAAGACCCACATTTTTTTTATGCAATTCAAGTTGATGGAGGTGGCTTGATAACTAATATAATTTGGGTTGATGGACGGATGATGGTTGATTATGCTGATTTTGGAGATGTAGTATCTTTTGATACGACTTACAAGAAAAATAAAGAAGGTCGACCATTTGCACTCTTTGTTGGTGTCAATTACCATAAACAAACGATTGTTTTTGGTGCAGCATTACTATATGATGAAACTGCAGCAACTTTCATGTGGTTATTTGACACATTTGCAGAAGCTATGAACGGGAAACAACCTAAGACCATTCTTACAGATCAAGATGCTGCAATGGCAAAAGCATTAGCAATAAAATGGCCTGAAACATGTCACCGTTTATGCATATGGCACATATACCAAAATGCAGCAATCCATCTAAGTAGTGTGTTTGCTAGCTTCAAAAGTTTTGCTATAGATTTTAGTTCTTGCATTTATGATCATGAAGAGGAGGAAGAGTTTCTACAAGCATGGCAAGAACTATTGGAGAAGTATGACCTTCAAAATAATGAATGGATGGAAAGGTTGTTTAAAATAAGAGAAAAATGGGCACTGGTTTATGGGAGACAAACATTTTGTGCAGACATGATCACTACTCAGCGTAGCGAAAGTATGAATAGTACACTTAAACGATATGTGACCTATAAACACGATTTGTTACGATTTTTCCATCACTTTGACCGAATGCTTGAAGACCGTCGATATGAAGAGATAAGAGCTGACGTACAAACAAGTCGGAATACCCATGTTGCTTCTTTTCGAGTCGAAATTCTAAAGCATGCAGCTAATGTCTACACTTATGAAGTCTTTAAGTTATTTGAAGAGGAGTTGCGAAAATCGTATGATTCCCAAGTAGAATTTTGTGGTGATATCGGAGATACATCTGAGTATAAGGTTATTTCTTTTGGAAAGAAGTATCAACATACTGTACGGTACGTCTCTTCTCAAATTACAGTTTCGTGTAGTTGCAAGAAATTTGAGTTTGCTGAAATTTTGTGTTCTCACACCCTTAAAATACTATCATTGAGAACTATTTTGAGAATTCCTGAGAATTCAATTATAAAAAGGTGGACGAAAAATGCCAAAAAAGCTATTGTTGACTCACGATTCTCGACGAAGAGTGCGGGACTTTCTGAGGGCTGTAGTGAAGCGGATTTGAAGAAAATGTATGGAGTCCAGTATAGAGAGTTATGCAGCTTACATAATCAGCTAGCTACTCGTGCATCTTTGGCAGAGGAGACATTCATTATTGTTAAAAATGATCTTCTCAAGTTAATTGGAGAAGTCGATATGTGTTTAGAGAAAAGAAAAACTAAAGGGTCAACTACTAAAGGAAAAAGTAGTTTTAACAATGATGATGGGTCAAGTATGGTAGCAAAACAAAATTCTACATTGAAAACTTGTGAAAGGCAAAATGTGGTAGTACTAAGAGACATTGAGCATCAGGGATTTGAGCAAGATAAGCATGTATCTGAAGAAATCATGATAAAAGGTTGGAAGAAAAAAGAAAAGAAACCAATATGTTCTGGAAAAAGAGCAATGAGTGGTTTAGAAAAGAAGAAATTTAGAAAGAAACAAAAACAGGAAAATATTTCTTCATCAAATAGTGCAGCTATACATACATATGGTAAATTAAATGCTCAGGTATGATAGATTTTTATATAATGTTGAGCATAATTTATCACCTTTCTAACCATAGCTCTCATACATTTGTGTACTTTGTTTATATCTGATATTATAATAGTTTTAATATATAATATTATACTAAAGATTTTAATTACAACTTAATGTGCTTATAATATGCTTATTTTTCTAACACCCAGGAATATAGTAAGACTGTTTCAAGCATGCCTTATCCTATTGAAGGGTCTTCATTGTCATACGCTGCACCATCTCATTATACACAGGTATATTTTTTATAATATATCTTTGTATTTTATTATTTTGTTCTAATTTTTTTGTGTTCGCTTTGTTGCAATATCCATGTTTGTCTCTTTTAGGTTGTAAATCCATATTTCAGTCAACATCAGAATTTTGCTGATTTTACTTCAAGAGAAGGCCAACAAAATGTGATGAGCTTAACACAATTACTTCAGGTAGCTTTACTCAGTTTAACGATATTAGATGTGTACACGCACATACATGTATATATATATATTGTTATGAAGTATGGTTTTAATTTTTCTCCTTAATTTGTCATATTAGCAACAATCAATCCATCTGCAAGGGCTGCAACAGTCTTTGGATAACTCAACGCTTGAAGGTCAAGATAACGAAGCCTATGGAAATGTTGGTTCACGTTAAAAGTCACAAAATAGATTGTGGAGAGTTTAGCTTTTTTTTTTTTGCTAGGATTTTTTCCTCATATATTTTAGTTTTTTTCTGAACTATTTCATTTCATGCATACAACTTATTTGTTACAACTTATACAGATAATCAAATTGGTTTTATTTATTTTATATGCATTGTAGATGTATCCAAACTACAAAATATAGCATATATTGCAAAAATAAAAATAAAAAGATAAAAGCATAAACATGTGAGGTAATCAAATTTACCCAAATCAAGTTAAATATTAAATGACATGTTTTTAATGTTATTTTTTTGGTGAGGGGTTACAGATTTTCAAGTGTCTAACTTCACAAATTCAAAGCTAACGAAGACAAATATAGACAACAAAAGTAGTAGGAAATGCGGGGGATTGAACCTCGTGCCTCTCGCATGTATTGCAATACGAGCGCTCTACCATTTGAGCTACATCCCCAATAAACTTCACACATACTACATGCATACCACTATCATTTAACAATTATATACACAGAAAAAATGAGTTTATTAGTGAGTCGATCAAAATTTGAACGGATAACTCAACGCTTGAAGGTCAGGATATACTTATTTACTAAAAATTGTTGTAAAATATTGTCACCATATCAACACAATATATATATATATATATATATATATAATTCAGATTTTGTTGGAAGTTACATTGATCGAGATATAAAATCAAGCCAACTCAATAGTGATTTTAGCATTCGTAGTGGAATGTATTCATTTGTATTTTCATTCAGACAATTCATCGAGCATGTAGAGTCCCAACAGAAAAGCAAGATATTAATGAAAAATGCAATTGCTATTATAACAACAAATCATGGAAAATAGTCGAATCCATATGCCACTAGGTGATTAATTCGCTTGTCAATTACATAAATTTAAACTTAATTCAAGTCAGCTCAATAGTGATCTCAGAATTCGTAGTGAAATGTATTCATTTGTATTTTCATTTAGACAATTCATCGAGCATGTAGAGTTCCAACAGAAAAGCAAGATATCAACCAAAAATGCAATTGATATTATAACCACAAATCATGTAAAAAAGTCGAATCCATATGCCACTAGGTGATTAATTCATTTTTTATTTACATAAATTTAAATTTCAATGTGTGACAAAATCAGAATAATAACGCATCCAAATAGTCGACTTACCTTTTCCCTCAAGGTTGAATCCGTGCGTTGTGCGTCCGTATGTGTAGAATGGCTGGATTTGGATGACGGAGTTGTCAATTGTTGCTTTGTTCTGATTTTTAAATGATGGGTATGAGCTTGTTCTGTATGAACAAGCGTTCTTTTCTTCTGTGAAATTGCAGCGGCAGACGGGGGATTGGGGGTTAGTTAACAGTGTGAATTAATTGATAGGGGCTGTTTGTTATTGATTTTCACCCTATTTTTAATTGCCACATGGCAATCATCCAATGGTCGGAATACTAGATGAAACACCGGCTTGGAATAGAGGATCCCGTCCGTTTATGGATGAAATTTTTAAAATAGTCTCATTCGAACTAATATGTTAGAACAAATATGGTGTGTTCAAAATTTTATTTTTAAACAAATTCTGTGAATTTTTGTTTTAAGCACCGTTCAAAAATAAGTGTTCGAACACACCATGTTAATTCAATCACAGGAGTTCGAATGAAAAGCGATTTTATTTTTCATAATGAGGAATTTTAGGTAAATTTATAACTAATAAAAAAAATAAAAAATAATTTATGATGCAAAGAATAAAAATGGTGGTGCATTTATTGATTCGCTGTCCGGATTGTGGTCAGGGGGAGGGGGAAAATTCTATGCTACCCCGGGTATTACCTTTAGTGTCACAATAGGTCTATTGTGACACTTGAAAGTGACAACAAAGATCTTCAGGAAATGAGAATGATAAAGGCAGGGTAATTATCTTAATGTTCACGTTCTTTAAATAAATAAAGTAGAAAAAGACAGTTTCCAACCTTAGGCAAATAAACAATGGACAGCAACTGAACTACGATGACATTTTCTTCATGCAAAGAGAAAAAAATTGCAAAACCAGCATTCTCCAATGTATGGCAATTAAGGTGAGCAATTCCTATCAAAACATTTTTTGCCTCTTACAAAAATTGGATGAGACTCATCTCTCCTATGCAGCAGTGACTTCACCTATTCTTACGAAATCGTCGCCTTCTCTGCAAGCTCTGCATAAAATGAGACTACTGTTAACAAAATGAATAATAGAATCAGCCATTCAACATTGGGGTAAAAACATAAATTTGTATAGAGATTCTAGGTGGCACACCTTGAGCTGCTTGTTCGACGTTCTCGCTGTTCTTGTTGCTGCCATAGAGAATTGCAGAAAACTTGATTAATAGGAAAATACAAATTTACAGTGATAAATTTGAGAATTCATAAGGATTAGGACAAAGCTTATAATCTAATTCATGATCTTGAGAGAATCAAGATTGGAAAGAAAGACCATCACATTAAAAAAAACAAAAGAAAACAACCAGCCATTTTATTCCCTAGAATCCATAAAACTAAGCTGTTATGTGCAGATGTTATAGCATATCTAATATAGTTAGAGGTAATTTGGCCATCAGTTTTTATCAACCTTGTTGCATTAACGCCTAAATCAAGTCAATGACAATGGACACGTGCTTGATAAGTATCAAGTAGATTAAAGACTTTCAGCATACCTATCATAGTTTTGAGTTCTTAGCAGTTAGTCTTATACTAAGTTGGTGCATAAACTCGAGCACACGACGCAGATGGTCGGCCTCGAGTATCTGTTGCCCTACCCCTCGAAAGTGGGCAATTTGATGTCTCGTGACTTTGTTGCCTACAACGGTAACATACTCCTTTACCCTTCAGGCATTCACCTGTATGATTTTTTCCACAGTTCCAGCACAGTGGTATGTCTATACGAGTATTAAGATTAGGCCCTCTCATCCTGGCCTGTTTGTTGTTATTGTTGTCGTCATTGTTGCATGAGTTAATGGTTCCCCATCTCCTCTTACCTGTCCGGTCGGTAGGTTTGTCATCTATCATGCTGCCTTGAGCCCGTAACTCAATTTTCAGAGCTCGCCTGACTGTCTCACCATAGGTTAATGACCCTGCGCCTGCTAGAATGCAACCAATTTCAGGTCGTAGCCCACTTTCAAAGGATTCAGCTTTCTTAACATCTGTATCGACGTGATGAGGAGCATATTTGGACAACTCGTAAAACTTCCTCTCATATTGCTCCACTGTCATACTTCCTTGCCTCAGGTCGAGGAATTCTATCGCCTTCTGATCCCGATAACTTAATGGGATATATTTACGTTCAACAGTATGCTTGAACTGCTCCCAAGTCAGACCCTCTTTCTGCTCAGGGGTCATATTACTTTTGTACAACTCCCACCAACGATCAGCATCCTCTACAAGCCGGAATGTGGCACACGAGACACGGTGCGCGTCTGAGCAGTCAATGTGGTTGAAAATACGCTCCAGAGCAGAAAACCATTCCTCAACTGCCGCCGGCCCACGCCTTCCGCTAAACATTGGAGGTTCGTACGTAAGAAATTGTTGAACAACTTGGCTCGTATTGTCTTGCAGGGCAACTTGAGCCTGAGTAGTGTTTTGTGTCACAGTGCGTAGTTCTCGTGTCAAACCTTGAACGAACTTCAAGACACCCGCCATTGGGTCCTCCTCGACAGTGTTTGCAGCTGGTATGGGAGAGTCAGATTCCTGCATTGTGGTACTACAATCCCGACACATTAGTTTTAGACCTATCAATCTATACCCCACTAATTCTCAATAACAACCATCATTGAGATTGAAGCTTAGAAATTTAGAGCTCTCAATATCACAGATTATTCATGTATCTATCATCTAAGTAGTATACGACGTAGTTAGAAACTAAGTCATTAAGAGTTTCCATCTAGGCCAACTATAGAAGGTAAAAAATGGGAGAAGCAACGTTGGGTAATAAATGGGAACCCTCTTTCTAATATTCATGGTCCTCATCGATAGGGTCTCTCTCCTCAGTCTGGGTTCTCGTCATTTGGATCCTCTTTGTTTGCCAATTCCTTAACTGGAGGCCCTCTTTCATCTCAAGCTTGTGTTAGTAGGTCCAAATGCAACCTGCCTCACCAGAAGGGGTTTGTAGCTTCGTGGTCGGATACAACACCCAATTAAATAAAAGGGTGGCAAGACCAACAAACAATCAGAGAGATATTTTATACTAAGTAAATACTCATGTACAGCTAAACTTACAAGGCAAGCAAGCTCGTAATGTTCAAAAATCTTTATCTGGTGAGAGCAATTGCATAATAATATGGTTTGGTAATAGTGATAAACAAAAAGTCCAAATAGTAAAGCTCAATGGAAGCGCTCTGAAAACTAGAAAAATAGCAATTGGGTTCACTTTGAGTCCTCTGATCAGACTTCACATTCTGAATAGAAACCATTGAATAATCATACACCGACACACACACACACACAAAAACAAGCAGAGACTATTCAAAAATGGAAGCGGATAGTTACTATTGAGGTTTTTAATTTGGTCTGTGAAGATCCTTCCAGTGTCGATTCAAGGGAGGCATTAGTGTTGAAATTAAAATCCGAGGTCAGAAGTATATAGAGTGATAAGTATCAACAGCCAGAACAAGCTGAGGTTTTAGCCACAGTTTTACCTTTCTTTTCAGCATCTGTTAGGCAATTTTCTATTTCTGAGAATGTGGGGATGAATGGATGATGGCAGTGGAAGCATACAAAAAATTACCCTTTTAGGAATTGTTTGTATAGATTTTCAAATTAATTGTGTATATAATATAAATACTTGTGTTCTAGGTGATGCCAATTCGGGTTGATATATCATATATTGGTTGAGGATTTGGACCGGGCTTGTGTTAAGGTCTAATTTGACACAAATGGTTTAGATGAGTTTGGATTAATCTGACTTCTACTTTCCCAAATCAGCGAGAAATTAAATTCATAAATTAAATATAGGCCTCAATATTCTCAAATGTTACATCTTGATTAAATTTGGAGAGAGCCAGAGAGAGATTGTACAAGAAACACATGTACCTTTCTTTGTTTGAAGCCTCAGCTTGAGGTTTCATTGCTGGAAAAAGCAAAACTTCCTGTATATACCCAAAGAAGAGAATTAATTTTTACTTGCATTCAATGTAGTGTTGTATTGACATGAGAAACAAAAATCTGAAATGGTTACCGAGGTGGCGAGGTGCATAAAAAGATGAAAAAAAACACCACTTAGAATTCAGTCAAAGAAAGTCAATGCATCCTAACCTTTATGTTCTGGGAATCAGTCAACAACATTGCAAATCGATCAATACCCAGTCCCCAACCACCAGTTGGAGGTAATCCATATTCCAGAGCAGTACAGAATGTTTCATCCAATGCCATAGCTTCATCATCACCCGATTGTCGATCCTAGTTTCATTCAAATTAGAACGTTCAGCAAATAATTACATTCAAACTAGCTGTGATTTTAGACATACATTGAAAATGCATCTTTATAATTATTCACTTGTTATAAAATACCTTGAGTTGGTCAGCAAAGCGTTGACGTTGCACAACAGGATCATTCAACTCCGTGTATGCATTGCAAACCTGCAATCAAAGAAACAAAGTTGACAAACATCAGCATATATACAGAAAAACCCAAAGAAACAGAGGAAAGAAAAATATAATTGAAAATGTACTTCGTGTTTGTTGATGAACAGCTCAAATCGTTCAGTTAGGCCTGGTTTCGACCTATGCCACTTCGCCAAGGGACTCATTATCTCTGGATGGTTGATAATGAACGTAGGATTTGTACAAGTCTCCTCTAGAAAGTGGCCGACAAGCTGTACTCATAGCAAACATAATAACTTACATCAAAGGGCTATTCGGATCATAAAGTTCATATTCCAACAATCACAAATCCTGAGATCACAAAAGATGAGTGATTTCATAACAAATCAAAGGTATATTCGGATCATACTTTGTCCAACAGTCTAGTAGTTGTTTGAGGAGGGGGACATTTAACATGAAACTTCGTACATGCATCGATCAGATATTTGTTGGCTTCCTCACTTGAGAGGTCCTTGGGTATACTCAAATTTGCCATGCTCTCCAACTCATCTATCATGTCGATTCGCCTGCAGAAGATAAAGAGATGTGACATCTTGCATTCAATTATCACACAAGCACAAGGTCACATACCTGAAAGGAGGAGTGAAGTCAATCTCAATGGGGTCATTATCTACTCCATTGGCATGGTATTTAATTTTATAGCCACCAGTAAGTTCCTTAACCATTCCTAACAACATAGAATTTGGTAAATACATGTGTTAGGACTAACAACATTCTTATATCAGCCAGAATACAAATTAGAATTGTCACCTACCACTGAGCATATCTTCAGTTAGCGTCATCAGATCATTGTAATCAGCAAAAGCCATGTAGAATTCACAAGTAGTAAACTCAGGATTATGCGTTAAGTCAATTCCTTCATTCCTAAATTGTTTCCCGATTTCATAGACACGCTCTAAGCCTCCAACAACTAGATTCTTTAGATATAGTTCAGGTGCGATGCGCATGTAAAGTCTCATATTTAGTTCATTGTGGTGGGTAACAAATGGTCGGGCAGCAGCTCCACCAGCAATCATGTTCATCATGGGAGTTTCAACCTTGAAAAAGGGAAAAGGAAAATCAGAACAAGAAAATATCTGAGAGGTATGTTATGCGCATACTGAACTCATTTTTAATTTAGACTAAAAAACTACTGAACTGACCTCTAAAAAATCCCGCTCATCAAGAAAGTGTCTGATGTAAGAAATAATTTTTGACCTGGTCTTAAATATTTCTCGAACCTCCATGTTCAGCATCAAATCCAAATAACGCTGCCTATACCGTGTTTCCTAGATGAAACATTACAGTACACAATAAATAAATAGAAATTGGTAGAGCCACATTTAATCACAAATAGGTATTAGCAGCATTACAAATAGGTTGAAGAGAGTTGGAGGGCTATATAATTAACTAGGCTTCGAGATGGGCACCTCACCATCCATACAGAATGCACATGCATAGGAATCACAGACACAGAAACAACCATACACATCGCATACATTGGCTTTTGACAACAAAGGGGAAGTTGAATCGCACCTGATCCATCAAAATATAAGTCTCAGGATTTCTGGGTTGTCCAGGGACCCAGACATCAGTATTCTGGCCAAAGTACTGAAATGTTAACAAATAATAAAATATCATCTGAACATAAATCAAAATTCAAACTTCAAAGTCACCTTGGCGTTCTCTGACCCTGGACCAACTTTTTGCTTTGGCATCATGTGGAGACAATGAGACAGCACTACAAATGTTCTTGGAAAAATACTCAGCTCACCCCTTTTACTTTTACCTGCAAAATTAGGTACTGCGTGAGCAAATTTTAATATAAGAAAAGTTAAAACCCCAAAATTCTTATTTCCAAGAAAACCATGTAAAACTACAAATTAAGAATGACGTGACTATAGAAAGGATAAACAAAGGAAGTTTTGTGTCTAAATAATATTCTACCACACAGCTGTATAATCAAGTATGTGGCTATAACCAACATAAACCTTCATTCAAGGACTTAATAAGTTTAAGCAAACCATGCAAAATGTATGATGGAGAGGAGTTACACAGAAAAAATCCACTTTGCAAATCCAGATCTACATGCATATAAGGCACATCCTCAGCTAATTTCAAAAGGAAACAAGTTCCTACATGCTAGGTTGAGTTCTTATGAGATACGTTACAGCTGCAGGGGGCATGAGAGATGGGTACTACTTACGGATGATTTAGAGACACTGTGACCTTTCATACTAAAAAAAATATCACAAACCTGGGAACCCAATGATTCCAACAATATCTCCTCGCTTCACAGAAGAATGCAATCGAGAGAACTCCTCTTCCTCCAATTCCGATTTGCTACACAAATCCATAATAAGGTCTAAAAGTGAGAAAAAAGCAATCACAAAAGAACTAAGCCACATGACATAACCTTGC
Organism: Perilla frutescens; assembly: GCA_026008535.1. Taxonomy (NCBI): domain Eukaryota; kingdom Viridiplantae; phylum Streptophyta; class Magnoliopsida; order Lamiales; family Lamiaceae; genus Perilla; species Perilla frutescens. Next base: position 56,143,554 of record BRKX01000013.1, on the reverse strand, counting down.
AAGCACTCAAGCAGTATAGTGTTGTTCAAATTCAATCACAAGTTCTCTACACAATAGGATTCAAAAGATAATTTCTAGTGAGCATCCTTCAGTCAGCATTAACTTAGTTCTAACAAAGAAAGGAGGAAAATGGCACACAGCCCAAAGTAATTCTTGCTCAGTTCATAACCAATATATAATAATGCAGAATGTAAGAATATTTGCAAATATATACAGAAGTTCATCATGGCCATTATATAAACAGCCCAGAATAATCTCCCACAAATGAACTAATATAGATACACTAAGTCAAGTGAAGAAAACATGGTTTAATTTCCTAATACAGGTACCACCAGCATTCTTAATGGATCATGGGTTATATATTTTGCCAAAATTAATCAAGAGCACGAGTGCCATGCCAGTGTGATTTTTATATTAGTCCAATTCCATTTACTAGTACATTGCAATATTTTCTGAATTGCTGCTGTAAGCATCTTACTTACAAGCAGGTCGACGGAATACATAAGTAATAATTATTTCTATTAGGACATGTATAATTGGTGCATTGACAAGGTTTTCAAAAGAAAAAAAAAATCAATTTAGATATGCAATGACAACGTTACAATAATTCATGACAGAAATCAGCTACCAGGAACTTCCATACAACATGATCACTGCCAAGAAAATACAATCTTTAACAGATAGACACCAATTACCTAGCATCTGCCATAACTTGAACCTTAGCACCACAACCATGTAGATCGTAAAAGAAAAGCTTTGCTGCTGCCGATCGTTTGTTCATAATCCGACCTTCAGAAAGGAACATCCATAACATCAACCAAAATAACGTTTTACATATAAATCACTTCATGAATGAAAAAATGAAATATCTTCTACCAGCTATTCTTTCTTCAACATCTTCAAGATGATCACCACGATTTAAATTTTCATATCTCTTTACATAATCAGGAATAGATGACTTAGCATCAAATTTGTGAGGATATGGATTAATCTCTGCTGCCTTCTGAGCTGCAAGAGCGCTCAGTCTATTTTCATAATATTGCTGCATCAAATAGTTCATTTCAGTGCATAAATAACTTTTCTATTTAAAAATAAACGACCCCAAAGAGACGAGGCAAATGTGCGGAAGAACTACCGTTGGATCCAAACCCTCATCCTCTGCAGCAGCGGCGGCTTTTTTGGCCTGTTGCCTTGGCTTAACAGAAGACTGAAGTGCATTCTAACAGATCAGGAACAAGACGGTGATAATATAAACACCGAGACATAGTAAATTGAGTACGTGAGACTTACCGTGCCACCTTCCTCTGCAGCAGCAGCAGCAGCTTTCTTGGCCTGTTGCCTTGTCTTAACAGAAGACTGCAGTGCATTCTAACAAATTAGGAACAATACAATGATAATACAAACACTGAGACATGGCAAATTGAGTGAACATATATGCTAGTACAGTAAAAACCGTATAAATTAAGTATTGTCCGACAAAAATAGATCAAACAAAGTTACAAACTATAGTGTTTGTTACTTTAAACCCTTCCGGCTCTGCTTTCCTAAACTACATTCACCATTCTCAATCCAATAAAGCTTTCCAGCCACTTCCTCTCCAAAACACACCTTACTGTTCTTAGTCCAAACACTTGCCAAAAGAAAAAAGGTGATCCAACACACACACAGAAACTAAAACACCCGCCAAAAACAGGGAAAATGCAGGATTTCGCGATCGCAAAGTTAAACACGAATGCAAACCATAAAACTTTGAACGAACACTCACACTTCATAATCACCGCAAACAAAAAGCTAATTGTTGAACGGGAAAACAAACACCGCGTCGTAAAAAATTGAGAAAGCATTGCATGCGACCAGTACACTACAATAATCTACAACAAAGTAGAGATAGAAAGAGAAAAATGTACCATGTTCGAGTGCGCGATAGTTTGCAGTATCGCTGAAACAAAATTGCAGAGCCGGATTGTATTCGTATTTGAGTTGGGATTATATTGAAGGTTATTTATATAGGGTTTTGGGGCTTGGACCTTTTGGGGTAGATGAATCGATCTTCATGGGCTTGGGGTATATGAATCGATCTTCATGGGTTCTTTTTTTTTTTTTTTTTATTATAGGAGAAAATGTGCAAATACATCCCTGATGTTTATTTGAGGGGCAGATTCATCCTTAAAGTTATTTTTAGAGCAAATAATATATTAACATTTATAGAAAACCGCAAATCCCCCTCTCCTCCCCAAAAATAGTATTTTTATTCAAGAGTATAGAAATTTATTTGTTTTTTCATCCCTAAAAAATAATAGTTTTTATAGGATGAAATTTATTAAAAAAAATTACATGTATTTTTCATACATTTTTGAATAAATTTCATTCACAAAAATACAAACTCAATTAAACTCAATAATAATAATAATAATAATAATAATAATAATAATAATAATAATAATAATAATAATAATAATAATAATAATAATAATAATAATAATAATACGATGATGATGATTTTAGATTTATATTTGAAGGAAGATCATAATTTTAAAAAAATGGAAATTATACAAAATAAAAAAAAATAGTGATGGAAAAAATCATGAATAAAATGGAATTTTGCACACACAAAAAAATACTGTTTGTTCAAATATATATAAAATTCATTTTCATCCCTAAAAAATAATAACTTTTTATAGGATGAAATTTATTAAAAAACTTGCATGTATCTTTTCCATACATTTTATTCATAAAAATACAAACTAAAACTCAATAATGATGGTGGTGGTGGTGGTGGTGGTGGTGGTGGTGATGATGATAATAATAATAATAATAATAATAATAATAATAATAATAATAATAATAATAATAATAATAATAATAATAATAATAATATGATGATGATGATGATGATGATGATGATGATTTTAGGTCTATATTTATAGAGGGACTATAATTTTTAAGAAAATAGAAATTATACAAAAATAAATATTTTTTTAGTGTTGGGAAAAAATCATGAATAAAATGGTATTTTGCAAAAAAAAAAAAAAAGAACACTATTTTTGGGGAGGAAATGGGGAATTTACACTATTTAAAAAATGTTAATAGGTAGTATTTGCTCTAAATAAAATATTAACAGTGTGAATTTGCTCCTCCATGTAATCGTTAGGGGTGTATTTGCATTTTTTCCCTTATTATTATTATTATGACAAATTACAATTTAATTCTCAACATTTGAATGATTTAACAAAAATAATCTAACGTTTTAATAATAACAATTTAATTCACAATATTTGGATATTCTAAGATAAATAACCCAACATTTAATATTAACAATTAAATTCCCAATGTTTGAAAATTATAACGGAAATGACCCAAATTTTTAGGCCAAAAAAATGATTTCAGTCGATTTTAATCACATTTATTCTCAAGTGGGCTAGAGACCTATATAACATACTACTCCCTCCGTCCCAATAATAAGGTCCATCTTTTTATTATTTACTCTTTCTATTTTAATAGAAATTGGACCTTGCAAACGGGACGGAGGGAGTGATATTTTTGCCGAAAAAATTATCAAATTGATTTTTTCGCCTAAATTATTGAGTCATTTTTGTTAAAATGCTCAAACGTTGATAATTAAATTGTTAATATTAAATGTTGAATTATTTTTGTTAGAATATTCAAATGTTTGAAATTAAATTGTAATTATTAAAATATTATGTTATTTTTGTTAAAACATTCAAACGTTGGAAATTAGTAATTTGCCACTATTATTATTATTATTATTATTAAAAATGCGATGGGAAAATGAAGATAATATTTGTAGGTCTTTTTTTTCAAAGTAAAATTATATTCACCTTTTTATATTTTTTTAAGTTCCATTAATATATTGATTTTAATTTCGAGAATCGTTAATTCAGGACCTAAAAGATGGGTAATCTATTAATATAGGAGTCGAAAGATGAAAATTATTAATTCAGAACCTGAAAAATAATAATTGTCAAGTTAGGACCTCAAAAATCATGAATTATAATTTTTTTTTATTTTTAATTATTTTTAAATTAATTTTGAACGAATATTCCTTTATTAATCTATACATATATTAAGACAAAATCGCAGGGGTAAAAATATAATCTATATATATTAAGATAAAAGCGCACGAGTAAAAATGTAATTGAAAAATATCAGAAAAATCATGCTTAGAAAAACAAAAAGCTTGTGAATTGGTTGGCTATGGGCGGTTTAGAAATGTATATGGTTAACCTCGTATGTTTCGATTCCAGCTCGTAACATATTTTTCTCAATTTTTTTCAGTTTTTTTTAATTTAATATTTAACTTAACTCTTCATACTGCTATAATTGAAATGGTTTGCTCATATCTTTTCAAATTCCTATCACTATCTCATCCTTTTAGATTATTTTTAATCGAACCAAACACCCTGATATTCCAGCTCGATTCATTAAAAATTATTTAAACTCAAGCTCGACTCGAGCTTGATTCGAGTTTTTTGTCCTCTTGTTCAAGTTTGGCTCAATAAATATTTATCACGTTCGAATTCGTTCGAACTCAGTTCGTGAAATGCTCTAAAATTTACTAAATGGGCCTGAGCTCGAATGCTCGAAAAAAAGGTCGTTTACTTTAAATATTCGAACTCAAGCTTGAAAAAAATAGCTTATTTTATTTACCTATTTAAAATATTCATGAACATGTTCGATTAAGTTTGAACACGAACATGTTCGCGAGCTGGCCGAACCGAATACTACTTTGTTCGAGCTCGATTCGATGCTCGAGCTCAGCTCGTTTAGAAAATGAATGAACTTCGAACGAATTGTTTCTAGCCGAACTCTGAATAGCTCGCGAGCGGTCTTGTTCATTTACAACTCTAACTATTATCGAAATTATTTACGTCGTGTTATTAAGAATTTATTCAACTTTGATACAAGTACAAATATTGTTATCTTTTATCTTATGAAGTTGGATATGTTGTATATTAAATAAAATATATAAACTAAATTCTCGATAGTTATAAACCCAAAAAAATAGATATTGTTGTAATCTCTCACTGTAATTAATATTATTACATCATGTTATCCCAACTATTATTGTTTTTATTTCTCACCTAAATGTTCATATATTATTGTAGCTCATTTTATCACTTTTCATAAACAAAAGTATGTCTTATAAAAAAACTAAACAAATATGATACATAAACACTAACATTTATGATGATAACAATTGACATGATATTTTTGCAAAATATAATTAAATTTATTTTTTATAAAAAAATTGTAAATGTTCTTATAACTATATTTTTGAAAAATTGCAAATATAATAACATCGTATATATATAGAAAGTACCATTTATAAAATTATAAGTATTATTTATTATTATTATTATTACAACAAATATATTGGCGTACACTAATTTCCCTACATCGTACGGTGATAATACTAGTTATCTATTAAATATAGTACATAAATTATTAAAAAATATTCAAAAAAATCAAAATACATGATTTTTAAGGTCCTACATTGACAATCATGATCACCTTTCATGTTTTCATCTTTCGGGATTCTGGATTGATAATTAAATATTTTAAACATATCATTTGTGTAAAAATAATTACATATTAAATGAAATGAAATATAAAGTATACTTGTTGAAATGTATTTTATTAGAACATATATTATATTCCACTACAAACATGGACACAATTTCGCCGTATTTAAAATACTTCTACTAAAAACACGTTCAACAATATTAATTATTAACTATAAAGATATTAATAGCATAATTAGTACATATTTTAAAATGTAAGATACGATTGTTGAAATTTATTTTATTGGAGTGTATATTAAATTAATACATTTTTACCACCTGAAAAAATGCACGTGTTTAAAATAATTCACTTAAAAACATAATTAGCAATTATATTGAATATAAATATTTTAATACAATTATTAGTATATATTTCAAATATATTATGTGTGGAGAGAGAGAGGGTAATAGATGATAGGGAAAAAAATATTTAATTTACCTGTTCCAAATATTTATAATATTCATGAACATATTCCATTAAATTCGAACTCAAACATGTTCACGAGCTGACTGAGTCAAATACTACTCTGTTCAAGCTCGCCTCGATAATTTTATCGAGCTTGATTCGAGGCTCGATCTTAACTCGTTTAGAAAATGAACGAATTTTTTTCGAGTTGAGCTCCGAATAATCCTACCTATGATATTTGTAGTCGAATGTAGTACCCTTACACGTGATATTTGTTGTTGAATGCAGTACCCATTCACGTGGTATTTTAACTTTTGAAACTAATTGGTACATGGTTTTATATCCCATTTTCCCTGATAATATGTAATTAAAGAAATTGAAATTATTATGCGTACGTATATAATTAATCCATCATGTATGGAGATCGAAGCATATTCGGCAAATCATTATCAGATTATTATAAATTACTAATTTAATCAAATTTATTTATCATGCATGCATCCACACATAAACAATGATTATTGGCAATTAATTTTGATTGTGATCATTATAATTAAGTTAGGAATCCAACGCAACAAAAATCACAGGTAAAGCTTACCTGCGGAGAGAGTTATAGCCGATTTACTGACGGCTGCCAGAAAAATGGGTCAAATCTGGCCACCAGCCAAAGGGGTACCCCTTTGGGCGGGTTTGAAAATTTGATTTTTTCAAAAGTGGACGGATTAGGCATATATGATTATATGGATTGATTCATAAAGGACTCTAGTGTTCAAAAATGCTAGACTCAATGAAAACCCGACGTTCACCCCGATCCCTACATAAGAGGTAACGGCTTTGGAAATCAACTTGATAATCACCTAGAGGTTGACTCAAAACGAGTTTCTTCCATTTCAACTTTTGGTAGGGTAGATATTTGAGTTAGAAATCCAACAGAACAAGAATCACGGGTAAAGCTTACCTGTAGAGAGAGTTATAACCGTTTTACTGACGGCTGCCAGAAAACGTGGCCAAATATGGCCACCGGCCAAATGGGTACCCCTTTGGGCGGGCTTGAAAATTTGATTTTTTCAAAAGTGGACGGATTAGGCATATATGATCATATGGATTGATTCATAATGGACTATAGTGTTCAAAAATGCTAGACTCAATGAAAAACCCGATGTTCACCCCAATCCCTACATAAGAGACGACGGTTTTGGAAATTTACTTGATAATCACCTAGAGGTTGACTCAAAATGAGTTTCTTGCATTTCAAAATTTGGTAGGGTAGATATTTGAGTTAGGAATCCAACGCAACAAGAATCACGGGTAAAGCTTACTTGTGGAGAGAGTTATATCCGTTTTACTGATGGCTGCCAGAAAACGGGGCCAAATCTGACTACCAGCCAAAGGGGTACCCCTTTCGATCTACAATGAAAGTTAGAATCTCGAAGTTGTCCACTTCATAGACTAAGCCACACCAAGGCAGAATCTTGTGACTTGAGAAGATTACATCACTACAAATATACTAACAAACAACGCCTAACAGACAACGGTTTCATTAGAAAACTATTATAATATTGAATTTAACAATGATTTATTCTGAAATCGTTGTATTTATATCCGCATATTTTTCAAACGACAATGGTTTCATATAAATTGTTGTTAGAGTGCGTTGTACTGTGTTCATTAGATAACAGTTATTCCACAACTGTAATTAAAACCGTTGTAGATGCCAATTTTGAAATTGACATCAATTTAGTAGAACTATTATTCTCTACATTTCATAACAATCATTAAATCTTCGAATCATAAAATCCGAAGAGTAAGTGAAATATCGTTCTAAAATAGAGAATCGCGTCCACTAAATTTCGGGTCAACGACTTTAACCTCATAGCTTTTTTTACATATAATTATCTCCGAATGTTAATCCAAATGTTTCTCTTTTTAAATGTTTGGGATGATTGATGATCATCGTCGACACTGCAACACATCTGTCTCCTTTTTTATTTATTTATTTATTTATTTATTTATTTTTATACCATCGTGAATTGATTTGAAAACCAAAAAAAAAAAAAAGCCGGAAAATTGTGCATTTGAAGAAGTTGTTTCTGAAATTTCGCCACGCTGGCGACAAAATTGTCACATTATTCTTTCATTGGGCCAAAAAAGAATTAAAAACTTTAAATAGATAGACATTGATTTTCAACATAGATAATGGATACGAATTTTTAACCCGTCTTATAGATTTTGAGAAAGTGGAAGGCTATAGCTTGTCTTTTGAAGCTTGGACATCTTATTTTATATTATATGATATATATATATGTATGAAATATGAAGTTGATTTGTTACTTGTTTGATGAAATATTTTATAGTCTTTCCTGTATATTTTGGTACATTGATTTGTTACATTTTATTATTATGATTAATATATATTATATGGATATGATTCACGAAATAATAAAGGTAAAGTATAGTTAGAGAGCTCTCGGATTAAAAAAGAAGAGTCACGTATCTACTGCAAATTTGTAAATATTACTACTTGTTTATAATAAGTTATGTTGGATCTTACAATTTATACGTCTTCCACGTATAAGCTAGTACCGTAAAAACAATATATATATATATATATATATATATATATATAATTTAGGGGCCAACTTAGATATGGGATTGGGGCATAAGGTGAGATGGAATTTGTTTTTTTCCCCAAAGTTAAATTAAAAAAGACATAACAATACAACCTCGAAAAGCGAAAAATGTAAAGTCATCACTTGAAAAAATAAATAAAAAATTGATGCATTTTGTATTGTTAACTTTCACCTTTTGTCTTGAGACCAAATGATTAGTCTAAGTACGAACTCTCAATAATAAAAGTGAAAAATTCCACTCCATCTTAGTTTTGATTATTGTCACTTTCGAATTATACAATTTCCCATGCATACAAGGGAATTTTAGTCATAAATTAAAGAGCATGTTTATGATAGATCCAAAAATATATAATTGAATTCGTATTGAAGTTCAGACACTAACAATTTGTTAAAGATAAATAACAATCGTAAAATCAAGAATCATCGGAGAGGATAATGATCAATAGATCTCCGACTATCAAATCAGATATCAGAAATAAGAGGCCATGCATAAAGAAAGCAACAAAAAAGAAGAATAATGCTAGAGTTGAAAGAGTTTTTGAATTCGATATTATATATGTCTGCAATTCCTAACCGAACTCGTAAGTCCTACCCCCGATTAACATTCGAGGTCTTTTTATAAGGAAGCGTTCAACGTGTTGATCCCGTTTTCTCCTAAAATCGTTACTAATTGATATTTTTAAAGGCTCTGACTAGGTCCACCTTCCTCGCGGCGGCTAATCCTAAAACCACCTCGATTCTACTACTCCACTCTCAACCTCGAACTTTGAACTCGAGATTGGATCATTCGACCCCACAAGGCCCTTGAGCCCTTTTCTTTTAGGCTTATCGAAAATGGTCTCTATAAATATTCATTAATATTAGCTTCGTAACATTTATTACACGATTGAAATAGAAGATGAAAAACTCTTATAATAGATGATGGAAGAGTAAATTACAGTTTAATCCCTGACTTTTCGACCTTTTAACAAAAATGTCCCGACTTTTATATATTTACAGTTTGATACCCAACTTTGTAATTGTTTAGCAAATATATCCCATAGTCAACTATCTTGTACTTTATAGCATATGTGGACTACTAGAAATCTTATGTGGATTTTTTATACCTAAAAAAATATTATAAACTTAAATTTCCATATAACTTAAATAAATTACCCTCACTTTTAAACTATAGTTTATGTAACTCGAAGACAAAGTTATGTCAATTTATATATTGGGAATGTATATAGTTTATATAAAAATGCGTTAAATCAATCCATTCTTTTATATTGATCTAACGTCAATTAAAATATTTATGTATATTATTACCATCACTTATTGAAGAAGTCATACCTAAAATTCGATGAGAATACATATAATTATCCATTTGTCAAAAGTTGTAACTCGTAAGATTCAAAAAAAAAATAATTTAAATCTTCTATATATTATGTAAATAGTTAATTATTAAATAATGTATGAATATTCATTAAAAATAATTATATAAAAAAATAACATTAAAATATTTAATGAATGTATTATATTTCAAATTAAACAAACCCCGAATAATTTTCTCATTTTCTAATTTATTAAACTTACATGAAAATAAATAAAGTTTTTAGTATTTATTTTTTTAGGTATGATGTGGCATTATAAAAATCCACATGAGATTTTTTATTGTCCACATATGTTATAAGATACTAGATAGTTGACCATGTGATAGATTTGACAAAAATTTATTAAGTTAAGTATCAAACTGTAAATATATAAAGATCGGAACATTTTTATTAAAAGATTAAAAGGTCAGGTATCAAACTTTAATTTGCCAACGAAGGAATAGATGATGGATTATTTTAAGAATATTCATCACATGAGAATATGAGATGACAATTAAGTAAAAGCAGCTTTCGTCGTTTCTCGTTCATATTTAATTAGTCAACAATTTGCAATTAATTAATAGTGTTTGACTGTTAATTTTAGTACAAAAAGAAGAGAAAGCAGCACCTTTTTTTGTCAGAAGTCTGAAGGCGAAGACAAATGCGCCTTTAGGCAAACCCCGGATTACTGAAGCGGTTCTCCACTAATTAAATTATTATTATTATTAAATCCCTTTAATTAATTGTTACATAATATTGATTGTTGAATAAATGAGTAAGTGGCCCAGTTATTTGGGCCAGTATTTTTATCTAAGTTAGGTTTAGTTTAATAATAATCTGATGAAATTCTCTAGTTCCAACTTAGTGTTTTAATATTAATAATTACGTAGTTTTAATAACGTATATAATTAAAATAAAATTAATCATAATTCATTTTTATTGTTAAGAATTGAAAAGTTTAAAAATCATATACCTTAAATTTAGAATAATCAATTACATTAATTAAATAGTAAAAAAATAATTATAAACCATTGATATTTGGTGCATGGTTGGTTAAAATTATCAATTTTCTTTCAAATTCAATTTATTTTTAGTTTAGTATAATTTTACATTATTATTTAGGGTTTATACCCAATTTGTGTATATAATTATATTTCAGCATTTAATTTTTATTTTTTAGTCAATATAATTGATTTTCAGGGTTGATTATTTCAAACACAGGGTATGTAATTTTTTAAAATTTTAGTTTTAGCAATAATTATTAATTTGGATTAGATATACTATATTAAATTTTATTTTTTTAAAAAAATTATTAAAATTATACAATTTTGATATTGACACACTGATAAAACATGCAATTTGAACTACAGAATTCCATCCATTGAACTAGAGAATTTCATATGAATTATAATATTTGAAATTAGCCTCTCTCTTTTTTCCTTTTTCTTTTTTTTTTTTAATTGTTGGTTTTGGTCTTCTAAAAATCTATATCCTTTTTGTCTCATCAAATTGTGTTTTTTTGTCTCTGCAGTCTGCACACACTTTATTTATTTTTTCCCTTATTAGGTCTGAATATGAATAGTTACTCCACCACCAATCTCCTTCCATCCTTTAAAATACTATTCAGAAACCGCAAAAATAATGAAATATAATATGTGTGGTATAATAAAAATTAAGAGAATTATCAATTCGGATACGAAATAGATGAATTGTTTAGAAGCATATAAAAAAAATAAAATTTACAGATATAATGAGAATTGTCAATTCAGAACCCAAAAAATTAAAATTTTCAATTCAGGACCTTAAGAATTAAGATTTTTTTTTATTTTTTAATTAATTTTAACTATTTCATTATTAGAATTCAATAGATAAAATAGTAATTAGTAAATGATTTTTCATTGAAAATTATTCCCTCCGTCCCATTTATATAGTCCATTTTATCCTCGCACGTAGATTAAAAATATTTATGAAAACAAGACATTAAAGCTTAACTTCCATTATTACCCTTGTTTAAAATTTATGACTTTTAAGAATTTAAGTGGTTAAATTTTAATTTTCAATACATACCAAGGGTATATTTGTATATTACTATGAAAATTAATACTATTTATAGTTATGAGACTATATAATTGAGACATCCCAAAATAGTAAAGGAGACTATATAAATGGGACGGAGGGAGTAATTAAAAAGTTAAACGAAATTAAAATTCATGATTTTTAAAGTCATGAAATGACCATTTTCATTGAATTCATAATTCTCCTAAAAAAATATTACTAGAATTTTGTGATGCTTGTTAATTTTATTGTTTTTACAGATTTCTAAACAGTTCATCTCTTTATCTCTCCTAAAAGATGTAAATTACTCATTAAATTTAATTTGAAACGTGTACAGTTATTTGGTTAAAGACATCTTAAAAATTTATCATTTTCATATATGTAAATTTAAACCAAGAATTAAGAAAGCCAAAAATATTAAAAGTGCAAGCTTTGTCCTTCCCATCATGCCCATTTTTCAAATAAAAAATCAATCAAATAGCACTACTATTAAAATTAAATACATATATATATATATATATATATATAAAATTTAAAATAAAATTCATTTATTAGCACAGAGTTCTATAAGTTATAGCCATTCCTCCATTATTACACGATTCAGGTCTCAGACCTCCTCACTCCTCACTCTCCTCACCACCACTCTCTCTCTCTCTCTCTCTCTCTCTCTCTCTCTCCAACAATGGCGGTAGCACCACCACCAAAACTAAAACCAAACCCTACCACCGCCGTCTTGTTCCTCTTCCTCCTCCACTACGCCGCCGCGTCGGACCACCCCGACGCCGAGCCCCTCCACCTCTTCAAATCCAGCGCCGACCCGAGCAACTCGCTTCTCACTTCATGGAGCTCCTCACCCGACCCATGCAGCTCGTGGGTCGGAGTCTCCTGCATCCACAACCGGGTCGCCCGACTGGTCCTCGAAAATCTCAACCTACAAGGCTCCTTCCCTCCCTCCCTCACCTCCCTAACCCAGCTCCGGGTCCTCAGCCTCAAGCAAAACGGGTTCTCGGGTCAAATTCCGGATCTCTCCAACCTCACCAACCTCAAACTCCTCTTCATCTCCCACAACCATTTCTCCGGCGCATTCCCGCCCTCACTATCCTCGCTCCCGAAGCTCTACCGCCTCGATCTGTCGTACAACAATTTCTCCGGCGGCATACCGCCGTCCATGAACCGGCTCACGCATTTGCTGACGTTGCGGCTCGAGCAGAACTCCTTCGCCGGCTCCATTTCCGGCCTGAACCTGCCCAACCTGCAGGATTTCAACGTGTCGGGAAACGGGCTGACCGGGGAGCTCCCGGGCTCGTTCTCGGGCTTCCCGGCGTCTGCATTTTCGAACAACCCGAGTCTGTGCGGGCCGCCGCTGGAGAAATGCGGCGTGGTCTCGAGTGACCCTACCCAGCCCGGCGGCGCCATGGCGTCGCCGGTGAGCCCGAGGACAACCGTCTCCTCGTCTCCCACCGCAATGCCGGCGGAGACAAACCCTCCGGCGAAATCACGTAACTCCCACCGGAGCAAAATCAGCTCGGTAGCCATAATCGGCATTATAATCGGAGATGTCTTGGTTTTGGGCTTGGTTTCTTTGCTCCTGTATTGCTATTTCTGGAGGAATTATTCAAGCATACTAACATCGGAGAAAAGCAGCGTGCAGGCTGAGAAAATAGTGTACTCATCGAGCCCGTATCCGAACCCGGCCCAGTCCGGGTACGAGAGGGGGAAAATGGTGTTTTTCGAGGGCGAGAGGCGGTTCGAGCTCGAGGATTTGTTGAGGGCGTCGGCGGAGATGCTGGGGAAAGGCGGGTTCGGGACGGCGTACAAGGCGATCTTGGATGATGGGAATGTGGTGGCGGTGAAGAGATTGAAGGATTTGAATGTGAACGGGAAGAAAGAGTTCGAGCAGCAGATGGAGGTGTTGGGGCGGCTCCGCCACCCGAATTTGGTCGGATTGAAAGCTTACTATTTTGCAAGGGATGAGAAATTGTTGGTTCATGACTACATGCCTAATGGCAACTTGTTTTGGCTTCTTCATGGTAAAGATTTCTTCACCTCCTTTGTTTTGGAAATGCTGCATTGTGTGTGTAGTTTGAATTAAGTTTGTGTTAAGTTTTTTTGCGCTATTGATTTGACTATGTTATGAACAAGACCAAACACTTTTAGTCTCGAAATGTACAATTTTGGTCCCGTGTTAAGTTTTTCGACAATAAGAATAAGACCAAACATTTTTAGTCTCGAAATGTACAATTTTGGTCCCATGTTAATTTTTTCGACAATTTTGATCCCATGGTTTATATCTCAACACTTTTGGTTCCAAAAACTAACGTTCTATACTTAACATGTGATGAGTATCTATTTTGGATTGAAATTTTCACTGCATTCCCCCTTCTTTTCAACCTTAATTAGGCGTTGCAACTGAAAATAAGTATTGTTTTGACTCTAAAATAGGTACTTAATGAATGCTAAGTATAGTCCATTAGTTTTTGGGGTCAAAAGTGTCGAAAAATTGAACTTGGGACAAAAATTGTACATTTTGGGATTAAAGTGCTTGGACCTTATCCTTACGGGATCAAAAGTGTAATTTACTCCAGCTTGTCGTTTATGTTAGATGCTTGAAGATTGGTTTTCTTGTTTAGATTAATGTATGTATAGAGTAGAAAATGCCAATTTAGTGGTTGAATGCATATAGGTCCCATAATGTATGGAGTAATGGGAAAATGTAGGGCTGTGAATGGAGGTATGTAGCTATGGCATTATTTAGCTTGCACGTGATATCGAAAGGCGATGTTTCTTTAGTTAGCTTCACTGCAATAATTTGTTTCTTTGCTAATCATGCTCTGTTCTTGTTGCTCGAGACCCATTCTTGATTGAGAATTGCTTGTTCTTACCCACATTTGGACAGCAAGAAGTTTGAAGAATTTGCTTTTGGCCCATCTAGTTTGCTCGTCTTAAGCTCGTGGACTAGAATATGATCATCAATTCATCGTATCTTTGTTTAGGTTCTTGAAAGTGACGATAAGATGAGACAGAGATTTGGGATTTAGTGAATTGAATGTGATAGCTCTTTGATCTTTTGTAGGTTAATAATGCCTTGTGTTTGGTTTAGGAGTTAGGACCACATTGTATGATAGAGCCACAACACAACAACCTTGTCACGTTTGCATTGATTATATATCAACGTTTATGTGAATCTCTTTTCAGGCAATAGAGGCCCCGGGAGAACTCCGTTAGACTGGACCACCCGATTGAAGATTGCAGCCGGGGCAGCTCGGGGGCTAGCCTTCCTCCACGGCTCGTGCTCGCCCCTCAGGCTCGTGCACGGTAACATCAAGTCCACGAACGTGCTCATTGACAAAGCCGGCAGCGCCAAGCTATCCGATTACGGCCTCTCAGTCTTTGCATCACCTTCCTCGGCCCCTAAATCAAACGGCTACCGTGCCCCCGAGGCAGCACTGGATGGCCGAAAACTAACCCAGAAATCGGACGTGTACTCGTTCGGGGTCCTGCTGTTGGAGCTGCTGACAGGCAAGTGCCCCTCCATTGTCGACAACAACGGCCCGGGCATTGGGTACAGCGGGGTGGTTGATCTGCCGAGGTGGGTGCAGTCTGTGGTGAGAGAGGAGTGGACGGCCGAGGTGTTCGATTTGGAGCTCATGAGGTACAAGGACATCGAAGAGGAGATGGTGGGGATGCTGCAGATAGCGATGGCCTGCACGCAGTCGTCGCCCGATCAGAGGCCGAAGATCAACTATGTAGTGAAGATGATAGAAGAGCTGCGAGGCGGGGAGGTGTCGCCGTCGCACGAGGCTCTCGATTCGGTGTCGGAGTCGCCGTCGGCTTCGGAGGATACTTGCAGAGCTAGTGAGTGATCGGTCGATGTGTTTGTGTAGCCTTGCAACATTGAACTCGGCTTCGATTTGTTGTTGATTAGCAACTGTTGAGTAGTTTCTATTAGTTCAAGTTTTTGTATATTGAATGTTTTTTCAAAAAGTAGGTTGTTGCACATTGAATTATTCAATTAGTTGGTGGAGTGGTAGATTTCTAAACGGATCTTTGCATATGATATTTTTGTTGAGTAGTATTTATTTTCTCTCTTTTTCACAATTTATTATGTTACATGTAAATTTAAAGAAACTCTGTGACACTCGTGACTTAATATTTTTGGTTTATTCATATATTTTCCCAAATAAAAAGTAAAAATCATATCTGGACTTGGGCCACCGTATCTTTATTTGGGTCCAGTAATCTCATAATGGGCTCACAAATTAATTTGGACACCATCTTCTATTCTATTTTTTTTGGGTAAATTAAGCTCTTTCTGAAAAATAACTTTCTTTCAAGATTAACAAACAGTGCTCATTTTTTTTAAAAAAAAAATGACAAATCTAGCATTTGATCATTTTCCGTCTAAAAATCTCATGTAATTGATTATATTTTAATATTTTTAAACCCTCAATCATGTGAAAAAAAAATCAAAAAAAATAAAAATCATCCCATCAAAAATCTTAAAATATAATTACATATGTTTTCGGACCGTAAAATTGATCAAAATATTAGATTTGCAAAATTAACGAAACATTTAAAACAGTGGATATTGTTTCATTAATTTTGAAAAAATAGCTTATTTATGAAAAAAAAATCCAAAATGCAAGTAAATATCAACGTGTAATTTGTCCCTTTTTAATGGAACATGATTTGCAATATAAAAAAATGTGACTTTCTATATATTGAACAATCTGTGGTCTAAAAATACTACAAATTGTGAATTCCCTTCTTTCCTTTTTATTCTTTATTTGACAAATTGAAACCAAATAAGGGACAACACTAGTCCAAGATTTAACCTTTAATTTGTTAAGGATTAAATCCTAGTAATTTTGGGGCAATCCTAAGCAAAGGCTGCAAAGTATTAGGATGAAATTTCCTAGCAAAGAGGAAGCAAACCGAGCTCACCTCACCATTGTAGGTGCAATTGAACCCGAACCGGACCCGGTTCAGAAACCCTTCCGTGACATCATTCGCCTTAAACAAAGCCGGGTGCGAACCGCCTCCGGTCCAATCGGTCCAAGTAATGGTCCGGTTCGACGTCAAATTCGGACAAACTTTTGTTACCAAAGTAGGAAAGTAGTGCTCGTCCATGTAGCACGGCGGCATGCAATAGTTTCTAAAAATAGGGTAGTAGGTGACGTCGGATATTATGGCTAGGGCAAGTTCCCGGTTGGCTTCGAACCATTGGGAGCCCTTCCGCCAATCGGAAAGCTCGATCGCGGGGCCCATCCGACGGTTGTAGCGGCCCCGGCCGATCGGGCGGGGGTCGTCGAAGGCGCTGAGGAAGCTCCGGTCGGAGTTGGTGAGGTAGTCGTAGATAGTGGAGAAGTTGAATAAGGGAATGCATGATTCCGATAGTAGTATGAATCGCTCGTTTGAGAAGTCGAGAAGCGCGTTTGCTAAAAGGCGCTTTTCGGCATCGATCATGCTTGGTTTTCCCCATTGAACCAACTGCGAGAAAAGAAAATTAATGGTTAAATTAATTAGTGGGGATTTTTTAAAAGTTGAAATAGAAGATCTCATCGAATGCATGCATGCATGCATGCGAAAGTGTTCGTGTCGTTAGAGACATTGAAGAAGTTGGTAATTAATTAAATGAAGGGACAAATTTTTAAATAGTTGTTTTGATTAAGTAAAAATTATTCGTAGTCGTTTATTTAAAAAAAAATATGTTTCTAGTTATTTGGACGAAATACCCCTCTATCGTACATTCTAGTTGCACAATAATGTAAAATTGTACTACTGTACAACTGCACACAACCGTGTAGTAGCGTAAATTTGTAATGTTGCATCACTACACCCAATCGTGCACTACCAATTCATACAACAATGTAAATTTGTAATATGTTGTATGAGTGCACATGCAACCCCAATAATCGTGTAGTAATGTTAATTTGTAATGCTACTACACACGGCTGTATCTCATTTGTGCATCCAAATAATGCACCATAGTCATGCACAATTATTTTCTTTCTAAAATGAAGGATAATTAAGTATATTTACTGAAAATGTAGTTAAATATAATTTTTTTAAAGTTAATTAGTGGCTAAAGATATAGTTTACTAAGTGGAAATTTGACTATTTTTTTAATATTACCACTTTAAATTAAAATAAATAAATTCATGCATATATTTCATGATCAAATTAATTTAAGCAACATCCCAATTCTTCGCTCTAAAAAATTATTCTTCTTCTTCTTTTTTACTCATATCCACTTTTATAATGAGCACCGATACATAAATAAATAAGTCAGCAATCAACGAAAAAAATATAAATCACACCAATAGAAACAACAAATAAAAGCACAATACTATAGAATAAAATGAAAACTGAAAAAAATAATAATTCAAGAGATGGATAAGAAAACACTAATGATGCTGCCCAAATTCAAAACCTAATTAATGCGTATAAATAAATATAATAATAAACTAATTAAATGGCGAGACCTTAATTTTCCGGATGAGATCTCTAGTCCAAATTTCGTGTCACATGTATGTGCCAACATCAAAATTGCATAGTTTTAATAAAAATAAAATTTACTACATTATAACTAATCACAATTAATAGTTATTGCTAAAAATTAAAATTTTAAAAAATATATACCTTAAATTTGGAATAATCAATTCTAGAAATTCAAATTAAATACTAAAAAAATTATTATAAACCCTAAATAATAATGTAAAATTATACCATACCAAAAGAAATTAAAATTAAAGAAAAAAATGGAAAAAATCTAATAATTTTGATGTTTGTACACGATTAACACGCGTAACTATGGACTAGAGAATCTCACGCGTTAATTTTCGGAGGCATGTGGCAGCCGTCGTCTCAATTGTCACTATATAGTAAGTACTCCTAATAAATAGCTAAATATTATTTGCATATAATTAAAATTCTCAAAACAAAAATTAAATTTTATTTTTCAGTCCACTCTTGTAGAGTCACATATCTCTTACCTTACTCGGAATTCTCCGATTGTAGAACGCCGACGAGTTGCTAGGCTCGTAGGCGAACTCCGGCGAGGTATGGAGGTAGATTGAGAACAACCCTTCGTTTCCTTTGAAGAACATCTCCCAAAGTGGAGCCAATGGCAATCTTCCCCTAGTCAAGAACATGAATGCGATTTTCGGGGTTCGATTGAAGGGTGGTTCGACGAGACGGGGAGCCATGGAGGCCCTCCACATGAGCTCCTTGTCGCTCATTGAGTGCGAGAGCGCACTGGGTGAAACCCACTCCTGCAACGTGTTTGCATGATTGCATTGCTGCATGCATGGCTGGTGTGGAGATGGGGAAGAGGAAAATAGTGGAGGGAATGCGTTGAGAGGGGAGAGAGAGAGATCCTCGTACAACACGAATCTCTTGAAGTGGTCGTTGATGATGGTTGCTAAGACTAGGACAAGAAATGTGACTGACAAAGAGAAGATTATAGTTGTGGCAACTTGGAAATTCCCATCTCTTATTTCTCTTCGGATTCGAGTGGAGAGCTCTTTCCCTAGCATGATATATGAATCCTATGGATCGAATGTGCTTCGTGTTATCGAAAAAGAATGGAAATAGTTCGGAATAGAGGATCCCGACTGCAAGAATGGAGGGGCCTTTAACGACCCCTCATGGAAAGTATTATCTCTAAACAAGAATGGTGCAATGTGTGTTTTTTGTGTAGTGTGTGTGTGTGTGTTTCTTGAATTGATTAAGAAGATTTTTTCTGGAAAAGTAAATGCAATTGATTCACAGATGAAATTAAACGAGGGAAAATGGGGGTAGGCTTTGTTGTTTCTTGTGTTGCAATGGTGGGAAAAGCATGGGATTAGCTGAATTTGGGAAGGAACACACACACAATCTCTCTCTCTCTCTCTCACACACACACGCACACACACACACACGAAGAATCACTGCCTTAGGTCATGTAGAAACTTGCATATGAGGAAAAAGAAGGGTAGAAAGTTCTGATATGTAGGAAACATATAAATCAAGATCCTTTTATTGATAAAAAGTTAATGAAAAGAAGCAAGTTAAATGAACCTTTTTTCTAAGCATTGTGATGATACAACAGAGAATAGCATGCTAATGTTCTTCACCCTTTTTTTTTTTTCCTGCGGATTAGGCGAAGCGTTTTCGTTGAACTAAGCATCTCTTGAACGGAGGTAAAGAACAGCAAAAGAAGCTGCAGCCCCTGCTCCCAGAACTTTAACTATCTGTAGATGATGATGCTTAATGGATACCGTAAGATATTCCCATATCCATCGAGAAAAGAAACTCAGCTTGCAAGACGACTGAAATCTCTGCATCGAGAATTCCTGGACATGGCAAAACAGAAGAGCTTCATGTGAAGCGTACACACATACACGTACACCCAACACAGAGCCACGGGGATGTTTTGGGGCGGGGGCGGGGGTGAATAAAACTCGAAAACAGTTAAGATTATTAGTAATGAAGTTTCCCAACCTAAGATAATATAAGGATGTCAAGGTCTTAAAGGAGTAGCTTTCCTTGCGCTCATAAATTAGCCACACTCCCTGCAAATTCAGCTATACTGCCTCTGTAATATTCTAGAGAGAAATCCTGCATATTTCAGAGGAAAATTTTGATTCTAATTCAGTAAGCAAGTTCTGGTGGAAGGACTACTATGAAGTTATGCTGAAAATTATACACACGCTATGAAAGTCGCGCAACAGAACAAGCATGCTTGTGTCATACTTAAGGAGGATATTTCTGTGAATTTTCTCCAAGACGCTTAATTAGAAATACGGGCTTTTATTCTCATATGAATAAACGTAAGTTCTCTACTTACTAAGTTTCAATGCTCGACTAGTAAAACATGTAACTGGTAAGATTTAGTAACAATGTGAAAAAGGCATGCCCAACTTGGTAGTAAATGGAAGTAACATTCATTTAGGCTCATCTTACCTGAGGCAGTTTATTCTGCAGGGCTAGATGATCAACATGGAGTCTGACATTTGATGAAGCATGGAACCATAGACTGCGATCAACATCAGCATATGTGTATTTTACAATGTCGAACAATGTTTTCGCTCCGTCTTCTATTGCCTTTAAGATGGTAGACTCTCTTTTTCTACGGTTTCTGAAAATTCAGAACAAGACATGATAAAAATGATGAATGTCCTCTGGCTCGACACTTATTACAAGGAGTTATGTACGGTTGGGGATTCTTACTTTAGATACCCGCAGAGCATGTGCTTCGGCCACATGTTAACTCTACCATGCATAGGTATTAAGACGTGCGGGGACAACTCCATAAACTTGTATGTTGTATTAAAATAATCCTAAGAATAAACAAGATGCAAATCAGTAAGATCTCAAGTTAAGAGAATAATAATCTAGATAAACTCGGTCCATCACGAAAGTGGGTTAATACCAAGTACACTCTTAATTTTAAATATAGCAGTATTGCGGATTTACATACAAAGATGATGGCCATGGTCAAGTTGAAGACAGAATTTAATGGACTCGTGTGAAAAGTAAAACTGTCCCCATGCATGATTTTAATGGACGTGGCATCCCATATATTGTAGAAAATGATATTTTTCGGTAAACTTACACTCATATCTCCACCAGCCGTAATATCCAAGAGTGCACTTCCTTGGCTGAAATAGCACAAGTTTCATCAGTACACCACAACTTGAGATATACAGAAACAGAATGCTAGAGCTATATAAAAAAAAAAGACAATAAGAGATCATTTCAAGAAAAGATCCTGATATTGGCATCATTAATTTTTAAACGAAAATACTGATTTTTGTTAGCTCATCTACAGGTTATCGTTGATAGTATTACTTAGCCTTAGATTTGGATATTGAGACACCATCTAATATTATATTTCCAAGAGCATGCATCTCTCTCTCTCTCTCTCTATATATATATATATATATATATATATCTGTATAATAACAATCCATAATAACGGCATCCAGATTTTTATCTGACGAATTAAACTTACCCTACACAATGATCCCCAACTATCAAGGAGTTAGTAGCAACATGAAGTAATGCAACATGGCCGTCTGTATGCCCCTGGATGTTACCATGTGAAAGAAATTCGATTATAAGTTCAAAGAAAAGATGCATAGGTTAACATCATACAACAAATGGAAGAACCTGTTGGATAGCTATAACATACAGCCAAATTGGAACAGCAAGAACAAGGCGAATATTACAACATTTTAATCAGAGGATAAGCACTTTTCATGATGATAATTTCTCGTTCTAAAAGTGATCAGAAGAAAGTTCAGTAGAGGTGCAGCAGAATAGTGATAATCTAGACTGCAATTGGTCCAGACGAGATAAAAAGAATAGATGAATAAGTAGCACTCGGTGTAAAAGGCATTATGCACGAAAATTACCGGAGCTGATATAAATCTCAACCGTTGGCCACCAACACAGATTTCTTCAGATCCGAGAACTGGAATATGTCCCAGAGACCAATCATCTACATCCAAAATATTGCTAATACGTTAGCAGTAAATTTTGTTCGTTTGATAAATATATTTCAAACCTTTATCATGAATCTAATAACCACAAATTTGTCAAGTCTTTCAGCTGCAACGCTCATTCATGGATCATGAACATGATTTTGGGTGTTAAAAAATGACACAGAAAACCTGGGGCTCACAATTTGTAACACGACATGGACATGATACAAAAATAATAGGTATATGTTTGGCTCATTGTCTTCATGTCGTTATGGTGTTGGCACGATAAAGAGTTTATAAGGTATTCAATTATCAAATATTCATGTATATGCCGAGTAAGTAGTACCACACCTTTCCCTATTCGGCGATACGTGTTCTCATGGGTCAAAAGAGTAGCATCGGGATTGCACTTCTGGACAACTGAGAGACCTGTAAGAACATCAAGGCTAATAATTAGTTGCACATGTTAGAAATAAATAGTAAGGTATGTATATGAATAAGATATCATAAGATAAAATATCTGCTATAAACAAAAGAAATCCCACGGCACAGACAATGTTGAATAAAATGCTTACCGTCCACATGATCGTGATGATGATGGGTGACAAACACAATCAACTTCCGGGGGAGTGCAGTAACAATTTGTTCCAGCTGATAGTGCAAAGCACATCATGTCATAAATCATAATGGTATCAAAGCACCAAAAAAAAGAAAGAAAAAAAAAGAAAAGCAAATGTTACATTAATTGTCATCTGTTGGATCCATGACGTGGTTTAGGTAGAATATGCATTCAAAATACAATATCGAGAAAAAGGACAGCATGTGCAGATAGTGAGATATAACTGTTGAGAGAGCCATTTTCATAACCACACAGCACA
Source organism: Perilla frutescens (assembly GCA_026008535.1). Lineage (NCBI taxonomy): Eukaryota > Viridiplantae > Streptophyta > Magnoliopsida > Lamiales > Lamiaceae > Perilla > Perilla frutescens. The sequence continues at coordinate 56,120,182 of BRKX01000013.1, read as the reverse complement.
TTTCTACCACTAGTAGAGTGACCTTGGATTTCTCCAATTAGAATATAGCTCACAGTTTCAAAGATGCTTGTTACTTGGAATAAAAACACCACTATCTGGTGCGACTTATAGAGCCAGAATTTTCTGTGCTCTGCAGGGGATATTCATTTGAGGAATAAGCTTGTCATAATTATTTCTAATATAATTCAATCTGATATTCAAAAGAGAATCACTGCCAGTGGATCATCATACATTCACACAAGCCAATTACCTATGTTGAACTTCTTTTATTTGCTTTCGATTTGTATCATGTAAATGCATAATACCTCTTTGTGCACAGCAGAGCTGCATCCAGGATCTACAATGAGAGCATCTCCACTTGCAAGGAAGCTATCGCCATTAAAGCCATTGTAACTTGTACCAGGCACAAAAACGATCAAGTTTGTAGTGCGGAAAGGCTTTGCAGTTCTGCTTTTCATGGGAACAAGTTTAACGCCAGGAGGATAATCCTGCCATCATGAGAAGGAAACTGAAATGTTGTAATAAAAACACAGTCTTTTCTATAAGCTACGATAATATATCAAAGAAAGGTCTAAAGAAAAAGTGAAAATGATAGATCAAGTTCATAATTATAAGTTGTCATGAAATCCAACAGCAACCACAAAGAACGAACCAGAGATCTCAAGGTGGGAGGAATATGCAAGTTTGCACTTAGCAGCGAATCATTCAGAAGACCAACAACAACTAACGGTCCTATACGATCATTGTGAGGCTTCACTTCCAGGAGCAAATCTTCACAACTTTTGGTGCTCATCCACTTGGAGCAATCTGTATGCAGTAACAACAAGCATATAAGCCTCATCATAGACAAGCCACAATCAGCTAAATCCTTTTTAAACAATGTAACCTAGAGTTCCATATAGCTAATGGCATAATGCATTCAATTATCACAAAAGAAACTAACATGTAGCCAACCATAGTGCACATCCACCTAACTTCATGTGTATATCAAAACAAAGCTACTTATACCCAATAAGAAAAAATAAAATAAAAAATAAAAATATGGCAACTTGAGAAAAATGACTTCTAATACTATCCTTATGGACTCTAACAATTGTTGCCGCCAAACTTTTCAGAAATATATTTTATGACTCATGAGAAAATAATAGGATTATTCATGACCTTCACTGACAAGAGAATCCCATTCTTCTCCTAAGCAATACTATATAATACTGGCTAACTCAATTTCTCCACACAAATCCCCTCAGATTTCAGCCAGAAAAGACATAGACACTAAGAGTAAAATCAGCAGTGACAAACCTCCTAACTTCCAGTCATGAATTTCCGATTCTCCGACAATGTACAGAGTCTTAACTGGAACCCCTGGTCCAAATTCAGGCTCCTCTATAACCTTCAAGAAGTTCCACTTTACATTGGTGGTCTTCTCAAGTCCCACTTCTCTGAGAACCTACATCAAATTTCAAATTAAAACCCTGAACCTGCAAAATTATCTCAAACTACTTTTTTTTTTGGAGCAAGGATTTACAGTGAAACTATCAATAATGCATAATAACTAGCTCTACAAGAATCGTTACAATGAATAATAAAAAATAAAAAATAGAATTTTCGAAGAACAATACCCGTACTTGTTCTTCCTTTCTCATCTATTCAAAATATAGTATAAAACAATCCAAAAAATATTAAGAAAAACCATCTGCACCAATGATAATGGAGAAAGGATATTCACGATTCATCCCTTTCCACATCAAAATAAGTATAAAGCTAGCAACTTTTCTGCTTAATCATGATAATTACGTTAACAACTCTTAACTTAACAACCCCTTTTACCCAAATTTTATCTCTCAAATATCATTAAAACAACCCCAAATTTCAAGCGTTCCAGCTCAAATTCAAATATTTCGGGGGAACAAAAAAACAATTCCCACATTGTTGGCACTCAACAAATCACTCCAAAAAAAAACTGCATTGTGATGCAACGGACTACCTGATCAGCAGCGGAACCAACATCAAACTGATTCAACAATTCCGACACAGAACTGTCCTCAATTTCAAATTGAACTTGACTAGTAGTCAACGAGCGATCAAGAAGCGATAATTGCGCAGAGGGCAAGTCCCAAAGATCAGAATCTTGATAAGAATCATACTCAGGGTCGTTGAATTTGGGAGGTAGGGCTTGCTTAGTGAGCAGTAATTCGTCGTCTTTTAATGGATTTTTGATGATCACAGCCAAATTCACTCTCTGCTGCGTGCCCATATCAGTTCTGGTTGATGATGTGAGAGAGACTGTGCTGCACCTGCATTCATACGGTTTGAAGTTTAAGCCGATTTATTTTATTTTATTTTATTTTTTGCCGCATATGTTAGTTGGAGAGTATAGCAATGTATTACTCATTCGCTGGTCTAGTTGGTGAAATGATAATTTCGTCAAACTTTTGATTAAAATAACATGAGTATGAATTTATTTTAAAAAAAAGGCAAAAATTTGAGTATATAAGTTGTACCGAATTATTTAGGTCAACCGGAATTTTTTTTTTATAATGCTTTGAGTGTTAGAATTTAGAAATTATATTTTTTTAGTCTTAGAAGTAATAATTTTTTTTATCCAAAAAATGTAGCAGTAATCTTATATTTTTAGCAGTAATTTTTAATAAAATAAATGTGACGCTTTTCAATATTACGAGTGATACTTTTTTCTGTCTGATATAAGACATTATGTACATGCGATTAGGGCTAAAATCAAATCAAATAGGTCGATATTTGATTCATGTTCGTTCGTCGAAAACTCGATTCGATGAGCATATCAAACAAGATTGAATAAAATTTTGTGTTCGATAAGATTTAAAGTTCGGCTCGAACTCAAGCTCGATAAGTAAAAAAATGAGCAAATATGTGTAAAAATATCAAACTACTCAAACTTGACTCATGTTCGGCTCAATTAAAGTTTTTTTGAGCTCGACTCGATATATAATCAAATAAACTCAAACATAATTTAAAGTTTGATATCATTTCAACAAACTTGAACATATATAGGTTTGAATTTGACTCGACTCATTTACAGCGCTACATGCATGAGATCACCACATAAAAAGAAAAAAGAAAAAAAAGCAATTAGATGTTTTATGCACACTATATTACAGCATGAGGTGGTTAGAAGAAAAGAATGGTACTTCATTAAAATTTAATCACATCCACAAATGACAACCTTAACTAATGCATTAAATGCAATATAAATTATTAACATGATAATTTGGGGTGGATTTAATGTGGAAGGGGGTTACACCAACTCTATTAAATGTCTTCAAACGAGAGTGGCTAATAATTGTTTGAAATAAACTTCCTAATAATAATAATAATTGTTTGAAATAATACATGATCAGCTAGTCCTAAGTCCTATATCTATACATATATTAAAGAGAAAATCGTGTGATAGTCAACGGTTTATACCAAAATTGTTGTCTATTATACATTTTTTTAGACAACAGTTTTGTTAATAATAGACAACAATTTGAGTTAATAGACAACAATAGTGACATGTATTGTTGTAAATTTTTCTCTTTTTTTTGCATTTTTCACGACAGTTTAGATTACGACCGTTGTATTTTAAGAATTTTTTGTAATCTTATTTATTATTATTTTTTAATTAAAAATTTCATATTTGTAACATTTTTTATTTTATTATTTTATGCATGGGTGGATGATTTATGGTACTCTATATTTGTAGCCTAAAAAATAGCTTTCATTTGTGTTGCATTATAATAATAATAATAATAATAATAATAATAACATTAATAATAATATTATTATTATTTGCAATAATTTATTAGTTTTTCTATTTTAATTTCATCATTTAAAATAATTAAATAATTATATTTTTTTTACAAATCATATATTCAAAGAAATCAAGTGTCTATAATCATGGACAATTATACATTGTCATTTAAAATCATGACGTTGGAAATATTCCAATTCGATCTTTCTAACATGGATTTTCATTTAGTCCTAAAATTTAATTTTCTTTTTGTTTGTTGTAACTACACAAAATTCATCTTATTATCTAATTAATTAACGTGTGTGAATATCATTTTATTAATTTTTTAAAATAGAACACAACATATAGAATTAGAAAAATAATCATAACATTACAGATCTAAAAAATATAATTATTTGTGCATCGCAATATAAAGGCAATATCCAGCGTATTAAAAACTGAAAATAAATCTTTTTCTTAATTAATCCATATTTAATTAAGGGTTAAAAATTAAAGTGGTCAAATTCAAGATATCAAATGCTATTCTAGTCAAGGTTGATAAGTCATTCTTTTCTATTCAAAAAGTGGTGTAAAAGTTATATATGCCTCTTTTGTCTTATTTGAACAATTTCCATTTCTTTTCTCACTAATTAAAAGAAGCATGTGTGGCAATTTTAAAAAAAATGAAAATCTGGAAGTAATGTTTGGGTAAGTGGATTGTAGTTGTATGCATTTAATCCAAGAAACAACAAAACATTTCCAACAAATATTCACGCCATTTTTTTCAAACTCACGCCATTTTTACAACATATTATTGGAGAAACAACAACACATATTCAAGAAATTTGAGGTGAGTTTTTTAATTTTTATAACCGTCAAGTTGTTCGAATTAGTCGGGTTTAAAGTCATTTTAAAATTTTATGCAATTTATCCGTAATTTATGTTAATTTCATAATAGATATGTTTAATAGTTATTCATGATAAGATGTTTGTTTTTGTAATTTTTAATAACCGTACATGCATAAATTGTTGTAGATTAGGATATTTTGTGGTAGATTAACGTAATAAACTTCCTAATAATAATAATAATAATAATAATAATAATAATAATAATAATAATAATAATAATAATAATAATAATAATTGTTTGAAATAATACATGATCAGCTAGTCCTAAGTCCTATATAATAATATAAAGGCTATATCCGGCGTATTAAAAACTAAAAATAAATCTTTTTCTTAATTAATCCATATTTAATTAAGGATTAAAAATTTAAATAGTCAAATTCAAGATAGCAAATGCTTTTCTAGTCATGGTTGATAAGTCATGTTTTTCTATTTAAAAAATGATATAAAAGTCATATATGCCCCTTTTGTCTTATTTGAACAATTTCCATTTCTTTTCTCATTAATTAAAAGAAAAGGAAGCATGTGTGGCAATTAAAAAAAATGAAAATCTGGGAAACAATGTTTGGGTAGGTAGATTGTAGTTGCATACATTTAATCCAAGAAACAACAAAACATTCCCAACAAATATTCACGCCATTTTTTCAAACTCGCGCCATTTTTACAACATATTATTGGAGAAACAACAACACATATCCAAGAAATTTGAGGTGAGTTTTTTAATTTTTATAACCGTCAAGTTGTTCGAATTAGTCGGGTTTAAAGTCATTTTAAAATTTTATGCAATTTATCCGTAAGTTATGTTAATTTCATAAGTTAAAGATTCTGATGTTTTGTAAAGATTAGTAGCATCGCAAACAGTTCAGAAGTTTTCGTGACAATATTGTCTTGAGATACCAAATTCATAACAATATTCACACGAATTTGGTATCTCACGTCTATAAATGTCGCGAAAAAAATATTGACACGAAAAGAATACATTTCGTGAGAATATATTCTCACAAAATGTATTCTCTTCGTGTCATTTTAAAAAAAAATGTCAAATATTGTCACAACAGAAGACTTCATTTCGTGACAATCATTGTCACGAGGTGTTGTTTTCGTGACAATATTGTCACAAATTCACCTGAACCGTGACAATATTGTCACGAATTCTATGCTTATGTGACAATATTGTCACGAGATTATGTTGTTGATTTGCAAATGGCTTGGAAATGTATTGTTGTCCTACATAATAGTAGATGGGAGAGATCTGAGTATGTAGATGGTGAAGATCAGCTCGTCCACCTCCCATTTGACAATTTATCTCGTGATAAATTGGTTGAAGAAATTCATGATTTTATGGAAACATCTCCAACAAGTATTAGTTATACACTGAGTTATTTGACTAGGACATTGACAGGGAGGACACTAAAAGGACTCTTGAAAATGGATGTTGATTTAGCTCGTTTAGTTCAGGAGCAAGATTGGTCGATTGTATATGTTACCGAGAAATTAATTCAGCAAATTTCAATAGTAATGCCGTCAAATGATAATAATGGCAAACCAATTGGAGATTATAGTGCTGATGATTTGTCTTGGGATGATGATGATGATGATAATGACGAGAATTATGAGAGTGAAGTTCGACGTAAGCAAATTGCCGAATTTTATGAATGGATTCGCGAGCCAGAGTGTCTCGATGAGTTTGTCAATATTCTCCAATTTAGTGGACCTCACTACTTCTCATCTGAGGATGTTGCTCCTAATGTTGAAGCTCCGAGTGTAGAGTTTCCTCCCTTGGGACATTGGTCTATTTCTGTGGCCCATGTTGATGATGCACTAGCAGTGGTACTGGACGATCCATCCCCGACAGATACTAATACGATAGCCGTGGGAAAGACTTTCTTGGAGAAGAAAGATTTGGTAATTGTTGTTGGAAAGTGACATATGCAGCGTCAAGTGAAATATTCGGTCTCCTGATTCAGCAAAAGTCAACTAATAGTTATTTGCAAACAAAACGAGACATGTCCATTTAAATTAGTGGCAAGTTCTAAGGGTGGCTTGTGGATGGTGACTAAATTAGACGATAATCATACGTGTCAGTTGAACCTGATACGTAATACACCACGGAAGTTATCATCTCGAGTTATTGCTGATTTATTTAGGAAGAGAATCTCAGACGAGGGTTCTATCCTGAAGCCGAGAGCAATGATAGCTGAGATATTGAGGTTGAGTACAGTGCTGCATTGCGGGCTAGGAATCTCGCAATAGAGATGGTTTACGGTTCTCATGAGCAGTCTTTCACGTTGTTGCCTGCATATTTGGAGATGTTGAAGAGGTCCAATCCCGATACGATTTATGATTTGGAGACTGATGATGATGATCATTTCATATACACGTTTGTTGCTCTAGGAGTTTGTAGAGTGGCATTTAGCGTATGTATGCGTTCAGTTATCGCCATTGATGGCACTCATTTGAAGGGGAAGACCAAGTATATTCTTTTTATCGCTGTGACGAAAGACGGTAATGATCAGTGTTTCTCTCTTGCCATTGGTGTGGGTCTTATTGAAAATGATGCGGCCTGGACATGGTTCAGCGAGCAGTTTAAGAGGGCTTTTGGAGATCGTGATGATTTGATGATAGTTTTGGACCAACATGTGAGCATCAAGAATGTTGTTAAGGTAGTATATCTTACAGCGGTCCATGGATTATGCTATTACCACATAGCGAATAATCTAATTTGAGTAGGTCGTCATGTGATTTTTATGTTTAAAAGTATTGCATTTGCATATAGAGAAGAAAAGTTTCTGAAATATCTATCGATGATCTCCTCAAGTCGAGAAGAAGTTTACAATACATTGCTGAGTATAGGGGTACATCATTAGGAACGGTCACAATGCCCTTCACGTCATTACAGCTTCATGACATCAAATGCAGCTGAATGTTTCAATGCTCATTTGTTGTGGGCTAGAAGATTGACCATATGTTCTCTCATTGAGGTGGTCAGGGATGTGATAGAGAAGTGGTTCGACGAGAGATGTGCAAAGACAGTGTCGAGAGATCACATACTCACAGAATTTGCTTACACAAAGCTTTACAAATAAGTGGAGATGAGCCTTCAGTATGGTGTTCGATGCCATAATGCACATTTGTACAAAGTGTAAAATAACGATAAGAGCTTCCTTGTTGACCTTCAAATGAGAACATGTGAATGTGGTGAATTTCAGCTCAATCAAATCTCTTGTTCTTATGCAGCAGCTGCTATTAGGTACCGTAATTTTATAAATATTCCTTTTATAAATTTCAGCTTTTATGTTTTTTTATTAACACATTAGAACTATTGTAACAGGAGTGCAGGACATGACATATATAATTATGTGGACTTGTATTTCAAGCAAACACTTTGTCTTGCATACCATGATCGTGTACATTCAGTGCCAAGTTAGGATGAATGGACAGACTCGTCTTCATTCAAAGTTTGCCCTCATAAATCAGTTCCATAAGCAGGTCGTCCTAAGGAAGGAAGATATCGTTCAACAGGTGAAGGCTCAAGTACGAGAAGTAGAAGACAACAAGTATGCTTGAGGTGTGGAGGCATTGGCCACAACAGGAAGAAGTGTACAGCCCTACAACAGATTGAGCATTCATAATCGGAAGTGCTTGGCGAAGGGCAATGTCTGCCTAAGAGATGTAGTATTTATCGTGGACCAGGACACAGCAAGGGCAAGTGTCCTAATAGAGTTCAACCTCAAATTTGAGTGCCTTATGATAGAACGGATTTGTTTCAAATTCGCGGTCTCAACTATTTATGTACTAAAGTCTTGTATTATGATATGATTGTTACAAGATTAAAATATTTGAGTTGTGTAACATTGTGATATGATTGTTACAAGGTTAAATTCAAAATTCAAATATATTTTTGAATTTTCATTCTAGGATCTCGTGATAATAATTGTCATAAGATCAGATTTTGTGATAATTATTGTCACGAAAGCAAGATTTGAGGATGCTCGACTCTCTCCCGATCGGCTTGCATGGTAGAAAAAATACCACAATGCACACCATCTATCTGCCTGAACTGATACATAAGTGGCGTTCTGTAATACTCCAACGGTTTGCAGATTTGAGGACGCCCAACTCTCTCCCAATACCTACAATGCTGCAGCAGTCCTGGAATCAAGTGCATCAATGGCCAGAGCTGGTGCTCACGCATCGAATACGTGGGCTCGTCATCCGAATCCACCATCTGGTATAACAATGAGTCATACAACTCAACTCACCATATGCCTAGACGAATCCGAACGGTCACCCAATGTCTATCTACATGGCAAATGGTAATGATCTGCAAACACAAATAGATACAAAACAATCATAAAAGATACATGTATCCTAATAGGAATTTAATGATGTTTACTTACATTCTTTGTATGCCACTAAGGACTCGATAATAATTGTTCTCCTCTGACGGTATTGACCAGCTCATCATTCCAACCCCACTATGCGTAGTTATAATAGGGGTATGTCTGTGTGAATTCCTCATCTTCCGAATGAATGAGATGATACTCTCGCACAAACTTATACTGTAACAAACAAATATTATCGTAATTATAAAATCAATTGGCTTGTTAGAATAAAACTTACGAAGAATGATGACTGCAAGATAACTGTGCTCCATGAATTCACCCTTGACTTCAACGCACGATCCTCGGCCAGCTTGATCTGAAGGTAATACAAGATCAGATCAATACATTGCATAGATATGTCTTTGTTGCTGTCAAGCAAATCATCAAAGAAGGCCTGATTAAGTTCAAGCTTGATCAAATTCACTCTTAAGATCGTGTGCGGCCTACTTAATCGAAATTCAGCAAATCCCCACATTGAGCTCGACACACCACTTGACACGTTACGCCTGGCTGAGCTAGGCCTAGCCGAATTGGAATGTGGTGCAATATCCCAATTGTCACCGCTGGCCCCTACACCCTCGACACGCACATCCTCAAGATCTTTTCCCTCAACCTGAAATGAAATTAGTTAGTATATTTAAAAGTATATATAAGACAAAATCATACCAAACACTACTTACCTCGTAATCATCCACTGTACGAGGTGTCGATTGCTGAGGACTCTATTCCCGTGCATTTTCTTGATGTCTACCATGAGAGCAACTCCTACTACAAGACCGGGATCGGAACCGAGATCTGGGCACAAACTTTTTGAACATGTCCTTAATGAAATCCCTCAATCTATGAACATGTCCTCATTTTCTTACTTGCGTGCCCTCTCACGCTCCTCCTCATACTGTCTGCGTGCCCTCTCATGCTCCTGCATAATACGGAGCATCTCCATGCCTGTTTAATGCGCCACTTCTCGCATCTGCCCGACATACTTGCAGCATTGGTGATCTTCACTAGTACTAGACGTGGGGGTGGTCAGTCTAGGATGCTTCTATGTAGGCCGAGTCTGTCATCTCCTAGATGACTCAACTATACCTGTATCTACACAAGTACGAGAAATGCAACTCACAGATCGTCTAGAGTGAGAGGAAGCCCTGGGAGAAGAGGGAGCTTTGGGAGAAGATAGAGCTCTCGGGGGAGACGGAGCTCACGGGAGAGAAGAAGCTCTCTGCTGATGAGCTCTAGCCAGCTCTTGATAAGTGGGCTTGATCCTCTTATTGCGCTGCACCTCATATGTCACGCCCATACAATCACCAAGTAAGACACTTTTGTAATATGAAGTGGCCACCTCATGCTCACTCAGCTGTAAATATATGAAGCATAATTGTTGCAAATGGTAAAGATTGATTAGAAAAACTTCAAATAATCAGTAAAACACACATTCTTTAGAATAAATGCTTACCTCATCAGAAAATAATGTGTCCAAACGCGCAGTCTTCGTCTTAAAGGTCCACTTCAAACACTTGGGTAATGCGGCTGGTGACGAAACCTGTGCACAATGTATACCGAGTCGAGATAAGGCCTCATATGCCCATACATGTAAAATAAAATATCGATCAAATTATATTCAATAAAATAAGATTACAGTCATGATCGTGATAAAATTGAGATCATACCAATAGAGCCCACACCGATCCATAGAAATGATAAGACAATCTTAATTTTTCCTCCGTCTTCTTGAATTTTCTTCTCAATTCCACCTCAGTAAACAGTACCAAACCCATATAATGCTGCAAAAGACTGAATGCATAAGCTCCCCATGGAAATAAGTTCCATCGATCCTGATCCTCGACTAAGACCCATACCTAGTCCTCTATCATGTGTGTCTGATCATATCCAAAGATCATGGTGTGCAGGAACAACACTTTGGCGACCATGATATAATCCATGACGTCATCTCCTAAGGAATAGGTCCTAAATCTCTCAAATAGGTCCTTCACTCTCAGAGGTGTCTTATTCAACTCACGAGAATAAAATGAGGTCCTAGGAATCTCATATGATACAGACGGATCAAAATCGGATCCCTCAAACTGCAGTCCAGTCAGAGCAAACTCACTCGGAGAAAATATAATATTGGTTCCTCCAACCCGAAACCAAATATCGTGCTCCCGTGCACCGTCAATGATCACATCCCTACTCAACAATACGTGTATAGCATTGTTACAACTGTTCTCACCCATAAAATCTATTAAATTCCCAAAACACGATTCTCTCCTAAAGTGTTCGAATAGTTCGGGCCCACAACTAATCACGTGTAATATTTTCCTTATTACACTCATATTGTCCTTTCAGTAGAAATTGATCCCGCAAGTGATGTTCTGTAAAGCCTCTCTTCTCCACACCCATTCACGCTATTTTTTAAATAATATACAAAAAGTTAGCAATAAATAATGAAAAAATAAAATAAATATAATTAAATTAAAACTAATTGGACATGATATAGATATCAACATGCTGAAAATTCACCAATGATTGAGAAGAAAAATTAATTATGACATAAAAAATGCAAACACAACCGATTATACAAAAAGAATCGATCATTTTCATGACAATATATTATCATGAAATCTCATTTCGTGTAAATATATTCTCACGAAATGGCGTCTCGTGATAATATATATACCCGAAAATTATTGGCTCTTTTTTTCATAACATATATCTCGTGACAATGATTTACACGAAACCACTCTCGAGAGTATATATAGCCCCGAAATAAAATTTCGTGTGTATATATTGTCCCGAGAACGTTTTCGTGACAAAATTTAATCATGATAACTGTCAAAATTTCAGATTTCACACAACAATTCATGAATTCAAATCCACATCATTCTACCGATTTACCAACAATCGAACATATTATCAGATGTAAATTCGCAAAAATCCACAACACAATACAAATACCGTAAAATTCAACCTATTATCATATTTAAATTGACAAAACTCCACAAATTTCGACAACCCTAATTTCTGCCTAATAATTCATGAAATCGCAAGCATTTAGGACACTAACCTGTTGAAATTCGACAGCACATGGCTCCAAATTCTCCATGGATCGAGATCGAGTTTGTTGTGTTCTTTTCGTGAGTTTACTGGTGTTGTCATGAAAATTTTACTGCCCTCTTTCGTGAGTTTGCTTTGTTCTTTCGTGATAAAATTTTGATAATTTCTTCAGGTTTTTCGTGAAAAAACTAGAAAGGGTCGGCGAGCCTTTGCTCTTGATTTCGTGTGAATTTTGTTCCCCTCGTGAGTAAAGTTTGTTTTTTTTTTCAGAAGATTCAAAATCAGTCAAATAGGTATGGAGAATCTTGTTGACTGGGCCCACATTTAGTAAGGGTATTTGAGGGATTGTGAAAAAGTTTGAATAAAAAAGCATAACTTAAAATAGTTGGCTAAAAAAGCATTTGTTATTTGGATTGTGAATAGTTGTATCCATTTACACTTTAATTAATAAATAAATATTTCCAATAAGTGTTGAAAAGTTGCTTAAGTTTTTCATGGCCCCAAATTTCCCAATGGATGGGCTTTTAGAATGTTCTAATTAATGGGCCAAAATTTTCTCTTTGAATACAACTCTTTACATGGGAAAGTTCGATGCCAACCGCAAGAGCGCGCTCAGATTTTTTAATGTTATTATGCACGAACAAATTATAAATTATGAGGTTCAATAAGTATTTTTATTTTCTTCAATTTTCCTAAGATCAGTTGTAATTATCTGATTTATTAATATAATATTAACTCTATTTTAATGAAAATATTTGATTTCTAAAGTTGAATCAATATATTAAAATAATACAAATATTTTTAAATGTCTTTACGTTGGAAATTTCAAATATATGAAATATATTTAAAATAATAACTCCCATATATTTTAATTTCTCAAATGAAAGTTGTCCCAAATTGAAGAACCGCAGCAAATATTTTTTTGAATAAACAAATTATATATTTTGAATAATATAAATTAAAAATTCATATAAATTCCCAATTTTAAAAATTAAACATATATAAATTTGCAATTTTAAATATTTGAAATATATTTCAATCAATTATAATTTTTAATGCTTTGATATAACGCGTCATAATACCTATTTAGTTCGTTTTGTATTTTTACTATTATTTTTAATAAATAATTGTGATTATTTTTATGTACAAATTTATATATATATATATATAAGTGTACAAAATGGATTATTAAAGAATTTTAATTTTTTTAATGGTCATGATATGACAAATTTGGGAATTTATAAATTTGGAGTATATTGGTTTCTCAATACACATTTATTGAAATGAAAAAAAATATATATGAAATTTTGTGATCATCTTTTTCATAAGAGATTCATACAACATCAAACCACTCAACACAATTCACACTACATTTCATAACCCTAAGCACGTGATTATAGTCGTGGTCATTTACCAAACCTAGCTCGATTTTCATGAAAATCAATCATGACTCCAATTCTTTGATCTAAGGATAAAATAGAGAGATGATTCGATAACAAAATGAGGTCACCCCGGGTTCAAAAGAAATTAAAAAAACAGAATCAAAGATAGATAATAATAAAATCAGTATAAACATTAGTAATTTAGGTGGCCGCCCATATGATTATAATCGTGTATGTATTCAACAAGATGTTTAACATACCAAACAACTAATGGAGTATATTAACAAGTAAAACAAAATCATTCTTTTTAACCTAATATGATGACACAACAAATTTGAGGTTGCAAAGTTTTAAGTCATAATTATGAACAATAAAATTTGCATCCAAGTCGAGCGCAACAGTGATAAGTTGTTTTTATACAGATAAATTAGGACTTCAATTGCACTCTTAAAAAATGATGGAATACATCGATAAGATACCAATACTGGAGTTTCGGGCATATGGATGGAATAGTATATCGAGAAAGAAGTGGGAGAGTGGCGCGATTGCATGCGTTCCACAAATGATCTTAGAGTTTTATTGAAATTGTAGTAAATTGTGTTAGAAACCACCACATCATCTTGGTCATTCATTAAACAAGGAAGAAAGTTCTTATGAACAAGTTTCAAAGACGTATTATGATAATGCTCATCGATATTCTATCAATGAAAATAGGAACACCTGATTCATCTTAATGTCCACAACATGTCCTTTCATAATAATGGTACCGATCAGAGTTGGTGACTCAAACTAAATTATTTTTGAAAATTCATCCGAACTATAAACTCATGTTCAATCATAAAAAATGATTAAATTTACAAGATAAGTTGATGCCGATAAATTTATTTCTTATCGTGGTATCAATACACAATTAATATTAGAAGATAACAAACATCATCTCCTACCGGATTACTAATGCATAATGAATTATTTACATTCATAAATGTTCACATACATATGTCAAAAATTTATTTCAATAATAACTTATGCTCGATAAAAATGATTAAATATCTCAATGAGTTGATGTTGATAAATTTCTTTCTTACCGTGATATCAATAAATAATGAAGGTTAGGAGATGACATGCATTATCTATGTTCGGATATGTTGAAGTGTTCAAGGAGTTCAAAAACTAAGATGCCAACCTTACCCACGTATGAAAAGAAGTGAGTGATGCTAATGGACTCATGGATCAGATAAATCGAAAGTTAGATGTATTTGATCAAAGAAATCTGGTTCATATTGCAGCCCGGGATGAAGCTTTCACAAAAATACAAGCTAGTCTAACAATTTTGAATAAAAAAGGCCAAGTGCTTGTAATTAATACAGAGGAAATGGGTGATGTGGTACACTTGACAAGGGAAGGTTACAGTGGGGAAATTTATGCCACTACCGCTGCAGTCCGGGAGAAGCTTCGTGATCGTGGAGTGGTGGCTCTCCCAAATTTTAGGTAAGAGAAAGGAAAAGAGTAGGGGTAGGAGGTCGGGGTCGGGGTGGGGTTTTCTTGATTTGTTTTCGTGTGGGGTTTTTTCTTGATTTTTTTCTTCATTTTTTTGTTCTCTCAGGTTTAGGTACACAATGAATGTTAGAAGATAACAAACATTATCTCCTACCGGATTACTAATGCATAATGAATTATTTACATTCATAAGTGTTCACATACATATGTCCAGAATTTATTTCAATAATAACTTATGCTCGATAAAAAATGATTAAATATCTCAGATACGTTGATATTGATAAATTTCTTTCTTACCATGATATCATTAAATAACGAAGGTTAAGAGATAATATCCATTATATATCAATGCATAATGAATTATTTACATACCTCTGATTTTGAACTCGATGTGATTCAAAATAACATAATAACACTTAGCAGGAAGTAATGCAACAAATTGAACATACCTCATTAAGTTTAACAGCAATGCAGATGAATGGTCATTGTTCTTCCACAGCACAAGCCACAAGCTCCTCGTCACTTCCAAGGCTTCTCAGTATTTCAGATTCAAGAAGTACTTGACCTTGATCCAAAGAAATGTGCAGCCTGATCAAGTCAAATAGAGTGCATGTACATCTCTCCAGACATAAATACATAAAATCCTGATCATATTCCACTCCGTACCAACGGATAATATTCGGATGTCTGTCAAATTCGATCAGGTGATCCATCTCCTTCTGAGCAACATTGTTAAACGACTTGAGCATGTGTTTCACAGCCACACTACGGCCATCGTACTCTCCTTTGAGTACAATCGTCCCATTGCTCCCCTTCCCAAATCCTTTTCCAGTCACGACCATTTTACCAATCTTCTGTTGATACATAGAAGTACGGTTCTCGAAAGGATTTGGTGCCAAAGTTGTGATATCATTCTCAGAGAAGTTTGGTGTCAAGGTGACTTCACCAGTAGAGAAAATTTATCTATTGACATTTTTCTTCCGGTGTTTCCTCTTTTTGCGTGTCGAATTTTGTGACTGTAGAAGTTTTGCACGTCGGGTCCTATAAAAGAGAGCCACAACCACAGCTATTGGCAGCAGAGCAGGGAACAGAATATAAGGCCAGAAAGACATGGGCAGAGCACGTATGTTGCTACTACCATCAAAGTGATTGTCATTGATCATAATTGAAGTTTCTCTAGTCGAAGTTTCATCTGATCTGAAGGTATGAGCTCCCTTTCCAGTTTTAGCATCAACCACAAACAGAATTCATGTAAATAAATAAGCACACCATTACAATTTTTACTACAATCATATCATATGAGAGTGGCAAGCATAAACCAAACAAGTATACAATACATACCACTTCTCAGCCATTTTCATACAAATAGAGTCCCCAATCTTCTCGACAATCAATACAAATCATCTCCATCTTCATGATTTGGGAGTTTTTTATATGATGAATGAATAGGGAATCCGATGAGAATGACCACACCCTTTTTCCGAGTATATAGGCTTATAATTTCTGAAATTAATTAAGCATATAAATATTCAATAATAAACTAGAATTTCATACAATCTTTGCAGCCTAATTATTTAATTCAATCTCCCTCAATAAGGGTTAGTCGGTAATAACTAATAATATATAAAAAAATAGTGTAAAATTTTGTATTAAGTAATATTTCTATGTTATTTTTTATTTATATTGTATTTTCTCTTAATTATGAGAAAAGGTCTTAAGTCTCAAATAGTGTAAGGAATTTTTAATTTTTCGATGAATATAAAACTATAGATTCGAATGTTAATTTAGAATGATAAAAAATATTAGTAGTTTTATTATATTAACATAAAAGTTGTAGTAAAACATTTGAATTCAAGTACAAGATATCAACATTCAAAATTTAAAATATTAATTTTAAAATTCGGGAAATTCTAGTTTCTACTAAAATATCCAAACATTTAGAATTAAATTATAAATATTAAAATATTGGGTAATTTTTGTTCAAACATTGAGAATAAATTTGTAATCAAGCTAAATAAAAATCATGTGTGCAATAATAATAACTCTCCAAGTCTCAATGAGTCATCTAAATTTCCCTCACATTTTTGAGGCATTTTTAAGTGAACTACAATTATTGCTTCAATTTCGAAGTCAACAATGTCTCGAGATAATTTAAAATTTATTTACAGCAATATGAAGCCAAGATCTACTATTTTATTAAGTAAAACCTAAAAGTCACTAATTTAAGGATATTAGTTTTAAGCAATTTTCTGGACATTGAGAGAGAGAGAGAGATATAGAGAGAGAGAGAGAGGGATGACATGAAATTGAAAGAAATTATGAGAAATGAAGATTTTAAAGATCTAATTCTAGTGCTCAGGTAAACAGCAACATTAAAAATGAGACGAAAATTGGTTTCGCTGCTGGTAATCACTTGGCACGAACACAAGAAGCTGACCTCCACGCTGCCATCTTCCATGCTGATAGCCCAGTTGAGCGCGCGCTCCTGTTCAGCTGCTCATAAAGAAGATCAACTGGCCAGTGTTCCTGAGCTCCGTCTGCAACGAAGAACCAACACTCCTATTACTGATGTTGTGACCACACGTATCAACTAGTTCGGCTCGGTGGATACGAGCTCTTTATCGGGATGTACCTGCTCGAGCATTGGTCTCAATTTCATCCTAGAAAACACCAAAAAGGCAATGAAAATTTTCAAATGCAGCAAGCTTTCGGATATCAGATTCAAGCATATGGTAGTTAAAGTTCAAATTCAACTCCACAATCAAAGCTAAAAAGATCATACGACGAACAGCAGAACAGAAACACTGATACAATTATATTAATAGCTCTAATTGATTAAGATTAAGATCCTCATATTATTCATTCAAGGCTCTCAAATATAATGAAAGAGACAAACAGTAATGCTTGATTCCCTTTTTCATCGAGTTTCGACCAGAGACAAAGCCACCCTTTTACAATAATTCTTACGGCTTCCTGCTAATCACAATGGCAGCCCCAAGTTAGAGACATGAGTTTTTAACTTTCTTGTATTTTTGACACGGCTCTTTTTCACCAGAAGCACCAATGTCCGGGTCTTGCCAAAATAAAAGACCGATCATGTGTTCTCTCTTCTTAATATAGTTATCCTAAAGTATAGTACTTATGAGAGAAAGCGAAGCATGAGCATGATTGGGTCATCTTATGATGGTTAACTAGCCGAAATAATAGACATCATATATCAGCCCCATCATGTTCAAATCAAATGGAGTCTGGGAATTATAGTCTATACTTTGTTTCCTCTGCTCAAGTTACTTACCAGTCATCTCTGTCCCAACATGTGATGTGTACACTGATATCTTCAATGAGAATTCCTAGATCAGCAGGGTCAATACCCATACATCGTACATCAAGTATAAATACAGAGAGTGCCTGGAAGAATAATATAGCAAACTCAGAAACAAAAAAGATTTAGTGATTGCAACAAAATAACAAGAAGAATGAGCTTTAATGACACTCACCAGGAAAGAATAAACGCCTAATGCAATGTACTCATAGATGTCCTTTCCAAGAAAAGGAGAAAAAAATGCATAGAAAGCAATTGATAATAGGAAAAAATATAGATTTTTGCCACAACCTGTATGAGGAAGGAAAAGTTTTGAGGATGAGGACACAAGATGCATAACCCAAACGAGAAATATCAATATAGATACGATGATTTTGCAGTTCAGAAAATTCCAGAAAAGGGAACTTGGTATTGTAGTTTGTACAACATAATCTACTGCATTTAATGATGACAATAGATTATTACCTAAGAAGAACGGGACTGGGAAACTGGGAACACATTTGATAATCATGCAAGTCATGCAGAGACAATTTTTTTTACCTAACTAAAGTTATTGAAGATTTAAAGGCGTATCCCTAATCAACATATCTCGACTTTTTGGTACTTAAACACTGTAAAACCATGGGTGAGATCAAGCAACAAAGATTGGAGGCCCCAACAATTCGAAGATCTTGAATTCCTAGTTCCTACAACATATTACTACTACTTCCGCAGCTGCAAAAAAATGAAAGCATCCATTAAGATCAAGTTGACCGGATTTCAACTGAAGTTCTCTCAATATAAACAAGTAAAAAATTACTTTAAAACTGCAAGATCACTTTCCCAGTTTGCTCAAACACGCATTATCCAAACAAATATATTTATGTCACTTCCTTCCATTCAATTGTTTTAGATTTACAACGTTCATACTTTTGTAATTTCACCAATGCAACTAATAAAATCAACACAATAGTTACAAAAGTGCATAATTTAACATTAACAATCGACAACTAACTAAAATAAGAACAAAACCATTTCAAACTCAGAAGCAAAAGTCAAACAAAAAAAAATCCACATTTTAAGAGTCAAAGTGCCCCCAAAACACCCACATTCAAACAAATCCAACCAATCACACTGTAAAACAGGGTTCAAAGCAAAACAAAAATAAACCTGGAGTTGCCACCCATGACGCCTCGCTATAGATTCAAAAACACAGTAAAATTAACACCATTCGCACTCTAAAGAACCAAACTTCGACAATGCAAGAGCACAAAAACATGGAACATCATCCAAAATAGCGGTGACCATATATCTTCTTCAGTTGTTGATACTTCTTATAAAGAATGGAACAAATAACTGAACCGATAAACTGCAATATCCCTCTCAAGATTTAGTGCTGACCATGATGCAAAGAACCACTTTTTACACAACCCATTTAGTTAATTTTTTATTCTTCAGAAATTTAGGGCTTCTGCATTTCGATTTATCGATCAATGAGCCATCTTAAAGAGGAAGAAATATGGAATGGAAAAAAAATAGTTTTGCTGTATAAAATTCTTACTGCCTGGAGTGTGGAGACTTAGTTAAATGCATTTTCCTCAATTATATTTTCACCGCACCTATTTTTATCCATTGTTTTCTTCCTTTTTTTTTCTTATGTTTTAATAATTCAGTTATTATAAAATTCATATTTTTGTATTCAAAATAATCGAGAAAAATAAATCTTATAATATAAAATGGTCCAAATAGAGTACCAGGGCCGACCCTCATACATATTTGCCATGGGCCCCCAAATTTAGGGGCCCCAAAAAAAAATTATAACCTAGGCATTTTATCTCCCAAAATCTGAAAATCACGCCTCCTTCACACTCTTCTCAAATGCATTGCTCTTCTTCAAGACTTCAACGGCTCTTTCTTGACAAGTTTGCTCCGATTCTCCCGCAATTTCAACTCTCACTCTCTCAATTTATGCTAGACTCGCTCCATAGAAGATAAAAGATAGTGCGGTCTGTTGAATAGTTCTAGTCTTTTTAAAGTCGAGAAGGGGTGGTGTTAAAACAATCTCATTAGCTATTTGGCTCATTTTATGCCAATTCTCAATTCTCAAAGTCGAAAAGAAGTGCAGCGAGTCAGCGACATCGATTAGCAATTTAAAAGAAAGTCCCCCCTACGGCAGCGACAACGATTAGCGATATAAAAAAAACTCCCCCTGCCCCTGGTTCAATTGGCTATACTACTTGTCTACTTTGAAGGGTTAGTGTGCAGACTGCAGAATTGCAGATTTTGGTATAGAATTTTTAAAATTTTTTAATTACCAGTTAATATTTATAAATAACAATGAGTTTTGTTGTTGTGCGGATTTGGAACTGAAACATTTGAAAATTGATTCATTGAAATAAAAATTCACAGATTGGAATTTGGATGAATCAGGTTTTATTGCTCTATCATTTTATTATTTCAATCTCATTATTTATGTTTATTTGTTTGTTTTTATTTTAAACTTGAATTTGTAGTTTGCAAACATGTTGCCTAGAAAATATCCATCCGGAAGTCAAAAAAGAAATAAAAGAAAAAGAAGTGATGAGGTGATTAAAGGTCAAAGAGGAGCTCTTGATAAATTTTTTAAAACTAGTTCTTCGGTCGAAGAAGTTGATATAATTGCGAATGAGAATGTTGCTTTGAATGAGCATGATGATTTTTATGAGAGTGGTGTTTTGATTGAGAATGATGATATTATTTTGAATGAGAATGATGATTTGAATGAGCATGAGACTTTGAATGAGAATGAGACTTTGAATGTGAATGATGATTTGAATGAGCATGATGCTTTCAATGAGAATGTTGATTTGAATGAGCATGATGAGGTGGATGAATGTGAAAAAACTTGTCATTCTTTGAATATATTTGATCCAAAAGCTTGGGATAACATTGATAATAAAACTAGAGATATCTTAATAGAGAAAGGTCCTTTAAGAGAGAGTAATCTCGAGTTTCCTAAAGATGAGTGTCTTAGAAATTTTTCAAGTTCTTATTATACAAAGAAATTACCAAATGGGGAGAAACAGGATAGGAAATGGCTAGTTTACTCAAAAGATGCAAATAAAGTATATTGTTTTTGTTGTAAATTGTTTAAATCGGTTCAAAATATTACTTTGTTTGCAAATCAAGGTGTGGATGATTGGAAACGTCTATGTGAGGCTAAAGAAACATGAGAATAGTATTGAGCACTTCAACAATATGAGGACTTGGATTGATTTGAAAATTAGATTGAAAAAAAATGAAACAATTGATAAAGAATTACAAATGCAAATTAAGAAAAAGAAAGAACATTGGAAATCAGTTTTAGTTAGGATTATTTCTGTTGTGAAATGTCTTGCTAAGCGTAATTTGGATTTTCGTGGAGATAATGAAAATATTTATCAAAATAATAATGGTAACTTTTTGGGTATACTTGAATTAAATTTCAGAGTTTGATTTGGTAATGCAAAAGCATTTTAGATGTGTTAAAAATAAGGAAATTCACTATCATTACCTTAGTCATAAGATTCAAAATGAGTTGATTTCTAAACTAGCCTCTAAAGTTAGAAGTGTTATAATTGAAAAAATTAAAGAGACAAAATATTATTCGGTGATACTTGATTGTACTCCAGATACAAGTCACAATGAGAAAATGACTTTGTTAATTCGATGTGTTAATATGTCAGGTAGTCCAATAACAATAGATGAATATTACATTGAGTTTTTAAAAGTAGATGATACATCAGGATTAGCCCTTTTTAATGTATTGCAATCTGCTTTAGAATCACTTGGGCTTGATATTGATAATGTGAGGGGGCAAGGTTATGACAATGGTTCCAATATGAAAGGAAAACATCAAGGTGTACAAAAGAGATTTTTTGAAATAAATCCAAGAGCATGTTATATGCCATGTGCTTGTCATTCTCTTAATTTGACGATATGTGATATGGCAAATTCTTGTGTTAAGGCTGTCTCATTTTTTGGAGTTGTACAACGCTTGTATACTTTATTTGTTGGCTCTACAAAAAGATGGAAAATTTTACAAGATCATGTTCATAAATTAACTTTGAAGTCATTATCAGCAACAAGGTGGGAAAGTCATGTTAATAGCATTGAAGCTATAATAACTCAACCTAATGAGATAAGAGAAGCTTTATTTGAACTGTCGAGAGTGAGTGAAGATCCAAAAACTAGGAGTGAGGCGGAGTCTTTAGCGATTCATGAACTTGAGAATTTTGAATTTATGTTGGGCATGACTATATGGCATAATATTTTGAAAAAAATTAACTTGATTAGCAAAAAAATACAATCTGGAGATATGCAAATTGATGCTGCAATAATTATTTTGAAAGGTTTGATTTCTTATTTTGAAAAATATAGGGAGGAAGGTTTTGAATCGGCCATGACATTAGCCAAAGAACTTGCATCTAAAATGGAAATAGATCCTGTTTTTTCTAAGAAACGTAAAAGTCACCGGAAGAAACAATTTGATGAAAATTGTGATGAAAAGATTCCACTATTTGATGAGGAGTATTTTAGAATCAATTATTTTATTATTGTAGTTGATATTGCTATTTCATCTTTAAAGAGTAGATTTGAACAATTAGAAGTTTTTGAAGATATTTTTGGCCTTTTGTTTTATTATAAGAAGTTGCCTTTATTGGATGAGCATACATTGCATGCATGTTGTGTTAAATTTCAAAATGTCCTAAAATGTAATGATAAAATTGATATTGATGCTAGTGATTTATTTTCTGAATTACAAGTGTTACGAATGTGTTTACCAACAAAAATAAATTCAATCATTGAAGTTCTTGAGTTCGTTAAAAGTTTAGATTGTTTTCCTAATGTTTCTATTGTATATAGAATATTATTGACTATTCCGGTTACTGTAGCATCTGCAGAAAGAAGTTTTTCAAAACTAAAATTAATTAAAACATATTTACGTTCAACTATGTCTCAAGAAAGGTTAAATGATCTAGCTATTTTAAGCATTGAACATGAGATATTGGAAAAAATTGATTTTGAAGACTTTATTGATGATTTTGCATCTCAAAATGCTAGAAGGTCTAAATTATTTTCATAATTATTCGATATTTATATTTATTTGTATATTTGTAGATGTTGATTGCACCTTTGCAAGACTTGGGATGATGAAGTTGATTGCACCTTTGCAAGACTTGGGATGATAAAGACAATGATGGAAGAAATTTCAAGATACTCGTGAAAAAATAGGGCCCCTTTTTTTTGTTTTGCCATGGGCCCCTGAAATGTCAGGACCGGCCCTGTAGAGTACCAAAAAATAAGTATATTTATATGTTTGTTTTCTTATGGAAAGTTATTAAGGGCATGTTTGGTATCCATATACCAGTATATGAGATATCAAATATGGGTATGGGTATCAGATTGATATCTGATATCTGTGTTTGGAATGAACTTTTCTGATATGAGATATCAAATCCTGATTTTAAAGAAATAAAATTAACTTTTAACTGAAACGTAATAATAATAATAATAATAATTTTCTAGCATACCAAATTATACCAAAGTATTTTACAAGTGTCATTGATCTATCAATATTAGATCATCCTAATATGCAAAAAAAAATCTCCTAAAGGATTAGGGATGAATGAAATCCAGCTGAAATTCTACAGCTCGCATTTCTTCAAAGAGATCAATGGTTTCTTGGTCTAGTCCATGTTGTGCATAAGCATTAAGCATTGAATTCCACGAGACAACATCCTTCTTCTCCAATTTATCAAAAACCTTCTTCAAGTCCTCAATGCGCCTAGCCTTACCATACATATCAACAAGTGTAGTACCAACAAAAGCAATGAGCTGCACTCCCAACTTAATCATATCTGCATGCACCAATTTGCCCTGTTCCAAAGCTCCATTACTCGCGCAGGCTGCTAAAACGCTGGAATATGTGAAATGAGTTGGTCTGAAACCTCCTCCTTTCATCTCCGAGAATAGCTTCATAGAATTGTGCCCCTCTCCTTCCTTCGCATATGCTGCAATTAGAGCATTTCAAGAAACCTCGTTCTTAATCTTCAGCCCTTCAAAGAGGATCTCCGCTTCGGCCATTTTATTACACCTTGCGTACATATCCACCAGTGCACACCCAACATACACATTATCCTCGCACCCACACTTGACACAAGCCCCATGGATTCCCCTACCCATAGCATCACTATGCATAACACCGGCCGACTTCAAAGCACTGCCAAAAGTAAACTCATTAGGCCGCAACCCCATCTTCATCATCTCTACATACAACCTCAGAGCTTTTTTGAACTCGCTAGTCTGCTAATACCCTGTGATCAACATAGTATAAGAAATCATATCCCTTTCAGTCATTTCACCGAACACTTTCCGTGCCATCTCCACGTCACCACATTTTGCGTACATATTCATGACAGTGTTCTGCAGAACAACGTAGTGGCGTTCACATGCCTCAGCCTCCGCCCACTCATATCCCTACAAGCATCGAAATTATTTGTTTTATTCTACCCAGCCTTCGTAGCCGCCCCTCGCAGCAACGACCCGAACCCACCTTTCCCTCCCCTAAGCCTCAGCGACAAGTGCACGACAATAAGAAACTTCCCAAATGTATCACAACCCATGAAACGGAATCGAGTAAGGTCTCAATCTCGGTCTAATTTGGTACTGGAATCGGGATGAGGGTTTCGGTAAATTGAGAATTCCGGCAAGATTGACCGAAGATTAGGGTTTGATCATCATCAAGGATACGAGAGTTTTTGAGCTGTAGTTGGGAGCAGGAGGGTATGGAATTTGGGGGAGGAGGAAAAAAAGAGAAACGAGTGTTTTTCCGGATAAGATATGAGTTATACCGGTGTAAATATTGGTATATGAGATATGTTAAAGGTGGGGATATGAGTATATCAAAGATATCAATTTGATATCCATATACTAATATACCAAATACATGGTGTGGGTATGGGCCATTTTGATACCCATACCTGATATACGTATATGGATACCAAACATCCCCTAAATGAGGACTATATTAAAATTAAATAGTTGTGGAGTCTCGTAGTTGAT
Organism: Perilla frutescens; assembly: GCA_026008535.1. Classification (NCBI taxonomy): domain Eukaryota; kingdom Viridiplantae; phylum Streptophyta; class Magnoliopsida; order Lamiales; family Lamiaceae; genus Perilla; species Perilla frutescens. The sequence goes on along the minus strand of BRKX01000013.1, from coordinate 56,094,829 downwards.
ACATTATATAAAAAGGGCACACTTGTGTGAGACCGTCTAACGGGTCTCTTACGTTAGATGGATCTCCACCCGACCCGACTATATATATATTAAAAAAAATCAGGTTTTTTCCCAGCGCCGCTGCTCAACATCGCATCTTCCAATCTCAACATTGCGATTTCTTCCAATCTCAACCATCACGAACCAGCTCCAACGCATGATTCCACCTTGCGATTCCGCCTTCATGCATGACGCCTTCAACCATCAATGATTCAACCTCCGACGATTCAATCAATTCCTGCAATGCAACATTAGCAACAACAGGTATATATATGTGTTCTTATCCACGTGTTGTTCTTGTTCCAATCAATGATTTAATGGATAAATTTCTCTCCTCTCCATACGGTTCTGGTGAAGATACATCTGCAATGAATAGTGGTGTTTCTTTTGTTTACGAGATTTGTGAAATTATGATCCTTGATCAATAATTAGGTTTACAAAATTATGTATATCATGTGTTCGATAATATGTCTCTGAAAGAATTCATTCAAATTTCTATTTTCATATACTATTTGTTATTGTGATAATATTTTTAGTACTAATTTAAATTTCAATTTTATAATTCTTAGATGATGAATCAAATGATGAAAATGTAAAAACTACATATCTCAATGAACATGAATATGTTCAGTTGCAATCCGGAAGTAAGTTATATTTTACTTCTCTTTTGTGTTTGCTGTAATTCGCCAGTTGCATGTATTTAAGACAATAGCGATAATTCACCAAGTAGATAGTGATCTTTCACGCACAATTAGTGATACATCTCTGTTTCTGGATATAAAATTCAATGTTATAGTTTGTTCTAGATGTACTTCACATTATATTTGATGATTTTTTTTATTTCAGATATAATGATATTTTTGAAAAATAATAAATTTAACAATCGATCGACTTATATTATTTCACTTCAATCTTATTGTTTTAGTTAGTGATCCTTAGGTCACAATTAGTGATACCTCTCTGTATCTAGCTCAATATTTAAATTCAATGTGATAGTTAGAACTGATTTTTTTTAGTTTTCGAATCCTCTTCCTAATTGTTGCCACTGGTGCATTGAAAGATGTCATTGTTGGTCTTGCAGGGTGGAAGATCTTGTTGAATATTTTTAATGATACTTTTATTTGTAATTAGTGTTACTTTCTTTTGTAATTAGTGATACTTTATTTTGTAATTAATGTTATTTTTCTCTATGATAATGAAATAAATATTTTTACTCAAGAATGAGTTTTTATTGTATTCATAGACCCGATTCTCAATTTGAGATTATGTTTAAACTGATACTTTTCTTTTTAATTAGTGATACTTTCTTCTGCAATTAGTGATACGCATATGTGATTTAATGATACTTCACCTCATAAGTAATGATATTTGAATTAATGATACTCCACTCATAGTTAATGACATTTATCTATTTTTGATTCGATAATCAATGTTTAATCATCAATAATATCAAATTATCTTCCACTTTCGGGTTAATGATACTTCATCTCATAATTAATGATACTTCACATCACAATTAATGATACTTCACAAGATATATATCTAATGATACTTTACTTAATAGTTAATGACACTTTGCCAAATTTATATCTAATGATATTTCACTTTAGAGTTAAATAATGTTACTTCACTGCATATATAGATAGTGATACTTCAGGGTTAAATAGTGTTACTTCACGTTATACATACTGATACTTTCTTCATTAGTATTGATACTGTAATATATAACTTATGATTGATGAAATTATTTGATATATTGAGACCATAATTACTGTTGCAGATCGTTTTTTATCATTTATGTATGCATCTCTTTTTTAATACCGGCAATAAATAAAATAAATTAGTGTTTCTTCCCTGCACACATAATAATACTTTTCTGTATAAATAGTGATACATATTATCTACAATGTCAATAATATATATATATATATATTCAAAAAATATTTCTAATATATGTTCAGAATTACAAGAAAATATACAGTTCATTAGCAAGAACATATGTAGCTTGCATATCCTAAAAATCTTTTGGAAACATTACAAAAATCCACGTCTCCAAACCTAGCAAACTTTCAAATCATATCTGCACAAAAACTAATTGTTTGTAGCCATATTGTTCCCAATCATGTTAAACTTCCCAAACATTTTAATGTTTTCCAACATCATCATGTACGTTTAACATCATCATCTATTTTTGTGTGTTCACTTCAATAAAAATGACATAATTTAGTTGCTCCGGAACTATGTGTGATGCAGGGAGTGGAACCTGCACTTATATATAAATAAATAATTATTTCTCAAACAATCACATCAATGATCATGTTCGTACAGATAAACAAACTTACAAGGGCGTATAGATCAAGTATTTGAGAGGAGGAAAGATGGAGAATAGCCATTTAGGAATTAGCTCAAAGTTGCAGTGCCCCCATATTGTTCATGAAATCAATATAAGTTATGTATTAGGGTGAAGACGCCAAGGAACCAGTCCCACGAAACACTATTCCTAGAAGTGGAATTCCAAACAACATAAATATGCTATGTGCTCAGCAAATGGATGTATCACAACTGCAGCCACAATATATGCAAACAAATAAAATCCATTTTAGTTTAAAAGAAACAAAAAACCAAGTAATTAATTTAGATTACATGATATGGGCTCTGTGGCGATGGAGGAATGGTGGTGGAAATGGTATCTGGTGTAGAGGTAATGGTACTTCATAGCTCTGTGCATCCAATAGTAAAAGTACTCGATGGGGTCCGCATGAAGCAGCATGATTATAATCACACCATCAGTCCTCCAAAACGGCAAGAATGAAGCAATTGACAGTGTGGAGTTGAAAATGTAGAAAAACAGTCCTTGAAGCAGAATCTGGTCATCCTTGCAATCATCATACTTTTTTATTTTCACATATTTTAATTTGCTAAAAAAAATTACTACTATAATTTTGTGTCATGTGTTTGGACTGATAAAACAAGTACTCCTACATATGAATTGAAATTACATGAAACTTCACAACTGATAGTTATGTTGAATTTACTTTTGAACTATTGATATACTCTTCTGTTTCAAAATGTTGTTTTAATTAAAAGTTTTATCTAGAATTAAAAAATAAAATTTTGACTAATGTACCCCTCCCTCCTATATGACATTAAATCTTACGTTAGAATTAAGATATTTTGTAGGGTTTTGGATAGGATTTAAATTGTGAGAGAATGTGTGAAAATATATAAAACAACAAATATTTTGAAACAAAACAAAATCCCTAAAATAACAAACATTTTCAAACGAGATAGTAGTTGACCGTAAATGGTTCTATAATCTATTATCCAAATATATATGTATACTATCTTAGTTTACTATCACTATTCACACATTAAATTATTTTACAAAATTATAAAACATGACACTCCGTGCATCGCTCGGGTGTAATGCTGGTAATTAAAAAAGAACAAACCAACCTCAGAGCAATATCTACAACTTATCACTACAAATTTTAAATAAGATAAATACAGTTAGATTAAATTTAGGATATATTTTCCGGAACTTTAGTGACATTTAAAAATAGGGCAAATTTCATATTACTCACCTGTGTTTTCCCAAAAAATTAAAAAACCCTCTGTGTTAAATAAATAGTCTAAAAATCCCTTCCGTTATGTATAATTCATCAAAAAAGCCCCATTTTGAGAAAATGAACTACACTTGCTAAAAAAGAATGTATGATTATTATTTTTATAATTTTTGTATTATTTTTTTAAATATAATCAATTTTTTAAAATAGTAATTTGACCAAATATTATAATATTTAAATAATATAAATATATTTATATGTAAAAAAAATACAAAACTTTGAAAATTATCAAAATAGCTAAAAAGAAGTAGTATAACCAAATACTAAAATTTTCAAATTATATAAAATATATTTATCCATAGCAAAAATTGTAAAAAAAATAAATCTTACCATCTTTCTTAGAAAGTGTAATTCATTTTCTCCAAAAGGGATTTTTTTGATATATTATACATAACACAAGAGGTTTTTAGACTATTTATTAAACACGGGAGTTTTTTTTTATTTTTCGGAAAAACACAGGGGAGTAATATGAAAGGGTGTTTCTAAATGCCCCACTAATTTTACTTTACACACCACATTTACTTTACACACCACAAAAATAGTTCTTTTTTTTAAATTTTTGCTCTACACACCACACAAAAAGACACTTATATCCTTTAAGTTAAAAAAAAATAAAATTAAGTTAAAATAATCCATTAAGTATTTACTTGATTTTAAAAGAAAACAAGAAATAGATATTGAATGACAGAAAAATCGGTCTCTCTCTCTCTCTTCAAATACGAACTGGAACCCGCGCAGTTGAAGACGACGACACAGAGGCAAAAATCGAAGTTGGAGTGAAGGAAATCGATCTTTAATCTTCGAAATACTTAAAGCCCATGAACTATGGAGCCAATACAACAAGTGTGTAAGTATTTTCATTCATTTTTATGGTTTTAGAGTTTTATGAAATTTTTTGATTTTATGTGATTTTGTGGTAATTTGTTAGTTTAAATTTCTGTAATATGTTTCAAAGATGAAATCCCCTTAACTTTTGGATGAATTAGTTTGAATCGTAAACAAGTTTGTGGTTGTTCATCTCGTTGTTCATATGTAACGTCGTTGTTCATCTCCCGCCCAATTTGAGGTTCATAAACATGTATTTGAATATAATCTGTGTGATTCAATAACATGTTATTGAATAGAATTAGTCATCTAATGTGCATACAATTGTGGGATGTTGAATGGGATTTTAAGGTTTCAGTCATAAACATGTTTGTGATTGGAGACACTGTGGTTCAAAAATGTGTATTTGAATCGGATGTAGATCGTTCAGAAACATGATGTTGAATGTGATCCATGTACTGAATTTTGGATTTATAAACGTTTTTCAATGGAAATTGTGATTCAAAAACATGTCTTTGAATTGGATGTTATGAATTTTGTTATTCATTTTTGGTTGCTGTTTACGGTTTGGTTGTTTTGTGGTAGAAAAACGTAGATTCTCATTGGTTTATATAGATAGTTGGTAATGGAATCATATATAATATTTAACACAAATGGCTAAAGACTAAAAGAGCCTAACATTACTAGGTTTTAAAGTAATTTTGCAATCTTTACTTGGTATCGTTTTTTGTCTTACTGGGACAATCTTTTCTTTCTTTTTTTAAGTTGTTATTAGTTAATAACTGAAAAAAATGGATGATTCTATTATATTGTTGATTGAGTAGATCAACATCTAATATATTATCATCATTATTTCCGTTAATCATATAGAATCTTTAAAAAAATATATTAATTTGATGAATCAATATTCTGTATGTCGCTTAACAGCATCCTCAACATTCTTAACTATTATATTTTGTACATTTTTTGTTGATTCATATACATGTTTGTGAATGGAAACAGAGTGATTCAAAAACATGTTTTTGACTCTACCTAAATAAAAGCTTATCATACAATATGAACAAATTGATTACATGAAAGATACATGCAAGTAGTGGTATTGTCGAAATGCATAACATTGTTTGTCCAACAATTGATAAATCTCTCTTTATACGGTTCAATCCACTGGTTCATAATGTACTTCACAACGGCAGGATGAGCAGAATAGTCGGTCTGGAATCTGCTTAGCAACTCTATATATCGATCCTCTGTATCGGCTAACACTATCATATTCCAAGCACTAAGAAATGAATTCCACTGATCTTTGGTACGGAACTTATTCTTACAATTAGCAGCAATGTTCTTATTGATATTCCACCGACACAAAAAGTGATGGGAAGTAGGGAAAGTTGTCTGAATTACATTCATCAATTCGATCTCCCTGTCGGTGATAATCACATTAGGCAAGTTCCTCTGGTCCATGAGCCCTTTCAGCACGGTCAACGTCCATGTGTAATTATCCTCTTTCTCTGACTCTATGTAAGCACATGCAACGGAGAATGTCATGTTGGTCGAAGTAATACCAACTATTTCAAACAACGGCAGCCTGTACCGATTTGTTTTATATGTGCAATCCATCAATAACACATTATGAAAGGCTCGAAGTAACTGCACACTCATTGGGTGAGCATAGAAGAGATCCTTCACCGTGTCTGTTTGCTGACACCGTCTTGTATATTGGTAGTAGCCATGCTCCTCCAATTTTCCCAAAAGATATTGCGTTTGTGAACGCCCAGCATGCTCCAAATATCTATGTTTATGGTGGATATTGTATATTGTCTTAATGGTTGACCTATTCTCTGAAAACCTCTTCTGCAGTGCTGCTAATATCTGTTTTGGTCGAATGTGAGCACTCGACATACTTGCCACTAAGCTCTCTTCTTCAGATGACAATCGACCGGCAAAAGCATGCCCTTCCAAGTACTGTGCCAGTGAATGGTTGTGATAACCACAAACCACATGTAAAGACCATTGAGATACATCTGGAAAATAAACCCCTTTAAGGCTGAAAGGACATCCACATTTTTTAGTCCCAGTTTTTTTCTCCTTGCCTTTTTTCTTAATTTCTTCTTCTTCTTCTACTTCTACATTTTCTTCTATAACTTTAGAGACTTGCCCCTGAATTGTCTTTTTAGGCGCACGGTAATGACCACTCCTTTCACAACTCAGCATCAAACGAGGTAGTCTTCTTTCATTACCAGTTTCAAAATAACTCACAATGATAACAATACCAAGGGGAAGAGCTCTTGCACGCACCTATTTGATCAAATCTTCTCGAGAATCAAATAATTCCATTGTGTGGAATACATCTTGATAATCAGGTTGCAACTCAAGATTAAATGGGCCATCGACACTGCTCCCGGTAAATGGCTACAAAAGTATAAACATATGTAAGTACCATAATAATTTGACCAATAAAATCCCAAAACAGACTATATTTGATTGTTCAAAATCATGTTTATGAACATAAAGCACTGGGTTCACAAACATGTTTTTGTGTCAACTACTTCATATTCACAAATATGTTTCTGATCCTAAATAAGTCAATTCATAAACTTATTTGTGAACCTGTTATTAATGATACATAAACATGTTTTCGAATTTCCTTCACAACACTCATACTGTTATTTATGAACGACTGGCGACGATGAACAGTAAGGAGAACGATGGAACGCACGGAAAAACGAAAAAAAAAACGGTGTAAACAGTAAGAAATCACTTACATTACTCGTTTCTTCGTCATTTCCATCCTCCATGGTTGATTTAATCCAAATATACTCAAATTGAAATGTTGTAAAACCCTAACAAGTTTTTTGAACTACACTTTGAAGATGATAATGATTTTTACTGAATCATACGGTTTTTTTAAGTAGATATGTTGAATCATTTTTTATTTTTATTTTGCATTTTTCTAATTTAATATATCATTTCTTTTTTGTGGTGTGTAAAGTAAAATGTGTAGTGTAATGAAGTAAAAAAAAGGGTATTTTAGTAATCTCAAAATTATTTATTTTTGCATAATTTTTTTTATGGTGTGTAAAGTAAAATTAGTGGAGCATTTAGAAACACCCAATATGAAATTTGCCATAAAAATTATTAAATACGTGAACACTTAATATAACATAATAATATATTAATAATTGTGTGCAATTGTCTTAAACCCTTGACAGCATGCCTTAAAACCCTAGTAGTTTTCTAATCTTTACATTTTCTTTGGATATAAATCTGTCAATATTGATATTACTCTCACCATTAATATTTCAGGGATTATAATTTTTGGAAGGGAAAATTTGGTCCTCGGAGGAAAATTTGTATGTTATTGAAACTTGAAATGTGAAGTTTTGAGATTTGAGGAAACTTGAAAATTTAGTATGTTATTGTTGTTACAGGAGGAGATGAGGATGGATCAAGCAACTATACCATTCACCAAGCAACCGTATGTAGAAGATGTCGGCCATCGAAAGATGTAAGTACTTCTCTGATAGTGTATTCCGATTATATCTCAAGCTACCTGAAACCAGTTGCACTCTTTCGCTTCTGGGCAAGAATTAATGGTGTGGGGTGATAATTTGAGTTAGTGCATGTATGGGCAGTAATTAATGTGGATGCTAGGATCTCTGAAAGTAGCTCTACATGTTGAATCTGTTGCATTTAAGATGTATATAATTACGTTGAGGTAGTGATGTGGTGTTTTGAACCTCACAATAGCCTGTACATGTATGAGAATCCAGAAGATTTATGATATAGATTAGACAGCTTGCTTTAAGCTATTGATTTCGCCTTTGGGGATTTCTCATCCTTGTGTAATTCCCACCGATATTCTAATAAAAAGAAATTATTATAAAACAAACATTGGTAAAATTTGATATCAGATCTTCTTGAAATGATCAGTTTTTGACAATTTGAGTTGCTTTTTCAGTTTGCTCGAGTGATAGTATTTGTGCTTAGTAACAGGGATTGACAAATGTTCAATATGTTTTGGGATGTTCATTTTGTCTGGATTTTTTCTTGCCATTTTCCAGAGAAAGCATTCAGTTTTCCACGTTTTCCGGAGCTGACGTACTCAAAGTTTCTGAAGTTCAAGTTTCACAAGCCAAATATTATGAGGCCTCTAGAAAGGCTAGTGTTGGTGGATTGTTAGACCCTCATATGGTAATGTCCTGATCTCCTTTTTTCGAAGTTGTCATTTTTTTTTTCATTATTGCTGAGATGTTTACGTGTACTTTTCCTATCATAGGTTATAAGATATAGAATTTCAATAGGTGAAACCATTTGGAGCTCTACTGTTCTTTAATAAATAGGCATAGGGGGTTTGAAGTTTGACCTTTCGAGTTGGCAATCAACTTAAATTCCAAGCAAAAGTTGTGTCGGTAAGTTTTGCACCTTTTCAATCCCTTTGGTTTTTGAAAGTTATAAACCCCCCAAAAAGGAGAGTACACTTCCTGACATCAATTATATTTGTCTAAAAAGATTTTTAATTATCAATAGAGTCCTAACATAAAGGTAAAGTATTAACATGGAATTGATAAGGATGATTGTGCTGCTAGCTACAAAGAAAATAAGTGGATAATTTTTTTTAGCAGGAGAAGGTAGATTGAATGTGCCCTCTGGTCTTAGATATCCTCTTATGGGTTTGCTATGATTCAATAGGTTATGGGGATAACAATTGGAAATAGAAGAAAGCTGAACCTACTGTCATGATTTTGACTTGTTAGCCGTTTCCTTTCAAACATAGTTTCATAACATTTATCTTTACTCAGTGGCCTACTCTATAGGCGTTGTTAGGGATATTTTCTTCACAATTAAGGTGACAAAAGGTTGTGGTAATAGCTTGCATTTTAACAAAAGCACATAATTCTCATTTCTCGGAACTTAATCACTAAAGGTTGTGGTAATAGCTTGCATTAACGTATTATTTTTTACCAAGTCACCTATCTAAATTCATGAGAAAATTTCTGTTTGATAGGGTGGTTTGGTGTTTCCCTTAGTCCATTGCTTTTCATTACTACGGTTTCTTACATGTCATATTTTGTTTTTCAGGGGCCACCTAACAAGAATGGCAAATGTGAAACTTGTGGTGGGGACTTTACGAGTTGCCCAGGTCATTACGGACACTTGAATCTTGGCCTTCCAGTATTTAATGTTGGATATTTGAGTACCATAGTGGACATTATGAAGTGCATCTGCAAGGTATCAAAATATGCGTCATATTCCTTCTCCTCAATGTTATATTGGATCCTGCTAGTACATATACCAAGATATATGGAAAAATAGTCAAAACTGTCACTTTATCTCAAATGCTGCCTATCTTATGAAGGTTTAATTACTAGTAATTGTGAAAGATGTTCATGCTCAAGTTTTGTTCTTATTAAAAATAAATTCTACGATTTATTGTATTCATAGATATGCAATCTTTGAATCCCAAGAGAATTCATGTGCTATTTTTTGGGAGTAGATAAATTCTGGAGTTGTTCATATGAAACATAGCTTGATTCATGTATTAGGATTTATACTTGGCAATTCCCTGTTTATTTGTTTTCACTTGTGTCATTGGTGCTATAAAATATTGTTGTTCTGAATTTTGATAATGGATAATTATTTTTGCTCATGTGGTACTACTTTGTCACGTTCTTTGTCATATTCCTTCTAATCTTTTCCATTGTGATCGATATTGTATTCCAATGAACATAATAAATGTCCTAGATTATGATTTTGCTTAACAGAAATGCTCCATAATACTTCTCGAGGAAAAAGAGCGGCGTGATTTCCTTAAGATGATGAGAAATTCAAAAATTGAGCATTTGAAGAAGAATGAGATACTAAAAAAAGTAGTCAAGAAGTGTAATGCCATGGCAGGAAGCAAGCGTGCTGTAAAGTGCTCCAGATGTGGATATATTAATGGTTAGACACTCTACCTGTTGAAAACCTGTATTGCTGCATGGATTTTCCGTGTTATTTTGTCTAGTTGATTAAACTTAATTGAGATTTTTGCATATTTTTGAATGTAACCTATTTATAAATGACCAGATAATCTGAGGAGATTATTAGGTAATACTGAACTAAAAGAAATTGAGCCATTAAAGTCTTAAAAGGTCATCTATGGCTTCCAGTCAGTTCCAGTGGCCTAAAATTGAGCCATTTTTGTGTTGTACTTGATGAGGTCATGTTTGGGATTTTTAGTGGAGGACGTGGGTGATGATTTGAAACAAATATGCCACTTAAATATTCTATTTGGGTATGATTGATGCACTCCTTAAAAATCAAATCTATCAAGTAGAATCCTGATTCATGAATGACTACATGATGATCAAAATGTCTTGCATTTGTGTTGATTGTGTTCTTTTTTAGTTAATGATATATCTAACAATTATGTGTTAGGCGTGGTTAAAAGGGGACCTTTGAAAATCCAGCATGATCGTGCGAGAGTTGTTGACAATAGCCTGGAGGAATGCCAATCTGCTCTTTCCCACATAAGGGGAAACGCCAATTTGCCTTCAACTCTTGATGCTAAAACGGTCCACCAGTTACTCAAAAATATGCGCGATGTGGTACTCCCACAATTTTAGTTTTATTATGATTTGAAGGAGACCTTTTCATGGACATCTCTATTTATTAACTTATGTCTTGTAACTCTTGTTTCCCTCCGTCTTTCATTTTTCTTCAGGATTGTGAGTTGCTTTATTTAAATGATAGACCTGAGAAGCTTATGGTGACGAACATTCTTGTGCCACCTATTGCCATACGACCTTCTGTTTTTGTGGATGGTGGAACACAAAGGTAATCCAGATCATGAATTGAGTCATCTGATTACTTTGGCAAGCTTCGTCAGTGAACGTGTTTTTTTCCGATTTTTATTTCCATCAGTAATAACATAGCTCTCTTATTTTCTTTCTGTTTTCTTCCTCGATAATCCGATGCATCTGTCAGTTAGTTTGCTGCTTTCATGCTTCAACCTGTGTAGCATCCCATTCTTGGATTTTGTGTTTTTTGAAGGTTTTTTGGTTTTTGTCTGGAGCACCTTACGGTAGAAGATATATGGTCTTTTCACCTTTATTTAGGATGCTAGGTAACTTTTAGATATGCTAAGGTTGCAAACTCTGAACTATCCAATGACATCTAATGAATCATAAATTTATTATCAATGATATGTGCGACCTGATATCTATTGTTGAAGTGAACTTTTTCCGTGCCCCTTGGTAATATAGCATCATTTAGGCCATTGCGTAAGAAAATAAACATGTAAATTGATTGTCTGAAGATTGGAAAAAGCTGCATAGTTCTCCTTGGTCAAGGCCATGGAAGCCTCTTGTATTATTCCTGTGATTTATTTCTTATTTCCTTGACATGGTACCTTTCTTGACTTTTATTTTGGATGGTGCAGTAATGAAAATGACATTTCAGTGAGGCTAAAACTCATCATCCTAGCAAATGCTAGTCTTCGCTCAGAAATGTCAGAAGTGAGCGATCAAAACAGAGGCCTGGTATAATGCTTTTTTTGTATAATCTTTGGTGTTCTAGTTTTTGTATGTACTTGATGATACTCAATGTCTGCTGTCTGGTGGCTGCCTATCCATTTTAGAATGAATTGTTTTCAATGAATTGTCTGGAAGTTTTTATAACAACCTCATCAGCAACCGAAATTTTGTTGATTTGTTCTTCGTAATCCTGGACCACATCTGGATGGTGGAAAGGTATAATTCCATAATATATAAAAATGGTCTCAATATTGGTTGTATTATTCATAACCCATCTGAGGAGTACGACCTAACTCATTAAAATCAGTCATTCACTATTATTGACTCTTAATATTATAAGAATATTGTCTAGAAATGAAGATATTAACTCTTTTTTGAGTTTTGTTTCACCCTTCACCTGGTTTTGGAGTGGATATCTTGTCTACTTGTAATGTTTCACTCATTATCTAATATAATGCTTTGTTATCTTGTAAAATTGTGTAGTATTTGCAAATTATTATCAGATGTGATGAGATGTATATGTCAAACTTAAAAATTTACAGAGTAACATCCTTTTTTTATTGCTGAAATAATAATTTTTTGCAATTATCTCCTACGAATGTGATGTGATGTGTGAAGATGCTTGGACTATTTGTTTTGTATTGTTTGCTTTTAATTTTTTGAAATGAAACTAGAAAATTTTATTAGTTGTAAAGGAAAATGTTACAATGTGTTTCTTTGTTTTTATTTTCCAATCCCTTTTTCTTTCTTTCCTTCAAATGGCATTGTGAATCCAGATGTAGATATTGGAGATTTTACATAAACAAGACATATCTATTGTATGATATACAAGTGCTATCTTCGCATTGTGATTGGAGTTGCTTATGACAATTGACATCTTACTATGCATTGATGTCCTGGACATAAAACTTGCTTTGTTTTTTTTTTCTCCCTCTGTCTTTAGAGGTGAGGAAAACCAGCTTGATATATTTGCAATCCTTGAGATCACTTCTATATCCAGGACAATGTTTGCCCTGGTTACTGATATTCTAGTAATGGATAGTTATGTTTCAAATTGACACTATTTGAGGGTATTCTGAATAATCAACTCATGTTTGAAGCACTTTCGTTCTCACATTGTATTTCATGATATGTTGGGCTAGGCTAGCTGGGAGAATCTGCAAGCGGAGGTTGCACAATATATCAACAGTGATGTCCGTGGATTGCCACAACAACAAAATAATTCTAAGCCATTGAGTGGTTTTAGTCAGCGCCTTAAAGGAAAGCAGGGAAGATTTCGTGGAAATTTATCGGGGAAGCGTGTAGAGTTTACTGGCAGGACTGTTATTTCTCCTGATCCAAATTTGAAAATTACTGAGGTCAAGTATTTAATTTATCTATCTGTCAAATTGAAGTGGCCTCACTTTATAGTGACAGGTTTCTTATGTACAGGTTGCTATTCCTCTTTATATGGCTCGGATTTTGACTTATCCTGAACGTGTTTCACATCATAATATTGAGAAATTGCGGCAATGTGTTCGCAATGGCCCCAACAAATATCCTGGCGCTAGGTATATAAGGACACCTGAGGGTCATGAGATGTAAGTGTTTGATGATTATGCAACTGGTTTTTTTTTCCTTCTTCTTGTTTGATTTATTTTCCTTTTTGCGGTTTCTTTTTCCTTTTGTTTTTGTTTTTGTTTTTGTTTTTGTTTTTGTTTTTGTTTTTGGGGGCATGCTTAACTCTCTATTGTTGTTGGTTTGCCTGGCAGGGCCTTGATGTATGCTGCTCGAATGCATCATGCAGGTCAGTTGAAATATGGGTGCATTGTGAATCGTCATCTTGAAGACGGAGATATTGTTCTATTTAATAGACAACCAAGTTTGCATCGGATGTCGATCATGTCACATCGGGTGCGCACTGCAAAAGAAACACATATACTATTGTTGAATATCATTATCAATAAGATGTTATCAATTGCTTCATCATTTATTTGATGTCTTCAGGCAAGGATAATGCCCTGGCGCACCCTGAGATTCAATGAGTCAGTTTGCAACCCATACAATGCAGACTTTGATGGTGATGAGATGAATTTGCATGTACCACAAACAGAGGAGGCCCGTACTGAGGCTCTTATGCTAATGGGGGTATATAAAATATTGCTTTGGTTCCTTGATTTAGCTTCACTACTGCCTACGCATGTCTTATGCTTGGTGTAACTAATTTGGCATTTCATGTATACTCTTGTGTTTTGTTGGCTCAGTGAACACTATCTCATGGCACTCATAATTAAATATCGATAAGAAAGTTGATTGTTACGAATCTTGTTGTTGGAATCTTATTATCGTCATCCCTATCATCCTCTTTTGCTCTGCTTCATTTGTCTGCATGACAGCTTATCATCACACATTTTGCAAACATGCTGAATAAAACTGTAATTTATGCTTTTCTCGATGCTACTATCTTTTTCCATGGCCCATGACAGCTCATCATCACACATTCTGCAAACATGCTGAATGAAGTTCTTTGACCAACTGTCCAAGAAATGCCAAATATACGTGAGAATAGAAGTAAAATTAATTTCTTTGAACCCTGACAGGGTATGAAATTCTGATATTTCTGAAATTGATTTAAACCAATGATCCCTCTGATTTCTGGAACATTTGAGGTAGGTCCTGTGTTTTTATTTCAAGTGGTTAACATGACAGGCGCATCCATAGAGTTGTCCAATATCATCCTATATTAATTAGGGCGCATTGATCTTTGATTCCTGCTATTCTAATCTAAGACACAAACCATATAATATCTTGTTAAATTGTTAATGACCTAATGGGTATCTGGATGAATTAAATTGTATACTAATAATGAAATAATCACAAATGTACTAGGTAGCACATGTCTTTAAGCTATTCTGTCATGTTTTTGGGTTTCTTTTTTTGATTTTCATTGACACTGCTGCAGGTACAAAACAATTTGTGCACCCCGAAGAATGGAGAAATCTTGGTTGCATCAACTCAGGATTTTCTAACTTCTTCCTTTCTTATCACAAGAAAAGACACATTTTATGATCGCTCGGCTTTTTCACTCATGTGTTCATATATAGGTGATGCTATGGACCCAATTGATTTGCCAACTCCAGCTCTGGTTAAAGTGAGTTTACATTCTACTGCCACTGTGCTATGAACTTTTTCAATCATTGCTCTTTTACTTATCAATGCGGCGGTGTTCTTTTAGGCTTTTTTGTTCTGTATTTTGATTGTAACTACCTCTTGCATCCCAACTTGAATCTATGGTCTCTATAATTTGGTTTTCAAATTAATATTGCATTCCTCATATGCCGTGAAATGCAATGTGGTTGTCTGCTGCACTTGTCTTCATACACGTGATGCATTTTAATTTCTATTTCCTCATCAGATCTGTGGATACCAGAAACTAGAACCATTAGGTGGGGAAAAATAATGATTTGTACTGGTCTACAGCTATTTGGCAGCCCTTTTTTTCTTAGTCTGGGCCTACATAAGGGTTACATTTGATAGCTAGATAGATGATCATTAGTTGGTACCCAGTAAAGAAATTGCTAGAGATGGATTAAATGCTACAGTTTTTCCTTTTCCCTCTCACCCTTATGGATTCAATGTTTAGCAGCTATCTCCTCTCCCAATTACTTGTAATTATTGAGCGCTGTTATGCTGGAGAGAGAGAGGAGGGGTTTGATTGTGATGCACCAACACCACGTGCATCATTGAATTTAAAAGCCAATATCTGTATAAATCAGAGGTTATTTTCTTATATTTAGTCAGTTTGTAGTGTTTTTCTTTCTATGCATTCGTCAAGGCTCTTCTTTACTCTTGTCAGATGAGGTTGATGTTAAGGAGCCACTTTATTCTATAGGTTAGAAAGATGCTATAATTACACATTTATTCTTCAGTTGCTCACTTGCTCATGTTTTCTTCTCCGTCCCCCAGTTTTTTATGTATGACTGTATCTAATTTTTATGTTCTTTCATTGCAGCCAGTGGAGCTATGGACTGGTAAACAATTATTCAGTGTGCTGTTGCGTCCCCATGCAAAAATGAGAGTATATGTAAATCTTACTGTAGCAGAAAAGAGTTATGGGAAGTCTAAAGAAACTATGTGTCCGAAGGATGGATTTGTGTCCATTCGTAATAGTGAGCTCATCAGTGGGCAGCTTGGGAAGGCTACATTAGGTCAGTATCTTATGTTTTTGCATTTTGCATGGAAATTTTATCTCTCCCTCCCATGATGGTTGGGCTTCTCTTACGAACATTTTTAGGTAATACAATAGATTTATAAGAAACTGCATCTTTTCGAATTTGTGTTATACTCTTTGAGTGCATAAGCTTGAACTATAGGTATTGTAGGCAGGTTAATTTAGGTATAATGAAAGTGAAGGATGGAGCTTCTGAAGAGATCGCATGTTTGTCATCACTTAGTTCTTGGACATTTTCTCTGTTTAAATGGATGACTGTTCATGTTTTTTAACTAACTTTTAGTGCATACAAATAAAAAACCTGCTGAAATGCTAAAATTGAGTTGATTTTAGTTGCATGTTTTAATTGTTGACATATCTATAATGAAGTTATAATTTTCTTCCCTTTTACGTTCTAGTAGTGTCTGGTGGTTCTAAGTCTGTAATGTGAAGTAAATTATGATCTCGATAAGGTGAAACCTCATCTACTTTAACACTCATCTTGTTGGCTGCAGATCATTTTGTTTCCAAAACTTGTAATTTCTAGATCAGGGTCCAAAAGGCAAACACTGCAACTCCATCCTGTATTATACTCGAAAAATATCTGGAACACTGATTTTTTTTATTTTTTTTAAATCCTAGATGTTTTAATATACCAAATAAATCTTCATGATCAATTTATTATTCAAGATTCTGGACTTTGTCGTTGTTAATTAGATTAGTACTAATGCCAAATATCTAGTTTTTAGAAATTCTACTTTGTCGAGTTTGAGATGCTATTATTGTTGTTGTAGGCTGTATGTAGTTCGCTAATGAGCATAAAGTAGCTTACTAGCAATGTTGAAGACACTATCGTGTGTTGATGCATAAACATATTTGAGTGAACTTTTCTACTGAAGACATATAAATTGGTTGACGACGAGGCAGTCCTTAGTTCACTGTGTAGGAACATAGGCTTCTTCCAATATAAAATGATCTTTTGTGATTCAGGCAATGATTTGCTCTGTCTTAATATTAGTTCTTTTAAGTTGACATCATTTGATATAAAATTCTAGTATTTTTTCTCTTGAAATCTTTTCTTATTTATGTCTCCTTAGCCATGGATCCTCAGGCATGGTGAATAACCAAATTAGTACTGCAATGAATCTTTAGGATAAATCAATTCAATTTAGGAGGAAATCAATTTCAATCCTTGATTTTCATATAGGGAGCAATATTGAGTGCGATAACTTATCACTACGATTTAGGTTCTTGGATTCATCGAATTGGTGAAGTTCTTTGGTCTGATCCTAGGAAGAACAATCGACATGATATCTTGCTAGTTTGCTAGATCATATTCATATGCAATTCAAATAGTGGAGGGGGATTCGTTTCTCTTTTTGGTTTAAGCTAAAATGCTTATTCGTCCAATTATGACAACAGGAAATGGGAATAAGGACGGTATTTTCTCCGTTCTTCTCAGGGATTATGGTCCACATGCTGCTGCTACTTGCATGAATCGCTTGGCAAAGTTAAGGTGAGACTTCAGTGTAGTTAAGTTGATCAGCCATTGTATTGTGCTTATATTTACCATAAATGTCCCTACTCCCTTTAGTTTTTGAGACAGCTAGTACAATTCTGTCATTTCATAGTCTTTGGTGTCATCATCCATTGGACTGTGTAATTCAGAAGAAATAAGTTAGCATTAGATATAACTTATAAGTGTCCGTTTTCTTTGAAGTTCATGAGTTTCACCGGGTTAGCTTGATAAACATGTGAAATTTACGCAGTTTTCTTGGTGGAACACAAGATAAGAGATCATTGTGCGTCTCTGTCTCCAAAGATATCATACATGAGGTGAAGAAAACAAGAAAAATTTAGTGGAACTTCAGTATTGAACTATGGAACGGGATGTATGATTTAGAACTGAGGCTTTTAATTTGAGAATGAATTGTGTGTGCATAGTATCTAAATATCTTTGGTTAGTGTGCGTACCTGCACTCTTGTTTTCTTGAAGGAATAAAAAGCTGAAATTTGGTTTTGATTCTTTGAATTGTTATAGTGCCCGATGGATTGGAAATCATGGATTTTCAATTGGGATCAATGATGTTCAACCTGGGGATGCATTAAACCAGGAGAAGAAGGTGACTCTTGATAAGGAGTATGGTCATTGTGCTGATTACATAAAGAGTTATACATCTGGAAGCCTGGAGCCTCTACCAGGTTGCAATAAAGCTGAGACTCTTGAAGCTAAGATAACTGGGACTCTTAATAATATTCGAGAAACAACTGCCACTGTAAGATTTCATGTCTTTTCTAGCATTTCTGACCACTGACTTTGCTGACTATTAAGTTATTACTGCAAATTCGCATTCTGCCCAGACAACTAGATTCTAGTGGGTTATATCTTGTGTCCGGAATCAATACAGGAAATTACAGGTTTAGGCTTGACTAGTTGCACAGAGCTTATGTCCCTTCAACATCCCTCTGCCTTTTTATACTGATTCATTTTTCTGTGCTTCTGATGGTGCATAAAATTTTATCCTGGTTGTTAAATTTGTTCTCTTTGGTCCTTTTGTTGTCTGCATCTATCGTCTAAAACTATGATGTTCATAATTGAGCTTTTCTCGTTTGGGCTTTCACCCCACAAGGATTTAGATTCAGCATAATAAAGAGGGGTCTGAAGTTGGGTATGCGGATATGCTTCCATTTTCCAGTTGTTAAGCTAATATTAAGGAGTTCCTAGATTCCCTTAACTCGAAAATTGGGGAAAATAGTGGTGTAATTAACTCTTGTAAACAGAGATATATCTATAACTGATTCAGAAGAAGCATAAATGTAGTTTTTACTACAGTTTTGTTGCTGTCTTGGTTTCTTTATTTTCATATTCTGTGGGGTTGCTTCAACTCCCATTGGGCAGGACCTGGTTAATATTTCTTAAACTGCTGTTTTCTATGTATTCTATTATGGATACTGAATGGTGAATGAGAAATTTGAAGTAGGGGTGACATTGGAAATTCTTGGCATAACATGGATCTAAGGGAAGCGTTTAGGCTTGTAGTGTTGACAAAGGACTCGAAAATATTCTCGTCGTGTCATGTTGTGTTGTTCCATTATATTGTGAACATGAGGCCTATAAGACAATCAGTTATTATATGTTTATGTATTTGTAGTTTCGGATGACTTTTGAAATTGTTTTAATGTGTAATGTCTTTCTTATTATGTATTAATATATATTGTTGTATTTTTAAAACAAATTTGTATTTAATACATATCAATCTTATTTTACAAAAAAAGCATATATGTAGGTCATTGAGGCCCTGTACATTCAATTATAATTTATATTTTTGAATTAGGTCTTTGTACTTTGACTTTGTCTTTGAATTGGGTCCTTGAATTTTGTCCGCAAAAACTAAGTCCTTTTACTTTTATTTATGCTAAACCTAGGGCCTTGCTTTTGGGGCAGGACAAAGACTTAATTTTAACATAAATAAAATAAATAAAAGTATTGGGACTCAAAATTTTCACAAGGGCCCAAATTTAACATAAATGAAAGTTCATGGGGCTCAATTAAAATAAATATAAATAATAATATATGGGCCTAATTAAAAAACATTGAAAGTAGAGACACCAAATTTGTTTCTTTCCTACATTTTATCGTGTTTTGTTGTGTTAATACGGAAATTCTGGTGTTTCTGTCAACAAAACTTCATGTTGTGTTGTGTCTGTTCGTGCTTATCATGACACATGAATCATGATATGGTTACACGATTTAACAGATTGAATTTAAAGGAATAAAAAATTAAGTCTGCTATTTCTGGTGTTTGAATTTTGTACGGCTGTTTGTTTAAACTATGAGATTTTTCAGGAAAATATCTTGATATCTTCCCAATGTCATGATTAATGGATAATTATTCATTTCAAACAGATTCAATATTCCCTGCTTTTTTTTCTTTTCTTTTTTTTTTTCCATATGGTCTCTGTCCACCATTTCATGCGTTTCTGTGCTTGGTATGAGAACCTTGTTTCTGAACATTAGAACTGAACTGTACCCAGGGGCCAGTACAGGTAACCTTTGAATGGAAGGTCTTGGCTTTACAGTACACTGCAAATTCATTTTATGAATTTGTGGTAATAGTTATTGCATTGATGTTTGTCTTTTTTTGAGATTTCTTGATATCTATAGCTTCCTCAATGGTCAAGTTATTTCTTTTACCACCATAATCTTTTTGTGCATGTTACTGCTTGGAAGATTCTGCTCTGATTTGTAATTAAACTTGTGGTATCACAACTTCTATCTAAAATTGGTTTCCAGTGCATATATATATATTAATCCAGCATAATTAACATGGTTACTCATTAGTGATATTGATTTTGGTAGGTTTGCATGAAAAATTTAAATTGGAGGAACAGCCCTCTAATTATGTCTCAGTGTGGATCCAAAGGATCTCCTATTAATATCTGCCAGATGATTGCATGCGTTGGTCAGCAATCTGTAGGGGGTCGCAGAGCTCCAAATGGGTTCGTTGATCGAACACTGCCACATTTTGAAAGAGGAGCAAAAGATCCCGATGTATGCTACTCTCTCACTATGTTATTTTTGCTAATTTTGCTTGCGCTTTTGGTAAGGCAGATTGTTGCTTTGGAGTTGTCTGATATCCTTATCCGTAGTTCCGTACATACCTCTGTATCATTGATTCACTTAGGTTGACTCCATAGAAGGCGTAGACGGTAGACCCCTACACATTTTCTACTATATTGATTGAAGTTTGAACTTCCTTCCCTATCCAATTCCAGGCACATTTAATTAAGGGGCCGAACGGATCGTGTCATACTTTTAAGTGTCTAACTGTACCTTAAGTTTGTTTTAGTACCTTATCCCTATAATTAATTTAAAAAATGTTCTCAATCTCTTGGGTACCATTTTGGTGGTACTGAGGTGTCAATAAATTCATTTACAAGTATCTATTTACATGGTACTTGTTAAAACTATAATATACTAAGATTTTCAATCCAGTTCTTTATCGTAGTAGACTAGTCTTGCATCATATTTTTCTTAATTCTTTTCTGGTGATGCTGAATTTCAGGCTAAAGGCTTCGTTCAGAATTCCTTCTACACTGGTTTGTCTGCGACTGAATTTTTTTTCCATACCATGGGGGGAAGAGAAGGTCTAGTGGATACAGCGGTGTGTATGGATTTTTTTTCTTTTCTTTAATTTACTCTTTACATTAACAGTGAAAGATAGGTTGTTCTTCACCAGAATGCTTAGCTTGAAGAATTGATGCAATCATAATTTCTTTTTACCGCCTACTTATAAATCTGAACAATGGGGTTCTTGTATTCGTGGTTTGTAACCTGATTGTTAATGGATTTATGGTCTGGTAACATAATATGGAAATGAAACTCAGATGCATTTGGCCCACTTATCTTTGGCTTGAAGTTTACTTGCTGATGAATATCGTAGCATTTCCAAATGATGATCACAATTCAGTTCATACTTGTTGCAATGCTTAATAGAAGTTCCAAAACTGAGACTTCAACTTAACAGATTTGTAATACCAAGTTTATCTAACTATGGTGCTAAAATCATAGTCAACTAAGCTATCCAAAAAATTTGGAATGGAACATGTCAATCTTTTTCGGAGCCTCTTTAGGCTAAAGGTTCTGCTTCAATGTGATAACAAGACTATAGTTAGATATTAGAATAATATTTTTACTTTGCTCTTTATTCTTTTTCTTAGTTCTTTCTAGTAATATTTATAAGAAAATCATTTGCACGTGTTACTTTGTCTCTGGAAAACACTTATTGTTAACTGGTTTATTTGTTTTTTACCTTTCTCCCTACTTTCAACAATACCATTATCTCTTAGCTTTGAGGGAATGGGATAGTGTTCTCTCCTTTTCTTAAGAGATTATTCTAAGAGAGACTGATGATGATTCTTGATCATCTTGCGTCCAACGATCTTCTGCAACTGTTTCACTTCCTTTGTTTCAATTGACTTGGAAGTTCCAAAGGTAGCCAAAAGTGAGATTAGTGGACTTCTTGAATCTAAACTCCTTTTGAATCTCTTAGTCATATTCAACTCTCCTACTTATAGTTAGTTGTAGTAACAGTAGGTCAGTTAAGATGGCAGTTATGAGGCTTTATATAAATATGAAATCAATTGTAACCTTGTGGTATGTTTGACAATCCATTCCTGAATTGATGCAATCCACTTGCAAATGCTTGGTTGTCAAATATTTGGATTAAGGCAAAGGTTAAAAGGTTTTTTTTCCTCTCTGTTGCAATGAATACATTCTTTTAAGCGAAAAGAGTAATAAAGTGCTACTTCGTTCAAGAAGCATTGGGTCAACTAATAGAGTAATAGGTTTATGTTGTTGTATCAGAAGCTGTCTGACTTTGAATTTTCAACATGTTTGTAGAATCATGTCGACTTGCTTATTTTCTTTGATTATTTGTTGCTTTTGTAGATTTTTTGCATTTTTTTGCTGATGCTTATTGGCAGAAAAGACATTTAGAACATCTTTTGCTGTTACAGGTTAAAACTGCTGATACAGGGTACATGTCTCGGAGATTAATTAAGGCTTTGGAGGATCTATCTATTTTTTATGATAATACAGTGAGAAATGCCAGCGCTTGCATTGTGCAATTTGTGTATGGTGGCGATGCTATGGATCCTGCACAGATGGAAGAAAAAAGTGGGCTCCCACTGAACTTCGAAAGATTATTTATGAAAGCCAAGGTATTGGCATTAATTATTTTTTCTTTCATCTTCTATGGATATAAATTAGCTTGACTAATGCAGCATTTTGAATGAAGTATTTTTTTCATTGTCTTATGTGTTATGTTTTGATAGGCCACTTGCCCTGCAACAGAGCAGAAAAGTTTAACTACTGAAGAAATTAAGGAAATAGTCAACAAAACTATTGAGAGAAGACTTTTAAACTCAACCATGACTTTTGAAGGAGGGTGTTCAGAGTCTTTTCCTTCATCAGATACACCATTTAAAGATGGATGCTTGGTGGCTTTTGCTCAGTCGTTAAGAAATTTTATTGAGAAGAAATGTCCTAGCTCAATTCTCAAGGTGAAATTGAGTGAAGGGGAGCATTCTGAAGAAGATAGGAGTTATCTGGAAAATGTTGACTCGAATGTATCTGGGATTACTCAGCGCCAGTTAATGGTAATTTTCTTGTTGCTTAAAGGCTTTTCTTTCTGGAACACATTAACAATTTAGTAGTGTGACTGTTTTGATCCATATCTTCATAAGTGGCTATACTCATACTTAGTAATAAATTGCTCTTATTGGAGAAGATTATAACTTAAGAATAAGATCCTCAATCAATACTAGTAAAAACTTTAGTGAGTTGATAATTATTTTTATAAATCTTTGCCAGTTTTGGTGATAATTGGAGGTGACTTCTCTCATAGACTAGTCCATGCTGCTAATGTGGCTGATTGACTACATCAGCTGCAATCTCGTATGTGATTTATTTATAATGTGTTTATTAGAGAGTTCCTGAAGAGAAGCATATTGTGGGTAATGCTACCATTGTCTTTCTTGTTATGCATTTAGGATCAAAGTGTATCTTGAATTGGTATTTTATTGTTTCTTTTATTGTGAAAAGCCTACTATCAATCTGAATATTATTGATTATTAGGGTTAAATAATGCGTTTATTAGAGAGTTTCTGAAGAGAAGCATATTGTGGGTAATGCTACCATTGTCTTTCTTGTTACGCATTTAGGATCAACGTGTATCTTGAATTGGTATTTTATTGTTTCTTTTATTGTGAAAAGCCTACTATCAATCTGAATATTATTGATTATTAGGGTTAATTACACATCTCACTCAACGTTTGCTCCTTTTTACACTTTGTCCCAAAGTTTAAGATGTACATCATTACCCAACATTTGCATAATTAACACTTCTAGGCTCTAGCACTACCGAAATTTTCTGACAGGCTAAATAGTGATGTGGATTGCGGGAAACATCGGTTTTGCTTATTAGGTGAGAGATTTATTTTCCACGTAATTTTATTAAATGGGGCAAAAATCCACGTAAGATTTTCGGCAGTCCACGTGATTATTTGGTCCACCAAAAAATTGTGTTAGTGCTAAAGTGTTAATTATGCAAACGTTGAGTGTTGATGTGTCACTTTTTAAACTTCAGTACAAAACTGTAAGAAGGGCAAACATTGGGTATTGATGTGTAATTAACCCTTATTATACTGTCCTAGTCAACTATATAAGTTGACTGTTTCTTTAATATTGCTCTCCTTAGATAAAAATTAACGAAAAAGTGTTGTCATCTTTATATTCCTATAATTATGTTTTTTATATGAGGACTACAGTATGATCCTACCATGCTGCTTGCTCTTACACGCACAGAGGAGGGCTTCCATTTTTTTACAGGAGTGTTGTAATATGGCATCAGAATCTTACAGGAGTGTTTTTCTCTTATTGGCTTTAGGTCTTCTTAGAGACCTGCATCTCTCGTTACCATTCCAAGAAAATTGAAGCTGGGACTGCAATAGGTGCGATTGGAGCTCAGAGTATTGGAGAGCCTGGAACACAGATGACATTGAAAACTTTCCACTTCGCTGGAGTTGCAAGCATGAGTATCCTATGATATGAATACTTCGTGATGTTATGTTTAACTTATCTAACCTTTTTCATGTGGTAGCTTCCAATATGTTAACTTAATCTTGTAATAGATGTTACTCTTGGAGTTCCTAGGATAATAGAAATCATCAATGGTGCTAAAAAAATCAAGACACCAATTATTACGACGGTACTGCAGTGTGACAACAATGACATAATAGCTAAAATAGTGAAGGGGCGTATCGAAAGAACCCTTCTGGAGCAGGTATTTGTTTTTGCTATAATCCTTAGGGTTCTGACTACATGATTTATTTCTTGTGTAATGTAATTATGATATGTTTAAAATAGTAACTTTTAGATCTTTCTCCTGAAAGTATGAAATAATTAGTGTAACGCCCCAATTCTGAAAATTCGAGGCGCTAACACAAGATTAAATAAAGTCCCTAATTTCATAACCACATTTCACTTTTAAAGAGAAAAAAGTTTTTATGGTAATTTCTTTAAAAATAAAAGGTTTTAGAATATTCATCTCAAGTGGAAATTGGTTGTTTTACTCATAAGGAAATTTAAATCGAAATATGTTTTTGTAAATAGGGAAAAACTTTATAAATTTGGGAATTTGTTTAATCTTGTGTTAGCACCTTGGATTTCCGTAATTGGGGTGTTATAATTAGTCTTAATGATAGGTTAAATTTTTGCTTTTGGGATTTGGAATTATGCTATGATATGCCTTTCTTCTCCGTGTTTGGTAGGTAGCCAAGAGCATAAAGACTTCACAGGCATCGAGATTGGCATCCATAGTTATAACACTTGACATGAGAAGGATACAAGGTGCCCAACTATCTATTGATGCATACTCGGTGAAAGAATCAATTCTACGAACCCCGAAGATGAAACTGAAAGAGCAGGTGCAATTTATCTAGCATCTTCTTTTGTTTGTGTGTGTGCGTGTGGATTTACAGGCATTCTGTTCGTTTTATGGTTCTTGTTAGTAATTGTTGCTCTTCTCATTGATAACTGCGCATGTTTACTACAGCAAATTAAAGTATTGCATGCTGGAAAACTTGAAGTCATTCTTCAGGCTGATAGAAGTAAACTTCAATTTGAACTTCATGGGCTTAAAAGTAAGCTCTCCAAAGTTTTAGTGAAGGTGAAATCAGTTGAATTAAATTTCTGATATCCAAATGTCTTTTTTTTTCTTTTAGTGTTGAACTGACCTGTTGATAGCATTCTTGACCCCTTTTTTCTTTTGTGGGGCTTTTCTATGGACGGCAGGGAATCAATTCTGTTGAACGTGCTATAATAGTAAATGAAGCTAAAGAAAAAGATCCTGGTCAAAACAAAAGGTTGAAGTTACTAGTAGAGGGGTAAGTGTTAGTAAAATTTCATGGATTCCTTTTCTTCTAATTCTGCTCTTCTCCTTTTTCTTATCTTAAAATATATTGACAAAAAGATTGTTAAGGGTTTGATAAGGGAAAACCTGGGCGAGTTTTTGGAGAGTAAATTTGAGAGAGGAGGTATAATGGAGTTTCGATTGGGCGTGCTTATTGGTTTTTGTTGCCGTTGTGTGTACTTTTGGATTGTGAATTCCAAATCAATCAGCACCAAGAGCTAACTTAACAGCATATTTATGGATGAGACAACAATAAGCAACTCATTTTCCCTTAAGTATGTGCTACCAGTTTGATATGCACAGCCGAAACTGTTAATAAAATTATCATAATCGCACAGTTTCTGTATGTAGCAGTGGATATTTCAACCAAGTAATTTGAGCATGATGTTTTTACCTGCAGGACTGGTCTTTTATCTGTCATTGGCACTGAAGGAGTTGATGGTTGCAAGACAATGAGTAATCATATAATAGAAGTAGAACACACACTTGGAATTGAAGCTGCAAGGAGGAAAATAATTGATGAGATACAATACACTATGTCAAGCCATGGCATGACCATAGACATACGCCACATGATGCTTCTAGCTGATTTAATGACATTTAAGGTTATTTTGTTTTCTTCAAAGTGTAAAAGTTGCTTGTTTACGACTGCATGGACTTCTTCTTTTGTCATTCTTGCAATTGTTCTCTAAGGAGCTCATTCAATCTAATGATCTAGGCACTTCCTTTCCCCTGGGACCTCCATTATTTTTCAGGTGTTTGATCAACTTCTTAAAAAAAGGTCTAGGCACTCGGACAGTAAGCAAGCATCTAAGTGGCCATCATTTGTGTTCTAGCTTGGACACCAGATTGCCCGGGCTGTTTACTCTACCTTTTATGTTAGGCCATCTAAATTTGATTCATGTTTTTGTAGGATGAAATGCTAGACTAAACATTTCAGATATGCCAATATTTTCTATTTGATTATGAGTTTCTTCATTTCTGACATTATTTTAAATTAGAAAAGGTCTAATGAAGAGAAAAAGGAGAAAGGGCTTTTTAGTTGTGACCATGATGATAGTAGGAGAAAGTGTGAAAATAGTTTATTCAAGATATAATATGGAAAATGCTAAAACTTCCATTATATATGTAATTTAAACTGAGGGTGGGTTCCCAGGTTCAGAAACATATGGAATTTATAGGCATTTGTTTCAGTTTTTTTAGAGATTGTAGATTAGCTCTTCTGTGAGTTTTTGTTCAGACGTTAGAATTTTTGCGGATATCTTGCTCACTTGAAAAGTCACATATATCTGATGAAATGTTTAGTTTCTTATTAAACAAAAACTGCAATTCAAACTTAAGATAATCTACCCATTTCCAAGGCTTTCCTCTATTCCTGCTTGGGTGAGGCTCTTCCTGTTTGCATTGTATGTATAAATGTGAAGCTTCTGCAAGTTGGATTTGTTTTTTCTATTAATACCTTTTTCAAATGAAGTTAATGATGATCTAATTTCGTTGATTGTGTGTGATGGCTATTTCAGGGTGAAGTCTTGGGAATAACAAGATATGGCGTGCAGAAAATGAGGGACAGTGTATTGATGCTTGCTTCATTTGAGAAGACAACAGATCACCTCTTTAACGCTTCCGTGAATGGGAGAGTGGATAAGATTGAAGGAGTCAGTGAGTGCATCATCATGGGCATACCCATACAAGTTGGTACCGGAATGCTTAAAGTCAGGCAAAGGTGAGTTTTCACTTGATGAACTAGTATTCAAAATATTAACTCACATTGATGTTAAAATTTCTGCCCGGCCTTAACAAGACATGGAACTTCCAATGTGTATGAGTACTAAAGGCCTTGCTCGATGAATTTGTTAGTCATCCACCACTTCATGGAATTATATTTGAGATATTTATTCAATAATGTGATGACTTATAGCCTTCATCTATTCTGGCTTCATGGGGAGACAATTCTGTAAGTACTATGCTGAAAGATTTATGTTAGAGCATCCCCTTGATTGATTCGACTCAATATGTATCATGATACTTTGCCGCCTTTTCTTGACTGCTTCCTTTGTGGAATTGAGTCTAATTTCTCTTCTCCAGCTTTATGTATATTAGGAGTCCCTAAACCAAACTGTTCATGTATATTAGGAGTCCCTAAACCAAACTGTGTATCTTGGATATTGAGACTGACGATGTAAGCTATTAGTTACAGGAGTCCATGTGTCACATATGGGCATTTGGAACTTTAGGTTCAGGATTCCTAATTATACCCTAAACCCTATCAGGAACTAAAGGTATTTTCAACATAGAACTTAGGTTTTCTGTCTCCAAATTACTTGATACCGATCGTGTTTTTCCTCGTTCTTTGAGTTTCTTTTCCTATGAACGTTTGCAAAATGAACGAGCAAGTCTTGCTTCTCTGAATGGATTTTGGTCAATTGTTGCTTTTCTTTACCAAAAAAGATGAGTGGGCTTAACTATGGATTTCAAATGCGCTCTCCAAATACATCTGCTGTGCAAATCCTCGATCCAAAGACATCCTTCAAAGATTCTCCAACCAACTTTACCCCATTAGATATTCCATCTATACCGTACTCTGTCTGAACCTATTGTTCTCTGCACGTACACTTGAATTTTCAATATAGATGCGTATCTACAAAATTTATTTGCATGTTCTTCAGAATTTGTGGGGGCTGAAAAAAAAAGCCAGATGCAATGCTCACTTTTTCCGCTAATATTTAAAGAAGTCCTTGACCCTTGTCCTCGTTGAGGTGTCATGCATGGAAGTTAGATTATTATAATCTGTATGTAGAACTATGAGAAACTAGCCTGAAATCGTCCCTACTGTTTTATTGTTGTTTCAACATTCTCGTCCTTATGAGTCTCTTTCGTGATAAATTCTTGATTCTCATCTATATAACAATAGTGAATTAGTTTGACATTTTGATTTGCATATTTGGTCAATGGATGCAGTGTACCGCCTGTTGAGTTAGCTTATGGACCTGATCCAATTATACGATGAATTTCTCGGAAGGGGTTCCTTTAATTTCTTCTTAAAGCGTTTGGTGCAGCTCATGATCTCTCCAACTGTACATATAGTGAGTTAGAATTGCCAAGGATGGGATTCACAGATTACGGTTGCATACAAGAATCTGTAAGCTGTCCTCTCTCTCTCTCTCTCTCTCTCTCTCTCTCTCTCTCTCTCTCTCTCTCTCTCTCTCTCTCATCAATTTACTGGTTAATGTTGCAGCTTCTTTGCTTAGTATACTGCTAATGCGACAATGCTGTCGCACACGCTCCATTTCTTAGGTTCATTTGACGCATGTAGGTTTTTGGATGTTAGAAGCAATTGGATCATACAATATTACAACCTGGTATAGAGATATAGATTTTACATTTTATCATGATTCTTTCCCAGAAAGGCAGAAACAGAGTTGTCAAAAAAAAATATTTGCGTTATATATTATCTAGTCGAAATTCTATCTAGTCTCTTTTTGTTTGGCGCTTTATTTTTTTTATGTTTTATTTGAATGTTCTATTCTGCCCTTGCTATAGGCCCGATTAAAGTGCTGAATTTATATTCTAGAAAATTAATTGGTAGATATGTCGAAAACGTGTGTTTTAATTACTAGGTAGGTATTTTGATTTTTATGACTTTTTTGCCCTTCTTAGATCTCCTTGATCTTTGCCTTGTTGCATCTATTATTAAATACAATAGGTGCATATCACGGAAAGTGTTATAAGTAGAAAGGTCAGTTGTAGAAAAGCATCACTTTTACTCTATTTTCAATTCTAACACCATTTTTGAAACGTTGTAATAATAGCACCACCTTTCGATTTGCTAGAATTGCTTTAACTAGTTGCATCTCTCAATTTTGAGATGGGTTGTAAAACCTAAAAATAAATTAGGATTGTAATGAACAATCGAGGAGGGTTGAAGAAGGGACCGGCCTTCGATCGTTTTTTTTTTTTGGCGAGTCGCGGCTCGCCGCCCGTGAAATAAGACTATGACGAAGCCGGCGAGGAAGAGATTGATGACGGAAGAAATCATGATCTTTCCCTTGAAGGAGTGGCGGATTGATTCTTGATTTTCATATCTCATTTTCTATGTTTTGAGTTTTTTTGGTTGGTTTTTTTTTTTAAAATGTTGACCGGTTCACTCCGGTTCAGAAGCAGCTCGTAATAGATGTACAACCAAACTGGATTAATGACTGGTTCATGGTAAAATTGATTGAACCGGTCGGTCCGGTTTTCGATACACTGATAATTTGCGGTATATTTCTTGAACGCTGAATCTGTTGCACTGTGTTAAGACCGTCACTATAAATATTTAGTCATAATATATATGAGATATACTATTGCATTACTAAAATTATTTTTCGCAACACAAATGTGAAAAAATAAAATAAAATAATTTGGAATCTACTTAAATATACTAATTAAAAAAGGCAATAAATAAATAAAATACAAAAAAAAAGGTCTTCTTCTCCAACGGCTCGTCTCACAGGCGTACATGTATTTTCATCTTCTCCATTTTCTCTTACACATCTTCATCTTTTTCATCTTCTCTACCATTGTCTTCATCTTCTTATTCTTGATTTCTCAAATTTCTGCTCATTATATGGATTCATAGCAACTATCTCAAACTATTAATGTCGTCTCGTGTAGGGGTGAGCAAAATATTGAAAAAATCAAAAAATCGAACCGAATTGAATAGATTTCGGTTCATTAGGTTTGATTCTTTTGATTTTTTGGTCTGATTCGATTTTTTTTTAATAGAAATTCAAGGTCCTCGGTCTGGTCCGATAGATAACAGACCGAATAGACTGAACATTTTTAGTTATTATTAATTTATTATTATTTTTAATTAATATTTGTTTGATAATTTGTATGTTTGTGTTGTTAGTTGTTGGTTTAGTTTTATACAGTAGTTATAAAGATTTATTTATGATGCTAATTATAGATTTGTGGAATTTATTTATTATTTAAGCTATTATTTCCACAATTAGTGAAGCAATTCAAAATTTAAAAAAAAAAATCAGACTGGACCGAACCTCTAGTTTGGTTAAGTCCTAAATATTTCTTAATTCGGTCTATTTGATTTTATGATTTTTGGATAGAAATGGACCGAATAGGCCGAATACTCACCCCTAGTCTCGTGCTTGTTTAGATCAGAACTCAATTCTTGTCAAGAGTTGTTCGAAAATTACAATGCGAATACATCAAAAGTGTTCGAAAATACGTTTTCGAAATTATACGAAGTGGTTCGAAAATCTAATTTTTCGAACGAAATTTGATGTCAATCGAAGATGGTTTTTCGAAAACTTGGGATATGTCTGAAAACTATTTTACGAACATCCTATACAACTTTCAAAATTTCTAGTTCGAACCAAAAATCCTGATTCCCAAGACCCCCACCCCATTATGGATGGTGGTTGTCGATGGCTCAATTCGGAAAAAAAATCTAAATTTTTTTTATCCAGTTTATTCTTAGTTTGAGTTGGTGGAGTTGGAGCTAGGTTGCATAATTGTTGTTGCATGAGTCGGGATAGAAGGTGGTCGTCGACGACAGGCAATAGGCATTCGCCGAAGAAGAAATGCATGACTTCATTTTCCTTTTTTTTTCTTTTTAATTTATTTATTAAGTATTTTTATTTTTATACAATAAAGATATTTAAATACATTTATAATTAATTATTATTTAATTAATTTATTTTGTAATGCAAATAATAAATTTAGTAGTGCAAACAGTATCTCCCAATATATATATATATATATATATATATATATATTTGAATATAGTCATTTAACTTGATACTCCTATCTAATTACAATCATTATGTTTTAATTAGGGGATTAAGAAAGCTACATGCACAGACAGAAAAAAAATTAAAAAAAAAAAAGATCCTGCATGAATAATATTATACCTAAATCACATGAAATTAACTAATGGCCTCTAGATATATAATTTTTGAAGTGGCACATGACTCCATACATAAATGAAATATCCAGCATAAATATTTATGATTTCCTAGTGGATTTCCATAAGTCTTTTCATCTCATCTGGATAAAATTGACCAATAATTTTGGTGTACCATTTACAAAAATGACCATTTTTGTTTGTCTGAGAAACAAGAAAAGATGTCCACCATTTCTTGTGCATTGAAATTATCCTAAGTTATGAGTTGAAATTATCATGCATGCATGACTCGTATTTGCACTATACAATCCAAAACCTTTGTCATTTTGTGAAAAAAAATGTTTGCATCTATCTCGTTTCATGAACAAATCATATTCATCATATTTTATTTGAATGAATCTAGACTATATATAGTTCACCGTCCACGACCCAATTTTACTTGACCTAAATTATTAAATAGTCATTTTGACTTAGTAAAAAATATTTATGAACAGTGAACACTATTTAAAAAAAAATACTCCCTCCGTCCCATTTTAATAGACTTATTTTCCTTTTTAGTATGTCCCGATATATAGGCATGTTTCAATATATATTTAGCTAATTTTCCTAATATATACTCCTATTTAATATGTTCACATTATGCATTAATTCAATATCATATCAAAGAAATAAATAGGGGCATATTAGGAATTTTCTTGATTAATTTCTTAATCCTCGTGAAAACCCTCAATCAACCTATCAAAATGGGATGGAGGGAGTATATGTTTTTAGCTACTTAGATAAAATAATCCCCTGTCATGCACCCTAGTCGCGCAACAATGTAAAATTGTAATACTGCACGAATACGGTTAATTGTTTAACTCCGGTCGTGCAATAGTATAAATTTGAATTGTTGCACGACTCCGCTCAGTCGTGTATCTTCAGTTCGCGCAATAGTATCTAAATTTATAATGTTGCACGAATGCACTTAGTCGTGCACCTCACTCGTGTAACAATATTAATTTGTACTGTTACACGACCATATCTCATTCGTGCACCTAAATAGTGCACTTTAGTCATGCATCTCACAATTTTAATGAAGTTAATTAAACATTTTCACCGAAAAATGGCTAAAAACATAATTTACTAAATGAAAATGGCTATATTTTTTTTATATATTCCCACATTTACCTTCCACCCCAATCCAAACTACAAACCAAACTATATTAAGGGTCGATAATTAACTTAATTATAAGATAATAAATATAATTCATCTCACTCAATTCAACTCTTTACTAGAGGGGTCATATGTCAACAGAATGTGGCCTTTCACTACACAACAGGTGCCACTTACCTCCCCAATCTTGTGCTATATACATACATATATATATATACATACAATATATATATATATATATGTATGTATTGACTAACAAAAACAATGTACTATATATACAAAGACAATGAAAATCTTGAATATTGCAAATTGTAGCTGTAGTTGGTGGGGCAAATTTGGAGGCACTATATCGTAAATTAATATTTTCAGCAATCTAAGTGCCATCTTTATAACCTAACTCACTTATTTGATAAGAAATTAATCATACTTTATGTTAAATAATTGAAAAAAGTATTGCTAAATCTAAGCACCAAAAAAGTAGGAAAAGGATAAGACGACGACATAACAAGAGAGAATTAATTTAAAATAGGGGTAAATATCATTTTAATATGAAGAATGTGGGCAAACCATAAGCATACCACACGCTCGGTTGTATAATATTGGACAATGGAATTCTAACTTGGCCACTCACAAGAATCACTAAATTCGAATATTTCAATTTATACGGTGAGATATAGTATATGATATACCTACATGCGTTATAGAGTTTTTCGTCTAAGTATTCGGCGGTCTTAGTCTGTTTCTATTAATTTTTCCACCTCTCAGCATCTAAGTTGTAAACGAACTGAGCTGAGCTCGAACATCAAGTTTATTAAGGAATATTCAAGATAGAGCTTTTTTTCTTCTTATTCGAGCTCGACTCGATAAATATTTATCATACTTGAATTCAGTTCGAGTACAACTCATGAAATGTTCGAAAATCTACGAATCAAGCCCAAGCTTGAATGCTCGAAAAAAAATATTTTAATTTACATGTTTGAGCTCGAGCGGCTCTATTAGCACATATAACTAGCGCTAGTCTGCGATCTAATCGGTGTAAAGGAGAATAAATTTTCCTATTGATTCTTGAAATGGTAAGTATTTATGGAACAATAGACAACAAAATAATATTAACAAAAATATAGATTTTGTGAAAGTAAGTGTTGAAATTAAACTAAATACTAAAGTTGACCTGGACAATGCATGAAAATTAAGAAAAGGAAGAAATTATTTCTTCACCACAGTAAGAGAAAATTGACAAGTAGGGTCAAGAAAAAAAGAAAAAAAAAGGGAGAAAAGAAGAAATGGTAATTAAGAAAAAGGGTTACTTGGAAAAAGGTAGAAAGGGAAAATGGGAAAAGTGTGTTTTCCTTAAAATAAGGCGCACTTTAACCATTTCAAATCGTCTGTTACACATTTGGTATTTCATCTTCTATTATATACTCGATTTTTCAATTTTTTTCTTTAATTTTAATTTATTATGCTTTAATTTAATTTTATACTTGTTATTTAGGGTTCATCATACCCAATTATAGTTTAATGTTTTTTTAGTATTTAATTTTTCAAATAATCAATTAATAACTAAAAATTTAAAATTAAATAATAAAACATTACTATGAATTCTAATTGGATAGGATGAATCCTAAATAATAAATGTAAAATTAAACTAAAGTATAAAAAATTGAAATCGAATAAAAATTTGAAAAAAAAAACCCGAGTGTACAATAGAGAATGCAACACCAAATATATTGTAGAAGATTCCAACTGTACTTCAACAATAAGTTTGTCCACTAAAAAAACACACAAACCGTGAAAGTACTACATAAAAAGAAAAGACGTCTCGAGTTCGAGAGTTGCTTTCGCCCATATATCCCCTAATTTTTTTAAATGGAGATTTATAGACATTTCTCCCACTTAAAAAGTTTGTGGGCTAGATTCAATGAAAAAAGTCCACACACACTACTCATAAACTAGACTACTAAGACTAGTGATACACATCATTACATGTAGGAATCACGACAAATGGTGTCATTAGATTTATTTTAGATTCCTTTCTTGTCTTAACACACAATTATATTATTCTTTGGAAAACTTAAATTACAAATATACCTCATAAATACCCGAGTGAAATCATCTGCTACACTTTGTGCAATATTTGGTTCCACACAATTCAATTTATTAATTTTTCTTCGGATTTTTAATTCAATTTCAATTTATTATGATTTGATTTAATTTTACACGTATTAATTAGGTTTCATCCTACCCAATTAGGGTATATAATTATTTTTTTACGAATTAATCAATTATTAATTAGAAAATGAAATTTAATATTGAAAAATTAATTATATACCCTAACTGGGTAGGATGAACCCTAAATAATAAGTGTAAAATTAAAATAAAACATAATAAATTGAAATTGAATTAAAAAATTGAAGAAAAATTAATAAATTCAATTGTGTAGCACCACGTGTCGCACAAAGTGTAGTCGATGATTTCATCCGATAAATACCCTCACAAAAATTTGTATGGTGATTTTGATTTTATTTTTCTAGAAGCAACTTCGAGTAGATTGAGATAAATGTTAATAGGAATTTTAATTTAATTTTATTTTGGACTATGAGAAACTTTGTAGATACTATTTGAATGCGAATGCCAAGTAAATTATGTTTTTGTGCACGTTCTATAAAATACATATAATTTCATAATTTTTTTGAAGCAAATTCCCTTATTCAATTGATTAGGTCCCCTCGGTATGACAAAGTATTTAGTACATCTGATGTACTAAGTTACTCAATAAAATAAGTCAAAATTTATTCAATTTCGCGGATTAGCCCACCTCATTCCAAAAAAATTAAAAATTAAAAAATTATCAGATCACTCATAACACTTAAATTAATGTATATACAATTAAAAGTATATATCAGAAAAGTATCATTGTTGCTACTTTTCTTATACGTGTTTATTACATCCAAATTATTGTTTAATATGTTTCAATTAGAGTTTATTAATCCCAATTAGGGCATGTATTTATTTTTTAGAGTTTTAGTGTTTTTTAGAATTTTTTAAGGATTTTAAGATTTGGGGAGGAGACATTTATGATTTATTAATCCAAATTAGAATTTATATTTAATTTTAAAAAAATAATTATCGAGGGTCACGCGTTAATATCGATCGAGTGCACTGCGTGAGTGCCGAATCGAAAATTTTAAATTAATTCACTTTACATGTGAATAAATTTGAGTTTGGGTCATTTTGCTGCTTTATACTATATAAACCTTTTTTTTTAACCAAAGATTCCAATTAACTTTATCTTTTCTCTAACTTTCAATTTCCAAGTAGGAGGGTTACGTTAAAAACTAAATAATGAAGATTGTTATGAATTTCGTGAAAGGTGTTTTCCCATATTAATATATTATAGAAATTGAGGCCAATTCAGCCGAAATCTTTAATTGCACATTCGGTATTACATTTTCTATTACATACTCGATTATTTTATTTTTTCATTTTTTTCTTTTATTTCAATTTTTTATACTTTAGTTTAATTTTATACATACTATTTATGATGCATCATACCCAATTAGAATGCATTATAATTTTTTGTATTTAATTTTCAATTTTTAGTTATTAATTGATTATTTGAAATATTAAATACTAAAAAATTATATTAAATCCTAATTGATAGGATGAACCCTAAATAACAAGTGTAAAATTAAACCAAAACATAATAAATTAAAATAAAAAAAATTAAATTAATTTTTAAAAAATAGAGTGTGCAATAAAAAATGCACTACCAATCTTTTACGTTTTATTTCAAATAACTCTCGTGTGTGTATTGGTTTTTATTTCAAATGAAATAAAATATTAGAAATATAATCCACACACAAATAAAATAAAATAAAATATAATATAATAACCTTAGTGCATACTTATGCATTATTTAATATAATTAAGAATCCCACCTACTTTAGTCCACCCTATGGCCCATTGATATAATAATTAACAACGGTCCCCTAAAAGGCCGTTGTCTTGATACATCAAAAATTTCAACAAAATGTGAATAATGAATGCCTATCCTCACGATGGGATCGATTCTCTATTTTAATTTTGTATTTTATCAAATGAAAGTGAATATTATTAAAAAAAAATCAAACAAGTTACATTTCAAAGCTAAAATTTATTAGAAACAGAGGATGGAAAAATAAATTAAAAAATTACACATGAATCAATCATGATCACTGAGTCTCCGTCAAAACACTTTATATATATTCGAAAAAGAGCCATGCCACCAACCCACTTCAAATGAGGTACCACCATACCAGCTAATTTATCTGAAGCCTTATTTCCTTCCCGATATATACGAGGGACTCTGAACTGTACCCCACGAAGCAATCTGAATAATCTCAATAAACGCACCTTGACCCTCCAAGGAATGAGACCAATCTGCCTTGTAAAAATTCTCACCATCAGTATTGAATCCACCTCTAACCAGGCATGAGACATCCCTTGATTAAAATTCAATTTTGCATTTTATAGTTGGGTTAATTGCTAAAAAGAATTTACTGCTTTTGAACATATTTGAAATTTAAATAAGAATTTTTAAAGCATTGCAATAATAATTTGACATTTTGATTTGTAGGAAAATAGACAACCCAAAAAAAATTCGATGGCTGGAAAATTGACGTTGCACAATAAGAACTCTCTTATTCGACACCCCAAATCTGAATTAATCTGTATACATGGAAAAAATATTGTTACATCATAATTCTAATAATTGAAAAAAAATATTGAGGGTGTTTAATTTCCTACAAATCAAAAGGTTATGTGTTCAATTTTTAGAAATTAATAAAATGATAGGCACATATGTTAATTAATTAGATAAGAAGATCAATTTTATTTAGTTATGACAAAAAAAAGGAACTAAATGAAAATTCATGTTAGAAAGATTGAATTGGAATATTTCAAACAACAATTTTATCAATAACAATGTATAATTTTCCATGATTAAAGAACATTTGATTTCTTTGAAAACTATTTTTCTAGGAGATAAATGCAGAGCAGTACAAATCAACCATCTATAAGTAAAAAATAAAAAAAAATGTTACAAATCTTAATTTTTCAAGTAAAAAAATAATAAATAAGATTGCAAAAATTTATTAAAATACAATGATTGTAATCTAAATCGTCGTGGAAAATGCAAAAAAAAAGAAGAAGAAAATTTACTACAATAAATATCATTACGGTTGTCTATTGATTCATAATTGTTGTATATTATACAAAAACTGTTATCTAAAGTATAATATCGTGTGATAGACAACATTTTACACAAGAACTATTGTCCATCACACGATTTTACCATAATGTATCTATAGATATTTTAAAAATTGTGTTAAATTGAAAATATATGTCAATGTGATGTTTTTTTTTTCTTGGCAATTAACCTTTATGGATTAATGCGTATTTGAGTGAACATTAATTATATTAATAAAGGCATGCTTAGGTACAACCCTCCACAGCTGTTGAGGGTGAGTTGACGTGTGACGGCACGGCCGTCTCGCATGCCAGCCTCACATTTGGCGTATGCCCTTTAACGCCGTTACCATATGCCGTCGCCCATTGTCTCGTCACGACTTTTCAAAATTTGCACACATATTACAAAAACCATGTATGTGCGTGACAATTTTTAATAGATTAATTTTTATGTTCAATCAAATTTGAACTATGACTTTATTAAATTAATTGATGTTCAGTCAAATATGAACTACGAATTTATAACAAGTTCACCAATTTCCACCATATTTGTAATTTCAACACTATTTTTAAAAATATAAAATAACTAATGACACCACTAATTCTCAATTTGCAGTAAATTCGACACATTAAACTTCTCCGTCGATCAGAATTCCGATGTAACAACTTGAAACAAGAGTGACGGATCGAAGTTTTTCTGACCTATAGATATCTCAAATTGTTTAAGTTCGTGGGAGTTTCTAAGTGTTGAAAAAAAAGTCGACGTCGAATTTTAAATCGTCGGAAAATTTTGAGAATATTGAATTTGCTACTGTATAAATTAAAATATGGTGTCATTAAAAGGTGCCCGCTTAATTGGAGCATAATTTAAATGCCTCTTACGACGTAGTAATTCAAATCGGGTGCATGTTTTTTATTTATTTTTATGATCATAGTAATCTGCAGTCACTGTCGGAGAGTGCACATTACATACATAAAATTTTACTTCTATACAATAACGTGCAAATCACATAGAATAAGTAACGGGCACACATTTTTTATTTGCAATAACTATCTATGTAGTTTATACTTTGTTTTATATTAATGTTTCTATTATTCTAACAATAAATAAATATTCACAATTCATTGATTTACTCACAAGAGAAGTATGATTGTACGAGAGGCCATAAAACTCGCACCAAACCACATTGTATTATTCATCCTATTTTTAATTACACTTTTCATCGGGAAAAAAAAAAATCACCATGGTTGAGTTCCTGATTATATATGTGATATATCGATTAACCTATGGATATTCTCATTAATGATATATTGATATTTTGATAAATAAAAAATAGAAAAGTAAAAGGGCTAAAAGCCATAATTAATTTACAAAATAACATGAGAACAATAGTTTGAATTTTTTAGATTATTGTATACACTAAATGTATACAATAATTTAAAGATAATTATCTTTAAATTTTCTTTTAAAGTTTGGACTTAACTGACGTTTCAGATAAATTAAATTAATCTACTTTAATTTCAGAGCTCATTAATACCATTTTATGATATATATATATATATATATTAAATATATAATTAATTAACATGAGCCGCCGACGATTTAATTTTAAGGTATATATGTTTGAAAAAAAATAGAAAATAAAAAAATTAAAAAAATGCCCCGTCTCATGGTTGTGGTGGTCTCACATGAGACAGTGCATTTTATATTTTTTTTCCCAAACATATATCGCAAAAACTCCTGTGCATAAGATGTATATGAGACGGTCAACGCGTTGACTCGGTCAAAGCGTTGACAAAAAAAATTGTGAAAATTGGTGATACTTTTTAGGGATACAATTGATACTTTTTTTTAATTTCGAATGATATTTTTTAGTGTGTCAATTGATACTGATCTTAACAGTTTTTTTCTTTATTTTTTTATTCTGCCCAATACTTTTTATTGATACAAATGATACTTTTTAGCCTTTGAAATGATACTTTTCAGTATTATGAATGGTACTAATTTTGACCGATTTTTTGGTTAAAGCATTGATCGGGTCAACACACGTTGACCGTCTCATGTACATTTTATGTACAAGAGACTTGCCCAACATATATACCATAAAATTGAATCGCCATCCACTCATGCACTGCGATCATTAATTAATTATTTCAAAATAAATATATATCATAATATGAAATTAATGAGCTCTAAAATT
Organism: Perilla frutescens; assembly: GCA_026008535.1. NCBI lineage: Eukaryota > Viridiplantae > Streptophyta > Magnoliopsida > Lamiales > Lamiaceae > Perilla > Perilla frutescens. The sequence goes on along the minus strand of BRKX01000013.1, from coordinate 56,054,174 downwards.
AATGTTAATTAATTTAATTTTTTTGCGCAGTGCACTGGCCTGATGTTAACGCATGGACTCGTATACTACACTTGATAATTATTTTTTTGTATATAATTCTAATTGAAATTAATAAACTCTAATTGAGACAGTATAAATATTTTTTTTTCAAAGATTTTTTTTTTTTGAAAAAAGAAAAATTTTACATGGTATTTTCGAGTTTGGGGCGGATATTTGAGTCGATTTAACACATCTAACGAATTATGACCCGTTAAACAGTGAGTCGTTAATAAAATAATACATACTTTAAAAATTCCCCTCGTCACGCGATATATACCTTGTATTAATATAAATGCAAGAGTTGAAATCATATGATATGTACGACATCTAATTTCCGCAACTCACTCACTCACCCCACGTGCTGCGCCTCCTCCCTCACGTGCCATGCATCGACAAACCTCGCATCACTTCGCTGACGTGTTCCACCACCGCCACGTCACCCGCCCATGAATCTCCCCGCCACGTGTCCTACTATAAATTGCCCCCTCCTTTATCCATTAAAATTGATTCCTCGCTTCATTTTTTCCTCCTCGGGTTAAAAATAAAACAGAGGATTAGGCAAAAAAAAAAAAAAATCGAGCGAATTTCTAGAGAGAGAAAATTCCCGAGAGGGTGGGAGAAAATTCCTGAAGGAAAAACACAAGGACCTCTTTTCGTTTCCCTCTCTGTGTGTATGAGGAGATGGCGACGCCGGGGATACAGAACGGCGGCGTGTCGGTGATAGCGGCTGCGCCGACGGTGGCGCCGGTGGATCAGAGCGGACGGTCGCTGAGGCTTTCGTCTCCGATTAGGATTTTCCTGTTCTTCCATAAGGCGATTCGAGCGGAGCTGGATGGCCTTCATCGGACCGCCTTGGCTCTGGCCACGAATGGAAGCGGCGGCGACATCAAGCAATTGATGGAGAAGTGTCATTTCTTAAGGTCAATTTACAAGCACCATTGCAATGCGGAAGACGAGGTTTGTGCTGAATTTTTTTTATCCGGTTGGTTTTTTGCTGTGTGTACGAATTGGATGCTGCTTTTGTTGATTTACTTCACTGAAATTTGTGTGGACTAGAAATATGTTGTATTATGCATTTGGTTGATATAATTGGGGCTGTAGAAGCATTTCTGATGTAATATCTAGAATTTAGGACCTTATGTAATTTTTTTCCTTTTTCTCGGAGTTTCCTTTTATTCCGTGTTACTTGTTTTCTGTTCGGCAGTTAATATGATTATTATGCAACTTAGTTAAGTTTATTTAGTTTTTTGAGGCCTTTTTGCAAACAAGCTTTAGTAGATCGTGTTGTTCACTTTTTTGTTTCCAACTTTTAGAAGCTTAGTTTTGTAGGATACGGAGTGCAAACTCCTGCAATTTCACTTAATCAAGAACTCACGACATGATTTGTAGTCCGTGATACTTGATATGTGGTTGTTAGATTAGAAAAGTAATTAATATAATCATTGGAATTTTGAATAACCTAACAAGGCAGCTAAACCTGAATCTGCTTTTCGTTATCATGCTTTTTGTTGTGATAACTGATTTCCGTTTCTCAACATTTTGTTGTTTAAAAGCAAGTTGGAACGGTATTTTCTAGTGCAAACTGTATATGTTGAACAATGAAAGCGTGTACATATCTCTTCAGGGTAGGGCAATTGCTCTTTGAAGTTTCACGTGCTTTCATTATGTGCCGCAATATCTCATACATAAGGAAATAACTTAACCCACTATGTTTCTTTAGGAAACTTTATCAGACTTATTCAAAGCTCAGTTTATTGTTATCTTCTTAAATTTTAGTTCAATGTCCACTTGAATTCCAGGTCTTGTAAAATGTAGGGGATAATAAAGTGTTTCATTTAGTTGTTAATTGGCTATAGCTTTATGGCCCAAGTTATTGCATGATTACTTATGGTGCCCTTGAGGTGCTGTCTAAAAACAACAATACAAAATTAAAATCTCACACCTGATGATATTTCAAGGGTGAAAGACCAAGTTATAGATATTCTCCCTAATTGCACGTATTGTGACAGGTTATATTTCCTGCACTTGACATCCGTGTGAAGAATGTGGCGAGGACTTATTCCCTTGAGCATGAGGGGGAAAGTGTGCTTTTCGATCAGCTGTTTACATTGTTGGAGAATGATATGAAAAACGAAGAAAGCTACAAAAGAGAGTTGGCCTCTTGTACAGGAGCACTTCAAACATCAATTAGTCAGCACATGTCTAAGGAAGAGGAGCAGGTTTAGTCTTGGCCTCTCTGGTTTTGCTTTATAAATCCCCTTTGCCACCATATTTCTGGTTTCACTTTGTGGAAAAATTGAAGGGATAAACATAATCTATTGAAAATGCATCCTTTATAATTAATAAAAGTTTTGACTAAGTTGTCCATAAGGAAAGAGGATATTATATTATTAGCTTGGAAGTGATGGCATGGATTTTTTAGTTATTATATCAGAGTTTGGGTGGATCCAAAACCACTCAGCAAAAGGTTTTATAGTAGAAAAGGATGCATTTCTACATTAATTTGCTTGGGGATTGAGATTTGGGCAATGTTTTCATCATTTCAACCTGATGCATTAATGTTTTGTTTTCAATTTGATAGGTATTCCCATTGCTTACTGAAAAGTTCTCGTTTGAGGAGCAGGCATCATTAGTTTGGCAGTTCTTGTGCAGCATTCCTGTAAATATGATGGCAGAATTCTTGCCATGGCTTTCATCGTCAATTTCGCCAGATGAAAGACAGGATATGCGTAAATGCTTGCACAGAATAATCCCAGATGAAAGACTGCTTCAACAGGTTAGTTAGTTTGTCTAGAAACAGAAGCAGAAGTCACTTTCTAGTCCTGTTTTCTGACGTGCCTTCTTGTCAATGAAGATTATATTTAACTGGATGGATGGAGTAAAGGTTAGCAACAAGCGTAAACGTTGCGTGGATGATCCCAGACTCTCCAGTTTCTTGGTTAATCTACCTAAGAAAGGAGATTGCTCTCATGCATCTTCCTGTACTACCGAAAGAGAGCTCCTGCTATCTGATTGTAGTGCTATCAGGTCTTCGCTATACCATCCAGTGGATGATATATTGCATTGGCATAAGGCTATTGAGAAGGAACTGAATGATATAGCTGAAGCAGCTCGAAGTATAAAGTTAACTGGAGATTTCTCGGATCTATCTGCCTTTAATAGAAGGCTTCAATTTATAGCTGAAGTCTGCATTTTCCACAGGTATTAATTTTTCATTTTATTGAGTTTAAATTTATGCGTCCCAAATAATTTCTTTTGGTACTTTTTCTGGACATTGAAGGATGATTTACAATAAGTCTACTTTTGTTGCAGCATTGCTGAGGACAAAGTTATATGCCCTGCTGTAGAAATGTCCTTTGTCGAGGAGCATGCGGAAGAAGAAAGTGAATTTGACAAGTTCCGATGCTTGATAGAAAGTATTGAAAGTGCTGGAGCCAACTCATCTGCTGAATTTTATTCTGAATTGTGCTTACAGGCTGATCACATAATGGAAACAATAAAGAAGCATTTTCTCAACGAGGAAAAACTGGTATGTTATTCGTGCTCTGCTTGTTTCTGTTACCATATTTGCATATGTACTTGTGTATAACTGGCAGAAAGGTCTATGTCTCTTATCAAGTAAGACATCTGAACTTGAGTTATATAAATCATGTGTATAGCTGCATCGATAAGGAGGTCCATTATCATTGATAAAAGACTGGTTTGATACATTCAACTGTTAATGAGACTTCATTTCAGTGTGTCTAGATGTCTCAATGAATTATATTGCAGGTTCTTCCACTTGCAAGGAAGCATTTCAGCCCTGAACGGCAGCGAGAACTTCTTTATCAGAGCTTGTGTGTGATGCCACTGAGATTGATAGAGTGCGTCTTACCATGGTTGGTTGGATCACTGAGTGAAGAGGAAGCTCGGTGCTTTCTTTGTAACATGCACATGGCAGGTATACCTTGAAGCCCCTTTTCCTTAATCTGGTTTTCATTAATTTATTCTATTTCCCAACAATGGATGCTTATGATTTCTTCTAAGCAAATGATATTATTGCAGCTCCAGCATCAGACACTGCTTTGGTTACATTGTTCTCGGGCTGGGCATGCAAGGGTTATCCTAGGGAAATCTGTTTGTCTTCTAGTGCAGTTGGTTGTTGTCTTCCCAAGGAGTTTTATGAAATGCAAGAGCATTCTGGCAGATCATGTCGTTACTGTGCCTGTGCAAGCACTTCTAGTGCAACTTTCGGACAAACATGCGAGAAGACAGTTGATCAGGGAAACTTGGTTTGTTCAGTAGAAAATAATGCTTGCAATGTCTCAAAGACAGAATCTCCAAAAGCTTCTAACCAGTCTTGTTGTGTTCCTGGCCTAGGAGTGAATAGCAATAGTCTTGGGATGAGTTCCCTAGCTGCAGCAAAATCTTTACGCTCACTATCCTTTGGTCCAAGTGCTCCTTCTCTCAACTCTAGTCTTTTTAACTGGGAAACAGATAATAGCACCAGTATCAGCGGCCATACATCAAGACCAATTGATAACATTTTTAAATTTCACAAAGCAATCCGGAAAGATTTGGAATTTCTAGATTTTGAATCTGGAAAACTAGGTGATTGTGATGAAACTTTCATGCGACAGTTTACTGGTAGATTTCGTCTTTTATGGGGTTTATACAGAGCTCATAGTAATGCAGAGGATGATATTGTGTTTCCTGCCTTAGAATCAAAGGAAACTCTTCACAATGTTAGCCATTCTTACACCTTGGACCACAAGCAGGAAGAAGAACTTTTTGAGGATATCTCATCTGCACTAGCTGAGCTCTCTCAACTTCATGAGAATTTGAGTGCAAAAACTGCAGTTGGAAATTTGGGTGAAAGTGTCTTGGGTTCTTTAAATCGTGCTGATTGTTTGAAAAAATACAATGAGCTGGCTACAAAGATTCAGGGCATGTGCAAATCCATTAAAGTAACTTTGGATCATCATGTTCTGCGAGAAGAGGTTGAACTTTGGCCACTGTTTGACAGGCATTTTTCTGTTGAGGAACAAGACAGGCTTGTTGGCCGCATTATTGGAACAACAGGAGCAGAGGTGCTTCAATCAATGCTGCCTTGGGTAACATCTGCTCTTACTCAGGAAGAGCAAAACAAAATGATGGACACATGGAAGCATGCAACTAAGAACACTATGTTCAGTGAGTGGCTTGATGAATGGTGGGGAGGGACCCCTGCAGCATCATCACAGGCATCCACTTCAGAAAATAGTATCTCACAAGGTACTTGTGGAAATCAGTCAGTTACTTTGCACTTTTACATACTAAGTCAATGTTTGAGTTTGTTACTAGTAGGATTTGCTACTAATTTTCTAGGATGAAGCCTCATAAGTGTTATATGTGTCCTGTTTTCAGAATATGATGTGCATGAATCTGTGGACCAAAGTGAACATACATTTAAGCCTGGGTGGAAAGATATATTCCGAATGAACCAAAATGAGCTTGAATCAGAGATACGGAAGGTCTCTCGTGATTCGACCCTTGATCCAAGAAGAAAAGCGTATCTCATTCAAAACCTAATGACCAGGTGCTACCATCTTGCTATTTTCTGATTGTTGTTTTTGGTTGCAATAGTTTTCATATTGGTTAATTTGATCTTGCAACATAAACTTGGATTCCTGTAACTATTGTTTAGTCGGTGGATAGCTTCTCAGCAGAAATTCTCACAATCGAGAACTAGTAAAGCTGATGATGATAAAGATTTACGTGGACGGTCTGCATCATTTCGTGATCCTGAGAAACAAATCTTTGGATGTGAGCATTACAAAAGAAACTGTAAGCTGCGTGCTGCTTGCTGTGGCAAGCTGTTTGCATGCAGGTTCTGCCATGATGAAGTCAGTGACCATTCAATGGAAAGGTATTTCCCGAAGAAGAGATTAGATTGTTTGGAGATTGTGTTTCTTCATTAGGGATTTCTCTTATTATTTTATTAATTCTGCAGGAAAGCTACATCTGAGATGATGTGTATGAATTGCTTACAAATTCAGCCAGTTGGACCAGTTTGCACAACACCTTCTTGTAATGGGCTTTCAATGGCGAAGTACTATTGCAGCAGTTGCAAGTTCTTTGATGATGAACGGTAAGCTTTCATCAGATTGAGTTGCATTCATGCAGTCTGTTAATAGAATATAGTTTTTACCTAGTAATTGAAACTGGAAGGACCATATTGCTCCCATTAATGTGGATAGGGTTTGTTTAGAGTTGATCTTAATCTATCCAGTTGGGTGATATATGAATGGATCTGTCAGTAATAGAATATGGAGTGACTACTTGCTTTGGTGACTTAATGATTTTTGTCGTCTATCTTTTAAATACGTCACCCCATGTCTGGCTTTTGCTTTTCAGGGATGTTTATCATTGTCCATTCTGCAATTTGTGCCGTGTTGGAAAAGGTCTCGGTATAGATTTCTTTCATTGCATGACATGCAATTGTTGCCTTGGAATGAAAATAGTGGACCACAAATGCAGGGAGAAGGGTCTTGAAACTAACTGCCCAATATGCTGTGACTTTTTGTTCACATCAAGCACAGCTGTCAGGGCTCTTCCGTGTGGCCATTACATGCATTCTGCTTGTTTTCAGGTCTGTTCCTTTATCCGTTTCTAGATTCCATTTCTATCTTCGATGAGCAATTCACATTAGTGCATGTACTCACCCCTCTATCTCTCATTCATACCAGGCATATGCTTGCACGCATTACATCTGCCCAATTTGCAGCAAGTCAATGGGAGACATGTCGGTAAGGATGAGCTTTTCCAATTGAAAGTTTTTTATTTTTTCATAATAATATTGTTTGTGTAATTGAGCTGAATGTAAGTATAGATTGCAAGTTAATGATTTTCCTCTAGTTGTCTTCGAGATGCATTTATTTCAGTCATCAATAATCACCACAAAACGCACAGTGCGCACATAGGGCAGGAATTCCATACGTTGGCTTATGTGATGAGACTTAAGAGTTTGACGGCAGTAGACTTTATACGATTCTGTGTTGAAAAATCCAAAGCACCACCTGTCTATCTGCTTTCATATTAGGGTGGTCACTGTTTTAATTTATGTTAGATCACTCTACTCTTGGTAAAAGGATGATGCAAATCAATCAATAGAAGTAAATAGTCAATAGGAAGATAACCTGACATTCAAAGTAGAATTCTTCAGGCTCACCATTATGCTTCTGCACATGCGTTTTTTTTACTTGTACAGAGTTGAGATGTGACATTTTCCCTCCATCTTCACACGCTACATTTTGCTGAGGCTCATATTATCGAGTCTAGTAACCATATTTACTAAGAAAGCTCTCTCGTCCAGGTCTACTTTGGAATGCTCGATGCTTTAATGGCTTCAGAGGTGCTTCCTGAAGAATATAGAGACGGGTGTCAGGTGAGCATCTATCTTTCTGTCATATTTTGTATCAGGCATCATCTTTTGCACGATGGATCGAGTCGTTAAATTCTCGGTTTGCAGGACATCTTGTGCAACGACTGTGATAGGAAAGGAAGTGCACCGTTTCATTGGCTGTATCACAAGTGCGGCTCGTGTGGTTCGTACAACACGAGAGTAATCAAGGTCGATCGGGAGACTTGTTCTAGTTAACTAGAGAAAGGGGTTCGTCTATTCTTCCCAGAATTCATTTGTGTATAAATGGTTGGTGGTACCACGGTGGGCTACTACACATCATGTAAATGCTCTCAAATGTTTTTTTGAACAAAATTTTGTTTTGTTTTGTTTTGTTTTTCTTTTCTTGTTTTTGTATCTGATTTTTCCTTTATATACGTGGAATAGATAGCTCCATTATGTGAATGGCACTCTGCTTGGTAGATGTCAACATGAGCATAATAAAATCGATAGAATTTTCCTTCAATTTCCCTTCTTGAACGTGTCTTACCTTGTGATGATTTCGTAATCAGCAAATAAAGGCATAAACTTTCCATTTTTTAAATTAAACATCATTTCTAGTGTTGGTAAAATGGATCTAGCTTTTTTGATTCACTTAGCCCTCCTGAAATAAAAAATACGCTCTGCAATATGTGTGTGTGTGTGTGTGTGAGTATTGAGAAATGCAATGTATATGTATTTAATACTACAATGTACGTTGAATTTGATGCTACGTGCTGAAGTTTGAATTAAATTCCACTAATGTCTAGTAAGTATAGTCTTGTTTGTCGTACGTAGTGTAGTTTGTTTCTTCTGCTCCCAAATAATAACTATAAAGTCCCTTTGTCATAAAAGAAAAACTATATATAGAAGGTTAATTACAATAAATACGCTAATTTTGTTATAATTTGCAATTTAGACATGAATTTTGAAACATTACAATAAAGCATAATCTTGTAATTATTTGCTAAATAGGCACAATTTATAATAATATGAAAATCAAACACCATATTTTATACCAATCTTTATTGTATTAATAAAATTCAAATTATGATTATGATATATATCTACATAATTTTACAATATTTAATGTTATGTATTAGTTTTCTCTCGATGAAAAATTTGGGGTTTCTATTTTACAAAAAATATAAGATTATATTTTAATTGTAACATTTCAAAGTTCGTGTCAAAATGTATATATTTAATCGTAATTAACCCATATATATATGTATATATGTATATATGTATTATTCTTGCCCACACACACACCCATATCTAAAATTAAAGAAAAGCGTCCTTTATTAAAAAGAAGGAAAAGAGAAAGCAATCGGGAAATAATTCAAATCGAGTCACTCTAAAGGAAAGATTGCACGAAACGCGCATAAAAAGACTAATAGTAATCAAATATTTCTTTTCTTGAAAAAAAAAAAAAACAAACTACTAATTTATTTCCAATTTACTGTTAAGAGTTGTGACCTTATATAATATAATATACGTATATATATATATATATATATCATACAGATACGATAATAATATTACTGAAATACTATATTTTCCATATTATTGACCACTTGACGCCAGCATACAAGAAAAATGAAATAGAAAAAGAAAATGCTGTAAATTGAATCATCTCTCTCTCTCTCTGGAATTCGACGAGCTGAGGTAATTCCTTAAAAAACCCTAGCTTCTATCGGTGAATGATTTCCCATTTTGAGCCCGTGTTTTTCTGTAGATGTTGCTGTTAGGGGTACGATGTGCTTTTCGGCGATTTGAAATCTGTGTGGAATAGATCTTGCATACAGCTTGAATTTCGTACTATTGTTTGTCATCGGGAAACCCTTATTTTGTTGAATTTTTGTTTTGCGTTGATTCCGAGAGACGTTTTCCAGCGATCCGAGGCATTGGAATTTTCAACCATTCCAGCTCGTTTCCTCCCGAAGATTTTGGAATTTGTAATTCGTGATTGCATTTGCTTGCAGATTTGCAGACAAAGCGACTGCATGTAAGTTGTACGCGAAACGTGAGTCTTGATGCATTTGGCGGAATGTTTTTCGGATGCTGAAATATAAATGATTGGCTTTTGAAGGTCGCGAGAGAAGGAAATTAGAAAGGGAGAGAGGTCGGCTTTGATTAAATTTTGAGAAAGACAAGGGAAAGCCGGTGAATTTTGGAGAGGAGTTATGGCGGGGACAAAAATGGAGGGGCCATCGGCGCCTGCCTTGCGGCGAGACCCGTATGAGGTGCTTTCTGTTTCCAAGGAATCTTCTGATCAGGAAATTAAGACTGCCTACAGAAAGCTTGCACTAAAGTACGTTTCTTTGGTTCACCATTTTCGCTGTTTTCATCCTCCTATGTATTCCTTTCTTCTTTTCAGAAGCGTTCTCCTATATATTTTTGGCTCGGTACATTATTGTTATTTATTTATTTGGCACATTTTGAGTCTCTAAGCAGAATTTGTGCATTGTCTTACAGCAGAGTTTGATGAACTTGAGTTAGTTTTAGTGGCAAGTCGTATTGTTTAGATATTCGTGGCATCTTTACGATAAATATTTATATTGGCTAGGACTTAGGTTGATTGGGAAGTTAAGTGTTCACATAATCTACTGGTAGTAATGGTGACTTATCTAATAGTTAGATTGGGCATGTCTGATTATGTTTTTGTTTAGTGACTGTTGTGAAATTTGTTGATTTTTCACTGTGAAAACAGAAAATGGATTTCATTGGGCTCTGTTTTGTTAGTGGATCTTTTGATCATGTTGTTGGATTTTACCTTTATAATATCAGAGTGTTGTGAAGGTACTAGTGATGGATTTGCTTATACTTTTGGGAAGTATAGTAAGAAGATGTGGATTAGCTCTAGGATACAGAGTTCTCTTTCATTAACTTGGGTACTATGTGTTTGAATTTTGATCAAAAGATGAGTCACCTTCTAAAGAACGAGAAACTACCACTACCAACACATGGACCAACAAACTTTATGTTTATAAGTTTCCTTTGACTGGCTAAGGACAAGTCCTATTGGTTGTCAGGTATCATCCGGATAAGAATGCTAACAACCCGGAAGCTTCAGAGCTTTTCAAGGAGGTTGCATATTCCTATAGTATTCTCTCTGATCCAGAGAAGAGGAGACAATATGATAATTCAGGATTTGAGGTACTCTTCTGTCTTGTTAGTTTTTTGTTTTCTGATTTTATTCTTCTTCCAAGTGGATATACTAATTTAAAAGAGTTCCTTGTTGCTTTCTAATTGAATTGGGCCACATAAGCCATCTCAGAATTGTTTCAAATAGGTGCTTACTGTGCATGTATACCTAAACAGACATCGTATAAGAAACAAAGATTTTTACCCTAATTTAGTGTCTTTTTATTAGTAATTGATCTTAATTTTTTCAGACATTTATGTGAGGATGTCTTTTAATTTCTTTGCCATCTGTTGTTGGTAATAAGGCCCTTGATTCTGAAGGACTGGACATGGAGATTGATTTGTCAAATCTCGGAACTGTCAACACAATGTTTGCAGCTTTATTCAGGTTTTATTCTTTTTCAAAAAAATAATTATGTCATATTATGATTAACTTGTAAGCTCAAATATTCTCTACACATTTGGATAGCAAACTGGGTGTGCCTATCAAGACTACAATTTCTGCTAATGTTCTGGAAGAGGCTTTGAATGGAACGGTCACGGTTAGACCTCTACCTATTGGAACTTCTGTGAGTGGAAAGGTCCGTAATCCTTTACCAGAATTAAAAAAAAAAGGGCCCAGTCATGATACTACTCTCATCTTTCATTACTTTTTTGTTTGATCTAATGATCACTCTATTATCCAATAATTAACAGGTTGAAAAACAGTCTGCTCACTTCTTTGGTGTAACTATTAGTGATGAACAAGCAGAATCAGGAATAGTAGTTAGAGTTACTTCAGCCGCACAAAGCAAATTTAAGGTGCTTATCTAAGCTAGCTTTAATTTTTGAAATACTTTGTGCTGTCTGCAATGGATGGAAAACATTTGTTTCTCTTATTCTAGTTAACCCTTATATTTACTTAACTGGAGATGGCTTTACGGATTCTTTTCCTTAGCTCTCTATTTATGCTCATATTTAAGTTTGAAAGTATACTTGCTGAAAGAAAGAAAAAGGAATGGAGATCATTCTTTCACCTTTTCTCTATGATGTTCTTATAAATGCAGATTAGTTCCTCTCTAACTTTTCTGTTACATGTTATTTTCAGCTCTTGTACTTCGAACAAGATGCAAATGGGGGATATGGTTTGGCATTGCAGGTATTGTTGCTTCTATTTCCATTTTTTTTCATCAATGTGCTATTATTTGCTTTATCTTTTTCCTCTGCTGGATGTCAAAACTTCAAACTTTACTGCAGCTCTCCTCTATTTGTAGCGTTTGGGGGTAGGGGTGGGGGTGGGTCATTTTCTCTCATTTCAGTTGCGCAATTAAGTTCAGGCTGCTCTAATATTAAGTTGAATTTTGTAAGTTTCTCGAGGTCTGCTATGTGGAGGCTTGAATCTCATATTCCTTTTCATGTTCTGGACTTTCGTCATCCAACTATGTTCATTATCTTTGGAGCTGCACTTGTAATACAATTGTTTGAGCAGAAATGACTTCTGAATTCTCTAATGGAGAAACATACCTCTTTTTGCTGACTTGTGCCACTGTTAATACAGGAAGACAGTGAAAAGACAGGCAAGGCTACATCGGCTGGAATGTACTTCTTGCATTTTCAAGTGTATAGGATGGATTCAACTGTAAATGCGGTGTGTACTCTCTCCGTTCTTTTAACTTGAGCTCATATTTGATTATTTTATTGATGAGTGTACTTGCTTGGTGATGTAGTTGGCAATGGCCAAGGACCCAGAAGCTGCTTTCTTTAAAAGGCTGGAAGGGCTTCAACCTTGTGAGGTCTCGGAACTGAAAGCCGGCACTCATATATTTGCTGTATATGGTCAGACCTTCTATTGGCAAACTTGTTTGTGTTTCTTGGCATTTAAATCTGAATGTTAAACTCTACTTCAGAGAAGATAGTAACTCGTTAGGGATCAATGTTTGTTGTGATTCCTGCAGGAGATAACTTCTTCAAACCTGCAACATATACAATTGAGTCCGTTTGCGCGAGGACATATGAGGATACAACGCATAAGCTTAAGGACATTGAAGCTCAGATTTTGAGGAAAAGAAATGAGCTACGACAATTTGAGACCGAATATAGGAAGGTATTTATCAGGCCCTGTTTAATGATTATTTTGTAGCAAGAGTTCTGGATACATTTACTAATATACAATCCCTCGCCCTCCTCGCTTTTCAGGCACTGGCACGATTTCAAGAAGTTACCAACAGATATAGTCAGGAGAAGCAATCTGTAAGTTTGCATTTCAAGATCATTCATGCGTTAATGCTTTTGTTGTTAGAATCTCTTTTCAGACTAAGTTCTGAATCTGAAGCGTATTCCCCTTTCAATCCAGTTACAGTTACTTTGTTTTAGGAAAACCTCTTTATACAAGGATGAAAATTTTGATTGCCTTCCATGAGCTGGTTTTTGGAATAGATATATATCACACGCGCGCGCACACTTATATATATGTATATATTAAAAAGCCTTATATTTTGAGACCCAGTTTCCAGTGTTGGTATTTGGTAATTGACACCATCTCTTGATACTTGCTTATGTACATTAAGCAAGAGATATTTATGCTATCTGAGGATACTTCTAATTTAGTAGGAGCTAGAGAACATCTTCATCAAACCCACGATTAGTTTGTACTGTTCACCTCATCTCCACTCAGAAGTATTTCATAAAAATATCATTATCTTTTCCTATTGCTCGAACCACTGCTTCTGGTTTTTTACTTTCCGACTTACCAAGTTCACCTCTTTCGTCGGTGGCTTTTGATTCTCATCATTCATGGCATTGCTTTAACAGGTTGATGAGCTGCTTAAACAACGGGATAGCATCCACTCTTCTTTTACTGTTTCAAGGTCTGTTGCTTTCCCTAGTGGGAGCGGACATTTTAGCAATGGAAGTAGCAGCAAACTTACTGGGGAGGATTTTAAATCCGAGAGTCCAGCAGAAGAGGGCAGTTCAGATTCGAAGGATAAATCTTCAAAGAAGAAATGGTTCAATCTTAACCTTAAAGGATCTGATAAAAAGTGAATGGTGTCAGCTCTCTACTCTACTCATTTCCTGGGGTTTGAAGTTCGTTCGTTCTTGCATTCATGCATTTTGGCGTGGCAGTTTTCTGTCTAAATAAGGCTCGCCCCTTATTATTTGGTGGAGTTGCATGCTATTCTCGAGGATGTTCGTTCCCGTATGGTTGGTTTGTCATATTATTTGCTGTAAAATGTTGGAAAAATGTATGTAATTAGGTCTCTATTCTTGGAGCTGTTCGTCGCCCGATGTTGGAGCTGGGATATAGTTTGTAGAACAGTAGAAAGAAATCGATTATATTTGTTCTGGTTTCATTGTAACAGTAATTTTTGTTTGTAACTCAATTCTTTACTTTGTCAGTTGCATTTGGCACAAGGGGTTCATGATTTTATGCTTGTTGATCGAGGTAATTGGCTACTTGGATGAAATTAATCAATCCAAGTTCTGAATTTTATTAATTATAGCCACTTTTTTATTTTTTATTTTTTAGTTCATGAGTCGTGTGATTGTTGATTACTAGGACTCAAAAGTGCTGCTTTCCATTCGTTCTCGTAAAATCTTGAAAAAAAATTATAGCTTTGACATAGCCTTTAAAAGATTAGGACATATTTTTTTGTTTATTGTTAAGGTTAATGGTGACTGACTAGATATTCAACTTTTTCTTTAGTTTTTGTTGTTTATTTCACAACTATTTTCTGGATTTTGTTGTTCTTTGCTATCATTCTTGTCCCTTGATGTTGCAGGTTATGGTCAGATCTTTATTAAAAATGATTAATTAATTTGAGTTTGATGGATTTGATTGCCGAGATGGTCTCAATTGGCCAAATCTAGCACGTTACCAAAGTTTTGATATTATTTTGGGCAAAATATCAGTTTTTTATTCAGATGTTTTAAGTGGTTTACTAAAATACGCAAAACACATCCTAAGATCCTTGTACTTTTGTGTTTTATTTCGATAGGTTCATGTACTATTTTTTTAAATTTTAGTAGGTTCGTTTATTTTGATAATTCATTTTCTCAAGTCTTATACTTTTTTGTTTGTTTCCAATGGTTCTTGTACAATTTTTTTTTTTTACTTTAATAAGTCCTTCTGCTTTTATATTTGATATTATCAAGTTCTTATTCAAAGAAACTAATAAATTTGTTTATTTTTTTCATTGTTTTAAATAACATTTGATTTTTTTTAAATAATTTATTTATATCACTTATTTATGCAATTACATTACACACGCACATAGGATTATACATATTTTAAATTGATGTAGCAATATATTTAAAATATAAAAGTTTTGGATTTTCCCGTCATATTTAGGGAATAAGGTAGGATTATTGCAATTCAATTCATGATTCAGATTGTTTGATACGTATATGGTGTCGTTTTAAATTTTTTAGAAACTTAATTCTCACTTTGATTTTGGATTACGAAAATGAGGAAACATAAAACCAACCAAAATCAATAATGTATAGATTATGCTTTAAAATTGTAGATGTTAAAACAATATTTTAAAAACTGCTACTCCCTCTGTTTCGTTTTGTTTGTTGTTTTAGGTTTTTTCTTTTGTGTCAAAATGTTTGTTGTTTTAAATATTTTGACACCGTTTCTTTCAAATTTAACCTTACAAATATATGAAAAGAGAAAAAAATTTCAACTTTTTAAGAAAATATAAGTGAATATAATTTTATATAATATAAAAGGGAGAAATATATTAGTCTAAAAAAATAATTGTTAATTCTAGATTAAAATTCTAAAATAACAAATAAAACGAAACGAAGGGGGTATTTTGTACACATGAATTCTATGTTGTTACTGATGTTCATAATAAGTAACTCAATCAGATATATTTGTACTAATTCATAATATTGAGTGTTGCTAAAGTCACTAGCTATCAAAACAAGTTTATATTTATTGACATTCGTGTTTTGTTCAAGTTCCAATATCTCATTCATTTACTAAACTGACCGATTCAATTAATGTTGAATTGTATATGTTTCGTTTATTAGTAGGTCAAGAATTAAAATATTCAAAAATTGATGATTTGATCACTGAGTGTTGTATATAAAAAGTAAAATGATATTTTAGAGAAATTTGATTATATAAATTTTAGAAAAATACTACGTTTGTAAATTTTGTTAATATAATGGTATTTCTCATGAATAAGGAACTAATTAATGATATGAAATATGGAAGTAAATGACCTATTAAAATAGATAATTATGTAAGGATCCTTTCAAACTAAAACTAATAATTAGTACAGGGACTTAAGAAAATATATTACAAAAGTAGAAGGAACTGCTAAACTAAAAAAATGTAGAGGGACTTATCGAAACAAAATATAAAAGTACAAGGACTTAAGAATGTGTTTTGCCTACAAAAATATTATGACATTTCATGAACAGTTTAATATATGACCTTTTTGAATTACTACGTACGAATTTAACATGCGATCAATTTTCGGACTTTGAATAGATGACGTATATTTTTTTATTCAAATATATAAATGACATGGAAAATTACTCGAGCGGCATAATATCTGGACGACATTATTTTAACTAAATAAAATTGAAAAAAAATATATTCATATATATCAACTATTCAAAGTCTGAAAGTTGATCACGTACATATGTTAGGTATTGAATTATTATTTATGAAAGACGAGTATATGTTAGACTAAAAACTGCTATTAACCTCCCCCCTTGGGGGAAATTTGATGTTAAATTATTATTAAATTTGGATTTTTTTATTCTTTCTCACAAAATGATATTTCATTTCTCATTGTCTAGTTATGTTCTGGTTGAAAATGAAATGATTTAATTTCTTTGTAAAAAGATGGGAGAGTGGGAATTGAGGAGTTCAAAGATCACAAATCCATATAAAGATGATGACCACGTAGTTGAAAAATATCATGATTGTACATATATAAAGATTAGATAAAATAGTACAAATAATAAAATAGTATGAAAAAGAGAATCATAATGGAATATTATGCATTCTTGATAAGCTTTAATATTTAAAAGAAATCAACCAATTTGAGAGGCCTAAGCTACATGCCTAGCTACATGTAGCACGTAAATATGGAAAATTATTTTAACCCTTCAATTGTGGATTAATTGTTAATTTCGCCCTTCCCATCTATTAAAATATAAAAAAACTGCCCACAAACAATGGCAGATTGAGAGGAAACCCCCCAATGATAAATTAATCAGTTATCTAAACTTGAAAACATGGTATATTATATAAAATTAATGGGAAAATTACACTTTAATATCTATATTTTGAATTATTTTTAAAATTAACGAAGAAGTACCCATTTTTCACAATTCATCAATTTAAAAGCCTGAAAATCGTACATAAGTGATTATCATGATTTTAGATTATTATTTTTTTACACAGTTGAGAAAATAAAATATTAAAATACGATTAATTGCTTAGGGCTTTCAAGTCAGAAAATTGATCAAATGCTGAATTTGCAATTATTTTTTTTTGAAAATTGATACTGCTCTGTTAATTTTGAAAAAGTGAATTATTTTTAAAAATAGAATAAAATGTAGGAATCAAAGTGTAATTTGCCCGAAATTTAATTGACCACAAAACGCCAGCTTAGGTCATCTGTTCCTAGACTAGTAAACTAGACAGATTATTTAGTCCCAAATTAAAAACAGATGTATATATACTAAAATAGTATTTTCAAGTGATGACCTAATCTACAAGAACGATTAACTCGTAACTACATAATTAATTAATTAATTATAGTAGGAAACTTGTCTTGACTTAACTTGAAACAACATTAATGATAATAATCTATTTATATATCAATGTAGAGACAAATTGCATTCCACTTGCAACTTCTGTGGCCCAAGTCATTGATTGCTTCCAAAACTTGGAAAAAAGATTGTTTATTTAAGGTTCTTTCTTAAAGAAATAGATATATAATTAAACATCATGTTTGCAATGTATTTATGATTAAATATCTGATTAATTATCTAAGTCTTTCTCAATGACCTAGTCCCTCACATGCGCTCCCACGCACATGTGTGTGTTTATCTATCTATCTATATATAGATATAGATATAAATTAAACACATACACACACATACGAAATATAATATGTATTTGGGTTCAAGAATACTAGTACAAGTTATTACTTTAATTAATTAATTAGTTCCCTTGGCCATGTAGGATTTTGTGAATCATTTGATTAATTTGCCTCTTCCCATAAACTATATACCATAGTGCAAAAAGATTTTATTAATTTTTATTTTATATTTGTGACAAAGAAGAAATTCATAGTTATTAGTACACTTTGATTGCATCTTATTTTTATACAGATATTAAATAAATAATGTGAGATAAACTTAGCTTACAAAGTAGCTATAATCATCTTTCAGGGTTTAAATTGATAATTCTCCTAAAAAGTATTGACCTGAATAACAACAAAGACAAATTACACTTTAATATCTACATTTTGAGCTTTTTTTTTTTTTCAAAAATAGGCCACTTTTTAAAAAATTAGCAAAACAATAGTCAGTTTTTCAAAAAAATTACAAATCTAACATTTGATCAATTTTCCGGTCCGAAAATCATACGTAATTGATTGTATTTTAAGATTTTTTGATTGGATGATTTTTTATGCGATTAGGGAAATATAGAAATACTAAAATACAATTTTTTTTTTGTAGGAAAATACTAAAATACAATCAATTACACAGGCTGAAAATTTGATCAAATGTTGTATTTGATTATTTTTTTTTTTTTGAAAAATTAGGTACTATTTTATTAATTTTGAAAAAGCAGTTATTTTTGAAAAAAAAAAGCGCAAAATGTATGTATCAAAATATAATTTACCTCAATAACAACATAACATCATCAAATATTTTTTTAATAAAAAAATATTAATATATCTACTTATAAAATTGGAATGATCGGAAGCTGTCCACGTGGCTAGAGATACATGGATAGTAACATTTTTTTTTTCTCCCCTCTACAATTAATTCTAAACTGCCCAATTAGCTTAATCGAAGGAACAATTTTAATTTAATTAATCCTATATGACATGTGCATGTGTCTCCCAACTAATGTGTTGTGTTAACAAATTATGTAGTGTTTATGTTGCCGTCTAAATGTCCACTTTATTAGCAACCCTAAGCACATTTTATTTGTCTTATTGATTGACCAAAATCCCTAATTAATTAATTAATTAATTAATTAATTAATTAACCCCTCTTAATTAATCTCTCAATTCACGGGACTTTCTATTAAGATTAATTTAATATCAAGAAAGCCCAAATGGACTTCACTATCAACATATTAAAATAGAGTAGACATTCTTGACTGTAATCTAGGCTTATTTATTAATTAATTAGACTATTAATTAAGTACTTAATTATTTAATTGTTGACATGTGTATTTAACTACAAATAAGGGATAGAGTCACTTCACATGACTTAAAGCCAACTCCACCAAATCAACACCTTTATTGTATTATAATTGAAGTAGGTAAGTATCACTTGGAATGCATACTTGGAGGGACTCATTAATCACTCCGAGTTTTTGTTGTGTTCTGGTTAACTCATTCACACGCGTTATTAGGGTTGTAAATGAACAGAGTCGCTCACGAGCTATTCGCAGTTCAGTTCGAAAAAAGCTCATTCGAAGTTCGTTCGTTTTCTAAATAAGCCGAGCTCGAGCCTCGAATTGAGCTCGATAAAATTTTCGAGTCGAGCTCGAACATAGTAGTATTCAGCTCGGTCAACTCGTGAACATGTTTGAGCTCGAGCTTTAATCGAACATATTCATGAATATTATAAATAATTCAAACGGGTAAATAAAATAAACTATTTTTTTCAAACTCGAGCTCGAATATGTAAATTATTCGAGCTTAGGCTTGTTTAGTAAATTTTCGAGCATTTCACGGACCGAGCTCGAATCGAATTTGAATATGATAAATATTTATTGAGCCGAGCTTGAACAAGAGAAAAAAAGCTCGATTCGAGCTCGAGCCGAGCTCGAGCTTGAATATTCCTTAACGAGTCGAGCTCAAACATCAATGTATTCAGCTCAATTCAGTTCGTTTACAACCCTACGCGTCACGTATATACAATATTGATGTGTACGTATGATGATATCGTGATAAAGATAAAACGATGGATCGCCACTAATTCGAGTCACCCCACATATAGGTAATTGGATTAATTAATCATGCTTTGAAACATATCCAAAAAAAGGGATTACAACTTGGAAACTAAGTCTCATATCATCTAATTTTTAAAAAATCCTTTTTGGATCTTTCCAAAGTCATGGCTGTAAAAAGGGAACAAAGATGATTAGAAAAGTTAATGGGGGGTTGTATTATGATAGGATCATGTCTGAAATAATCTTTTGTTGATATTGATTGAATAAGCTCTCATAGGCTTAAATTGTCTTGATAAACACATTTAGTGGGCCATAATCGCGATTTGGGCAATCCCAAATAATAATTAACTAGCATTACTTCAATCAACACCAAGAAAAAAGCATGATTAAGGGTCCTTAAAAAGCATTTATAATTCGGTGGTGGAAACCATTAGCAACAAGGAAAAAACCCCTAATTAGTTTATTAATTAAGTACATTAGTAGATTAATCAACAAGCTTTGAGAAGATGTTGATTGGACAAGCTAGCTATCTAAAACACTCAATTTCAAGTTTTAAAACCACAAATAGTTTGTACTTGCCGATAGGCTATTATAATATATAGTCCTATATATATATATATATATTTTGTATTTGATTCTATGTTTGAAATTTCAAACAAGAATAATTATTGTGATATATATATTATATAATCTCGTTATATTCGACTAGATTCATTTACGACCCTACTTCTACCGGTTATACTTCAATGTATAGTATGAGGTTGGTTATAATACGGACTAGGTTTGGTGTGGGAATGTGGGAACGGGTTTAATTCTTTACTGTAATTTTAGTACTTTTCTTATTTTATTTTGGTGCTAAAATATTTAACATCAAAATACAATAAGAAAAGCATTAACAAAAAAAAAAGCATCAAATATAGTAAGAAAAACACTAAAATTATAGTAAACAAGCACGGTTCTCACATTCTTATACGAAACACTAGTGCTCGTTTGAACCAAACCCTATATAGTATATACATATATTTAGAACATGGCCAGTGTGTATAATTAAATAGGTTGTTGCCTTTAGTTTGTTTGAGCCTAGCTCAATTGATATATAGACAAATTGTGTGAACAATCACATGTATTTTCCCTTCAACAATGGAGCTCCCATGTGCTTATATTATATATATATTTCCCCAAATCTAACTATTTTTTTTAGCTTCTCTGACAATCTTGTCTTATATATACCATGATTCAATATTAAATGTCACAGAATTTTGGTTGGGCCGATTCCTTGTTTCCCATCAAAATTTAATTTATATATATATATATATATATAGATATATAATATCATAGTAACTCCACTTATCCAAAGAAAGAAAACCAAAATTGCTATATATATTTATATATATTGGCTTTAGATAATTATTAGGTCAGCCACCTATTTTACATATCGGAGCAAGAAAACGATGATGACAAGCTAAGGTTTCTTAATTGGCTGCATTTTTCAGACCAGATTTATCTATTTTATGTCGTGATCTTATCTTATATTCTTATATTTCATATATATCCAAACGCATCATATATATTTATAATATAATTTCATAATCAATAATGCTAGGCAGCCAGATTCTGGCTAGTCAGAATCTGATTTTTTAATAATTAATAAAATACTATTGTTAATAGATTAATTATATTAATTATTAAATGTGAATTTTTGTTGTTTTTGGAAAATTTTGTCCCAAATAATATTGCTAATTTTTTGGAAAATATTTGATCGGTAATATTCATTAGAAGCGGATTTATTTTTGAGCAACATTAGAAGCGGAAATTAATTAGAGGATTAGTCCTAATTATTATGGAATGCATCAATGTAAATTTATTAAATAATTAATATTTTATTAATTAAATTAATTGATTATTAAAAATAATAAAAGATTCTGGCTAAAATCACTACTCTTTCATAATATCATATGTATAAACTAGTAGTATAATGTAGTATATTACGAGATTGAAATATTGTATGAAACATAGGATCTTGTTTTGTTTTAGTGGATTTTACACCTAAGTAAAAATAATATATTTATGGAATTAGTTGAATCATGTGCATGTTCACGACACTTTAATTAGAGAAAGTCCAAAAAAA
The DNA here is from genome assembly GCA_026008535.1 of Perilla frutescens. NCBI lineage: Eukaryota > Viridiplantae > Streptophyta > Magnoliopsida > Lamiales > Lamiaceae > Perilla > Perilla frutescens. The sequence continues at coordinate 56,032,319 of BRKX01000013.1, read as the reverse complement.
AAAATAACTTTCCTCATTAAGGCTAAACTTATTAGGGATTTGACTTGTCAAAAGTTCACTATTAATAGAAAATGTTTATTTACGAAATCAAATTTATAAAAAAAAAGTGTAATTTGTCTTTCTTCAAATTATTATAAAGGGTTGTTTGTTAGATAATATGGTATAAAGTTTGATATGTTTGACTGGTGTTTTTTACCGTATAATATATCAATATTATGTTTGTTTTGGTATATTAAAATATACTCCCTTCGTTTCGAAATGTTTGTTGTTTTTTTTTTTTATCTGGAATTAAGAATTAATTTTGTGGACAAATATACCCATCTCTCATATATGCCATAAAATCTAATTCATCTATATTTTTCTAAAAAATAACAATATTTTCTCTATCCATATATTTTTCTCTCTCCATTTGTTTAGAATCAAGAAATCTTGTAGGATTTGAGAGGGTTAAAATTGGGAGAGAGTATGTCAAATTATATAAAACAACAAACATTTTGAAACAAAAAAAAACCTAAAACAACAAACATTTTGAAACGGAGGTAGTATGTATTAATAATATATTGTTTGATTAGATGTGTTAAAATTCTCTAAAAAATTCAATTCCTAAAATATTTTTTAATTAGTTATAATATATTGTGTGAATATTCTATAATAAGATTTTAATTATCACTGTAAGGTTATTTCAGTATTAAATTTTTAATAATCATATCTATATATAGTATCACATATCATATCTCTAGAGTGTGATGTGTAATACCAGATAAATGGTTAGCACATGTCGGATCTTTGCATAATCACAAATTTTAATTTTGTAAACAAGCATAATATTTGAGTGTCATAAGTATCTATCACTATCTTATACTATCTAATAAACAACCCCTAAAGAAATTGTATAAAAATAAAATCTAAAAGCTTCAGAAGAAATTGTATAAAAATAAAATCTAAAAGCTTCAGAAAGACATACTTAATAGTGGTTGTGGATCTTTATCAACTACAAGAAAAAAAAAAGGAAATTAAAAAAGATTAAAAAATAGATGAATATAAACTCTACACGAATTCCAACTTTTGAAAATTTTGTACAAAATTTGAGTTTTAAGCAATACTTGAAGTTCTAAACAAACTTAAACATGCAGAACTTCCAAAGTTGATTGTCTTTACTTAGATAAGCAAATGTCAAACCAACTTCTTGAGCCCCTCTAGAAGAAGTGATCATCAATATATATAGCCTAGCTAGGGTTCCCTAGCCTAATACATCTCTCTCTCTCTCTCTCTCTATATATATATATATATATATATATATATATATGTATGTATGCATATATTTAATCATTAGATGCATGTTCTCTTAAATGACAAGTTCAATTTATAGATAGGTTTAAGTAGGAAATCGTTTTCTATTATGGGATTCCAATCTACAATTCCTAAATCTATTGTCAAAAACTTTAGGTGCTAATCTATATAATTAATTTAATATTAAGCTTGGTCCCATTAGAATATATGGTACATGAATGGTGCAAACATAGGTTATTTCAATCTATTCTCTTTCTTGCAGTCTTGAGATCGAACTTTGATTAGGTTTAGCTTAGCTGGTTTTTGTCAAATTAAATGGGACAAAACCAAGTGACCCCCCATTTTTTTTTATAAATTTGTGTGTCTCTCTATTTTTTTTTTATTTTTTTTTTAATTCTTTGTATTCTAAACGCAACATGCAGGTTTGGATATTGCAGAAATTAATTAAATTAAAATTCATTGCACTTGGACCTAATTGAGAAAATAAAATTACAGATCGGTTGGACGAATTAGGCGCTAATTAAATTATCGTCTATATATATATATATATGTAAGATGATTAAACTATTGGGTAGTAGTGAAATAAATAGTGAAAAAGTGTGTGTATATATGTTTACATATATAATTAGAAATTTAGCCATCTGAAATAATTAGTCAATTTTGTAAGACCTTAAAGTTTTTAGAACCGAAATATGCGCAACTATTATATATAAATTCGAAATTTTGAATAAATTTGTCGCCTAACCTTTTGAAATTAAAGACAGCTTGTCACGAACCAAAAACTCCCAAGTCACCGAAAACCTATTTGATTGGTCAATTGACCTTTTAGCAATATTGTTAATCATCGTGATTAATTAAGGGAATTCAAATAAACATGTAACTATGAGCATGAATTAACATGTTCCCTGGCTAACGATGTGATGATGTTACGTGACCATAAAAATTCTCTCTCCCGCCTACTATATATATAGAGAGAGAGAAAGAGAGAGAGAGTTGCGTTAATTAGTGAGTGATTGAGTGAGTGTGTGTGAAATCGAGAAGAACCTTTAAAATTTGAAGAAGTAAACGATCGATCGAAGTGGGGCATTCTTTGAGTTCTGGTGAAGACTTTAAAAGCCATGTATTCATTGTCTACACACACACACATATATGTATTTATTTATACATGCAGTTGTATATAGTTGCTCCTCTCTCTCTCTCTCTCTCTCTCTCTCTCTCTCTCTCTCTCTCTCTCTCTCTCCTCTCTCTCTCTCTCTCTCTCAAGATGTACGTAGTTAGTAAGATTTGGGGAGATCTTTCCGATTGAAAAGCAAAGCTTAAACAATGGAATATAGCTAGATTTCAACGTCAATCACGCAAACATCCTCAACAATAATTCATCATCACCACGTAATGCTGCGGTGGGCCCCATCTAAGTTGAAACATCTGATCAACAATATTCATATATACCCATATTCAGACATGATTGATTAATACAATCATTACGTTTCGATTTTTTTCTTCATGTAAATTAATTAATGTCCTAGCTAGCTAGTTTTCGATCACTCTCATTTGAACGTCGGTATCAAATTCTAATTTCTTAGGAAATTAACCAATATATTTATTTAACTAGGCGACATGCATATTTTATTTAGGGTTTATTCCATCTAAATGTTTTTTTTTTAATTAATTTTTGGGATTGATTATTCCAAATTTAAGGTATATAATTTTTTAGAATTTTAATTTTTAGTAATAAATATTAATTATAATATAATAAATTTATTTTTACAAATAATATATAATTTTAATATTGACACATGATTGGCGCATAAAATGGGAACTAGAGGATCTTTACTTTGTTTTTTTATTATTGATATAATAACACGGCACGATAATTATTCAAATACAAATGAAATGATAAGAATTTATATATACTGCGGTTTACCTAGCTCGTCATTAAAGTAGTAAATAAATATGTAAAGCTAAAATATATTATGATATAATAAACCGAAATAATTTTTATTAAATAAAAACTAAATTCAAGAAGAAGAAAATGAAAAAAAGTAGGGGGCGCCATGACAATTTATGCATGCCAATTTTTTTCGTAAATTTGAAAATCGAAGGTTTAGGGATTAGTTCAATAATTTCGTGCTCAAATTAAGCGAGCTAGCTCGAATAGAATAATTTGACAACCCGATGTGAGTGAGACGAAATTGAGCAGATTGGTCCGATTTATATATCCCTAATGATATGATGTTTACACGTATGCCATGCAAGAATGCCCCCAGTGTGTGTGTGTGCATATTATAAATATCTTTATCCTCTTATTTAATGGGAACTAGTTGCTTTTACTACAATAAAATAATCTTTAAAAATAAATATTATTAGAGACGACAAATATCATCACTTATAATAGACTTAACAACACGTGTCGTCTGTAATGATATTTTTCATGATGACATTGTTATCACTTAAAATGATGCATGTTTAACTTATTTGGAACGAATTTTTAAGAACACTCTATTTGAGACGACATGATGTTGTCGCAAAAAATATTTTTAAATGACAACAATGTCATCACAAAAATGTCATTAGAGATAATATGTGGTAATTAGCGATATGTCGTTAATTAAGTCTATTATAAGTGATGATAGTTGTTTTTTGTATTAATATTATAAGAACATTTTTCTTAATTACCTTTCTAAATTTAATTAACTTCGAAGAGTATTAATATTGCCGCCTTAATTAACACCGTTTCATCAAAAATGTACTAGGGTTTTTTTAATTAATTAATGTCGTAATTATAATTTATATAGTTAACATTATATATATATATATATAATTATTATTTCATGATCATTTTACAAGTATGTCTTTTGATGATCTTGGAAATTATTCTGAATCCCAATTTTTATTAAATAATTGTTACTCTCTCCGTCCTAATAAGATATGTCTGTTTGTTCTTTTGGGATGTTCCAATATATAAGTGGATTTCTATATATATTTAATTAATTTAATATATGTATATACGTATATATTATATGTAAATTAATCATTAATTAATTGTTAAAGAAACAAACAAGAGCATATTAAGAAGTTTTTTGATTTAATCGTCTTTTCTAATTTTTTTCTTAATATTTGTGAAAATCCCAATCAATCTATTGCGAATATATTTCATTTATTTTAAATAATTTATAATTGAAGTGATATATATATCAAAGTGGACGACGTAGCTGATGTTATCCGACTTCACTTGTTCTCATTCTCACCGCGAGATAGAGCGAAGCCGTGAGGAATGAAGTAGTTCTTTTTTCGAACAAAAACAAATGATAAAAACTACCTTTGACTGAATTCATGAGTTCGGATTGATAAGCACGCAAAACAATATTGTTTGTACAAAAACATTCTCGGCCATTACATGCATATATAATTATAATAGGTCCAATTAATTGGAGAGAGAGAGAGAGCAGATGAAGTGAATGTGAAGTATGTTAATGTGGGAGCATTTCTGTTGCAGAGAAGCGAGTCAGGCTGCAGAGAAATGGGCTTCACGATACCTCATTGGGGCTCGTTCCAATATATATATATATATATGTGTGTGTGTGTGTGTGTGTGTGTGTGTGCACACAATACCATAAATTGAAGGTGCCTAAACAGTAAATCAAGCCACTTACATTTTTCGTATAATTATCTTTTATTTTATTTATTTTAATCTCAACATAAGTTATATGTTGTTAGGTATATAATACGTTAACATTATTTAGCTAATAATATTTGACCAATTTTAAATAACGATGTGAACATAGAGGGTGTAAATACTGTTTCTTCTTTGCCTTCTTGTCTAAATAAAATGCATATTTGCCAACAAATTCTGGTTTCCTGTCATAATAAGTGGTTCACGTACGACAAAGAAATTTAGGGAAATGTGCAGCAATTTCTTCACCATAAATATATCTCTGCATGAAAAATTATATAAGGTCAAGGAAAAGAATGGCATCAAGAAAAAGTTAGGTAAATACATACAAATTTAACTGAACTTTGGTACAAATTATATGTAATAATTAATGTCAGCTTTTTTTCACTCTAGTAATAGATAACAAATGATCTGAATCCCATTTTCCAGATATACATACATATATATATATATATATATATTAATGATATGACCAACGTAACATTATTCAAAGCCGGCTACAGTGTTAGAACTGCAGATGAGAATGATTTATGACAACTTAATTAATCATCACATATATGTGCTATTTCTAGCTCCTTTTGAAATCTTGTGGATTACCAAATCTTGCATTTTAATTAATCTATTATATATATCCTAATTAATGTGTTTTTTTTTTAAATCTTGGGACTTTTTAATGATGCCCAACTGTTTGATGCAAATTATGGATCATTATGTGGCTGATTTTGATGTTGCCCATGATGAAGTGAATATGTGTGTGTGTGTGTGTGTGTGTTCACTTGCTAACAAGAAAGAAGTATATGAATCAATTTGTATGAACTCAAAAAACAAGGGGCAAACTCAATCATTTGATAGTTCAACCACCCGGCAACTCTCACATGCATCACATTCTTCCACTCCAATCCCCATTCCCCACTCACTCACAACCTTCTACAAACTCCCTATTATAAAATATATACTCCGCTCGTCCCACAAAAATAACTCGTTACCATTTTCTTATCGATATATGTCCTATAATTAGGGTTGTAAATGATCTAGATAGGACCGAACACCCTAATATTCGAGTTCGCCTTGTTAAAGAATATTAGAGTTTAAGCTCAACTCAACAAATATTTATCATCCTCAAATTCGGCTGGAGCTTAGTTCGTGTAATGTTCGAAAATTTACCAATCGAGCCCGAACTCGACTTGTAGAAAAAAGAAACTCGTTTAGTTTATATATTCGCGCTCGAACTAAAAAAAATGCTTGTTTAATTTACCCGATCAACATATTTACTTTATAATATTCATGAATATGTTCTCGCGTACATGTTTGATCAAACTCGAACTCGAATATGTTCGTGAGTTGGTCGAGCTGAATACTACTATGTTTGAGCTCGATAATTTAATCAAGCTGGATCCGAAGTTCTAACGAGAGCACCAAGCAAAAATTTTTTGAATCAGGTTCCGAATAGTTCACGAACAATCTGTCCGTTTACAACCCTACCCAAAATTATACACATGTAGTCAAAAAATATTCCCATATTAATGAAAGGATTCGTTGTGTAAATGAGAATCAAGTAGATATATAGTATAATTAACGAAAATAAATGTAACATCAATGCGTAATCAGGATCGGAAAACACACATATATAATTGGGCGGTTGCAATAAATTATAAGCGTTGCATGAGGGCAGTATGGTAATTTCACAGCGTAGTGAGGAAAAATGGAAAAAAATATGATGATCGAAAGACAAGTGCAATCCATTGGGTCCCCTAGTGTTCCTTGGGTCGTGTTCCTAATTTTACTTCAATTTCTTCCCCCTAGGGATGTCCGCAACCATCTCTCTCTCTCTCACACACACACTTCTTGATACATTCTTTGTGTTGCACTCTGTATTGTACTTTCAAAGTACGAGTTTTTCTTATATTTTTTATTCAATTTTATTTTTTTGTTAATTAATTTGATTTTATGATTATTTTTTAAGATTCACTCCACTCAATTAGGGCTTATAATTAATTTTTAATATTAAATTTTTCAGTTTTCAATTAATAGTTCATTATTATGATTAATTTTTTCAAAATTATATTTTATAATTTTCTTAATTTATCTTTTTGTTGATAAATGTTAATTATGATTATTTGTGTTATAATTAATTTTTATTTTATCATAAATATTATTAAAATTATAAATTTAATACTGAAATAAGTAGTGAACCACGAAAAAGTGCAAGAAAGAACTTAAATGTAACATGAAATCTCAGCTCTCTCACTACTCTCCCTCTTTCTCTCTCACACACAGTTATTCCACATATATTAACTAGTATAAATACCCCACACATGCAAGAATCGCCTTATAAAACCACACCCCGCGTTGCTTCCTCTTTCTGTCTGGCTTCCATCTCCAAACTTTGTTTCTCTCACTAAACTCTCTCTCTCTCTCTCTCACGCACACACACATAGTTGTATGTATGTATAGTAATAGCATCAGCATGGCGGAGGTCGACTATCAAAGCAAAGCATGCAACAGTAGCACAACTAATAACACGCCCCTAAAACTCTTCGGTTTCAACGTGACCGATCAAGACCAGGAGGAGGCGGCGGACTCCGCCAAAACGCCGTCGGGGTCGCCGGATCCCGGCGGATTCGCGGCGGCGGACGGCCGGAAATACGAGTGCCAGTACTGCTGCCGCGAGTTCGCCAACTCGCAGGCCCTCGGCGGCCACCAAAACGCCCACAAGAAGGAGAGGCAGCAGCTCAAGCGCGCGCAAATGCAGGCAACGCGAAACGCCGCCGTCTCCTACATGCGCAACCCCATCGTCTCCGCCTTCGCGCCGCCGGCCCACCTCCTCGCCCCCTCCGGCTCCGTCGTCGTGCCCGCCGCCTCCCCGTCGTGGGTGTACGTCCCACGCGCGGCGCCGCCCTTCCACGTGTCGCATGGCTGCGTGTTTCCGGCTTCGGCCGGTGGGAGAGGGGGTGTGGGGAGCTTGTCGTACGCCGGCGGCGTAGGGGATTCCGGCCTCACGAGCATTGGGCCTCAGCAGCCCGTTAAGGCCCGTAATGGGAGGCTTGATGGGCCGTCTTTGAGCAGATTTTCAAGAGAATGTGATGATGGGCTTAGTTTTGATGACGGGTTCGGGCTCGATTTACATCTCAGCTTGGCTCCAGCTGCGCCGTAATTTTTTATTTTTTTTAAGTTGGGGAAAGGAGGAGCGGTGGGTCTCGACTCTCGAGTGACGGATCTTTTTACACAAGGGTCTTCACCGTAAATTTTAGGCTCGGCTTGAATTAGGCGCCGACGAAATTAAGCCGTGGTTGGATTTTGTACATTTTTCTGATTTATTAATTTGATTTTTTTTTTAGAAAAAATATTCTCGCATCCATTGATTATTTTCTATAATTCGGGAAATTATGGGTTCAACATTGTAATGTATTTTATTTAGTCGTTACTAATTGAACCGGATGTATGTATATATAATGTGAAATGCATGACTAGTAGATTTTAATTTGAATATATATGTCAAACAAAAGAATTTAACAATAATTAAATGCACATAATTCGAACAATATTCAAATGTACAATTGAAAAGTTGTACTATTATATTAATTTTGATGTGTTCAATAGTAGACATTGTTAAAAAAAAGGGACGACATATTATGATTTTCATGATCTAGACAAAATTATTAACTTCACTAAAACGACACTTTCACAAAGTAAAACTCTTTTCATATTTAAGTATAGAAGTTTAGTCATTATTATCATCATTATTTTTTATTTATTTATTTTTTTGCTTTCTTTTAATTTATTCTTCATTTCCACCTAGAAAAAGAAACTGTCTAGAATTTTCAAGCCTTAATGCAACTTTTGAGTAAGGAAGTTTAAGTTAACTTTTTTTTTTGTTTTTTGAGAAAAGTAAGTTAACCCACATTTGTAGTTATAGTCTATGTTTCAATATATTTGTAAATGCACTTACTATATTTTATTAGAGTGTATATTATGTATGAATATCTTCAATTCATGATATTAGAAAGATGCGCTTAAAATAGTTTTATTAAAAATATATTTAACAATTTAACTGAATAGAAATATTATAACATTATTAAATATATCACATTTGCGTAAAAATAATAAATGTTAATATAAAAGTATAAAGTACAATGTTGTTGGAATTTATTTTATCGGAGCGAATATATATTATATTGCGCGGTCTTTGCACGTGTTTGATATAATTATATTAAAAAAATACTTAGCAATTTTATCAAATATAGTTATGTCAATATATATCAATATTTTAAAATGTAAAATACAATTATTGGGATTTTTTATTTTATAATGAGACATATATTATATTAATATATTTGTATTATGCTAGAAAGATACGCGCGTTTTTAAAATAGTTCTGCTAAAATCTAGTTAATAATTATATTAAATAGAACCATTAGTGGATATTTTGAATATATTATTTCAAGAATAGTAGCTAGATTTGGAAATCTCATTGGATGCTTGAAGAAGACTAATTTAATAATGTGGCCGGCTTAATTAATTAATTAAGTTGATAATTCAACAACTAGTTGAAAAATGAGAAAAAAAAAAGAAAAGGTTAGATTTAGTTGGGAAAAAAGAATGTGAATAAATGATCACTCATAAAAGTAAGTAAATAGATATATTTGAGCAGCCAATGAGATTTGTGTTTAAGGAAGCTTACGTGTAAGCACGAAAACAAGATAATGCATTCCAAGAATGAAGCACCTAAAAGTCTAATCTGTTTAAAGCTGCCCCAATTATTTTATTTATTTATTTGTTTATATTTATTTATTTTTTGTAAAAAAATTTTTAAAAAAAAATACTATGGAGAAAAAGTGGGGAAAAATGGTCAAAATGGCACCTTCTTTTCGGTGCAAAGTGAGGCTTTAAAATTGTAGGTGCATGTCTTGAGTCGGTGCTTTTGCATTGCATGCTTATTCATGTTGCCTTTGAACTTCAATTTTAATTAATTATGAATAGGGCTCTGAACAAACTGAATCGAGTCGAATATCATCATGTATGAGTTCGACTCGTTAAGAAATATTTTTATTGGAGTTTGGTTCGAGCTTGATCCGAGCTTTTTTTTTCTCTTGTTCAAGCCCCGCTCGATAAATATTTGTCATGTTCGAATTCGGTTCGAGCTAGGTTCGTGGAATGCTCGAAAATTTACTAAACAAGCCTGAGCTCGAATGCTAAAAAAAAGCTTGTTTAATTTACATAGTCGAGCTCGAGTTTGAAAAAATAGCTTATTTTATTTATCCATTTGAAATATTTATAATATTCATGAACATATATTCGTGAACATCTTCGATTAAGCTCGAACGCGAATATGTTTGCGAGTTGGCCGAGCCGAATACTACTCTGTTCGAGCTTGATTTGAGGTTCGAGCTCGGCTCGTTTAGAAAATGAACGAACTTCAGACGAGCTTTTTTCGAACCGAATTTCGAATAGCTCGCGAGCGGCTTTGTTCGCCCTAATTATGAAGTATTAATAAATTTATAGATCATGAAATGAAGTGTAGATTGCTAACATAATGCATTTTGATTTTTGATTCTTTATTTATATATATCATTGTATATAAGTTATGACATACACCTAATTAATTAATATAATGTATGCTATGATCAATTGTAAAGTGATGAAGGGGTTGGATTTGATGTTATTCCTCCAAATTTTCATCACATCTATATATATAGTCTTGACTTTTTTTTTCATCATTTGCTTGCAATATGGAAATAAGATACACACACACACACACACACATATATATATATATATATAAGTTTAACTTAAGATAATGAATTGCTAATGATAAAAAAAAACTAGTGATGAAATGATGTAGGGACATGATGGGATTTGAAATTATTTGTGGGGGGCTACAAGAGAATATATTAATTAGTAGGGGTTTGTTTAGATTGGATGCTTTTCTTGTCTTTTTTATAAAAAAATTAAATAAATCATGACAATGAGCCTATGTATATATCTTGGTGAAAAAGAAAGGAGGATTTTGCATCCCAATCTGAGATTCTTGTAAACTTGTGGACTTGAGGAAAAAGTTTTCTCCTAACCTAAGATCTTTTTGACATATATGTGATTGCTGGCAAATTTCAATAAAATTTCAAGAAAATTAAACCAATCCCTATTTTTCCAGACTGAAATAAAACGTACTACCAGCTGTTAATTAATTAGTTGGGGCCCTATAGTTTTTTTTTTCTTAATCAATGTTGAATTGATGTGTGTGGACAACCATTTCATGTAAATCAATCAAAAAGCCCTATAACTCTCATCTCTCTCTCTCCCGACAACTTTGTTTGGGGGGGGGGGAGAGAGAGAGAGAGAGAGAGAGAGAGAGAGAGAGAGAGAGAGAGAGAGAGAGAGAGAGAGAGAGAGAGAGAGAGAGAGAGAGAGAGAGAGAGAGAGAGAGAGAGAGAGAGAGAGAGAGAGAGAGAGAGAGAGAGAGAGAGAGAGAGAGAGAGAGAGAGAGGGTCAGCTTTCAATGTAGCTTCCATGTACAAATATAGAAGTTGAAGCACAATGGATTCAATCTTTATGCCGACAGAGTGAAAAATTCCTAAGGTGGTTAATAGCTTTTGTCTGCATTTCTAATCTATGGTGAGTGAGAGCTAGCTAGCCCCCTCAAAGTGAGGCAATCATGGTCATGTCATTGATGCCTACATTCATAGATGTATTCCCTATTTAAATAATCACTAGGACTTCGGTTAGACTGACCCATCAGACGGGCTCAAGCTGAAAACAAAAAGGGGGTCCAGAACGGACGCGTGCACACTATGCTTGTTGTGTAGGCGCCCGATTGTTTTTTTTTTTTTAATTATTTTTTCTTTGCGATTTTATGTTTTTTTTTTCTCAAAAGATATATACTGAATCATTGAATCCTAAAATTGAACTGACGGCGGTGCACTCACCTAGTGTTAACGTGGGAGCTCGTGCACCGCATGCACTCACTATCCGCGTATATACTCTAAAGTGGAATTTGTGAATCTTATACTTAAAGTGAACTAATTTAATTTTTTTAATTCGGCGGTCAGTGTACTGCGTTTGACAATTAGTTTCTTGGAATTAAATATAAACCATAATTAAGATTAAATAAACACATAAGCGAAGTGGCATCGATGATACTTTTCACGCTAGTGTGATACCTTTTAGTACAATGAGTGATACTTTTTCTAATTTTATTTTTTATTTTTATGCGTAGCGGGTTAGGCGAGTTTGGTCGAGTCAGCTCGCGGTCGGCTAGAGGTTATATGGGTTAGATTGAAGTTTGACAGGAGTGTTTACCTTAAATAATTAAATTAAATATAAAATGGATTTATCATTTTGATACATATTTCTACGCTGTGTATTTATATTTATTTACTTAAACTTATACATAAATAGATAATGAATAATACGATAAAATGTTTGAGTATAAATATAATATCTATAGAACTTGTATTTCATGGGTTCAAATTTTTTGTTACACTTCTTTGTGTTTCACTTCATGTTTCACTATCAAATTTATGATTTTAATAATATTTATTATAAATAAAAATTAATTCTAACATAAATAATCATAATCAACATTTATCAATAAAAAATGAATTAAAAAGGTTATAAAATTTAATTTTAAATTTATTAACCATAATAATGAATTATTAATTGAAAATTCAAAATTAAATACTAAAAAATAATTATAAATCCTAATTGGGTGGGGTGAACCGTAGAAAACAATCTTAAAATTAAACTAAATTACAAAAAATGTAATTGAAGAAAAAAGTATACAAAAAACTCATAATTTAAAAGTGTAACACGGAGAGAGTAATAAGAAATTTCAAGTGGTTTTTGATGAACTTATGTGGTTAGATTACTTAGATTAAACTTGTATCTTTCATCTATCTCCTCTAACTCAACCACCTAATTGTGTTCTACAAGTTCAACAATTCACGTACTTCAATTTAATAGCGACGACGACTTCATTGTGTTAAATACGATTGGGGGAACTTTTCTAAAAATAAAAAAATCAAATAAAAAAATTGATTGTGAGAATCCGATGAAGTTTGAGTTGAACTAAAAATACCAATTATAAATATTGATGTGATCTTATGCAATATTTATTGTATTCTTGATGAGGGTACTATACTACTTAATTTCATCATGCATGTATTTAAGTGATAGAATAGCGCTTAGCTAGGTCCTCCAGATGTTTTTGAGAATGGTAGTGGTGGTTCAAATATTTATTGTGGGAGTTGGCACAATCCGCCGTGTAATTTTTTTAAAGTTAATATTGATGCTGGTTTCTTTACTGATACCAACGAAATGAGTTTTGGGATTATAGTTCGAGATGATATTGGTGGTTTTATTGCAGCTAGGGCTAGCCGTTTTCTGGGGTATTTGCAGGTCGATGAAGGTGAAGCATTATGTTTGCATGAGGCTTTTTCATGGATTAAGTCTCTTGGTATCCAACGTGTTATTTTCGAAGTCGATTCCAAAGTGGTGGTTGATGAGGTGAATTATTCTTCGTCGACCATTTCTGAATTTGGTTCGATTATTTCAAGTTGTCACAAATTTTTCGATGATTCACATGATTTTTCTCTTAATTTGGTTCGTCGTAGTGCCAATGGTGTGCCACATAGTATAGTTAGAGCTGCTCGTGATTTTCCAAGCCTTTTTTATTGGGTTGAGCCTCCGCTTTTTGTGGTAGGTCTTCTCAATAATTCTTATTTTGTGGTGGTTAATAAAATATTATTTTGATTGTCAAAAAATAAAATAAAAAACTACAAAACTGAAAAATAAAAATAAAATCTTTTGGAATGATGACATGACAAGCATCAAGTTGCATGTATAATGATGCAAATTTTAAGGAGAAATAAATTGAAAGGGAGCCAATCACATGTTTTGTTCCACTAAATGTAGATCATTAATTCACTTGCAATCTTGCATGTGTGCCCTAATCAAGATTGCACTGTCACAGACAAAATAGAGTTTGTTTTTTTAGGAGTAAATTATGGCAATGATAATGGATCAGATTCCTACGAGCTAAAATAGGTTTTCAATTAAAACTAGCACAAAATTATCATAATTTCTTAGCTAATGGGCTTATAATTAGATTTGATGATGACAATACTATTTTAGCACTTATTGAAACTTATTTGAATAACAAACCGCCCCACTATGGAGTTAAAAATTCAGTGTTACATACTATATCATGTCATTCAAGTATTATTTTTTTAGGAGATTGTACACTTTTTTTTTTGTTTATTTCTTTCTTCAGATGCAATCATCCAAAATGATTGTCACAAATCATTTGGGTGTTTAGGCTTTTCAAATCATCCTCTAATCCACTTTTCATATCTCATATTTTTTATTTTTATGATTTAATTTAGTTTTACAATTATTAATTTTAGGGGTTATATTTATTGTTTACAAATTAGTTTTCATTTTTTTCAGTTAATACATTATCATTAGGCTTAATTATTCTATAGTTGGGGTAAATAATTAGTTTTCTTATCCATAAATTTTAATTATGATTGATTATATAATAATAATTTTTATTTTTATAACATGCATTATTTAAATAGTGAATTTGATTGTGAGACACAAGAGTGAGATGGGAAAATTGGACTAGAAGATCTCATCTCGTGTTTCGACCTATCGGGGTAAAAAAATTTCACATTTAATCTAAATTTACATCTATGTCCTAAGGAAGAGTATATCAAAAGAACTTTTAGATTAATTCGTGTGTTCTTGTATGGGCTTAATTGAACTGAAGTGTCTGAATTGAAGCTGATTCCAACTATTAAACTTATTCATCAATATTTTAATATGATCAGTAAATTGCTGACACTCACATATCTGAACCTTCATATGTATAAAATACAAATTCTTACCAGAAGAATTACAATTTAAGAGTCTTAGACTGACTTCACATTACAACTCTCTCTCTCTCTCTCTCTCACACACACACACACACACACACATGTTAATTAGAAGATTTGGTAACTAGCTAACGTGACAAGCCTTGCATGCACATGTCTGACTTAAGTGGAGATTTAAACATTCAAAATAGTGTGTGACATCTTTTTCTCCTGCATTGTCGGCAAAGGACAGATATTTGGAACTCATGACTAATCAAATCTCCTCGACAAGAAATCAAATAAGTAATTGAAGTTCACCAACAAACCATAAATAAGAGTGAAAATTGCACATATATTTGATCGGTATGGCTGAGCAACTTCTTGATCAATGCTCTGATCATATATCAGTGTACCTCCATAGTTGTACCTTTGGTACATCGAATTGGTGCGTGTCGGGAGGAGAATACGATGACTTCTAGTTGAAAAAACTTCGACTCCGGGGACCCCTACCAGGTCTTCGGACAATCAATCGAGCTTTTACCCTCAACAAGTCGTTCTCATGTAATAACTCCGGCACATATCAACATCACCGCAGTGCAAGAACGTGCAAGAATGGCTCGCAACATTTACTGTTCGCATCACTGTCTACTGTTACCAGAATCTGACTTGTGAACTGGTAATTCAGCAATGGCCATTAACATTAGAGCCCTAAATACACCTACCCTTCACCAACTGGCCAAAGATAAGCCACATAAATGCATCTGGGAGTTCTAATTGTCGATCTATCGATATTTAGATCATGTTTGTCAACATAAGATAGTTACAACGGATGAGTTTGGTGGGATTCAAGCGAAACAGGTAGATGAATTTATACCATTGATGGAAATAAGAGCAAAAAAAAGTAGCATTCACAACAAAATCACTATCCATAATTCAAACTAATATGATACACATATCCTGAAGAAATCACAACGGGAGAACGGTTATGTATCAAACCTACAATGCTTCCAATAAGACCTGAGTTTTCTTGGCCCGTCATCAAAGATCCGGGCCAAGAGAAATGTTCAAGACATGGAGATCGTGCAGTATGTAGAAAGCAATGCAAAATTACAGTTAACAGTGTTGTATGATCTGTGCTATAACTTATACCTAGTTCACAAGTTAAATCCGTAGCTTCCAACTTCTATTTAACAGCTGGTTCGGTTGACTGACCTGTTTCCGTAGGCAGGGGTTTTTTCGGTTCATCCTGAGCGGTCTCCTGTTGAGCTGGCACACATGGCCTCCAAATAGTTTCCTTCCCGACATCCATCAATGCGATTCCCTTTGCAGCAAGATCACCCCTGATCTGATCGCTTTTTGAGAACTCTTTATTTTTCCGGGCTAGTGTTCTTTCCTCAATTGAACGCAGAACGTCATCCTCAGTCAACTCTGCTCTTTTCAGAGCTTTGTCTTTCAGTTGTTGCAAGACCTGAATAGAAAGTAAACAGAACGAAAAACAACATTAGAGTTACCAAAATTGATGCTGATATGAAGGTAGATCATAAGGTACCTCAACGTAAGTTGAACTGGAAAGTAATCCAAGAACGTCCAAAACTTGTTTGACCTCTTCCTCCATTTCAATAAGCGACTTAACAATGGATAATTGTTGTTGCTTCTGCTGCTTCTTCTGAATTAACCAAACGAACAAATTGTGAGAACCACATTAATTGCCGGCAGGCTGAAAAGAAGAGAAGAGGGGTGGAGAGCTATTGATGAAAAATTCCTGCCTTGAGCATGTTTACACAAGTGTTGATGAATCTGAAAGCTTCTTGCAGGGCAGCATTTAGGATGGAGGGTGTGTGCAAATCATCGGCTAATTTTGTCTCAAATTCATTATGCAGATTACTGATGCAATCTTGTGCAGCAGGGCTGATACGAACTGTTTTACCATTCACTCCAATTTCTTCTTTAAATGGTGATAATGCATCTTCACAATCTTGCAGTGTCTGTCAATAACCAAAATAACCCATAAAAACTACTAATTAACAATAATGCAACTTCGTGCAGTATGTATTGCGTAAGGTGAAAGAAAAAGTGAACTTGTTATTTATAAATATTAAAACAATAAATCAAGAATGCAAACCACTTCAAATTGACATGCATAGCATCGGAGTATTAAGATAACATATCTCAGAAAACTGAAAACTTAATAACTATTCCAGCCACCAATAATTAGTTTTCTGGTGCTTAAGAACATAGAAGAGAGTAGCAGTTAATAGCACAATCTGTTTCGCCAGAGTTCATATGTTGGTCCTCTACCATTTGTTGAACAAATAGCCAATGATAATTACACAAACAAAATCAAGAACAAACTAAAAATGTGCGTTGAAAACAGAAGCAAACTTTCTAGGCCATCTAAACTACATTCTATGAATGGTTTTCACCTGGTAGATGTAGAAAACTGCTTCAGAAGCAATTTCTATCTGAGATATGGAATAATTGACCGGAGAACGGTACTGCGTTCCCATGAGGAAGTGCCTCAGTGCAAGAGGATGGTATAATTTTGTAACCTGTGAAATGATAATTGATTGACATTGAAGCACCAATGGTCCAGACGACAAAGGTAGAAGGTTCAAAGTATGAAGTGGAAGGAATTAAGAACTCAAATATATACCTCACGAATGGTGAAAAAGTTAGCAAGGCTTTTAGCCATCTTCTCATCATTGATTGTAACAAAACCATTGTGTATCCAATAATTAACTTTGCTCTCTGAGCAAGCAGCACAACTCTGAGCAATCTCGTTTTCATGATGAGGGAAGATTAAATCCATTCCACCACCATGAATATCAAATGCGTGCGTCAAGTAATGAGCACTCATCGCACTGCATTCTATATGCCATCCTGGTCTTCCAGGACCCCAGGGGCTGTCCCATTGCGGCTCCCCAGGCTTTGCAGCCTGTAACAAGTATACAAATATACTATTGAGGAATTCAAGAGGCAAGTAATTCACCAGACACCATTTCTCAGCATAAGAAATTAAGATTCTCACCTTCCACAAAGCAAAGTCAGCAGGATTTCTCTTCCTTGTATCTACAGTAACCCGTTCTCCCGCTCTATTATCTTCTGGATTCCGTCTCGATAGACGGCCATATTTTGGAAAATCAGCAACAGAAAAGTAAACATCTCCATCAACAGCATAAGCACAGCCATTACTGATTATCTGCAAAAATGAAGCATAAAGGCCATAAGCGACAAAGAAATATTAAAGATGAACCCAGAACAAAAAAGAAGTAGACGCGTTTATTTTCGTAAGGAACAACGAGCCTACAAAGAAAATAAACTATTTTAACATCATTACAAAAAAATTCATCACAGGTAACAATTATAGAGATGTGTTGGTACAATATTTGAGCTGAAGTTTAAATAATTACACTTCACGTATAAAAGAAGATTCAGAACAAGGCATCAAGCAACCATATGCATATGAATATGTGATAGAATTTGCATCAATTTATGATATAATTATTAAAAATGCATATGTCTGATGCACAACACGAGAAGATACAGGAATCCTAAATAAGAATAAATATTAGCATTTAAGATTAGAAAATGTCATGGCATCAACTAAGAGGAAAGAAAAGCACGGGAACCAAAGGACCTTAGATATCATATCCTTGATTTGCTCCATATGATCAGTAACACGTGGTTGGTGGGTAGGAACAAGGCACTGGAGATCGGCCATGTCATTAAGAAACTCTTGGCAAAATCGCCCACTCAATACTCTTGAGTCCTCTCCAACGTCATTCGCTCGACGAATAATCTGCAAATCAACCGTTTAGGAATCACTGCATATATTAATGCAAATAATAGCGGGCATATGCTTTCCCTAACCAACGTGTAAAAAATATCAAAGCTTCGTCATCACTCTACTGTTGAATATCATACCATATAAAGCCATAAAACCATTTTCTCAGGTTATTTCTGTGAAAGTTCAATTAATACATTGGCACCAGTGAATATATTTGACAAGAAGATAGCTTATAATTTGACAGCATTCAGTGATATAAACCCACATTGCCCCATCTCGACTTTGCTTTCATGCATTCATACTCCAAACTTTAAGGATCTCTAGAAAGATAGTCACCCACACACCAATAAATGCACATCCTTCAAGTAAAGTTGGAAATGGAAATAATGAGTATCCCTATTTTCTCTTTTAGCAATGACGTCGATAATTAATTTATTTCCCTAGCCCGCTCAGTCCATCCAGTTCAGTTAAAAGGTGTGCTTTATATAGAAAAGGCATCAGCAACAAAATCTCACCTTGTCATCAACATCAGTGAAATTCCGCACATAAACAACATCATAGCCCAAGTATTTGAGATATCTACAAAAATCCAGTTCCAAAAAACAAATAAATGTAGTTCATAGGTTGGAAAAACATCAAAAGTGGACTACTTAACAGCACCAATATTTGAAAAAGTAGGAAAAATGTATAAGCATTCTATGAAAGTCGAGAAAGAAAATATCTTTCCAGGATGCCTATGCCAAAGAAACATGCCAAAGAAAATTTCTTTCAACTGTAACATGTGATGGCTATGCCAAATAACAATTAAGCTCACTTTATATGATCGGTATTTATATGGGTAACATAACATAAATTTAAAAACTATAAAAATGCAGAGATAATACGGTCTTCCCAAGCCAAGAACCTAATTTTAGAATGACAACAAATCCCAATATTAAAATATATTAAACTCAAGTTCAAAATAATCAGCTCATACTCATAGTTTAACAACTATTCATCAGGAGATATTTTCTGCCATAGCATGAAAATTATTACTCGACAAATTCAAAGAAATATAGCCTCATTATTATATCACAAGCCAACATCCATTTTCATTTGGTATACATTAATGTAATTATTGCTGTTCCACAAAAAAAAATCAGGAAGAATATATAAGCTCCATTAGCTCTTTCTCTCTCTAAAATACACAATTTCTCTCAGCAAAAATCAAGCAAACATGAAGGGGAACTGCAAACCTGTATAGAACATCGAACGCAACGTAGGCGCGCGCATGGCCGATATGGCTGAAATCGTAGGAGGTGACGCCGCAAATGTACATTCCGACTTTCCCCTCAACAATGGGCTTAAATACCTCTTTCTCCTTCGTCAAACTGTTATACAATTGAAGTTCCGGCTTCTTCTTCGCCATTTCCTTCGCAATTTACAGAAATTTCAGGGTAAAAAGCTCTTGACGAATCGGAATCGTTGAATTCGGAGGGTTTTGCTTTTGCTCTAGTGCAAATCGGAACTCCAGAAAACCAAAACCCTCTCTGTGATTTATGAGATTTCTATTACACAAAATATATTACTCAAATGTATTGATTGATACGTTCCTAGTTTATTTTTCGGAGTTTTTTAGTTAAGGCAATTTACATTGATGTTTGGCAGCAAGAACCGTGTGTTTGGTAATCATCGCTCGCTCACGGGAGGCCGGGGCTAGACAATGTATCTGACGCCCTCGGTTACAGTTTCTGGCGTAGCAAACATTGCCTAAACTAATTTACTCATTCCAGAAGTTAGTCTACCAAATAAAACAATGTACTAAATAGATGTGTGAAACAATCTTAGTATATTTATCTTAATAACCAAACACACAATTAAAATAGCTAATACGCAATTATCTTTTAAAGCAATCCAGATTTTATTAATGTGGGTATACCCGTACCAGTATAGATTAGAGATATATTATGATTCTTTTCATTATTTCATCAACCCAAATATTGGGGACGAGATCCTCTATTCCGATTTGATTTTTTATTTTATATATTCTAAACGTTGGATTCATAATACATGTATTTAAAAAAATTAACATAATTGTTCATTGCAAAAAATTAAATACACGAATCTAATGATTGGAATATAAGATGAAACACAAAACTGAAATAGAGGATCCATCCGTAAGTATTGAGTCGAAATTTTAGTAATTTTTTGCTGAAAAATATATATGGAGATATATTTCATTTGCTTTTTAATAATTTAGGTATTTATATCTATATTATATATTAAAATAAGGAAAAATGTACAAATAGTTGTGAGCATTACTGTTTGATTATTTGACTCAAAATATCCCTATTGCGTTAAAACTTAGACCATTTGGACCTTTCATTGGACGAAAAGGTTAACAACGTTAGTAAACGCACGATAACACAACCTTTTAAAAAGACACTAGCACGCTTTTTCCACACGTAAAAACTGAATCTCACACTTTTTGCAAGACAAGATATATATTATTTTCTTTATCTATTTTTTTGGTTGAATTTTTGCTCGGTTCGAATTTTTCTACTCATTTTGTACATGCAACACAACATCAATCAATAATCCAAATATTAAACACTCTCTAGTTTGGCTGACACGGAATCTAACTAAGAAAAATAATATAATTCTTTATTTTAACATTCATATGTTTGGTTCATTTTTATCTATGTATAATGAAACGTAATCAAATTTTTCGAAATAAAAAAAATTATGTAACTTTCTTGGAATCTAAATACTTAGTCCAAGTAGGTATTCCGGCACCACAATTTTTTTTTATTTCTTCATCAAGTATCGCTTAATTTTTTTTATGAATTATTATAGGTTTTGATTCATAGTTTGTAAAGCCAAAATAAAAATGATCTTTGTAAAATTGTTTTTTTTTTTCAGACTCTTTTGGAATATTTTTCAGAGACAAGTTCAATTTTTTTTAAGGAAAATGAGAGAACCTTAACATCCAAAAATATGTTATAAATAGAATTTGTAACGCCCTCAAATAAAAAAAAAATGGAATTTCTATTTTCACCACTAAAAGTACTCTTTACATCATAAAAAAATAATAATTTTGAAGTCACTTAAATGCCTTTTAGTTAAAAATATAAAAAATCAAGTGTGGTTCGAAAACATTAAAATTTGGAACTTACCATATTTGTTTGAAATTTCCATTTTCGAACATGCTTTTTAAAATAAGTTTCGTTCGAAAATGGATTTTTGAACAAACATTGTGTGTTCGAAAATTCATTTTTGAAAGGACTTCATGAATTTTTTTTAAGTATCGTTCGAACACAAAATTTCGAACATATCCATTCTTTTTGAACAAAGGACTTCAAACATATTCAGAATGTATGAAAATACAATTTCAAATGAAAACATAATTTTTTTTAATAGTAATAATTTTTAAGTAATAAAAAAAATAAAAAATAATTTAGGGTATAAAGGAGTAAAAATGAAACTCCCCTACAAAAATTCACTTTATTTTACATTTTAATATTTTAGTACCCCTAAATCCCTAATTCACATAATCACAGTAATTCAGAATTCGCTTCTCGCCTCTCAGTCTCTCGGTCTCGCTCACTCCTCGCCAGTCGCCACACCGGCCGCCCGCCGCCTCCACCGCCCACCGGTCATCCTCATCTCTGCGACTGCGAGGTTGTACTCTTCATTCATCTCTGCTGTGCCACCCGACGACTCCGCCGACCGCACCACCACTTCAAGGCTGTACTCTTCAGTCTTCTCTGCCGGCCCCGACTCACGAGCACGACGCCGCAAGTCTGCAATCTTTTGTTTGGTCCTGACCCCTTTGCTTTTCTCAAGGTATTTTCATGCATCTGAGATTTTTGCAGTGTGAGTGTTTTACATTTGTAAGAAAAAAAATTGCATATCGGCCAAACCGACCGATCACCGGTGCGGCGGCCGACCACCGACGGCGATATTTTTGTGTCGCTTCACAATTTAGGTCATCAATGCATACAACTTAACTAAATTGAAACAAAAAAAAGCTAGATAGATAATAAGATATTACCAAAGTCCATAAAACTTCTATTTTTTTTTACTCTATTCCTTCCAATGGTGATATATATGTTGCGTGTAGACAAATTATTTTATTGAGATAATTTAATCATATGATTCAGTTAATTTTACATATTAAGAAAATAATATAACTCAAATAGCATCATCCATATACCCCATGTTTACTATTTGCACCATAAGTTCTTCATGCACCCCTTCTTATTTTTCACATCCCTAAAATTGACTATAACGCCCTTACTTAAAAAAACATAAAATTTGAAAATTAAAAGCATAAAAAGAAACCGCGTTCCGTTCGAAGTTATGTATTCGAACATTCTGAATATGTTCGAAGTCTTCTGTTCGATGTTCGAGCATAATGAATATGTTTGAAGTCTTGTGTTCGAACTGTACTTAAAAAAAATTCATGGAGTCTGTTCAGAAATTATTTTTTGATCATGCCATATTTATTCGAAAATCAATTTTCGAACAAACATGGTGTGTTCGAAAATTAATTTCCGAACGTAACTTATTTTAAAAAATATGTATGTTCGAAAATAAAATTTCGAACAAATATGATGAGTTCGAAATTTTATTTTCGAAACCACACTTAATTTTTTCTTTTTGAACAAAGGGCATTTAAGTAACTTCAAAATTATTTTATTTTTTCTTTTTTTCTTTAGGGTGCAAAGAGTAAATATGGAGTTGCAACACTCCCATTCATATATTTACACATATTTTAACGAATATTTACACGGTCGAAGTGCAAGTAACACAGTTTTGGGCTATATTCTCCAAATACCCTGTTTACATAAATCAGTGGGCCCATCTCGTTTCCTATTGGCCCAATCTCACGGCATTTGCATGAAAAATCTTAATCAAAGAAATCGTAAAATTACTAAGATATTTCCAATTCTGACCCTTGATTCCCAAGCAAAAACCCTTTTACTAAAATGAGAAGATTCAGGCAGCAGAATCTTCCAATTCACGCGCTGCGGTTATAATTTCAGCTTCACACAAACGCTTATAAATTTAATTAACCCCCCAAATCTATATTACTGTTGAAGTGAGTGATGGTGGGGAAAAACGAGGGTGAAAGCGGCGGCGATAAGGCGCTGGATTTGTTTCTGAAGATTGGGTTAGATGAAAGAACGGCTAAAAACACCGTCGCTAATAATAAGGTTACTGCGAATCTCACCGCCGTCATTCACGAGGTATGTGTGCGATTGTGAATTGGTGTTTAATTTGCTGTTTGTGCATGTGGGTTTTGTGATATTGAGTTGAAGTTAGTGTTTTTTTTTAATGGATTTCTGAGTCAATTGCAAGAAAAGGGTATTTGTCGTTGTTCTAAGGGGAGTTTTTTGGGCTTTGGCAAGATTTTTGTCTATGTTTGGTGTATTTTATTTTGCATGCGTTTTTTTTTCAGATTCTTTGTTTTGTGCTATCGTTTCTAGAAGATGTTGAAGCAAAATATTGGTTAATTTCGGATTGAGTTATGTAACTTGGTTATCAATGGTTCGAGTAAAACATTCAGATGCATGATTTTATTGGATTTACTATATAGGCTTGACTGGATTGATAAATTGCTTGGCGTTTGGGGATGTTTTTGTGGTGATTAAGTAATGGATTAGTTATAAATAAAATGATGACCTTGCAAGTTAGTTTTAATTTCTTATATTTTTATGATTCTCTCTCCAGTTTCACATAAATTAAATTATGTGGAACTTTACTGTTTGATTTTACTAGAGATATGAATGCCGTAGTATTTTCTGGTAGAAGCTAGCCTGTTATTTAGTTCAACTTCAAATATGGTATTGCAGGCAGCTGTGACAGATGGTTGTGATCGGAATGTTGGAAATCTTCTTTACACGGTAAGATAACATAATTGAGTATTGACAGATATCTTAAACTGTAGTTGTTTAGTTCCTCATAGTAGCCTTATCTTGCCTCTAGTTTCCATTCTTAAGATTGGTCGATCAAAGAAAGTTCACAACTTTATTCATTGCAGCTTATCATGTTACTGAAAATAGTTCCAAAACATTGTCAATGTCATTAAGTCTTTTTTATTCAAGGGTGATATTTTGTTAATGTTGCATCACTGATTGTATTTTTGTAAGCTATAATTCTATAAATGCACTTTCATTTTTATTTGCTATTCACTGGTTGTGGAGTTCTATTTCTTTACTGTAATGGATATTCCGTAATGAAAGAAGAGGTGCCTTTTCTTGGCAGGTTGCTACAAAGTTCCCCACAAATGCTCTTGTACATCGGCCTACATTGCTTAAATGTATTACTTCATCAAAGGTCTGAAGTTTTTTTTATCTTTAATGTATATTTACTATTGGTTAATGCTTGGTTGGATAATGATTCTTTCATCAAGCACTTCACAATTTATTTGTCTTCTCTTGCACTCCTGTAGATAATCAGTGTTTCTTACTGCTACAGATTAAAACTCCGGCCCAGTTGGAGGCAGCCTTTTCATTTCTTACTGCCATTGCTTCTGACAACTTGAACATTGATGATTTTGAAGCTGCTTGTGGTGTTGGTACGACCAAAATTTTAATGCTTTTGATTTGTAACAATATTTAGTTGGATTTGGATGTTGGGTTATATATAACCTTTTTTAAAGAAAAAATTTCAACCATCAGATTTTTGCCTCTTAATTATTTCGAGATTCTAGCTATTATTTTCAATGTGTTTACCTTTTCTCTATCCATCTGGATCGTTATGATTAAATATTCAATTTTCTTTAGCCTATCTGATTAATTATCGCTTCCATGTTTTTTTTTGCATACCAAGCGTTTTTCTTATGTTTAATCCTAAAAATTGAATATTGTGTTGTGTAGGAGTTGAGGTTTCTGAGGAAGATATTGAACATGCTGTAGATGAGATTTTTGAAGAGAATAAAGCTGTTATTTTGGAGCAGCGGTATCGAACAAATGGTTGGTCTTTTCCTTCTTTCAGGGTGAACTTAATTTAGTTGATATATGTAAATAGAGTAATAGGGCTCTGCACACACACACATATATTTTGAGAACATATTTGTTACTTAAGTAGGAACTAGAACTGTGTACTTGGACTGACATAAGCTATATTAATAATCATGATGCTGTTATCAAGGCTAGAAAATCACATTTAGTCCTTTATGTTTCTTCTGGTGTTTTACGCACTGAATGATGATATATTAAGTAACTTGCCATATAGATGTGCATTTCCTGGTTAGTTGACTGTGTGAATGATTAAAAAGGCTTGTATTAGCAATACTGTCTATGTCCAGAACAAGTAACAGAATGCGGAGCAAGTGTACTTATTCATATTGCTCATATCTTGTACTGTGCATGGACGTTTTGCTACTGCCCTCTTGGCAGCAGCTAATTCTTCATAAAGAAAACTGTGTTTAGTTTGGCCCTCGTTATACTATTATGATGTTTGTTTGTCTACTTGTTGTCTCTGTTTATACAGTTGGTGAACTATTTGCTCATGTGAGAAAGAAACAGCCATGGGCAGATCCAAAGGTTGTCAAGGTAATTATTAATACCTGCCAGAGTTCTTCAGGAATCAGGAAAATAACATTAACAATGCTATTTATGTACTTTGTGTTTTATTTTTCTGATCTGGGCATCCTCTGCCACCAGAAAATCATTGATGCTAAATTATATGCCCTGCTTGGCGAAAGAACAGCTGCGGATAATGAGAAGCCTGCAAAAAAGAAAAAAGAGAAACCTGTCAAAACAGAGGTGAGCCAAGCTGATATTTTGGTAGTCTTTTGAATATATATGCACAATTGACTGAACTTTTGGTTCTTCTGAATAGCTGCATTACTTACAATGCCTTTCTTGGCCTCTCATCTTATGCCAGACTTATATAGTATCCAGCAGTTTATGATGTTCTGTAATTCATGTGAAAGTAATTATGCAAATTGTAGTACATAACACTTTTTTTTCTTGTCTTCCTTTTCACCAGGAGAAAGCAGTTGTTGAAGAGTCAGCTCCAGAAAAACCAACTGAAGAAGAAATCAATCCATTTGCAATATTTCCCTCACCAGATCAGAACTTTAAGGTAGAAAAATTTGAATTGTTCGCTTTGCTTTATATGAGTTGCTTGGTTCACTTTTGGTGTGCTTATATTTTTTGATATCTGAAGAAAGTTTTGATTTTGAATTTGGAGAGATAGATTTGATTGGTTTGTGGTTTTCTAAAGGTTTAAAGAAAATTTATAGAATATCACTATATTAGTATATTACACTAGACATCAATATTAAATTGTTTAATGGTTTGCATGCTTCTCATTATTTCCCATGACTCACACTACCCCTCTACCCCCTCTCTCTGGGAAATGCCTAATGTCAGATGGGCTTGCTACCATACTACATACTCGACAAAATTGCTATCTGTTTTAACTCTGTGATTACTAAACCTATAAATTACATAAGTGAATACAAAAGCTTAACTTTATGAACCTTAAATTAAATTTTAGGTGGATAATTTTCTATGCCTTAAATTTCATCTTTCCTGACGATTTATTTTGATTTTCTTGTCCATTATTTTTCCAGGTTCATACGGAAATATATTTCAGTGACCGTCCTGTCCTTAGACCTTGCAATTCGAAGGAAATACTAGACAAACATTTAAAGGTCACAGGTGGAAGAGTATATACCCGCTTTCCACCTGAACCTAATGGATATCTACATATAGGACATGCCAAGGTAATTGTTAGGCAGATCTAGCATCTGTGATTGTATTTCTTTTGGAATTTCTCTCATGCTCTATCTGTAAATGAATTGTGTAGGCTATGTTTGTGGACTTTGGCCTAGCAAAAGAGCGAGGTGGATGCTGTTACCTCAGGTCAGGAGTGCTTCTATATTAATTGTCGATTTGTCATAAGAGGTTTCTATGAATTTCAGAATATATTTGACGTGGCATAGTAAGATTTAAGTTGGAAAAGTTTCACTCTTCTTGGAGTTGGTGGTGAATTCATGATATTAAAATTCAGATGTCATACTAATATTAGTTGGATTTTGAAAGGTAACTTATCTCCACATTGACGGATTGACCTTTTTGGTCTGTTGTTTCATTGTGGAAGGGCATCGGCAAAAGGGTGCTAAGACCTACTACATTTCTAAAAGTTTTTAGCTTTCACCATATCCAAGTCTCATGTCTATTGCTCAGTTTTGTTAACCTTTTACTTGTAAGCTGAGCGAAATCTGAATTTGCTTCAATCTCTTAGTTTCTTAGCGGGGAGTGCCCGAGAATAAAAGAACTTGGTTGATAATAATCATTGCCATGTATTATCGTAAGTAACTCAACAATGGACATGGTAGGATTGTAGGAAAAGTGAGAGCGATTCATGGTCTGCATATTTTACTCTTATATAAGTCTGGACAATAGTTTTGTTGTTCAAGAATCAGCAGTCTCTGGTTTACCATTTAAAATGATACAATTTGTATGTCACAATTGAAGAGTTCTTATCCTCTAATCTTAGTTTTAATATATAGATATGATGACACCAATCCAGAAGCTGAAAAAAAGGAATATATTGATCATATTGAAGAGATTGTTGGATGGATGGGGTGGGAACCCTTTAAGGTATAATTCCTTTCCCAAATGTTTTACACTGGTATGGACATCATCTAATATCTGTTTGAAAAATTCAGATCACCTACACTAGCAATTATTTTCAAGAGCTCTATGAACTTGCAGTGGAACTGATACGGCGTGGTCATGCTTATGTTGATCACCAGGTGGGTTTTTCCTTCTCTGTATCCTTATTGAATCATTTATTGGATTCTCTTATTTTGCCTTCAACAATCCATTCCGAAGTAGAGAGTGTGCTTTTAAAGTTGAAATTGAATTAAGTTTTATATTGGTTATTTCTTCCTCTATTTGACAATGGTGACAAAAAATTTCTTTGCTGCCTGTTGCAGACAGGTGATGAGATAAAAGAATACAGGGAAAAGAAGATGAACAGTCCTTGGAGGGATAGACCAGTTGAAGAATCTCTAAAGTTGTTTGATGACATGAAGCGGGGGTTGATTGAGGAAGGAAAAGCAACATTACGAATGAAGCAGGACATGCAGAGTGATAATTTCAATATGTATGATCTAATTGCTTATCGTATCAAGGTAAGTGTCTTGATGCGGATGTCTTGACTTTGTGAAACTTATAAGGGATGCTAATCTACTCAATACTTTTGATTGTTCAGTTCACACCTCATCCCCATGCAGGAGACAAATGGTGCATCTATCCAAGTTATGATTATGCTCATTGCACTGTTGATTCTCTTGAAAACATAACTCATTCTGTAAGTAAGCTTGCTTGTGGAATTATTTTTCCAGATTGACTCTTCTGTGCATTTTCTTTGTAGCATAGCATCTCTTAGTTTTTTCGCTGTTCATTGCTTATCTTCCCTTTTCCTGATTCAGAATTAAGTAATTTTGAATGGTATATCTAATGATAGTTTGCTTTTGTTTTTCCTGAATCTTTTGGTCAATTGTTCCATGTAGCTGTGCACACTTGAGTTTGAGACACGACGTGCATCATACTACTGGTTATTAGATGCGCTTGGCCTCTACCAACCTTATGTATGGGAGTATTCTCGATTGAATATCACCAACACAGTGATGTCGAAGCGTAAGGTGTGTTAAAACGTGGAAATGCTGTGAATAGGTAGTTCAATTTTACAATGGGATCTGATCCTGTCTGGCATGACCTTGCAGTTAAATCGCCTTGTGACAGAAAAGTGGGTTGATGGTTGGGATGATCCTCGCCTTATGACTCTTGCTGGACTGCGGCGTAGAGGTGTAACTGCAACTGCTATAAATACTTTCGTTCGAGGAATCGGGATAACTAGAAGGTTGAATATCTCTTAATTGTATCCTTCACAAGTTTGCTTTCCCAGTGCTCTGATGATTATATAATAAACTTGGTACTGCAGTGACTGTAGTGTGATACGTCTGGACCGCCTAGAGTACCATATAAGGGAGGAACTGAACAAAACGGCACCTCGGACCTTGGTTGTGCTAAATCCATTGAAGGTTTTAATCTTCCCAATTTATATTTGTGTGCGTCCGCATATCATTTCAGTTCTTTTGGCATGCACATGTATAGATTGTGCATACAGGAATAAGTTATAAAGTTTCATCTACCTTTTCTGTATTTCAGGTTGTAATTACAAACATGGATGCTGCTGTGATGGATCTTGATGCGAAGAAATGGCCAGATGCTCCTGCAGATGACGCATCGTCTTTCTATAAGGTATGCTTGTGTTGGTGTTTTATTAATTTAGTATATTACTAATTCAGAGTAGTCTGTCTAATAGGCATTCTTTGTTAGTTCTTTGTGTCAATTGCACATGTTAGATACAACATGCTTGATATTGCTGACAGTTTAATGTTTTTTTCTTGCTCCTCTTGTATAGGTCCCTTTCTCTAAGGTTGTATACATTGAGCAATCTGATTTTCGTATGAAAGATTCTAAAGATTACTACGGACTTGCTCCTGGAAAATCTGTCCTCCTCAGGTGCTTATTGTTTGCTGCTACTCTTAATGTTTTGGCATATGTAGAAGTTTTAGATGACACTGAAATATGCTTCTCTGTAATGTAGGTATGCATTTCCTATTAAGTGCACAGACGTGATTTTAGGTGATGATAATGAGACTGTTCTTGAGATTCATGCTGAGTATGATCCATCCAAGAAAACCAAACCAAAGGTAAGCTTTAAAATATTTGTGACGAACATGAATGTGCTGCTTTAGATTCTCGAATGTTCTCAAATTACTATGATATTCTGTTTTTCAGGGCGTTCTGCACTGGGTTTCAGAATCTTCACCAGGAGTCGAGCCTCTTAAGGTGGAAGTTAGATTGTTCGACAAACTATTCAATTCTGAGGTCAGTACTCCTTTTTTCATCTTTCGTGTCGACCTTTTATCCTGCTTAATTCAAGAAACTTATTGTTTGGTTTATTTAAAAACCCAGAATCCTGCTGAGCTCGATGATTGGCTCAGTGATTTGAATCCACACTCTAACGTTGTTATAAAGGATGCATACACTGTACCTTCTCTCAAGAATGCTTCCGTTGGAGATGGATTCCAGTTCGAAAGACTAGGTAAGCACCTCAATCCTACAACTCTTCATCATTGGGGATCCCAATGACAGTTTCACAATCCAAAATTTGATATATGCTGATCAATGATCACCCCTCAGCCTTTTTTTTAATGTTGGGACCTTCTAAGTGAGAGTGCGGGGGGATTCTTGTTCTATCCCTTTCATGGTCATTCCACACTGCTGAATAGTCTTATATATGCTCCCCTAGTATTTCTCTACGTTTAATCGAGTCGCTTGCTCCCAACTGAAGTTGTGCGTGCTGAAATGCGATCCATGTGGTGTTTAATTGGAGGTTCAACCTAGGGAAATTATACATCTCAGAATCACAAACATTAACCAAATAACATGCATTCGACTCATTTTTGTTCCACTCTTTTCCAGGCTACTTTGCAGTTGATCCGGACTCTACGCCTGAGAAGCTTGTGTTTAATCGGACTGTAACATTGCGCGACAGTTATGGTAAGGGTGGGAAGTGAAGTTGAAAGGTTGAGGATAGGCGAGTTGCGTGAGCAAACACTTCATACAACAGTCATGTGTACAAATACAATACATCCTTCCATTTAGGAAAGCAGTTTTACTGTATTGTGTCATTTATAAAAATTTGACCGTAGTGAATTTTTTGTGATATTTGTATTCCAGAAGGTAAACGTAATTTTTGTACTAGATAGTTTCAAGCTGAAACTTGCAACTTTGAAATGCATCGAACATATATTTCCTCCTTTAAGGCAGCTAGTACTTGCAATAGCACCATGTGTTTAATGTGGAGAGAGAGAGAGAGAGAGAGAGAGAGAGAGATGCACACAATCAACACTGGATTGATTTTGTTTGGTAAGTGTCCTTTCATTTCGAGGGATCAACCACAGTTAAAATTTTATTGCAACTTTTATAAGGTTAAAGATAATATCTAGGAAGATATGTCGACAAGGGGAAAAATGTAAATGCAAGAGGAATTTTATTGTGTAAAATCATTTTTATAGATTATGTTTGGAGAGTCGGTTCTGAGATTTTAGGTGCCTTGTTAAAAAAGACAAAAATGGTGCCCCTATCTAGTATGATTTTAATGAAATAGTTTATTTTTTTAAAAATCGAGTTTGTCAAGTATATTACTATTAAATAATATTATGATGTAATATATTCTATTATATTTGTGAAAAATGTAATGATTTATTATTTATTCATTTTTTCAAATATTTTTATTTTCATTATTAACTTTAGTTTTTCATTGATAAAATGTGAAGTACACATGTTGAAATTTATACCATTAGAGCATATATTATATCATATTAGAAAAACGCACGCAATTTGCATGTCCTTAAAATATTTATATTTAATAAGACTGTTAATATTATAATTAATAGATATTTTAAAAATAAAACATATTAGTTGAAAATTATTTTATTAGAATTTATATTATATTAAAATATATTCCTATTAAGGTAGTTATCTATTTATGTTTTCATTATCTACTTATGAGACTATCGGGAGGATGGAGAGAGAAGTGGAAATAGGCAATTGGAAAAATGGCCGCTAGGAAGCAAAAAATAATTTATAATAATCTCTTAAATAAGCTATAACTAGCTTCAAGTAAACTCATTTTGTATGCTTCCATTACATGAAAAGAAACATTATATAACTAATAAAAAATCATAGATAAGAGAGCAAAAATTGATGATCGTATTGGTAGCATGTGCAGAACAATGCATCGATCAAAAGGGATGCATGCACACAAAACTAAACTATAAGAGAGAAATTTTTATATAACCATTATCACTTTGAGTTCTGAACTATAGTCATACTTGAGAACAAGTATAGTCCAAATGTGTGGGTATGATATAGACTCAATTTCACATATTTTTACATTTTCTTTTTACTCGTGTAGAGTACTTTTAATTGTGTTTAGAGTCTAGTTTCGGACAAAGTGTAACAGGGGAGAGAAGAAGCACATTTGGACTCATTATGGGCATAATCAAGTGCTAACTTGATTAATGGCATAAAGAGGATCAACCGCTGAAGCGTTGACAGTTTGTTGTGGATTTTGCGGGGAAGTTCAGCAGTGAATCCTTTTCAACTGACGTGGGCCAACATGCACAACAGTTCCGTAGCTTGGGGAAGTTCAGTTAGAAGAGAGGAGAAGAAGTGGAGGAAAGAGAAAATAAGAGATAAAGGAGAGAGAAGAGATGGAGAAACTCATCCCTATAATTTAGGGAACATGGTTGAAGTGGATCTCTCCAACTAAAGCATACCTCTACATGGGTTGGGCTGGGCCGAATTGTGACTTTTCAAATAGCTATAAATACCAGTTATTTTTCATTTTCGTAGAACAACCAGAAACACACCCTTTAGAATAACAAAATATAGTTTATTTTTTTGCATTTAAATGTTCTGGAAATTATACACAGTCGGGGGTGGTTTGCCCTCGGCTGATACACGTATCTATTTTTGCCCAAATCTGGAATTGGGTCCAGACCTTAATTTAGTTTGATTTCCTTTTACTATGTGTTGTTCATTTACTTTTGCTCTATTTATTAACATGTTATCTGGCTAAGTATCCAGTGTTCAAGCCAGATATGAATATGTTGAGGTAGAAATTATGCATGAGGCTTAGTGTTCTTAATTTATCTCGAATTGATTCTCAACTTCATTCTGGGAAGAACGATGACATGACAATAGCAAGATTAGGTTGGTCGCTACTCTTAATTGAACTATTATTTATGTAAGTCAGGATGGAAGTAAGGGCAACTGAACCCTGATGAGCCATTAAGCGATAAAGCAGACGACAAAGCTTGGAGATTGAAGTATAGGTGGATATGGGCACATCGACGAAAGGGTCCCATATGCCAACTTTGGGTTCCTCCGTGTCAATGCTGCTATCCTTGCAAACCCTCTGCATGACTCTCTTTATTGGGTCTTGGATAGTTAGGGACTAAGAGTCGCCGACCGTATCGCTCTTTAGCATACACAGTAAGAATGAATTAAGGGGTGTAAGGAGACCGTATCTGATTCCTATAAACAAACGGTCTTATCGATGTATCTATGTGTTTGTGTCCAAGATTGCATGAATCTACCACAAACTGAATTCATATTTAACTTGAACATTTATTTTATATTTATTTCCGTCTTTGTTATTTAATCGTTTGTTTAGTTCGAAGTGTGCAGGGAAGGATTAGTGACAGTAATCCATATAAATTCTCGAAAGGTTACTGAAAAGATAGAAATGTTAATCACTCCTCATGGAACGATATCGGTCTTCGGGCTCTATACTAGCCTCTGAGGGCAGATTAAAGCATATGCAAGATTTTGCCCACATGTGTGATTTTGCACGCAAAACGAAGACGTGTCAGCACACGTATATGAAATGCCAAGATCGCGCAAAGGCTATTTGAGGACATTATTTCTATCATTATTTTTGGATGTTATTTTCCTATTAAATGTTGCAATTTTCTTTTATTTTTAGGACTAGCTTGCAATTTCAATATTGTTTTAGACGTATAAATATTGCTCTTTAGGGTTTTTTTGTGGATTTTTGGACAAAACAAGTTGAAGAATAACACTCTTCTTTTCTCAAAGTTTATTTCGGCATCGTGTTCGATCAACAGTGAACTTTATTCACTTTCATAGGTTGTGTGTTTTGTTGTGTTGTTTGTGCATCATCAAGTCTAACTTGGCTTGGAGAGAGCAAATGAATAGATAGATCGATTAAGTGCCGAATAGATGAAAGAGACATAGAAGATTTTGCCTGCTTGTGCCAAAGAAGGTCGCCAAACCGGACAGTAATGACTTGGAAGAGCTCAATTGATGGAAGCCCTTTTTTCAGTATTTTTTTTTGGTCCCTTTCAATACGAAGTGGAATAGAGAACTTATAATAGTTGGCTTCGAAGCCTCTCCATTGATCTTCTTCGTAGCGGTAATAGTCTTCCATTTCCTCTAATTTGTCCTTCAATGCAAGTAGCTTTTCTTTCATTTCCCGTTTGTAAGCTGGTATAACTTTTCCATCAGCCATTTCCTTTGTTGGGCGTGGCTGTCTATTCGTCGGTCTTCCTCATTTACTTGTTGAAGCCTTAGCTCAACTAGCTAATAAGCCTTTAGAAAAGGGGGTTTTCCTTATTTTACTAGTAGATAGAGTTCGTTTTCTTCCTTATCACAACTAGCATCGATCTAAGGACAAAGTCTACATCGGTATGTAAAGAGTAAGCTTCCTTATAAGTCCTCAGCTTGTTTCTTCCTTGAGAGTTGGGTAACAAAAATTCCAGTCGCATTCAAAGAGGAGCTCTACTAATAGATTGTATTGAGCCTTAGGTTAGTTTACAATGGTTTAGTACGTGCACTTGATAGCACAGAACACGGAAGAGAGTCCACTATGAAAGGATCTAAGCGTTTGAATCGAATTGGATGTGTTAAACATATAGCAAGACTTACTTTGAAATCATCTAGATGAGCTAAAAATACGGGTTTTTAGCATAGTTTAAAGATCGATTCTCGAAAATACTTATTGTACGATAATAGTTGAAAAACTAACCTCCAAATGTTTGGTCTAAAGGCATTCGTGTCAAATTCCCCGGGTTTTGGCATGTAAAAAAAGAACTCATTTATGTTTGCACGAGATTTCTATCCAATTAGTAACCAACTTCGGACCTGCTTTTTCCTCCCGACTCCATTAATCAGCAACTCCTACACAAGTAAATGACATATATAGAGTCAATGGTTGGTTCGAGCTATGGTCGATAAGGAATAGACCATCATCGAAAAAATCTTCAAAAATGGCTTGTGTGATCAGAATAACATAGTCAAGTAAGCGCGATTTTTACATTTGAATTTCCAAGAAAGGTTGCACTGCACTAAGTTACTTACGTTTGAGGTTGACTCCGACCTCACATCAAGGTGACAGGATTCAAACCTATGGCCCTCTGTACCCAAAACAGATGCGCTATCCAGACTGCGCTACACCTCATCTCACCACTTTGGAGTATATAGATCCACCCGATCGATGAAGACTTAAATTGAACTCGTCCATCCTTTCGGGCACAGGGATGCGAGAACCAATCCGAATAATCAACCACTTTTTTTAGAAAATCTGCCTCCAGCAAGACAAGATAGGGGACGCCAAAAATCCGTATAGTGCAAGGGCGTTCACATTTTTTAGCTTACTCTTTCACTTGAATTTCAAAATCCGACTTGCTCCCGGCTACGTTTGGACCCTTGGCCCCCCTTAGAAGTGGATTCAAACTGAAATAAGGAAATTCTTGCATAGTATGAGTTCCTTCTTTTCGAGTCATGACGCTGATAGCCTCACGTGTATAGATGGGTCATGTTGTTCTTTTCAGTTCCCCCATTCTGTGACCTATATGGCATCACGTAACACACGTAGAGGTTCCGATCTATTACTAGGCCATCTTTGATACTAAAGAAGGAAGTTATTGTGTAGTATGAGTTCTTTTTTGTGAAGTGTTGTTTCCTCTAAGGAGGTCTGCATCATCTTCCCTCCGAATGGACTGCCTTCGGAACGAAGAAAATGAGATGGGACAATTATCAAACACAACGATCTTGTGCACTATATACGCAAATGCTTGATCGACCGATCAGTGGGAGGAACTAATCGATCAATGAATGAGATGAATTCGGATTTTATCAACCGATAGGGAATGAAAGGACTAGACTTCATTTAGCTTCCCAGGCTGCTCAAGAATCATTCTGGTATCTACTATTCCGGTACCTACTATTCTTTTCGAACTTGGGGATTCGCTTGTTGGATTTGAAAGGCCAGTTGGCTGAGTTAATTGTCCTCATCTTCATCGTTCAGTTTTGAAGTTCCTTTTTGATCTAACGACTGGATTTTGATCAATTCAAAAATAAGATGGTTGCCATAAATGGTAAAATATTTTTACATATTTAGCGGTTTAATTCCCCATAAGATAATCATTTCAATTTGCCACTTGGCTGAATATTAATGAAGCACGATGATCCAAGGGTTGCGCTTGCGGAATCCTGTCTCCAAATTCTAGCCATTGGATATAACGTTGAGATGAATAAATGAAAGCAACGGTATAAATTGTAATTAAGATAAAATTAAATGGGAAGTAAGTTTAATAAGAACTTATCCTTGATTCAGTTGGGATACAGTCCAACTGAATGGTGTGTGAACTGAATCTCACGCTGTCGTGTGATGAACTGAACTGATCGTTGGGACTTGAACTGACTAGCTTGAACTGAGTTGACCAGTGCAGACTGAGCTGACTAGTGTTGTGCTTAACTTTCTCTAGTCATGCTATTTAGTTTCCTTTTCTTGAAAGGTCGAACTGGGCTCAGTTCAATGCTTTCCTTAGAGTTGCTTGACCGTTTTCGCTTGGACTTCGATCCTGGTGTTGCGAACTCCAATTGAGGACTTTTTTCCCTCATGATCAATTGGAGTTGTAAAGGGCAACTGATTGGTTGATCCATTCGTGATCAAGGACATGATAGCGATCTCTTAGTTGAAAGATAAGTTCTTCATCAAACTTGGTGAACTGAAGAATGTTGACTGATGTCAATTATATTTTTTATCATTAAATTACATCAAACTTAAAATTTTGAATATTTAACCAAAATATAAAGATAAACAATAAAAATTCAGGCTATTCGGGCAAACCCACTTAGTTTCGAGCTAGCCCTATCTCGGTCAACTTCGAGTTGAGTTTTTTTCGGGCAGATTTTCCGGGCTCTAAGAGCATCTCCAATGCTAATTAAGCACCTATTTGGTGCAGATTCTACACCATATAAGTGCAATTTTAGCACTTTTTTTTGCAGCTTTAATGCTCTTTACCAAATTTTACACCAAATAAAAATATGTTCTTAAAGATTCCATTTTGTTTTTTAATTGAAATATGAATATTCTTAATAATTTAATATTTTTCTAAAAATAATAATTATCCAAAACTAATAACTTTTAATTATATAATTTCAAAAAAAAATATACTATTAAAAAATTATACTATTTTTCTAAAAAAAATATACTATAAAAAAATACCATTATCATTAGTGCAATATCCAAATTGAAGGGTTGCATACGAGGTCGAGAAGCTACACCCAAATAGAGTTTCTGAGCATGACATTGTAAGTAATTAGAATTACATCAATTCTATTACATTACTTGCAGTTGGTAATCAATTAATTCATCGATTTTGTTAACATAATATTTTTTTTCTATAGTTAACTCGGGCTAAAGTTTTGATTATTGAATATGCAAAATACAAAAAAGGGTTCAAATTTGATCATGAGTGGGACATTCTCAAAGGCATTGAGAAATTTGGGAATGATGATAACGTTGAGCACTCGACTCTCAGTCTAAACCAGTCGAAATTAAATTTGATCCTAATATCACAAGTGAGAATAGTGGTACCACTTCGAGTAAACGGGCTATAGGAGTGAAGAGAAATAATGATGAGCAAATGTCGAAATGTATTCGGCTGAATGACGAATTAGTTGCAACATTGAGGGAAGGAAATGTTGTTACGAACTTGAGGGAAGAAAATATGATTTTATTTAAAAATTTAAATTCTATCTCTGACCCCACTACACGTAAATACATTTGTAGTGAATTGGACATATACATTAAATGCAATAAAATAAAATAAAATAAAACAAAATGTTCATTCCATAAAAATATTATCCAACATATATTGCAATTCATGATGCAGCTAATCCAACAATTTTCAGTTGGCTAATATATATAAACTTATAAGAAAAATATATTCTGGTGAACCTCTTCTATTTAGTTATTGCCATGCCATTTAATACAAAAAAGACAATTCTATATTGCTATTTAGATAAGACAAGGGAAAAAAAGGGTACTCCCTTCATTTCCAATCAAATGTCATTTTGGATGAATGTACACATATTGATAGATTAATTAAGTTATCTAATATAATACATTAAATGAGTTAAATATAAATGTAAATGTATTAAATGAGGATAACTGTATGAAAAATGTGAATTTTCTGTTTCAAATTTGTAGAATGACACTTTTTTTGAAACAAAATTTAAATTCTAGAATGACACTTATTAAAAAACGGAAGGAGCACTAGAAAGTGAAATTATCAAGACCAAACTTAGCAAGGGAAACTGTACTAACTTTTGTGATACAATAAATAATAGTATACCATCATTAGATGCAAATTCAAACTAGGATGCACTAATAATGAAATTTAACCATAACGATCACTTAATTACAAAATTTAACGAGGTAGAAGTATTAGAATCATGTATGTTCCCATGCCAATGAATGATAATAAACATCTACGCTGCAAATATAATACAATAAAAATCGTCTCTTTAGTATGAAGTATACAAAATTTAATATTTTACGCATAATATATACAAAGTTGATAAAACAAACTAAAAGGACTTGATATATAAATTAAATTCACTCGAGTGGATAGCATCAGATTGATAATGAGAAAACAAACCATATCCTTACTCTTAATAGGTTTCCTAAAACGATAAGAATTATGTTGATGAGAAATCAATTAACAGATGAAGAATAAATACAAAGGAAATAGATTTGAGATCAAGAGCTTGTGTGCACTAAGTGTACCATCAGACGCATTGATCGGGTCAAGGCATTGATCAGTTACCGCCGGAAAACGGAAAACTTGTGTTGACTCGGTCAACTCTAAAAAAAATCCTTCAAAATTAGTATCAACCGTAACACTAAAAAGTATCACTCAAAAACCTAAAAGTATCATTTGTATCCTTAAAAAGTATCAGCCAAAATAAATAAATAAATAAATAATAATCAAAATCAGTATCAACCGTAACACTAAGTATCTCTCAAAAAACCCAAAAATTTAATTTGTATCCTTAAAAAGTATCAGCCAAAAATAAATAAATAAAAAAAATCTGTCAAAATCAGTATCAACCGTAACACTAAAAAATATCACTTAAAATTCAAAAAGTATCATCTATATCATTAAAAAGTATCACTTGTTTATCAATTTTCTTTTTTATGAGTTGACCCGCATTTAACCTGGTCAAAAACATTGACGTCGTCTGATATAACCTTATATACATTTAGTGTATGTAAATTTTTGTCTAAATCAAATATCATATCACGCAAATTTTTGTCTAAATCAAATATCACATCACGCAATTCGATGTAACTCCCCACCAATTTCTTCTTGAAATTGAGTTATTTAATTAATTTGTGAGAGATATGTTCGATGTCATGAAGAAAAAAAAAATAACGTGTTCGTCTAACGTGTGACCCGTTTCCATCCAACGTGTTACACGATTTATTTTTATCTAAAAAAGAGAAGCATGTGATGAAATGCGATCCATCGTCTGGTGTTTAATTGGATATTCAACCTAGGGGAATTAATACTATACGTCCCATGATCGCAAACATGAACCAAATAACATGCATTCGACCCACTTTTCTCTATTCCATTTGGTGTCGCATTTTGATTTTTATTCAATTTTTATCAAATTTTTTTTTTTAATTTCAATTTGTTATGACTTAGTTTAATTTTATAATTATTATTTAGGATTCATTTCACCTAATTAGGGTTTATATTTATTTTTTAATATTCATTTCTTTTTTTAATTAATGTCATTGATTATATATAGTTGATAATTCCAAAACTAGGGTATATAATTTTTAAATTTTTTAATTTGTAGCAATAAATGTTGATTATGATTTGTAATACTATAATAAAATTTATTTTTGTAATAAATATTTTTAAAATATTAAATTTCATAGTGAGACATAATAGTGGAACATGAAAAGTGGACTAGAGGATTTTATCCCAGAAAATGGATGGGATCCTCTATTCCAGATTTGATGTTCTAACCCGTATTCCACAATCGAATTCACAAAATTAATAATAGATATTATAAAAATAAAAATTAATTATAACATAATCGATCTATAGTCACATCTATCAACAAAAGATTGAAATTTTAAAAATTATATATCATATTTTTAATATAAACAACCATAATAATCATTTCTTTGAAAATTAAATACGAAAAAATAATTATAAACCCTAAATCCTAACAATAATCATGAAATTAAATTTGACGAAAAAAATAGAAGAAAACTTCATAAATTTGATCATGAAATACAAATTAGAATACCGAATATGGAATAGAGGATCTCAATCCGGTTTGAGAGAGAGAGAGAGAGAGAGAGAGAGAGGGGGGGGGGGCAAAGTTAAGAAATGAATTAATTGAGTTTGATATAAGTGGCCTTTGAGGAAGAGGAAGAGGGAGGGGGAGGTAAGAAATGAATTTATTGAGTTTGATATAAGTGGCCTTTCATTTCCAGGGAATCTAATTGGGTGGAATAAATCCTAAAAAAATTATAAAATTATACTCAGGGTAAAGAATAAAATTGAAGAAAAAGATGAAAGAAAAAGTAATAATTTTATGGATTGATACACGATTGACACACATAAATTGAGATTAGAGAATCTGAAGCGGTATGCTTTAATTAAGTAAGGTAGTACTTGCAATAGCACCATGAATGTGTTTAAGAGAGAGAGAGAGAGAGAGAGAGAGAGAGAGAGAGAGAGAGAGAGAGAGAGAGAGAGAGAGAGAGAGAGGCAAAGGTAAGAAAAGAAAGAAAGAAAGGCACTGAATTAATTGAGTTTGATAAGTGGCCTTTCATTTCGAGGGGCCGACCACAGAGTTAAAAAATCGAAGGCTTGACTGAATTATCTAGCAAATTTTTATTGCAATTTTTATGAGTTCAAAAATAATATCTAGGAGGATATGTGGACAAGGGAACAAAAGGAAGAAAACTAAATGTGAGAGGAATTTTACTGTGTGAAATCTTTTTTATAGATCATGTTCGGGTACGTAAAACTATAGTGGGATATATGTTGGACATAGATAATATATAAAGGTCAAATGCAATAATAATTTATATTTTGTACGAAGGATTTCTAGAAATCTAAGATCAAGCAACTACATTAGTATTATGTTTTGTTCAAGCTTAGTTCACTTCTATTTTTGGTTCAACTTTGTATTGATTTAAGTGATAGTTTGTTATTGCGAGTTATAATTGCACAAAAAAAAAGAGCTAAAGATTACATATCTATGTTTCATATCATACTTTTGATTGTTTGGATTATATTTTGTTAATGGGCTGATTTTGCGTGCACACGTTGTCTTATATCAGACGAATACTTTTCAAAAAACAAAAGAAAAGGAAGTAACACTAAGAAAAAAAAACTTGAAGCTTTTAGTCTTTGCTAATGGAATCTATGGTTGAAATAATTAATTAAAGATTGTGATTATTCATAATTTGAAGCGCCTATATATCACCAGTATGTAAACGTTAATTTCCAACTTTAGTAAATCGCATGTTAATTAGGAATTTACATTTAAGGAATAATGCCAACTATCTTGTGTTTTATTGATGTAAAAATCCACTAATTAGGATTTCAACCTTTTCAGCTTTCGTCAACGATAATATTGAGCAGTGAAAATGGAATAAACAAAATCATATTTCTTTGTGGGGGGCCAATCTTGTGTGTGCTTCTATTGGGAAACAAATGTATAAAATTCAATGAATCTCCTAGGCAAGAGAATATATACACAAATGTGTGTGTGTGTGTTATGAAAGTGTCATACAATTATTTTTCTAAACTCGAAGGGTGTGGTTCTTAAATTTGGTTACGTTCTCTATGTCCAAATATTCAAATCACAATCACAAATTAATTAAATGACTTAGTGATAGAGTGACGTAAATTTGAGATTGAAAGTCTTGAGTTCGAATACTATCAACACGGCTATTGCGCAAGAGAATAATTTGCTACCCTTGTCATAGAAACGAAAAACTAAATATCGGTAATGGTTAATTTAAAATAGAGGAGGTCTCTTGTACATAAGTCTGATGGGCCGACCCATCAGACTTGACCCGACCCGTCCAATAAAAAAAAAATCGGCAGGCACGTGTACCACACGCGCCTGTACTATTTTTTTTATTTTTTTTCGATTTTTTTATTATTTTTTTGATTTTTTTCTGATTTTTTTTTATTTTTCAGTGTTTTTTTTTGTGTTTTCCAAACCCCAAATTGTATACCCTAAAATACAATTATGAACCCTAAAATTTAAAATAAATTCCTAAAAACACCCCCCAAAAAACTCTAAAAAAACACAAAATAAATCCCTAAAAACACTCCAAAAAATCCTAAAAAACACAAAATAAACCCCTAAAAATACCCCCCCAAAACCCTAAAAAACACAAAATAAACCCTTAAAAACACCTCCCAAAAAATCCTAAAAATACAAAATAAACCCCCTAAAAACACCCCTAAGAATACAAAATAAACCCCTGAAAACGCCCCTAAGAATACAAAATAAACCCCTAAAAACAACCCCAAAAAACACAAAAAAAAAACCCTAAAAAACACAAAAAAACACGAAATGGTACTATTTAGTGTTCGAATTGGTACTATGGGGTAGCTTTTTTTTTTTTTGCGCGGATCAGAAACAGGTCGACCCGGATTAGAGCGAGTCCGTCTGATGGACCGACCCATGCACCTTATGCACAAGAATTTTTGCCTTTAAAATATATTTGATCAATTGGCATTTGAAAAAACAAAAAATTGACCGCCCCTCCAGGAAATAGAATAGTATTTTCAAATAATCATATTAATTAATTATATTTTTTATTTTTACAACGAGTGAAGTCTAGAACCACTATTCGAGAGTACATTTCAAGTGAATTATATCTCTATGTAATAGTTTGCAAAATATACATTGTAGACAAATTAAACCCCACTAAAAATATTCAGTGCACATCATACTCAACCTATAAAATATTAGTGTGACTTGAATTTAAGACTTATGATTGTAAATACATCTAGATTAAATATTCTAGTGCAGTCTATGAGGAGAAGATGAGTTAGTTGTAAACAAAAACTAGAATGACCCTTCGTGCAATGCACGAATAATATATTTGCAGTTATTATTATTTTATTAGAAATTGTAAATATGAAATTAATATTATAAAAAATATTTAAACTTAAATATATATAATAACTTTCAAAGAAATGCGAATCTCAAAGATATGCGAGCTTTGGTAGTCCCGGCCCTTCGCGAATACTCAAATAGTAGAAATCATGTGTAAAAGTGAGACATCTCGAATCAAAATCTACCGATTTCCCGTTACCCCCATTCGAAAATAAAAAGGAAATGATTAGTTTTATTGTTGTAATGTCCCACATCGGTGGGAAAATGAAAGTTTAATAAGTATATAAGTAGGCTTAATGGACCACATCGGTGGG
Source organism: Perilla frutescens (assembly GCA_026008535.1). Classification (NCBI taxonomy): domain Eukaryota; kingdom Viridiplantae; phylum Streptophyta; class Magnoliopsida; order Lamiales; family Lamiaceae; genus Perilla; species Perilla frutescens. The sequence continues at coordinate 55,988,334 of BRKX01000013.1, read as the reverse complement.
AGAATGAAGGTTTGATAAGTATATAAGTGGGCTTAATGGACTCTTTAGCAACTTGGGTTAACCATATTGGCAATGTAAGGACGGATATCAAGTAGTTGCTAGAGGGCCCGTTGTGCCGTCGTTTCGTTACTGGGCCTCACCCCGTGGGCCTGGGGCGTTACAATTGCATGTTTAGTTTTTCATTATATTTTTATAAAAAATATAAGAGATGTTGTCATGTTGATTTTAATTTTTTTTAGTTTTTTAATTTTATGTAAATTTAAATATCGTAAATTTATATTGTTCTTCAACATACTGGATGTGTATACTGTTGTAATTATTTTTAGAATAATAAGAAAATATTTTCAATTCATCAATTTCAAGGTTCATTTTATCATATATGAAATTTGTTACTTTTGCATTGATACATAGTTTAATTTACAAATTGTGATATTATTATTTATTAAAAGAAAAAATGAATCGTGTTTGATTAAATAAAATTATATATATACATCAAAATTATATAGAAAGATGACCAAAAAATTATAAATTTAAATTTTTTGAAGAAATCTAAACTAACTAATAACGTAATGAGTAAATAAATATTCAAGAAACAATATGAAAAAGAAAAAAGAAAACGTAATTAGACCAAATAAAAATGATTTAAGAAATGAGACGTTGCTTCAAAAAAATATGTTTGCTCCATCAAAAATTAGAATAATAAGTAGATTAGTACATTCATTTATTTATTTACATATATTATATGTGTATATTGAAAGTATCAAAACTTAATGAAATTAAATGTGATGATGCATAATTCTATATACAGTATTACTATAATGCCCATATAATGTTAAATAAATGTCTACAATACCCTTTTGTAAATGGGCGGAAAAATAAAAGTGTGTTATAATATAGATATAGATATAGATATAGATATAAATGTTTGCAAATATTTGACAAACGACTTGGAATATATTCATAAATGATGGTAGATTAATTGTGAAATTTAGTCAATAATATTAATTCTCTCGCAAATTGCGGTGTATGAAAATGTAATTAATGGTGGGTAACGTTAGATTAGTCAATTGGAATATAATGGTTGATCATCCACTAGCTCACTAACCAACTTAATTCGTCTCAATCTTTTCTCATTTCATTACCATCTCTCCCTCATCTCTATGTCACCATCCACTATATATTTATTTCCCAACTTGTCCTAAATCATATATGTATATTTTTTTTCTCATTCTTTTCCAATTCCACCACATGTGTTTATTTAAATTGTAAAAGCTTTTCTAATGACCTTTTGATTTCTTATACAATTATATATATATTAGCTAGCGTGGCGTGGGTGATGTGGCGATATGAAGGCTTACATGAGCACAACACTAAATTCCAAGCTAGTTGAGATCCTCTAATCCCAATTTTTATGTGTTAACCGTGTATCAAATCTTAAAATTAGTTTCTTTTTTCATTTTTTCTTCAATTTTAATTTATTTAGGTTTAGCGTAATTTTAATGTTATTTAGAGTTTATTCAATCCAATCAGGATATATAATTAATTTTTAATATTTAATTTTCATTTTTTAGTTAATATAATTGATTTTTGGGATTAATTATTTCAAATTAAGGTATACAATTTTTTAAAATTTCAATTTTTTAGCAATAAATATTGATTATAATTAGTTATAATATAATAAATTTTATTTTTATAAAAAATATTATTAATAATATATAATTTAAATATTGATACACGATTTACATATAAAATTAGGACTACAGAATCTCTACTCATCCTAAGCTACTTGTTTAAAGATGATGAAGTATAAGACGAGATGAGAAATTAAAGGAAATAAAAATAATATATTTTGAAGAAGCTAAAGTTGTCACTGAAGTTTCAAATGAAGTGAATGAGCCATCAATTAAATAATATTTCTAGGGGAAAATGTGAATATGAGACAATATTTTAAGAATTGAACTTTCCATGGACTAGAAAATGTTGCAATTATATATATATATATATATATATATTTTCTTTTCTTCCACATATATGATTAGACTACACATTTGACCCTTTTCAAATTGTCACTTCAACAAGGCTTTTCGTGAATTGACCGCGCCTCTAATTTCTGTTTTTTCAACAAATATTCATAACATTCATTATTTTTACTTTTCTAATTAAAAAAATCAAAATTCTTTCAGGCTTTGATGTCTCATGGATAGGGGTGAGAAAAAAATAAAATAAAAATCGAAAATCGAAAATCGAACTGAATTGAATAAATTTCAGTCCGTTAGGTTCAGTTTTTTTTTTCCAGTCCAATTTAGTTCTTTTTTTTCCATAAAAATTCGGTTTTCAGTCTAGTCTGGTCCGACAAACAACGGACCAAACAGACCGAATAAACCGAATCTTTTTAGTTATTATTAATTTATTATTTTTTAATTGTTATTTGTTTGATAATTTGTATGTTTGTATTGTTATTTGTTGATTTAGTTTTATATATTAGTTATAAATGTCTATTTATTACTCCTTCCGTCCCGTTTGCAAGGTTCACTTTCTATTAAAATAGAGAGAATAAATAATAAAAATGTGGACCTTGCTATTGGAACGGAGGGAGTATGATGCTAGTTATAGATTTGTGGAATTTGTTTATTATTTAAACAATTATTTCCATAATTAATAAAGTAATTCAAAATAAAAAAAATGAAAAAAGAAATAGAAAAATCAGACCGGACTGAATCGAATTCTGATTTGGTCCTCAACCTTAATTCAGTCCGGTTCGGTTCAGTTCTAATTTTTTTTTAATTAGGTCTATTTAATTTTATATTTTTTTAATAAAATCTATTTAATTTTATAATTTTTGAATCAAAATAGACCGAATAGATGGAATGCTCACCTCTACCCATGGATGATAACTACCTTAGAATGTCCAATAATGAACAATTTGAAAAATTATGAGTATTACTGTTAACGTGACAAGTTTATACATCTTTTGAAAGATCAAGTTATGTCTGACTAAAATTGCGGCTAACTTTGCAAGAACAAGAAAATTCAACTTAATTCTCTTGAGTTTCTGTACATAATTGGACCCGATTGATTTCACACACACATTAATTTTGCGTACATACATACATATATATATATATATAGATATAGATATATCTAATGAGTACAATTGTTTTTGGCCCTACGACAAAAACAAGAGCCATTTTCTCTGTACAAATCTAACAACTCTTTATCAAATCAAAAATATTAGACATCAAACTCTTCTAACTTCCTAAATTGCCACAACTCATCACTGTTCCAAAAGCAGCTCCCGAACCAATCATCATCCGCCGCGTGGCACTCCGACATGGACATTCCCTCACACCCCAATTCTTGCACGTGATCATAACCAGGGATGCCGACATGGTAACAGCCGCCATCTTCGAACGGTTTCCCGCAGAAAATTTTACTGCACGGTTCCAATCCAGCCGGGGTTAAAAACCCAGAAATTTCTTGAATTTCCTCGCCGCTGTTCGGTAAAACGGGGCGGTTAATTTGAGGCGGCGGAGGGGCTGCGGCGGGCTTCGGAGTTTCGGAGGTTGTGATGGAGGAGGAAGAGGGAGATGACGTGGCTGCTGACGACGACGGCGATGAATCTTGTTCAATTTTCTCGAGCAATCTCGGCATCCAATACAATCGGACGGCTTCCAGAAACTTCTTGCTGTTGGAATCGACCTTAAGCTGGCGGGCCTGCTTTTGCACTCTGGTCCTCCAATAGTTCTTTATTTCGTTGTCAGTCCTCCCCGGCATGTGCTGAGCAATTTTCGACCACCTGAAACAAATTTAATTTAGTTAATTTCAGAGTGTTGATTTATTTCTCGAAGTTTAGTTAGAACTTAAAAGTCAACGCAGTTCGATTTGTACGAGGAGAATCTTTGTCTGACCTGTTTCCCCATCTGGAGTGGAGTTCGAGGATCAAGAGCTGTTCGTGGGGGGCTAGGTTTCCTCGTTTGATGTCGGGCTTCAGATAATTCAGCCATCTCAATCTGCAGCTTTTTCCAGTTCGTTTAAGCCCTGCACATACGAAAAAAAAAACAAAATTAGGAATTGATGTGAGAATTTGCACCTAGTAAAAGGTGTTTGTGTGTGGAAAAAACATAGCTTGAAAGTTGTGTTTGCACCTGCAGATTTGGCTAAGGAATTCCATTGCCCTTCACCGTGAGAAGTTATGTGTTGAATGAGAAGATTGTCTTCCTCTAATGTCCATGGCCCTCTTCTTAGCTCATTTCCATCTTGATCCAAATTAATGCTCACACTTTTAGGAATTCTACCTTTACTCATGATCACAAGGGAGAGAGAGAGAGAGAGAGAGAGAGAGAGAGAGAGTATCTTGTTTTTGGTGTTGGGGATTGAAGTGTTGAAGTGAAGTTTGGTGGGATTTAGAGAGCCAAGAGGTTATATAGTGGTTGCAAACAAATATTTTTTTTTTAGATTATGGAAAAAGAGATGAAGGAAGAAGTGGAGCCCATTTGGGAAGTTTTCTCCATGAGATATGGCTTTATTTGAATTTCATGTTTATAATAATAGCACACACAGAATTTTCAATTCTCTTTGGTTTGAGAAGGTGGTCAGTGTGTGCAATGAACTAAGAGGATCCTCTTTTGATGAGCATCTAAGACTGCGGAATTTTGCAGAGATTACATAAGATGATGTGAATTGACTAACCCACTATTCCAATGTGGAAAAATAAATTAAAACATTAAATTATATTAATATACTTTGGAAAGATGTTTTCACTTTTTAACGATATGGAGAAATTCATAGCCATCCTATGTGAGTGCATTTTAGGTAAACCATATTCATATGGAATAACTCGCAATTGACATGAGAAAGCTAATTAAACCTCTTAAATAAGTTGCGAATGAATTAGAATAAACGATACCGGTTGAATTCAAACTTAATTATGATCTACTAGAATGAACTCAACAACTGCACTGATTAGTTTTTTTAAAATATTATTGTGTTCATGTTTATATCATTTGTCCTAGGTGCATCGTTCAATTGAGGCGAGAATAAAAGTGTATGAGGTAGTTCTTCGCTTTGCTAGGGGCCCACAGTGAAAGAGTTTCAAGTTCTGCTTACAATATTATGCTCGTACTTGAACACCTTGTGGTTGACATATTGTATATCGACAAACTCTAGACATCGATGATCGATCCATCAATTGAGACACATATTACAATTTACCTTTTCTACCAGACTTTAGGAACAAATTAGTAAGTTTATATATCCAAGTTCACTCCAAACGAACTTAAAAAAGATGCTTTTTTGCATGTGATGATAGGATAGAGGGTCTTCGATGATGAGGTTTAGTGGAATAATATTCAAGTCAGTAAAACCAAATTATGGGTCATAAGATTGTAGTTAAGGAAAATTAAATTATGGCGAATAAGCTTAGAACAAGAAATTAAGAGGATCTCTTTTGTCTTTACTTTCAAATTTACTTTTAGGTCCTTTTTTTTTTCTTTTGTAAATTCTCTCTATATTAATAATCCAATATTTCAATTTATGGAATTTGAATTTGAAACCGTACTAATTCTTTCAATAGCATGTATAATAAAAATTCAAGTGTATATATCTTTATATAAATCGATCTAAGATGATGATAGATCACATGGAACACTCAAGGAGAATTGTCGATTTAAGACTTGAAAGATGGGTAAACTATCAATTCAGGACTTGAAAGATGAAAACTCTCAATTCAGGACCTCAAAAATCACGAATTTCGATTTCTTTTTATTTTTTAATTAATTTAAATTTTTTTATTAGATTTAATAGATAATTAATAAAGGAATTTCCATTGAAAATTAATATAAAATTAATTAAAAAATAAAAAGAAATTAAAATTCGTAATTTTTGAGGTCCTGGATTGAGAATTTTCATCTTTCGAGTCCTGGATTTAGAGTTTTCATCTTTCGGGTCCTAAATTAATAGATTACCCATCTTTCAGATCCTAAATTGATAATTCTCCAAAACTGAACAACGTTACTCTTTTAAGGTGATTAATTGAGTTAATTAGTGAAATGAGCAATCTTGTTAGTGGAAGTATCATTAATTGTGGATAGTAAGAAATAAACTCAAAAGTGTTGTGTCATTTTACTATAAATTACAAAGATGAGTGGAAGGAAAGAAGAAAGAAACGCCCACATTGAAGAAGAAAAGCATGCTCTTGAAAACGAGCTCTTTCTAATTTAATTCATGTCTTATTTTAATGGGATGATTCCTTGTTGCTTCGTCTCTATGGAATTTCTATGCTAAGAAACGTGCTTGACTAGAATGGATTATTATATATTCTTCTCCATTTCAAATGAAACGTGGGTTTATTCCGTTTGATGAGTTGGGCGGCAAAAATATGGGACTAATTAATTAATTTGGTTGTATTTTTATAGATTCCAAGATTGTGCTTCAAGACAATGATGTCTCCTTAGAGCATATATAACTTCGATTTACCCTAGGCCAATTTCACGACGATCGATGCCATTCGTGAGAATAAAAAAGATTCATTTGCAAATCTTGCTAAATTCTATGCCACTTGAAATAAATAAATAGTGTTTTGGAACTATTCCATTTCTAGTGTATAGTAATGGGAGGATCATATATTTTTCTTGTTATTTTCGGTGGGATGTTACATGCATGTACAAAGATTCCAAGGGAAATTATTTGAAATTGAGTATTTGGAAATTTAATAGATTGCGACAACATGATTTATATATATACATGCATGTACAAAGATATTCCAAGGGAAATTATTTGAAATTGAGTATTTAGAAATTCAATAGATTGCGACAACATGATATATATATATATATATATATATATATATATATATGATTTAGTTCAAATAAGAACAGTACTTCGTGTAGGAACGTGAGAACAGTGCTTTCTTAGTGTAATTTTAGTGATTTTCTTATTGTATTTTGATGCAATTTAGTAATTTTTATTTTTAATGATTTTCTTATTGTATTTTAGTGCTAAATGTTTTAGCGCCAAAATAAAATAAGAAAAGCACTAAAATTACACTAAACAAACCCGTTCTCACGTTCTCACACGAAACTTAGTTCCTATTATAACCAACCCCTATATATATATATATATATATATATATATATATATAGGTATTGGTTCAAATGTGAACCTCCTCCTATAGAAACTAGAAACCAATCCAAGACATTAATTTATTTATTTTCAATGGTTAAGATTAATCTCAAATTGATAGGGTCTAAAAAGCAATTAATTAAAAATTGATTCAATTTTATATGGAATATCTTCAAATCCCACATTTTATGCTATTTCCTATCTTGATACAATATATTTTTTTATTAATTTTCTTCTACAAAAAAAATTGGGTGAAACATTTGGGTGCAATTTATATATTTTTCATTATTTATACCATCAAAATAATAGTTTGTACATCCATAAGAAATGTGATCAATGCATTTTTGTTACGGAATAGTCATGCATTATTCTTCATGATGGAAAGTAATAATTAAAAATTAATTACTTGTTTTTGTTGTAGTAATGATTAATAATTTTTTTGTTTTCATTTTTAATTTTATGTTGTTTGGTTTTGTTCGTGTCAATGATGTATAATTAAAGCCATTTTTATATAAAAAAAACAAACGTGACATGTTTTTCAAGCTTTTTATTTATTTAGAGTTTAATTACTATCATGAATATATTAGTTTGCTAATATGACGTCGAAAATTTCTCAATTTGTCAAATTATAATTAAATAGATAATATTTTAACAAAATATTGCTATTAAACCATACAAGACATACTAATGCGAAAAAGCCTATAATTACATTATAAATATAAAACAAATCTATGTCAATATGCATGCTAGCAACGTGCCGATATGTCATGCATTATATGCAAATATGATTTACACGATTGAGACATTATAAAGTTTGACTAGTTATTAGGTACCAACACCAAAATCAAATCAATTTGATTAAAAAAATTGATATTTTGTTATAATCTATTTGCTAACATGAATATAAAAGTTCGCTAATATGATTTCAAAAATGTATCATTCTACCAAATTATAATTAGCTAATATCGTAACAAAATGTTGCTATTAAGTCATATAATACTTAATAATATGAAATGTCCCATAATTAAATTATGAATATATTTTACTATTATGTACTATAGAAATTGTTGTTATATATGCATTATATCAGTAAGATGATTAACGAACCTTTAATCTTATTAATTATACCAGTTGCTAGTATATATGCATAGACAAAATTTGCTCATTTTAGTTTGAAGAAAAATATATTATTTTGTAAATAAAGAATCAATTATGATTTTTTTATCAACCTAGTACGATAATAAACCACTGCTAATATGATAGATTTCATATGCTATCACGTTATGCAATATCTGCTAATATGAAATAATCACATCTTAAGTTTCAAAGTTCAACAAATCTAGGGACATTTTTTTGGCCTTTTTTTGTTTGAGGGAGAAGTTTTTTCTTTTAATTTTGTAGATCCCACAAGTTTTGATTGTGCAATATAGGTTGTTTAATTTTGTTTGGATGATTTCCAAATGTTTAATGATCTCACTCCATAATTAAGCTATTTAATTGGGAAAGATTTTATCATTACCTTTTTAACTACATAAAATCAAGTGAGATTTGGGAATTTTTTTTTTTTGGCAATTAGATCCCCAATTTCAAAATAAAATTTGACCGTCTAGATCAACTAAATGAGTGGTTATGATTAGTGCATAGTTTATACATGGGGATGAGTTTTCATTTTAACCATACCATGTATATATATATATATATATATATTGAATTTCTAAATACTCAATTTCAAATAATTTCCCTTGGAATCTTTGTACATGCATGTAACATCCTATATATATATATGTATGTATGTATGTTTGATCAAATTCAAGATTTAATATTTCTCTACGAAATGAGCAGTTGGCTAGGTTTGGACCAAAACTAGGATTTGAATTATTGCCCTATATTAATGTGTATTAAGAGTTATTTCTTAATTTCTATTTTATTCCACATAAGAAGTTGAAATTGGGATCAACAACTTAAACATCTTCGTTAATATTATATATTTTTCCTAAACATGGGCATTTCTTTAAAAGTGTTTAATGCATATATATGCATGTTTTGTAAATTATAACCTCAACGAGCACTTTTACATGCTTCAAACTTACTTTTTATTCTTTTAATTTATTTTTTTAAAACTCATTGTGAGACCTACTTGACCACATTGGAAACCCTCAATTTTTTTTTTTTTTTTTTTTTTTTTTTTTTTTTTTTGTGATTGGGCTCGAGTTCAAGTCAAATCCATTAGGATGGCTAGCTACTATAGATCAAATTTCATCCTCACATGTCATATTCACAACTAATATGGTGCATTGATTTTGGACAAGTTAATTAAATGAAAGTGAAATGACAATATAATTCCAGAAGAATCTTGCTTATTTCTTGATTTAAAAAAATTAATTGAATTTTCCTGCTTTCTAAATTTCCTTAGTTGTCCAACCCTCTAACAAAGAGAATCACAATTCCATACCCACATTGTGCTTAGTAAATAGTAAAAAGTGCTCTAATTAGTCATCCATCACATGACTAAAAAATCATGGCGTATATATTGGATTAAATTTGGGCCAAGAAGTTGATGATGTGAAAGCCCCTTAAATGGTCTTACTTTAGTTATCCCCCCCAAAAAAATATAAAGGGCTGAGGGAAAAAGAGAAGGCTGTGAAGTCATCATAGAATGAATACTGTCAATCAATTATTGAAGTGTTGGAATCATAGTTAGTTGATTTTAATGACTAACTACAAGTATTTTCTTGTTTTAGTAAGAAGTATACTCTAAAGAGTTCGATGGTTGCCCTTCTTTAGAATATAACTAAACTACACGTGTAAAAATTAAAGGTCTCGAGTTTTAAACTCACTGTTTCAATTCCAAACCAAGAAAAGAAAAAAAAGAGTTTAATAAAACGAGAGTGATCTTGGGTGATCTATAATACGTGTGGAATTTTTTCTTCGTGATTCATTGATCATATTCCCTGTGATTATTAATTGAAGAAAATTATATAATTAAAATTCAAACTCAATAGAGAAATGGATATTATAATCATCGATCATTTCTGGCTTCAATATCTTGTGGAGGTCTCTTATATGTATATATAAGACCATATGGATCTAAATAAGTTAGATGGTTCTTCTACTTTGATCCAAATATTCAATAAGCATGGTACTTTTGTATAAAAAAAATTAATAATTCGATGATGTTATGATACTAATTGACGTGTGCCACACATTTCTTTGTAATTCTAACAAATGGTACATCTATACATCTACATATCTATCAATCTATTTATTTGTACATATATTAAAATAAAATTGTGGATAGACAACAGTTCTTGTATAAACCGTTGCATACTTCATAATTTAATAATTATATTTTAGAGGGATAATTTGGCTAAACCATCATTTATATCCTAAACTATTTCAATTTTCTCAAATATATCCTAAACTAACACTTTTATCAATTAAATACCTAAACTATTAAAAACCAATCAAATCTGTCCCCAAATATATTTTTTTGGCCAAAATCGGATCTAAAAAAGAGTTTAAAAATTTATAATAAAGATATTATGTCATAGAAATGATTTATTTGACTACAACACAAGAAGAAGACCCAAGTATTTAACCGAAACATTAGGCAATTTTTTGCCTAAAAATGTATTTGGGGATACATTTGATTAGTTTTTCAATAATTTAGGTATTTAATTGATAAAAATATTAGTTTGAGATAGATTTTAGAAAATAGGAATAGTTTGGGATATAAATGATGATTTAGCCGGATAATTTCACTTTTGATCTCATTAGAATATGATCAAAACACTTTTAGTCTCACATTTGATATTTTTGGTCCCAAGGCTTATTTAGTCGATATTTTTGGTCTCATATTTAATTTTTTTTGACTTTTTTGGTCCCAAAACTAAAATTTGGGACACACACCCCAAAATTTGATCGACTAAAATTTGATCCCATTAAAATATGATCATCAAAATTAAAATTTGGGACCACAAAGTCGAGAACATTATATTATGCATGTTGTAACACATACCCTAATAAAATAAATAAAAAATATAAAATAACAGAAACATGTGCGCTAGTCATTTATCTTTAAAATACTAATCTACATTAACTATTATAAAGTTTGGGTAAAATATGTTGCATTTGTAAAGTGGAAATGTTGTAAACAATTACTGTACTAGTGCTCACGATTCGGCGTTCAGTCTCTTAAATATGAAATGGTTTTTTCTTTTCGGCAATAGCACCACACACTACAAGAAAAATCATATATTCTAGCAGGAAAATTTCAACGGACCCGTTTTCCATAAGAATTTTTAAAATTCCAGTGGGTTCATTTCCCCCAGGAATTATTTAATTTTTAATAAATTTTTAATATTTCTTAAAAAATTCAAGCGGGTTTAATTTTCCGGCGAGAAACACTTGCAGGAATCCTTTTTTTAATTTTTTAATTATTTCTTATTTCTCTAAATTGTAATTCTACCATTATTTTCCATTGAAATATTTTATTTATTTTTGTAAAAAATAGTACATAAATATGACACAATTATATTTATTATTTTTTGCAAGATAATTCATATTCAATTAATTGATGACAAAATAGTTATTTCCATGAAAAAAGAAAAGTGTAAGAATAGTTAAATGTGTAACCACTTTGAAGTTGTTAGTTCTAACTAGGATTTACTTTTAATTCTCTCTTTTTCAAAATGAGGGGAAGACCGGATTGGTTGAAAAATTTGAAATATGATTACTTGATTAGAATGATTTTGGAATGGAGAATGCGAGATTTGGAGTTGTGCAGGAGAGAGAGATGGAAGTAAGCGAGTGAAATAAATAAGACGTAGTTAGAGGGGCCGGGGTAGATGAGGCAGAGCAAGCATTGATGGAAGAAGCAACTACCATGCCAACCACACACCTTCTCCATTTACTACTAGTCTACTAGTAGACTAGTATACAATTAATCTCCCCCAAATGTGTTGGATCACTACCATCAACAAGCAAACTAAACTAAACCCAAAAGCAAGATCGAAAACGCCCCTGACCATGGCTGATGCTATCGTTTCTGCTGTGGCTGAGCAGCTTGTTTCCATTATCACAGCGCAGATTCAAAACAAAATACATCTGGTGAGAGGCGTTGACAACGAGCTTCTTGATCTTTCTAATAAGATGAAGAACATCAGAAATGTGCTGGATGATGCAGACAGGAAGCAGTTTAAGGAGAAAACTGTCAAGGATTGGTTGTGGAGGCTGGAACAAACATCTTACGAAATGGAGGATGTTTTGGACGAATGGAACTACGCCATTCTCCAACATAAGATTGAGTCTCAATCTCAATCTGTTGCTTTTATTATCCGAAAGGTATGCTCTTTCGTCCTATGTTCGTGTTTCTGTTTCAAGAAACTAGTGGTCCGTCATGACATTGCCAAGAAAATTCAAAATCTAAAATCAAGACTTGATAAGATTTTGAACGAGAAAGATGTATTTAATTTTGTTATTTCTCACCCCCAAAATGATCCTTCCCCTGCATCTTGGCGAGTTCAATCAACTTCTTTGATCGACTCGGCAGAAGTCCAAGGCCGAAACCACGATAGGGATATTCTGGTGAGTAAACTTAGTGCTAATGGTGGTGGCCATGTTCTTTCCATAGTGGGTGTAGGAGGACTTGGGAAAACTACTCTTGCTCAACTACTCTATAATGATAGTCAAGTAAAAGATTGCTTTGATTTAACAATTTGGATGTGTGTTTCGGATCGCTTTGATGTGGCTGCCATTGCCAAGGAGATTATCAAGCGAAGAGGAGAGCGTCCTCCTGATACAAACCAATTGGATGCCTTACTTCGAGGTTTGATACGATCAATTTCAGGTAAAAGAATTCTTCTTGTCCTTGATGATGTTTGGACCGAAGAAAATGGGAATTGGGAAGATCTGCAAATAGCCCTTAAATACGATGGAGCAGGCAGTAAAATTTTGGTCACAACAAGAAATGGAAAGGTTGCTGAAATCATGGGCACAATTGATGAAGACATCCATAATCTGGAACTCCTCTCTGAAGAGGATTGTTGGTTGTTGTTGAGACGTTTAGCACTAGGAAAGAGCGAAAAGGAATTTCAAAAGTTTGAGGAAGTTGGTAAGGACATTGCAAAGAAGTGCAATGGTTTGCCTCTTGCTGCAAAGACATTGGGAAGTCTTTTGCGCTCTAAAGAAAGAGTCGAAGAGTGGGAGACTGTATTGAAGAGTGAAATATGGGGATTGAAAGAAGTGAGAATGAAGCTTTTTCCTCATTTACTTTTGAGTTATCATGACCTATCACCAATGCTCAAGTGTTGCTTTTCGTACTGTGCCTTGTTTCGTAAAGGCAAGAGAATAGAGGTGGAGAGACTAATAAGACTTTGGATGGCATCAGGCTATCTTGTCTCTAATATTGGGAGTGTTGTTAGAGACGAAATGGAACTTGGACGAGAGTACTTTAAAGATTTAGCAATGCTATCGTTTCTGCTGTGGCTGAGCAGCTTGTTTCCATTATCACAGCGCAGATTCAAAACAAAATACAACTGGTGAGAGGCGTTGACAAGGAGCTTCGTGCTCTTTCTGATAAGCTGAAGAACATCAGAAATGTGCTGGATGATGCAGATATGAAGCAGTTTAAGGAGAAAGCTGTCCAAGATTGCCGAAGAAAGTATCACTAATTATAATGAAAAATATCAGTTCAAACATATTGCAATTCAAAAATTGAATCATTAACTACATAAAAGAAAATGTTACAATTCAAAAATTGAACATGATTGTGAGTAGTAACTACTCATTATATTAGTGATGCTTCATTTTTTATTAATAGTGATACTTCATAATTTATGATACTTCTTTATTATTAATTTAATAATCAATGCTTAATCATCGGTAATTTTCATTTTAATGAAAATATAACTTTTATCCGGTAAAGTATCATTAACATTGATGTGAAATATCAGTAATTATGGATGAAGTATCATTAATAAAATCATTACAAAAAAAAACACATAACTTCTAACTCTTCGTAGTGAAGCGTGAATTGGAGTCGAAAAAAAAACAAAAAAAAAAGAAAATAAAAAGTGTTGAGTAGTGCATGAGTTTGTGTTAGAGAGAGGGGTGAGGTGGGGGTGGCAGTTTTTGCCGGAAAAAAAAAAGAAAAAAAGTGTTGAGTTGGGCGTGAGTTTGTGTTAGAGAGAAAGGGGGTGGGGTGGCAATTTTTGCCGGAAAAAAAAAAGAGAAAATAGTTAGATGTAAAAAAAATGAATATCAAAGAAAAGAGGGGATAGGGGACTATTAAAAAAAAAAGAAAAAGAAAAAATGAGGGAGACCACTTTGATGGTCAAATAATATCCGTTTAATGTAAGGGGATCCGTTAGATGGTCTAACAGGAGTGTGCCCCTAATGGAAAACCTCGCATATATTAAAACCTAGCCATCATGTACAAATACAAGAAATAAAATGCGGTTGAACTTCACTAATATTTTTCTAAGAGTATATATGGAAATTTTAACTTCTAATTAAACTATCTAATTTTGTTATATTAAGTCAATTTTTTTACTATGTTGCTTTGAGTCTTCAATTTTTTGCCAAACTTTTATTTTGTTGATAAGGAAAAATTAAAATGGAGATAAAAGTACACTATAGATGCATGCATTACACGCACCAAAAAACTATTGAAAATTCCTTTTATTTACTTAAAAAATGAGTTATATCGAGTTGTGCCAATAAACATGGACTATCTATTAATTTTGGTATAATCATTGAAACTACAAGTATAAACCTAAAAATCGCATATTTTGAATTTTTTTTAGTTTCTAATTATTTTAATAAGCTTCTTATCAAATTGGGATGACTGATCATTAAAAAAACTAACAAACAAACTAAGGGGGTATATTCAATCCGGATTTTGATGGATTTTGTTGGACTTTAAAAAGTCTATGGATTTTATAAATCCATAGACTCCACATGGAGTCTCCCAACTCCACGTAGAGTTTGATGGATTTTGTGTATGGATTTCGGACTGATTTCAGACGATTTTAATGAATTTGAAATCCTTTTTTCCAGCGCTCAATGGAACACATCGATTGCTCGACTCGGAAAAAATAGAACCCAGCGGCCGCTGGGTGCCAGCGGCCTCTGGGAAGGGATTCTTAGAGAAAACCTGAGATTTTTGCCTGTCTACCATCATTACTACAGTTCAATTCAGCATAATCAATGCAAAATTGACCATCTTCACTCGATAATCAATGCAATGATAAGCGCAGATTCATCTCATTAGTTAAAAAAGAGAATGGTTGCACTTTTCCCAATTTTCTATGCCTTCAATTCTTTGAAGATGTAGCAGCTGATGACTTCCTCCAGATTTGCTTTCCGGTTGTATTGCCACCACTTGGGTTGTCTTTATGGAGATCATCGAGGGCTGTCACGACTGCATTGTAAACTTCATCGCCCCATTCGTCTTTGAGGCCTCATAGATCATCATCCATCACTACTCTCTACGATAACTGGATATCTATCAGTGCTTCTTAAAAGTGAATGATCAAGATGAATAAAAATGATTTCTTTGCTAAAAAAAAAAGAAGAAAAAAAAACATAATGATTCCCCATATAATCTTCATCAGTCTGAAAAAGGATGCCACTGGGGATTTTTCAGTTTCTCTTCCCACTTGGAGCATTCTGCAATAGCTCTAATAGCAGCCTCTCCATGTGGGAATCTCTTCCGGTAAGCTCTCTTGAATGCATACACATCAATCTCACCTATCTGCTTTACGAAAGACAACGTACCATTTAAACACTATAATTTGCAGCTTAAAAATCTCATATTTCATTTCACTAGTACAAATTATGTTAGGAGATGAAAGATTAGACTCAACATTATGAAACTTCATACCTTGATTGCTTCATTCCGAGCCCCTTGCAACTTATCATCACTTGGTCGCTCTCTTGCAAGCAGATCTTGGAATGGAAGTTGGGTATCTTTTTCCTCATTCAACAGCTTTTCGAGAGCCCCTTTCTACATATTATAAATGTAACAGTAATGTGTGCATAAATTGCAAGAACAAAGAATCAATCCCGTCTGAATTACAATAGAATCAGACATTTCAAAATCAATGTGCTTTACATGCACGTGACAGACTACTTTGGAAATAATCAAACAATGTCTTAAGTTTCTGTATCTCTCCTCAGGCGTGTTAATCTCCCATAGATCTGAAAAGAGAACTAAATTATCAGCACCAAGTGGAACTTTTCAAATAATTGGATTCGTGCAGTTACTCAAAAGGTAGATTAGGTTATACGGTTATGCTGCAATATTATAGTACATGATTAAGATAGTTCAAAGCAGAATTAAAGCCTCAAACACTAGCATCTAAAAAATTTCTTGCAATCGGGTAGAGATTATGGCTGCCCAGTATAGCACAGACTATGAGACTGACTGAGACAATAGGAGACGACAAACCTACGACAAACTCACTTCTGGTTCTGGAAGCAGACGAAGTTCTCGAACATTGAAGTGGTGGTTCTGCATCAGCTGGTAGGTCAATTACCAAGTATTTAACCAATGCAGAATGGTTTGCTCGCTGCTCTGCACTCTTTGACGTGCTCTCAGCTGCCATAAGAGCATACCAAAATAGATAGTTGTAGTCTTGTTCTTCCTCAACAAAACAGAAGGGGCCTCTAAGCTAACCATTAGGGCCCCTCACTTTATAAGTGCACGACTTCAATAGCTTATAAATCCTATCTTTGTGTTCGTAGATTTCTGATTCCCTAATGCCAGATTCTTTATCTGAATTATTCATTCCTGAATCATTGATGTCATGTTGTATATCCACACAGCTTCCTCTCTCTCTGTGCTCTGTGATTCTTGAATTGTTGACGTCTGAGGTGCTTTCCATCTTGTTTGTAGGCAACTCTACTTAGAGCCAGAACAACCAATATAGTCATATGAACAACATAGCCTTCAATTTCAAAAGACTAACTATTCTTCTCAATTAATCACAAACAAGATCACTCCTTCAAGCTCTTGAGCGACTGAATGTATACCTTAAACTACTAATATAAAGAATACAATCAAATGAAGGAAAATAAAAGCAGTTTGCAATAACTATGAAGAAGATGACTGAGAGGCAAATAGGACAACTTTGCAGCATAAGTGAAGCTGGAAAATATACTTTTTGAATAGAGAATCAACAGCAGTAGTGCAAATATAAGACACTGGATTGTGCATTTCAGATATGTAAACACATGATACATCAAATATGCATGAAATTCACTTAAAAATGTTGTAATAAAGTTTAAAATTTCACTCTATATATGTATACCTTCGTGCAATCTTCATCTAGTCTCTGTCTCTTCCACCTGGTCTGATCCTCTTCACCACCCTCGTGCAATCTCTTTCCATCTTCACTCCTAGATAGTTGTTCATCTTCTGCTAAGTCAATTGCCCTTTATATTCATCCTCTTGTGAGTCATTGAGATCGTCGTCGTCATCCTCCCCCTCGTTTGAACATGAATTCTCTGGCCAGATTGATTCAATTTTGAAATATTCGCGATGTTTTCCATCTAAGAACAACATGAAATCGAGCTGAAAGAAATTACCACTTCTCATGAAGAATTAAGGAAAGGCTAATTTGGAGAAATAGATATTCACATTCAAAACCCTAGCGACCGCTGGAATGATTGATTGCTTGGAAAAAATAGAACTCAGCGACCGCTGTCATCCAGCGGCCGCTGGAGTCCCATCGTCGGCTACTCCAGCGGCCTCTAGATGCCAGCGGTCGCTGGGGTGCCCGAGTTCAACTCCTCAGCAGCCGCTACACTGCACCACATGCTAAGTTTTCAAATCCATGAAAATCTCGTGTCCAGAGGTCGGATTTCATCCTTTGTATTTTTAACGTGATTTTGAGGTGAAATCCAATGAAGTCAATGACTTTTTAAAGTCCATAGATTTTTGAATACCTCTGGATTTTAAAAGACTTTTAAAAGTCTGGATTGAATACACCAGGATTTTAAAAAACTTTTAGAAGTATGGATTGAATACACCAGGATTTTAAAGAACTTTTAAAAGTCTAGATTGAATACACCCGGATTTTAAAAGTCCTTTAAAATCCAATGAAATCTGAATTGAATACACCCCCTAAATATTATTTATTTAACATTGGAATGATAATTACATTCATTTAGATACTAAATTAATTAAATAATAATTACACTTTTTTTTTTATCTTTTCAAACATGAATACTTCTTGCACCCACGTGAAAATTTTCTCGTTGATTTTGTGGCATACATGAATTATATATATATTTTTTAAATTGCTTAAAACTATTTTTTTTTTAAATTGGGGATAATATTGGATCCGAACATTGGTCCGTCTTTATGAATTTTGATCTGTCTTATACAAGCTTTTGTCATTTATGAAAATAATAAAGTTTAGAGATATACATTCTTTTTTATTTTATATTTTATAAGACTCATATATATATATATATAATATACATTTATAGTTACATAAAATATACATATTTATATATATAATTTTATAAACACTTTGTGTTCTTTCTCATATTAATTATTGAAGATAATAAAGCTTAAAAATATATTTATTTTTAATATCTAAGACTCGTATATTCACATTATAAAATGTATTATATTTATTGTTATCTTTTTCCCTTTTGACTAATCTGGTAATTGTCCTAATAAAATTGAATCGTAAATAAATTATTTAATTGAATTGAAATTGTTTGGATGAATCTATGAAATCGATGATTTACATTATTTCTTCCTCTATTATATCAGTTCCTAATTTTTTCCATTTATCTTTATTTGCCTATATTTAATCATTTATCTATAGTAGATATAAAATAAAATCTTGAATGCGCTACCTATCTAATACTTAGAAGATTGATGTTGTAGTACTCACATTATGATTAAGTTTTTAGTCTTTGTGGAATACGATCTTGCTCAACATTGTAATACAGATACTTTGTATACTTGTGGATAGCTAATGAGAAGTCGAATAATTGTAATGTAATAAAATAAATATTTAGTTGAGAAGCGCAATAAATTATATTTAAAAAATAAACTGTTATATTTGCCCAAATTTAGTAGCTAAAGTCTACATTTTTAATTATAACATTTGTAAATGTTATTATAAAAGTAGTATTATGCTCTAATATAATAGCGTAATTAAACTAAAATGAATAATAGCATTATGGGACATAGTGTTATTATAAAAAATTAGTAGTGTTATAAAATGAATTATTGTATACATGGTAACTTGTTATGACCGCTTTGAGACAATATAGGACCCGAGGCGAAATAATGAATATGTTTATAAGTAAAATATTTTTTAAAAGATAATACATTAATATGTTTTAAATAAATTCATTTATTATTTCTCATTTTATCAACAATAAAACCACTTTTAAATGTTCTAAATCACATACCGTGACATATTACTCAACTTAAAAACTTACTTCAACAAAAAATAATTGTTATAATTAACATATCCAATAATATTCGATAGGTAATATATGCATTGGGAAATTTTTATATATATAATATAATATCTCAATATATAATTTTGTATTTAATTTTATGTCTTAGGTTCTATTAACGTATACTTTAATTTTTAAAATAAATCAAATCTATTAATATATAAGTGTTTTTCAAATGTTAGATAAGTTATATGGTTAAAAAATAATTTGTTAGAGATTAAGACATGATAAACTTTATTCAGAAGCCATAGATTTGATCATTTATATATTTAAAATATTTGACTTCAAAAAAATTGTTAATCGAACGTGGATAATACATATATTTATTTAGCTAATTATTTTAATTAAAATAATGAAGCCTGACGCGATCGACTCGTTTGCCGTATAATAGAAACGACATAGTATTATTTTATTTACACACACACACACACACACACACACACTTTCTTGGGTCACGTAGTCCCCTGAACTTTTTTTTTCGCTCAAATGAGCCCCTGAACTTTTTTTGGGGTCTATTGGGCCCCTCCGTCAAGTTCGTATTAAAATAACGTCGTTTTATGTGTTATTCGAATAAAAAAAATTCTAAATTCAATTTAAAAATTCACCCGCCCCAATTTTAACATCTCCCGACCCGATACTGATTAAACTCACCTCATTTAGATTAAGATATTTTTACTTGGAATTTCTATTTCTAAAATCAAGAAACGGAACGACAATCTCAGATCAAAAACCCAACCTGCATGGGAAGAAAAGTAGACCACCAATCCAAGATACACGGAATACAGAAAGCCGTCAGATCTGATCAACGCACCATAAATCATACAACAATTGAAGAAAATAGAAAACCTTGGAAACTTCATGCATCATCTTGTGCAAATCCATTTGGTTCTTGCCGAAGAGGGAAATCGATTTTTAAATTAAATTTAGAATTTTTTTTATTCGAATAACACATAAAACAACATCGTTTTAATACGAACTAACGGCCCCATGAAGAGGGACTTGACGGAGGGGCCCAATAGACCCAAAAAAAAGCTCAGGGGCTCAATTGAGCTAAAAAAAAAAAGTTCAGAGGCCTACGTGACCCTTATCCCCTTATTTGGAAAATTGATGAAACGACGTCGTTTCATCTAGAGTTAACGGCCCGTCAAGAGGGGTCTGACGGAAGGGCCTAATAGAGCCGAAAAAAAAAGTTTAAGGGCTCAATTGAGCCAAAAAAAAGTACAGGGGCCTAGGAGGTCCCTGCCAAAAAGTACAGGGGCCTGTGTGACCCTTATCCCTTCAAATTAATATATTCACTTATGAATAATATTTTTTTTCCTCCAATCTATATATTTGAAACTATCCTATATGGTTTTACATTAATGAGTAATTGTCAAGTTTATTTTGATAAAATATGTAATTTTTTTAGAAATAACATTTTTATGATTTGGAGGGCATGACATAATTGTTACAACTTAATTACTTTGATAATATTAATTAACTTATGTTTAATAAAAATAGATGAGTGGCTAAAATAACATTTCAATATATATACTATCTTCAATACAAATATGTAGGCGATGATAATTTTTTGGTGCTCATATAATTAAGTTTACATCTGTAATACCCCGAAATATTTTAGAAGATTTTATTCAACTTATGTTACCCTCTGGTAAGTTAGAAAATAAGTTGGGTCCTTAAATGAGTCAAATAAAGGAAAATCGCAGCCAGGAAAATCTGTTAAATCTAATTTGGTCAAAAATTACCTTAAAAATATGTTATGATATTTTTCTCGGGTTGATAGAAAATATTTCAAGAATCGTGCCAACCTTTGAAATTTTAAATTTCGAGTTCAAATGAACTCTTGGCACAACTTTAAGTTGGAAAATAATAAATTTAATAGAAAAAGGCACATCCGTCATTATCCAATTTTTTTTTCAAAAGATTATCTTATTCTTAATTATCCTATTCTTTTTCCATTATTATCCTCTTTCTTTTATTCGTTATTATCCTATTTATTTTTCCTATATAAATAGGAGCTTAAGGTTTCATTTTTCATTCATTTTCAAAATCGAAACGGCGAGCAGCTTCCAGAGAATATACAACTCTAGTTTCCTATTTCAATTCTGAAATAGTCATTTTGAAGGTGTCAATGCGTAGATCACGAATACATGATTGAAATGATGACACGAAGGATGATCACGATGGAAAATCATCGTGACCGCTGCCAATTCCTCGGAGAAGGTACTTTCTCCGATTCTGGTCATTCGGACCGATGAATTTAGAAATTTCAAGTTCTAAATATGCTTATATTTCGATTATCTTTAATTCTACCGATTCCGATTTTTGATGTTGTGAGTTTTCGGTATTTTTCCCCGTTTTCATTTTATGTAAATCTCAGATCTACTCTTCCTGGATAGTCGTATTAGAAATCTTCTTTTTATAAATAGCCTTTGATCATTTGGATCTTGTAGTTAACCAGAATAGATTTTTGATTTCTCGTCGTTTGAAATCCGGATCCGAATATTACATTATAAATCTGCCAGTTTCGAATTTATCATCTAGCCGTCCGATATATGATCTGATTACACCATTAAATTCCTTATTTTCTGCACTATCAAAAATTGTACTTTTGAGCGAAAATCCAACGAGTATCGAGCTCGATCGAGACCGATACATTTCAGCTAAAATCTGTGAGTTTTTGTCCCGTTTCACCCATTTTGGGTCGTCAAATCGAAAAAGTTTCTTCTCGAAAGTTGCTCGAAATAATATTTCCTATGCTCCCGTCGAATTTCGTAATTTTCGGATGAGTTTTGAATAATATCGATTATTTAATATAAGCAGTTATTTTTATACTGGAGTCATGTGTTATCGAAAAATTCTAAAACTCTCAAACTATAGTCTTGGCATATATAGGATGGTCATTGAATATTTTCATAATATTTGAACGATTAGAAAGTGCCGTGGCACAAATCTGATAAAAATCGACTAAAATGGCAAGTTTTGAAAAGAGACCCCTGTCAAATCGGTTGGTCCCAATAAATCAAGAATAATATTTTAGAATTTATTTCCTTCTTTGTCGGAATTATTCGAGGTCTCTAGAGTCGCGCAATCTATTTCTAAAAAGAATAAAATTAAATAATAGCTCGGATTACAGTAGATTAATTTCCGAAAATATAGTAGTCGTTCTGAGCTGAAGATCGATCCTTGTAGGATTTGCGTGACTTACGAGGAAGGTGAAGGATTGAATCTCGAGATGGTTAGAGCATCTTAGCCTAGGGGAACCAGGGAAGGACTTCTGTATGTATAAGGTGGGCTATACTATATCTTTGCAAATTGTATCTTTCGAGTTATTAAGCTCTGCTTTGCTAAAATTGCATATGTGACTATCTGTGTTAAATATTTACATGCTACTGTATGTTGTCGGAGTCTCATAAACCAGCGCTGTGTCAATGTGAGTAGCTACAGTATGCATGCATTGTTTGTCCTGCCCTACTCCTTGTCGGTGAGACTAAAATGAAACACTTATTGATTATACTCTTTGGGTATACTATGGCCATACTCAACGTTATGCGCTGGTGATGTAGTTTGGGTTGCGGGCAGTGACGGGTTATACTCTTAAGCGCTTCACGATAAAATGTTTTGGTGAACTTAGGTTGCTTCCAATTTTTAAACCTCCTAAGTTTCACTACCTACATGAACACAGATAGATTACTTTAATAAAATGATTTGCATAACTTGAATTGTAAAACTTACCCACTGAGTGCATTAGTACTCAGCCCAAATCTTTTCAAACATTTTCAGGTAAGTAGGCTGGAGCGTGGAGGTGACGAGGTTGAGATATGGGCTATTATGATTTACATATTTTTCCGTTGTCCCTTTT
Organism: Perilla frutescens; assembly: GCA_026008535.1. Lineage (NCBI taxonomy): Eukaryota > Viridiplantae > Streptophyta > Magnoliopsida > Lamiales > Lamiaceae > Perilla > Perilla frutescens. The sequence goes on along the minus strand of BRKX01000013.1, from coordinate 55,964,864 downwards.
TGTTAGTATTCTGTTAAGAATTGAGATTTCTCACTTATGGTATTCTTTTGCTAAATGCTAAGAACTCTAATCTTGGTATTTTGTTGATATGATTCTGCTTCTCTGATTCTGAACATTTGTTGACTTCCTAGTTAACATGTATCATATGCTTAGCTACATAATTATTCCAAGGGGAGGAAGTCCGTCTTTCGTTATGTCTATTTGATCATTCATTTTGGCCTATGGAAGGGCTTCATTTGTTCAGCATATTGGTGTCTGTTTCTTTGTCGACCTATGAATGAGTCTATTAATTGTTGGTATCTGGTTATTTGTTTCCGTTTGGCCTATGAAAGGGCTTATTGAATTGTTACAGCTTCCATTCTTCTCTTATAAGCCGTTATAAACGGGGATTCGCTCTAGTTACAGAGGTTATGCTGCCTAATTTTTCGGAAGGCATAACCTATCTTTGGCATACTCGATTGTTAAATTTTATTCCAAACATTAATCCTTTTGGATTAACACCCCGTCATTAATTTAATTACCCCATTTCTTTCCCGCTTCTTAATTCCCACCCCCGTGGCGTCCATTTCCACGGTCTTTCGGGACCGGGGCGCTACAACATCTTTGTTTTTGCAATAAATTTGTTTGAATTTATGTGCACTATGTAACATTTTTGTATTATTTTATCTATTCCAGTTCACTAATATTTGAATTATTGATATCACATGATATGAATTAGTAATTTATAAGTAAAAATTTAAATTTTAAGTATATTAAATAAATTATACTTATAATTCTCAAATAATTAAATTATTATATACTCAACCAATTTTGAAATTCAACGTGATTTTTAAATTGTTTTAATAATGTCGCCTTTTGAATTGTGAAAATTTCGACATCCCTAAATTATTGCTAAAAAATGAATTAGAACATACGTTCATCATATAAAAAATAAAAATAAAAATAATTGGCATGAATGCATGTGATATGCATTGTATATATATATATATATTAATTCATAATTTATATCTTATTGGTTTATAAAGATATTAATGAATTGCCTATCATTTAATTAAAAAATAATATGTTAGTTGAAATTATAAACTTATACACACATGCACATATCAAATTGATGCACCAATCAAAATTATATATGTATTTTAAATATAATATTATAGAAGTCAATAATATTATTTATTAATTGTTATATATGCATATTAAATGAACTAATGATCATCATTTGCATAAAAATCACGCTAGAAATTTTATATCTACTACTATATGATAATAAAAAGTTCATGTTGTAGATTTATTATGTTATCCTATTGTGCTTAATTTAAATATATTATAGGGATATATTAGTTAAATTCAATTTTGTAAAATAAGGATATTTTTATATATAGTAGTAGCTTCATATGGAAACTAATATATTATATTAGATTTTACATTATAAATATATATTATATATTATATTACACAATCACCTTTAAATTAAAATTATAGTAGGGATATAATAGGTAAATCAAAATTTGTAAAACATCACACTTTTATAATAGTAGCAGATAGTAGATATATAGCTAGCAGTTGGGTGAGTAGAAATGTCAAAGAATGGGGAAAAAAAAAGAAAAAAAAGTGGGAGACAATTCCAGCAGTTTGTGCCCACTCATTCTCTTTCTGTGTGAATAGATAACTTTTCTCTCTCGTCTCTACCTCATTCTCACACTCGTTCTGCCTTCTTCCCTCCCGCTCAGCTTCTATCCTATAAAAAATCTCCGTTGAAGGTGCTCTAAACTAACCCCAAAAGCAAGAAAACGCCTCTGACCATGGCTGATGCTATCGTTTCTGTTGTGGCTGAGCAGCTTGTTTCCATTATCACAGCGCAGATTCAAAACGAAATACAACTGGTGAGAGGCGTTGACAAGGAGCTTCTTGATCTTTCTGATAAGCTGAAGAGCATCAGAAATGTGCTGGATGATGCAGACATGAAGCAGTTTAAGGAGAAAACTGTCAAGGATTGGTTGTGGAGGCTGGAACAAACATCTTACGAAATGGAGGATGTTTTGGACGAATGGAACTACGCCATTCTCCAACATAAGATTGAATCTCAATCTCAATCTGCTGCTTCTTCTAACCGAAAGGTATGCTCTTTCGTCTCATGTTCGTGTTTCAGTTTCAAGAAACTAGTGGTCCGTCGTGACATTGCCAAGAAAATTCAAAATCTAAAATCAAGACTTGATGAGATTTTGAACGAGAAAGATGTATATAATTTTGTCATTTCTCACCCCCAAAATGATCCTTCCCCTGCATCTTGGCGAGTTCAATCAACTTCTTTGATCGACTTGGCAGAAGTCCAAGGCCGAAACCGCGATAGGGATATTCTGGTGAGCAAACTTAGTGCTAATGGTGGTGGCCATGAAAGATTAGGCTACCGTGTTCTTTCCATAGTGGGTGCTGGAGGACTTGGGAAAACTACTCTTGCTCAACTACTCTATAATGATAGTCAAGTAAAAGAATGCTTTGATTTAAGAATTTGGATATGTGTTTCGGATCCCTTTGATGTGGCTGCCATTGCCAAGGAGATTATCGAGCGAATAGGGGAGAGGAGTTATCCTGATACAAACCAATTGGATGCCTTACTTCAAGGTCTGATACGATCAATTTCAGGTAAAAAAATTCTTCTTGTCCTTGATGATGTTTGGACTGAGGAATATGTGAACCTCTGCAAAACGCCCTTAAATGTGGTGGAGCAGGCAGTAAAATTTTGGTCACAACAAGAAAGGTAAAGGTTGCTAAAATCATGGGCACAGTTGATGAAGACATCCATAATCTGGGACTCCTCTCTAAAGAGGATTGTTGGTTGTTGTTGAGACGTTTAGCACTACTTGGAAGGAGCGAAAAGGAATTTGAAAAGTTTGAGGAAGTTGGTAAGGACATTGCAGAGAAGTGCAATGGTTTGCCTCTTGCTGCAAAGACATTGGGAAGTCTTTTGCGCTTTAAAAATAGAGTCGAAGAGTGGGAGGCTGTATTGAAGAGTGAAATGTGGGGATTGGAACAAGTGAAAATGGAGCTTTTTCCTCATTTACTTTTGAGTTATCATGAGCTATCACCGATGCTCAAGTGTTGCTTTTCGTACTGTGCCTTGTTTCGTAAAGACAAGAGAATTAAGGTGGAGAGACTAATAAGACTTTGGATGGCATCAGGCTATCTTGGCTCTAATATTGGGAGTGCTAGAGACGAAATGGAACTTAAAGCACGAGAGTACTTTGAAGATTTAGCAATGCGGTCTCTATTTCAAGACTTTGAGAGAGGTTATAAGACCGATCTGATAGTGTCATGTAAAATGCACGATATAGTACATGATTTTGCTCAATTTCTGAGGAAGAATGACAGAGAGGAGGCCTCTGGAGTGACAAACACAAGTTGCCAAGTTTGCGACCCTTTTATAGTTTCTCAGGTGAAGGAATATCGTAGCTTATTTTGGGGCGATGAAACTCTACCAAATCATTGTGGATATTGCCTCAAAAGTCTAAGGGTGTTAAAAATTAAAAGGGGACTGTATGGCAATCTATCGGGAATTAAAACATTGATTCACTTGAGATGGTTGAATATAAGTGATAAAAGATTGTTCAAGGAAGAGGTGAAAACCATTTGTGAGCTCTATTTCTTGCAAACTCTTGAGTTAGACAACTGCGATCTAATAGAAATCCCAAGGGAAATTGGGAATTTGGTTAGGCTGAGACATCTCAACTTAAGTAGTAATGAAGAATTAAAGGAATTACCAGAGAATATGTGGAGTTTGGTTGAATTGCAAACTCTTTTGTTAGAAAATTGTTCCCTAACAGAGATTCCAAGGGAAATTGGGAATTTGGTTAGGCTGAGACATCTCAACTTACGTTGGAATAGAGAGTTAAAGGAGTTGCCACAGAGCATGTGTAGTTTGGTTGAATTGCATGTAGTTTGGTTGAATTGCAAACTCTTGAGTTAGACGACTGTTCCCTAAAAGAGATTCCAAGGGAAATTGGGAATTTGGTTAGGTTGAGACATCTCAACTTAGGTAGTAATGAAAAATTAAAGGAATTACCAAAGAGTATGTGTAGTTTGGTTGAATTGCAAACTCTTGAGTTAAACAACTGTGCCCTAACAGAGATTCCAAAAGAAATTGGGAATTTGGTTAGGTTGAGACATCTGAACTTAGGTTGGAATGAAATATTAAAGGAGTTGCCAGAGAGCATTGGGAATTTGATTAAGTTGCGACATCTCGAATTAGGGTACACTCACGGATTGAAGGAGTTGCCAGAGAGCATTGGGAATTTGATTAAGTTGCGACATCTCGACTTAGGGTACACTCACGAATTGAAGGAGTTGCCAGAGAGCATGTGTAATTTGGTTGAATTGCAAACCTTGAATGTCAATAGACGTGTCCTTCCGAAAGGAATAGGTGTGTTGAGTGAACTCCGGGAATTGAAAGGTAGATTCAAAGTAGGAAGTGGTCACAACAAGTTGGGAATGTTGAAGAAGTTAAACCATCTTACTGGATCTCTAGAGCTGGAGATCAATGTTAGTAGTGGTAGAGATCTGGAAGAGTTGGTTGAGGATGCTGGAGAAGCAGAATTAAAGAACAAGATACACCTTCATACACTGAGGATGAACTTGTCCGGGGTTGCAATGGATGAAAGTGAGAGTGTGTCATCATCATTGTGGGTGGACGTAATAGAAGCTCTGGAGCCCTCTCACAAGTTGAAAGAACTTACAATCATTGGATATGCAGGCTCTAGACTTCCGCATTGGATCTCATCACCCCTCAACCTGCTAACATCCATTAAGCTCCGGTCCTTAACTGAGGTGTCGTTCTTGCCGGCATTGGGAAAACTCCCCTTCTTGGAAGAGCTATATGTGTACGAACTGGAGGAATTGAAGGTGGTGGGAGGGGAGTGGTTGGGAATAAAAAGCGTGAAGATGAAGGACGACATGACCCCATCTTCATCAACTACTGCTGCCGTTGTTGCCTTTCCTAAACTCAAGAAACTGTTATTCGATCGCTGCGAGAAATGGGAGGAGTGGGAGGACATAACAGCGGAAGAAGAAGAATCTGCGGCCCTCCACCTGATGCCATCTCTCGCCCAGTTGACTATCAGTTTCTGTGGGAGGTTGAAGATGCTGGCACATCGCCTAATGCGCAAGGCCAAGTCTCTGCAACTGTTGAATGTTTCTGGTTCATCGGAGCTAGTCAAACGTTATGAAGACAAGGATGGTGAAGCTTGGAGATCCATTTCCCAAATCCATCCCCAACTACGACTTCAATATAATCGTGTAACACTTTGGATGACATCCAAAATGTTAGACTTTATTTGTGTCCGTGTAGATGTTAATTCGTTGTGTGCGGGTCGTGCAATTGTGTTTCTTGTGTGTAATTTAGGTATGTGCGTGTAATTTAGGTATCCTATTGTTTAAAAGTGAAACATTTTGAATACTATTATTTATTTATTAGGTCTTCTGTTATTTAACAAATAGAAAGAAATAATAAAAAAAAACAAAGGATTAAATAACAAAGAAAGAAAAAGAAAAAAAAACATTATTTACAAGTATTAATTAGAAGGAAGTTCGAAGTTGGCGAGCAAGAAGATAAATGCAGCCCGAGAATTGTCACGGTGTTGACAATTGATGATCAAGCCCAAGAAGACCAAGCCAAGTGAGATGGCGTGTAGATCAGCCCATATTGGAGTCCAACACGTCAATTTACAAGGCCCAAATCAAATTGGGATTTATTTTATCTAGTTTAGATTTTTATTACTTTATTTTTGGTCCTTTTGGATTATTCCTTAAAAACAGATTTTTAATTAAGGAAACAATCCTAACTAGATTAGGACTCTTATTTTCGGCCTTATCATGTTTATTTGGCCTTGTTATTTTCGTTCCTTTATGCTAGTATATATAGGAGAACCTTATGTTATTTTTAACTTAGACATTACATGAATAAATCGAGTTTTTAATTCTCTTTATCTCACGATCCATCAGTTGATCAACACATTCACAAGTTCTTTTGATCTAGCAAATCTTAAGTCCTATTCAAGCTTTTTCTAGTTCATCAAGTCTAGGGGGAGTTGCTATCAATCCAGAGTATACGAGATATCGCATTTTGTCTTCACCACAAGACGGGATTGAAGTAAGTATTCTTCTTTTACTACTTTAATCCACCTCCATCGATCACCTTTATCCATAACCTACGTACACCTCAACATCAACCATCGTCCATATTCCAGCCCTAATTTCATCTCCATAATTCATCCTCAACCATACACGCTCAATTCGCCCTAAATAACACTTATAAACAATTTGTCCTATTTTGTCTATTTGTGTTTATCTTGGATTTGTGTTTTATTTGGTTGAGTTATAATCTAGGTGTTTAAGTGTCTAATAATCGAGTCCATATCTGTTTATTTCCACATTTACTTTGATTCGTATCTAGCTGTTGGTATTGAATCTATACATTACCGACATGTGTTCGTTTTTATTTGTCTGCGTACTTTGTTGGTCGTGGTCTTATACGTGTTGAGATCACATCATCGTGACTCAAGTCGTGTTTTTCGGGCCTCTGCTTAAACGCTCACTCGCACTTGTCCTGTGTCCGGGTCATGCCTCGTTTGGTGTTGTCCGGGTCACGCCTGAAGGCGCGAGTGAGTTGCTCGCGCCTCTTCCTCGTGGCGTGGACCGCACCTCACAACGTACTTTTAGGCCTTCAGTGTGCAAGCCCGCTCGCACCACCTCTTGTGCTCGGGTCGTGCCACTTTGTACTCAGTGGACGCTCGATCCATTCGATTTGTCCCTGAAGCACGAACAAACGTGTCAAAAGCACTTATTTGTAAAATATAGCTAATTTGATATTAAACGCAATAAAATAGAGATAAAAATGCGCACTAAAGAACGGAATAACGCTCAGAATTAAGTTAAAAATCCCGTTTGTCATAGAGTTTTAACACTGTTAAATCTCCAAGCCTTAAATCGATAGTTTTAGATCTTTCAGGCCTTAAATCGATAGATTCTATCTTTCAGACTCTATATTGATAGATAAATCATCTTTCGGGTCTTGGATTAAAATTTCTCCTATATTTTAATAGCATATTTTATATCGTATATTAGCAAATCATTCTTATAGTATTAGCATGAGGTGTATTTTTATTATTATTATCAGTTTTGATATTAGCGCATTTTATATTGTAAATCGTGCTTGAGAAAATACTATGTAACATGAATTATACCAAACATCATTACATAAATGTGAATTTTGTTATTGAATTTATTGGGTTTGGATCAAAATATTATATATTAAGATAGGGTAAATGGTACGAATTGTAATTTATTTATTTTTTGTATGTTGATGCATGATATTTAGGTTTAGTTTGTTATACTAATTAAGAAATATTTTGGTAATTATTATCAAATGTATCTATTTAATGGGGTCATGATAATATATATGTTTGCTAGTATTTTTGTCATAAATTGCTAATAACCTTTAGATGACATGCTATCAAGTTAACATTTTTATAGCATAGATATAATTGATTATACACTGGCTAATATTTAATTAAATAAATTGTTAGTATCCTTATAATGACATTGTTAATTGGGTCAACACTTCACTAGCATAGTTATATTGCTCATATGCTTACCAATATTAATGTAACTGATTAATTGATATGTTAATCAGGTTAACAATTTTTGTAGAATTCTTTGTCCAGCTAACATATGCTTGCTAATATTTTTGATAATATTAATATATTAAATTGCTAATATATTTTAAATGACATACTATATAATTAAATATTCAGTTGTGTAATTATCCCACTCATTACTTGTTAATATTATTATAACAAATTGCTAATATCTTTATAATGACACATTAATTAAATTAACAAAATGTTGCTAATAATATACATGTTGAACCCGCTACTGCAAATGGGTTGAAATCGTCGATTTCTCCCTTATAAGTGTCAAATTCCATTTTGCTAATTTGCTTAATATTCCGTCGCCACTTGGTTTGTTGAATTTGTATTTGGGGCTTTGGTTGAAGAGGCGTAACAATGAACTAATTAATATATTTGCTATTATTTTTCCTATATTTAAGGGATGTGAGATTATGGATATATTTATTTTTACAATTTTAACCATATAAAATCTAATAGAATTTGAAGAGATGAGGGATTTGCAATTAGACCTCTTAATTAGAAATTTAATCTTGACCATTCATATTATTGAGATTGGTGGTTATTAATGGATCCTAGTTTCTACATGGGCATGTGGTTATTAATATTTGAACCATCCCCTATATATATATATACATATATATATACAGGGGTGGACTTGTGTGAGACCGTCTAACGGGTCGCTTACGTTAGACGAATCCCCCTTATCCGACCCGGACCCGGACGCGACCCGCGATATATATATATTAAAAAAAACGTATTTTTTTCTCCCACAGCTCTCCCTCCAGATCGCGTACGTTTTCTCCCAAAGCTCATCGTGCCGCTAGGTTTCTCCCTCAGCTCACCGCCCTGCCACGTTTTCCCCATCCAGATAACCGCGCCGCCTAGGTTTTCCAGTCGAGCTCGCGGCGGCGCGTAGATTTTCTCCCCTCCGGCGATTTGTTCAACTATTAAATGGATGATTTAGGAAAACTAACTACATGCGGTTCCTTCCGGAGGAATTTCCGCCAATTCCAGCAAAGAAACGATAGGTATGTGTTCTTATTTTATAAATTTTATAATTTTGATTCAATTTATCATCAATTATTACATATATCAAATTTTGCATTCAAACTGTTTGATAATATGCTAGTGTGAACTGATTCATTGAAGTTTTAGTTTAGTAATCTATTAGTGTTATTGCAATCCTAAAAGTAATTTAAATTTTATAAATTTCAGATATTGTTATACTTGATAATGAAGACAATATTGAAGATGTAGATACAACATCTATCAATGAGAATGAATCTGTTATGTTGCAAATTGAGAGTAAGTAGTACTATAGTTCTATTCTTTGTAATTATGATTCTGCCTAAATAATTATATACAGTAGTGATACTTCTATGGTATTTAGTGATACTTTCTCTCATGATAGTAATCCTTCACTAGGTATTATTGATATTTTGTAATCGTTTCACTTAAAAAATAATTATGATTCACTCGATATTACCGATACATCAACTGTGTTTTTTTGATACAACACTACTACTTATTGACACTAATTTATTTCTTATTGATATATTCTTATTTCTTACTGCATAAATTAAGAAAAGTGTGTATCACACGCATATATTGACTTTTGAACAATCATGATACTTCTATGGTATTTAATGATACTTGCTCTCATTATAGTAATCCTTCGCCAGATATTATTGATATTTTACAATTGTTTCACTTAAAAAATAATTATATATAGTAGTGATACTTCTATGGTATTTAGTGATACTTTCTCTAATGATAGTAATCATTCGCTAGGTATTATTGATATTTTACAACTGTTTCACTTAAAAAATAATTATGATTCACTCGATAGTAATAATACATCAACAATATGTTTTTATACCCCACTAGTACTTATTGACACTATTTTATTTGTTACTAATATGTTGTAGGTTATTCTTTTGATGTAAGAGGTTGCCTTCTTGATTTGAAAAGGAAGAACATTGATGATATATATGACTTATATTGTAGTCATGCTATTAAAAATGGGTTTAGTGTTAGGAAATCCACAATAAGAACTGAAAATGGAAGTGTAGTTGAGAAATACCTTTTGTGTTCTTGTGAGGGAGCCAAAAAATCTAACACTTCTACCTCAAGAAAGGTATATCTCACACGCACAGGTTGTAAGGCATATTTAAGAGCAAAGATCAATAATGATGGTTTATTTGAAGTTATTGAGCATAATCTCATGCACAATCACACACTTATAAGAATAGAATGGAGCCATATGCACCGTTCGCACAGATTAATAAACTCTGAGAAGGGTGTTGTGATTGAGGGCATGCTCACATCAGGGGTAAGAGCTACAGATTCTTTCCGATACATGGCTCATGATGCGGGAGGAGAGGATTGTGTTGGTCACACATTAAAGGATCATTTAAACTATGTCAACCGGTTGAAGATGAGTATTATTGAAGGAGGAGATGCTCAAACACTCATTGATGAAATGCATGCACAAGGTGTTGAAAATAAAGATTTTTTCTTTAGAGTCAAGTTAGATGATGAAGGGAGATTGTCAAATGTTTTTTGGAGAGATGCCATGATGAAAGAGGACTATATGATATACGGTGATGTTGTATTTGACACAACATACCGTACAAACAAGTATAACCTCATTTGTGCACCATTTGTAGGGATCAATAATCATTGGAAAAATGTGATTTTTAGATGTGCATTCATATCGGATGAGAGGATTGATTCATTTCTATGGCTCTTTGAAGTTTTTAAGAAATCAATAGAGGGGAAATGTCCTATGTCAATATTTACCGATCAAGACCTAGCTATTGGTACTGCAATAGAACAGGTATATTTCTCTATTTTATCATAATTCACTTAAATGAATCTTTTATTTGAGATGTCATCTGCTGGTACAAGTTTAAGTGTTAATGATACTTCGTCAATAGTTAATAGCACTTACATCATATCTAGTGATCCTTTACTGTATATAAATTTTTCAGTTAATTTTTTTTATTCAATGCAGATTTTTCCTGATACAAGACACCGGTTATGCTTGTGGCATTTGTACCAAAATGCAATAAGCCGGTTTGGGAATTTGAAAGCGAACAAGTCCTTCATTAATGAATTTCAAAAATGCTTGTCCGGATGCACAAATAGAGATGAATTTGAACATTGCTGGAGCTTTATGATATCAACATATCATTTGGAGGACAACTCGTGGTTTTCCAGACTCTGTTCGCTCAAGGAGAAGTGGTGCACTGGCTTGAACAAGGACTTTTTCTCTGCTGGAATTTTATCATCCCAAAGAAGTGAAAGCACAAATAGTGCCATTGGATTCAATGCAATGAAGTCAACAAGCTCGACAGAATTTTAGGATATTTTCAGAAGAACAGTCCAATCTTGGAGGAGAAATGAAGCATCTGATGAATTCCAATGCTCAAGAGCACAACCTACATCGTTTATGCCGTTGACTGGACTTCTCAAGCATGCTTCAAAGGTATATACATTGACTCTCTTTACTGATTTTGAAGCTGAATTTTTGAAGTGTATATCCTTGAATTGTGAACTCATTCACTCTGATGAAAGACTGCTATTCTATAATGTCAAGGATGACGGGGGAATTACAGTTCATTATGTCAGTTTTAGTGAACTTGATAAATTCATAGTCTGCTCGTGTAAAAGATTTGAAGCTTGTGGGTTGTTATGTTCCCATATCCTCAGAATACTTCATATGCATTCAATAGTTGAGATACCTGAGCTTTATATTAATAAAAGATGGACAAAAATGGTGAAAGCTCATTTGTGGGATAAATTTGGAAGTGGAACTGAGCAACCTGTCCAGAATACAGATTCTATTTCTTGGAGAAATCATATGATGAGAAAGTACTATGCTACTGTTATGAAAGTCAAAGATAATGAAGAGGGAAGAAAGATACTTGAAGAAGAGCATAACAAGGTTGTAGCATATGTTGAAGAGCTGCTGAGTACAGTGCCTTCTGTGGCGGATACGGATGTTTCAAGCTCTTCTATTCCAATATTCGATCCTGCATGTTCAACCACAAAGGGTAGGAGAAAAAGAATCAAATGGCACCTTCAAAAAAAAAAAAAAGAATACAAGTGGCACTTCAATTTCAAAGGAGTTTGGGTCCAAATCTCCTAATCCCAGATTGTTTTGAGAATGCATTCAGATTGTTTTGAGAAATGTATCCCAGATTATATTATTGAAACTGTGATTATCAAATAGTGTTACTTCACGGATGCTTAGTGATACTTTATTCATCAGTATTGATACTGTGATTTTTTTCATCATATAACTTGTGATTTTGGGTCCAAAACCCGTATCTCAGATTGTTTTGAGAATGTATTCAGATTGTTTTGAGAAATGTACCCCAGATTATATTATTGAAACTGTGATTATCAAATAGTGTTACTTCACGAATGCTTAGTGATACTTTATTCATCAGTATTGATACTGTGATTTTCTTCATCATATAACTTGTGATTTTGGGTCCAAAACCCCTAATCCCAGATTGTTTTGAGAATACATTCAGATTGTTTTGAGAAATGTATCCCAGATTATATTATTGAAACTGTGATTATCAAATAGTGTTACTTCACGGATGCTTAGTGATACTTTACTCATCACTATTAATACTGTGATTTTCTTCATCATATAACTTGTGATTTTCTTATTATATTATTGTTAAAACATAAAACATGTTATATTATTTCTTGATAAATTAATTTAACAAAATTATTTGCATTAAATTATTCATGCAGTAAACAGTGTTACTGTACAGCATCTACAGTGACACTTTATTCATCAATATTGATACTGTGATTTTATTAATCATTTTTACTTAATGGTATTCATAGTGATACTTTCTTCAATTACTAATGATACATCATATATAATTTATCAATTTCTTATTTTTTATAATTGAATAATATAATTGAAGGAGAAATCATTGAAAGAATAAAATGCAGTGTTCCCTGCCAGTGCCACAATCAGCTTTGGTAAATTGCGCACAAAAAATATTCATTCCTCGAAACAAAAACATACTTCATGGGAAAAGAAATTATAGCTGCAAACAATGTGAAGAATAATTAGTCATGCAAAGGGAAATAACAAACATCCAGCCACTTTCGAGGGTAAATATTAAAAACTAACCAAACACTAAATTGTTCATACTAGCTGTTCAAACTAATACATGTTAAATTCCCACCCCCCAACATTTCAATATTTCACATCCAAAAATCAAAACATATTCATTACAAAAACTAACCAAACATCCAAAAGATTAATCTTTAACCTAGCATGTTAGACTATCCACACATCCTATCTCCAGCAATCAACTACATTCATACGCCAACACCAGCAGCAGCTTCTAATTGTTTATATTTCTTGTTATTCTTAATGATTTCAAGAGCATCATGTTGAATCTTTTTTCTCAAACCATTTAGAGGTGAAAGCAAAATCCTTGCAGCATATTGGGCTCTCAATCTCCTTCTTCCATCAAGCTGCAATAGAAAAAAATGTGTCACATTACCACAAAAAATATTTAAAGTGCATTAAAATTTCAATTACATCATTCCATACCTTAGACAACTCCAAACTCTCATAAGGAGCACCAATGAAGTTTTCCATTTGGTGCATGATATAAATTGCACAATCGATGTTTCGTCCAGTTCTGTTCCAATTGAAAGCTGGGAATTCAACACAATATGACTCGAAATCTGCACATTTTGGATGATAGATCTGATTCAGGAAAACTCTCATCTGTTCACACTGCACAAGATAAATATTTCAGCAATTTATGCAGTCAAGTATCACTAAGCAAAACTAACAGTACCACTAACTAAAACCAAAGTATCACTATGTGCAAAATAAGGAATCACTAAGATAAACCTAGTGAATGTAAAAGTATCACTAAATAAATATAAAGTATCACTAATAACTATCACCACATAATGTAAGTAACATAAAAGTATCACTAAAAAATTATCAAGTATCACCATTTTAAAAATAAAGTATTACTGTTTATAAAAAAGCCAACAATCACCAAGTATCACTAAGCAAAAATAAAGTATCACTCAGTAACAGATAGAGTATCACTACATAAGTGTCAAGTATCACCATTTCAGAAAAATGTACTACTAAAGAATTGATACTTACAGCTATCTCAGCAAGCTTGAACATCACATCATCTCGATCGATCTGGGTAATTTGATTATCCAGATATTGAATTTTTTTCTCAAGAAAGTTTATCACAACAACAATAAAATGATAAAAATGGCAGATTGGGATAAAAATCTGCAATTATAAACACAAGAAGTTAGAATTTCAAAATAACTATATTAAATTTTTTAATATGCAAATATATTACCCTATCCACATTGTACAAATCTGACAACTGAAATTCAGTTCTTGACACCCAGTAATCCCAAACTTCTCGAATCTTTTCTTCATGCTCCTTGCCTTCAAGAACACCTGCGAGGTATACCTACAAAAAATAACAAAAATCAGTAATATGCATATGTGACTATAAGAAATAAATGAACACTTATGCATCTACACAAAAGAGTTATAAATCCTTACAGAATGTTGGGCACTGAAACAGAAGCTTTTATTCATCTTAAAAACCCTTTCTGACTTAATCATCAACAAAGCCCACGCATCAACAATAGTAATATTTATCATCTTTGTATCGTTCATCGTTCTGATCGCATCAAAGTTTAGAAAAACTTCTCCACGATACTCAAAAACCTGTCCATTTTTTCTGTACACATCCAAAAATGTATCATTTACAATAACTGAAGCATCACTAATATAATTTTAACAAAAAATTAAAATATCACTAACCGATGACCAACTGCATTAATGAGGCAGTAGTCGACAATATCCTTCTCCTCCCTCGTCATATCATACAGTAGCTTAGCATAGCTCAATAGAAAACGGCACATGAACGGGAAGCCATCAGGAACAGGCCACGGTTCCCTCCTCTCTGAAGTACCTTCTCCTCTAGCTTGCTCATCAATATTCTGCTGTAGATTTTCCGTGCACGGACGTCTTGAAGGAGGAGTTTGAATGAGCTCAATGCCTTTATCACCTTTCCCACCCAAATTCTGCAGATCTGCATGAATAAAGTACAAGTATTAACATTAAACATATAAAAAAAATTAACACACATATAAAATCATATTTAGTACAAAAAACAGAAAATAATACCAAACACTACATCGTCGATAATCTTATTTACATCCTCGGGCGGTGTAGGTGTTAGCAAATCAAACTTTGGGCATTCAAACTCTTCTTCTTCTTCAGGCTCCTTCTGTGCACGCTCTGGCTTCAACTCAACCTAGACATCTTCTGAAACTTTCTCCCCCTTCTCAGCCTTCATCTTCCAAAAGTTGTCCACAACTTCATCAATGTATTCGTGCAGCTTCGAGCTTGAGAAAAACATCGAATCGGGAGATAACGAAAGTGATTCTTCTGTCCCCATGTTAACTTGAATCAAATCCTTCATCTTTGCTAGCCTCTCCAGATGAACATGAGTAACCATGTTCAAATCCCTCTTCATCAGCAGCAAAGCTTCCTCCAAAGGCTGAGAAAAAAATAAAAAATACAAGTCAAGTATCACTAATAAACAGTAATACATCACTAAATAAGATCAAATATAAATCATGAACTTACATCTTTAGCAATCCTAGAAATCTCTTCATTGTCCTGCTCAGTAGCTGGGAGTTGAAATGTTATAGATCTCCCATCTACAACATATGAGGCAGGCACCTCTTGACTTGGTCCAGCTCTTGGCTCTAAGCTTGGACCTTGAACATGCATATCACCTTCATAAACTACCCTATCATCTACCCCACCTACATCCCCCTCCAACCTTGGAGCACCCTTGGTAATAGGGTAGACTCCTTCTACCCATTCACCACGACCAAAACCCCCTGCATTCAACTCAGCACGCAATCTAGCTCTAATAGACTCTTTGTCCCAGTGCTAGATCAGAGGGAGTGTTGTAGGTGACACACGACCTTTCCATTTAAATCTATGAAAGTAAAATAGTGGTAGCACAAGAAGGAAACAATTCAAGTGCCTAAGAGTCCTAGAACTATGAAACATACGAATCACATAGCACATTTTTTCCAACACATACCCACACCAGTCAAATGAAGAGATCCTCTCGACAGACATTAGGGATCTCATCACATTCAAGTCTACTAATTGATTGGCAGTAGGAGCAAGAAAAGTTGACAAACAATACAAAACAAACAATCTCTTAAAATCATCCCCCACATTTCCCATCTCAAGTAACATCTTTTGCACAGAAGACACAGGCAAGTTATCCCCTATTCTATTTTTGTTCTTAAAATTAGTAAGAAAATCCTTAGTCCGATCATCGTTCCTCAATACAGGAACCCCCTCATTTATAGGAAACATAAATAAATCGTGAATGTCATCTGAGGTAATAACTAAGTTTCTATTACCTTCAAATGACAAAACACGACTTGCTCCATTGAAGTTCTCCACAAACCACGATATCCTCTGCCAAGACATCCTCCCAAAACCTCTCAATTGTAGCATACCAGAAAATCCAATCTCCTCCACAGCCCTTCTTTGATAATCATTCAGTTTTGGAGCAAGTGAAGATAGCCCAGCAGGCCTACACTTCGTTAAAAAAGTCTTACCACTGCAATGAAAAATATAAGACATTAGTAATTACAAATTTTCTAGCTGTAGTGTATCAATACTAATAAAAATGAATTACTTGCTATCACACTCTTTATTTTCCTCATCAATCTTTTTTATTAGTTTCTTCTGAATAGTAATGACTAATTTTTTTTTGCACTTCACCAGATCTTTTTGTCCTCTTTGTTCTCTTAGATTCATGTTTGACTTGATGTTCAGAGGAAGAATCTTCAGCATTGTTATCATCACTCTCATCACATTCCTCATCATTATATTCACTGCAATATGAAAAATAAATTAAAACTGATGTAAGTATCTCTAACTAACATAAAAGTATCTCTAACTAAAATAAAAGTATTACTAAGAATCTTTCAAGTATCAATATTTCAAACATAAAGTATCACTAAATAAACATAAAGTATCACTAAATAAGAATAAGTATCACAAACTGATGTAAGTATCTCTAACTAAAATAAAAGTATCACTAAAAACCTGTCAAGTATCAATATTTCAAAAATACAGTATCACTAAAGAATGTAAAAGTATCACTAAAGAATGTAAAAGTATCACTAAATAAACATAAAGTATCACTAAATAAGAATAAGTATCACAAACTGATGTAAGTATCTCTAACTAAAATAAAAATATCACTAAAATCCTGTCAAGTATCAATATTTCAAAAATACAGTATCACTAAAGAATGTAAAAGTATCACTAAAGAATGTAAAAGTATTACCAAATAAATATAAAGTATCACTAAATAAGAATAAGTATCACAAACTTATGTAAGTATGTCTAACTAACATAAAAGTATCACTAAGAACCTGTCAAGTATCAAAAAATGTTGACTGCATATATATACTACCTGACTACAACATCTTTGTCCTTGGTTTCCTTAACAGATTGTTTAGACCTCTTAGATGTCCTTGGAACATCAACATTTGTTTCTGTATTCTCACTGCAATAAAAATGACAAGATTAAGAACAAGTAACACTACTAACATACATAGTTTGTAACACAAATATATACAAAATCATAATATGAAATACCAAAATTCTTACCTTGTACGATCATCTTTCTTCTCTTGAGGTACAAACTTACTAGGTCGCTGCAACCTCTTCTTAATTCGTTCCATCACCAAAAAATCCAACTACAAAGCATAGAATAAAAGCATCATATAAGAGTCAATAATAGCACTATCATACCAGAGTCAATAATAGCACTATTGAAATCAAAGTTCATCAAGGCTTAAACAACAAGCACTGAATTATAGAAATTTAGAATAAAACAGCATTGGGTCGTCAAAGTTCTCTTCACAATACAAATAATTCCACACGACACATGAAGAAAGCTCAACACCACGAACTGTACCAGTATGTAAGCAGACAAGCATCAACAACAATCAAATGACCATAAATCTCGAACAACAGTGCCAACACCAACACAGGGCACATGACTCATTTACTGTAAAATCTGTCTTGTTTCTCCACCCAAATGCAATCTGAAAAGACTGCACCTAATTATTAAAGTTGGAATATCCCTGATTTTTTCTTATATAAGAATAACGAACAACCCAAAACAGATAACACAAAGGCAGAACAACAACAGCACTGTAACAAATTAAAACAAGCGTGTCCAGAGTTTCAATGACTACAATACAAAATCAACACAAAGAGAAACACTTAAAGATTTACATATAGTAGTGTAATACCCCGAAATATTTTAGAAGGTTTAATTCAACTTATGTTACCCTCTGGTAAGTTAGAAAATAAGTTGGGTCCTTAAATGACTCAAATAAAGGAAAATCGCAGCCAGGGAAATCTGTTAAATCTAATTTGGTAAAAAATTACCTTAAAAATATGTTATGATATTTTTCTCGGGTTGATAGGAAATATTTCAAGAATCGTGCCAACCTTTGAAATTTTAAATTTCGAGTTCAAATGAACTCCTGGCACAACTTTAAGTTGGAAAATAATAAATTTAATATAAAAAGGCACATCCGTCATTATCCAATTTCTTTTTCAAAAGATTATCTTATTCTTAATTATCCTATTCTTTTTCCATCATTATCCTCTTTCTTTTATTCATTATTATCCTATTTATTTTTCCTCTATAAATAGGAGCTTAAGGTTTCATTTTTCATTCATTTTCAAAATCGAAACACCGAGCAGCTTCCAGAGAATATACAACTCTAGTTTCCTATTTCAATTCTGAAATAGTCATTTTGAAGGTGTCAACGCGTAGATCACGAATACATGATTGAAATGATGACACGAAGGATGATCACGATGGAAAATCATCGTGACCGCTGCCAATTCCTCGGAGAAGGTACTTTCTCCGATTCTGGTCATTCGGACCGATGAATTTAGAAATTTCAAGTTCTAAATATGCTTATATTGCGATTATCTTTAATTCTACCGATTCCGATTTTTGATGTTGTGAGTTTTCGGTATTTTTCCCCGTTTTCATTTTATGTAAATCTCAGATCTACTCTTCCTGGATAGTCGTATTAGAAATCTTCTTTTTATAAATAGTCTTTGATCATTTGGATCTTGTAGTTAACCGGAATAGATTTTTGATTTCTTGTCGTTTGAAATCTGGATCCGAATATTACATTATAAATCTGCCAGTTTTGAATTTATGATCTAGCCGTTCGATCTTTGATTTGATTACACCATTAAATTCCTTATTTTCTGCACTATCAAAAATTGTACTTTTGAGCGAAAATCCAACGAGTATCGAGCTCGATCGAGACCGATACATTTTCAGCTAAAATCTGTGAATATTCTTACCGAAACTCCCGTTTCACCCATTTTGGGTCGTCAAATCAAAAAAGTTTCTTCTAGAAAGTTGCTCGAAATAATATTTCCTATGCTCCCGTCGAATTTCGTAATTTTCGGATGAGTTTTGAATAATATCGATTATTTAATATAAGCAGTTATTTTTATACTGGAGTCATGTGTTATCGAAAAATTCTAAAACTCTCAAACTATAGTCTTGGCATATATAGGATGGTCCTTGAATATTTTCATAATTTTTGAACGGTTAGAAAGTGCCGTGGCACAAATCTGATAAAAATCGATTAAAATGGCAAGTTTTGAAAAGAGACCCCTGTCAAATCGGTTGGTCCCAATAAATCAAGAATAATATTTTGGAATTTATTTCCTTCTTTATCGGAATTATTCGAGGTCTCTAGAGTCGCGCAATCTATTTCTAAAAAGAATAAAATTAAATAATAGCTCGGATTACAGTAGATTAATTTCCGAAAATATAGTAGTCGTTCTGAGCTGAAGATCGATCCTTGTAGGATTTGCATGACTTACGAGGAAGGTGAAGGATTGAATCTCGAGATGGTTAGAGCATCTTAGCCTAGGGGAACCAGGGAAGGACTTCTGTATGTATAAGGTGGGTTATACTACTATATCTTTGCAAATTGTATCTTTCGAGTTATTAAGCTCTGCTTTGTTAAAATTGCATATGTGACTATCTGTGTTAAATATTTACGTGCTACTGTATGTTGTCGGAGTCTCATATACCAGCGCTGTGTCAATGTGAGTAGCTACAGTATGCATGCATTGTTTGTCCTGCCCTACTCCTTGTCGGTGAGACTAAAATGAAACACGTATTGATTATACTCTTTGGGTATACTATGGCCATACTCAACGTTATGCGCTGGTGATGTAGTTTGGGTTGCGGGCAGTGACGGGTTATACTCTTAAGCGCTTCACGATAAAATGTTTTGGTGAACTTAGGTTGCTTCCAACTTTTAAACCTCCTAAGTTTCACTATCTGCATGAACACAGATAGATTACTTTAATAAAATGATTTGCATAACTTGAATTATAAAACTTGCCCACTGAGTGCATTAGTACTCAGCCCAAATCTTTTCAAATATTTTCAGGTAAGTAGGCTGGAGCGTGGAGGTGACGAGGCTGAGATATGGGCTATTATGATTTACATATTTTTCCGTTGTCCCTTTTTGTTAGTATTCTGTTAAGAATTGAGCTTTCGCACTTATGGTATTCTTTTGCTAAATGCTAAGAACTTTGATCTTGGTATTTTGTTGATATGATTCTGCTTCTCTGATTCTGAACATTTGTTGACTTCCTAGTTAACATGTATCATATGCTTAGCTACATAATTATTCCAAGGGGAGGAAGTCCGTCTTTCGTTATGTCTATTTGATCATTCATTTTGGCCTATGGAAGGGCTTCATTTGTTCAGCATATTGGTGTCTGTTTCTTTGTCGACCTATGAATGAGTCTATTAATTGTTGGTATCTGGTTATTTGTTTCCGTTTGGCCTATGAAAGGGCTTATTGAATTGTTACAGCTTCCATTCTTCTCTTATATGCCGTTATAAACGGGGATTCGCTCTAGTTACAGAGGTTATGCTGCCTAATTTTTCGGAAGCCATAACCTATCTTTGGCATACTCGATTGTTAAATTTTATTCCAAACATTAATCCTTTTGGATTAACACCCCGTCATTAATTTAATTACCCCATTTCTTTCCCGCTTCTTAATTCCCACCCCCGTGGCGTCCATTTCCACGGTCTTTCGGGACCGGGGCGCTACAAAGTGGTATCAGAGCAGGTTTGCAACTCTGCAGACCTGTTGGGTCTTATTTCGTCTTTCATTGAAATTCCGTATGATATTATATAAGCCCTCAGCTCGTCACTCACGCAACAGCTTAAAAGGTACGCATGTTTTTATGCAAATTTTAGTTTTTAAAAGTTTACATTATTTGTTGAAATGTTAAGTCTGTCTAAAAATGAAAGATTAAGATTCGCCGTGTTGACGGGAATTCCTCGAAAGATTGATTATTATGCGGATAGCATACTCTGATTAACTACACTGATTGCGTACTCTGTTGCTATGGTGATAGCATACTGGTTTTGAAATATGTCTGTGAGCATACTGGTTTCTGTCGAAAAACTATGTTGATTACATATATGTATGAACTTGTTTATATATGCCTTGTGCATACTTGTGATGTTGGGAACGTGCGGAATGCATACTGTAAACCTTGATAGCCGGAATGTGTTTATTGTTCATACTCTTGGATGAGTACAAGAACTTGAAAGTGGGAGAATGTAAGATTAACTTAGCCTATAGTTGATGAACTTAGGCTGAATTTGTAAACACTAATGAGATTGTTGAGAACATAGTTTGACTGAGGAAACGTTTCATTTTGATGACTGAACATAAACTTACGGCTCGGAATAACTGCCACATGTATATCACGATGAGCGGATTATGAGATTTTGTACATATACCAAGAAAGAGATCGATTCGGTGTTTGAGTTCATTGGGGAAATAACCTACTCTGTGGGGGTCAACATTCGGTTAGAAGAAGTCTTTCAGATTGAGCTGTGTTAAAGTTGACCAAGAATTTGCGTTGTTACTAGGAAGATGGAGACAGTAAGGAATAAAATATTTTGAAAACAAAAACATAAGTCGACGATCTATGTGGAGACTGTGAATTTTTGTGGGTAGATATGTTAGACGATGATGGCTACTACAAACAAGGTTCAACATCAGAATTGTCACCTGAGCGAAATATTGAAATAGACCGATCACCGTCTTTTATACCTCCATGTGGAGATGAGGTTATAAAGCTTTAACTTTGAACTAGAAGCAAAGAAACGAGTAATCGATTTATAGGCCAGTTATCAGATTGTAGATCTATTACACGTTCAAGAAATCCCTACGCAAGCTTTCAACTCAGGAGTCACGTTTAACGATCCTGTTGCGATTACAGGGAATAAAGATTCGTTCCTCCAAGAGAAAGCTCTTCACCTCAGTGGATGGCTAATCGAGGCCCTGGCGTGTTTCATTCCCAAGATTTGTAGCTTGTTTTAGATCAATTTTTAGAATGAGGGTAAAGATGGTCGTCACAATTGCAGCCAAATTAATTTAAAGATATGTTTATCGGTGTTCTACTCAGCTTTCATGAGAAGTTAAGTCAAACTATTTTGAGTATAGGAGGTATCATAGATCAAGTCGTTCTCTCGTATCCTTCCGATGGGTAGAAAATGATTCCCGAGACGTCGCTTTTCCAGCCAGTGCAAAGTCTAGCCGACTCGTGCTTTATCGTAGCAACCTCGTAAAAAAAAACAAGATGGGTGAAGCTCAAGAAAGAAGGAAGGAGAACCCGAAGAATATCGTTAAGAAGATAGACCTAGTGTTCGATAGATTGAGAGTTTCATTATGATAGGAAGTTTTGATGAGTCTATTTATTCATTCTCGTGTTGATAGAATCGATTTATTCATTCTCTTTTGAAATCGATTTATTCTCTTATTAATTGAATCAATTTCCCTTCAACAGCTTCATATCGTTTGAAATTCTCCATTTATACCACTTGCGATTCGTTGATTTTATCCTCTTGGATAATTTGAAATCTTTTGGATGATACTTCTTTGATCATCAAGAATCAGCAATGGCATTTACTTGTTAGGCTATGCTGACGCCTTTATGAAAATATTTCAGCACGGTTCTCAGTTCTTAAGCGTTGATTTTCTTTTGTTATTCTCATATATCTTTGTAAAATGTGAGAACCCTTCGAGTTATAAATCCTCTAAAAAGGTAATATTTTCGGTATAAATAACCTAGTGTTACCTCTCTTCCAACTGTTGTTAATCAGATAAAGTTCTCACTCAGAGGTGTTTGATTTATTTTAATCTCACTCATAGAACTTAAGTGTGAGTCTTCAAATAGAAGAGAGAGCTTATAGAAGTATTCATTTAAGTATATTGCTAGGAGAGCGAATGATAGTATTCCATAATGACGAATGGAACCGAAAAAAAAAAAATCAGTTAGTGTTCTCCAAAGTCGAAAGTACATTTCTAAAGTAATTTCTCAGGTCGTAACATTTGAGATGATCAATGGATGTCAACAAGCAAGTTTCGAGCTTACAGTTAAAGTCTAGACATGCGATTCTTATTATGCATGCAAGCGAAGGTGATCACTAGCGGGAGCTAGACAATCGGATTACCACTTTAAAGAAAAGAGAAGAGTATAACAAGTAAAATAAGACTAATTTGTATCGGAAATACGATTCAAGCACGCTTCAAGAAGACGTGAACGTCGAATCTCAAGATTTTAAGGAAAGAGATAAAACACAGTTCGAACCTGATAGAATTTGTAATCCAACCATCTAAGGGTGTTCTCATTCGAATCATGGGGAGATTATATGAAGTCGGTGCATTGTGATAGCTCTCATAAAGGATAGAGAAAGGTGGTGAACGTTTAGGCTTTCTGAAAGATAAATTTGCGTGGAAAAGAAGAACGAGTATAGACTCTTCAAGGAAGTATTTGACCAAGAAGAAAGCGGAAAGAGGGATAAAGGTTGAGAATCAACCTAAAGAATAGGAGACCTATATCGGTTCTAGGCAGGAAGTACAAAAATTGAGGTTTTGAACCCTGAGAATGTACTTTGATACTTTTTCTCAAGATATGGAAATTTCGGGACGAAATTTATTTAAGGGGGGTAGAATGTAATACCCCGAAATATTTTAGAAGGTTTAATTCAACTTATGTTACCCTCTGGTAAGTTAGAAAATAAGTTGGGTCCTTAAATGACTCAAATAAAGGAAAATCGCAGCCAGGGAAATCTGTTAAATCTAATTTGGTAAAAAATTACCTTAAAAATATGTTATGATATTTTTCTCGGGTTGATAGGAAATATTTCAAGAATCGTGCCAACCTTTGAAATTTTAAATTTCGAGTTCAAATGAACTCCTGGCACAACTTTAAGTTGGAAAATAATAAATTTAATATAAAAAGGCACATCCGTCATTATCCAATTTCTTTTTCAAAAGATTATCTTATTCTTAATTATCCTATTCTTTTTCCATCATTATCCTCTTTCTTTTATTCATTATTATCCTATTTATTTTTCCTCTATAAATAGGAGCTTAAGGTTTCATTTTTCATTCATTTTCAAAATCGAAACACCGAGCAGCTTCCAGAGAATATACAACTCTAGTTTCCTATTTCAATTCTGAAATAGTCATTTTGAAGGTGTCAACGCGTAGATCACGAATACATGATTGAAATGATGACACGAAGGATGATCACGATGGAAAATCATCGTGACCGCTGCCAATTCCTCGGAGAAGGTACTTTCTCCGATTCTGGTCATTCGGACCGATGAATTTAGAAATTTCAAGTTCTAAATATGCTTATATTGCGATTATCTTTAATTCTACCGATTCCGATTTTTGATGTTGTGAGTTTTCGGTATTTTTCCCCGTTTTCATTTTATGTAAATCTCAGATCTACTCTTCCTGGATAGTCGTATTAGAAATCTTCTTTTTATAAATAGTCTTTGATCATTTGGATCTTGTAGTTAACCGGAATAGATTTTTGATTTCTTGTCGTTTGAAATCTGGATCCGAATATTACATTATAAATCTGCCAGTTTTGAATTTATGATCTAGCCGTTCGATCTTTGATTTGATTACACCATTAAATTCCTTATTTTCTGCACTATCAAAAATTGTACTTTTGAGCGAAAATCCAACGAGTATCGAGCTCGATCGAGACCGATACATTTTCAGCTAAAATCTGTGAATATTCTTACCGAAACTCCCGTTTCACCCATTTTGGGTCGTCAAATCAAAAAAGTTTCTTCTAGAAAGTTGCTCGAAATAATATTTCCTATGCTCCCGTCGAATTTCGTAATTTTCGGATGAGTTTTGAATAATATCGATTATTTAATATAAGCAGTTATTTTTATACTGGAGTCATGTGTTATCGAAAAATTCTAAAACTCTCAAACTATAGTCTTGGCATATATAGGATGGTCCTTGAATATTTTCATAATTTTTGAACGGTTAGAAAGTGCCGTGGCACAAATCTGATAAAAATCGATTAAAATGGCAAGTTTTGAAAAGAGACCCCTGTCAAATCGGTTGGTCCCAATAAATCAAGAATAATATTTTGGAATTTATTTCCTTCTTTATCGGAATTATTCGAGGTCTCTAGAGTCGCGCAATCTATTTCTAAAAAGAATAAAATTAAATAATAGCTCGGATTACAGTAGATTAATTTCCGAAAATATAGTAGTCGTTCTGAGCTGAAGATCGATCCTTGTAGGATTTGCATGACTTACGAGGAAGGTGAAGGATTGAATCTCGAGATGGTTAGAGCATCTTAGCCTAGGGGAACCAGGGAAGGACTTCTGTATGTATAAGGTGGGTTATACTACTATATCTTTGCAAATTGTATCTTTCGAGTTATTAAGCTCTGCTTTGTTAAAATTGCATATGTGACTATCTGTGTTAAATATTTACGTGCTACTGTATGTTGTCGGAGTCTCATATACCAGCGCTGTGTCAATGTGAGTAGCTACAGTATGCATGCATTGTTTGTCCTGCCCTACTCCTTGTCGGTGAGACTAAAATGAAACACGTATTGATTATACTCTTTGGGTATACTATGGCCATACTCAACGTTATGCGCTGGTGATGTAGTTTGGGTTGCGGGCAGTGACGGGTTATACTCTTAAGCGCTTCACGATAAAATGTTTTGGTGAACTTAGGTTGCTTCCAACTTTTAAACCTCCTAAGTTTCACTATCTGCATGAACACAGATAGATTACTTTAATAAAATGATTTGCATAACTTGAATTATAAAACTTGCCCACTGAGTGCATTAGTACTCAGCCCAAATCTTTTCAAATATTTTCAGGTAAGTAGGCTGGAGCGTGGAGGTGACGAGGCTGAGATATGGGCTATTATGATTTACATATTTTTCCGTTGTCCCTTTTTGTTAGTATTCTGTTAAGAATTGAGCTTTCGCACTTATGGTATTCTTTTGCTAAATGCTAAGAACTTTGATCTTGGTATTTTGTTGATATGATTCTGCTTCTCTGATTCTGAACATTTGTTGACTTCCTAGTTAACATGTATCATATGCTTAGCTACATAATTATTCCAAGGGGAGGAAGTCCGTCTTTCGTTATGTCTATTTGATCATTCATTTTGGCCTATGGAAGGGCTTCATTTGTTCAGCATATTGGTGTCTGTTTCTTTGTCGACCTATGAATGAGTCTATTAATTGTTGGTATCTGGTTATTTGTTTCCGTTTGGCCTATGAAAGGGCTTATTGAATTGTTACAGCTTCCATTCTTCTCTTATATGCCGTTATAAACGGGGATTCGCTCTAGTTACAGAGGTTATGCTGCCTAATTTTTCGGAAGCCATAACCTATCTTTGGCATACTCGATTGTTAAATTTTATTCCAAACATTAATCCTTTTGGATTAACACCCCGTCATTAATTTAATTACCCCATTTCTTTCCCGCTTCTTAATTCCCACCCCCGTGGCGTCCATTTCCACGGTCTTTCGGGACCGGGGCGCTACAAGTAGTAGCAATAGCACACATCAAAGAGAAACAGAGAAAAAACTCAAAATCTTCTTCAATCCTTCAAGAAAGCAGCCATTGATAAAGCCCTAAAACGCCTAATCTGAACAACTAAAATAAT
The DNA here is from genome assembly GCA_026008535.1 of Perilla frutescens. Lineage (NCBI taxonomy): Eukaryota > Viridiplantae > Streptophyta > Magnoliopsida > Lamiales > Lamiaceae > Perilla > Perilla frutescens. The sequence continues at coordinate 55,938,000 of BRKX01000013.1, read as the reverse complement.
GTATTACAAATTACTAAAATCAAATCCGTAAATTACAAGTTTAAACTCACAACATATCTTTACCCATTAATTAAACTTCAATGAACTTCTAATTGAAGGAAAAAAAACCAAATCCCTAAAAGTACAAAAACCCTAAATAAACTTACAGAATGGACTCGAAGTCGGCGCCGGAGATGTTGAACTCGTAGAACCGATTTAGGTTGTGACTGGAATAGAGGTAATCGAAAATTTGTTGACGTTAATGGTGCTCGAAAAATTTCACCAATAGTTGCCTGGAATGGTGCCGAAGAGCGAGGATGGTGATGGTTGTGAACGGTGCGGTTGTGACTAATATGAAGGAGTGCGGTTACGCGGGGACAATCACCGGCGGTTGGTGAGGAGGAGAGAATCGCGGGAGAGAGGGAGATGCGGCGAGCAGAGAATCACGGGAGAGGGGTGAATCCGCGGGTTGAAGCCGAGAGAATCCATTTTTTTTTTTAATATATATGTCGGGTCGGGTCGGGGCCGGGAGATCCGTCTAACATAAGAGACCCGTTAGACAGTCTCATACAAGTTTTTGTCATATATATATTTCTTTTTAAATGTGCAACACATGCACAAATTGTGAAAATTAACAATATAATAATAATAATAATAATAATAATAATAATAATAATAATAATAATAATATGTACATCATTAGAGAATCTAAATAATTAAATAGAAATAACAAAAAAAATAACAAATGATTATAGATATTGGTGTGCAGCTCAAATTTTAAATTTTTAAGTATGATCGTAGTAAAAGGGAAAAGAAAAGGAAATATTTTTTCTTCTTCTAAGAAATTAAGGGGGAACAAAAGATGAATATATGGGTGGGGATGACCTAATTGTGGAGTGAGGTTGTTTGGAGATCAAAAATCACAAATTCGAATCTCTTCAATATCACCAGGTCGGATGTGTCAATAAAAATAAAATAAAAAATGATAGATTATACTTATTCTAAATGTAATCTAATTTTAGTATTTCATACATATTTGTGGATAAAAATCTACACTACCATTCTTCAAAAAAAAAAAAAAAAAAACTACCGTACCAATCAAGATTATACATAGTGTAACCGTTTATAAATTAAAGAAAAATAATATAGACCTAATTGAAAATTTAAAGATTACGATTTAAAGAAGCTCGAGAATAAATAAATTTAATATATATATATACACACATATATTTATATATACACGTGTGTATTGATGTAAGCCTTCCGTCCCGATTATATAGTCCACATTTCTATTTTGAGGTGTCCCGATTATATAGTCCCATTACTATAAGTAATGTTATTTTTAATAGGAATTTACAATTATACCCTTATGAGGTTTTGGAAATTAAAAAAATTAAAAATTTAAGTTTGTGAAAATTATAAATCTTAAATGTTATTTTTTCAAAAAATGAGAAACATTAATTAAAATTGACCAACTTAATTAATTTGCACGTACTTGAATTTGATCAATTCTATTGATATTCATTGTATTTGCATTTCATTAATTGTATATTTTCTTTGTTTCAAAAAATTAATACATTAAAGTTGTGCTAAAATTTAAATTTTATTAATTTTCATTAAATAAGGTTAAAGTTGAAAGTTTAGCTTTTGTTTCTTGTTTTCATAAATATTTTTAATCTACGTGCAAGTAGAAAATGGATTATATAATCAGGACGGAGAGAGTAATAAACTATATTTCCTTTCTTCTCTGCCGAGTGGCCAACCGCCGCTATATTCACCACCGATTCCTCCAAATTTCATGTTGGATGAATCAATTGATTTTACACCCTAAGGAAAAACAGGTAGGGAAAAAATAAAAATAAAAACAAAAATAAAAACAAAAAATCTGAGGCAACAACAGTCACATGACTTAATTATAATCATGACAAACGACCGCTACAACACGAGCATATTTTCATTTTGATTTTCAGCAGCGAAATATTTTTAAATATATTTTGCATTCATTAATTTATGTATAAAATTATCCCTACAATTTTGCCTTAATATGTGTAAAGATAGATAGATTCAATATTTTGACTCGATAGAAGTCCTGCTTCATTTCTTTTAAAAAATTTTACATATTATTACATATAGCTTGTAGGACACTAATTTAACAAGCCAAGCGTGGATTTTGATCATTTCATTAAGATCTCCGGTTATGATCCTTTTTAGAAAATAATTAAATTTTGTAATGAAGATTCAAAAAAGTAAGAAACTTATAAATTAATAAAATAAAATAAAATTGGGCTTATCCACAAATATATCTGCTTGCGGGACCTGAAATAATATTTCATTATCATTTCCGAATGCAGGTCATTTTCTATGATGCAATAACATCCTTACTTGAAGGGGGGATTATGGCCCTAAATTATTTATTTTCACTGCATATGAAAATGAACTAACATCAGTTGATGAATTTTGAATTAAATGCGCCCCACGACTACTGTGTTATAAACATCAAAATAAATAAATCTGTTACGCCATCTTAGTATTTGGACATCTCAAGAATTATCAATTAATATTCTTTTACACACATACACACATATAATTATACATATAAATATATAGTTATAATTAATGCGATTCAATCGCTTGGCATAATTCAATGCATCAACACTGTACGTACGTAGATGACTAATTTTACTGTAAATATTAGTTCTGTGCACATGAAATCAAAAAAGAAATTAATTATAACGTTGCAAAGTTGAAATGATCATAATACTATTCGAATAGATTGATTTTGAAGCAACATATATAGGGGGGCTGAAATGATAGAGTCAATCATGTCAGAGATATATATACCTCCTTTCTCTCTCTAACCCTTTTTCTCTTTCTTCAATTTTGAGATGAAAGCATCTGGTTTTTGGTGGTGGTGATCGGATTAATTAATTAATTAGTTTGTTTTTATAATTGTGTGCGTCTATATATATAGTAGCATAAATTTGTTGGAAGGTGGTGGGATCTAAAACTATAACTTAAATTTCATATGATTTGATTTTGCATCTCCGTTACAAGACTATTTATACAAGTCTATGTAACCGTACGTTAGAGTTCATGACTACATTAAATAAATACATGTATGAAATAACTAGCTATAGTGTAGCTAGATACATTCATATATACTTCTAATAATAATACATGCATATGTAATAAATAAATAGATATATAGATAAAGTTCACGCATCAAGTTAATTAATATATATTTTATTTAAATTAAAAACAAGTTCAAAGAGGCCAATTAGCTGCAGTTTGGAACTGGGAAATTCCTCCATAGCCATCTCCGACAAGCTTTTCCATCACTTCTGCAGTTTCATACCCAGTTGTTCCCTATAATAAAAAAAAAATGAAAAAAAAAACCTATATATTTTAATTTTAGGACAAGATGTTATCAAAGTCAAATGCGACATTATTGAATGAAATATAAAGAAAGGAATTAGGGCGTGGATGAAAATATAACTGTCTGCATTAAAATGGAATCAATAAATCCGATCATATGTAATCTAAATAAAATGTGACATAGCATCAAAAATAATATATATATATAAAGAGAAAATATAAGTGATTGTTGAGATTAATATTAAACCTGTAGTGCTTCCATGGCTTCAGCTTCAGAAGAGTTGAAATCGTAGACCAAACTTGCTGCAGACAGCTTCATGGACAGAAACTAAAAACAACAAAGAAAATTCAATTAAACGAAATAAATATATAAATAAATATCGGACTATAATAATACAATTTATTCTAGTTAATTGATCATGATATCTTACATCAATCTGGTTTTGCAACGACTGTACATAGTTGATTATCACATCCAACATAACAGCCATCCCCATTGTCTGCAGTGAGGAAAATTAATATTCAATTATTTCAACGATATATATAATTACCAAGCTAGAAAAATTAGATAATTATATAACTTATATATGTATATATTCAAATTGATAAATTTTGAAAATCAATATTACCTTATAACACCCCGGAACCAAATCTTGCAAGCATTTTAACTTGTCATTTATTCTCTCTCTTCTTAACTATTTCAAGAAAAAAAAATTCGATATTTTCAACATGATCAATCACTTGATATATATACATATATAATTAATTTCTTTTTGAAAAAAAAAATAGTGACATACCCTTTCAGCCAAACTATGGCTATCGGTGGCTTGCCCTCTCTTCGCCCTAACATGAATAACCTCTTTAGGTTTCTGATCACTTTCTCTTTCATCAACTCTCTTTCTCTTCTTCTGTCATAAAATGAAGTAATGAAAGCACTAATTAAGTAACAACTAAATCTTAGTTAATCTAAAGACAAATTAAAGCTTTTATTTTCCATACCTGTTCTTGATGCCTTTTGTTAACCTTGTGAGGTCCAGAAGCAGAAGGAGATGATTTCATCACCATGATCTCGGGTTCCGACACCGTGCTGCATCCATGGCCCGATGGAAAGAAATGAGCCATCAAATTCGGGTCTAACACGGGCATATTAGGCCCGGTCGATCTCAGAATTTGATCATCATAACACAATTGATGATGATGATGATGATGATCAAAAAAGTGATCGTTGGATAGAGAAGTGATGCTATGAAAATTTGAGATATAGCCTTCGAATGAAGCCATGTTGTTTGATGAATTCATTTTCAAGAAAGAAGTTCAGAGTTTGAATTATATATATAGAGGCTGATTTAATTATAATGTGGTAGGCTTTAGATTGAGGTGAGTATATATATAAGTTTTTGGTGCTAATGAAATGTAACTTTCACCTTTTTTTGAATAAAGATTCTAGCTTTTGGCCCATCTAAACTATTAATTGGGTGTAAATGATAGAATTTATTTTGTTGTTTATCCATTTTTCATCGAATAAAATCTATAAATTTTTTTTGTGGATGTGATTTATTGGCTGGACCATAATAAATTTCATTAATGTAGTAAGTGGGACCATTAATTGCTTTTTTGTTTGATTAAGTAAGACTGTATACAAAGTCTTGTGTGGATTCTTGATAATTGTACCTTCATTTTCAGGAAATATGGGAGAGAATTTGTGTATGGGCAGTTCTTCATATATATATATATATATATATATAGATAGATATATATATATATAGATATATGGAGTATATGAATCATATGATTGAGCACAATATGTATATATGTGGTTGTGGCTATGGCTAGCTATTGGCATTATATGATAGCTAATATTATTTTGCTCATATATATATATATATATATATATGACACATAATTAACTATAGAGAATAATAAATTAAATACCGCATTTTTCGTAGAAATAAAATACATTAGTTTAGTTTTTTTTTTTTTATTAAAAAAGTGCGAGGTATCAGGAAAGATTGTGAGAGTATGAGGTCTTAGGCAAGGTTTCCAAACACCGAAATCACTAAAAAAATAAAGAGTTTTAATTTTTTGTGGGCCAGAGAAGATCGTCTGATCAGTTAGCTCGAGACGACTCATGCTATGTGAATATGGTGGATAATATTGATGGAGAAATGGATGGCGAAAAATAGTTAAGTAGTTCATTATTAGTATATATATGATTGCATGCAAATTAAATGCATATATAAAGAGATTAGGTTAACTATCTTATCAAGACACCACCAAATGATTTTATGTCAAAAAAAGGATATTTCAAATGATCCTGTTTAATTAAAACTATGGAATGTTTGGATATTGTTGGTTAATTAAAAAAGAAACTTGAAAAATAAATAATTAAAAGTATATTATATTAAGAAAGCTAAAAATTAGAGAAAGCTTTTGCCAAACTATAAATCATATATATTCGACCAAATAATATGAAAATAGAGGTGCAAACTACAAACTTACACCACCGCACCCTACTACTCAGATACCCATGCATTAATGTTCCTCTCTCTCTCTCTCTCTCTCTCTCTCTCACACACACACACACACACACACACAGCTTTCTTAGTTCCCATGCACACCTTTTATTAATTTCATTTTCTTGCGTAAACCAGCTAGCATGGTATGGTTCAAAATTCTTTCTATGCCTAAAATTAGATGCATGAGATTATGAACTCAACTTTACCCAAAGAAATCAACGGTCACATTCATATCCCTATATATTTTCCTAAACCTAGGAAATACAAGTATGATTTATAATCTAATCATTTCTACAAACTTCCATCAAAGATTGAAGATGATAGGGCTTGCACTTTTCTTCTGCCACCTTTAATTATTACTATCCATTTATTGCACTAATCTCATCATTAATTTCTAATACTTCCAAAAATCGTGTTCCATTTTCTTCCCCCTCTATGTTGAACCACCCTAATAGCTAGATAGGGGTATGGGTATGGATTCTTGTCCTTGGTCCCTTCCCTCTTGCTATAGGGGTTTTAAATTAAACCCCAAAGATTAAGATTTATACATAAAATGTTAGGGGGGGAGAGTATTCACTTTCTGGTTGTCTTAAATATTTTAGGGCCCTGTGCTAATTATAAAAAAAAATGACGTCTAATATTAAAAAGAGAACACAGTATTTTAATTTATTAATAAAATTTGGGCCCCTAATATTAACAAAATACACGGACTTTTTGAGGGGTACCGTGCAGAAGCTCGCCTCGCACACCCTCATCACCGGCTTCGTTCACTGTTGTAAAATTTGGACTAGGTGACCTCTAGCCGTGCTAAAAAGGGGGTAATCAAGTGATTATACAGTTAAGTATAAAACGTTAACTAAATTTGAATGAAATTTTATGTTTAGCTCGGTTGATAAGAGATGGAAACACCAACACATACGTCACTAGTTAGACGACATTTTTTTTTGGGATGAGATCCTTCATTCCAAATTTGGTATTCTATGATCGAATTTATAATTTTAATAATAGATATTGTAAAAATAAAAATGAATTATATTATAATCAACCTAGTCACATTTATCAACAAAAGATTGAAATTTAAAAAATTATAAATCATATTTTTAAAATAATCAACCATAATAATCATTTCTTTGAAAATTAAATATTAAAAAATAATTATAAACTCTAATTGGGTGGGATGACCCTAAAAACAATCATAAAATTAAACTAAAATATAATAAATTAAAATTGAAGGAAAAAATGAAAGAAAAATTTATAAATCTGATCGTGAAACACGGATTGAAGCATCAAATTTAGAATAGAGGATCCCATCTGGTCTTTTTTCCCTATTTTTAAACTTTTTTTAGAATTATAATATAATCAACCTGGTCACATTTATCAACAAAAGATTGAAATTTTAAAAATTATAAACCATATTTTTAAAATAATCAACCATAATAATTATTTCTTTGAAAATTAAATATTAAAAAATAATTATAAACTCTAATTGGGTGGGTGACCCCTAAAAACAATCATAAAATTAAATTGAAACATAATAAATTAAAATTGAAGGAAAAAATGAAAGAAAAATTTATAAATTTAATCGTGGAATACGAATTGAAGCATCAAATTTAGAATAGAGGATCACATCCTGTCTTTTTTCCCTATTTTTAAATTTTTTTAGGTCAGTGATGAAGACTCAAATTCGTGCTTTTTCATTTATCTTTTTACACCCTTTTTAAGTGTTTAGTATAGAGTCGAGTCTAGTTTTGGGGGTAAAACTGATTACAGGAGGATGAGGGCACAAAACCACCACAACAGACACAGACAGGTGCTATTTATGCTGAGGGCACAAAGGACTAATTTGCCTGCCGAGGACCCAGTCAAAGTTGTTGCGAGAATTACGCAACAGAATCGCGGGCCAGCTCCTATATGCACGTGGAGGTGATGTGGCGGTCAGTTCCGAGTCTTGGGGAGGTCCAAACACGTTGGGAAGGAAGTGGGGACATCAGGAAGTTACTGGAGGCGCTAGAGTTTGTTGCTATCCCTCCTAAAATCAAGGAAGAACATGGAGCATGAACATGAGGAAGTGGAGGAGTGCAAGAGCCCCTGCGTGGGTGAAATATGGGCTGCTTGAAGCCTTAATTCATTCGCTATAAATACTTTTACCTGTTTTCATATGGGGTGTGCCAGAAAAGGGAGTTTTTGCACCTCGAAGATACAATTTACCGTTTTCATACTTAGTTTATTTTGCTGGATATTCTGTCTGCCTGAAGCTGGCGGTTTGCCCTCAGAAAGGTAGTTCAGCTGTTCTGTTGGCAAAACTGAGGTTGGGCCCAGAAGTTAATCTAGTTATTTCCTTTCCAAGTAAGATGTCTTTTATCATTTCTTTTACTTTCGTATCTATGTTTAGTGGCTAAGTATCCACTGTTCAAGTCAAAGTAATAGTCTAAGGGTAGAATATGTGCATGAGGTAATCGGACTTTAACGCTTTAAGGGTTCACAATCTTAACTTGTTTTTCACTTAGACATAGGTAAAGGGTGGTTGGAGATGAAAGCGCGCATTTCTGATTAACTGGTACTAGTGTTAGTTACGTGGGAGTGTATAGGTGACCCATGCCTCGATACCCGCATAGTAACAAGTCCGGGGGTGACAGCCTTGGTAGTTGAGATTGAGTAGTATATGCAGGCACAAGACCGTGTCAAACCTACTAGAATCGGGTCGCTTTTGCCCTCAAAGCTGCTATACTTGCAAAACCTTTGTGTGATTCTCTCCTTAGGTTCCTGTATAGTTAGGTCCCTAGGTGCCGATCGTATCATCTAGACGATATAATGTAAGAAGTGATTGGGGAGTGACCGATCGTATCCATTTCCTATAACCGGTTAACCCTCAAAGTGACAATTACCCATATTTGGCCATAGGGATTCGGTTTTTGACCTTTCTGCTAGTGTGGGCACAACGGGGTAGTAGTGGTAATTACATATGTTTTGCCTGGGATTGCACATACCTACCTAATGACTCGATGCTTTGACTTGAGCACTTTTATTACTGATATTTTCTTTTGTGATTTCCTTTTCAGCATTTAGTTAGTTTAAGTTTATTAGTAAGGTTTTTAGAGTGACACTGAAGACCCAAACCAAAACTAAGAAAAGACAGAAGGTTATGAACATTCCTCGTGGGATCGACATCCGTCTTTACCAGCTATACTAGCCGTTGAGGGCAGATTAAGCATTTGTGGACTATTTGCCCGCAAGTGTATTTTGCATACCAAAACGACAGTGTGCCAAAATTGACGCCGTTGCCGGGGAGTGTAAGCGCACTTTTCTGTCTATTTACTGTTTTACCTTAGTATATGCGTCGTTTTAACTGCGCAGGAGATTTACTCTACGATTCGGAGATAGAGAGGTCAGCGAGGGCAAGAAGGGCACAAGCTAGGGCATTTTTGAAAAGGCTGGAGGAGGAGAATCACACTAGTGAAGGATCCAGTGACGATTTGACCTCAGGCGGAGAAAGTCAGGCAAGCAACGAACAAGCTCAGACCAGCAACACCAGAGCAACTGTTGTAGCTTTGGGCATGTTCGTGGCTAGGCTGTTTGAAGGATTGAAAGGTGACGACCTCGATGACATCTTCGAGGGTTACCCAGAGCTCGACGAAGCGACAGAGTATCTCGATGCCCAGAGGCTGGAGCAGATGCAGCTAGTTGGGTTCACCGAAGAGAACACCCTTCCTCCCTTTTGACGAACCAACATACTTTGACAAGAGAAAGGCCCCCAAGGCACAAGAAGGATCACCCAGGGCACAAGAAGGACCGAGCAGGGCACAGAGCAGTGCAGATTCAAAGAAGCTTGAAAGAGTTGAGAAAGCCCTGCAGAGCATTTGTCTTCATCTCGGGTTAGACTACCCCTCCTCTCCTTAAGTCATGTTTTATCCCCAGTAGTTTAGGATCTGTTTTTATTTTTGTTTGTGTGTTTAGTGTCTATTTTTGTTTTTGTATATTTGCGTCTGTATATATAGAGTCTGTTTTGGGCATATCTAACCCACATTACTGCTTGTGCCCGCAAGGGTACTTTGCACAGCAAGTGTGTGGGAGGGATATGCCTAGGTTGTTGTGTTTGTATGTTTTGTTTTTATTTTGTGTGTGCATGTTAAGTCTATAGCATATGAGTCATAGATTGACATTGGGCATATATGGACATAAATTTATTGTTAGGCAGATGGAATTAATCAATCGCATGTGAAAGCAATATATAACTACCCAGTGAGCTTTGAGCCCAAATTAACATTTGCGACTTCTTTCTGTGTGTTTAAATTCCACCACCTCATTTGATGCTTACTTGCTTGTGCCCTGTCAAACTTGATTTCATGTTCTCATGCATGCTTAGATGATTAAGGCATTTTCTTTCGTCGTTATTTGGCCATGTTATTCACTGATAAATGCTTCCCATTGCTGCCATTATTTGAGCCTGCTTATTTGTTCATGACCTGCGTTCTGAAAATCTCTCTTTAAAGAGTATCTTATGACTGGGAATGAAACCTTTTATGCTCGTATTGGTAGTATGTTTAAGCCAAATAGTGACAGGGTGCCAGAAATGGGCACAAAGAAAGAAAATAAATAAAAAAAAGAGAGAGATAGAAAAAAAAAATAAAAAAATAAAAAGTGTTTGAATTTTTATTTTCCCAGGTTGTTATGTGGGCACAAGAGCTGCCAGTGCTGATTTTGCCCGAATACTATTGAAGGTAGCCAGTTCCTAAATATTTCCAACCTTGATCCGCATGCCCCATTACAACCCTCACAAGACCTTTTGATATGCATGCATGTGAAAATCGTAAATTGTTTATACAGGGTGTTTGCAAGTTTGTTGATGATGATTTGGTGGAATTGTTGAGAGTAAACACTTAACTTAAACACTCGAGAAAAAGGCGAGCTGAGTGCACACTTTAATAGTTGTACTAGCCTGTGTTTGATTGATTCGATTTGCCTGCATCATTATGTTCAACTGTTATGCCCTTTATCAACTTATTATTCATATGTTGTATTGTCTTGTTTTGAGTCATTTGAGTCTTCTGTTTGTTGTTTTGTTCGAGTTAAAGTTGCATTCATACTTGAGGACAAGTATAGTCCAAGTGTGTGGGTGTGATGAAGACTCAAATTCGTGCTTTTTCCTTTATCTTTTTACACCCTTTTTAAGTGTTTAGTATAGAGTCGAGTCTAGTTTTGGGGGTAAAACTAATTACAGGAGGATGAGGGCACAAAACCACCACAACAGGCACAGACAGGTGCTATTTATGCTGAGGGCACAAAGGACTAATTTGCCTGCCGAGGACCCAGTCAAAGTTGTTGCGAGAATTACGCAATAGAATCGCGGGCCAGCTCCTATATGCACGTGGAGGTGATGTGGCGGTCAGTTCCGAGTCTTGGGGAGGTCCAAACACGTTGGGAAGGAAGTGGGGACATCAGGAAGTTACTGGAGGCGCTAGGGTTTGTTGATATCCCTCCTAAAATCAAGGAAGAACATGGAGCATGAACATGAGGAAGTGGAGGAGTGCAAGAGCCCCTGCGTGGGTGAAATCTGGGCTGCTTGAAGCCTTAATTCATTCGCTATAAATACTTTTACCTGTTTTCATATGGGGTGTGCCAGAGAAGGGAGTTCTTGCACCTCGAAGATACAATTTACCGTTTTCGTACTTAGTTTATTTTGCTGGATATTCTGTCTGCCTGAAGCTGGCGGTTTGCCCTCATATAGGTAGTTCAGCTGTTCTGTTGGCAAAACTGGGGTTGGGCCCAGAAGTTAATCTAGTTATTTCCTTTCCAAGTAAGATGTCTTTTATCATTTCTTTTACTTTCGTATCTATGTTTAGTGGCTAATTATCCACTGTTCAAGTCAAAGTAATAGTCTAAGGGTAGAATATGTGCATGAGGTAATCGGACTTTAACGCTTTAAGGGTTCACAATCTTAACTTGTTTTTCACTTAGACATAGGTAAAGGGTGGTTGGAGATGAAAGCACGCATTTCTGATTAACTGGTACTAGTGTTAGTTACGTGGGAGTGTATAGGTGACTCATGCCTCGATACCCGCATAGTAACAAGTTCGGGGGTGACAGCCTTGGTAGTTGAGATTGAGTAGTATATGCAGGCACAAGACCGTGTCAAACCTACTAGAATCGGGTCGCTTTTGCCCTCAAAGCTGCTATACTTGCAAAACCTTTGTGTGATTCTCTCCTTAGGTTCCTGTATAGTTAGGTCCCTAGGTGCCGATCGTATCATCTAGACGATATAATGTAAGAAGTGATTGGGGAGTGGTCGATCGTATCCATTTCCTATAACCGGTTAACCCTCAAAGTGACAATTACCCATATTTGGCCATAGGGATTCGGTTTTTGACCTTTCTGCTAGTGTGGGCACAACGGGTAGTAGTGGTAATTACATATGTTTTGCCCGGGATTGCACATACCTACCGAATGACTCGATGCTTTGACTTGAGCACTTTTATTACTGATATTTTCTTTTGTGATTTCCTTTTCAGCATTTAGTTAGTTTAAGTTTATTAGCAAGGTTTTTAGAGTGACACTGAAGACCCAAACTAAAACTAAGAAAAGACAGAAGGTTATGAACATTCCTCGTGGGATCGACATCCGTCTTTACCAGTTATACTAGCCGTTGAGGGCAGATTAAGCATTTGTGGACTATTTGCCCGCAAGTGTATTTTGCACACCAAAACGACAGTGTGCCAGTCAATTTTTTGCATTAAAGTTCGAATCCAATTACTACACGTATCTTTTCCCTATTTCTAAACTTTTTTTAAGTCAGTTTTTTGCATTAAATAAATAACTATATATGAAGGCGCGAATCGAACCTATGTAAGGTCAGTGGATGAGCATTTTACACTAGACCAAATTTGATTTTAGAGATTAATGATCTTCATAATATAAGTAGCAGCATTTAATAAAATATTATAAAAAATAAAAACGCATAGACAGAGCCGTCTAGTCTGTCTAGGCACTAGGCCCCCTCAACTGTCTAACTAGCGCCTAGCGAGTTCTATAATCTTTAATCTATTAGTTGATAAAACATTTTATTATGTGTTGCATCCGCTATTACATAATTTCTTTTTTAGTTTTTTCTTCATTTTATTTCTTCAATATAATTTCTTGTACTCTTAGTTAATTTTACATTGTTATTTTAGGGTTCATCATACCCAATAAAGATTGATTATATTTTTTAGAATTTAATATTTTCAAATAATTAATTAATACTAAAAATTAAAAATTAATTATTAAAAATTATAATAAACTCTAATCGGATAGGATGACGACGGTGGTGGTGTTCGTCGTGAGTGGGAGTGGCCGTGGCGAACCATGCAAGAGAAGAAAAAAGGGTTGGATTATTCGCAATTTGCGGGCATGGTGAAAATTAAATTGGGTGACATTAATTTAATTATTTATTCTAATAAAAAATAGATTTTTTTAGTGGAAAAAAATAATATGCAAATTTAAATTCTGTAAGATGTGTTCGTCTTTAACATAAACTTTTGAGGGGAAATTACACCTTGATACTTACATTTTATGTTTTTAAGAAAATAATTTACTTTTTGAAAATTAATGAACAGTAGTCAAGTTTTTCAATTTTTTTTTGCAAATCTAATATTTGATCAATTTTACGGTCCAAAAATCGTATGTAATTGATTATATTTTCACATTTCTATTTTCTCAACCGCATAAAACATATCTACGATTTGCGGACCGTAAAAATATAATCAATTATTACATATATGATTTTTAAGCCATAAAATTGAACAAATGTTATATTTACAAAAAAAAAAAATGAGAAAATGAGTACTGTTTCTTTAATTTTGAAAAAAATGAGCTATTTTTCAAAAGAGTCCGAATTGTAGGTATTTATTATAGCCCTAATGATATCGGTGAGAAGAGGGGAGGAAGAGGTGATCGGAGTTGCAGAGGAAGAAGTGGCCGGAGTAGTTAGAGACGGCGGGGCTGGGTTGCGCAAGAAACGATTTTTAGGGCTTGTGAAGACTGAAGGAGAATTGGGAATTAATTCTTCAATTGGATCGGAATCAGTTGAATCCGAAGCGGGTCGGGTCAGCAAGAAGATGGGTTAATTCAGCAAAGTTGGGCCACAGTTGTTATTGGGCTTGTTCCACCTTGTAATTCAAAGAATCTCTTTGTCCGATTGTAATTAGTTTTTTTTTTTGTTTTTTTTTAATGAATGAATGAATTCCAATTTTAATTAGTTATGGTTGGGTAACTTCAATCAAGTGGTCCTAACTATTGTGTTGTTTAAATAGGACATTTTGCCTTATGAAATGATATGAAAAAGTTGATCTAAATTCTCCCTCATTGCACTCTTCTCTCTCCCCCCCCCCCCCCCCCCTCTCTCTAAATCCTTCCCAATTTCTGTTTCTTATCTACATATCTCAAGTAATACAAAAAACCTTTGCAAATTTACAATATCCACAAAAATACCCAAAAATAGGTAGAAGAAAACAAAAGGAAAATAGGGAAACAAAAGGAAAATAGGGAAAACCTTTTAAAGTGTGAATTTCCAAATTTTGAACTTTTTATGACGCACTCTACGTAAATGTCCCAATATATGTATAAGACGACATTTTGTTATACAAGCATCCCGATAGTCAGATTTTTTTGTAGTGAGAAAAATATATCCTCTTCAGTCGCTGTCTTTTTCAAATTTTATGGGAAGAAATTTCATCTGTCAAAGGTAAGTTTTAATTGTATGAGGTTTTATTGATTAGGGTAAAATTAGAAAAAAAATGTGAAAATGTCTAAAACACTAAATAATTTGAAATAAAATTGAAAGACTAAAACGTGAATTATTGTGAAATTGAGGAGTATTTAATCAGGAATGGAACTTCGGCAGTTTTTTAAGAGCTGATAAGTCACACAAATAAAAATAAGGGATTTGCTATTTGCATTATATGATTTTTTTATCTTTTTCACTCCATGCTCTTTCACTTCAAATTATACTCATTGCACTACATTCTATTACATATTTACCCCTGACTCAAAACAAATTAACTTAATAAAAAACGTGAAAAAAAATAAGAAAACCAAATAATAAAAACATTCTCTTAAAAAACACATAAATAACAAATGAAATAAAAATGAAAAACAAGAAGAGAACACGCCTTCCATCTTCTCTTTCTTCTCCAATGAGTCTAGTCATGACATCGACCGCCGTCTCCTCTCTCTCTCTCTTCTCTATTTCTTTTCCCCTTTCTCCCCTCAAAATCACCTTTTTTTTTCTATCTGTGAGATGCAAAATTAAACCCTTTGAGATGACCACTCCATCATCGAGAAGATGAATATTCAAATCCAAAAATTAGTTTGAAAAATTCAATTGGAATCTTGTCACATTGGTTTGAAAATTATTTCTCAAATATACAAGACATGTTCAAAACATATTTTCGAACTCACAGATTATTTTTGAAAATCTGTTTTCGAACCACACTTGAATAATTTTTTTGAGATTTTGTCGAGGTCATTTCTTCGGGGCCATCGCCAATGGGGGTCGACGAGAGTAACAATATACCTAGCAGGGCCAGCTCATTGGTGATAGACGTTCGGCGAGCATGTACATCTCGCCGGAGAAGAAGGTAGAAAAAGATTGGGGATTGGGCAAGCCACCACTTTGCTGTTTTCTTAATGCTTTTTTTTTTTGTCTTTTTCATTTTTTCTTTTCATAATATATATATATATATATATTAATTTGTGGTGTAAAGAGCATTTTATGTAAAAAAGTAAGTTAAATGACATTTAAGGAAATTTAAAATTTTTATAATTAATTTTTTCACTCATGGTGCAAAGAGTGAATTTTGTATTGCAAATAACATTTCCGTTAAAATAAACTTGATACTTCAGCCCAAAATCAATAGACGTTTCATTTACCTAAACCACATAATAAAATATTCTACTTTTATATTTGGCACCCTAAAATAATATATCTATACATATATACTAGATTTACCCCGAACTGTGGGCAAATATGTGACATTATTAAGTGAACCAAAATTAATGTCTCACTTCTGATATTTTAGGTTTGAAAATTTGTATAATAATTATCAATCTTTTACATGAGGTATATTTATAGGGAAAATATGCAGATAGTCCACTCTATTATTATGTGGGGAGCATATTGCTCCCTTTTTGATTATGTGACTCAAATAATCTTTTCTACGTCAAAAATTGGACCATGCAGATTTTTCATTGGATGGAAAAGTTAATTAGGTTAACATACACACACTAACACACCCTTTTCACACAGTCTTAGATCTTTTCACACATGAACACACGTTTTTCACACATTAACCCACCATTTTTTACACACATATATTTTAATTTATTAAATAATTTATTTTTACACATAAAATAAAATATATTGCACAATTTTTTATTGGTTTTTTACGAATATTAATACACAATTTAAAATATATTAAAAGGTAATTAATATATCAATTCCAATTCCTTTGTGGTTGTTAAGTGCTAAAGTTTTTCCATTCGATTATTATATATGTCTAATGCTAATTAGTCACTTGCTTTATAACTCAATTACAATTTCCAACATAATCAAAATAAATTTGAGAATTCTAGTATGGAACAGATTTATTCAAGTCCATATAAATAATGTGATAAATATAAAATTAAATTATTAGTCACTTGCACCAACTTTTTCATATATTTCAAATCAACACATTTCTCATATTTTTTTTAATTGCATGTATAATATTCATAAGAGAATTGTATGCCTTTTTAATATATTTTTAATTGTGTAACATTCTAGTACAAATTTGAGAATTATAGTATAGAACAAATTTATCCAAGTCCATATAAATAGCGTTATAAATATAAAATTAAATTATTAGTCACATGAATCAACTTTTTCATATATTTCAAATTAATATATTTATCATATTTTTTAAATTGCATGTATAATATTTATAATTAAGGAAATTGTATGCCTTTTTTAATATATTTTTAATTGTGTAACATTCATAAAAAAATGTACATGCATACAAAATTAAATTGAATGTTTTATTTACTCATAATAAATTTTATGTTATGAGTAAATAAAGTATTAAAAAAATCCATATGTTAGTAAAAAAATATCTTAGTGTGTGAAAATATCAAAATGTGAGGAAAATGTGTGTTAGTATATATTTGCTGACACTTTTATTTTTTCCACCCAATAAAGGGCCTAACATGGTCTCAATTTTAACTTAGAGGGACTATTTAAGCTAAATAATCAAGGAAATGACAATATACTCCGCACGTAATATATAGTTGAGGGGGTTATTTGCATATTTTTCATTATTTCTATTGTGTTGCAAAAGTTTCAAACATGAAATGAGTAATAGAGTGGGACACCAAAATTACAAATAGGCAAGTAAAAATAGAACTATGCTATTTAAAAGGAAAATTTATGCAAATATTTAGTATATTTAATTTAGTAAAATATAGTAAGTTTGTATAAAAATAGACTATAGTTTTAAGGGCAAAATTGTTATAAAAATATTTAGTAAAAATTTGATTTAAAATAATACTTTGTCCGTAAATATTTAATAAGTTGTCTTAGTTTTTTTTTTTTTTTTGAAAAATAAGTTGTCTTAGTTGGATTGGTTGTGTAGTGTGTAATTAAATTCCTTTTCGGTGTTAGGGTCTTTGGTAGTTTGGTTCAAACCTTGGATAATCCAGCTAACTCATTTTCTTTTCTTTTTTTTTTTTTTTAATTAAAACTCTTTGGTTTTGCATACCGTAACTCATTTTCTTTTATTCTTTTTTTTTTTCTGAAATTGGGAACATTGATTGAAGATCTGTGATGAATTTCCATAGTATTTTTTTTTTAAGAAAAAACTCTTTAGTTTTGCAGAAATGTTACAAACATTGTATCAAATTCTTGAAATATTTTTGTAATTTCAATTAAGCTTCAATTTGAGATTAAAGATAGAAACCTTTGGTATAGCTTTTACTCTTTACTTGTGACTCCTTGTGTAATTTTTGTATGATTATAAATTTGTGTTGTGGTAGACATGCACGCGCGTTCCAAGCTTTTTTTTTTATGAACATGCACATTCTAAGTATTTTTATTTTTTTTTAATAATGATGGTAACACACCAAGTAAACTCTGCTCCTCGATCTGCAATAGTCCGTAAACCACGTAGAAGAGGTTGTACTTGACACCTAGAAGTGTCGCTATCCTAAGTACATTCCAAGTATCTTTTTTTTTTACGTCGAGGGTAAACCACACCTAGAAGTGTCGCTATCCGAAGGTGTGCAATGGGTGAACCTCAGCCCGCTCCAATGCAATAGTTTGCGAACCACACATATATTCTAAGGTGCGCATTGAGTGAACTCAGCTCATGTGCAATAGTCTACAAACTACACAGAAAGGGCAAACCACACTTGAAATACTAGGTGTGACAGGCTCACATGCACGTACCTAGCCGTGTTGGTAGATATTCTAAGTGTTCTAATATAATTATGTGTAGATGCAAGTTATATTTGAGTTTGTATTTACGTTGTGGCAAACGAATCAATCCAAATTGATTTTAATTTGCTAAACATGCATATTGTATTTTTCTTCTTGCAGAACTATTACTATTCATTTCTAAATATAATATAAATACTTGCTTTAATTAATAAACAGATAAAATCCTAATTATTGATGAAAGTTCTAAATAAAAAAAAGTCTTCATCGACTATATATATCCCAACAAAGAAATTAAGGGTAGTTGTGAAGGAGGAGAACGAGCGACGTTAGTATTTTGTGTTTTTTAAAGTATAGCTTTATTTTTGTTAGATGTTCCAATAAATATTTTTAAACTAATAAAAATACCAAAATATGACAAAATATAAATTACGAATCATAAGGATATATATACATCTCTCTCTCTATATATATAACTATTGAGAACTGATATTATATGATTTATATCTAACAACTCTAACTCTAAACATAGTTTTTCAAAGCATTTATTTCATCGCGCTTTTAACAATTGTAAGCAATTTGATCTAATTAATTATGAGCATCACTTTGGTGTTGGACGGTCAATACGGGTCAACCAAAAAAAAAAAAAAAAAACTTCAATGAGGGATTGACCCGTGTTGATACTTTTTAAGGATACATTATACCCGTGAAATAACTAGCTATATGTTAGATACATTCATATATACTTCTAATTATACATGCATATGTAATAAATAAAAAGATAAAGTTCACGCATCAAGTTAATTAATATATATTTTATTTAAATTAAAAACAAGTTCAAAGAGGCCAATTAGCTGCAGTTTGGAACTGGGAAATTCCTCCATAGCCATCTCCGACAAGCTTTTCCATCACTTCTGCAGTTTCATACCCAGTTGTTCCCTATAATAAAAATAAAAATAAAAATAAAAATAAAAACCATATATTTTAATTTTAGGACAAGATGTTAACAAAGTCAAATGTCACATTATTGAATGAAATATAAAGAAAGGAATTAGGGCGTGCATGAAAATATAATTGTGTCTGCATTAAAATGGAATCAATAAATCCGATCATATATAATCTAAATAAAATGTGACATAGCATCAAAAATAATATATATATATATATATATAAAGAGAAAATATCTATGATTGTTGAGATTAATATTAAACATGTAGTACTTCCATGGCTTCAGCTTCAGAAGAGTTGAAATCGTAGACCAAACTTGCTGCAGACAGCTTCATAGACAGAAACTAAAAAAAAACAACAAAGAAAATTCAATTAAACGAAATAAATAAATAAATGTTTCACTATAATTTATTATAGTTAATTGATCATGATATCTTACATCAATCTGGTTTTGCAATGACCGTATATAGTTGATTATCACATCCAACATAACAGCCATCCCCATTGTCTGCGGTGAGGAAAATTAAAATTCAATTATTTCAATGTTATCATTAACAAACTAGAAAAATTAAATAATCATAGAATTTATATGTGTGTACAATATATATGATTTCGAATTGCTAAATTTTGAAAATCAATATTAATTACCTTATAACACCCCGGAACCAAATCTTGCAAGCATTTCAGCTTGTCATTTATTTTTTCTCTTCTCACCTATTTCAAGAAAAAAAAAACCCGAAAATTTCAACTTGAATCACTTGTTATATATACATACATAATTAATTGCTTGAAAAAAAAAAATAGTAAATACCCTTTCAGCCAAACTATGGCTATCAGTGGCTTGCCCTCTCTTCGCTCTAACACGAATAACCTCGTTAGGTTTCTGATCACTTTCTCTTTCATCAACTCTCTTTCTCTTCTTCTATCATAAAATGAAGTAATGAAAGCATGCACAAATTATGTAACAACTAAATCTTAATTAATTTGTTGGGAAACAAATTAATTAAAAACTTTTATTTTCCATACCTTGTGAGGTCCAGAAGCAGAAGGAGATGGTTTCATCACCATGATCTCGGGCTCCGACAACGTGCTGCATCCATGGCCCGATGGAAAGAAATGAGCCATCAAATTCAGGTCGAACACTGGCACATTAGGCCCGATCGATCTCAGAATTTGATCATCATAACACAACTGATGATGATGATCAAAAAACTGGTCGTTGGATAAAGAAGTGATGCCATGAACATTTGAGAAATAGGCTTCGAATGAATCCATGTTGTTGAGAAAATTCATGTATGATGAATTGATTTTCAAGAAAGAATTCGAATGATGTATGTATATATATATATATATATATAATTATAATATGGTAGGTTTGAGATTGAGGTGGGTATATATACAAGTTTTTGGTGCTAATGAAATGTAACTTTCACCTTTTTTGGAATAAAGATTCTAGCTTTTGGCCCATGCATCTTACTATTAGGGTGTAAATGATAGAATTTATTTGTTGTTTATCAATTTTTCATCGAATAAAATCTATAATTATTTTTTTTGGTGGATGTGATTTATTGGATGGACCATAATAAATTTCATTAATGTAGTAAGCGGGACCATTAATTGCTTTTTTTGTTTGATTAAGTAAGACTGTATTGAATTCTTGATAATTGTACCTTCATTTTCAGGAAATGGGAGAGAATTTGTGTATGGGCAGTTCTTCATATATATATATATATGTGTGTGTGTGTGTGTGTGTGTGTGTGTGTGTGTGTGTGGAGTAATGATTGAGCACAATATGTATATATGTACGTGGCTATGGCTAGCTAATAGCTAATATTATTTTGATTATATATGCATTATAAATATATAACACATAATTAACTATAGAGAATTATAAATTAAATACCGCATTCTTAGTAGAAATAAAATGCATTAATTTAGCTTTTTTTTTTTTAAAAAAAAAAAATAGAGTTAGGTATAGGGAAAGATTGTGAGAGTATGATGTCCTAGGCGAGGTTTCCAAAAACCGAAATTACTAAAAAAATTAAAAAGTTTTATTATTTTGTGGGCCTGAGAAGATCGTTTCAATTAGTTTGAGAATATGGTGGATATTGATGGAGAAATGGATGGGAAAAAATAGTTAGTTCATTATAAGTAGATATATCAATATCATTGCAAATGAAATGCATAAAGAGATTAATTAGGTAAACTATCTTATCAAGACACCACCAAATGATTTTATGTCAAAAAAAGGATACTCCAAAGGATCTTGTTTAATTAAAACTATAGAATGTTTGGATATTGTTGGTTAATTAAAAAAAGAAACTGGTAAAAGAGATGATTAAAAGTGATGCGATCTCTATTCTACGGCTGCATGCATGCGGTATTCGCAGGCCCTCATTAGTTCATTGCATGGCCACATCATCAATCCATGAGCATTTATCTTGGTGCTTTGTTATCGTTGATTTTTGTTCATTAAGTTTGGTTTATATTCTAGCCGTAGATTTGGTGTATGTTTTCTTTGTAAGTACAATTGAGGGCATTCTATCTCTATAAATAAGCCCCAAGCTGTATTGCTCAGTTTTGGTTTTTGATTTCCTGAAATAAAGATTAGATTCTCAAAATATCTTCATCACTTTTCTTCGCATATGTACAACTCACAAACATAACATGGTATCTAGAGCCTAGGTTCTGCCGATTGCATACGATATTCCTAGAATTTGTTGTAATTTTACCGATTGATTTCATGATGCCAAAGCAAAACAGAAGACAACCGTGGAATCGGTTAGTTATTGAAGAACGAGGTTTTCACATTTCTGCTGAAGATGATACTGAGCAGCAAGAGCATGGGGATTGCAGTCAGAATCATGGAGCAATTACTGCTAATCGCCAGAATGACAGAACATTAGTCGGTGATGATCGAAGACCAGCAAACACTTACAGAGAACAGATGAATGATGCCTTGTTTGTTCATCCGACGGATCATCTAGGTATGCAACTCACGACTGATTTGCTTACCGGTAACAATTTCCACAGTTGGCTTAGATCTATTAGGCGAGGATTGGCAGCCAAGAATAAACTCGATTTTATAGATGGATCTAATGAACCAACAACTGATTCACCTGATTATAAACAGTGGTTAAGAGTCGATTACTTGGTATTCTCTTGGATTGTGAACTCTATTAGCAAGGAATTAAGTAGAGGATTTCAACACATTGAAAATTCGAGAGATCTATGGATTGAGTTGAATAAGAGATTTGGAAGGACCAACAGTCCTCGGATTTATAAACTGAGATGAGAATTGGCTACTTACAGCCGGGGTAATCAATCTGTTTTACATTACTATAATAATTTACAAGGTCTCTAGGATGAAATCCACCTTCTCGTGCCCTGTGAGATTTGTATTTGTGGTGCAGCTGATTCGAACAAGAAAAATGAAGAAGGAGAGCGTCTCATGCAGTTTCTGATGGGGCTCAGTGACTGTTACGAGGCTATTCGCAATCAGATCCTTATTCTAGCCCCTTTACCATCAGTTAGTCAAGCTTATAACATGGTTTTACAAGTTGAGGATCAGAAAGGTGTATCTTCTTTATATACAGAGTAGGTTGATCATAATGCTATGTATAGCACTCAGAAGAATTTTGGTGGGAAACAAGATGGATACAGGCGCAGATTAACTAGAGAAGAGAAGCAGAAACTTAAATGTTCACATTGTGGAGGAAGTGGACATGAGAAACATGAGTGTTTTGAGTTGGTTGGAGTTCCGGAGTGGTATAAGAAATACAAGATAGACAGATTCAGAAATGAAGCCAATATGGTTGAGGAAGATGACACAGCAAGTATCAAAGATGGCATGTTTGTTCAGTCATCAGATTCAATGCAAGAAATGAGCAAGTTTTTCCAAACAGAGTTGGCAAAGTATCTTGGTCCTTTTATGCAGAAGGCAGGGAATACCAGTATGACTACTAATAGTGCCAATCTGGTAGAGATTACAGAGAAAGATAAGCAAGCTTCAGATGGTTATATGGGTCATTATGCATTTGGAACCATGGATGGAATCAATAGAGCATAATGGATCATAGATTCAGGTGCTACAATTCACATGTGTCGCAATGCATCTCTGATGCACACTATCACTAAGCTGCATGTCCCTTAGAAAATATTTCTCCCTGATGGTTCAAGCATTATAGCAGATTATACAGGGGAAGTTAAGCTGTCAGAATGTATAACTCTGCATAAGGTACTCTTTGCTCCAGCATTTACTCACAATCTCATCTCTGTGGGGGAGCTGACAAAGGATGTCGATGGAAAGGTTTTATTCTTACCTACACATTGCCTCATCCAGAGTCATAAACAAGATCATTTCCTAGGAATAGGGAAATTGAAAGGAAAATTGTATGTTATGCAGCAAGCTGTGGAAGAAATGGCATGTTCCCATACAATAATGCCTACCCTTACTATCAGAAATTGGCATGAGATTCTAGGGCATCCATCAGTAGGTGTCATGAAACATTTTCCACACCTGAAAAGAGCGTATCCAGATACTAGCTATGATGCAATCAGAAGCTGTGAAGTTTGTTTTAAATCCAAACAATAGAGACTACCATTTCCTCTTAATTAGCAAAGGAGTTCAAGAGCTTTTGAGTTGATTCATATGGATGTATGGGGTCCTTACCGTGAGGAGAATGTAGCCAATAGCTCATTTATCTTTACTATCGTAGAGGATTATAGTAGGTCTACCTGGACATATCTGCTACATTCCAAGGGGCAGGTATGTAGAATTATTCAGAGTTTTATAGCCATGGTGTACACTCAATTTAACACCAAAATTGCCAAGGTCAGGAGTAACAATGGAACTGAGTTCACTGGTTCTCAAACACAACTTATATTTCAGGATAATGGGATTCTTCATCAACGAAGTTGTGCTTATTCTCCACAGCAAAACGGAATTGTTGAAAGGAAGCATCGACATCTCTTGCAAGTGGCTTGAGCCTTGATGTTTCAAAGTCAATTGCCAAGTAAGTTCTGGCCCTACTCAATCCTACATGCCACTTGGCTTATAAATCGTACACCTGCTGCAATACTTGATTGGAAGTCACCCTATGAGGTGTTATTGCATTCACCTCCAGATTATAATGTGCTTCATCCTTTTGGGTGCCTCAGCTATGCAGCAAATGTGTCTCCCTTCATGTCTAAGTTTGATGCTCGAAGTTATAAATGTATATTTCTTGGTCATGTTGCAAATAAGAAGGGATTCATATTATATAATGTGGAGAAATGTCAACTCTTGGTTTCTAGAGATGTGAAGTTTATTGATGATACATTTCCTTTGCAAGACTCTTCACACTCTATGTTACCCTTCTCATCATTTCCACATATTTCTTCGGATCCTATTTCTTCCACTTGTCTTCCTGCAGATGACATTGACGCTCTTTTACCTGAGATAGATACTTCTCCTTATCAACATTCTCCATCTATTCCTGCCTCAGAAGTCCATTCACCCACAGCTCCATTGGACACACTTCGCCGAAGCCAAAGACAGGCTAAGGCACCTTCTTACTTGCAAGACTATGTTTGCAATATCTCAGCAAATTGCCCTGATGCTGCAACTTGATCCACATCCTCACCTCCCACATTTCCTTATCTTACTTCTCCTGCACTTACTCCCTCATACATGACTTTTCTTGCCAATGTACAAAGTCTACAAGAGCCTTGGTCTTACTCAGAAGCCAGTCAGTTCATAGAGTGGACTGAAGCCATGCAATCAGAATTGCAGGCTCTGGAACGCAATCACACCTGGGAACTCATATCTTTACCACCTGGTAAACGTGTCATAGGGTCTAAGTGGGTATTCAAGGTGAAACTTAAGGCTGATGGGACTGTTGAGCGCTTCAAAGCACGGCTCGTAGCCAAAGGTTACAAGCAGGAATATGGTGTGGATTACCTTGAGGTTTTCTCCCCAGTTGCTAAACTGGTCACAGTGAGGATATTCTTTGCACTCGCTACACAATTTTCATGGCCATTGGAACAAGTGGATGTTAATAATGCCTTTCTCCATGGCACTCTCACGGACGAGATTTACATGTTACCGCCACAAGGCTATACTCAAGCTGGTCCTAACCAAGTCTGCCGTCTTGTCAAAAGTTTGTATGGGCTTAAGCAGGCTTCCCGCGAGTGGAATCATGAGCTAACTCGTTTCCTAAGTCATCAAGGGTTTACTCAATCGCCAAATGATCACTGCCTTTTCATTAAAGGTTCTGGAGATTCTTTTCTTGCTATTCTCATTTATGTTGACGATATATTGCTCACTGGTCCAAACTTAGGCGCCATTTCCTCTCTTAAGGCTGCACTTCATGCTCAGTTCACCATCAAGGACCTTGGTGCGGCTCAGTTTTTTCTTGGTGTGGAGATTGCTCGCGGACCTACTGGTACTTATTTGAATCAGCGTAAATACACCCTCGATCTTCTTGAATCCGCTGGGATGCTTGGGTGCAAAGCTGCATCTACCCCTTTTCCTGCTAGGATGTATTTGTCCAATGACTCCTCTGCTCTGCTTCCATCCGCTGATAGTTATAGGCGCATTGTTGGGCGCTTGTTTTACCTCAACCTTACACGCCCTGATATCTCTTTTGCGGTACAGCAGTTGAGTCAATTTATCTCTTCTCCCCGACAATCACATTGGGATGCCGCCATGCATGTTCTACGGTATTTGAAAGGCTGTCCTTCCTCTGGGCTTTTCTTTTCTTCTTCTACTGACTGCGCTCTCGAGGCTTATTGCGACGCAGATTGGGGCTCGTGTCCTGACACACGACGGTCTCTTATTGGCTATTGCTTGTTTTTGGGGTCTTCCTTGATTTCTTCGCGGTGCAAGAAACAGCAGACCGTGTCGATGTCTACTGCCGAGGCTGAGTATCGCAGTCTGAGTGCCACGGTCCGAGAACTCATGTGGGTTACATACTTACTGTCCGATTTTAGGATTCCTCTCAAACTCCCTTTACCTATGTACTGTGACAATCTTGCCGCTGTTCACATCACCAAGAACCAAATGTTTCACGAATGCACGAAACATTTGGATCTTGATTGTCATTTTGCGCGTGAACATTACCAAAAGGGGTTCTTTGTTCCACAGCATGTTTCTTCTACTTTGCAGCTCGCCAATTTATTCACTAAGTCCCTTCCTGGGCCGCGTTTCCGATTCTTACTCTCCAAGATGCATCTCCATGATCTTCATGCCGTGCATCTTGCGGGGAGGGGGGGGGTGATGCGATCTCTGTTCTATGGCTGCATGCATTCGGTATTCGCAGGCCCTCATTAGTTCGTTGCATGGCCACGTCATCAATCCATGAGCATTTATTTTGGTGCTTTGTTATCGTTGATTTTTGTTCATTAAGTTAGGTTTATATTCTAGCCGTAGATTTGGTGTGTGTTTTCTTTGTGAGTACAATTGAGGGCATTCTATCTCTATAAATAAGCCCCAAGCTGTATTGCTCAGTTTTGGTTTTTGATTTGCTGAAATAAAAATTAGTTTCTCAAAATATCTTCATCACTTTTCTTCGCAACAACTCACAAACATAACAAAAAGTATACTACATTAAAAAGCTCAAAATTAGAGAAAGTCGTCCAAACATATATATTAATTATCTGAAATATCCATTCAATCTTCATAATTTCTTTAGTTAATAGTAGTGACCTGGCATGCATGTATACCATTGTTAATTAGTTACATTAATATCCAATCACGTGGGATTCTGTAATCCAAAATTTTGTGTGTCAAATTGTGTATCGAACTTAAAATTATTAATTTTTTCTTCAATTTTAATTTATTTTAATTTAATATATTTTTACATTATTATTTACGGTCTATTCCACCTAATTAGTCTTTATAAATATTTTTTAGTATTTAATTTTCATTTTTAGTTAATATCATTGATTTTTAGGGTTGATTATTCCAAACTTATGGTATAAAATATTTTAAAATTTTAATTCATAGCAATACATATTAATGAGGATTAGTTATGACATAATAAATTTTATTTTTATGAAAAAAATTATTAAAATTATATAATTTGATGTTGGCACACAGATGAAATACAAAATTTGAATTAGAGAATCTGATTCGATATTCAACCCTCCCCTAATATGTAATTTTATTAATTAAAGATTCTGTAGAGAAATGTATAGGTGCGGTCCATATGTTCCTGTAAATTTAAAGATCCAACATAATTGATTATAAACAGATATAAATATTTAGAATTCATGGTTCGTAAACACACATATACATATATATATATATATATATGTATATGTATGTATGTATGTATGTATGGAGTGGTTGCAGAGAGAATCATCCACACCCTTCAATTTTAAGATTAGATGGTCTAGATTTGGTCAAAAAAGACGGTGACATGGTTGTAAATAAAAGGAACATAAGAAAAAATGATGACATTTTTGTAATTTTGTCAATATCGAGATAAAAAAAAAAACTAATTTTCTGGGCCCGTGCTAACAGAGATATAATCGTATGCTAATAAAGAAGTTGAAGATGCTAATATAATCATTGATAATGTTAAAATTAACATTGATGATGCTACATTATGAAACTATTGGCATATGCATTGCAAAAAAAATATCTAACGTTCAAAAAAATATTTTACATTCTTTCATGATAAATTAGCAGTTTCATTTTATTTTGTTAGCATCGGAAAACTTTCAGGAACATAAAAAACGTATCCCATAAACAATAATATTGGAACGGTCTAATTTAGCTGTACATTTTGTATTATTAGCATTATTTTTCACCAGTCTTAGGGTGCTGTAGTGAAACTGATTGCAAAATAGGGGAAATCGGCCACATTAAAATTACCTTCTGGGGAGGTCCGTTTGATATCCAAAAACTGCTCAGCAACAGTCGGACAAGTGGGGAATGTTGGGGCGAACCAAAAAAGTTTGGGTATCGCCGGATCCAAGCGTGTTGGCTAGGTAAGCGTCCTGTAGTAAAAAAACCCACAATCCCTTGGGTAATCCTGCGCTTGGAAGAAGAAGTAGAAAAAGGAATAAATATAGTGATAATTTGATTGTTCGTCGCCATAGTATGTAATAAATAGGCGAGAAAATAGAATTTATTTCTTCATCTTTACAAAAAAAAAAAAAAAATAGGAGTTAAGTTGTGATACGTTCATTAAAAAAAATCCTTTTGTAGCCAAAAATGTATTAAAAAAATTGTTGAACTTAATAAAAAAGCAGAAAGAGAAATAATTGTAACTTGGTCTCGTGCATCTACCATTATGCCTACAATGATCGGCCATACAATCATAACTAATATTAGTATTAACAAAAAAATTATCACGAACATTATAAATCAACGATGAATAACGATGTTAGAATTTTATTGGGAAGAGGCAGCGCAGTCTCTAAAAAGATCGTAGTGAGGAGAGGTGAGAGAGAAACATGATTGTGGTCTTTGTAGATAGCAAAAAGGTGAGAGAATGGGGGGGGGGGGGGGGGGGTTGGAGAGAGAGAGAACATGAAGAAAAACTGGTTGTGAAATGAGTTTGATTTAATTTTTAATAAATGGGTCCAATAAAGTTGGGATTCCAATTTTACTCAAATAATATATATGTTTTCGGATATAGTTTCCAAATAGCCTCAATTTTTTTTAAACATTTAAGATTTTAGAAATCAATTTTTAAGGTCATAAATTTTTAAATAGTTTATTTTAAATTTAAATACGTGACTTAAAAATATCATAATTAATTATTCAATAGATGATGAACAATTAGATAGGTAGGTTCCTACTTAATTCAAGACAAGTTTTCAAATCAAAGTTAAAGTGGAGACTTTTTTATATGCACTTATTTGATTTATTCAATATTTATATTAGTGTTAATTTATAATAAATAAAAATTTGATGCCATATTTTTTAACTGGCATCGTTTAACTTAAGACAGTTCGTCGACCGACTTAACACATTTTAAAGAAAATGATAGAGTTCATTTGTAAATTGCACCCCAACTCTAATCGTTCTTTCCGTTCACTCTTCTATCTGGACTATAAACCATGTGTGTCGTTTCTATGCTACTTCATTGCCACCGTCAGTCTCTCTAGAAAAAAAATTCCGCTTCCGCCACTGTATGTATACATACATACATACATATATATAATATATATTCCCAAATAATATGAAAATAGAGGTACAAAGTACAAACTTACACCACTGACGGCCCCATGCATTAATGCTCTCTCTCTCAACTTTCTTAATTCCCTAATTAATTTCCTTTCTTGCTTAAGCAAGCTAGCATGTAACATGCTTCAAAATTCTTCCCATACCTAAAATGAGATGCATGGGATCTTTAACGTACTCAACTTTACCCAATTCTGGTACAGATTTTTTGCAACCCCAAGAAATCAACGGTCACATTCATATACCTATATATTTTCCTAAACCTAGGAAATACAAGTATGGTTTATCATCAAATCATTTACTATAACAAATCTCCATCAAAGATTGACGATGATAGGGCTTGCACTTGTCTTTTGCCATCTTTAATGGTGATCCGTTTCTCCCTCTCTATGGTGAACCACCCTACTAGCTAGATAAAGGTATGAACGCCAAATATGACTTTTTTTTATGTGAAAAACACATTACGATTGATTTAAAATTTAATATTTTATATTTTAGTCGCGTCGGCACAAGAGAAAATTTAAATATAATATCAAGATTTTAAAATATGAATACAATATATATAAAAAAAACCCATAATCTATATTCTAAATTCAACCATTAATCCAAAATCTAGAAATAAAAGTAATTAGAATAATAGGAAGAAATATTTATCCGAATAATAGTTAATTGCATAATCACCCATGCACGTTCGAGTTAAGTGCATTCAAAGAAACATCTCTGATTCATGATAAATATAGACTCATTCATCCACTTTAGAAGCAAGAGAAACAATTCAAGTTCCAAATTTCAATGAAAGCTTTGCACTAATGCCACATTAATAATCATTTTTCCATGTGTGTCATCTCCTGTAACCTTATTTACCAACAATAAATCGAAAACTCTAACTTGAATATTCGAATCAGGTACTTTATTTCCTATCAAAATCTTAATTTGTGAATATTGCAACTATTTGATTTGATAGTGATTTTCTTAGTTTTTTATGATCGCATTATAGATAGAATA
This sequence comes from Perilla frutescens, assembly GCA_026008535.1. Taxonomy (NCBI): domain Eukaryota; kingdom Viridiplantae; phylum Streptophyta; class Magnoliopsida; order Lamiales; family Lamiaceae; genus Perilla; species Perilla frutescens. The sequence continues at coordinate 55,907,561 of BRKX01000013.1, read as the reverse complement.
AAAGAAAAATAGTTGTTGTAAATTGAAATTAACCAAGAACTTGAATAAGATCTGGAATTTTAGCCATGAATTTGAGTTCATCTGTGCTTTGTTGATATTCTTTGTTGATTGAATTTTTCATTGAAACCATCTTCTCCCGCCTTTTGATTTGAACATTTAACTTCTTTTTTTCATTTTTTTTCAGTTTCTTAAACCACATCACTTAGCCGAATCAAAGTTTACGCCGTTAATTAAAATAATTGATAGTGAGACTTGAATTTTCTCACTAACAATGTCGTACATCTCGAAATTTTAACTCTCCTACAACCTCGTGAAATCAATAAACCAGATTAATAAAACTAGTTATTCTTTAGGCTAGCCGATATTATTAAATACATGATATAAGGCTTACCACAAATACAAAATATATTGGAATAAATTCAGAACACTAATAAATTAACTCTTTTAAAATTGACAATACTTAATCTTATTAAATTATTTTAATATTATCTCTACTAGGCGAAGGAGAGTTAGGTCATGCGAGTCTTTAACAATTTGTACTGAAAAATCAAGTCAAACGTCTTCAAAGTAAAGGTGGAGAATTTTATGCACAAATGTTTATTTATTATCCATTATATATTGAGTTTGTGATTTATTGTTTGACTGAGTGTTGACTTGAAAATAAAAGTATGCTAGGGACTGTTCATAGGTCCGGGACCATAAAAGTTATCATTGGATTGTCCACCGTACATGTGTATATGCATATATTTGTTCAAAGACCGTTAATATGTCCAAGGTCGTATAAGTTATCTTTGGGCATACTCTCCACTTTTCAAACTATTATTATTGTATAGTGACAATTTACATGACATGAATGTTTAAATTTGAGTTACTCGTTTAATATGTTTTGGATAATGCGTATTCTTCACTGAGTATATATTCGTTATACTCATCCTATATTACAACATTTTAGGTTAAGCAGTTCGGTGATGACAAAGAGGAGATGGATGTGAACTAAATTTTTATTTAAATATTTAAGTGATTAAATTGGTTTGACTACTAAACTTTTAGATAATATTTTTGTTGGAATGTTGTGTGTTTCTAAATTTATAAATGCTTATATGTTTGAACTATTTAAAATCACTTACGTACTATGTTATTTGAATTATTATACTATTTTCTTCTAAAAAGTTTATTATTATATTATTAGGTTTTTCAATTATAAGTTTATTTATATATTTGAGAAAATACTTTAATTCTCTTTTGTATATTATTTTATATGTTAATTTTTATAAATTTGGTAGCATTCTATGTTTATAAAATTAGGGTGTTAAATTTTTATTGTAACTTCAAAATCCATATACATTTTGAGTTACTCGTTTAATATGTTTTGAATAATGCATATTCTCCACTTATATATTCATTATACTCATCCCTATATTACAACATTTCAGGTTAAGCAGTTGGGAGATGACAGGAGATGGATATGAATTAAGTTTTAATTTAAATATTTAAGTTATTAAACTGGTTTGACTACTAAACTTTTAGATAATATTTGCGTTGGAATGTTGTGTGTTTCTGACTTTATAAATGCTTATATATTTAAACTATTTAAAATCGCTTACGCACTATGTTATTTGAATTATAATACTATTTTCTTCTAAAATATTTATTATTTTTTTATTAGGTAGTATAACTTTATTTATATATTTGAGAAAATGCTTTAATTCTCTTTTGTATATTATTTTATATCACTACAAAAAAAGTCCATTCTAGCGACGGGAATTAGCGACGGGCCCAACACGGGTCGCCACTAGCGACGGAAAATTTTGCGACGGGGCTAGCGACGGGGTTCCCCGTAGCTAATTCTAGCGACGAGGAATCCCGTAGCTAAATTTTAAAATTTTAAAATATCATTATTTTTATAAATATAGCGACGAGGGTTCCCGTCACTACAACTTAGCGATGGAAATAGCGACGGGAACCCCCGTAGCTAATTTTTTTTTTATTTTTTAATTTTTTTAATTTTTTTATTTTTTAAATTTTATTTAATTATTTTAAAATAATTAAATATGATTTCAATCTATTCTAATACAAATATTCTCCCTATTAAAATCATTTTTATATTTTTATTCATTTATTTTAATTTTTGAAAAAATAATATTGCAATATACATTTATTAATATCATATCTTTAAATTTGTATTATTTCCTTACTAAATACAAATTTATACAAATTAGCTTTATTAGTATTCTTATAAATAAACTAATTAGTATATTATTATATATTTAAAAAATGTATTAAGTTTAACATAATATTTATTATAGTTACTACTACAAGATTAATCAATTATACATTAACAAACTAAAATATACTATGAAAATATATATACATAATATAGTATATAATGGATTTTAATTTTTAATTATAAACTAAAGTAATTTTTAATTTTTTTTAATTTTTTATTTATTTTTTAAATTTTATTTAATTATTTTTAAAATAATTAAATATGATTTCAATCTATTCTAATACAAATATTCTCCCTATTAAAATCATTTTTATATTTTTATTCATTTATTTTAATTTTTGAAAAAATAATATCGCAATTATACACATTTATTAATATCACATCTTTAAATTTGTATTATCTCCTTATTAAATACAAATTTATACAAATTAGCTTTATTATTATTCTTATAAATAAACTAATTAGTATATTATTATATATTTAAAAAATGTATTAAGTTTAACATAATATTTATTATAGTTACTACTACAAGATTAATCAATTATACATTAACAAACTAAAATATACTATGAAAATATATACATAATATAGTATATAATGGATTTTAATTTTTAATTATAAACTAAAGTAATTTTTAATTTTTTTTAATTTTTTATTTATTTTTTAAATTTTATTTAATTATTTTTAAAATAATTAAGTATGATTTCAATCTATTCTAATACAAATATTCTCCCTATTAAAATCATTTTTATATTTTTATTCATTTATTTTAATTTTTAAAAAAATAATATCGCAATTATACACATTTATTAATATCACATCTTTAAATTTGTATTATTTCCTTATTAAATACAAATTTATACAAATTAGCTTTATTAGTATTCTTATAAATAAACTAATTAGTATATTATTATATATTTAAAAAATGTATTAAGTTTAACATAATATTTATTATAGTTACTACTACAAGATTAATCAATTATACATTAACAAACTAAAATATACTATGAAAATATATACATAATATAGTATATAATGGATTTTAATTTTTAATTATAAACTAAAGTTATTTATTATGTAAGTAAAAATAATTTAATTCATTATGATATTTAGCATTAAACACAAAGTAAGACTATTTAACCACATTTTCACCATGATATATATATATATATATATATAATTTTAAAATAATTTAATTACTAAATTATAAATTATAGTTCTTATATATAAATATATAATACAATATAACCTTTAATATAATTTTTGTATGCATGGATACTTAATAAATATCATCCTAAATTATAGTTCTTATATACAAATATATAATACAATATAATATCAATATTATATATATATATATATATTTGTGCACAAATAGATATAAATATATTAATAAGAATATAACACTTTTAATTTATAGAGATAAAGAAAAATAAATTATGAAAAAATCGTATAAGTATATATATTATTTAAACTATCAATATAACATCAATTGAACTTGCCCCAATGGATAAGTGCTTGGTCCTCCTTCTAGGAGGTCACAGGTTCGAATCCTCTTAGGTGCATATTATACACAATTATTCTTGAAGGGCTTGGGCGCGGGCCTTTCATCGGGTCGGGTCAAGGGCTCATTCATGGGCCGCGGGCCCCCGGGTCGGGGGCTCATCGCGGGTCGGGCCAATCAATAATTTCAAAATTTTAAATTATAATTTTAGCGACGGATATAGCGACGGGGTACCCCGTCGCGCTACGGATATAGCGTCGGAATTTCCCGTCGCTATATCCGTCGCTAAGTCTTGGCGACGGGCGAACCACCATCGCGCATGATTAGCGACGAGCAATTTAGCGACGGGGGTTTCCCGTCGCTAAACCTTGTAGCGACGGGGTCGGAATTTTTTTGTAGTGATATGTTAATTTTTATAAAATTAGTGGTATTCTATGTTTATAAAATTAGGGTGTTAAATTTTTATTGTAACTTTAAAATCCATATACATTTTGAAAAATTTCTTTTAATGCATATTTGGCCGTGATATTATCAATTAATAGTTCATAGGACCATAGGGAAATGTGAAACCCTATAATCTTTAAATGAAAGTTACAGGGTAAATCTTTCTGTCACGTTGTAGTCTCTGAGCAGACGAGATATAGCTACATGCTCTTGTAGATAACTTTTTCATTAGGCATTTATAAGTAAAATCTACACGTTGAGCTTACTCTTTTTATCCATGAGTCTAAAATTAAGTTGTAAATAGGTCTGATAGGGTTTTGTGCATTTTGATGTTCATTTAGATGGTAGTTGATGAACAATGAATGTTTAAATTGATAAGTTGAGCATAGTTTTCTATATTTTGTCTAGTGTTGCGTTTTTGCTTATTTTGAAGGGATTTATTGCCAAATCTTTTATAAGATACGTACAATTGAGCTTTAAAAGTGCCTAAAACAATAGAAAAGCGAGTTAAAAGCGTTTTGTAAAAAGAAACGAGTGAGAACAGAACAAAATCGTGAAGTGCATCAGCGGAAGGCAAATAGCACGACTCGTGCTCCGATTATACAGTTCGTGCTAATTAAAAACCAACTCCAGAGGCTCTGTAACATATAGCACACCCCGTGTAAATTTCAAGCCATTTTTGGATATACCTTTTGAGCTCAATTTTGATTTTTTTTTTTTTTTTTGGTTTGGACTCCTCGAGCTATATATAGAGGTGTTAGAGCACATATTTAATGATCCAATATCATCCATTATCATCCCATAACACCCGTTGCCATCAACACACATCATATAAGATATATTGAAGAGCACCAAGGAACCATAGAATATTGAAGATAGAAGAGAAGATACAAGATTGAAGAACCACATATTTGGGCATAAGTTTTATATCATGGCTTCCTTTATTGTTTCGTTATGTTTGCTACATTACTTTATTTAATTTCTTTGGATTTTGAACAAGACATGAGTAGCCAGTCACTTTGTGGTTTTAGAATTTGTGATTTGTTCTTCAATTTCATGTTTTAATGATTAATTAATTTTTTATTTATTTATTCGTGCATCTTGCTTTGTATTGTTCACGTATGAGTATTTAACCAATAATTATTGCATGCTAGTTGATTTACTTCAGTTCTAAAAAATAGTAAATTAATGGAATACAAGATTGCATGACATAATATTTTTGGTAGATTGAAAGATTGGTGGAACTCTTCCTCAATGTTTTTTTAATTCGCTTCACACGGTCTAGATGGTTGATGTCGAATAGGTATAATATATTTTTTTGGGAAAATGACCATTTTGGTACCATATGTTTGGTCTCTTATTAATTTGGTATCCTATATATTGTTTTCATCAAAGTGATATCCTCACAATACATATTTTAGCAATTTTGGTCTCAATTACCTAGAATAGCAGGTTAATAGATCATATGGGTTATTCTATAATTTCTTAAAGTTGAGGGACAAAAATTGAAAATTTAGAAAAATTATTTAATTTTTATTTTTAAAAATAAAAATATGTTTTTAGAATTAAAAAGTAAAAATATATCCATTAAAAAATATTATATATTTTATAAAAAAATTAAAATTATATGAATATTCAAAAATTAAATTAAATCATTTAATTTTTTTAAAATATAAAAATAAAATTACATACCTTTTAAGGAAAATTAAAATTATATAATTTTTAGAAAATCTAAAATTATATTTTTTTTATAAAAAAATTAATTTATAATTTTTTTAAAAATTAAAATTATAAATTTTTAAAAATTTAAATTATAAATTTCTATAAAATTAAATTATAAATTTTATTAAATTAAAATTATGAATATTTGAAAAAATTAAATTATAATTTTCTTAAAAAATATATTTAAAAAAATAAATTTATATAATATTTTGAATTTTAATTTTGGTCTCTGGCCTTCAAAAAATTATAAAAATGACCCTAATGACCTATAAACCTACTAGCATAGGTAATTAAGACCAAAATGGTTAAAATAAGTATTGTTAGAATATCATTTTGACTGAAACAATACGCAGAATATCAAAAGTGATAATTGGTCAAGCATAGGGTACCAAAATGATCATTTTCCCTAGGCAAATACTTGCATGCACAAGGTGCATATAAGATTTATTTCAGACGGGCGGGTCAAATTCGCGGGTCAACCCGTAAAAAAAAACCCTAGTAAAATTAGTATCAACAGTAACATTAAAAAGTATCACTCAAAATTCGAAAAGTATCACCTGTATCATTAAATAGTAAGGGGTCTGCCACTTATTTTAGGGGTTTTTGGGGATATTTTTAGAGGTTTATTTTGTGTGTTTTAGAGTCTTTTTGGGGGTGCTTTTAAAGGTTTATTTTGTATTTTTTGGGGGGTGTTTTTAGGGTTTTTTATTGTGTTTTTTAGGATTTTGGGGAGGGGGGTCAAGGGTTTTATTTTATGTTTTTTAGGGTTTTTTGGGGGGTGTTTTTAGGGTTTTATTTTGTGTTATTTTTTTAGGATTTATTAATTTCATTTTAGGGTATAAATTTATATTTATTTCAAATAAATTATATCAATTCACTTTAATTTTAGGATTCACTAATTTTATTTTATGATATAAATTTTATTGGGAAAAATAAAAAAAACAAAGAAAATAGCAAAAAAAAAATTAAAAAAATCGCTAGAAGAGAAAAAAAAATGGCAGGCGCATGGGACCCACGCGTCGCGTGTGGGGCGCGCCTGGACCCGCATGTGGGAGCCACGCGCCTGCTGTACATAGCCGCACATAAAAGTTAGTGCACGTAAGTGCTGCTCTTTTCCCTATATTTTTTTAAATGTGTTTTTGGATTTATTCAATTCTTGGATATGGGTTGCCAGCTCATAAATAAATTTAAGCAAATAAACTTGAATATTATATCATTTTTGCATTTTTTCATTAATTGTTTTTATTCATTATTTAACTATAATTTAATCATTATTATTTTTTTGCGGAAAGTATTATTATAAATTAGTTATGTATCCCTCATTCCCTCCCGTGTGATTTGTAATACTAGTTGCACTTATAGAAACCAAGTTGGGCTATAGGAGCCCATTAGACAAGAATGTAATGGCCCATATTCTCCATGATTTTTTTATTTCTTTTTTTCTTTTTTTTATAAACAATTATCCATGAGTTAACAACACCAACTAATTGCTTCAGAATATTTAAGTAACTTACTTAAGGGGATAACATCCTGTATAACTGTATAAGTACCAGTGTACCACTCTGAAATATATATTTCTGATAATATAATAATATATTTTATTATGATAATTAAAATTTAATATTTGTAAAATAATGACCACCAATTAGCATGCATTAACTAAAAATTGAAAGTAAAAGAAAATTACAAATCCTATTTATGATTATATCGATAAACTGTATCAATTAAAAACAATAATTTGAAAAATTATCTGTTTAAAATTTGAATTTCTGCTGACAAATTCGAGAGGCCATAATTTAAAGATAGATGCCTTGTCTCGATAGGGATGATTTAGTGGTGGAGTGAAGTTGCTTCAAGACCTGTAGAGTCTCGGTCCCGCCTCTGTTCACCTTTCTCCGACTTCGCCGGATTCCGACTCGTGACAGCAGCACCAAGCTTCTGTTGAGGACTGCTGCAACGGCTCAGATCTCCTGTGGAATCGGTCTTCTTCCACACCACTGCGACAGCCTCTGAAGACCACGACAGCCTCCACCACGTCGCCCTTGACCCACTCCGGCAGCCTGCTCCTAGTCCTCTAACACTACTCACCGAGAGAAGGGATTTAGAGAAATAAGGAAGAGCACACAGCTCACTGCCCTCATTCACTTTGATTCATAGCGCCGCACTTGCTAATCTAAGAATTGAGAGAGTTTCACAAAGAAGAGCAGTTCGATTGATTAAGTAGGGCAAGAGATAGGAATGGGCTTGGCATCATGGGCTTGGGAGAATTAATTTTATGGGCCACAAATTGGGCCAATAAATATTACAATCTCCACCTTTGGCCACCTTGTGGCCCAACAGAGGTTTGTCACAGTTGTAGGAATACCGCAGGATTTCATCATCGCCGTTTTTGTTTCACCTGTGGAGATCACAAAGAAAAAACACAAGCAAAACAGAGGTTCCAACACAAAGTCAGATTAGATCACAAAGATCGAGTAAAAAACCAAGATCAGATCACAAAGATCAAATATATACAAGAAACGACAAACACAAAGTATGCCATTTCAACAAAAGTAGTAACCAACTTCAAGCAGGGTCAAATTTTAGCACCCTCATACAAGAAGTAAGTTTCTTCACAGGGAGACATTTAGTTCCCATATCTGCTGGATTAAACTCAGATGGAATTTTCTCAAGTTGCACAATTCCTTTCTCAACAACATCACGAATAAAATGAAACCGCACATCAATATGCTTGGTTCTATCATGAAACACTGGATTTTTACACAATTGGATAGCGGATTGACTATCTGAAAACACAGTAACATTTTTCTTAAGATAGCCAATTTCAGACAACAAACCCTTTAACCAAATAGCTTCTTTCATAGCTTCAGTGATAGCAACATATTCAGATTCGGTGGTGGAAAGAGGAACAATGTGTTGAAGTTGTGATTTCCAACTAATGCATGATCCACAAAGAGTAAACACATAGGAAGTGGTAGATTTCCTATTATATCTATCATTAGCATAGTTGGAATCTACATATCCAGTCAAAACAACACCATCTGAGCACTTAGAAAAACATAACCCAACATGCAAAGAGGATTTCAAGTATCTCAGCAACCATTTTAAGGCCTCCCAATGGGGCATACTAGGATTAGACATATAACGGCTCAAGCAACTCATAGAGTAAGCTATATCAGGTCTGGTACTTACCATTAGATACATAACAGATCCTATTGCATTTGAATATGGCATTTTCTTCATAACATTCATTTCAAGAGTAGTCTTTGGGGACTGCTCCTTACTTAGCACAAAATGGGGTGCAAGAGGCACATTGACAGGTTTAGCATCATACATAGAAAATTTACTCAAAACCTTTTTCACATAAGAAGTTTGTTTTAACAAAAGAGTAAAATTCTTTCTGTCCCTGACAATTTCCATGCCAAGTATCCTTCTAGCATCACCCAAATCCTTCATTTCAAAATTATCACGAAGACAAGATTGAACATGCTTCACAGACTTAGAACAAGGACTCACCAACAACATATCATCAACATAAATCAACAAGAACATAGGCACAGAAGCAGTGTCTTTAAAGTAAAGGCAATGATCAAAAGCACTTCATTGAAATTTTAAAGACTTCATGCATTGATCAAATTTTATATTCCACTGCCTAGGGGACTGTTTTAAACCATACAAAGATTTTTTAAGCAAACACACAAAATCAGGTTTTTCACGGTCCACAAAATGCTCAGGTTGATTCATGTATATAGGCTTGTCAAGTTCACCATGCAGAAAAGCGGTAGTCACATCCATCTGTTTTAATTCCCAATTAAAGTGTGCAACTAATGCAAGGATGATCCTAACTGTGGTGAATTTTACAACAGGAGCAAAGATTTCTGTGTAATCTATCCCCTCTTTTTGAGTGAATCCCTTAGCTACAAGCCTAGCTTTAAATCTAGTTGAATTAAAATCATTTTTAATTTTAAACAACCATTTGCAATCCACAACAGAACAATTAGCATGTTTGGGAACTAAATCCCATGTCTGATTTGTGTGCAGTGACTTTATTTCCTTTTCCATAGCATGCAACCACTCCACAGATTTTTCAGATTTTAAAGCCTCTTTTACAGTTTTAGGTTCATTGTTATCTAGAGATTCAAACACACTATAGGCATACTCAAACAGATTACACTCATTAAATCTACTAGGCCTATTAATAGTTCGTCTAGCTCTGTCCCTAGCAAGTTGATAGTCACTCAAATCATCCTCACCATGCTCTGTATCATGATCACTTTCTTCATCAGATTCATCATTCACATTTTGATTTAAATCATGCATATTTTCATTCACATTATGCATATTTTCATTTAAAACCTGCACATTCTCATTCACATCATGCATATTTTCATTCAAATCTTGCACATTCTCATGCTGTTCAGCAACAATAGGAGGCTCCACCTCAAATGAGATGGTCTCAGAAACAGGTTCAGACAAAGATTAAGACAAGCATGGAAATTCAAACTCATTCAACACAACATCCCTGCTTATAGCAGTTCTAAAACCTGGCTCATCTTTAACCCACAGTCTAAAACCCTTAACACCTTCTGGATAACCAAGAAAAACACATTTCCTAGACCTAGGTGCAAGCTTATCACTTTTCTGATGCATGAATGCAGCACAACCAAAAACTTTCAAGTTGGAAAGATCAACAGGCTTACCATTAAACACAGTTTTGGGACACTTACCCTTCAAAGGCACAGAAGGTGACATGTTAATCAAATAAGCAGCAGTACAAACTGCCTCACCCCAAAACTTTTTAGAAAGACCAGATAAAGCAAGCATACACCTCACCCTATCTAACAAAGTTCTGTTCATGCGCTCAGCAACCCCATTTTGTTGGGGTGTGTAAGGAACTGATTTGTGTCTTTTTATGCCAGATTTAACACATAAATCATCAAGTAAAGCATTGCAAAACTCAAGACCATTGTCAGTTCTTAACACTTTAATTTTCTTACTTGTTTGGTTCTCAATTAAAGTTTTCCATGCTTTGAACTTATCAAACACATCAGATTTATTTTTCAATAAAAAAACCCAAACTTTTCTCAAGAAATCATCAATAATAGACAAGAAAAACATATTTCCACCATGAGTGGACACTTTTGCTGGACCCCAAACATCAGCATGCAAATACTCCAGTATATCAGTGCATTTAGACAAGTTTGGAGATGCAGAAACAGGAAATTGAACACGATGTTGTTTGCCAAGAACACAAGCATCACAAAATGGCATGCTAGACAGAATATCAGAACCAAACATCCCATTCTTTTTCAAGATTTCCAATCCCTTATTACTCATGTGACCTAACCTATTATGCCATAACAGGGCCTTATCATTATTGACAACATTAATAGAGCAAGAGGAAAAATTATCAGATTTAGCATGACAAACATACAAATTGTTCATTTTTTCAGCTTTAAAAACAACAAGGGAACCTTTCATGATTTTCATCACACCCTTTCCCCATTTTCCCTCAAACCCAACATTTTCCAATGCCGTACAAGAAAGCAAGTTATAGCTTAAATCAGGCACAAACCTCACATTTTTTAAAGTAATAACGAAACCAGAATCCATTTTCAAGCAAACATCACCAATTCCCAAAATTTTACGTTTTGTACCATCAGCCAAAGATACATATTCATTTTCAACTTTCTTAAAAGAAGAGAACAAGCCCCTAAAAGGGGATATGTGGAAGGAACAACCAGAATCAAACAACCATTCAGTTTCACACGATGAAATAGAAACAGAGTTAACAGAGGCAAGATCAGTGCTTATAACCATATAGCAATCACCCATAGCATCACTTGTAGCCACATTAGCATGCTCATCAACTTTGTTTTTACCCTTTTTCTTTGGCTTAGTGCATTCTTTAGCATAGTGACCTGGTTCACCACAATTATAACACTTTCTACTACCTTTAGTTCTCGATTTTGATCGACTCTTCCCATTTTTCTTTTTCTCACCAGATTCAGAGGTCTTAAATTTACTCCTACCTCTAACATGCATTGCTTTATTGTCATGAGAAGTCATATTACCACTAGATTCAAGAAGTTCAAGTTCTTTGCTTTTTAAGGCACTAACAATAACATCAATAGACACCGAATCTCTACCATACTTAATAGCAGATTTCACATCAGAATAAGAATCAGGTATAGCATTCGTCAAGGCAATATTAGTGTAATTATCAATTGTAGTGTCACCAGAAAGCTTTATATCCTGAACAAGTTTTGTAAAACCATCAAGATTTTCATCTATATCTTTAGACATATCCAATTTGAACTTAAACAGTTTTTCAAGCAAATACATGCGACTGGTGAAAGATGTTTCGGTGTACAGCTCATTTAATTTTTCCCAAAGTTCTTTTGCAGAATCAATCATGCCAACTTTTCTTAACACGGAGTCAGACAAATTCAACATTAAAGTGGAGCATGCGAGTTCATTCATTTCAGCCTTTTTTGCATCAGTTTCATTTTCAGCATACAAATGATCAATAGCTCTGTAAACACGTTGTTGAATCAAAACACATTTGATTTTCTGTTTCCATATATTGAAATCATTTTTGCCGTTAAATGGCACCATACCATATGCATTAGCAGCCATATTAACACCCAGAAACACAAGCAAAAAATCAGGCAGAAAAAATACAAATTCAAGAACTTCACTAAACAGGTCCAAAATAGCGGAAAGGAGGATTTCCCAGTTTTCAGACCGATTTATCGATCGCACAAGGTTTCAACTCCAATCCTTTTGGATTAAATGAGCACTACAGGCTCTGGGACACTCACTCAGGTCCCATTAAGCTTTTCAAGCTTAAGGAAGGATCTCAACAAATCCAAAGATTTAAAAATTAGCACAAAGCAGAGGTAATACAGGGAGATATCAAGCTGGAAAAAGAACACGAATTGAGACAGGTAGCAGCAGCGGAACAATGAGAAGCCACAGAATCACATAACCCTAGTTCTACCAGCAACAAATCCCAAACCTGTCTGCACTAGATGGCAGATTCTAGGAAATTAAAAAATACAAATGGAAGAAGAACAATACCAGAGCGGAGCCCTAGAAGAGGGTACTCCGACTTACCAGCGCGTGTTCGAACGCGACGACGGGAGTCGCCGGCGGCGGAGGGTGCAGAGGCGAGATCCTTCGTGGCTCTGATACCACTGTACCAAAGGTCACGGGTTCAAATCTCCTCAATACTATCAGGTTGGGTGTGTGAGTAAAAAAAAAAAAAGATAGATGTCTTACTTAATTCGCTTAGGCCCTGTTTAGTTGACCGGAAATGTGGTTCTGGAAAGTATACGATTCCTTATTTTAAATTCTGACGTTTGATTCAATTGTAATTAATCAAGGAAAGTAAAAAAAAAATCCAAAATTTAAGGAAAATGACCTAATTTTCCAAAATTCTTATTCCTTGCTTAGAGAAAGTATTCTTACGCATAACGCTTGAGAAAGAAAAACTATGGTTATAAAAAAGAACTGCCTCAGGTTGATGATAGATGAACTCATTCCTTCTGAAAAACTATTGGCAGCAGCTTTTGTGCGATAAGGTTAGAATTTTACTTCTTCATCTCGAAGATTGAATTCTGCAACAATATTCTCAAAACCTAAATTAATTTATTTACAATATGTGTCTACCTAAATTTTTGTTATATGTGTTAATTAGTTAAGTGATTACGTATAGTTATTTATTTTGGTTTTTCTCTAATGACTATTATTTTTATTCTATTAAAAAAATAATACTCACCTATCAATTTAATACATATTTACGAATATGCTTTCTCCTTTAGTTTAGTCATTCAATTCCCCATGTTTAAGATATAATTTTCATTAATTAATTATGTAAGCTTCTGAAAGCTATAATTAATTAATATCTTGTTCCGAGAGTAGTACCGCACAACTTCCGTATCATGTTAAGAATAGTTTAATATTCTGCCTGCAGGGCTTCCCATGATCTTTGTGCTTCCTTAAGGGGACATCATCAACCTAATTCACCAGGACATGGTGAACATATACAATGCACGATCCATCATATACGCATACGTTACTACCTAAAATATCGAGGTTATTGATCCTATCAAGAATCTCACTCATTGATAAATTAAAGCAATATACATGACATATATATGTCCGCCACTATACATGGGTTAAAAACCCGAACTCTGTGGATCTTTATTCTCTCCTTTTAGGGTCAGAACAGAGAATAGTATCATATCGTGATCCTCCTTAATGCACATGCTAGTGTACCAGAATAATCAGTTAGTCAAGATAACCTAACTATCAGATTATTCTACAGTGTCCAATGGTTGGTTTATGACCATTTAAATCACGAGCCCTTTAATACTTTGCAAGGAATCCGATGATAGCATCTTTACTGTGTGTTCAAACCATATCATCTACAATGCAAGTATATGGAAACATGCATATAAATAAATAAATGCACAAATAGTGAATGCAATTATTATTCAATCTATATCATCTTAATATTGTTTAATGTATACAAAGACAAGCTTTCCAGCATACAAAACCAACAATGATTGTAGTGATTTCAGTCTTAAGACATTATTGTAGAAAATACTATTTGAAGGTCCATTATTATGTGAATGAGTATTATCGATCACAATATATTCATAAATTGATCTATGTTAGTGACACAACATGTCATGAAGAGTTACGTATGGATAGATACAATTTTAGAAAACTAGTTAACATGCTTGAAACTACTGGACAACTAAAAACTACGAGGAACCTAATAGTTGATGAGCAAGCTGCTATGTTATACATTCTAGCACATCACCAAAAAAACTGAACTATGAAAATTAATTTCTTACGATCAAGAGAAACCATTAGTAGGTATTTCAATAAAGTATTGAATGTCGTTCTTAAACTTCAAGATCATTTGCTAAAAGCTCCTTCCCATATTCCTGAGGATTCCACTTATGAGAAATGACAGTGGTTTAAGGTATATTAACATTTTCTTAATTTACATTTTTCTAAATTAATTTGAATGTTGAATAAATCTGAATTTGTAGAATTGTATCAGAGCATTCGATGGTAACTGCATTAAAGTGAATGTATCTGAAATTTATAAGCCTAGGTACCGAATATATGTATAGCAGTGATCGTATATATATAGGTCTGCTAATTTTGTCGCTAATGCATTGGCTCAATTTGCTATTCGTTCCAGTATAGAATCAGTTGTGTGGACGTACGGCTCGACTTAATTTATGGTTTTGCTTATGAGGATATTTTGTCTTATTAATACATTTTGTTTCCTTTTAAAAAATGTATTGAGTTTTTTTTGTAAGAGGAGAATGTTGTCACTACATGTGCGATGAGATTCAAGCTCTTGGCAACCACCAGTTGAACCTCGAACGAAAAGTACATATGAACCTTTTTCTACTATGAAAATGTAGCAAAAAAAAAACTCAGATTAAGTATACATGACGGCTGTTGGACAAGACACCCAACTTGTGGTATTGAGTATATTCGAAATTGTGTGATCCATTAGTTAGTTACATAAATAACTCAGAAACATTATGTTATAATAAAATTAAACTGAACTAAGTAAGTATGTCTTAACACTTTATTTTTGCATGCATGTCTGTCTGCTAAGAAAGACCATAATGAAGCAACTACTAAACCACTTGATACTTATATATCGATTGATTTAGCCCTAATCATTTAATTATTTAATCATGAACTAGGAACTGTACTTATTTACTATGATTTTATAACTTATCTTGTTGTATTTTAGTGCTAGTGCTAATAGCACTAAAATACAACAAGATAAGCTACAATTTTTTTTTAAAAAAAAAATTAGCACTAAAATATCATAAAGTAACATATAAAATCTTAGTAAATAAGCGTTGTTCGTAGTTTTCACACGAAAACTAGTACCCATTTAAAGCAAATCCTATATATATATATATATATATATATATAGCTAAAAGAAATTAGTTAATCTTGATCAGAAGTTCAGAACATAGGTGAACCCATGTTGCTCCAACAATTAACCCTGTTCTCCTCAAGAACACCCCAACAACCTCCGATAGCATTATTGGAAGTTCCAGAAAGATCGGTGTAGCCATCGACGACGAAGCTCGAAAACCCTAGCTGGGAATCCTCATGAACATAAGTAGAACTATGAGGCATCGAATGCCCCATTATGCCCCTGCAGGCCTCATTTTGATTAGGTTTCCCGACCGTCACCGATGCATCGGAGTTTTCCCCATAATCAACACCAACGAGTGGTGAATTCCCGTGGAATAACCCGACATTGCCCTCCTCGTTGGAGGGTGAAAAGCCGTTCAGAATCATGGACGAAATGTCTTTGCCCGGATTAGTCCACTCCCACACTTTGAGTATGTCCAAACAAGGCGGCCGTGCTAGGGGCGGCGGAGGCGGAGGAGGAGGAGGAGCCGTGGCGGCGCAAAGTAAGTGAGGGACGGCGTTGTAGGGGTTGGAGATGAGTCTGGATTCTCGGACAAGGCGAGCCTCGGCTTGAAGGCGAGCGCTCTCCCATTGAGCCATGTGGTTAATGTTGGCTATTTCCTTGGATTGATCGCAGTTTAGGGTTAGGTTTTTAGGCTTGTGAGTGTTGGGATCAATCCCCATTTTTGTCAACCTCTTTTTTAGATGAGTGTTCCAGTAATTCTTGATCTCATTGTCAGTCCTCTTTGGCAAGTGAGTTGCTATTGTTGACCATCTACGTACCCAATCAAATTAATAATTAATGTACGATTATCGAGGATATATAATTAAGATTAATTAATTAATTAATATCTCTTCCCAATCATATACTCCCTCCAATCACTAATATTTGATGTTTTAGACTTTTGCACTAGAATTAAGAAAATATTAATGGCTCCTAAAAATTATACTTTGTATTTATAAAATACTCACTTCTAGAAAGTATATTAATGACTCATGAAAATTAGGGAGTCCAATAGTTTACAAATGGATATAAATTTGACTATCATGAAAATTTCATCATAAGTTGGCAATTTTTTTACTTTTTTTTTTTTTGCAAATGGAGCCAACAAAATTACAAATATGGAGCCAAGTTTTTTAGCAAAAAATGGAGGCAAACTAAATTACCAGGAATAGTCCATTATAACTTTATAAATAAGAATGTCAAAAACACCAAATATCTGAATAAATCATGGATTCTAGTAGAGCATTATTCGATCAAAATAAACTTCTTAATGGGCATTATTCGCTACTTTAGAAGAATTTGACATTTTTTATTTATGGAACATATTCTTGAAATGATCCATTTTATAGAGTAGGATTAATGTTTATTGTATAATTGAATTTAATATTTTTTAGAATGTGCTTGGAAGGGGAAGGGAATGGAAAATTGAAACAACCATGCACGATGAATTAATGAGATGAGAGATAAACAACCTAAATAATCTAAAACATCAAGTAAATAAAAAAAAGATGAAAAGGCTAAAACATCAAATATTAAAATCCGGAGGGAGTAGCCCCCTATTACTATTTTGAGGTGTTCCAATTATATAGTCTCATAACTATAAATAATACTCCCTCTGTTTCTGAATAAGTTGTCATTCTAACATTTTAATTTTGTTTCAGAAAAAATGTCATTCTACAAATTTGATACAAAAAATTCACATTTTTTACATATTTGCCCTCATTTAGTTAATGCATTTATACATTCGTATTTAACTCATTTAATGTATTCACAAAATAGTGCATTAGGTAACTCAATTAACTTATTAATCCGTGTGCATTCATTCAAAATGACACTTAATTGGAAATGGAGGGAGTATTAATTTTCATGATAATATATAAATATACCGTTATTAGTTCTTGAAAATTAAAAACCAAACACTTAATTTTTTTAACTTATTTTAAATAAGGGTAATATTGGAAATTAAGCTTTAATATATTGTTTTCTTAAATATTTTAATTTTAATTTACGTGTGAGGAGAAATTGAACTATATAATAGGATGGAGGGTGTATATATTAATAAAATTAAGATGATCTACAGTCGGGTCGACGATACACGTGATAATCAACTTAAGTTATGAAATTCATGATTGATGCTAAAGATTTTTGGTAAAGGGGAATTTAACTCTCACGTGGAGTAACATTTAATTTTGGCATTATATGCATCTTATCATAGTGTATAATTCTAGAAACCTAGCTAGGTGGAAGTAGCACACACCCTTAAAAAGGGGCAGACACTAATAGTAGTAGATGAATGTTCATTTAAGACATTGTTCACTTGTATATACACTTGTTTCTTTCATCATACTCACCACTTTAATTTATTAATATACAATTTGATTTACCAAAATTGAACACCAATATAATGTTCATAGAGATATTGGTTTGTAAGAAAAGATATATCTAATACTCCCTCCGTCCCATAATTGTAGTTCATTATTTTTATTTAGGATGTCCTAAAATTATAATCATGTTTTAAATTAAGATTGTATTAAAACATTCTTTTACAAATACAACCGCATATGAATGCAATTAATATAATAGAAAATAAGGACAATATAGGATCATTATTGATAAATTGATATTTCCAATGCATATTAAATGAATTTCCTTAATCTGTATGAAAAGGGATAGAAGACTATAATTACGGGATGAAGATAGTATAATGTATATACATTTATACTAGTCTTAAGTACTAAAAATTTCTATCTCCCTCTCTCTCTCACGTACAATTTAATATTCATTTATTTATTTTTTAAAATAGAAGATCTCATTTATGCCACGTAGCAAAGAACATATAATTAAGATTATGTAATTATAAGCACCTGTTTCCAAGAAGGGCATGAAGTTGAATAATGGTTTGTTCTTCTTGTAAGCTGAACTTGCCTCTCTTGATGTCAGGCCTCAAATAATTTGTCCACCTCAATCTGCAGCTTTTCCCACATCTCTGAAGCCCTACATTTCAACATATCACAACAAAAAAAAAAAACCTCATATATAAGTAATGAAAACAAATAATTTCCCATAATATTTCATCTCGTATTTTATTTCATCGCCACATAATAATAATATATGCATCGATAAAACAACACGTGATGAGATGAGACACCATTTCGAGAAAGAAGAATCGAGATTCAAGCTAGGTGCATTAATGCATGCATGAAGGATTAATTACCAGCTTTAGAAGGAAGGGAACGCCAGCTTCCATGGCCATTTTCTTGAATGTAAGTTAGGAGTTTTTCATCTTCTTCACATGTCCATGGTCCCTTCTTCAAGCTTATGTTATCACAGCATGGTGATCTCACCATTTTAGACATTCTTTTTTTTTTTTTTTTTTTTTTGTTTTGGGTGGTGGGTGGTGTTGGGGTGGGGTTGGGTTGGGTGGGGTGGGGGGTTATCTACTTGCTTGTTGCTATTTGAGTGCAGGGGAAGGATATGTGATCTTAGACTATATATAGAGATCGACAATTAAAAAAAAGATGCTACTAGTTTTACTTCACCAAAACACATGTTTAATAGTTAAATAAATGCTAGTACTAGTTTTAGTACTCCCCCAAAACACATGAGGTTTAATTAACTCCCACTTCTAATTAATATAATGCAATAAAAAATCAACATCGCAACAAGGTGTTGGAAATTGGTTAATTATTATAATCAATTTAATGTGGTATTTTAAGTAATGTATAAATACTATTTTATTTGTAAAAATTGATAACGAGTTGTCCATTCATAATTTATGTTTTGTGTAAATAAATTTCATATATTTATAATCTCAAATTCTATTTCAAAAGAAAAGGATATTAATTGTGCCAGTGGAGATGGTCTGGTGGTCGAGTGAGATTATTTGAATACTAAAAATCACACGTTCAAATCTCTTCAACACCAGATCGGGCATGTGAGTAAAAAAAATTGTTAAAGTTGACAACTTAACAATTTCGTATATTTAATTTCTCATTGTTAATTATTGTAAATGTAAAATCTACTTTAAATTGATGCTATATTTCATATTCCACGCCCCAGATCACCTATTACATTTCATGTGTGATTTCATGTTTCAAGCCTTCATACTTTTAAAATATATTTTTTTATTTTTAATTTATTATGATTTAATTTTAATTTAAATTTTTTATATAGGATTCATCCATTCTCAATTAAGGTACGTATGTTAAAAAAAAAAAGTTATGGAACACCAAATGTTTTAGGATTAATAACAGAGAATCTGTTCCGCATATTCCACGAACCAACTTTTAAGTCATGATTACGTCACCATATATGCTCAACAAGTATCGAATATCGATCGAAATGCAATTAACCGTTTAATTTGTCTTCCCTTTCTTAGGATATATGTTGGCGTTGGTGTACAAATTAATTACAATGGAATGCTAGGGGCAAGGAATACTCCCTCCGCTCCGTTTTGATAGGTTTGTTTTCCTTCTTTGTATGTTCCGATATATAGACATGTTTCTAAATATATTTAGTTAATTTACTAATATATACTCCTCTTTAATATGTTGACATTAGGCATTAATTCAATGTCAAAAAAATAAATAACGCATATTAAGAAGTTTCTTGATTAATTATCTTTCCCAATCATTTTCTTAATCTCAGTGAAAACTCCCAATCAGCCTATCAAAATGCAACGGAGGAAGTATATAAATACGTACAGATGGAATTATTAATGATATTTCATCTGTTTGATTGATTAATGTACAGAAAATAGGATTATGTGGCCAAAATATACATGCATGGGCGTCATCGATTTATTGTGTTACAATAGTGGTGGCTCTGTAGAGACTTCCCCACCATATTTGATGCCCATTTCTTTTCTGGGAAAATCTATCTTTAGTCAAAACTACTCTAGGCAGCCACAGTGACTGCAATAGTTTGCAAGTTTTGATGATTAATAATCAGAATCAGAAATCATACTCAACTTCAATGCAGATGTATACTATGTGTTATAACTGATATCACGTACATCTATCTAACATGCTCACTGCGGTAAAAAAAATTCTTGAATTTAATTTTTTCTGGAGTGCTCGACCCCTCAACTAATTGTGTAGGAGTAAAAAAATTAATTAATATATAATTCCTTAATATAGAGGTTTTTTTCAGGGGTCATTACGATAAAGTTGGTATTAAATTATTCAGATTCATTCCACATTGTGTACGTAGATCACATGTAATTTTATGTTATACTCTTTGTGTTACACTCCGTGTTACATTTTCAAATTACGAGTATTTCTTCTTCTTTTTTTTCTTCAATTTTATTTTTTTGTGATTTAGTTTAATTTTATTAATGTTTTTAGGGTTCATCCCACCCAATTAGGGTTTATAATTATTTTTTAATATTTAATTTTTGATTTCTAATTAATAATTCATTATATGGTTTATTTTTTAAAATTTATGTTTTATAATTTTTTAATTCATTTTTTGTTGATAAATGTTGACTATGATTATTTATGTTATAATTAATGTTTATTTTATAATAAATATTATTAAAATTATAAATTTGATAATGAAACAAGGAGTGAAACATGAGAAAGTGTAATAGAAAATTTCAACCACAGGTTGGGTGTGTGAGTAAATATATATATATATATATATATATATATATAAATCACAAAGATTGAAAAATCCGAGACAATTCTAACAAATTAAAACTATATATAAGTGCCTTTTTTGGGGTCGATTTGATTTATAATTTGTGTCCTACTAACTAGAATAATGGCCCTTATTTTCTTTTTAACAGTATATAATGAATTGGGGTTATATACACACACATATATATGTCGGAATTTTGTTCAGTAAAAAAGGTCATAACTATTACATCCTCATAAAGGTGGACACTGTAATAATAAGTTACTATTGGGATCATTTGAAATGGCATTTTGATATTTATCGGAACTATTATAATAGTTTCTTGCTTCTTCAAATAAATAAAAACCTGTAGACCAATAATTAGATTTTCGACCACAAAATCTGTAGACTTAATTGACCTTTCTACCACACGGTGACACCAATTTGGATCTTTCACTGTATATTCTATTTGAAGTGAATTGAAGAAGTTATATCATGAGGTACAAAATAATAATAAAATTAACACTACAATTATCGAAAAATTGATTGGGGCATCATTATAATACAAGAAGAAATTAATGTCATTTTGCATAGAAATGTCGAAATGGCTATTTGAACTGAATTGTAGTTGGAACTAGGATGCAAGTGAATAAAATTCAGATTATATATATATATATATGCCATGCTTCACTGATATTTTATACAAGCCACATGTGTTAAATATATACCATGCCACCGGCACTACAAAAAAATCGCATTTTAGCGAGGGATTTTTCCGTCGTTAAATATCAAAAATTCATCGTTAAATCATTTTAACGACGGATTAACAACGGACTCGGTCCGTCGGTAATAATGTTGTCGTTAATTATTTTAACGACAACATTAATGACGGATTAACGTTAGTGACGGAATTAGCGATGGAATTTTCCGTCACTAAGTCAACGCCAAATTCTGTCGTTACAAAATTAGAAAAAAAAATAAAAAATTTAGCGACGGATTCTTCCGTCGTTTAATTAGGTTACTATTATCACTTGTTAGCATTACAAAAACATCTTATTTGTTAGCATTACAAAATGAATTATTAGATTACTATAATCACTTGTTAGCATTACAAAACATCTTATTTGTTAGCATTATAAAGCAACTTGACATGATAAGACAATCATAGTATTGACATGATAAGACAATCATAGTATTACTGTTTTTATATTGTTCAAAGTTAGAAGTTTTTTCATAATGCATATGACAAGAGTCTCATAACATTTACATTATCAATACTTATAATATCATTGTAGTGGGAAGTATCGCTTTCTTTTTTTGATCTTGACATTGACAAAATTATGAAAACGTCACCGCATTTTCTTATGTTCCTTTTATTTACAGTAATGTCATTGCTTTTTTTTGACCAAATCTATATCATACAATCTTAAAATTAAAAGGTGTGGGTTAGTATTTTTAGTTCTCACACTAAATCATCAAGATTTATAGTTTGGTCTGCACATGCACAATTAAATCATCAAGATTTATAGTTTAGATTGAGTTTAGTTTTGTTTAAATCAATTATATATAGTATTGGCAAGTACGTATCCACACTTTATGTAAAATTGATTTGTGTCCAAAATGTTGAACATTCTGGTTGTTGACGACAACAATATAATACTGTAAATCCCATACTACTATGGACCATCCTACTATGTATGTGCCATTTTTGGTTTGTTTATTTATTTATTTATAATACTAATTAATTAAATGTATGGTCACAACAAAGTAGCTAGGATGGTCCCAAAAATGTGCCCCAAAACCATTATGCACGTGTACATATATAGCATTTCACTATGCATGTATCATCATAAACAAATCATTTGAATCTTAATTTTTTTAATAGAACTCTGTTTTTTCAAAAAAAATAAATTAGCAGGCAGGTGGAAGTTTAATATATATATATATATATATATTATTGTAATTAAGCTGAGTCGTCACATGAGACTTATCTAATATGATTTCACTCTTACGTGTGATTTGTGAACTATTTAATTCGTATATGAGTAATTTGCTAATTAATCGATCAACATAATTAATCGCGCGAGCAATTTTGAAGTGAAGAACAAAGCTCGAGTAATTGCATTCAACAATCGCGCGGTCCACTGTTAAAATTATACTAGCATTATATTATATTATATTATATTATATTATATTATATATATATATATATATATATATAATTTTTTCTCTTCCAAATTTAGTAAGGAAACATTCTACTTTATTTCCTTTTTATGATCCTAAGATATATGTGATCTGTTCGGACACCGTTAATTAGGGTGGAAATATTTTTGTGATCAATGTTCAAATGCATTTTCTATAACCTACATAAAAATTGTTCAATTTCTTCAAATATTAATTATTGCCTTTGGAAACGACAAATTGCATTGTGTTTCATTAAATATTTGATTCACTTATGATGACATATATGCAAGATGATGTGATGGTCATTCAATACTAATTAAAAGTATAGAGACGTAAAAAATAATTTAGATCGATATATATCTATATCTATATATATATCTATACATACACTCCACCTCATTATTCATTTAAATAGTTAATTCCACCTTCGTCATCGATCACTTGAGCAGATATTTATGACTAATAGTAAAATGCTCTTATTCTGTTTGTGTATATATTTACTAGTTATGATGGTGCTCTGAGTTGGCCTTGGCCGAGTCAAAATGCTTCCATAGACTTTATTCATTACATCAGATCAAATATATATTTCTATATGTATATATATTTTACATGCAGTAGTTTAAATTTTGTTTTAGGTTTTTATATAGTACCAAACATATGATATTACTTCTCTTAATTAAATTCACATTGATCAATATGAATAGGTTGTATTTATTATTATTATTATTATTATTATTATTATTATTATTATTATTATTATTATTATTATTATTATTATTATTATTATATATGTTTTGAGGAAATCCCAAGCAATCGTTCATGGTGGCACAAACATAAAATTATGTATTTCACGTAATCAATAATTTGGGCGTGAAAGAAAAAAGAAAAGAGGATGAAGACCTATTTATACTTGAAGATCTAGGGTTGGAAAACATGGGTATGAGAAAAGATTACTCATATGTCTTATTGGTAGTTACGATGGTAAGGAGATGATATGGTTTTTTGAAATTGAATTTATCATCTTATCACCAACGTGGAAAAAAAGAAGTGGGAGGAAAATTATAAATATATATATATATATATGTAAAATCATATTATAAATACACAAAAACTTTCCTGCAGCGCATGCAAATAACACTATTTCAGACGGGTCGGATTTGGGTTTTATCCGACCCGATGTATATAAAAAAAAATCCGTTCCTTCCACCATTCTCATTCACTCCTAACCCTAGTTTCACGCTGAGCCAGAGAGAATCGTCGTTCTTTCATTTTTTTCCCCCTTTCCTTTCATGATCGAGAACCTTAGTTTCAAGCGAAGAGGCTCCGTCATTCGTTCAATCGAATTTTCTGACAACTGTGATCCCTGGTTTGAAGCGAAGCAGCGGCGTTGTGATTTCAATCGAGTTTTCTGGAGATTTTCTTCAATACGATTTCATTACAGGTTAGTTTCTTCGCATTTTTAGGTTATTTAATATCTTTTTAATTTATAATTTTCTGTGATTTCTTTTAATGTATCACCTAATTGTGTATCTGAACCAAAAATAAAGATGTGTAGTTTGTGTTTGATCCATTTTCATTGAGGTTTTTTTTCCCCTCTCGTATTTTTTGTTCATGTTCTTTGTTTGATTTATAGATACATTATGTTTGTTAACATTCTCAGATTTCCTATTAAGATATCATATGTTTATGAATGGGGTCAGATCTGATATATGTATACAATATATTGTTGCTTCAAACTCGATTTCTGGAGTGATTGGTAGATATTTGATATACATGTTTGTTATTTGCTGTTCTGGTTTTCTTTGTATGTGTTATTCACAATTCCGAGTGAGTTTATTATAATCAAACCATACCACAGTATCAGTGTTTACACAGTTAAGTATCATTCTATTCACATATATGTAGCAGTTGCATACGTATCTGTCTTATATACATACAATCAGCAGACTGGGTTTTGTAACTTGAAAAATGATGTCTGGATTAATTGAATATAACTTATTTTCATCTCTATAGTTATTGTTGTGGTTTCTCTGAATGTTTTCTTTTGTTAGAGTTTAGTATCATTTTTTACCCATTATAGTATCATGCTATTCACATATAAGTATCACATGAGTATGTCTCTGTCTTATACACATACAGTTAATGGAGTCATTTTTTGTAACTTGAAAAATGATGTCTGGATTAATTGAATATAACTTATTTTCATCTCTATTAGTTGTTGTTGTGGGTTTCTTTGAATGTTTTGTTTTGTTAGAGTTTATTATCAGTTTTTACCCATTTAAGTATCATGTTATTCACATATAAGTATCACATGAGTATGTATCTGTCTTATACACATACAATTAATGGAGTCATTTTTTGTAACTTGATATTTGAGGTGTGTTGTTTATGTTGCAGGTTTCTAATGTTATCATTTGATTTTATATTTCGAATGGCAGAAGAATTCTGGTGGCTTCGATTGTGGAGTGTTTGTGATGAATCACATGGAGAATTTTGATGGCGAAGTTTACTCATGCTCTGATTTGATGAACGTGAGTTTTTGTTATATATTATTTTGGCTTTGTTTTATTTTTTTGACCTTTTATTCTATTTTTTTCAGTCGTGCGATCGAAGAAAACTACGAGCACTATATTGTGCTTGTATTATTTTTGTGGGTACCAATGATCTCATATTTGAAGTTCACAAATCGGTTCTTGCATTTTTGAAGAGAAAGAAGAAATGATTTTGATGAAGTTTTTCTGGATGTATTTACATCATGATCACAGTGATCTAACTGTTGGATTGCGTGTTTTTTGTGTACGGGGAAAAATATTGTTGATTATGGTTTGTACGTATGCGTATGTTTCTTGGGGGAATACTCTTTTATGATTTTGCTTTTTTTTTTGCTGTTAATGATGAATAGATGGATGTTTCTGAATGTATTAACAATGGTTTTATGAAGTATTTTGTTTATCATTTTTATGATTATAAACTAGTATTTTGGATGTGCAAAAGTTTGTTGTAGGTTTTACTGAAAATATGTCAATTATATAAAAAGTATCGGTTAATATTAAATGAAGTATCACTTAATTTGTAATTTTGATACATTGCAAGTTTAATAAATAGTGAGTGTGTATGAATATTCATAGCTAAATATGCTTCAAATGTAGCTGTAAATTTGTTCCTTCATCATTATTCGTAACTTGAATTTTAAAAAATTAAATCTTTTTTAGACATAATAATAATATCATGTATGAAGTATAATAATATTCGAAGGGATAAAAAATAGTACCATAATGCAGATTGAATTAAGTGTACTAAAGATATTAGCAATCGTTGTTTTAATGAATAAAAAAATGATTCGTCATAATTGAACGTTTAATAAATGAAATTGCATGATAAAATCTCAAAGTAGCAAAAATCTAATCAGTGCTTTTCCAATATAACTGTAAGATAAAAAGTACTATGCTGTAAGCAAAAAAGTATCAATTCTAATGAAGACAGGTATCAACCTGATATAAATTTAAAACACTCGAGGATTGAGAGTTTTCGATCCAAACTCATTCAACTGAGTTGAACTTGCTGCATTATTTGTCTCTTTTTTTTGCCCTTCTCAAGTTGTCCTTTAATTATCTTTTTCTTTCCATTTGTTGTTGTTCTTTGAGGATCAAGTACACTTATGTCTTGACTCCATTTCTTCCTGGAAAGCTCGTGGTTATGTTCTTGAACATGTTCAATGACTTCAAGCAATCCATCTTGGCCTCTCCTTAGCCTCAATGATGCTTTACAATTTGTACGTGTAATATTTCTTCTCCGTGTCCACTTTTTTTTCTTGATTGCTCAGAGAAACAATTTCTGTAATATTCTTAACCCCCTCACTTGAACAAACATAATATTTCTCTGTCACGGCACCAGTACTATTGCGCCTTTGAGTATTTTTCCTGACACTAAATCCAACTTCCTGAGCATGTAGGCAGTATAATTGATACATCTCTTCAAAACTCTCTCTCTTGAAACCAATTAGAGAACCACTGACATCAAACGTATTCACTGTATAATAAAAAAGTAACAGTGACTATAAAATAAAGTAGCACAGTATGTAAAAGTCTTGAAATACATAAGATTAGATATATGACCTGCTTCAATCAATGTAATGTTGTCTTCATTTTCGTTAGTATATTCATGATGCTCATCCCCAGATTTGTCAAGAATAACTATATATAATTCATTATCTGCCAAAATAGCTTGTTCATCCATTTTTTTTTATTCTAACAGTAAATCCAAAAATAAAAATAAAAAATCAGAATTTCAACTTAAATTCTATAAAAGTACGTCCAATGATGTTGTCATAGTTGATTTTACCTCAATTTGGATGAATCGAGATCCAATTCAGATTTGCAGTTGAAATTTTGATCGACTTTAGCTTCGAGATTCCTTAATGGTGGCGTCGATTCACTCTTTGCAGTGGTCGCAAACCCTAACTGGCGGAAACGACGTGATATTTCAACTCGATATGAAGGTTGACGTCGGCGATGATGCCAAGGTTCATGGTGGCGATTCTTGCCTCTGCGATCGCGAGAGATGCTAGCCGATGTTGAGCTTCGGTTATGATTTTTTCTTTTGGGTTTGAGTTGCATTTTTTTTAGATTAGGGTTGGGTCTACATTCTATTGGGCTGGATCCGAATTGTATTAGGCCGGCCCGTCTGATATAGTGGTATTTCCATCTGGTGCAGGGAAGTCTAGATTGATGTGAGAAATAATAGCATTACTTATTTTATTGTACTTTACTTCTTAATTGCTATAATTTTATTGCATATGTGAGACCAAATAATTATGCAATAAAATCATGACAATTAAATACTAAATTAAAATAAGATAAACATTTTCTCACTTCTCACATGAATAAATATTCATTACCTAAACCAAAACCTTTATCTACATAATATCAACCACAATTACGGGTGTAAATGAGCCCAATCGAGTTGAGTATTAGCCTTATCTCAAGCTCGAGTTGAGCTCGATAAGAAAATTCGAAGCTCAACTCGAGCTCGGTCAAGCTTTGAATTTTCGAGCTCAAACTCGA
This sequence comes from Perilla frutescens, assembly GCA_026008535.1. Lineage (NCBI taxonomy): Eukaryota > Viridiplantae > Streptophyta > Magnoliopsida > Lamiales > Lamiaceae > Perilla > Perilla frutescens. The sequence continues at coordinate 55,878,828 of BRKX01000013.1, read as the reverse complement.
CTGGATAGCAAACTGATCAACAAGCTCAAGTTCAGCTCGATTATGTATAAATATTAATTAAAAATTATTAATTTTTTTAAAATATTTAATTATTAATGATATATATGTAAATAATTTAATTAGAAAGGAAAAAATTATAATTACCTTAAGCTTGATAAGACTTGCAAGCCTATTTAGCTTACTATAATGGTGCTCGAGGTCGAGCTCGGTAGCTACTGCAGTAGCTCGAACTCGAGCTAATCTCAATAAATCTCGAGTCAATTTGGAATTTTCGTCGATTTGATCCCGAGTAGATCATGAATTGGCTCGATTCACTTACACTCCCCAACCACAATCATTCATTTTTGTAAAACTATAGACACATAGTTTAAATAAACCATTAATGTCTTAAAATAGAGAGAGTAGTAGAACAAAAATAACAATTAAAAATCTTACAAATTAAAATCATGGAGTACTAAAAATACTAATGTTAAAAAACCTTACCCTAAAAAATTAGAAAGCAAAAAAATATTAAAAATTAGGAATATATATTATAACGAGTACTACTCGGAAACTAAATTAATATAGATTAGATAGGTGGTTGCACATCATGACATCAATTAGGTAAATTTAAATAACATCCATATCACTATGTATATTTATCCAAGTCTATATATATTAGAACATCATTATTAAAAATAAAAAACTAATAATTTTGTTAAAAAAATAATCAAGTGTATATCTGTTTTTTTTTTAAGTGTATTGATGCTTTATCTAAAACCTATTGCATTAAATTCTCAAATATGAATCACGGGACCATTTATTCTTTAGCATGACCACTTTTAATAAAAATATTATTTTTGATTTAATAAATATATATAAGTAAACAATTAAAGGGAGATTTTCTAAAACCTCAATACCCAACTCCAGCCCGCCGCCTCTAGAACCTCAAAAGCCAGATTTTATACTACATCCCGCCGCCTCTAAAACCTCAAAAACCTCAAAATATATAGTGAAAATATATATTGACAACAAATAAATTTGTCATAAATTCTATTTTTTGTGACGGGAAGAATTATTATCACTACATAGTACTTTTCAGTCTCAAAATTTAATCGTTACTAGCTTCCCCCCAACTATATAATGACAACAAATACTACAGCTTATTAAATTGACACTATTGATCACTTATTTTATTTTTTTGTGACGAGAGTAATTATTGTCACTATAGAAGTATTTTTAGTGACAAAATCATGATTGTCACTGACATAGTCATCACAAATGACTTATTTTGTGACGATAATAAATATTATCACTGTAGAGATATTTTTAGTGACAAAATCACGATTGTCACTGACAAACTCATCACTAATATTTATTTTGCGACAAGAATAATTGTTGTCACTGTTGAGGCATTTTTAGTGACAAAATTACATTTGTCACTAGCATTGTCGTCACAAGAAGCTGTTTTTTTTGTAGTGCTAGTAAAAAAAAAATGAAACATCACTAATATAATGAATAGTTACTACTCACTATCATGTTCATTTTTTTTTATGTAGCTAATGATTCAATGTTGAATTGCAATATGTTTGAACTGATATTTTTCTTTCAAATTAGTGATACTTTCTTCTGCAATTAGTGATACTTTTCTTCTAATTAGTGATACTTTCTTCTGCAATTAGTGATACGAAGAGTTAGAAGTTGTGTGTTTTTTTAATGATTTTATTAATGATACTTCATTCATAATTAATGATACTTCACATCAATGTTAATGATACTTCACAAGATAAAAGTTATAGTTTTATTAAAATGAAAATTACCGATGATTAAGAATTAATTATTAAATTAACAACAAAGAAGTATCATTAATTATGAAGTAAGTATCACTAGTAATAAAAAAATGAAGCATCACTAATAGTGATATTTTCTTCTGCAATTAGTGATACTTTTCTTCTAATTAGTGATACTTTCTTCTGCAATTAGTGATACGAAGAGTTAGAAGTTGTGTATTTTTTTTAATGATTTTATTAATGATACTTCATCCATAATTAATGATACTTCACATCAATGTTAAAATGATACTTCACAAGATAAAAGTTATATTTTCATTAAAATGAAAATTACCAATGATTAAGAATTAGTTATTAAATTAACAACAAAGAAGTATCATTAATTATGAAGTAAGTATCACTAGTAATAAAAAATGAAGCATCACTAATAGTGATACTTTCTTCTGCAATTAGTGATACTTTTCTTTCTAATTAGTGATACTTTCTTCTGCAATTAGTGATACTTTTTTTCTAATTAGTGATACTTTTCTTTCTAATTAGTGATACTTTCTTCTGCAATTAGTGATACTTTTCATTCTAATTAGTGATACTTTTCTTCAATTAGTAATACTTTATTCTGCAATTAGTGATACTTTTTTCCATAATAATGAGACTTCACTTCACCTCATAAATAATGATACTCATATGTGAGTTAATAATACTCCACCTCATAAATAATGATACTTTGATTAATTAATGATACTTATTTTTTTGGCGCAATAATTAGTCAACTGCCAGGAAAAAAATATATAATTTTTTAAAAATAAATGTATACTTTGAGGAAGACTATATTATAATTATTAAAAAAAATAAAAAATAAAAAAGAAGAGACGGAAAAAACGACAAGAAAAAAAGAAAAAAAAAAGAAAAAGAAGTAAACGAAAGAAAGAGAAAGGAAAAAAGGAAAAAGAAAAAGGGCAATAGGCCCTGGCACATCCGAAAAAAAAAAACTAATAAACATTTTTGTTCTTTTTTTTATTAAAAAAACTCGATGCAAAATAATTATAAAAAAAAGGAAGAAAGAAAGTGAAAAAAAAAGGAAGAAGAAAGAGGAATAAGAAACTGGGCTTTGAGCTAAACGAAAGAAAGAAGAAAAAGGGGAAAAAAGCGTTGCTAAGGCCCAGCGACACAACCGAAAGAAAGGAAAAAAAAAAAATTGGGCAACGGATCTGGGGCGGGTTTGGGCGGGTTTGGACCCGTCTAATGTAAGGGGATCTGTTAGACGGTCTCATATAAGTTTTTGTCAATAATATAAGCTACATTAATTACATACATCATCATTAAGTAATTTTGAAGGGAAAATACAATTAAAAATTTACCCATCACTATCCTACTTTTAGATATAGTAGGATATATTATATGCTTCTTAAAGATTAATTATATGAAAATCTGTAAGTAATCAATGAATTATGCCATGATATAATCATTTAACCTTCCCAGCTTTTAAAAAGATAAAAATCCAAAATATCATTTTAATTTGAACGGAAAACAAATTCGGTTTTGCAGTTGAAGCGGGCAGATTGTATTCAAACTGAAAATGAAAGACGGTTAACTTAATTTGTCTCGCTCACCATATATATATATGTGTGTGTGTGTACATCTCTCTCTCTCTTTCTCTCTCTCTCTCTCTCTCATCTGGTTATATATATCTTGCAATTAATCTTGAGGAAATTAAAAGAAAATGTCGACGATTGCTTTAACGATACCAGATTTCGCAAGAAAGTGGAATTATGGAAGAAGACGAAGAAATCTCAAGTCTGAGAAAAACACGCCACGTCCGACAATGTGAGTTTATTCATTAACCCGATCCGTTTATACCTTCTTGCAATTATTTTTTTCTTCTTGATCAATGATGAAGAATTAAATTAATTAGTGTTGGGTGTTACACGAAATTAGTAATTAATTAGCTACTCATCAAATTCCTCTCTCTAGTCTCTAGTCTCTACTACACACACACACACACACACTCTAGCTACTAAGCGGTGTAATTAAATTTAATTTGCATGCAGGGTGATGATGAATTCTGCAAGAAAATGGAAAGAATGTTGCTTTGGAAATTCAATGAAAGTATGGATACGTCATCCTAAAATGAATAAGTTTAGCCCTTTGAACGTAAAATCGGACGACGAGGCATCTGGATTTGAGGAGTTCGTGGCATGTGAGGCTCGACTCGATGAAGAATACTGGGTGGGAAATTAATTAAGTTATTAGCAATATTTATATATATAAAAATTAGTTAATCTCGATTGTACGTATTTTATTTTAATTTAATTAGTTTGTAATTAATCTGATCACATATAGGCGGCATCGTGGCTATGCTTAGAGTGTGGCTGGGAGGCCCTAGGAAATCCGCGGTACGGTATATATTATATTGTATTCAACTTCAATTCTATAATTATATAATTTGATTGAAATATATATGGATATTCTTCAACTGATCAATAATCTTGGTTCCATAACTCCAGAATTGATAGGGAATTCAAATGCGAGTGTGCTGAGAGGGTAGGTTAAATTAATTAAATCAAAGTATATAGCATTCCCATTAATCATTAATTCAACGTATTACTTGTTTCTATATGAAGGGGTCCGTTGCATTGAAAAAGAGATGCAATGAACAAATGGGATCGAAAAAGTGCATATGCATTCTGATGGTATGTATGATCATCATCATCTCTTCAATATATAATTTTATAGTATTTGATTTGGAATGATGATGATCATGATGATGATGATGATGATTTAGGTTAAGACGAAGGAAGATGGGAGTTCCTTAGTAAATCGCGTTGTTGGAACATTGGAATTGAGGATTCAGTATGATTCACCGCCGGTAGTACACAGAAAGGTAGATAGATATATGATATGTACATCGTAACTCAAATAAATAAAATTCCTACGTACGTACTCCATGCATGCATGTTTATATAATTAGTTTATGATGGAATTAAATTAAAAAAAAAAATAGGAAAGGCAGCACTGTTGGTACGGCTATATTTCATTTTTATGCGTTGCAAAATCAGCACGACGACAAGGCGTTGCTACCGCCATGCTGCAATATGCCATTTCCACTGCCCAACACCACGGTATACCTAATTTATCATGTATTATATATATATGAATGTTGAATGAAATCGCATGAGACAGTTTACAGTTATATATATACAGGTATTAACAGGCTATTTTTACATGTCGATAACGATAACGAAGCTGCTCTCAGATTGTATGAGAAGATGGGATTTAAGGTATGTATATATATATATATATATATATATATAATAGATCATCTATTGATTGATTTAATTAATTCCTATGCACAGGTTGTTGAAGCTGCAAACTATGAATTGTGTTCTGGTGAACCCTTGTTGCTGTGTTTTGAAGCTTGTTAAAGCTAACCAAGCTAGCTAGGCATTCAAATTTGATAAATATCCATCCATCGATCGATCTTCTTCTTCTTCTTCTTCTTCTTCTTCTTCTTCTTCTTCTTCTTCTTCTTCTTCTTCTTCTTCTTCTTTAATTTCTTTCTTGATCGGTCTCACTACACTACAAATGATCATAATAATAAAATAAACTTCTTCTTTAATTTCTTTTTGTTTTGTGATGTGCCAAATAGCTAGTACGTGCTCAACACACACACACATATGACATATGTGAGTGTATGTATATGTGAGGTTTTCAATGTGGCATTAATTATATGAGCTGTGCACACCACCTTATAATGTGCGCCTAAATGCGACCGGACCTTAGGGTGTGAACGTTACGCGTGTCTATCATTTTTTTTTGATGAATTTTTTTTTTTTGATTTTTTTTTTGTTCCCAAAAATTTTATACGCCAAAATAAAATTAGCGACCCTAAAATTAAAGTAGATCACAATCAAATAAATTAATATATAGAAGAAATAATAAAATATATACATAATATAATGCTATACTCAATTTTGCCTTTTATTTTGTTAGTTGACAACTCATATCCATGAATAAATTTTCATTCATTATGCCTAATAAAATAAATAGCACAGTTAGTTTGCTTGAAAGACATTACAAACATAATTATAGTCTTTTATAATTTTAGGCACAATGTAAAAAATTAAGAAAAAAAAGACACATTCGTTAAACACATTTAAGAAAATTATTGTAATAAATACATTTTCATCTTCGCTTCATACTATTTGAAGTGAATAGGACATCATCAAGGGAGAGTTATCACGGCTTGAGCAACATTTCCATAATTCGATTAATATTTCGTTATCATCTCTTTTATTTGTAGAGAACATCTCAAACTCTATCTTTAAATTCGTATCATTTTACATCTCCTCACACATGTATATGGATATATTATATATTACTATTATTGTACAACGTTAGTCTATACACTGTGGAATCAAAAATAGGTGATTTTTTTAGGAAAAATAACCAGTTTGGTACTTATTGTTTAACCTCTTATCAATTTTAGTATCGTTTCTCAAAGTTGAGGGACGAAAATTGAAAATTAAAAAAAATATATATTTTTAAAAATAAAAAATGTGTTTTCAAAATAAAAAATATATATTTAAAATAAAATCAAATTATATATTTTTAAAAAAAATTAAAATTACATAAATTTTTAAAAATTAAATTAAATATTTTTTTAGAAAATTAAATCATATATATTTTTTTAAAATTTAGAAATAAAATTATAATTTTTTAAAATTAAAAATACAATTTTCTTAAAAAATATAAAATTATAATTTTATAAAAATTTGAAAATATATATATATATATATATTTTAAAATTAAATATATTTTTTTCAATAAAATTAAAATAATAACTTTTAAAAATAATTATATATATTTAAAATAAATTAAATTTTATTAATTTTTGAAAAATTAATATTATATAATATTTTTACATTTAATTTTGGTCCTTCAACTTCAAAAAATTATAAAAATGATCTAAATGACCCCCCATAAAATAAGTATTGTTTGGGTATTATTTTGATTGAAACAATACGTAGCGTACCAAAAGTGATAAGATGTCAAATATAAGGTGATGAGAGGTGTTTTATCAGAACATTTTGAGGTTTAAATGAAGTTAATTGAATATTTTTACATGTGTTTTAACCCAAATTGCTATTTTAACCTTCCGGTTTGGAAGTTTTGTTTCTTGTTTGAGTTTTATAGGAAATGATGGATGAATAAATGAATTTTTGAGTTATTCAATACCATGGGAAGATAGATGATCGAATTGGGAGCACACTACAAGTTGAATCACCTCAATCGAACAAGAAACGAGAGAGAACAAAGTAAAACCATGAGAGGTGTCGGAGCAGGGGCGGAGGCGCGACCCGAGCGCGACCCAAGTGCTCACTCGCGTCGTTTGGCGTGACCCAACCAGCTCAAAGCACGGCGCGACCCGTACACTGGAGCGGCGCAAGTAGACATCGACACAGAGACCCGGAGGTCGCGCCCCGTGCACTAAATTCCCGATTTTTTCATCTTTTTTCCCCATTATTGATTTTCTTTTAATTCTTTTATTCTCCCACTATATAAACCAACCCAATTCAAAATTAGGTCATTTCACTCCACCTTTAGCCACGTTTAGAGAGAGAATACTTGAAGAAGAAGAGAAGAGAAAAGGAATTGAAGATTGGGCAAGAAGAACAAAGTTGAGGTAAGATTTGAAGGCCAAAATATCTCGACAATCCGCTCTCTGTTCTCCCATGACATTGCTAAACACATCCTGTCTATCCCCGTGAGCACTAATTATGGTGACGATTGTCTGCAATGGATTTACACCAAAAACGATTGTTTCTCTGTAAGACAGGTTATTGGATTGCGAAGAAGCTCAAAGATGCCTTGTCATCAAATCCCTCTTCGTCCTCCAATAACCCAGCTTTGTGGAAATGGCTATGGTCCCTATCTGTCCCACCCAAAGTTAGAATCTTTTTGTGGAGATGCATGCGTGGAATCCCGCAAACTAAAACCAAACTGGGGAGGAGAAGTATGCTTCTTGATCCCATTTGTCCTAGATGTGGACAATTTGAAGAAACCTTGGAACATGCCCTTCATGATTGTGCTTGGAGCTCCTTCTGTTGGCAAAGTTGTGTCCTCTGTCTCCAGATTCCGACTCAGACCCCTGCTGTCTTGATTCTAGATTGGATTTTGCATGTCATGAAAGACAAAAGCTCTGAGTTCATTGAGATCTTCTCTATGCTTTTGTGGTTTGTGTGGAAGGCCCGGAATGCCTTTGTGTTTCGCCAATTCTCATGGACGCATCAACACTGCTTCTCCTCAGCTCTCTCCCTCATGAATGAATTTCAAGCTAACAATATCAGTCGTCCTCCTCCCTTTTCAAACTGGCAGATTGCCCTCCACGGGCCACACCACTTTTGTGATTGGATCAAACTTCAAACTGATACTTCCCTTGGGTCTAATGGGGACACAGGCCTTGGAGGAGTTTTCTGGAATCACTCTGGTACCATGATCAAAGCGTTCGCCTCCCCTTTGGCCTTCTACTCCGAGGTTGATATTGCTGAAGCTCAAGCGTGTCTTAAAGGTCTTCTAATGGCTAAGCAAATGGGCATTCTCAAAATTTTGGTTGAGCTTGATAACCAAGGATTGGTCTACATGCTCCAAAATGCAACTATTCCCCGAAGTGGAGTGGGAACTATCATCTCTGACATTCTCTTTACCTCCAAAACATTCCAGGAGATCTCATTTTCATGGATTAATCGATGTTTGAATGCCACTGTCCATAAATTTGCTGGATATGCTCGCCAGTCCTCTTTTATTGTTGATTCTGTTTTTTCGCTCCCTGTTGAGCTTCAATGTTTTGTAGCATCTTCTGATGCCTTCTCTTATTAATCAAGTTCCTCTTCTCAAAAAAAAAATAAAAAAAATTGAAGGTCTACGATAATTCAAAGATGAGAGATTTATTTTAATTAAGGTTCAACACACACACACACATATATATTCAAAGATTATAATTAAAATGTTAAATATATGCGTGAAGTTATAATTGATCAGTTAGTATGGAGATCAGAGTATAGTAATTACAAACTTGTTAGGATACCCGCCTAATGTACATGCAAATTATGGACCTTAATAACGAGCAGAGATCCTCTAGTCTCAACTTTGTGTGTTAATCGTGTACCAACATTAAAATTATATATTGTCAATAATATTTTTTATAAATCAAAATTTATTATATTATAACTAATTATAATTAATATTTATTGCTAAAAATTGAAATTTTAAAAAATTATATACCTTTGGAATAATCAATCCCAAAAATCAATTATATTAACTAAAACATCAAAATTAAATATTAAAAAATAATTATAAACTCTAATTGGGTGGAATAAATCCTAAAAAATTAAAATTATACTAAACCTAAAGAAATTAAAATTGAAGAAAAAAAATAAAAAAACGTAATAATTTTGAGGTTTGGTGCACGGTTAATTAGCACACACAAGTTGGGATCTCAAGTGCTAATTAACTCGTTATGACATACATAATTTATTATTTTACGTAAACAAAGCTTTGCAATGGTTTTTTTTTTTTTCTTTTCTTTTTTTTTTTTTTTTTTTGAGGGATTTGGCAGGGATCTTTAATTTGTTAGTCAAATGGTAAATATATTATAAAATTTTTTAAGGACCTAAAAATGTTCCATTGCACCTTAGTTATATAAACAAGACATCAATTCATTTTGCACATAACAAGAAACAAACGTGGGGCTGTTTTTCTTTTAACAACTCATTGCACTAATTAAATGGTCTCTTCACTTTTTACATATGCAGCAAATTAAATACGAAAATTAATCGTTAATTTTATCAGTCCAAATTTTTTGATGCACTTATTGGTGTTGCACTTAATGTTTCACTATTAAATTTATAATTTTAATAATATTTATTATAAATTAAAATTTAATTATAACATTGATAATTATAGGCAATATTTATAAAAAAAATGAATTAATAAAATTATAAAATAACCATTTTAATAAATTATTGATTGAAAATTAAATATTAAATACTAAATATAATTAAAAACTCTGGATGGGTGAACCCTAATAAATAATTTTAAAACTAAACTAAATCACAAAAATAAAAATAAAAAAATGAGGGAAAAAATATGCAGAGAGAGAAGACTCACTTTGTCGCCTTTACCTCCGAACTTGGTAGAGTAATTTGAATCACGCGCGCTTTTAAATTTGATGGAGTCGATAACTCCGCCATGGCGTATGATAATCTCTGAGAGAGAGAGAGAGAGAGAGAGAGAGAGAGAGAGAGGTGGAAATTTGAATTATATTACTGTATCGGATTGGATTAGATACTAGGGTTGCATGCCTCTATATCAGCATGTGTTGATTTCAGTGTAGAACTATATCAAATATTGAAGGCTTACAAGAGAATTTGAGCTTCTTGAACAGTACATAAATAGAATTAATATTTATTTTAGTTGTTTGTTATTTCATCAAAACTTCTAATCAATTGTTTTCCCAACGGGTTTGCCCGAATAACAAGAATTTTTATTGTTTATCTTTATATTTGGTTAAATATTGAAAAATTTAAATTTGATGTAATTTAATTGGAGGACTAAAAATATAATTGGTGAAACTTAAATAATTTATTCAATTAATTAGTGATGGGTTATATCATATTTATTGTTATTTTGTTAAAATTAGAAGTTTAAACGACACGAATTAACAAATTTATGAATATTAATATTTTTTCATAAACTTTCTAGCCCGATGGGTTAGCCCGAAAACCGAAGGTTGGGGTTATGGATATAATTTTAAGCCCAAATAAAATCTAATCCGAATTAGTCCAAACTAAATAGTCCGACAACGTGATAGAGCTGACGCGAAACCAATCGGGCTGCCCAATTGACGTCCTTACCTATGACATACTATGTTACATCTTCTATGTCAAATTTATATATTTTTTTAAAAAAATCTATTTCAGTTTATATGATTTTTAACTTCAAATTTTTATATAGGGTGCATCCAGCTAGAATTAGAATGTACTACGAAAATTAAAAACAAAATTATAGCACAAAATATGTAACACGAGTTGACACAGAGGAACTGATATGGGAATCAATCCCTACCATTTAATCAACTTCAATTTTTGATTAATCACCATATTATATTGCACGTTTGGTTTAATCTCATATTCAATTTTTCATATTTCAGTTTAATTTATGGTTCATCACACTCATGTAGGGTTTATTATAGTTGTTCGGTGTTTTATTTCAGTAAAAAAAAAAAAACCAACTCACAAGTGTACTAGTAATTTATGGTAAATGATTATGAGCAAGTATCGTATCCATTGAGACTGAATTTATATTGAAACTAAGTACTCAATTTGCACGTTTCATTTTATTTAGAAAATCATTAGAACTTTGGTTTTAAATAATTAAATAAAATAAATAAACACACGAAAGCCATCACAAATGATACTGAAGAAAATCAAGATAGGAGTGGGTTCCATGGTTTGTTTTCATTCAAATGAATTCATGCAAACAATTAATCAATAAAACAATTTTAATTCTAGTATTTACAAGAGCAGTCACAAATACAATTATAATATCTCTCTCGATTAACTTATAAGAGGAAATTAGATTGCAAATATCACATCTCGGTCTCAAATCAACAATTAAATTTCTTAATAGCACAAAAGACTGGTTTCTCTTCATAATATCTACAAATCACTCGATCTAGCTAGTAAAAATCATATCATGCAATCTTGTATTGCATTCATTTATATGATCATCTTCTCTTGAACTCAAGTAAATTAACTATAATGCAATAACTATTGGCCAAATAATTGTGCATGAATCATTCAAAACAAGATGCACAAATAAATAAAGTAAATGAACAAAATCAATTAATTATTAAAACGTGAAATCCAAGTAATTACTCATAATCTTATAATCACAAAATGATTAGCTACTCATATCTCTTTCAAAATCAAAAGAAATTAAATAAAATATTATAGTATATAAAACAAGAAAGAAATTAAGGAAGCTATGGTATGTAAAACATATGCCCAAATTCGTGCAAACTTCTTCAATCTCATGTCGTCTGTTCTATCTTTAATCTTAGCGCCGTGCTAATTGTCTCCGCTAAGTACACTTGACCACTTCTTTTTACACAATACTCCTAACTCGATTCTCTAACTTCTTAAAGCTCTCACCAAGCTCAATTTCATTCACAGTATATTTGGCAATAAAATCATTCACAATGATAAAAAAGTGACATCATATAAAATATGAAAAATAAAGTGTAACTTGTCAATTTATGAATGCATTGCTCACCAACCAAAATCACAGCATTATTTGGGACTTAGTCATACATAAAATAGTCAAAATACCCAAACTCCAAAAATAAGTGAAAACTGAATAAACTGAAATAGAGACACGAGTAAATCCTATAAAATACAAAACAAAACAACGCAGTTACTAATGTAAAATCACAGTTTATCACATTATAAATTGAATTGCAGATTTTGATATGTGTTTCCATTCTTAGTTTGTTAGTTTCAATGCTGCATGGGTGTGTGTGTGTGTGTGTGTGTGAGAGAGAGAGAGAGAGAGAGAGAGAGAGAGAGAGAGAGCTGGAAATTTGAATTATATTACCGTATCGGATTGGATTAGATACTAGGGTTGCATGCCTCTATATCAGCATGTGTTGATTTCAGTGTAGAACTATATCAAATATTGAAGGCTTACAAGAGAATTTGAGCTTCTTGAACAGTACATAAAAATAGAATTAATTCTAAAAGTATATGCTCTCTTTGCTTCTCGTTGGTTACTCGATTTATTTTTGAGTGGGAATGCATCCTCTATTTATATAGAGATGTGAGCTAGGCTAGTGATTGTCGGGTGAATTGCATGTGACTTTTACAATAGATGGAGGTGCTAGGTCCATTCCATCTTGTCCATGTCTTCTGTTTTACGAGAGGGCTTGGGCGGTCGTCTTTAGTTTTTTCATAAACTTTCTAGCCCGACATGGATTAGCTCGAAAACCGAAGATTAGGGTTATGGATAATAATTTTCAACTCAAATAAAATATATTCTGAATTAGTCCAAACTAAATAGCCCGACAACGTGATAGAGCTGACGCGAGATCAATCGGGTTGCCCAATTGACCTCCTTACCTATGACATTCTATGTTACATCTTCTATGTCAAATTTATATATTTTTTTAATTTTTTTTATTTCAATTTATATGATTTTTAACTTCAAATTTTTATATAGGATTCATCCCGCTCCAATTAGAATGTACTACCAAAATTTTAAAAAAAATTATGGCACAAAATATGTAACACGAGTTGATACAGAGGAACTGATATGGGAATCAATCCCTACCATTTAATCAACCTCAATTTTCGATTAATCACCATATTATGTTGCACATTTGGTTTAATCTCATTTTCAATTTCTCATATTTTAGTTTAATTTATAGTTCATCACACTCAAGTAGGGTTTATTATAGTTATTCGCTGTTTTGTTTCAGTAAAAAAAAAAAAACAATTCACATGTGTACTGAGTAATTTATGGTAAATGATGATGAGCAAGTATTGTATATATCCATTGAGACTGAATTTATATTGCAACTAAGTACTCAATTTGCATGTTTCATTTTATTTAGAAAATCATATGAACTTTGGTTTTAAATAATTAAATAAAATAAATAAACACACGAAAGGAGTGGGTTCCATGGTTTGTTTTCATTCAAATGAGTTCATGCAAACAATTAATCAATAAAACAATTTTAATTCTAGTATTTACAAGAATAGTCACAAATACAATTATAATATCTCTCTCCGTTAAGTTATAAGAGGAAATTAGATTGCAAATATCACATCTCGGTCTCAAATCAATAATTAAATTTCTTAATAGCACAAAAGACTGATTTCTCTTCATAATATCTACAAATCACTCGATCTAGATAGTAAAAATCATATCATGCAATCTTGTATTGCATTCATTTATATGATCATCTTCTCTTGAACTCAAGTAAATTAACTATAATACAATAACTATTGGCCAAATAATCGTGCATGAATCATTCAAAACAAGATGCACAAATAAATAAAGTAAATGAACAAAGTCAATTAATTATAAAAACGTGAAATCCAAGTAATTACTCATAATCTTATAATCACAAAATGATTAGCTACTCATATCTCTTTCAAAATCAAAAGAAATTAAATAAAACATTATAGTATATAAAACAAGAAAGAAATTAAGGAAGCTATGGTATGTAAAACATATGCCCAAATCTGTGCAAACTTCTTCAATCTCATGTCGTTTGTTCTATCTTTAATCTTAGCGCCGTGCTAATTCTTTTTACACTATACTCCTAACTCGATTCTCTAACTTCTTAAAGCTCTCACCAAGCTCAATTTCATATCACAGTATATTTGGTAATAAAATCATTCACAATGATAAAAAAGTGACATCGTATAAAATATGAAAAATAAAGTGTAATTTGTCAATTTATGAATGCATTGCTCACCAACCAAAATCACAGCATTATTTGGGACTTAATCATACATAAAATAGTCAAAATACCCAAACTCTAAAAATAAGTGAAAACGGAATAAACTGAAATAGAGACACGAGTAAATCCTATAAAATACAAAACTAAACAACACAGTTACTAGTGTAAAATCACAGTTTATCACATTATAAATTGAATTGCAAATATGTACTGAAAATTAATTAAAAATTGAAGTTAGAAATAAAAGCAAAACATCCCAAGGTTTTCTGTTTATTCATTATAAAATTTTGGGAAAGCAACTATCAATACGAAGATACAAATATATATTACACATATATATACTTTCCCTACATATTACAATCGAAATATTTAAAATATAATCCATATGTATATGTTTGTAAGTGGGAAAAGGGTAATAATGAAAAGTGTCACAAATCTCAAGGTAGAAAGAAGAATATGCTAACCATTTATTTGGTCAGTACCTATATATACATGACAGTAGTGTGTGTAAATATAATTATATTTGAATTCTATAGCACAAGGCAGCTACTGATTGGGAAAAATGGCTTCAATTAATCCATCCATTTGCATTCTATTAATCCTTACTTTCGCCTCAGGTAAATTAATACATGTTTTTCTTTTTTTATTTTTTTTTAAAATATAACATTTGATCAATTTTATGACCTGAAAATCTTACGTAATTGAGTGTATTTTAAGATTTTTTGATTGAATGATCTTTTTACGTTGTTGGGGACATAATAATATTAAAACACAATCAATTACATACGGATTTCAGGCCGGAATTTGATCAAATGTTAAATTTGCATAACTTTTGACAAAGTGAGTATTGTTTCGTTAATTTTGAAAAAATAAATTATTTTTGAAACTAAAGCCCAACATAATTTAATAAGTCGATTTCTACGATTGTTTTCTTGGTATCCAATACATATACATATATCGCCGAGGGGTAATTAATTTTAATGAATATATATATATATATATATATGTATATATTGGTGCAGTAGCTGAATTGGGAATTGCTAAAAGATGCCAAAGTGGATATGGTTTTTGTGGTGAAAAAAATTGTTGTGGGGGAGGAGTTTGTGGTGAACCATGTTGCAAATATAAGTGCCTTTCGGATCATGCAAATGCTAACCCTCAAGCGGGCTGTGATAAAGTTGGTGCAATCAAATTGTGCGTCTGCGAATTTGATTGTTGAATATCATTAATTTGCTACTCCTCCTCTTTTTTCCCAACAATTATATTTTATTATTCTATCAATAAATAAAACCACACTAAGTTATTACTGTATGTATATTGGTGTCTCGTTTATATATATATATATATATATATATATATATAGATTGGATCGAGTTTATTATTGTTGCTTTACGTGATTGTGGGATATGGTTAATTGATTGGAAAACAAATTAAAAGAAAATTATTATATTGGAATATATATATATATATATATATATATATATAAATTGACAACTTATTTTTTTTCTTTAAATGATCATCAATGTAAAAATTCAACATCGTATACACATATATACAACCATTAGTTTATCGTACGTGTTCGATTTGTAATCCACATGTACAACTATTTTCGACTACCTAAACGACGTCGTTATATAGATTTACTATATACAATAAGATTCTCCATCAATTTCATCTCTATAAAACATCGTTTTATGCCAGAATAATATTGGGGATGTTACAATTGTAAAAATATTAAAGGTTGTGATATGCATTGCAAACTTTTAAACGTTGTGTGAAAATTGTAAAATGGTATAAACGTTGTGTTAAATTTTACAATTAACCCTTAATTTAAACGGAATAATGTGAGAGAAGTCGCTCACTAGTTATCTATATTTCTTAATGACAAATGCTTTTATGTAATGGTCTAAATGATCACATTCCATTAGACGGGTCAAATATCTCACACGCCTAACCACTTTTTTTTTTCAAATTATTATTTTGTCTTGAGTACAATGCATGCGCCCGCATGTTAATTATATTCATTTTAACTTTAGGGTTTACTAATTCAATTTTAGAATGTACATTTATTTCAAAAATATTAATCATGAATCATAGTGCACGAGTCCACGCATTAGTGTCGAATGAGTGCACAGCGTGAGACGCGGGATAAAAAAAATAAATATATATATTTGTAAATGGAAAAATGGGAGGGGAGACCATTGAAAAAGAAGAATTAAAAAGAGAAGAAATAATGAAAAGGAGGATCATCTTCTGCGTCAAATAAAACTCATCTAAGGAATTGAGATCCGGTGATCAGTCTAATAGGAGACTAGCCCGTATATATTTCATGTCACTATTGATCTTCCATATCTTTAAAGGTATGCAAAATCAAAAAATATAATGGTATCGAATTTATGATTGAGACATTTCGTATACTTAAACTTGTATCGAATAATGTATATGCAAAATCAAAAAATATAATGGGATCCCAAATGTTTTTACTTTTGATAACTATCCGTAATCGCTAATTATAGATATGCTCTAAGTCTCTTAATAAACTCGATAATATTTGGTCCAATCTAATTTCATGTATTATGATTTATGAGTCATATTTTTATTTTTATTTTTTGTTAGGGAAAATTTTATAAAGATGTTTTAACCACAAAATATTATATCTAACAAGTTGACTCAACACCAAAGCCGTATTACTTCGACAATATGATGTAATTAGAATTATCCAATTATTCCTCTTCTTTAGTGCTTTTTTTTCATCCTTTTATCCAATTATTTCATTTAAATTTTACTTCCTTTTATCGAATTTATATGTTAGATATTGTCCTACAACTAAATAATATTATTATAGAACATTTCAATATGATAGTTTATATTTTAATTAAATTTTAATATATTTTATTCAACATATTATAATAGTGAAAAGTCTTTGCTCACAACAATTACAATATATTAATGTTTGAGCTTGAATAGTTTTCGTAACAAAATTATATTGAATAATTTCAAAATTTTGGTACTCATAATTTTAAGTTTGTGATTAAAAAGTAATACAAGCTGTAAGGACTATAAAAATAATAATTAGTTCTTCATAGCTATTATGATATTATGAGTCTGCAAAACTTTCAAATTATACAAATAATATAATAAATGCACAATGAAAATATATAAGATAAAAATTTATTTCATACAACAACAACAACAACAACAACAACAACAATAATAATAATAATAATAATAATAATAATAATAATAATAATAATAATAATTATTATTATTATTATTATTATTATTATTATTATAATTCACTCAAAATATGTTCCACATCTTTATTTATTATAACATATAAAATATATTAATCATCTTACTATGATTTTATATGTTTTATTTCTATGTTTATTTTTAAAAAAATAAAATATCATAAATAACACAATAATTACTTGTCTCGATATTTCTCTTTCTAATGTTGTTCATTTACAAAAATGAAAGATGTAATTATGTTGCTGCTTTTTTAGAAAAATTCAATTTTTTGTCATGGTAATATTTCTATTTTTTTATGAATTACAAATCAATGAGTTTCAAAATCATAATAAGTAATGGTGACGATGTTGATAACACTTTTATTAAAAATATTGTATATGATAAGTATTACAAAATTTATAATGAAATTCCATAATTGTGTAATTTTTTTATTGTAATGTACTTTCATATATAATTTGACTATTTTTATATGACACTCTTTAAATTTTAAAGTATATTCATTTAATTAGTATATATATGGGTTAAGGGCCAAATAGGCCCCTATACTTATTTGGGGAGAACAAATAGTCCCTCGAACTATTTTTTGTCTCGATTGAGCCCCTGAATTTTTATTGAGGGCTCAATCAAGCCCCTCCGTCACACTCCTCACTAACGGCCGTTAGTCTTGATTCAAAACGACGTCGTTTTGATTCTGCCCCAAAAAAAATTAAATATATTTTTTAAATTTCTTGCTTTTACAATTTTCTTTTCCTTTTTTATTTTTTATGTTCTTTCATGTTCTTCCATCAAAATCCCAACCAACAAAAAGAAATCAAAAACACAAAACCCCACAAATTCAAGGTCGTGATCTGCAGCAAAAATTTGGGGGAAAAAAACTCCAATCAATCGATCAGCATCCATTTCCTAAACCAAATGCGCCGGAGAGCTGATTCTTCTCAGCAGAAAATGTCATCAAAACGGGCAGCTCTGAAAGCTCCTTAGGCAGAACTCCAGAGAGAGAATTGAATGAGAGCAGCAACACTCTCAAGTTTCTGCATTTCCCTATCTTCGAGGGTATGCTTCCATTAAGCTCCGCGTAGATAAGATTGAATACCGTCAAATTTTGCAATTCTCGGATATTCCTTGGAATTGAACACTGTAGCGGATTGTAGGAGAGATCGAGTTTGCTCAATGACTCAAGTTTTGATAACGTTTCCGGGAGAGGGTCGTTGAACGAACACGACGGAGAAGAGAGAATTTCGAGATTGGACAGTTGGCCGATCTCCGGTAGAAACTCTCCGGACAAATGGATTTGTGGGGTTTTGTGTTTTTGATTGGTCATCTTCTCGATTGATCGGAGTTTTTTCCCCCAAATTTTTGCTGCAAATTGTGTTTTTGATTTCTTTTTGTTGGTTGGGATTTTGATTGAAAAACATGAAAAAACAGAAAAAATAAAAAAGGAAAAGAAAATTGTAAAACACAAGAAATTTTAAAAAAAATATTTAATTTTTTTTTAGCAGAATCAAAACGGCGTCGTTTTGACCAAACCCTAACGTCCGTTAGTGAGGGGTGTAACGAAGGGGCTTGATTGAGCCCTCAATAAAAATTTAGGGGCTCAATCGAGACAAAAAATAGTTCGAGGGGCTATTTGTTCCCCCCAAATAAGTACAGGGGCCTATTTGACCCTTAACCCTATATATATTTATCTATACATATATAAAGGGTTAAGGGCCAAATAGGCCCCTGTACTTATTTGGGGGGAACAAATAGGCCCTCGAATTATTTTTTGTCTCGATTGAGCCCCTGAATTTTTATTGAGGGCTCAATCAAGCCCCTCCGTCACACCCCCCACTAACGGCCGTTTGTGAACAAACAAAACGACGTCGTTTTGTATTTGCAAAAAAAAAATTAAATGACCCAAATCAATTAAACTCGTCTCTCTCTACCCCTTCTCTCTCTCTCTCTCTCTCTCTCTCTATCCACCATGGAAGTACAGCTCGAGAATCACGGATCCCTAAAACTCATATCATAAATCTGGAAATAATCTGGGAATTCAGGCAGCAATGTGAGTAAATAATCATGAGGCAATCCCAAGTCGTATTTGAACATATCAATCAAATGCAGAAAGCTTTCCAGATCGCGCGATCATCAAGAGCTTCGCTAACCTCCGGACAACGTCGTTCTGGTAACGCGACATATTGAGCTGTAGAATTTCATCGTAGTGGATGGAGAGAGCTTTGGGGATGATCTTTACGTGGGAGGAGGGATTAGTTCTGTTTGGCGGTAGGAAGATTTTAAAAATGAAAGGGTAACTCTTGATGAATTTCTCGGCCATGGTGGGGAGGCGGAGATGGGGTTTTAGAGGAGAGATGGTGCAGAGCAACAGAGATTGGGATGGCTGAGAGAAGATGAGGTTTTTAAGAGATAGCAAGGATTTTAGGTTTTTTTCTCTCTGTACGGCGGCGTCAAGGTAAGGGTCACGGACCCATTTGATTCTGGCGTTTGTGAAGCTACGTATGTGATGGCGGTGGTGGTGGCGCGGTGGCTGTGAAGTGGAGGAGGTGATTCTCAAGCTGTACTTCCATGGTGGATATATATATATATATATATATATATATATATATATATAGATAGAGAGAGAGAGAGAGAGAGAGAGAGAGAGAGAGAGAGGCGGGTTTAATTGATTTGGGTCATTTAATTTTTTTTATTTTTTTTTGCAAATACAAAACGACGTCGTTTTGTATAAAACGACGTCGTTTTATTTGTTCACAAACGTCCGTTAGTTAGGGGTGTGACGGAAGGGCTTGATTGAGCCCTCAATAAAAGTTCAGGGGCTCAATCGAGATAAAAAATAGTTCGAGGGCCTATTTGTTCCCCCCAAATAAGTACAGGGGCCTATTTGGCCCTTAACCCCATATATAAATATATAATTAAACGTGTACGTGTATCGTATGGAAGATACACTAATTAAGTCTTATAAAAGAGTCGGAAAATCATAATGATGTTATTATTGTATATAAAGTCATCAATACATATATTAAGGCAAAATCGTGTAATAGACAACAGTTAGGTGTACATCATTGTCTATTACATGTTGTGCCTTAGACCACATTTTTTGAATAATAGACAAATTTTTTGAAATAATAGACAATAGTAGTGACATTTATTGTTGTAATTTTTTTTTTAATTTTTTTGCATTTTCTGCTACGGTTTAGATTAGAACCGTTGTATTTTAAGAAATTTTCGCAATCTTATTTATTATTATTTTTACTTGAAGATTTAATATTTGTAACATTTTTTATTTTATTTTTTTATGCATAGATGGATGATTTGTAGTACTCTACATTTGTCGCCTAAAAAAATTGCTTTCATTTGTATTGCAATATAATAATAATAATAATAATAATAATAATAATAATAATTTGCAATAATTTGTTATTTTTTCTATTTCAATTCATCATTTAAAATAATTAAATAACTATATTTATTTATACATGTCATATATTCAAAGAAGCCAAATGTTCTATAATCGTGGACAATTATACATTATTATTTATAAAATCATGACATTATAAATATTCCAATTTGATCTTTCTAATGTGGATTTTCATTTAGCTCCTAAAATTTAATTTTCTTTTTGTTTGTCGTAACTATACAAAATTGATCTTTTTGTCTAATTAATTAACACACTTGCATATCATTTTATTAATTTTTAAAAATTGAACACAATATATAAAATTAAAAATATAATCATAATATCACATATTTAAAAAAATAATAATTATTTGTGTATCACATAAGAGAAGTACCAGTAAACTAATAAAATGAAAGAAGAGAATAAATATTATTTAGAGCAATGACCCAACTCAGTCAATTCTTATATCCAGGCCGGCAGCCCTTACACTACCTATTGATGGCTTTTAGTGTCAACACGCCAAATTTTTTATTAACTATTTATGACGTGATTGATATGGTGAAATAAAATTAAATAGAATGATCATTCTTATGTTCACATTTTCATTCTATCGATTGATATGGTTTAAAATTGGGAATCATTATTTTTGATAGAATCCATATTCTCAAAGAAAGGGTTCTACCCACTCCATGAGTTTAGCTATTTCCGATGACCAAAAAAATTAATATACGGTATATTTATACATAATCATTCTTGTAATATTATTTTAGCATATTTAGCAAAATGAATCAAATTAAATAATTATTTATTTTCAAAATATAATTTGTGTTAAAATCAATTTTGATAGTTTTTATAACTTTGTTGAAGAAAAATGAAAGTGATGCTGAAATAAATATACCATAAAAATATGTTATAATACAATATAGAATATTTAAATATTTGATATAATTTAATATATTCAAATTAAAATTTGAAATGTTAAAGTGTTTTTCCATGAAGTAAAAATATTTTTATTAACTTATACAAATTATTACATATTCATTAATTAAATATTTTAGAATAAAGGTTCTCCATAAAATAAATAAATTACCATTTGCTAAAAAAATTAGAAAAAATCATATACTAAAAAAGAAAAATGGCGTTTAGAAATATGAAAGATAAATTGAGGCATGTGTTGATATTTATTAGCTATTACGTACACTTTATTCAATTATAAGAAAATTTTAAAGTACCTAAAATATTCATTATATAAGATAAAAAAAATTGATATTTCATTCCGTAGACATACCAATATAATCATAAGAATCGTTATTTCATTTAGACCCTCATTTCATTCTTAAGTTTATTTCATTCATTCTTAATTTCATTCTATCATACCAATCACCTTCTTAGAATATTATACAATGCTTTAATATTGTTGAGTCTCAAGAAATATACATTTGAGGTGGTCGGAGAAAACAAATATTATCGTCAGTTTTTTTTTAATCCCTGTTCTGAAAAAAAGAAAAAAGAAAAAGGAAAATCGAATTAGTTGATTGCATTGAGAAAATAATATTGGGCTTATAGTATATATTATTTTGAAATCAGATAGCTTTTTTATATAAAAAGATAATAAATGAAAAATCATAAAATAAGTGGATTTAATAACAAGATTTTCTCTCTCGTTCCTTCCTGGAGAACGGTTTTAATTTTAATTGATGGCTACTTTCATTAAAAAACAAAATAAAATAAAAAATAGATTTTAAATTTGAAGTTATATTTGGACATTTTTCCTGTTGTATATCTCTTTAATTAATTCTTCGAGGCAAGGCAATCCCCGTTTTGGCTGCTTGATTCTCATCGTTACTCTTATATTTCATTTTATTCAGATGGAATAAATTATAATAAATTTGTACCACGGTGATATTATGATAATTTTTTATTAGCATTGAATACATTATGCTAATATATTCTAATTGCTTCGTTAGTATACATTATCGAAGCACTAGTGAAAGCATTTACAATCTACGTATATATACGTAAAAATTTATCTTTTATATTTTTTGTTCATATTTTTCATCTAAACATAGCCTAGTTTCCTACATCTTAAATGAAAGAGTACGGATAGAGCTTTAGTTTGATATGTTTTTTTTTTTGCGTCAATTGAATTTAAAATGAACAAGTTATGATCGTTTAAAGTTTTTAATTAACATTTTTTTAAATAACATATATTATCAAATTTAAAGATTTGGACAAAAATAACATTCTTTCCTTTATTTTTCTATGTGTTATTTACGAAATTGTCCTCACATATTATATTATATTAAATCTCAACCATTAGATAACACACTAGGAAAAAAAAATCTTATTTGATCATATACATTCCCTATAGAATTGCTAGGTCGTCTTCAATTCTTATTTCAATAATTTTGGCATTACTATATGTTGCACTGTCGCTGGAGTTGAACCCGAAATCGGGATGCAATCTTTTGCTACACTATGTGCAATATTTGGTGCTACAGAATTAAACTTATTATTTTTTCTTCAATTTGAATTTATTATGTTATATTTTAATTTTACAGTTATTATTTAGGGTTCATCCTACCTAATTTGGGTATATAATTAATTTTTCATTAATAAATTTTATTTTCTAATTAATAATTACTTATTTAGTAAAAAAATAATTATATACCCTAATTGGGTAGGATGAACTAAACTTATTATTTTTTCTTCAATTTGAATTTATTATATTTTATTTTAATTTTACACTTATTATTTAGTGTTCATCCTACCTAATTAGGGTATATAATTAATTTTTCATTAATAAATTTTATTTTATAATTAATAATTAATTATTTAGTAAAAAAAAATTATATACCCTAATTGAGTAGGATGAAACTTAATTAATAAGTATAGAATTAAAGTAAAGCATAATAAATTAAAATTGAATTTAAAAATTAAAAAAAATTTAATAAATTTAATTATATAGCACAGAATGTAGTGGCGCATTTCATCCCCCTAAAGTAAACTTTATAAGCTACATACCTGCATGCGCTGATTAATAATGAATAATTAAGCTAGTGTAGTAGGTTTCGGTGTGATTCCATGTATCTATATGGGCTCAAAAGAAATATGATATATATATATATATATATATAAGTCAATGTTATATTAAAAGTGTCCTAGCCTGCAATCAATAAGATGATTAAAATAAAATAAAAAATAGCTTCAAAGCAACTGATACGTACTAGGCATGCAATTATATATATATATATATATATATATATATATATATTAAACAAATTCATGTCACATTATTTCCTTATTCAAATTTGCATTATTAGCTGATTTATTATTTATTATTTAAAATTAGTTAATTAAAGTGTATTTATTATAGCCTTATAGGTATGGTACGGTGTCAAGTAAGGCCAATCCTAATTAATTGTTCATGAAGCTTCTTTTAACGTTTAATTTTAATTTTTGTTACGTTGTGAATCGGACTCCAAAGTACTACTGTTTTTTTATATACTATAAATTATAAAAAATATTATATAAAATAAATTTTATTTATTTGATAAATTTATCATTGTTCTATTTCAAAAATTTTAGAAGAAAATAAGTTTTTTTATTGAATACTTTTTTTACATACAATAATTTCCATTATTTATAGCTAGATTTTAAGGATTTTATACTAGCTATTAGGAAACATCATTTGTTATTGTACACTGTTTTTGATATATTTGGCTTGACATTTAATTCTTTTGATAATTCAACGAACCATTTTAAGTATTCCACGTATTTTATCCATGCATCGTGCGGAAAAGGTGTTAGTTATATATAAAGAACGCTATATACACACACGTAGCTGTTAAGAGAAACAGTCGACAAATTAAGCAAGTTTGAGAGTATATGCATGATAATAAGTGGAAAATAAGAAGAAATCGAAAAATAAATTGTGATCAATTATGAAGTACTCATGTGATGAATCAACATTCGCCATGCAACTAATTAGCGCTTCTGTAGTCCCAAAAGCACTGAAAGCTGCCATAGAGCTAGACCTACTGGAGCTGATGAAGAGGGCCGGCCGTCCCGTTTCGACGTCGGAAATTGCCGCCCAAATTCAGGCCACCAACCCTGAGGCGCACCTCGTGCTAGACAGGATCCTCCGCCTTCTCGCCGCCAACAACATTCTAGAAGATGGCGGTGGCGGCGGCGTCTATTCCTTGGGTCCAGTTTGTAAGTTGTTCACCAAGAATGACGATGGCGTTTCCTTGGCTCCTCTCTTGCTCTTGAGCCAAGACCGAGTCTTCGATCAAACCTGGTTAATTACTCTATATCCAAACTTTATTAATTAGTTTTAGAGTAAATTTCATTTTTGGTCCCATTAGATTAGGGTCAAAACACTTTTAGTCCTAAAAGTTACTTTTTTGGTTCCATAAGATATTTTTTCGACAATTTTGGTCCTATAAGATAGTTTTCCGACAATTTTAGCCCCAATTAGAATGAAGAAAGTTAACTGCCATTAAAGCTAAGGTCAAAACGCGTGAAATGATCGTTTTATTAGGCATTTCTTTTGTATCTATTGATATGGTTCAGTATTAGTGTTGAAATTACTTTCCACTTTTTTTTATTCTTATTTATTTTGATATTGTTGATGTGCTTGAGGATGTCAATTTTTTACCTTGATTTTAACTGATGTTAACTTTCTCTGATAGTTTAGGACTAATATTGTCGGAAAAATATCTTATGGGACCAAAATTGTCGAAAACATATCATTTGAGACCAAAAAAGTAACTTTTGAGACTAAAATTAAGTTTTATGACCATATTCTAATGGGATCAAAAATAAAAATAAAAAATATAAAAGTAATTAGTTTCTAGTTATATGTAATTGTAGGGATCATGTAAAAGATGCGGTTGTTGAAGGAGGTATTCCATTTAACAGAGCCCATGGAATGAGTGGGTTTGAATACCCGGCTACCGACCCGAGGTATAACGAGATCTTCAACCAAGCTATGTGCCAACAATCCACCATGTTTATGCATCAAATTCTTGAATTATACAACGGATTCGAGGGTGTGAAATCTCTTGTGGATGTTGGTGGTGGAATTGGAGCTTCATTGAAGATCATTATAACCAAGTATCCATCTATTAAGGCCATCAATTTTGATTTGGACCACGTCATCCAACATGCTCCATCGCACCCGGGTACGTACGCAATAAATGTGATGTCCCACATCGATGAGAGAACGAAAATATCATGAATATATATGTGGGCACTAGAGCTGTCGAATGGGTCAGGCCGGGCCGGCCCACGGGCCAACTATTTTTCGGGTCGAGCCGACCCGGCCTGAAATCATTTCGGGCCCAAAAAATTGAGGCCCAGACCGGCCCAAATTTCAGGCCGGGTTGGGCCATCGTGGGCCTAAAGCTAAAATTCTGTTTTTTTCACTGGGCTGGCTCGGCCCATTCGGGCCATTTTTTTGGGTCGGGCCGGACTATCCGGCCGGGCCGGTTTTGACAGCTATAGTGGGCACAATGCATTCTCTAGCAATTTGAGTTAATTATTTTGACAATGTGAGGACGGATGTCAAATAGTTGTCAGCGGAATTCGTTGTGCCCTAGTTCTGTACTACAGGAGCCTTACAATAATTTCAGAACAAAAATCTTATAATCAAATAATATTTGACAAACACTAAAAAGGTATATTTATTTTTAAATTAACTATCGATACACTACGTGAGTCACCACATTAAAAAAATTAAATTAATTCATTTAAATATTAGAGTCCACTAATTTCATTTTAGCGTATATATTTTTGAAAAAAAATTAAATAAAATTCATAAAATAAAAAATAATTAAGTAATTTTTTATTGGGATTTGGCCAATCTGATTGCCCAAACACAATATATTGGAGCAGCCAAGTCTTTCTTTAAATATATATTATTCAAGTCCAAATCAGACAATTTCATTAAAGTCACTTTTATGGTTCGATTCATAATTAAATATGGTAATTAAATTAAATTAATCCCAGCTTATGTGCAGGGGTGGAGCACGTTAGTGGAGACATGTTTGTTAGCGTGCCTAAAAGTGATGCCATTTTCATGAAGGTGCATATTGTATACATACATTATATTACAGTTAAATCATACATATATTTTCAAATTTTGAAATTGATGGAAATCTAGCTATTAGTTTTGATAAAACTTGATTAATGTTGAATTTATTAATTTTATCCTTAATTAATTAGTGGATTTCCCATAATTGGAGCGATGGGCATTGTTTGAAACTCCTAAAGAATTGCCATGAAGCCCTCCCAGAAAAGGGAAAAGTGATAATCGCCGATCGCATAATTTCAGAAATTCCGAAAAAGGACCCATTAGCGTCCATAGACTTGGCCGCAGACGTGCTCATGTTCACATTGTTCCCGGGTGGTAAAGAGAGGACAGAAACGGAATTTCAAGCCTTGGCAAAAGCATCTGGTTTCAAACATTTTCGAAAAGTTTGTTGTGCTTTCAATACTTGGATCATGGAACTCTACAAATAAATAAACATATATATACATGTTATATATAGTTGAATCCTTAATAAATAAACACATAGTTTGAAGAGATGGTATTCCGTGCAATAGCCTTATTTAAGACTATTTAAGGCGGGCGCGCGTGGGCGTCACGCGCCTGTCAATTTTTTTTATTTTTTTTCCTGGGCGTTTTTTTACTTTTTTTTTTCAATTTTGTTATCCGATTTTTTCTTTGTTCCTTTTGTTTCAAAGAAATATTATATAAGTCAATGATATATTAAAAGTGTCCTAGCCTGCAATCAATAAGATACTTAAAATAAAATAAAGAAACTGATACGTACTACGCATGCAACTATATATATATATATATAGGAATAGGTTCAAATGAGTACTAGATATTCGTGTAAGAACTAGGTACCATACTTATTTAGTACAATTTTATAGCTTATTTTATTGTATTTTAGTGCTATTTTTTTTTAAATAGTATATATATATATATATATATATAAACTCATTCATATCACATCATTTACTTAATCAAATTTGCATTATTGTCCGATTTATTATTTATTATTTAAAATTAGTTAATTAAAGCCTATTTATTATAGCCTTATAGGTATGGTGTCAAGTAAGGCCAATCCTAAATTAATTATTTGTGAAGCTTCTTTTAGTGTTTAATTTTAATTTTTGTTAAGTTGTGAATCGAACTTAAAATACTGCTGTTTTTATATACTATATATTATAAAAAATATTATATATACTAAATTTTATTTATTTGATAAATTTATCATTGTTCTATTTCAAAAAATTTAGAAGAAAATAAGTTTTTTTATTGAATAATTTTTTTACATACAATAATTTCCTTTATTTATAGCTAGATTTTGGGGATTTTATACTATTAGGAAATATCATTTGCTATTGTACATTGGTTTTGATATATTTGGCTTGCGATTTAATTCTTTTAATAATTCAATAAATAATTTTAAGTATTCCACGTATTCTATCCGTGCATCGTAAATGAAAGAGCACGGAGAGAACTTTAAGTTGATATAAATTTTTTTGCGTCAATTGGATTAAAAATGAGCAAGTTATGATCGTTTAAAGTTTGTAACATTTTTTTTAAATAACTGATATCATTAAATTTAAAAACTTGGACAAAAACAACATACATTCCTTTATTTTCCGGCTTGTTATTTACGAAATTGTCATCACATATTATATTAAATCTCAACTATTAGATTACACGCTAGAAAAAATCTCATTTCATCCATTTCCTATATATATATATATATAAAAGATAGAATTGCTAGTTCATCTTCAATTCTCATTTCAATATTTTTTGGCATAACTATATGTTGCATGCACTATCGGTGGAGTTGAACCCTAAAGTCGGATGAAATTTTCTGCTACATTATGGGCAATACTTGATGTTACAGAATTTAATTTATTATTTTTTCTTCAATTTTTCATTCAATTTTAATTTATTATTTTTTATTTTAATTTTACACTTATTATTTAGGGTTCATCCTACCTAGTTAGGGTATATAATTATTTTTTCATTAATAAATTTTATTTTCTAATTAATAATTGATTATTCATAAAAAAAATAACTATATAACCTAATTGGGTATGATGAACCCTAATTAATGAGTATAAAATTAAATAGAGTACAATAAATTGAAATTGAATTTAAAAATAAAAAAATTAATAAATTTAATTATGCCACATCATGTATTGCACAAAATGTAGCATAACTTTATCCATCCTAAAGTAAACTTTATAAGCTACTGCATGCGCTAATTAATAATGTATAATTACGCTAGTGTGGTAGGTTTCGGTATAGTTCCATATATCTATATGGGCTCAAAAGAAAATTATATATCTATTAGGCAATGTTATATTAAAAGTGTCCTTGCCTGCAATCAATAAGATAATTAAAATAAAATAAAAAATAATTAGTTAATTGAAACATATTTATTATAGCATTATATAGGTATGGTGTCATCGTAAGACCAATCCTAAATTAATTATTCATGAAGCTTCTTTTATCGTTTATTTAATTTCACATTGTGATTGAATTGGATTCGAAAATACTACTGTTTTTTATATATTATAAATTATAAAAAAACTTATATATAATAAATTTTATTTATTCGATAAATTTATCACTGTTCTATTTCAAAAAAATTAGAAGAAAATAAGTTTTTTTATTGAATATTTTTTTACGTACAATAATTTTCTTTATTTATAGCTAGATTTTTGGGATTTTATACTATTAGGAAACATCATTTGTTACTATATATTATTTTTTATATATTTGGCTTGACATTTAGTTCTTTTGATAATTCAATGAATAATTTTAAGTATTCCACATATTTTATTTTATCCGTGCATCGTACGGAAAAAAGTGCTAGAGAACGCTATATATACTCGCGTAGCAGTTAAGAGAAACAGTGGACAAATTAAACAAGTTTGAGAGTATATGCATGATAATAAGTGGAAATTAAGAAATAGAAAAATAAATTGTGATCAATTATGAAGTATTCATGTGATGAATCAACATTCGCCATGCAACTAATTAGCGCTTCTTTAGTCCCAAGAGCACTGAAAGTTGCCATAGAACTAGACCTACTGGAGCTGATGAAGAGGGCCGACCGTCCCGTTTCGACGTCGGAAATTGCTGCCCAAATTCAGGCCACCAACCCGGAGGCGCACCTTGTGATAAACAGGATCTTCCGCCTTCTCGCCGCCAACAACATTCTAGAAGAAGGTGGTGGCGGCGTCTATTCCTTGGGTCCAGTTTGTAAGTTGTTCACCAAGAATGACGATGGCGTTTCCTTGGCTCCTCTCTTGCTCTTGCGCCAAGACCGAGTCTTCGATCAAACCTGGTTAATTACTCTATATCCAAACTTTATTAATTAGTTTTAGAGTAAATTTTCCTCGTAGTCCATTAGAATAGAGTCAAAACACTTTTAGTCTCAAAAGTTACTTTTTTTGGTCCCATAAGATATTTTTTCGACAATTTTGATCATATAAGATATTTTTCTAACAATTTTAGTCCCAATTAGAATGGAGAAAGTTAACTGTCATTAAAGTCGAGGTCAAAACGCGTGAAATGATGGTTTTGTTGGGCATTTCTTTTGTTTCTATTGATATGATTTAGTATTAGCGTTGAAATTACTTTGCACTTTTTTTATTGGTATTTATTTTGATATTGTTGTTGTACTTGGGGATGTCAATTTTTTACCTTGATTTTAGCTACTGTTAACTTTCTATGATAGTTTGGGACTAATATTATCGAAAAATATCTTATGGGACTAAAATTGTCGGAAAAATATCTTATGGGACCAAAATTGTTGAAAAAATATTATTTGGGACCAAAAATACAATTTTTGGGACTAAAAGTATTATGAGCTTATTCTAATGGGACAAAAAATGAAATTTACTCTTAGTTTAAAAATAAAAATAAAAAATATAAAATGTAATTAGTTTCTAGTTATATGTAATTGTAGGGATCATGTAAAAGATGCGATTGTTGAAGGAGGTATTCCGTTTAACAGAGCTTATGGAATGAGTGTGTTCGAATACGCGGCTACCGACCCGAGGTATAACGAGATCTTCAACCAAGCTATGTGCCAACAATCCACCATGTTTATGCATCAAATTCTTGAATTATACAATGGATTCGAGGGTGTGAAATCTCTTGTGGATGTTGGTGGTGGAATTGGAGCTTCACTCAGGATCATCATAACCAAGTATCCATCTATTAAGGCCATCAATTTTGATTTGGACCACGTCATCCAACATGCTCCATCGCACCCGGGTACGTACAGAATAAATGTGATGTCCCACATCGATGAGAGAAGGGTTAATTGTCTTAAAATACATAAATTTTAGGGTGTTTTTATTTTCTCACACGTTTTAAAAAACGTAGTTTTAATAACATGAACTTAACATTTGTTTGGTTTTTCACATAATTTTCAAATTCGGACACTCTAATCCGAGCAAAATCGATCAAATATTCACATATTTTAAGATAAGTTGGTATCCGCATAGATGTATATGTGGAAATCTCTGACAATCAAGTCATTTTCATTGATTGGAATTTGAAAATCATGTGAAAAATCAAATAAGTGTTAAGTTCATGCTATTAAAAATGTGTTTTTAAATCGTGTGAAAAACCAAAAACACATCAAAGTTGATGTATTTTAAGGCAATTAACCCATGAGAGAATGAAAATATCATGAATATATATGTTGGGCACAATGAATTATCTAGCAATTTGAATTAATTATTTTGACAATGTGAGGACGGATGTCAAGTAGTTATCAGCAGAGTCCGTTGTGCCCCAGTTCACCAAAATCTTAAAATCAAATAATATATGACAAACACTAAAAAGGTATATTTTTTTTTAAAAATCATTTTAATATTATGGTTCACTAATTCCATTTTAGCGTACATATTTTGTTAAAAAAAACTAAATAAAATTCATAAAATAAAAGATTAGATTCTCTGTTACAATTTGTGTTACATTTGGTGATGCATAACTTTTTTTTTGTTTAGTATACCCTAATTGGCGATGGATGAATCATAAATAGAAAATTTAAATTAAAATAAATCATAATAAATTAAAAAATTAAAAAAATAATATTTTTTTTTTAAAATATTGAAGATTTACAATAGGAAATATAACAGGATTTGAAACAGGTGATCCATTTCATTTTTTATTGGGTTTTGGCCAATCTGATCGGCCGAAACGAAATATATTGGTGCACCCAAGTCTTTTTTTAAATATATATTATTCAAGTCCATATCAGATAATTTCATTAATGTCACTCTTATTGTTCGATTCATAATTAAATATGGCAATTAAATTAAATTAATTCCAGCTTATGTGCAGGGATGGAGCACGTTAGTGGAGACATGTTTGTTAGCGTGCCTAAAAGTGATGCCATTTTCATGAAGGTGCATATTGTATACATACATTACAGTTAAATCATACATATATCCAAATTTTAAAATTGATGGAAATCTAGCTATTGGTTTTGATAAAACTTGATTAATGTTGAATTTATTAATTTTATCCTTAATTAATTAGTGGATTTCCCATAATTGGAGCGACGGGCATTGTTTGAAACTCCTAAAGAACTGCCATGAAGCCCTCCCAGAAAAGGGAAAAGTGATAATCGCCGATCGCATAATTTCGGAAATCTCAAAAAAGGACCCATTAGCGTTCATAGACTTGGCTGTAGATGTGATCATGTTCACATTGTTACCCGGTGGTAAAGAGAGGACAGAAGCGGAATTTCAAGCCTTGGCAAAAGCATCTGGTTTCAAACATTTTCGAAAACTTTGTTGTGCTTTCGATACTTGGATCATGGAACTCTACAAATAAATAAACATATATATATACATGTTATATATAGTTGAATCCTTAATAAATAAACACATAGTTTGAATAACTGAATCCTTTTGTTAGGATTTTCCATCGTTTGTACGGGAAAATTTGAACAATAAAATATGCATTTACTTAATAGCAACATACTGTCACAAGTATTGTACTAGCCTCATAAATATTCTAATATTATACAATTTAATTGATAATTTTTTGTTCATGACAAGTTAATATATATGTTTTCAAGACATGTACATTTTTGTATTGCCAATTCTATAACCAATAATAATATTACGAATATATTATTTATTATTGTTGGGAAATGGCCCATTTGTCCTTTTCTTTTGGTCCAATACTAAAAACCCTATCTACCCGGCCTAACCCCAAACCCTTAACCCTAATTGTCGATCCAACTTCCTAATTAAACAGCATTAAGGCTGTTGATGTTTCCCTATACTCTAGAAGCATCTATAATATCACTCATCTCTCTCACTCTAGATACGCTCGATCTATCAATCTTATCTTATATTCTCTCTCTCTCTTTCTGGATCTTCTCACCTCGCTCCCTCGGTTTCTCTGGCCGGAGTTCTGCCAATCGGCTCCTGTTTGGCCGCTGAGTGTAAGGGAGGAGTGTGCTGAGAGAGAGAAAGGGGGAAACCCGTCGCCTCCCTCAAACCCTAGCCGTCGCTTCCCCTTCTCCTTTCCCCAGGACTGTTCTCCGGTCGCCGGAGAGGGCTACTGCCGATCCCAGTGGGAAAATCTGAGCCGCTGTGCCTTGGGCACCTTTTCCCACACCCGATTGCTCTCTGTCTTTTCTTGTCTCTTTCTTCTACTCACCTGCTGTGTTATCTCACTTGTTTCTTTGCCTTTGCTGCAGATCTGAAGAGTTTGGTGCCTGTGAAGAACCTTGAAGGTTCGCTTGACCTTCATCTCTGAGGCTGCTGCTGCTACTTGAAGAAACCCTAGATTAGACATTGATGTTGCTTCATCTTGTAACCTTCTGTTTTCTATTTCTAGCTACTTGAGTAGCGAGTGTTAGGAACCGCAAGGGGTAGGGAATCAAGAGGTGTAAACCCTAGCTAGGCGATACCACAACAGTGGTATCAGAGCCTGGTTTAGGCCTAGCCGGGGGCACCCTCCTGCCTCCATTCCTAGCACGCCGCCGCCGGTAAGGGCCGCGCATACTTCGCCCCCCTCGGGCTCCGATCTAAGGGTAAGTCCGACTTTCCCCTGCCTGGGAAAGTCGGCTCTGGTATCTTCTCGAAACCCTAAAACTTCTTGGTGGTATTCTGTCGATTATGTGCCTTAATTGCTTCCGCTTATTTCCTGTCTCTGATTTGTTCCTTGGCATTCCAAGCCAAAACCCTTATCTGTTGCTTACGGTTGGGACCGTCTGGATTCCCCTGTGGGTCTCCTCAAAGCGGGTTGCCCCGATAGCAAAGATAAGTAAGGACTTTTCAGTGGGTTCTGAGCTTGTTTGTTGTGTTTCACTGTCTGTCCTTCATTGTTTATTTTGCTCCTTTTTTTCTTGATTCCGTTGTGGAACCCCTGAGGTTGGTTCCTGGTGACTTAGCAATAAGTCTGTGGTGGTGTTTTTTGGCTGAAAAGGTGTTAGGGATTGACCTGAGTGACCCCCTGCGCCACAGATAAATCTGTGTTGCGAGCTGGGATAGCCTCCGCTCTAGATTCCCCAGGTGTTCCTTTTCTGGCCTGAGGAAGCTTGTGCTTCCTGGTTGTTGTTGTATTCCTGAGTATTTGTTTGTGTTCTGGTGATTATTATGGGAATCTTGGGTGATTCTGTGAAATTTCTGTGTTTTAAGTGAAATTTCTGTGATTAAGCATGAATAATCTGAGTGCTGTCCCATTTAATGGGAATGGTGATTTTGGTGATTGGCAGACCAGGGTAGAATGCATTTTGAGAAAAGAAAATTTATAGGATGCTATATCTGAAAGAATTGATGAGAATGAAGTTGATAAAAATCTTGCTAAATTAAATGCTGGTGCTAGAGCTACAATTTTGTTGAATCTGAGTAGTGCCATTGTGAGGCAAGTGTCTCATCATAGATGTGCTAAGGATTTATGGGATGCCTTAACTAATCTGTTTATTGTAAAATCTGAAGAGCATATGTATTCTTTGCAAAGCCAAATTATGTCTTTTCAAATGGATCCCTCTAAAGATGTTGACACTAATATGCATGAATTCATTAAGCTGTTAAAAGATGTTAAACTTGCTGGAGATGACAAAATTGAAGCTTATGCTCCTCAAATCTTGCTTGGTGCTATTCCTGAAATATATGCCGAAGTTAAATCTGCTTTAAAGTATGGTGGTTGTAAACTTACCTGTGATATGATTGTGTCTGGGTTAAAGGCTAAAGAAAATGAAATTAAGAAATTAAGTTCTAAGCCTCTGCAAAATGAAATCATGTATGTAAATAAAAACTTCAAAAGCAGGCCATATATTGATTTCAACCCAGAAAACCCCAGTGTATTAAATGCAGAATAGCATAACAGAGAATCTGAACTTGAAGAAAGACATATGAGGGAATGCAGAATTGATAAATCCAACAATTTGTTCCAGCATTCTTGTAGCCGATTTACCCCTCAAAATTCTCAAAGGCAAAACCAGTATCCTCCCAGAAATCAACCCTTCAGATCCTCACCCCAAAATAAAAATATTTGGCAATGATGATAATCTCGTGTGTTTCTTTTTGGCAGGTCCTCTTCCTTAGTGATGGAAACAGTCCAAAAGGGCCAAGGTGCAAATGTTGGGAAATGGCCCATTTGTCATTTTCTTTTGGCCCAATACTAAAAACCCTATCTACCCGGCCCAACCCCAAACCCTTAACCCTAATTGTCGATCCAACTTCCTAATTAAACAGCATTAAGGCTGTTGATGTTTCCCTATGCTCTAGAAGCATCTATAATATCACTCATCTCTCTCACTCTAGATACGCTCGATCTATCAATCTTATCTTATATTCTCTCTCTCTCTCTCTTTCTGGATCTTCTCACCTCGCTTCCTCGGTTTCTCTGGCCGGAGTTCTTCCAATCGGCTCCTGTTTGGCCGCTGAGTGTAAGGGAGGAGTGTGCTGAGAGAGAGAAAGGGGAAAACCCGTCGCCTCCCTCAAATCCTAGTCGTCGCTTCCCCTTCCCCTTTCCCCAGGACTGTTCTCCAGTCGCCGGAGAGGGCTGCTGCCGATCCCAGTGGGAAAATCTGAGCCGCTATGCCTTGGGCACCTTTTCCCACACCCGATTGCTCTCTGTCTTTTCTTGTCTCTTTCTTCTACTCACCTGCTGTGTTTTCTCACTTGTTTCTTTGCCTTTGCTGCAGATCTGAAGAGTTTGGTGCCTATGAAGAACCTTGAAGGTTCGCTTGACCTTCATCTCTGAGGCTGCTGCTGCTACTTGAAGAAACCCTAGATTAGACATTGCTGTTGCTTCATCTTGTAACCTTCTGTTTTCTGTTTCTAGCTACTTGAGTAGCGAGTGTTAGGAACCGCAAGGGGTAGGGAATCAAGAGGTGTAAACCCTAGCTAGGCGATACCACAACAATTATAATTAGCTAATATAAAACCAAAATATTACTACTACGTTAAGAGTGATATGAAACCCCACCATCACATATTGTATATTTGCACGATGAGTTTACTAATATTAATGTATTTGTAATACCCCGTAAAATAATTACTGTTTAATTTCAGTTAATTGTTGAAATTACTATTTAATATAGTAATTTCCAGTCAGATTAGGGTCGAAAGTATCCGTTAAGTTTCATGGAATTCAAGATCAATTAATTTCCATAGGTGAATTAATTATTTCAGTTTGGGTGTAATCCTCTTTTTAGTTACGGAAAGCCGGAATTGTAATTTCAGATAAATTCAATTCCTATTCTTTTAAATTTACGGTGTGTATTTATCGTGAATTAGATATTCCGATAAATATTTTTTCTAGGACTAGGAGAATCAGATATTCTCTAGTCATTAGTGTTTAAATTCAGATAATTTAAACAGGGTGATTTAAAATCCGAGAGAACTAGATATTCTCTAGTTCGGATGTTTTAATTGTTGAGGATTTAAAACCAGTATTTTAAAGCAGTGTTTTAAAAAAATATATTAATAATTTCAAATAACTATTATTTTAAAGTAAGTGAATTATTTTAGCAATATCGGTTTAGTTCGGGATTTTTCTGAAGACGGAAAATATCACGATAGTCGAACGATCGGGTAGTTTATTTTGGTCAACCAAGGCATGGCTTCCCCTCACCTCACCCATGCCTTTTCCCCTTACCTTTCCCCTCACCCTTCCACGTTTTTTTTAAATCAATCAAAACATCCATCTTCATTCTTTCCGTAAAAAGAATCGAGAGAGAGGATCACAACAAAAGAAAAAAAAAAGGGGGAACAACACAGCTGCCCTTCCTCTTCTTCTTTCCTTGCTTCTTCTTCATTTGTTTCAACGTATTACCGAGAGACAGAGAGGGAGAGCACAGCAACCCACACATCAACTTCACTCCATTGTTAATTGAAAGGTATTCAAAAAAAAAAACTAGAATTTTTTTTTGATATATGTTTCAGATTTCGTGAGATACATATATATAAGTGTTGCAAAAATTTTGAGAAGCATGTTAGATTAATGGTAGAAATGAATTGTGATATGAATTATAGCATGATTTTTAGCTTTTATTCATGAGTTTTGTTTGGGGATGAAAGCTTGAGTTGAAGCTTTCATGGAGTTGTCGTCGTTCTCGGCCTCACACCCGTGCGAGCGCGCGCGAGAACGCCGCGGGGGAGAGAGCGCCGCAGGGGGGAGGGGGAGAGAGCGCCGCGGGGGCACACCAGCGCGCCCAGTAGCGCCGCCGCGCACGTCCGCGCGCCCGCGCTTGACTTTTGGCAGACTCGCCACCCTTTGGTTAAACGAGCATAACTCCCTCGTTTTACGTCGGATTGAGACACCGTAAATTTTTCCAGAAACTAGACTTAAGTGGCTTTCTAATGGTATAGGTATCATTCTCTAATTCGTTCTGAGTAAATTATGAAAAATCGGCAAAGTTTAGTCATGTTTCGGTTTTCATGAAGTCATGGCAGTTCTGCCACCTTTCAGTAAAACGGGCATATCCGTTTCATTTGTTATCTTCTTAAGCCACTGTAAATTTTTAAAAAATTCTAGACTTCGGTGGCTTTCTAATGGTATATAGCTCTGTCCGTAACTCTTCCTGAATCGATCGTGAAAAATCTTCAAAGTCAGGTCACGAGTTTATTTTCGGAAATTTTGGCAATTCTGCCACCTTCTAGTAAAATGATCATAACTTTTTCGTTAGTTATCGTCCTGAGTAACCGTAAATTTAGCCGTAAACTAGACTTCTGTGGCTTTCCATTGGTATATGGCATAATCCCTACACTTTAGTGAGCCAAAACAGAGAATTTTCCAAAGTTAGACGTTGTGCCAAACGTGGTTTAGTCAACGAACTTAGCGATGATTTTGTTCCTAGAATCTAGTTGAGATAATGTTAAGGTATTTTTGATACCTTAAATAATGTCGATGAATATCTTTTTATTGTTAAGATCTGGGGTCAAGATTTACCCTTAAACAAGAAAAATTTAGAACGGATAGTAGACCCTAATAGGCCTTCAATTTCATGTTGAGTCCAAACAACGTATTTGGTTCAACGTACTCAAATTTATGTTAACTCTATGAAGGTGAGCTGTCCAGTGCAAGATAAAGTACGAGGAGGAACTTTTGCTGCAGTTCAAGTGTTAAAACCTCGGTGAAAGGTGGGCTTTCTTTTCAACGGACTCTTAGTCCAAATAATGATTTGAGTTTTTACTCACCAGCAGTTAATTATTTCTGATGCAAATAAATGATTGTCATGCATAAAATGTTTGTTTTGTATGATATCCTTATCCGTATTTAGTTAGCTCACAAGGGGCTTTCTAACTCTTAAATCGATCGGGCCTCGTGCTAACTTAGCGTGTTAACCGAGGTTAGTGTACACTTGGGTCGGTGATATTAGGAAGAGGGAAAGGCTGAGCGGAGCTATTCCTGACTAAGACATCGACGATGCTAAATGTCCGTAGAAAAGGCTGAGCGGAGCTATTCCTCGGAGTTTAGTTCAGATATGTAATCGTGGAAAAGGCTGAGCGGAGCTATTCCTCGACGTGTGCGGAAAAGGCTGAGCGGAGCTATTCCTTGGCACACAGTTGGGATATGGATGATCATACAACAGAAAAGCGCGCGTAAAGACTGAAAATGTTTTAGTAAAACATAGGGCCTTTTCAGATAAAACCTCTGTGTGTTTACTTGGATGCATGACAATAAAAGCAGTTTTAAGAAATGTTCATAATATCAGATATATTATGATATTTTGGCAATGTGTTCACTGAGTATACTTGTACTCAGCCCTGCATATTTGTTTTTAAATGTGCAGGTTGAGTGTTGATGGTGCAGGGTGAAGTGCTGAGAAAGAAAGTTGTTTTGTACGGGACTCAAAATATTTCCTGTATTTTGTTATGCTATGTTGCTTCCGCTAATTAAGTCTAATCGAGTCAAGTCTTCAGTATGTCTTGAACTCGCTGATACCTTTTTGTTATTCTATGGTATCTATATTTATTCAGTTATATTTTGAGAAATGAAAGTCAGTTCATAATTTGAGTTCACAGCAAATATCGATCTTGGAATTCATTCCTTTATTTAATTATTTCCGGTTCGCACCTTGATCCATCTTTCATTGGGGTCGAGTCGTGCCAGTCACACTTCATATTAATCAGATATTAAATTGGGGTCGTGTCATAATGTAGAATTAATTCACTTTCTTTGACAACGTGTTCTGGATCAAACACATATTTTCTGAGCATTGATACATGATATACATCATGAACTTGTGCTAGGTCCGGTGGTAGAGCTAATCGGTAAGCAACCTCACCAATTCTTTTTAGTATCTCAAACGGCCCGATATATCTTGGTCTCAATTTGCCTCGTTTGCCGAATCTCACAACACCTCGTGTTGGAGATACCTTTAGGAAAACTTTTTCTCCAACTTGAAACTGTAGAGCTGTTCTGCGCTTATCTGCATAAGCTTTCTGTCGGTCTTGTGCTTCTTTCATTCTCGCACGAATTTGGTCGATTTTCTTGACAGTGGTCTGCACAATCTTTGGACCCAAAATTTTTCTTTCTCCAACTTCGTCCCAACACAATGGTGATCTACATTTGCGACCGTATAAGGCTTCATACGGTGCCATCTTTATCGTTGACTGGTAGCTGTTATTATATGCAAACTCCACTAAGGGTAAAACATCTTCCCAACTTGTATTTCCATCCAATACAACTCCCCGGAGCATATCTTCCAAAATCTGTATCGTTCCATCTGATTGGCCATAGCTTCTTGAAGACTTCTCCAGAATCTTGATGTG
Source organism: Perilla frutescens (assembly GCA_026008535.1). Taxonomy (NCBI): domain Eukaryota; kingdom Viridiplantae; phylum Streptophyta; class Magnoliopsida; order Lamiales; family Lamiaceae; genus Perilla; species Perilla frutescens. The sequence continues at coordinate 55,838,591 of BRKX01000013.1, read as the reverse complement.
AAGCGAGTATCACGATCTGACGTGATAGAAACTGGAATTCCATGTAGTCGAACAATCTCCTTCATATAAATTTGAATCCTTAATAAATAAACACATAGTTTGAATCCTTTGTTAGGATTTTCCTTCCTTTGTATGGGAAAATTCGATTTCCATATTGTTTCGAATAATGATCTTATATATAGTGAATTATTCTAGACTAATGTGTAATTTGTGGATAAATTGTATATATTAGATTTGTTAAATGGATGGTTATAATCAATTTTTTTCTAATTGCTCTTTTATAATTATTCTATTTATATTATTTTTACGTTTCATAATGTTTATGTTGTTATTTCGTAATGTTTTTTTTTTCACGTCAAAGATGCTATTATGTTATTTTTATATATTTCAAAATTCTTGAATAGTTATTTCTTAATTTTTTTTAATTTTACATTTAAGATGCTCATAGAAAAAAATGGTAATTTGATATATTTGACCTTAAGTGCATCTACAATGAAAATAATAACATTTTTTTTAATTCTCTCTAAAATAAAAATGGTCATTGATCTTAACAAATTAATTACTAGTATTGATCCATAATGTACATTAATCCTATATTCGCATGCTTGCACCCACATATATTTTTTCTTATCTAATATAATTATTCAAAGTGTTCTTAGTGTTGGAAGAACAACGACCAATCTAGAATATTAAATGGCAATCAAATATGTTTATTAACTAGAATTTTAGTAATCGAACTAGAAAAGTTTAGACTACATTTTTTTTAGAATTTTAAATTTAATTAGGCGTTCATTGACTTAGGGAGATTATAAATTAGGGCAAAACCCATCCTTACGTCCTAATACTTTTACCTTTTGTTTTACTAAGTCTCTAGATGATTTTTTTTTAACGGGTTCTTATATTTTAGCAAAATACATATATATTTAGACCTTTGTACCACTAAAATTTATTTTAATAGATTATAGTACTATTTTTTCACTACAAAAAAGGGCTTTAAAACAATATTATTAGCGGCGACAGTTAAGAAAACTAAGTAATGACATGTCATCTCTAATTGATAAACATGATTTTTGTATCCATTTATGTTTTTGCTCTTTTTGTAGAAGTTTGGGCTGTAAAATAGATACTTTTGGTAATTTAGTTGGGAAATAAGCTAGAAGATTGAGAATCGAGTTAGGGTCATTCTCCAACTTGAATCGGGTCAATCGAACGAGAAACGAGCGAGAACGGAATAAAATAGTAGAGTGCGTTGAAAAACAACCAACCCATGAGACCCTTCGGCAGGTACCGGAAAAATAAGGCCAAAACCGCCGACCAACACGTAGATCGGTGACTGTGAATAGAGGAATCCGACAACGAAACTGCCGATCGGAGGTTTTATGTTTTTTTCAAGGCAGATCTGCCAAGGGCAACCGGCGATCGCTGAGTTGCCCAAGAATTTTAGATTTTTGTATTTTTGGACTGTAAACTTACCTATTGGGCCGATTTTTTAGTACTTAGTATAAATAAGTTTGTTTAGTAAGAAAATTCTACCTTCCATTCACTATTTTGTGCAGATGTGGGTGCTGTTGATTCAACTGGGAGATGACGTATGCACTCTAGAGACAAACGTCCTAAACTTTCCATCCCACGCCAAAATGGTAGCTAGGAGCTTTGCAAATGGAATTGGTGGGGGAAAACGATGGCAACAATAACACTAAGACGTCACACTCGTTGTTTGTGACGGAACTAGAAATTTTTTTCATGGGACTTCACCATTGTCTATCGAAACAACGATTGATTTTCTATGTTTATTTTCGGGACATATAGAGGATAGTGAGAAGAGGGTTAATTCTCAACTATATTTTATATAGTAAGAATGTTAGTGTGATAATGTTGTTTCGCTAACATATTCAATTTTTTCCTTATTTTCTTTGGTGAAATGATATTATTTTTTGGCTTTACGCAACATTTGATATAGATTATTTAAATCAAAATATTTTTTTTTTGAATAATAAATGCATTGGTGGGAAATAAATTCTATGTATAAATAATATATATAATAGAATAGTTTATATCTATATATCACTATAATATAATGTAATAATAATTTAATTCTACAAATATATAATTTAATATTATATAATAATATATTAAATTATATATAATGGAACATTAGGAACCATCATAGTAGATTGAAGTGCAATTCATTTAGACGAATTCTTAGACTTCTGGTTTTCAAGATTCATCTCAAAAGTGAGCAAAATGCTCACAGCTTCACTCAGGCTCATGTTAGACACATTATGAGCCTCTTCAATAGCGGAGATCTTCATGATTAACCTTTCGGGAAGAGTACAAAGAAATTTGCTCACCATATTCTCATTTGAGATGGGACATCCAAGTGCAGTAGACTCATTTGAAATCTCACACAGCCTTTCAGTGTACAAAGATATGGTCTCTTCTTCCATCATTCGCAACGTTTCGAACTTGGAAGTAAGCATCTTTAGCTTTGTTTGGCGTACACTTGTTGAGCTTTCACAATGTTCCTGCAAGATATTTCATGCTTGGTACGCAGATGTGTAATTGCACACCATTTTACAACATGGAACATCCACTGAAACAAAAATGGCGTTCAACGCCTTAGAATTGAAGTTAGAAATTATTATATCATCATTAGTCCACTGAGTTTCTAGAGTAAGGATGAAATTTCCATCTGGTCCCTCCATCCTTGGAGGAGTCCAAGCTTCAATTACAGCCAACCAAGCCCTTTCATCAATGGACTTGATATACATCTTCATGCGTGATTTCCACATTACATAGTGTCATGGATCGGGTGGAGTTTGAGCAGAAAAAGATGAAATTTGAGAAAGATGGAGTCTTGAATTCAAAATTAGGGCTTGACGGGGAGAAGAGGAATTTTTGTGGTACAGATAACGGGTCACAACTGGAGTCGGAGCACGGGTCAGCAGCGGATCCGAATGAAAAGGGGAATTGGGCCATGTGTGGAATGGGTCGTGGGTAGCTTTTAATTGAAAAGGGAGCTTTAGCCCAATTTAGATTATATTAAACATGTTATGCTTTTGCTTATTGTAAGATGCTTTTAGGGTTTCTTGTGTAAATTGTGGGGACCATTTTGAGTAGTATATAAGCTCATTATGGTATCTTGAGTAATACAATGAGAAATTACTCCAAACTTCTCCCTATTTCTTTCTCTCTTAACCTATCTCTTCTTCTATCTTCCTTAACCTTCTATTACATATAATATTTATATTAGCCGATTCTATCTTGTAGTAGAAACCACTACAATTGGTATCTCAGAGCCCCAATGCTGCTTATGGATGAGGGGACGCGATTCAAGGACCTGCAAGAAGCACAAAAGAGACGGGATCAGGTTTTCGAAGCTGAATCTCTGAAAAGAGATGCAGCAGAAATTAAAATGCAAGAAAAATTGGGGGTCATCACCACCGAGTTGCAAGACTAGCTTAAGGGGGTAAATTCCAAGTATGACAATCTAAATCACACCCTCACTATCATACAATCACAGTTATCCATGCTCACCAAGGAAAAAGGAAGTGCAGAACAATCCATTTTGGGAGCCCCACCTACTCCTTTGGCTGCTGAGAGTGGTGCTACTGGTACTCCCAGTCAGACCTACTATGGGTCAAGGTATCAGCTGGATCATTCGCAGTCTCATGTCTTACATCCAATCCCAAAGGTAGAATTTCCTAAGTTTGATGGAACTCAAGATAGATCTTGGATACTCAAATGTAATCAGTATTTTCAGTTAATTCCTAATGTCCCTGATTCTTAAAAGATGGTTCTAGCCTCCTTGCACTTTGAGGGGAAGGCTGAACAGTGGTTTCAAAATCACACCACTAAGTATAAGGATTTGAAATGGACTCAATTCTTAGATGTGGTGTCTGCTAGATTTGAAGAACTTAGGGAAACTAGAATCATCATGGAATTTAACAAACTCATGCATCAAGGCTCCTATGATGATTATGTTGAGAAATTTGAAGAATTAAGAGCCTGTATGTTGTTGTTCCCTAATACTGAGTATTATGAGGGGTACTTTATGGCCAGTTTTATGAGTGGGTTGAGTGAGGATCTGCAATCAGCCATCAACATGTTTAATCCCCAATCACTACACCAAGTGATTGATCTGGAGAGGAGTCAACTTCAAACCATTGATGCTATTGCCAAGAAACTAAAAGGGACTGGGAAGTTTAACACCACCTCTTCAGCTGGGTACAGGAGATTCGATCCTCCCACCAATAATGCACCAAAACCTCCTACAGGCCCCCTTAAACCACCCACTAAGATGCTCACATCTGTAGAGATGGCTGCTAGGAGGGAAAATGGCTTATGTTACAATTGTGATGAGCCCTATGTCTTTAGGCATAGATGCAAGAATAGAATACACTATATGATCATGAGTGAATAAGAAGAATTATCTCTCCTACAAGCAACTTCCAACAACAAAGAAAAAGAGGAATCTTCTGACCTAGATGAGTTCCAGATGGAAGAAGCACAGATGAGCATCAATGCTATTTCAGGGTCTGAGGGGCTTACCACACTAAAGGTGTTAGGGATATTTGGGGAACATGATCTACATATCTTGATTGATACTGGAAGCACTCTTAACTTCATACATGAAGCTACAGCTAAGAGACTGGGTTGTACATTGGATATGGCAAGCCTCCTGTTGGTGAGAGTGGCTAATGGGCAGATGTTGATCAGTGAATCTCAAGCTAAAGGGTTTAGCTGGGATGTTCAAGGTCACCAGTTTGTATACTCATTAAGGGTTTTGCAGACAGAGAGGTATGATTTAATATTGGGAGGGGATTGGCTAAAGTCCTGCAACCCTATAGAGCTAGATTATAAGAACATGACATTTACTGTCACACAAAGGGGAATGAAGATCAAGTTGCAAGCAGTAAAGTCATAGGTGGACTGTCAATTGGTTTCTGGTCCCAGCCTATACAAGATGACTCACAGCAGCTGTATGGATGAGATTGAGGAGGTATTCTTGGTTAAACCTCTAACTGTGGCTAATACATGAGGCTCTACTATGGATTCTCTGTTGGAAGAATTCTATGATGTTTTTGAGGAGCCTAAGGACCTGCCTCTTAGCAGGGGATTGAGCACAACATAACTCTCAAGCCCAACAACATTCCTAGGCAACAACACCCCTATAGGACTTCACACAGTCACAAGGATGAGATAGAGAAAATTGTAGGAGAATTGTTGAGATCAGGCCTTATCCAACACAGCAGAAGTTCTTTTACATCTCCAGTTATTTTGGTCAAGAAGAAAGACCATACTTGGAGAATGTGTGTGGACTACAGGTATCTGAACTCTCTAACTGTGAAGCATGAGTATCCTATACCAGTCATTGATGAATTGCTAGATGAACTGCATGGGGCTAAATACTTCTCTAAGATTGACCTTAGATCTGGGTATTTCCAGATCCTGGTAATGCCAGAAGACAGGTATCTCACTGCTTTCAGCACCCACCAAGGTCATTATGAGTTTGTTGTTATGCCTTTTGGGCTGTGTAATGCTCCTGCTACATTCCAGTCCCTTATGAATCACACCTTCAGGGATCAACTAAGGAAATATGTCCTAGTTTTCTTTGATGACATCTTGGTCTACAACACTACTTGGGAGGAGCACTTTAATCACCTAAGGGAAGTCCTATCACTGCTCAAGGTGAATAAGCTTTATGCCAAAAGAAGTAAGTGTTGCTTTGGCAGTACCAAGGTGGATTACTTGGGGCACATTATTACTCATGAAGGAGTCTCTACATATCCTACAAAGGTAGATTGTATGCTCAAATGGCCTACACCTAAAACTCCTAAGCAATTGAGGGGATTCCTAGGCCTAACTGGGTATTACAGAAAGTTTGTAAGGGATTATGGTATCATAAGTAAACCCTTGACAGAACTATTAAGGAAGGACAGTTTTCTCTGGAATTTGGATGCAGACAAGGCTTTCCAAAAGCTCAAGCTAGCCATGTCAACAACTCTAGTGCTGGTTCTCCCTAATTTCACCCAGCCCTTCATTTTAGAAACTGATGCCAGTGGCATAGGGCTGGGAGCAGTACTTATGCAAGGAGGGAGGCCCATTTCTTACATGAGCAAAACACTATGCCCTGGGAACAAAGCATTATCAATCTATGAGAGGGAGTTTCTGGCTGTCCTAATGGCTGTTCAAAAATGGAGGATTTATCTACAAGGCCACAAGTTCATCATAAAAATAGACCAGCAAACATTAAAATATTTGCTGGACCAGAAAACATTGAACCCTATGCAACATAAATGGCTGGTTAAACTATTAGGTCTCAGTTATGAGATCCAATATAAGAAGGGTTGTGAAAACAAAGTGGCAGATGCTTTATCTAGAAGGGAGAGTTCTCAGGTGGAATGTTCTGCTCTTACTACTGCAGTCCCTAGCTGGACCCAAAAGGTATTGCAAAGCTATCAGGAGGATCCCTACTTCTCTAAGGTACTAAGTGCAAAACTGATAGATGCTGGTTCTTTCCCTGAATTCCAAGCTGTGGATGGACTACTAAGGTACAAAGGCAGACTAGCTGTGGGGAATTCCTCAGAGTTAAAAGGTCAAATTCTTACTGCTATGCATAATTCTGCATATGGAGGTCACTCAGGAACTAGTGGTACCTATATGAGACTCAAGGGGATTTTCTACTGGCCTCACATGAAGAATGAAGTGATTAAGTGGGTGCAATAGTGTGAAGTCTGCCAGAGGAACAACTCAGACCATGGCTTGTACCCAGGGCTACTCCAGCCACTCACTGTTCCTCAACAATCATGGACACATATATCCATGGATTTCATTGAGGGCCTACCCAAATCTGGAGGAAGGAATGTGATTTTGGTTGTGGTAGACAAATTCACTAAGTTTGGGCATTTCCTACCCTTGTCCCATCCTTATACTGCTGAGTCTGCAGCTAAAGTCTTTTTGGATAATGTCTATAAATTGCATGGGCAACCTGTCAGCATAGTTACTGATAGGGACACTATTTTCACCAGCTTTTTTTGGAATGAGCTGTTTAGGCTCATGGGGGTTAAGATGGACATGACCTCATCTTACCATCCTCAATCTGATGGTCAAACTGAGCGGCTAAACCAATGCTTGGAAAATTACCTAAGGTGCATGGTCCACTCTAATCCTAGACAATGGCTTCAATGGCTACCCCTTGCTGAATACTGGTACAATACTAACTATCATACCAGTCTAAAGTGTACCCCCTATCAAGCCTTGTATGGGGTACCCCCACCTATGATGTCTATGTCTGCCTACATGGATTCTAGCAACCATGATGTAATGGATTTCCTATCTCAACGGCAACAAATGACCCAGACACTCATAGAAAATCTCACACAGACACAAACTCGCATGAAGTGGTTTGCTGACCGCAAATGACAAGACAGGAGTTTTTAGGTCGGGGAACAAGTGTTTCTCAAGCTACAACCCTTTCGACAGAACACTGTCGCCCTCAGACGAAACCTAAAACTTTCTTCAAAGTTTTATGGTCCGTTCACTATACTCGAGAAAATCAGAAAAGTGGCTTACAGGCTAGATCTTCCACCTACATCGAAGATCCACCCTGTCTCCCACGTGTCATTGCTTAAAAAATGTGTGGGTTGAAAGATTGTACCTTTACAAGATTTACCCAGCACCGACGGAGACGGAGAGTATGTAGTGGCTCCTCTATACTCTCTTTCCCATCGCTCCGGAGGGCAACCCAATCGCCCAAACTCTCGTGCTCTGGCACAACAGGGATCTCTCTCTCACTTCCTGGGAAGATGATTGCTTCCTCAAATGCAAGTTCCCAGCTTTTGATTCTCAAGGACGAGAATCAAGTAATCAGGGGGGTAATGTCATGGATCGGGTGGAGTTTGAGCAGAAAAAGATGAAATTTGAGAAAGATGGAGTCTTGAATGCAAAATTAGGGCTTGATGGGGAGAAAGGGTATTTTTGTGGTACAGATAACGGGTCACAACTGGAGTCGGGGCACGGGTCAGCAGCGGATCCAAATGAAAAATGGAATTGGGCCATGGGTGGAATGGGCCGTGAGTAGCTTTTAATTGAAGAAGGAGCTTTAGCCCAATTTAGATTATATTAAACATGTTATGTTTTTGCTTATTGTAAGATGCTTTTAAGATTTCTTGTGTAAATTGTGGGGGACCATTTTGAGTAGTATATAAGCTCATTATGGTATCTTGAGTAATACAATGAGAAATTACTCCAAACTTCTCCCTATTTCTTTCTCTCTTAACCTATCTCTTCTTCTATCTTCCCTAACCTTCTATTACATATAATATTTCTATTAGCCGATTCCATCTTATAGTAGAAACCACTACACATAGTTTTTACCATTACTATCCAATGTCGGTGGACGACACTGATTTATCTGAATATCCATTTCAGTGAATTAGCAACTAAGGATCGAATACTACTTAGTATATCAAGTACCGGCTCTTGATGCCACTTGTTAGAATTTGTTGCCCAAATTATTGAAAATAGAAGACATATTCGTAATGTTAAACTCAATGTTTCAGATAGTATTGTAACTATCTTAACAAAAATGTCGTGAATAAAACACATGATCATAAAACAAGAAATAATTTTTAAATCACACATCTTAGGTATGTGATTGCCACATGGCGAAATTATGTTTTCACAAGCAAAACAAAATAATTGAGAATGTCAGAACCAATGGTCACGACACTTCAACAAAAGTACATGAACCTTAATCTAGTTTACAACTAAATCAAATTCAAAACTTCAAATTAACCAACCAGTTAATTTGATTACAATTCAACAACGATTTCTAAGCTTAGATATCTTCAATCTAATCTAATTTAAACAACTTTTTCATATGAAATGGTTGAACAAAGAAAACATATAAAGACGAAGATAGAGAAATAGAAATCTAGTTGCTAAATTCGTGACTCGAGCTCTTGATCTTCTCTCTCTCAATGGTGATATCTTCTCTGCTTAAATGAAGTATTCAATTGTGAATTATGCTCTTTAAAGCACTCTTCACTTGAAGCGGTTGATCGCCATGTCACCTCTTGGTCGTGGGTAGAAAATAGCGGCCATACCTTTTATGGTTTGGAAGAAAACCACCCATTGTTGTGGCTGAGAGAAAGACCCGCGTCCTACACCATTTTTCTATTATTCCAGCGAGTTATAACCTGAAAAAAGAACGGTTAAATAAAAGATAACAAGTCTCCTACAAAATAGGAGATAAGGTTTGACTAAATCAACCTTTATTTAAATACCCAATATCTCAATCATATATATCCATTATTTGAAATATAAATTTCGTGGATATATATGATTTAAGATATACAAATTAATTATAATAAATTAAAAAGAATAAATCCTAAAATCTAGGAAATAATAAGATAAAACTTGAATGTCAAGGACAGTGTTATAGAAGTTCAGTATAACATCGGTTTCGACATTGATGATTGAACTCGATGTCATACACCTCCTCACAATATTTTAATATTTTAAATTTCTAGTTTATCAATTACTAATTAATTATGAATTTGAAATTAATTTTTTAATATTATTAATTTTTTATTTTACATTTTCAAATTTATTTTATTTTTTAATAATTTATGCTATTTTTAATATTTTTTATTTTTTATTTTTCAATTACTAATTAATTACTAATATTATTTTTTATATTTTTATTTATTTTACTTTCTCCAATTTATTTTATTTTATAATTTTTTATTATTTAATATTATTTTTTAATATTTTATAGTTTTTTAATTTTTAATTAACTAACTAATGACTTTTTTATAATTTTTTATTTAAATATTTTTTATCACTTTAATTTTATTTTTATAAATATTACTAAATATAAATATATAATATTTTAGATAATTAATTAAAATAATCTAATATTAAATAATGATATAATATAATTATATTTTATAATAAACATATAATATTAAAAATTATAATAGATATTTAAATAAATGAATAATATATGATAATTTAATTTAGAAATAAAAATCCAATCAAAATAGGTTTCATCTGTGTGTGTATTATTTCTTTATTTTAACATAATGCATGTTCACTAGCCTACATGATTAGAGGTGTAAGACATAACCTCTTGCTATCCCAAAAGTTCTTAGTTCGAATCTCATGAATTCCACGATTTAATCTAGGTGCGAGCTCGGCTCGGCTCACCCCTCATGGCTCGGATCAGGGTTTCTTTTAGACGACGTAAGGATAAAGTTGAGTTCCCATGCATCTAATTTAATTTAGGCGTAGAAAGAATTTTGAACCATGCCATGCTAGCTATTTACGTACGCAAGAAAAGGAAATTAATAAAAGGTGTGCATGGGAATTAAGAAAGTAGTGTGTGTGTGTGTGTGAGAGAGAGAGAGAGAGAGAGAGAAGAACATTAACGCATGGGTATCTATGATAGGGTGCGGTGGTACTGTTTGTAGTTTGTACATGGAAAAATTATACTAAATTAAAAGAAATTATACAAATGGGATGAATTGAACTACAATTTTTATTCTTTCACAAGTTTATTTCAAAATTTTCTTATAAGCTAGATTTACCTCAACATTTATTTTATATAGGCATTTATTATCTTATACGACTGTAAGAAAATGTCTGGATGACTTTCTCTAATTTTTAGCCTTTTTAATATAATATACTTTTAATAATCTCTTTTTCCAGTTTCTTTTTTAATTAACCAACAATATCCAAACATTCCATAGTTTTAATTTAACAAGATCATTGGGAGTATCCTTTTTTTTGACATAAAATCATTTGGTGATGTCTTGATAAGATAGTTTACCTAATCTCTTTATACATTTAATTTGCATGCAATGATATACTAGCTAATAATAGACTAACTATTTAATCTTTTTTGAGTGAATTTCGGTGTTTGGAACCATCTCCTAAGACCTCATATTCTCACAATCTTTCCCTACACCTCACATTCTTTATTATTTTAAAAAAAAACTAAATTGATGCATTTTATTTCTACTAAAATTGCGGTATTTAATTTATAAATATTCTCTATAGTAAATTATGTGTCATATATATATATATATATATAATCTAGTGCATATATAATCAAAAATAATATTAGCTATCATATAATGCCAATAGTTAGCCATAGCTAGCCACAACCACGTACACATATACATATTGTGCTCAATCATTACTCCATATACATATGAAGAACTGCCCAAACACAAATTCTCTCCCATTTCCTGAAAATGAAGGTACAATTATCAAGAATCAACACACGACTTTGTATACAATCTTACTTAATCAAACAAAAAGCAATTAATGGTCCCACTTACTACATCAATAAAATTTATTATGGTCCATCCAATAAATCACATCCACAATATATATATATATATAGATAGATTTTATTTCATCAAAAATGGATAAACAACAAAATAAATTCTATCATTTACACCCAATTAATAATTTAGATATGATGGGCCAAGAGCTAGAATCTTTTTTCAAAAAAAGGTGAAAGTTACATTTCATTAGCGCCAAAACCTTATATATATACCCACCTCAATCTAAAACCAATCATGTTATAATTAAATCAGCCTATATGGCTGTATACATATATATGTATATATATAATTCAAACTCTCAACTTCTTTCTTGAAAATGAATTCATCAAGCATGGATTTTCTCAACAACATTGCTTCATTCGAAGGCTATATCTGGAATGTTCACGGCATCACTTCTCTATCCAACGATCAGTTTTTTGATCATCATCATCAGTTGTGTTATGATGATCAAATTCTGAGATCGATCGGGCCTAACGTGCCCGTGTTCAACCCGACTTTGATGTCTCATTTCTTTCCATCGGGCCATGGATACAGCACGGTTTTGGAGCCCAAGATCACGGTGATGAAATCATCTCCTTCTGCTTCTGGACTTCACAAGGTCAACAAAAAGCATCAAGAACAGGTATGAAAAAGAAAAAGGTTTTAATTAATTTGTTACATAATTAGTGCTTTCATCACTTCATTTTATGATAGAAGAAGAGAAAGAGAGTTGATGAAAGAGAAAGGGATCAGAAACCTAAAGAGGTTATTCATGCTAGGGCGAAGAGAGGGCAAGCCACCGATAGCCATAGTTTGGCTGAAAGGGTATGTTACTATTTTTTCATTATTTTTTCTTTTCAAGCAATTAATTATGTTACTATATAGCAAGTGATTTTTAGTTGAAAATATCGAATTTTTTTTTCTTGAAATAGTTAAGAAGAGAGAAAATAAATGACAGGCTGAAATGCTTGCAAGATTTGGTTCCGGGGTGCTATAAGGTAATATTGATTTTCAAAATTTATCAATTCGAAATCATATATACATATATAAGTTCTATGATTATTTATTTTTTCTAGTTTGTTAATTATAACATTGAAATAATTGAATATTAATTTTCCTCACCGCAGACAATGGGGATGGCTGTTATGTTGGATGTGATAATCAACTATCTACGGTCGTTGCAAAACCAGATTGATGTAAGATATCATGATCAATTAACTAGAATAAATTTTATTATTATAGTCCAATATTTATTTATTTATTTATTTCGTTTAATTGAATTTTCTTTATTGTTTTTAGTTTCTGTCCATGAAGCTGTCTGCAGCAAGTTTGGTCTACGATTTCAACTCTTCTGAAGCTGAAGCCATGGAAGCACTGCAGGTTTAATATTAATCTCAACAATCACTCATATTTTCTCTTTATATATATATATATATATATTAATATATATATTATTTTTGATGCTATGTCGATCACATTTTATTTAGATTCTATGATTTATTGATTCCATTTTAATGCAGACACAATTATATTTTCATCCTCTCCCTAATTCCCTTCTTTATATTTTATGTCACATTTGACTTTGATAACATCTTGTCCTAAAATTAAAATATATGGGGGGTTTTATTTTTATTTTTATTATAGGGAACTACTGGGTATGAAATTGCACAAGTGATGGAAAAGCTTTTCGGAGATGGCTATGGAGGAATTTCCCAGTTCCAAACTGCAGCTAAATGGTCTCTTTGAACTTGTTTTTTAATTTAAATAAAGTATATATTAAATTTGATGGGTGAACTTTATCTATTTATTTATTACATATGCATGTATTATTAGAAGTATATATGAATGTATCTAGCTAGTTATAGCTAGTTATTTCATACATGTATTTATTTAATGTAGTAGTCATGAACTCTAACGTACGGCTCCATATAGACTTGTATAAATATTCTTGTAACGGAGATACAAAATCAAATCATATGAATTTTAAGTTATAGTTTTAGATCCCACCACCTTCCAACAAATCTATGCTGATATATATATAGTCATAGATACACACAATTATTAAAAAAAAAAAACTAATTAATACGATCACCCCACCAAAAACCAGCTGGTTTTAGGGCAAATTTCATATACTCCCTTATATTTTTCCGAAAAAACAAACTGTGTTAATTAAATGGTATAAAAACCCCCCTTTGTTATGCATAATTCATAAAAAAAAAAACCATTTTTGAGAAAGTGAATTGCATTCGTTAAAAAAGAGCGTATGATTCTTATTTTTACAATTTTTGTATTATTTTTTAAATATAATCAATTTATTAAAACAGTAGTTTGACCAAATTCTATATTTTTATAAAATATATTTATATGTAAAAAAATACGAAATATAGGAAATTATCAAAATAGTTAAAAAGTAGTAATATAACCAAATACTAAAATTTTCAAATAATACAAGATATATCTATCTACAACAAAAATTGTAAAAAAAATAAATAAATCCTACTATCTTTCTTAGAAAGAATAATTCACTTTCTCCAAAAGGGGTTTTTTTTTTTATGTATTATAGATAACAGAGGGTTTTACACTATTTATTAAACACGGGAGGTTTTTTTATTTTTCAGAAAAAACACAAAGGTTTTTTTATTTAGTATTCATACCTTCCATTCTCTCTTGGATTTTGGTTTCAACTTTCTCTCTTTTGAGTGTTTCAGTTTGGAGAGTCTGATCAAGTTTCTTCTATGCTTCCAACAGGTCTTCAAAACGGGTGTGTTCTACCATTTCTCAGTCCCAGGATGGTTGGCTCTGGATACCAATTATAGGGATCTTCTTTTACCTAACTATTTTTGTTGTATTCAACTGATAAAAATGTAATCTTGATATGAAATGGAGGATAAGGTAGAAAAAATGCATGGGAGAAGAGGCACAGAAGAATGAAAGGGGAAATTTAGGGATATTTTTCTCATATCTCGTTCAACTAAAACTGTAGGGGTTTAACCCCTAACACTTACTGGGCTTCATATCTCAGCCCACTTACGTAACACACAAACATATCCAAATAATTAGGGTTGGCAAAAATCAGCCCGGCCCGGTGGGCCATCCCAGCCCACCTGATTTTAGGGCCCTGGTTGGGCCTGAGAAATAGTGACCCAAAATAAATTCGGGCCTACATGGTCCGGCCCGTTGGGCCACCGAGCTGATCGGGCCGCAGTCCAAAAAAGCTCAAAAATCCCGTGAAAAAGGAGCCCGATTTCAATTTTATTTTTTAAAAACTAATTTTATATTCTAATTTAACATTCATATTCCCTAGCCTTAAAAACATAAACTCACACCGCCTCCTCTCTCAAAATCAATCTGAGGAATTGACTACAGGCTTTAAGTCCTAACTAGACCTCCTCCACCCATCGGCCACTTCCTGACTCTCACCATGCAGTCCCCCTTAACGTCACCGGCCGCCACCCAATCATCGCCACCCTCTCAATCTCTAGAGTTTTAAGTTTTTATTGACTCAAACCTTGCCTTTGTTCGTCATCAACACCGAACCGTGCCCTACTCTTGCTTGTCTTCGGTTGATGCCGAGCCATCGAGAGATGTCGACGTCCATTTGCCCAAGTATGAAATATTTTCTGAAATCTAATGTATAAAATATTGAAATAAGATATCTGCATCGTTTTGTATTATACTTGTAGAGATTAGGATTAAGGAATATAGCTTTCGTATTATGTTTGTAGAGTTTCACAAAATAAGAAAATTGGATGTGTGTAGTCTGCAGGGACGGAGCCAGGATTTTTCGGTAGGGGCGAACTTTTTCGAATTCCAAATTATAAAAACTTAATATATAATATCAATGCATCAATAATATTTTGTTCCACAATATATAAATATTTTGCACAGAAATATTCAACAAATGACAAAAATATATGAATATATATTATCTTATAACAAGACCAGTCAATTATCAAAGTGTTTCATACATAGTGGAATGTTGTTCTAATAAAATTAACTTTGGAAAATAAAAAAGAACATATTATTATATCATATCACATGTTTATCATAAAATAACAAAAAAAATAATCATAAATATTAAATAACTAACGCAATATAAAAAAATAACGTTCACTAATCTTATAAGTTTATGCATTCTAAGTTATTCACGTCGCTTCTTCATACCATTAAACACATCAATGATTGATTCAATATAAGAAAAATAATTAGTAACTTATTTGAGTTAGCTAAAAAATCATCAATCATAAATGAGATAAAAGAAACTAATTTTTTTATTTAATTAATTATCTAAGTGATAAATGGAGAATTCATCCATTTATTTTCATTTTGGTCTTTAGCCCAACCTACACTACTTCACTAATTAATTTTGAGGGGGGCAAAATAAAACTTATTAAAAATTTAATATCATATATATATATATATATAGTAGGCATACAAAAAACTTTGGGGGCGGGGGGGGGATCCGTCTCTGATGAGTCTGCATCCTTTTTTTTTAGTAGACAACTGCGATCCATCTAATTAGATTTAGTCCATTATTGATTAGCTTTTAGTAATTCAAAGTATATTTATGTTTGCATTTGGTTTCCAAACTTTTGTTGATGTGGTAGATTGCTAGATATAGACATATAATATTATGAAGATATGGATTTGCTTAGCAGCAAAGAGTTAAAACAGATTAGGCAATCATTTATTTAGTTAAAACATATTTAGATTTAGTTATTAATCACATATTTAACAATTGCAGTAGCTAGATTCAATTATTTACTAGTTCATTACAATAGAAAGATTTGGATTTGTTGAATTTAATTTGTTCTTATATTTTTTTTCAATCTTTTTATAGAAATGGTGGATATTGATGATGATGCCATATTGGATGATCAAAAGATGGATGATTGAATTTTGGATCAAATATTGGATTGATGGCGTGGAGGATTAAAGATTTTGATCACTATTAAGGGTTGATGATATTAATTTCTTTATCTATGCATTTTCGATTTTTTATCACTATTAATAATTTTTAATTTGTTGAAGTATTTTGAATTTAAGAATTTTTATGCATTTATTTGAACTTGGAGTTCTAGTATTTGGTTTCATAATTAGTAAAATGCGTAGTATTTTTTTATTTGACGTGGATTTACATGTATTATGTAATATAATATGTTTACAATTGTCAATTTGTATGCTTTTATTTTAATAAAATTTAGAATTGGATTAGGAAAATTTGAAAATTTACAAAATTTGAAATCAAATAATCTGGAAAAAAAAAATCCACCTTTCAGGCTAAAAAAGCCCGCTGGCCCGAAAGCTCGTACAGGGTTGGGCCAGGCTCAAGAAATATAGGCTCGCTAACTTTTCGGACCAGGTCAGCCCGATCCCTTTTATAACCTCTAGCTCGTCGGGCTGGGTTACCCGAATTGCCAGCCCTACTAATAATAATGGGATAAGCCTACCATGAATTTTATAAAAATAAATAAAGATATTTGACCAAACCACAACCACACATGTGAATGGATTAATCCAACGACCACAAAGGAAATTTCTCTTTTAATTCAATTAATTCATGTTTGTTGACTCAAACCCTAAAGATTAAATCTTGTTCTCCTCCCTCATTTCCTCTGGTTCTCCCCATTCTTCTGATATTTTCTTACCGCCAACCACCTCTTCTAGAACTTCTGCCACTACACCTCCTATACCCAAACCCACTGCTTGACCCATAGAGTTTGGATTCACAACATAAACAAATGGGCATGATCATATTTACACATATTAAACACAATTGGCTGGCTGATAAACACATAATACCCATGTAAAACATATATCAAGATAATCATTAAGTAGTGAGAGGTCTGAATATTATACAATGTGCAAAGCATGTATTACGCCAAAAAAATGGTGTCATAAACTATTTGATAATAGTAATTCTCTCAATGACTATTGGTACCAGATGCGTACATGTTCCAGCTATTTTACAAATCAATTTTGCAGTGAAAATCAATTGAGATGGAAACACCCATAAAGTCCAACTAACAAATCCATGGTTGATCATACAATGGTAACTGACTCGGGGCATAAAAGATAGTTGCTTTGTTTTATCTCATCAATCATTCATTATTTGTGTGTCCCTGTCACATGCATGCCACATCATTAACAATAGAATATTTTCTCTCTCAAATTGGGGTGGACCTCTAGTAGAGGATTTAGTCCATCTCCTTTTCCAGCTTCTGCAATACAGCAATGAGCACGTTCTGTAGCTAAACTTGCATATAGAATAGGTGGCACTACAAAACACAATTTCAAGAAGATTATTATATATATAGTTAAATGAACTTAAGTTGAAAATTGAAGACTATTTAAGGATATAAGGTACCCACCTATCGAAACTGATCGAGTACAACTAGCGTATCTATAAATAAAGATATACCAAAATTTATAACAAAAATGATGGAAATAAAAAAATGTCAAAACTAAAATTAACAATAGGATACACACATGTAACACAAGCTATGAGTCAATAACTATAGATAATCAGTTGTGAAGCCATTATCATCATATAACACGCTGTAATAGGTCGGAATCAAAGCCGGTAGGATGACATATATCGGTGTCAACAACCGTGCCTGATCAAGAAGATGTTGGCATGAACTGTCACTTGTGTTGATTGCTAAATCATGGAATTATAATCAATAAAGTTCAAATTAGTCCCTAAATTGCAATCTCATTTATTTTGTCCATAACTTTTGCATTTAGCAGTCGTGTATTTTCTATAAGTACATATCTTGTATTCCGTATTATATAAGATTGAAAATATAATTTCTACTAAAGAAAGAATAGTAAAAAAGAATCTCGCAACAATAATGCATAATCAAAATCAACAATTGGTACCTGGGTCAACATTAGTATAATCAAAGTTTTGATCATGAGTCTTAAAGAGACGAGTATGATGTCTGTTTTGCGCCACCACAAAAGTGATCTTGGCATTTTGACATACAAAAGCACACACCTGAAGACAACAATTCATTCATGTGAAAATAAATGACATAGCTAGAACAAATTAAATCTATATTACATAAATGAGAACATACACAAATAACATAATAGAAGTTGTTAATTGATGATCATTTACCTTCTTCACTGTGTTCACTTCATTTTGAAAAACCACACTGTTTTGTCCTTCTCTTAATCCACCCCCTATAATTTCAAAACCAATTACGGAACTGCAACATAACAAAGGCAGTGAAGCAAACTAACCTATAAAATATAATCATAGCAGGAGGGTCATTGGACACAACAAAGTCATTTAAAATTCTCCTGATGAACAACAATTACAATGCCAATAAATATGAATTTACATTCAAATTGGTGAGGTTTTTCGGTATTATTAGTAGCCTAATTTTTACAGCTCCAATTGGATTGTTTTGTAAACTAAATGTAGCCCTAATCAAGTCTTGAGGTTCTTGGCTATAATGATGCTAGTATTGATTGAGGGTGTTCATCTTTTGGTGGCGGTGCATAGATAGCAGGATCGAGTTAGGTCCTTATGAGAGTTTAGGTTTCTAGAATTGCTTATTGGTTTTTCTTGAGGCGAAATCCTAGACAACACTAAATAAAGAACATCATTTAGGCTATATATATATATACATTTAGTTTATAAAATAATCAATTCAGTTTTCGTTAGTTCTAAATTAATTTTGCAAACTAACCTAACCAGTAGCTGGAATATATCGGGTTTGATTGTCTCTTTTGTGGGAGCTTGTGTTGAAAACACTGCTCTGTACCTCGACAATTTTGGCCAACCTATTGAAGCCAAAATCTGCAATATTAAAAGTTGACTTATCAATCTCTTTTATACATTTCTGGTTGAGTGAAATGGAGAGCATATAAGATAAGATAACAAGTAGCCCAACTATAGAAAAGGTGAAATCATGATCCCGTGGATTAGCATACTTCATAACAACACCAAACACAAAGGTAGGGCCCTTGCCATCAGTCAAGAAATGATTTACTTTAAACAACTCTCTTATCTCTAGGATGGTATTTTGGCCTCCAAGCTAGTTAAAACTTGTAAATATTTAGTGAAGGTTAAAAATAAAATAATGAAGATTTAGAAATAACAATAAGGATTCAAAATCTAATGGTAGCAAAAAATTGAAAGAAATTTTTACATAGCTAGTGCATTAATTATGAGATACATTTGCATTTAAATCCACCATGTATTCCTTTTGGCATTGAGCTACTTTCCTTGGTTGACAACACTGTGTCACTCTACCAAGTTTTGTATCACACAAATTTTTTATTAGACCTACAATAACAAGAAATTGTAGGTTGCAAATTAAATAAATCAATTGTAGTTTGGCATCAAATAAATCAACTTTTTTCTTAGATCATCGTACAATAAAACACTAACCATAATATTCTCCATTGATGTCGTCATCATGCATAATGAAAATAAGCAATTGTAGTTTGCCATTGTCAATATCTGATCTAAACATCTTGTGGATTTGTAAGATATACTTTTTTATTTTTCTAGGGGAACATGTCGGAAAAAAAGAAGTCCGGTAGAAAACCTAAACACATAAAATGAAAACTATTGACGTTGAGACTTTAAATTAATTTCATATGTTATATAAAACACCGCATACCATCCCGCATCCACAACACACGCTAATCAACTCTTGGCAAAATCCATCAACTTTATCCATCTTCAAGGTTGAGAAGTTGATGCATGCCCTACCATTGTTGACTTCTTGGCCATTGTACATTTTCTAAAAACATTTCAAGTTTAGTTAAATGTTATCTAAGTAAGCCATTGTCAATATCTGATCTAAACATGTTGTGGATTTGTAAGATAGACTTTTTTATTTTTCTAGGGGCACATGTCGGGAAAAAAGAAGTCCGGTCGAAAACCTAAACACACAAAAGGAAAACTATTGAAGTTAAGACTTTAAATTAATTTCATAAGTTATATAAAACACCACATACCATCCCACATCCACAACACACGCTGATCAACTCTTGGCAAAAGCCATCAACTTTATCCATCTTCAAGGTTGAGAAGTTGATGCATGCCCTACCATTGTTGACTTCTCAGCCATTGTACATTTTATAAAAACATTTCAAATTTAGTTAAATATTATCCAAGTAAATACAGTCTAATGTGAAAAAAATTACCTTCTTGTCCATATCCCATGTTCCACGCTCAGGCTGTCTTTACATTTCAACTGTAAATCAAAATAAAAGTTAATTGAACAATCATATAAAAGTTCAAATGAAATCAATATAAATTTGAAAATATACCTCTAGACAAGGTAGAATCTGAGAAACTACAGATTTGATGCAATTATTAACAATAATTTTCCTGTGGTGAGATTTCATGGTTGAATAACTTACGCATTAACTACATATAAATAATTTCAATGTATTAAAACTAAGAAGTTATCACAATTCAATCCAAACAAAATTAAGAATTTCTACTTATTAAACCTTTGAAATTTCACGATGGTAATAATGTTGTTCAAGAATGAGCTATTTTCATACTCATTGTGATTTTCAATAATGAGCTATTTTCATAGTCATTGTGATGGCAATAATGTTGTTCAGGAAGGATTGTGCATATCTGTACAAAATAACAAATAATACGTTACTTTATAAATAAAAATAACTGTGCAAAAAAACTTGATGTAAAATAAATATACCTCCATCGGAACATAATAAGGAAGTGTGTCAACACGTAAAACAGGTAAAGCTTTATACTGAGACAGATGATTGCATGTTCAGAAGAAATAATCGGTGGCAGAAATATCCGAATCTTCATGCCATGTTTGAATATCAACCAACTTAATCCTAATTTGTTACATAAAATAAAGTTATTATAACATTATAATAATAAACAAATACATGATAAACTTACCTAAAATCTTGTTCTGGATCAAGTGAGAGCCCCAAGATCTTTACACACCCAAAATTATCGGTCTTGACAACAATACCTTTCAATTTTTATTCTGCGTAAGTATATTAAGTACTTGTTAGTTAATAATAACCAACTATACCAAAGTACTAATAACATTAATAAAGTAAAACATGAAAAGAAGGTGATGGACCCCTGTGATATAAATCTTTGGAGTTTAGGGCGATTTAGACATTTTCTCTAATGTAAAAGTTAATGGTATTAGAAAATATCCACTATGATGTATTTTTAATTTCCACACATACTTGAATCATTTCACATAATAAAACACTTTTTTATTCCCGCAAATACACAGAAAAAATATTATATAGTTCTACACATTGATGGACATTAATTTTATTTTATAGTTTTTCAAATTTAACTTCAATCAATTTTTAAAATGTAGTTAAACTTTTTTTTCTTTTTCTTTTTTTCAAAATGTATTGATAGAATTTTATTTCTCATGTAT
The DNA here is from genome assembly GCA_026008535.1 of Perilla frutescens. Taxonomy (NCBI): domain Eukaryota; kingdom Viridiplantae; phylum Streptophyta; class Magnoliopsida; order Lamiales; family Lamiaceae; genus Perilla; species Perilla frutescens. The sequence goes on along the minus strand of BRKX01000013.1, from coordinate 55,816,840 downwards.
ATATGTCTTATTGTACTAACATTGAGAATATATTAGACGTAAAATAAACTAGTATTTTTCTGTGCGATGCATGAGTATAAATTATTTATAAATACAAATACATAATTTCAAAACTTCTGAGTTTGAGTAAATAATAACAATAAATATATACATAAAAGAGTAGATGAAAGTAAAGCATAAATAAATATTTGACATGTAATATAACTAATTTTTGTATATAAGGCAACACCAAGCAAATAATGGGTCTTGGTATTAGACTTGTAATGAATAAAATATATTGTGTGCAATTAATTGACCTAGAATTTTTTTTAATATTTATAACATGATTCTGGCATATTTATTTATAGAATGATACTACTAAATAATGTTACAAACACGCGTAAGTAAAAAATAAGATGCACAAAATATGAGTTAAGCGCATTTGATTGATAAATAATTAAAAAAAATTGAAATATATATATTTTTTAAAGAACTTATGAACTTATAACAATATTTAGTTTTTTAAATATAAATATTTAGTGTGAGTAAAAAGTGTGTTACTATGAGAAAAGATTCAGTGTGTATGAAAACAATGTGTGTTAATGGGTTTTTTTAAGACCAATTAATTTTTTTATCCAATACAAGGTCTACAATATGGTCAAACTTTTAAAGTAGACGAGACTACTTGAGCCAAATAGTTACTCCTATTATTCATGTCGATAACATCATATATACTTAAGAGGGTACGTCATTTCTTAAATGAAATACCCTCTTATATGTGTGTGTGTGTGTGTGTGTGTGTGTGTGTGTGTGTGTGTATTGCGTGTTTGGAGAACCAACACGTGCATTAACCATCATATTTCTAAAGAAATGAGAGCGCAAGTATTGAAGAAATGTTGATGTGGGCAACTTGAGCAAAAATACAATCTGTTTTGGCAACAAGTAAAACATGAACACAGAATTGAGGGTCAAATATGCATGTGAGATGATCATATATGGTTAGATAGGTTAATATAATGCAGAAATTAATTGCAAATTAAACGCCAGTTAGCCCTCCTTAATTCTACGTTGTAGGGTCGATCTGCCATCTATATCGTGAATAATCCAGATTAACAGAACCTATTTAAACATGTGAGACTCAAGTATTGCTTAATTTATTATCACTTTCGTTAACAAGCTGGACAAAATTAATATGCCTTGCTCTAATAGGTACTCATACAGAATTAAAAAAACCACTCATGCAACTCTTACAGTTTTAATAGTGCTAAAAAAAATATGGATATCTATAGACAAAAATTTATAAGCACGAATCTGTAAATTCATTCTAGTTTTCTACAGTACTTTATGAGAAAATTATAGGATCTTGAAATTAACGATTCTCACATAATCACATAATTGATAGAAAATTGTGTACCTTTCTCCACGATCAAATCTAAGATTGCACCGTTGAATTTCTTGAGAAGAACAATAAACCGGTGTTTCACTTCCTTGATTATCTTTCTATTCTCTATCGCATGTGATAACTAGGATTTTAAGAGAATATTTTTTATATCAGGAAGTGAACCCAATTTTACGATAATGGACTGTTATTTTCAGCAAATAGCGAATATAATAAAACTGCTCCATAATAACTCAGATATTATTTAGTCCATAATTATTTAATTGTTTATTTATTAATCCTTAGTAAGCCACATCACTTTACATGAGACATAAACATCATGGATGATAAATAAATTAATCAAACTAACATAATGCGCATTTGAATGACTAAACATTATACTTCATTGGGTTCATCATAATTTCATAATTAAGAATATAAACTAACTCGAGTCATGACGGTTGTACATCACATAATTGACATAGTCCCTTCCATGTACTATGAACTAGTATTCTCCTTAATATGATCATTAATTAGGAGCACATAATTGGTCCATAATAATGTCTTTATAAAAGACTATATTTGTTTACATTACTCTAATTCAAATATGCATGCAAAATAGAGACCGATAATCAGAAATTTAATAAATGAACTCAGAGTGTTAATTACAAGATAAAAGTCATACTCAATAATAATTGTTAACAATAATGCCTATACTTTCAACATGATCAATAAATGTCTTGGGTGGTAATCCCTTTGTTAAAGGATTAACACTCATTGATTATGAACTTCTCCCTTTACGGTGAATTACTCTAACTCCATATGCTTAGGACCCTTAAAGCACTTGTCATTTTTAGAGAAAAATACTGTTGCAGAGTTATAACAGTATAATTTCAGTGGCTTAGCAATACTATCGATAATTCCAAGCCCTAAAATAAAATTCTGTAGCCAATTAGCGTGAATTGTAGCCTAAAAACATACTATGAATTCAGCTTCCATGGTGGAGGCAACAACAACAACAGATTACTTTGCACTATTCCACAATACTGCTCATCTAGATAAAATAAATATATAGCCATGAGTGGACTTTCTAGTATCTGAACACCCAACAAAGTATGAGTCAGCATACCCAATAACCTCAAGGTGCTTGGACCTTCTATATGTCAGTATGTGTTCTTTTGTTCCATGTAAGTATCTCAGAACTTTCTTTGCAGTTTCCAGTGTTTCATTCCTGGGTTAATTTGATATCTTCTCAACATTCCAGCTACAAAGCTTATGTCCGGTTGAGTACAGGTCTGGGCATACATAATACTCCCAACAACAGATCTATACAAAATTGCTTCCATCTGTTTTCATTCCAATTCATTTTTAGGACATTGAGCGAGACTAAACTTGTCTTCTTTCTGAATTGGAACTGGTGATGTTAAGTACTTTTCCATCTTGAATCTCTTTAGTACTTAATTGATATATATACTTTCTGAGACAAACCTAACAATCCTTGTGATATGTTTCAGAATATTTATATCCCGATCAAATAGCCTGGCTCACCCATATCTTTCATTTCAAAGTTGCTAGAGAGAAAACTCTTAGTTTCATGAAGAATACTAAGATCATTAGTTGCAAGCAAGATATCATCAACATACATGATTAAAAATATAATATTACTCCTACTAACCTTTAGATATATACACCTATCAGCAATGTTCTCCTTAAATTCAAAGGAAACAATGGTATCATTAAACTTCAAATACCATTGGCGGGAAGCTTGCTTAAGCCCGTATATTGATTTCTTTAATTTGCATACCCATGTGTTCCTTTCCTTCAATTGAGAAACCAACTGGTTAGTCCATGTAAACATTCTCCTCTAAATCTCCATTAAGAAAGACAGTTTTCACATCTATCTAATGCAACTCCAAGTCATAATGAGCTACAAGAGCCATGATAATTCTGAAAGAATCCTTTGGTGAGACTGGTGAAAAAGTCTCTTTATAATCGATTCCATCATTTTGAGTAAAACATTTAGCAACAAGTTTAGCCTTGTAGCATTCTAGAATGCCAAGAGAGTCACGTTTAGTCTTAAAGACACACTTACAACCAACTCTCTTGCATCATTCTGGTAATTCTACAAGGTCCCAAATATCATTATGTTTCAAAGATTTTAACTCTTTTTTCATAGCATCTAACCATTTTTAAGAATTATCACAACTTACAGCTTGTGAAAATGAGACTGGATCATTGTCATTAATGCTCAAGTCAGTTTTTAACTCATGTAGATATACCTCGTAGTCATTCGAAATAGCTAGTCTTCGTTCTCTTTGAGATCTTCTTAATGCTATTTCTTAAGGTTCTCCCACAACAGGTTCATTTTGAATCAGAGGTTCATTATTGTGTTGCTCATCTTTATCGTTGTTTAGAACAACAAATTGAGGAACACTCACTTTACTGTACTCTAACTTCTTTAATTTTCATGTGTCGTGGAACTGTACTCCCACTGATTTCACCATTTTCAGTGAACCTTGCATTGCCATTCTCAAAAATTCTTATACTATGATTAGGACAATAAAATCTACACCCCTTTGATTTTTCTGGATAACTAATAAAATATCCACTTATTGTTCTTGCATCCAGTTTCTTTTCTTGTGGATTATAAATCCTTACTTCTGCCTGACAACCCCAAACATGCAAGTGCCTTAAACTAGGTGTCATAGTCGTCAACAGTTCAAAAGGAATCTTTGGAACTGCTTTACTAGGAACCCTATTTAATAGATACATGGTAGTTTTCAAGGCATACATCCACAAAAATAAGGGTAGAGATGAATTACTTAACATATTCCTAACCATATTATTAATGTTCTATTACTGCTTTCTGATGCACCATTTTGTTGTGGTGTACCTGGCATTGTATATTGAGCACAAATGCCACATTTCTGAAGGAGTATTTCAAAGAGACTCGGGTGTTGCCCAGTCTCATCATATCTTTCGTAATACTCACCACTTTTATCGGATCTTACAACTTTCACATTTCTGTCTAATTGTCTTTCCACTTCATTCAAGTAGATTTCCAAGGCATTGACTGATTGAGATTTCTCATGCAGTAGATAGACACAACCATAATGTGAATAGTCATCAATAAAGGAGATGAAAATTTTTTCCTTTCCAAAAGAATTAACATCAAAAGACCCACATATATCATTATGCACAATTTCAAGAAGCTGAGTGCTTCTTGTGGCGCTTTTCTTTGTGTAACGCTCCGGTCCCGAAAGACCGTGGAAATGGACGCCACGGGGGTTGGAATTAAGAAGCGGGAAAGAAAGGAGAATAATTTGATTAACCAAATCTCAAAGAAGACTCACAATAACCAAACATGCTTTTAAATACGTATATTTATTCAAAACACCAAGATCAGGGTTATTAACGTTTAACAAAAGAGTAGCATAAGTGCGGAAGCTTAATTCCCAATAGAATATTAATAAAAAGAGATAATGTGAAATAAGTAAATAATAACGGCCCATATTTCAGCCTCGTCACCTCCACGCTCCAGCCCACTGACCTGAAAATATTTGAAAAGATTTGGGCTGAGTACTAATACACTCAGTGGGCAAGTTTTCACAATTCAAGTTATGCATGCAAATCATTTTGTTAAAGTAATCTATCTGTGTCCATGCAAGTAGTAAAACTTAGGAGGTTTTAAAGTTGAAAGCAACCTAAGTTCACCAAAATATTTTATCGTGAAGCGCTTAAGAGTATAACCCGTCACTGCCCGCAACCCAAACTACATCACCAGCGCGTAAAGTTGAGTATGGCCATAGAATACCCAATTAGTATAACCAATAAGTGTTTCATTTTAGTCTCACCGACTAGGAGTAGGGCAGGACAAATAATGCATGCGTACAGTAGCTACTCACATTGACACAGCGCTGGTATATGAGACTCCGACAACATACAGTAGCACGTAAATATTTAACACAGATAGTCACATATGCAATTTTAACAAAGCAGAACTTAATAGCTCGAACGATACAATTTGTAAAAATATAATAGCCCACCTTAATGATCTCGATGCTTACGGATGTTTCTCTATATTGAAAAACTTAAACTGAAGCTTAAACTGCTCCAAGTTATGCTCCACGGCCTACAAATTAACGAGATTCTAACTTAAGAACCTGGCTGTTAACTAATAGCTAAAAGATATAAATATATTAATAAACGTCGTCGGAATCCATTGAGCTTGAGCAAGATTAATCGTGAATAAACTGGATAATTGGAATAATGATTCTACAATTATCCAGGTTAACAAAAGAAGGGTCACATGACCGCTATTGAGGGATTATTCAAGAATATATATAAAATAAACCTATTAATTCATTTTGATTGAATGAGATAATGCATTTTCGAAAACCAGAATTTGAAAACCATATTTTTATTATTTGCTATATAATCCGAAACTTAATTAAATTCTTATATGATTGTCTATTCCCCTTCTCAAATATTGAAACATCTTCCAGTTAGTTTTAACACATTTAAAACAGCTCCAAGAATTTGCAGAATGCCACATCCATGCTACATGCCTTATACCAGACATATTGATACTCATTTAATAAAAATTCAAACTCTCTTTAGCATAGACATAAATTCATCATCCCTACTCCAAAAAACCCCGAGATGCTCTATTAAAAGGAAAATGTAGATGAGAATGGGTAAAGATGGATTTTGTAACATTGCTGGTCCTACAACTTTCGACATATAAACGATAAGCCAAACTACGTCAAAATTGATATCTAAAACCATGAATTCCATAGCTAGGAGCGAGAGATTCCTTACCCATGATTTATGCAGTGCTTCAGCTGGATAAAGGTTGGAAACAAGCCATCAATGCAGCAGCGACAACAACTACAGTCATCCAACGACGTCCGACAAGATTTTTCCGTCATCTTTCGACATAAATACGATCGACCAAACCACATCGAAATTAGAATACGATACTATAAACGTAAGGATTGTAGGAAGAGGTTTCTAACCATGTGTGGAATGATAGATTTTTATCTGCAGCAAGGTCGTAGAAAGGTCGTCGAAGTAGCAGCAACTGCAAGCTTTCAAATTTGACAGCAACTTTGCGTCAACTTCCGACGTAAAAACAGAAAATCAAACGAGGTCTGATCGTCAATCCAACACTTCATTATGCATAGCTTGTTAGAAGAGGTTCGAAACGGTATAAAGATGAGATGAATCCGACGGTCGGATCACCCGGAAATGACACCACAAGACGGCTGCGGCACATGGCGGCGAACAGCAGCTCCCGGCGGTTTCTTGCTTTCATTTTAAATTTCTGGACATTTATTTGAGCGAAATCTTCCACAGCCGCTAGAAAACCAACAAGAGGATGATCATAGTATATTTTTCGTAATTTTGGGTTATGATTTGGCGATGGAAAATAGAAGAGAGAAATAGGCGGTCGGCGGTGCTTACCAAATGAAGAAGAAGAAATGAAGCTTGTTGTTTTGTTTTTTTTTCCTAATACAATAGCTGTAGATAATAAATGATACACGTATACACCAATCCAACTAGATACGTGTAAGGCTAGCAAGAACTAACCAAAAAGATGTCCAAGTGTGCGGCATCAACGCTGGAAAAATCTTCAATCGGTGGAGGTGAGTTATTTGAATTTCTTCTCTCGCACTTTTCACTTGAGGAGTGACATTGGAATCATTAAAATATAGGTTGTTGCAAGACTCCTATTCACCTACGTGTTGGCTCCCAAATTAAAGAGCTTGATGGGCTTTGAGGATTTGGGCCAAAATAGAACAAGATGGGCTCAAAATGTATTAATGAAACAAATTTAATTGGACAATCAAATAAAACCGACTTCAGATGATCTTGTTGACAAAATAATTCCTGACGTCTTCTTTCATAATATAAGCCTAATGTCCATTTGGATGCTCTAATAAAATAGTTCTATCATTCGAGATATAATAAATCCAATTCAAGGTTTTTGGGGTATTACACTTTGTGTGTTTTGATGGTTTTTCTTTAATATAATCCACACAAATATCAGATCCGTAAAATCTAGATCTAGAAGGATTTTATTCTTTATGAGTCCTTCCATTCTTTCTCTAAATATATGACCCAAACTTTGATGCCACAAGAGAGCAGAACATTCATTCACTAAACTACATTTAGTGCCAACATTATGATGCAGTGTCAAAAGACTTTCAGAATACAAACCATTTAAATTCAATTTATATAAACCATTACAAAGAATACCAGTACCAATGAGTTGATTATACTTAAATAAACTAAAATATCCATTACCAAAATTGAAAGAAAATTCAGTAACATCCACTTTAGAAAATCCAGTAACATTCACTTTGGGTAAAGAGCAAAAAAAAAAAAAGAAAAACCCAAACTATATGTCAAATCCTATCTAGACGTACAAACTATTTTTTGGCCCAAATATACACCTAAACTATTTAAAAAGAACAATCGGCCCCCTAAACTATTCAAAAAAAAGAATAAACTGACACTTGAAGTTAACACCGTTAGTTTTTTTTTGTTAATTAAAATTTGTGAAGCTCAATTCTATCACCTATGAATTCCGATCGAACAAATTAAAACCACAACCAAATAGCCCACACTATGGAGTTTCAAACCCTTTTTTTAATTTTAAAATCTGACATCGAATTGGGGTCGAGATTTAAAATTTAATTTGCAATACAAACCCTCGTTATCGATATTTCTCCATGTAATTATTCTATTGTTTAACACTCGATTGATTAATTGAGAGTATAATTACAAAGCCCATGACGAGAGCTTTCTAACCATACCACAATACATGGTATCATTGTCCAAATCAATCATAATTAGGTCGAAGAATTTATGGGTATTTTATTTAACGGAAAAAGTTAACTGTAGTAAACGAAAAATGTGAATTTGATATATTTTGAATAGTTGAGGAGGCCAATTGTACTTTTTAAATAGTTTAGGTGTGTATTGGGCCAAAAAATAGTTCGTACGTCTAGGTGGGATTGAGTATATAGTTCATGTGTTTTTTGACCCTTTACCCCAATTATATTCATAATTATAAAGAGAAAATCAACCTTTAGGTGATCCATAAATGTTTTATAATAATTAATTTCAATTTACTCATAAACCATCAAGCATAATATTTAGCATCCATTATTTTATGGATAATTAAATAAATCAACATTAATTTGGAATCAAATAAACATACAAATTTGACCATTTTGGTGATTAAAAAACTTTCTTTATAGTTAATTCCAGAAATTTACGTATATGAACATAATTAAAACATTCAAATATCTACTAAAACCTTCTTAGTAGATACAAACATGATCCAGAATTATATGAACATAAAATTAGTCATTCACGATTATAATTCTTCAATTAAGATTATGAATACAAAATCATCAATTATTACATGCCATATACGTACGAAACAAAACAGAATATTATGATTAAACAATTCAGTCACTACAAGAAAACACAATTTTAGCGACGAAAATGGCGACAGAATACATTCCATCAACATGGGTGACGGAATGGCGACGGACCCACCGTCGCCACATAAGGCGACGAACATATTTCGTCGCCTTCTGCTTTTATTTTATTTTTTATTTATTTTTAATTCCGGGAAATTAAGGCGATGGAAATATTCTGTCGTCTTATTTTATTTTTATATTTTTTATAAACTGATTAATAAGGTGACAGAAATATTCCGTCGCCTTATTTTTTATATTTTAGAATATAATAAAAAAACCAGGCGACGGAATGTGTTCCATCGCCATATTCGTCGCCCGGTTTTGTAATATACGGAAACAGAGACCTTCTTCCCCATTTTCTCCCTTCCCCAAATCAACCGAACCCTACAATCATCCCCTCGTCGCCAACCGCGTCCGCTGCTCAGCCCGCGTCCGTCGAGCCCCCACGCCGCCGTGCTCCCTCTCCCTCTCCCTCTCTCTCTCCCTCTCCCTCTCTATCCCTCTCCCTCGTTCTTCCGCGTCCGCTGCCCAGCCGGCCGCCACCTGCCGCCGAAGGTAAGTTGCTGATTTCCCTTTTTTAAAAAAAAATTCAGTTTGTGTTATATTTTTTCATTTTGTGGTATTGTTTAATTTAGGATTTATTTTTATTTTTAATTTTATATGTTGTTGAATAATGTTTCGATGTTGTTGTTTTATGTTTTTTTTTTTAATTTTAATTTTATATGCATTGTTAAATAAGATTCTTAGGAGCACACCAAATAGGATATTTGAATTAACAGGATATTTAAATGTATGTAATTAATTGAAGTTGCTGACAAATGTTTTTTTTTTTTTTGAATAACTGTATTTATAGCATGTTGCTAATCTTAATTTAAATATAAACAAATTTATTAAATAAATAAAATAGGGAGAAAAAAAAGATACTCATGAGTGGACTCGATAAACATCATATATTTGAATCAAGCTTAAGCTTGTGAACTTATAAACAAAGCATGCATGTTAATGAGTAAAAAAAATAGGTTTGAGATTTGCTCAAATTAGAGTTAAATTATAGATTTAATTTAAATTACAAAATTAAATTAAATTACAGATTTTAATTAGTAAAAAAATTACAGATTCTAATTAAATTAAAATTACAGATTTTAATCAGTAAAAAAATTACAGATTCTAATTAACAAAAAATTACAGATTTTATATATTAACAAAAAATTACAGATTTTTTATATTAACAAAAAAATAACAGATTTTATAAATTTAATTAAAATTACAGATTTTAATATGTAATTATATAATTACAGATTTTAATTAATAATTAAATAATTACAGATTTAACAAAAAATTACAGATTTTATGTTTAGATTTAAGATCATAAATATGTTAGATTATGTAGTTTACTGTCCTTTTTGTGATTAGCTCAAAATGCGTATTATATACAATTATGTAGTTTACAGTCCTTTTTGTGGTTGTTAGTTCAATTAATATATAAAATTAAAGCATGTTAGTTAAATTTTAATAAACCATGTTAGTTAAATGGGACGAGGGTTCCTGGATCCCTCTATATTAATTGTACGTATTTATATTGGGACGAGAGCCCCTGGATCCCTCTGGTGTTTGGTTTTTGCTAGTTAAGTTAAGCTACGTCGATGACTTGGTCAAAATATAGGTTTCACGTCGTTATGCTGCCGAATTTTTGTCTTTTTTTAATTTTATGTTTTTGTTTAATTAAAATCATGCGTATAGATATCTATATGAGTTGTTTTTGTCAGATGACTAGAGGTGGTGGATCTCACGGGGCTCGGTCCCGAGCTATATCATCTATGAGATCCGTTGGCGGTTCCATTGATGATAATGTCGGTCAGGATGAGACCGACACTCAGGTTGAGAAGTCCCGCACGGTTGACTCGAGACGGGAGCTCGAGCTCGAGACCATGGGCAGAGAGAGGTATGTTGATCAATATATTTAATTAATTTACTTTAAGTATATTATAATTTAATCTAATTTGCATTTTCAGAGTCATGAGGCCCTCGAACACCTGTTCGAGGGCAATTACAGCTATCTTCAAGAGGTATATGCATTCTACGGGCTTCACTTGGAAGAAGGTGCCCGTGGAGAGGAGGATGATGTACTGGGGAGTTCAAGGTAAAAAATTATTATATATGTATTTTGTGTTGTCAAATATTATTACTAACACAATTGTTTATTTATGTGTTAATACAGAAGGAGTTTAGGTGGTCTTATCCTGATGAGGAGGTGCTTCCGCTGTTCTGGAAGAAGTGTCAGGATCGGTACAGGGACATGATGTACCACATGAAGAAGGATGACTACCAGCGGGCCGGCAAGAAGCCCGATTTTGTGCGCCAGGAGGACTGGTCTGGCTGGATAGCATACTGGCAGGCGGAGGACACTCAGGAGAAGGCTTGAGTGGCCAAGAAGAACCGCCTGACCGAGCCGGATGGACCAGGATCATCCAGCCAGACTCATCACGGAGGTGTCAGATCAGCCGTGGATTATATGCACGATCTGGTAAGAGTTATAATAATTATTCAAGTTTATAGTATAAAAAATTAACACTTTCTAATTAATTTCGTTTTATTTTGTTGAATCAGGCTAGAGAGCAGCACCTGTCTGTCTGAGTGGGAGACGCGCTATCAAACCTACCTCCGGCTTCACTGTCTGGACGGCCTCTAAACTTCAGCCAATGCGATGGAGAACAAGTTAAGTTTTCACTAATATTTTAATATATATATATATAGGTATAAATATATATATTATTTACTAATATTCTGATAAAAGCAGGAGAAGTGTGACGCCTTGGCTGCTGAGTGGATAGCGGACGGCAGGGAGCCGGACATGGGCGAGATTTACCACCAGGTGGTGGCGCCTGACAGGAAGGGGCACACTATCGGGCTGGGGAACATGGCCCCTGCCGTTCGTCTCCCTTCCACTGCAGCTAGAGGTCCTCCTCATCAGCCAGCCTGGGCTCTGGCTCGCTGTACACCCAGGCAGAGCTCGATACGAGACTGGCTGAGATGCAGTTGCAGATACAGGCACAGATGTAGGCACAAATGGAGGCACGGATAGAGGACAAGCTGAGTGCCGAATGTGCGACTGTGCAACAGGCGCTGGAGAAGCAGGCCAGGATAGAGTCCCTACTTAAGTGCCTTCTCAGCCAGCTACCGGGTGGTGCTGGAGGATTCAGAGGGGTTGGTAGCATATCCGACAGACAGGATAATGGATCCGAGGAGTAATGTAAATATATATTATATTACATTTTTGAATATTTATTTATTTGTATTTAAATTATGTACAATTATATTTATATATATATATATATATATTTTAATTTTATGATCTTTTATTATATATATTTGGGTACAAACAAATAATAAAAAAAACAGAAAAATAACTAAATAAAAAAATAACAAAGGCGACGGACTGGTTTCCGTCGGCTCGATTCCACGACTGAAATCGTCAATAGCTGAAGGTGACGGAATATTCCGTCGTTTTTTGTCGCCTTATTTTTTTAGCGACTACGATAACGAGACGGACCATATCCGTCACCATTCCGTCGTTCGTCAAGTTAGCGACAGAATTTGGCCAAAGGGCTACGGAAATTGCCGTCCCTATTTAATGATTTCCTTGTAATGAGTAATCATTATTATACTTTATACCTCACTATCAAAGGCTTTAATGCTGATAAGAAAATCATTCAATGCGTTATCACATAATCACATAATTGATAGAAAATTGTGTACCTTTCTCCATAATCAAATATGAGATTGCACTATTGAATTTCTTGAGAAGAACAGTATCCTTGATTATTTGTTTATTCTCTATCATACGTGATGGCTAAGATTTTAAGAGAATACCTTTTATATCAGGAAGTGGACCCAGTTTTACGGTAATAGGCTGTTATTTCCCATAAGTCCACCATTCCCATCAAATAGCGGATATAATAAAACCGCTCCGTAATAATCCAGATATAATTTAGTCCGTAATTATTTAATTATTTATTTATTAGTCATTAGTAAGCCACATAATTTTATATGATACATAAATAATCTCACAGAATCTAGATAACAATTTATTAATAGGAATACCTGGATCTTTCCTGCATTAGACATAGGAAATTCTAAGTTGAAGCCCAGTAGAGAAACAAAGTCTGAAACCTTTATCGGTTTAAAAAATGCCTCGACTGCTAGATCTATAATACGACAATCGAAACATTAGATAATAATAATATTGTACTTCCAACCATGAAAAATTATTGTGATGACACTTAACTATATATAGCTTTTCTATTTGAATACGAACAAAACATGATCATAAATACGTTCTCAATCATATATTGATCAATGTTTAACAATTATTAATGAAACACTCATCTGTGTTTGATGAACACTTTCGTAAAACCCTTTCCACACTATGACACCATCAATTATCCGTTCTCCAATACCAATCGGACGAGGACCAAAGAATGACCCAATAATTACATGGTTGAAATGAAAAGATGTATTTCAATCAAACAAACTAGATTTTACAAGATGTATAATTAAAAGTGATTTTACATTAAATAATTTATAACACCACCTCTCATGTAGTCTCTGTCGCATAATTACATCAATCACTTCATTCACTTGGTCATCTCTCTGGACATTTTATGGCATTTTCTATGTCATAGAAAATGTCCAATCTATCAAAGTATATTTTGCTAGAAATCAAAAAGTTGGGTTATTATTATAGCATTTTAAAAGTCGTATTTAAATTGTAATTTCTTCCAAAAATGATGATTTTCTTTGACAATTAATCCTTGATTATAATAGTCTGACTATTTTTTTTTTCCTTTTTTGAAGTCACTTTTTATGTTAACTTATTTTTTTTAATACCCAAACATCAACAACTTCAAACCGTCATAATTGAGCAAGATACCATAATAATTTTTTTTGAAAGCAAATTAGACCTTTTATTCAAATTCGAAACAAATTGCATCTATACGCTAACATGGAAAAGAGTTTGTCCACGCGATTTGGCTTGAAATCTCCAAAACAAACTGCACCAAGGAGTAAGCAACATAATTTGCACATTGATACATATGAAAATTTCCAACAACAAAACATTCACTCAACCTCATCATGATCTCTAGCTAGAAATTCATCATCCAGCAGGCAACTCTTTGGGCAAAGGTCCAACAGATCGAGCTCTCACGGCAAGCACATAATAAATTATTGATTTATGAAATTAAACTAAATATGTATGATTTATAAATTAAACACGATTTGACAGTATAGAACTGGAGAACAAAGTGTATCATTGCTGTTATTAAAAATAATTTCTAGTATATTAATTAATTGGTTTTTTTTTTCTTTTTTCTTTTTTTGAGAGGATATATGAATTGGAAAGTTATGGTTGAAATGATCAAAGCCGGAAACTTCCAATCAGGGTCGCTTTGTCCTTATGGAGACATGTCCCATTCAGTAAGAAATAATTTGAATGGTTGTGAGAAATTAAGTTGCACGCGTTTTCACAAGAAAAATAGTTGGATACACATGAAGAGAGAGGTCGTTAATTATATATAAAATGGAGATGAGAAGCCAGTGCTTGTAGAGTTGGTTGTACGTGCATTCATAAAGTACGTAAATATGATAAGTATTATGAATAATCATGAAAGATTAGTGGTTGTTGGGTTTGTAATTTTGTTCATTTGGGCAGGCCAGTTGGCCTTGGGGCAAAACAGATGTCTAAACAAGGGGAATTACACAAGCAACAGCAGTTATGCATTCAATCTGAACAGCAGTTTCCAAGAACTAGGGTCTAATCTGGACAACAATGGTTTCTACAACGCCTCTGTTGGGCAGCTCACAGATAGAGCCAACTCAATGGTGCTGTGCAGAGGGGATGTTCAACTGGACGAATGCCAGGATTGCATACTAGAATCTGCCGATGAGCTTTTAAGATCATGCCCCTTTCAAAAGCAGGCTATTAGTTGGGATGAACGCTGCATGCTCCGATTCTCTAACGCTACAATTTTTGGATCCTTGGAGACTATCCCCATGCGGTATTGGTGGAATCCAAATAACGCCACGAGTCCCGATAAGTTTAAGGAGAATCTGAGAGGTCTGCTTGATCAACTCCGTAACCAGGCTGCTTCTGGGGGTTCTCTCAGAAAAGTGGCAGCTCGGAATGCAACTGGACCTGATTTTCAGACCATTTTTGCGATGCTCCAGTGCACCCCCGATTTGTCTCAAGAAGATTGCACTAGTTGCTTGATTAATGCTATTGCTAATATACCAGCACGTTGTGATGGGAAGAGAGGGTGTAGAGTATTATCGCCCAGCTGCTATCTTCGTTTCGAGATCTATCCCTTTTATAATGAAACTAGGCTCCGAGAACTAGAGCCGGCTGTATCTTCTTCCCCGCCGCCTGTCCTAGATCCGCCTTCTTCCTCATCTGGTAATCATATATACTACATCTACACCTTTATGCTTTCTAATTTGACTACTGATTATCAAATGATGTGTGTGTTTCCCTCAGAAAGGTTAATCTTTAAATGATGAATAATTAGTGGGATATTGATTATGATCACATTCCGTGAAGCCATAAACTTAATTAACAAAATCCTCCCCTTAATTTTTTTGCAGGAAAGGGCGATGGTAATACAATTAATCAAACTGTTATCATTATTGTGGTTCCAATTGTTTTAAGCCTGATACTAGCTGTTTCTGCCATTATCTGGTTAAGAAAGAGAAGAGCACAAAAACCAATTGAAAATCACCATGAAAGTAAGTATCTGATCTCTCTCTCTCTCTCTCTCTCTCTCTCTCTCTCTCTCTCTCTCTCTCTCTCTCTCTTTCTGTGTGTTTTTTTTACGTGTATATAAGTGTGCCTCCGATGAATATTCAACGAACTTGCTATATTTCGTTTTCTTGTTTTTTTTTGTTTTGGTAAATTTTGAAGGCGTTGAGATTAGCACTGCCGAATCTCTGCAATATGATTTCAGCACGATCAAAACTGCGACAAATGATTTCTCTGACGATAATAAGTTGGGTGAAGGTGGATTTGGCTCCGTTTACAAGGTAATTATTCAATACAGAGATTGAATAAAAAATGACTACAGAGAAGTAATAAAAGATATATATTTATATTTAAATGTATAACTGTGTGCGTTGTGATATGATAAAAAATTAGGGCAAACTTTCGAACGGTCAAGAGATTGCCGTGAAGAGGTTGTCCGTGCATTCAGGACAAGGTGATCTGGAATTCAAGAATGAGGTCCTGTTACTAGCCAAGCTTCAACACAGGAATTTGGTTAGACTCTTCGGTTTTTCCATGCAAGGAACCGAGAAGCTTCTCATATACGAATTGGTTCAGAATGCAAGTCTAGATCAATTTATATTTGGTAACATTTCTTTCTTCTATTTACTAAAGCTAATTTAACTGCATGATGGTGGTGATCGTATGTCTTCACAATCAATCATCTTAAAATACTAACCTTGACGTGCGTACGCTGTGATTGGGTTTGTAGACCAAAGGAACAAGTCCCATTTGGATTGGGATAGACGTTACAAGATCATAGCGGGTGTCGCGAGGGGAATCCTCTACTTACATGAAGATTCAAGACTCAGAATCATTCACCGTGATTTAAAAGCCAGCAATATACTTCTAGACAGAGATATGAACCCTAAAATTGCCGACTTTGGCATGGCCAGATTATTCGGGCAAGATGAAACTCAAGGAAATACCAGCCGAGTTGTTGGAACATAGTAAGCATATATATATATGTTAATTACATCGATTTCTATGACTACGTACCGATGCATGTTATCTTTAATTCGAGTTAATTTCAATTTTGATCTCATAGGATGTCGGGTATTCTGATTTTGGTCCCGACACTATTATTTTTTGTCATTTTTCAAAAAAATCGCCCAGTTTTTGTCCCAAGGCAAAAAATGGGACCAAAATCGATACTAATTCTGTTTGGGACAAAAAATGATAGTGTCGGGACCAAAATCGGAATACCTAATGTCCTATGGGACCAAAATTAATATTTTCTCTCTTTAATTCCATTTGTTGTCTGACCTTGCAACATGCTTTCACTATATACAGTAAGCTAAGGTTACTAAAAAAATGTATATTGCAGTGGATATATGCCACCTGAATACATAATACACGGCCAATTCTCAATCAAATCGGATGTCTTCAGCTTTGGAGTTCTGGTCCTGGAAATCATTAGCGGGAGGAAAAACAGCAATTTCCGAAGTGGGGAGAACGCAGAGGACCTCTTGACTTTTGTAAGTATATATCGAATATGCATGCATGCATGCTTTAATTAAATTCTGGAGAAAATTAGATTGGAACTTATAAATTATTTGATCCAAAATTAATGTTACGCAGGCATGGAAAAACTGGAGCGAAGGAACAGCGGCAAATGTGATGGATCCTTTGTTGAGGTCTGGTTCAGGTTCAATGAGTGAAATGCTGAGGTGCATTCATATTGGTTTGCTGTGTGTTCAAGAAAATGCAACGGAGCGGCCCACAATGGCTTCAGTTGTTATTATGTTGAGTAGCCCCTCCATAAGCCTTGCTGTACCTTCTGAGCCTGCATTTTATCTTCAAAGCGGTTTTACTTCCCAAACCTCCCGACTTGATCACCACTGCAATTCCAGAGAAGCTGAGTTGATCCTCAACAATTTTCAGAAGCCAGCTGATCGATCAGATCACTCATCTCACAACGATGTTTCAATCACCGACTTACATCCACGATGATTTCCAACTACGTATAGTACCACTACTACTACTCACCTACGTACCCTTTTTTAATTTCTCTCATATTGATCAGATGTTAGTATTTTTCACAACTTTTATAATTCCCTTCTGTAATGTATATCATCATTAGTGATCTATCTTCTTTTAATTTCAATCTCCTATATATTCTTTTTACTAATCAATATAGACTATGTTCTGTTATTTTGTACTTCAGAGAGAGAAAGACACGCACTGTAAAAAAAAAAAACAAGAAGAAGAAGGAGAAGAAAAGGCTGATCAAACTGCTCATACGAGAAGTTCAACGAACCAAACTGGTGACGGTCCTGATTAATAAATTGACCTAATTTATTGTCTCAACTTTTAAAGTATCATGATTATAAAATCAGCTGATAAAATAAATAAAAAGTCAAAACATAAGGAATTTATTCTATTAAATTAATCGATAAGTCGTCCCGGTGGGGATGGCCTAATGGTGGAGTGAGGTTGCTTGGAGACCAAAAGTCACGAGTTCGAATCTCCTCAAGACCACAAGTCGGGTGTGTGAGTAAAAATAATAATAATAATAATAATAATAATAATAATAATAATAATAATAATAATAATAATTAATTAATTAATCGATAAGTCTTGTTGAAATGGCCGATGTCGACAGTGATGGATTTTTTTTTTTTAATAAATCAATAAGAGCCTAGATTTATGTTGTAGGATAGGAATTTCCCAGTCTTCACGTAGTCCTCTCACCATCAAAAGTCAAAACTCATAAATTTAAAACAAGAGATATAAAAAAAAATACGAAATCCAGAAATGAGCTAAGATCAATGTCCGAAGTCAAGTCAATAATTTTTTAATTGGTTTAATTAAAAAAAAAATTACCACCATGGGATCAATTTATAATTTAAACACATTTTTTAAAACACTGTAATAATAATTTAATCTTTTAATTTGTAATAAAATAGACACTTCCAAAAAATTCGTCGACTCGAAAATTGAAATCGATCATCCAAGGTAATTCCTCTCAGATAATTCTATTCAAAAAGGTAAATTTATTGTACTTAATTATGCAATGTTTTTCTTTTTTTATATTCAAAATTGTAATCGACCTTCTTCTTTATGGCTATAGTGATGTTGAATTTTTCGGGGAGCAGCATCTCGATATAGCCATGTCTCTTGTGGAATTTATGCGATTGAATTGTAGAATTATGGGGTTAGATATTATAATTTTTTCATTTGTGTTAGATTCTAGAATTGGAGGTGTGAGAAAGAAATAATTATTCACAAATTGGGTGTTAGTTATTCTTACATTGAATTCTTATGGTTGAAATCATAATTGCAGGTTTTCTCCACATTGTGTTTGTGGTTGCACTTTCTACCACATAGTCACTATAGACCTGTGGTACTTCTCTCCCTCTCCTTCTCCCCCTCGTTCTTCCGCGTCCGCCGCTCAGCCCGCCGCCGCCTGCCGCCGAAGGTAAGTTGCTGATTTCCCTTTTTTTTTAAAAAAATTCAGTTTGTGTTATATTTTTTTCATTTTGTGGTATTGTTTAATTTAGGATTGATTTTTATTTTTAATTTTATATGCTGTTGAATAATGTTTCGATGTTGCTGTTTTATGTTTTTTTTTTTAATTTTAATTTTATATGCATTGTTAAATTAGATTCTTAGGAGCACACCAAATAGGATATCTGAATTAACAGGATATTTAAATGTATGTAATTAATTGAAGTTGCTGACAAATGTTTTTTTTTTTTGAATAAACTGTATTTATAGCATGTTGCTAATCTTAAGTTAAATATAAACAAATTTATTAAATAAATAAAATAGGGAGAAAAAAAAAGATACTCATGAGTGGACTCGATAAACATCATATATTTGAATCAAGCGCTTGTGAACTTATAAACAAAGCATGCATGTTAATGAGTAAAAAAAATAGGTTTGAGATTTGCTCAAATTAGAGTTAAATTATAGATTTAATTTAAATTACAAAATTAAATTAAATTACAGATTTTAATTAGTAAAAAAATTACAGATTCTAATTAAATTAAAATTATAGATTTTAATCAGTAAAAAAATTACAGATTCTTATTAACAAAAAATTACAGATTTTATATATTAACAAAAAATTACAGATTTTATATATTAACGAAAAAATAACAGATTTTATAAATTTAATTAAAATTACAGATTTTAATATGTAATTATATAATTACAGATTTTAATTAATAATTAAATAATTACAGATTTAACAAAAAATTACAGATTTTATGTTTAGATTTAAGATCATAAATATGTTAGATTATGTAGTTTACAATCCTTTTTGTGATTAGCTCAAAATGTGTATTATATACAATTATACATAATTTTTTATATATAATTAATATGTATGTATATATATATATTGTGTTTGTTAGTTCAATTAATATATAAAATTAAAGCATGTTAGTTCAATTTTAATAAACCATGTTAGTTAAATGGGACGAGGGCTCCTGAATCCCTCTATATTAATTGTACGTATTTATATTGGGACGAGGGCCCCTGGATCCCTCTGGTGTTTGGTTTTTGCTAGTTAAGTTAAGTTATGTCGATGACTTGGTCAAAATAAAATAGGGAGAAAAAAAAAGATACTCATGAGTGGACTCGATAAACATCATATATTTGAATCAAGCGCTTGTGAACTTATAAACAAAGCATGCATGTTAATGAGTAAAAAAAATAGGTTTGAGATTTGCTCAAATTAGAGTTAAATTATAGATTTAATTTAAATTACAAAATTAAATTAAATTACAGATTTTAATTAGTAAAAAAATTACAGATTCTAATTAAATTAAAATTATAGATTTTAATCAGTAAAAAAATTACAGATTCTTATTAACAAAAAATTACAGATTTTATATATTAACAAAAAATTACAGATTTTATATATTAACGAAAAAATAACAGATTTTATAAATTTAATTAAAATTACAGATTTTAATATGTAATTATATAATTACAGATTTTAATTAATAATTAAATAATTACAGATTTAACAAAAAATTACAGATTTTATGTTTAGATTTAAGATCATAAATATGTTAGATTATGTAGTTTACAATCCTTTTTGTGATTAGCTCAAAATGTGTATTATATACAATTATACATAATTTTTTATATATAATTAATATGTATGTATATATATATATTGTGTTTGTTAGTTCAATTAATATATAAAATTAAAGCATGTTAGTTCAATTTTAATAAACCATGTTAGTTAAATGGGACGAGGGCTCCTGAATCCCTCTATATTAATTGTACGTATTTATATTGGGACGAGGGCCCCTGGATCCCTCTGGTGTTTGGTTTTTGCTAGTTAAGTTAAGTTATGTCGATGACTTGGTCAAAATATAGGTTTCACGTCGTTATGCTGCCGAATTTTTGTCTTTTTTTAATTTTATGTTTTTGTTTAATTAAAATCATGTGTATAGATATCTATATGAGTTGTTTTTGTCAGATGACTAGAGGTGGTGGATCTCACGGGGCTCGGTCCCGAGCCATATCATCTATGGGATCCGTTGGCGGTTCCATTGATGATAATGTCGGTTAGGATGGGACCGACACTCAGGTTGAGAAGTCCCGCACGGTTGACTCGAGACGGGAGCTCGAGCTCGAGACCGTGGGCAGGGAAAGGTATGTTGATCAATATATTTAATTTATTTACTTTAAGTATATTATAATTTAATCTAATTTGCATTTTCAGAGTCATGAGGCCCTCGAACACGTGTTCGAGGGAAATTACAGCTATCTTCAAGAGGTATATGCATCCTACGGGCTTCACTTGAAAGAAGGTGCCCGTGGAGAGGAGGATGTTGTACTGGGGAGTTCAAGGTAAAAAATTATTATATATGTATTTTGTGTTGTCAAATATTATTACTAACACAGTTTATTTATGTGTTAATACAGAAAGAGTTTAGGTGGTCTTATCCTGATGAGGAGGTGCTTCCGTTGTTCTGGAAGAAGTGACAGGATCGGTACAGGGACATGATGTACCACATGAAGAAGGATGACTACCAGCGGGCCGGCAAGAGGCCCGATTTTATGCGCCAAGAGGACTGGCCTGGCTGGATAGCATACTGGCAGACGGAGGACACTCAGGAGAAGGCTCGAGTGGCCAAGAAGAACCGCCTGACCGAGCCGGATGGACCAGGATCATCCAGCCAGACTCATCACGGAGGTGTCAGATCAGCCGTGGATTATATGCACGATCTGGTACGAGTTATAATAATTATTCAAGTTTATAGTATAAAAAATTAACACTTTCTAATTAATTTCGTTTTATTTTGTTGAATCAGGCTAGAGAGCAACACCTGTCTGAGTGGGAGGCGCGCTATCAGACCTACCTCCGGCTTCACTGTCCGGACGGCCTCTAGACTTCAGCCAAGGCGATGGAGAACAAGGTAAGTTTTCACTAATATTTTAATATATATATATAGGTATAAATATATATATATATATTATTTACTAATATTATGATAAAAGTAGGAGAAGTGTGACGCCTTGGCTGCTGAGTGGATAGCGGACGGCAGGGAGCCGGACATGGGTGAGATTTATCGCTAGGTGGTGGCGCCTAACAGGAAGGGGCGCACTATCGGGCTAGGAAACATGGCCCCTGCCGTTCATCTCCCTTCCTCTGCAGCTGGAAGGTCTTCCTCATCAGCCAGCTTGGGCTCTGGCTCGCTGTACACCCAGGCAGAGCTCGATACGAGACTGGCTGAGATGCAGTCGCAGATACAGGCACAAATGGAGGCACAGATGGAGGAGAAGCTGAGTGCCGAATGTGCGACTGTGCAACAGGTGCTGGAGAAGCAGGCCAGGATAGAGTCCCTACTTGAGCACCTTCTCAGCCAGCTACCGAGTGGTTCTGGAGGATTCAGAGGGGTCGGTAGCAGATCCGGCTAACAGGATAATGGATCTGAGGAGTAATGTAAATATATATTATATTACATTTTTGAATATTTATTTATTTGTATTTAAATTATATATAATTATATTTATATATATATATATTTTAATTTTATGATATTTTATTATATATATTTGGGTACAAATAAATAATAAAAAAAATGAAAAATAACCGAATAAAAAAAATAAAAAAAATAACAAAGGCGACGGACTAGCTTTCGTCGGCTCAATTCTACGACCGAAATCGTCGACAGTTGAAGGTGACGGAATATTCCGTCGTTTTTCGTCGCCTTATTTTTTTAGCGACTACGATAACGAGACGGACAATATCCGTCACCATTCCGTCGTCCGTCAAGTTAGCGACATAATTTGGCCACAGGGCGACGGAAATTTCCGTCGCTATTTAATGATTTCCTTGTAATGAGTAATCATTATTATACTTTATACCTCACTATCAAAGGCTTTAATGTTGATCAGAAAATCATTCAATGCATTATCACATAATCACATGATTGATAGAAAATTGTGTACCTTTCTCCATCATCAAATCTGAGATTGCACTATTGAATTTCTTGAGAAGAACAATATCCTTGATTATTTGTTTATTCTCTATCATACGTGATGACTAGGGTTTTAAGAGAATACCTTTTATATCAGGAAGTGGACCCAGTTTTACGGTAATAGGCTGTTATTTCCCATAAGCCCACTATTCCCATCAAATAGCGGATATAATAAAACCGCTCCATAATAATCCAGATATAATTTAGTCCGTAATTATTTAATTATTTATTTATTAGTCCTTAGCAAGCCACATAATTTTATATGATACATAAATAATCTTACAGAATCTAGATAACAATTTATTAATAGGAATACCTGGATCTTTCATGCGTTAGGCATAGGAAATTCTAAGTTGAAGCCCAGTAGAGAAACAAAGTCTGAAACCTTTATCGGTTTAAAAAATGCCTCGACTGCTAGATCTATAACACGACAATCGAAACATTAGATAATAATAATATTGTACTTCCAACCATGAAAAATTATTGTGATGACACTTAACTATATATAGCTTTTCTATTTGAATACGAACAAAACATGATCATAAATACGTTCTCAATCATATATTGATCAATGTTTACCAATTATTAATGAAACACCATCTGTGTTTGATGAACACTTTTGTGAAACCCTTTCCACACTATGACACCATCAATTATCCGTTCTCTAATACCAATCGGACGAGGACCAAAGAATGACCCAATAATTACATGGCTGAAATGAAAAGATGTATTTCAATCAAACAAACTAGATTTTACAAGATGTATAATTAAAAGTGATTTTACATTAAATAATTTATAACACCACCTCTCATGTAGTCTCTGTCGCATAATTACATCAATTACTTCATTCACTTGGTCATCTCTCTGGACATTTTATGGCATTTTTTATGTCATAGAAAATGTCCAATCTATCAAAGTATGGGGTAGATTAGATTTTTTGTGACATTTTTTATGGCATTTTCTATGTCAAATCTTCATTTTATTTATTTATTTATTATGACTTAATTTAATTAAAAAATTTTATTAGACGTTTACTTTGAGGGATAAATTAGATTGATGAAATAATATAACCTAATTTACCCCATACTTTGATGGATTGGACAATTTTAAACTTTAAAACCTTCAAATAGTCAATCGCATACATTCAATCTAATCTATCATTCAAAGTAAACGCTTCCTTATTTTCATCCTTCCTCAAATAGGGTATATTAAAAAAATAGTTATGACACAGAAATTATAACAAGGTTGGGTACGGGCGATGTGACACTAGATCAACAGTGCATTCTCGAGAAGATATATATATATATATATATATATATATATATACACACTTTTGGAGATTTCTTGCTTAACATTGCCATGCAACATTAACATGATTTCTTTTTCTAGAGTAAATTTTACTTTTGGTCCTTTTAGAATGGGTCAAAATACTTTTAGTCCTAAAAGTTACTTTTTTGGAACTAAAAAAATAACTTTTGAGACTAAAAGTGTTTTGACCATATACTAATGGGATTAAAAGTGAAATTTACTCTCTTTCTGTAATACTCAAATATATTATTCGTGTATGCTTTTCTAAATTGCTCTTCCCACATAAAAGATGAAAATGCATTTTTTTCTTGGTCTTTAACTCATAATCAACTTGCATTTCTCTATGAATCTTACCCACGATCGCAATTTCATATTGTTCCACGAATATTTTTAGCGTACTTCTTCATGTGATGTACTTGTTGAAGAAAGAATGCATTGATTCACTCCTCTATGTTAAGACCATGCATGTCCAAAATGTATAGTTTAAGTAACCATGCACCCAACTTTGACTTTCAGCATATAAGTCTCTCAACCACCTGTTATTTTGGAGTTCATTTTTCACCAAGAATTTATCCCACCTACCCTCAAATTCAGCTGTGGTGAGACTTTCATATATTATGGCATTGAACTCCTCAACTGCCTTGTAAAAATCAGTCATCCCTTTGAACTTTTATGCAGTTTTTGACATAATATGCCACAAATAGAATTGATGGATTGTGTTGAGCATAACTTCCCTTAAGGAAATTTTTATGCTCTCAGTTTAATCTGTTAACATTGTCCTAGGCTGAACACCTCACATTGCTTACAAATAATTGATAAATAACCAATTGAAAGATTCTGTATCTTCATGTGACAGCAAAGCGCCACCTAATAGTATTGACTGATTATGGTGATTAACCCCCTACCATTGTTGCAAAGGTATCTGATACTGATTAACAAGATAAGTTGTATCAAAACTGATAACATAGTGAAAATCTTCATATGCAGCTTTGCTCTGATGATGAATCCATATCACATTTCGAAGTCTACCTCTATCGTCTATATTCATTAAATGAAAAAACTCATATCCTTTTGATGCATCCTCATAAAAAGCGTATGAATAGCTTTTGCGTCTCTTTCTCCAAGTCGCAATCTTCTTCTCTTGTCGATGAAATTCCTATAATCTCGAGCGCCGACTACCGACTTGAACTTCTAATTAGTAGACTTATATTATTACACACCCTTAAATCTGCGATGTTGTTTCTTTCAAGTTATCTCTTCATGTTGATTGACAAACTCTGGTGAGCCGGTATGAAAATTGACATCGAAGGTTCAAGTTCATGGTTATGGATTGAATAGAGACACTCTCCAAAATCCATTATCTTGTTTAATAGCACACACACGAGCAAGACAATTAATTTTTTTGGTAGATTTCTTTACTTCTACCTTTCGGGCTCTGTCGCAACAAATCACAAGGTACTTGGGTTCATCACACCCATTAGCTTTCCGAGTAGTTCTATAAATGACACTAAATTCTTTACTCTTTGCATAAGCTTGGTACGAGGCAAATAAACCTTCTCTACTCTCAAACTCCATGTTAGTTTGAAGTTCTTGTTGAATAGTTTCATCATTAAATTTCGATGATTCTTTGATTCCTTCCTCTGCATCAACATTCTCTTCATATTGATCGTCATGTGCATCAGATACGTCATTTGAAATATCATCATTGTTGTGATCGGGTTCGAATATCGAAACCAACTGTTTGTTTTATGTGCAGGTGGAGAAGGGAAATTAAATTACTTGCTAGGTGAATTGGAAGAAGAAATTGCAGAAAATGGTGGCGTTATTGTAGAAGACGGAAATGAGGAAGCCAACATTCAATTTTTACGGCTAAGGGAATTGGGAATCAAGAAATGATGTCAATTGGAGCTGTGGAGCGGATTCAAATCTTTGTTGGGTTATGGGTTGAATTTTTAATATTATTAAGTCAAGTTTTGTTTTTAGAATATTTGGATAAATCTTGTAATGGGCTTTGGCCCAAGTTTTCTACCTTATTTTATCTGCTTTTCCTAAGTGACCACTAGGGATCTCAAAACCTATGGTTTTTTTTTTTTAGAGGACAAAACCTATGGTTTAAATAGCTGGAAATTAATGAGAATAGAAGCAGAAAGTTAACTAACATTTCCTCTTCCTATTTCTATCTCTTCCTCTCTTGTTTTTCTTCAATCCTTCCCTTTTATTCTTAATATCACGCAGCAAGATTACAACTTTGAGTAGATCCAGTTAACTTTATTACAAAAGTACAAAAAAATTACAAAAGTTGGGAAAAGAAAAACCAAGAAAAAAAAGGAAATTTCTAAAACCATAACACTGTTCTTCTAAAACGTTTTCCATATCATAATTTTTTTAGTTTTATGTAGAAGAGTATTGATAGAAGAATCATATTTGTGTTATGATTAATGTTCTATTATTATAATGAACGTTGAAGATATATTTTGGGGAAATATCATAACAATAATTGTAGCTGATTTTTTGGTGAAGAACATTCACATGATGATAGTCGATTTAATTTGCCGAGAATCGAATAAAATATTTTGTGCAATTATCTCTTCAGGAGCGGAAAATTGGGGAGGGTCATTAATGTAAATTTAATTCATTAAACCGGTGCTGAAATAAACCAGTATTAATGAAATCGGTTCATTATTAAAAAAATAAAAATTCTAACTAACCAGTATCTGGATGTAAATCAGTACTCATAATTTTATATCATCTAGCTATCTCCTTTTCTTTTAAAATCAAGTACAAATGAAATAGTCAATTGAGGTCCATTAATATATTGGTAAAATATTTTATTGGGCTAGATTAGAAAACTTGTGGGATCGTATATATTAATAGGGTAATTATATACACAACTTCTATTTTATTATTCATAGCCTCTTTATATATTTATCTATCTATATGTTATATCAAAATTACGTGGGTAAATTAGTAATAAAAAAAATATCAGCAAAGAATGTACAAAATAAGATCGATGTCAAAAAAAATTTAATTGAATTTCATAGCGTAGTTGGCAGTTCGAAAACATTTTAGTTGAAGTTAGCGAGTTTCAATATTTCTTTGTTTTATCCATGGAGCCGTATTTTTTTTTAGATTTTCCCCTCATTTTTACTTAATCTTATATTTATTTTTAGATTTTTCCCTCATTTTTACTTCATTTTATTTCTTTTCATCTTCTTTTCACTGGCTCCCAATTTTATTTAAGCTATTTTACCAGCTAATTTTTATTTGCATTTAAAATCATTTATCTTCTAATTTCTATTCACATTTTAGATCTTTAACAAATTGTGGGCTCAGTAAATTAATCGATCTTGTGTAAATTTTATTTTCACCTAATTATGTAAATTTTACTGTTTCTATTTTTTGTTTAAATAATATAAATATTAACTTTTAATCAATAAAAATATAAAAATATCTAGGTCAATTCAAATAACAATCACGTTAAAGAAAAACTTTGTGCACTACACGGTTATGTCTGTTGGATTTTATTGTTATTTTTTAATGTTGACCAAATTATATTAAATTTTTCTGTACAAACTTTAGCTATACAACTACAAATCACATGTGCTCAATTAATTTATTTTGAGCCATTTTTTTATAGTATGCTTGAATTATTATCACTCCAAAATGATATTAAGTTATTTATTTATTTAAATAATTATAATAATTATTGTTTATACATATGAAAATAAAATATATTTTTTTTAATTTATTTAAACATTTTTATACATTCGTTTCACACACTTATATTATATATGTGTGTATCCCAAATATACAATATAGTTTTCTTTTAGTTTTTTAATTATTATAAAAATAAAATGGTAACGAGCATGTTCGGGAGATATGCTAGTATAATATGATATGATATGATATGAATATATCTTAATTACGATTAGATCAAATCCTAGTCTTCAACCGGTTGGATCGTCATCTAAAAATATTGTTGATTCAAGAGGCCTGAATTTTACATAGTTTGTTTTGGTGTGTGTGTGTGTGTGTTGAAAGTCTTGTCTCACCGCCGATCACCTATTCTTCAGACGCTGATTAGATACTAAAGCTTGACTGCATCACTTTTCTCAATACTTTAATCCCAAATTCTCTTATATATGTACATTAGACCGTCAGTACGTACAAGCGATACTTTTTGTATTTTGAGTTATATTTTTAAGTGTTACGAGAGTGATAGTGATTTTAACAGCTATTTTCCTTAATTTTTCTTTTTCTGGCTTATACTTTTTATTGATACAAGTGATAGTTTCAGATTTTTGAGTAATACTTTTAACGTTATGATTGATACTGATTTTAACGGTTTTTTTGGTCAACGCATTAACCGGGTCAACGCGCGTTTACCGTCTGACATGCACTAGCCTAGTGCACACAAAGCCCACACTACTTTAATTTATCTCTTTTACGTACACCTTTCACTCTTAAAATATATTTCGTTTTGTCTATTGAACTTATATTAATTTTTTCATTTATAGTGTTCCACACCTGAGTTAAATATATGTTGCAGAACAAGTGTTTTCTACCCAATTTCAATTCATTTTGATTCACTTTAATTGTACATTTCTTAATTTGGGTTTATAATATTTTTTAGTATTTCGATCATTTTTAATTTTTAGTAATTAATAATTGATTATAATTGTTGACTGTTACATAATTAGCATTTACATTTATTTTTATAAATGTTTAATAACATCCTTTAATTTATAATTAATTTTTATTTTAATATTTAAATCATAAATTTGACAATCAATCACACAGAAAGTATAACGTGAAACCGCTGATATTCATCCATACATCTGTATCTATAAATAGAGTAATGTTATGTTGGGCACATCATGTGAGCACGCTAATATTCATCCATCGATCTATATCTATAAATAGAGAAATGTTATGTGATCGAACTTTTTATTCGATTAAAACTATACCGCAAGTGTACGGTGCAATTATAGTAAATATGGGGAGCAAGAGTATCGTATCCA
Organism: Perilla frutescens; assembly: GCA_026008535.1. Classification (NCBI taxonomy): domain Eukaryota; kingdom Viridiplantae; phylum Streptophyta; class Magnoliopsida; order Lamiales; family Lamiaceae; genus Perilla; species Perilla frutescens. Next base: position 55,787,399 of record BRKX01000013.1, on the reverse strand, counting down.
CAGAGACTAATTAGACCTAATTGTGTGTACTACAACATTGGACCTCAATCATTATCTAGACGATAAGAAAAAAGGAAAGATAGTTAACAAATCTAAACTAAAAAAAGCAATAGATAAATGGGGAAAATAAATGGAGAATGGGACAAGAAGGTAGAGGTACTCTCGGGATTAATTTCTTCGGGTACTTAACGCTAATGATCATATTGAATGTCTATTTGTAGTGCTAAATTTCACTAGGAAAATCTCATTTAAGTCTCTTTCGAGATACTTAAGTTTGGAGGGTCACGCTAGATTCATCGTCTCCGAACGAATCCTACACATGTACCTACCAAAAATTTCTAAGATTTCATGCCCTCACACTAACATCAATTCTCTCGAATTTATTGAAAAATGTGCCTTGTGCCTAGGGTTCGTCTATTGAACTCATCTCTCGATTTTGAATCAATAGATAAAATTGTGGAAATTAGTGATCAATTAATCAACACCCAACATAGCATAAGCACAAGAAATGAATTGAGGCCATAAACAATCAATAGAAATAGAAATGAATAAATACCAAAATATGTTCAATCCCAAAATACAAGATAATCTAACCTAACATCTATACAATGCAAGGATTAAATTATCTCAAAGAAAATAAAGGTAATACAAGAAAAGAAACTTGATACAACCCGGAAGTTGGGCATCCAATCCATCCTTGCTTTCACTCTTCTCCTCTTTACTCCATCTTCAAGCTCTAGCTCCTTATTCACCCTAGCTAGGTGAAAATTGTAGCTAGGGTGAGGGATTTGATGGGTGAGATGTGAAAATGGAAAAGAGAAGAAGGGTTTTTGTGTTAGGGAAAATTTGGGGATTTTTGTGGAGAAAAATCGATTGTGTGGCTATGTGAATGTGTGGATAATGAGAGGAAAATCAAATAAAAAGAGAAAGAGTCGCACGGATCTGAAATTCTGGTCTGGGGGCGTGACAGAGCCCGTGTCGCGCCCCGATCAAAGAAAAACATGTCTCTGGTGCGAGTGCATGCCGGTCGCGCTGTCACTCGCGCCAGAATTTCTGCACCGACACCTTTCACGGTTTTGCTCTGTTCTCCCTCGTTTCTTGTCCGATTGAGGCGATTCAACTTGCATCGCGTTCCTCATTCGATTCTCTATCTTCTCATGGTTTTGTATCACTCAAATATTCATTGATTAATTCTCCATTTCCTGTGAAAGTCAAACAACAAACAAAACTTCCAAATCGGGAGGTTAAAAGCTAAAATTGTGTTAAAGCACATGCAAAACTCTTCAAATCACTTCATTTCAACATGAAAATGTTGTGCAAAAACATCACTTATCATTATGCTATGCGTATCATGTGAGCAATGTTGATGTGGGCAAACCCGATCCTCCTCATGGTATGCCCAATAGGCATTTGGTTAGGGTGCCAAATTTTTCGGGGCCCAATTTTTTTTTAATAGGCATATGTTAGTTACTGGGCCCAAAATTACAAAATAAAAACAAAAGTTAAAGCAAGGCTGGAGATAGATATTCATGGGGCAAATTTTATATTATTTCTCTATATTTTTCCAAAAAAAAAAAACCTTGTTTTAAATAAATAGTTTAAAACCTTCCTCTATTATGTATAATTCATTTTGCTTTAGTTTAATTGTACATTTCTTTATTAGGGTTTATAAATTTTTTTTAGTATTTCACTCATTTTCAATTTTTTAGTTAATAATTGATTATTATTGTTGATTGTTTCATAATTAGCATTTATGTTTTTTTTTTTTGTTTTTTTTTATAAATGTTTAATAACATCCTTATAGGTTATAATTAATTTTTATTTTAATAGTTAAACCATAAATTTGATAATCAATCACAGAAAGTATAACGTGAAACTGCCAATATTCATCCATCTATCTATATCTATAAATAGAGTAATGTTATATTGGGCACATCATGTGAGCATGCTAATATTCATTCATCCATCTATATCTATAAATAGAGAAATGGTATGCTAGGCGCATCATGTGAGCGATGGTGATGTGGTCATACCCGATCCTTCTGATGGTATGCCCAATAGGCATTTGGAATTTGGGGCCCATTTTTTTTTAATAGGTGTATGTTAGTTTCGGGGCCCAAAATTACAAAATAAAAATAAAAGTTGAAGCAAGGCTCGAGAAAGATATTCATGGGGCAAATTTCATATTACTTCTGTGTATTTTTCCAAAAAATAAAAAAACTATGTGTTATATAAATAGTCTATAAAACCTTCCTCTATTATGTATAATTCATTTTGCTTTAGTTTAATTATACATTTTTTAATTTGGGTTTATAATATTTTTTAGTATTTCGATCATTTTCAGGTTTTTAGTAATTAATAATTGATTATAATTGTTGATTGTTTAATAACATCCTTTAGGTTATAATTAATTTTTATTTTAATAGTTAAAACCATAAATTTGATAGTCAATCACAGAAAGTATAACATGAAATTGCTAATATTCATCCATCTATCTATATTTATAAAATAGAGAAAAATGTTATGGTGGGCGCATCATGTGAGCACGATAATATTCATCCATCTATCTATATCTATAAATAGAGAAATGTTATGCTAGACGCATCATGTGAGCGATGCTGATGTGGACAAACTCGGTCTTGATGGTATGTCTAATTGGCATTTGATTAGCGCCCCAAATTTTTCGGAACCCAATTTTTTTTAATAGGCATGTGTAAGTTTGCCCAAAATTACAAAATAAAAATAAAAGTTGAAGCAAGGCTGGAGACAGGGATTAATGGGACAAATTTCATATTACTCTCCTCTGTGTTTTCCCTAAAAAAAAAATCCTTTTGTTAAATAAATAATCTAGAACCTCCATCTATTATGTATAATTCATAAAAAAAAATCTATTTTGGAGAGAGTGAATTACAATTGCTAAAAAAAAGAATGTATAATTCTTATTTTTACAATTTTTGTATTAGACTACTCACACTCACGATCCCCACGATCGATCAACATAAGCGACAAAAAAAAATATTAAAAAAAGATTGGGTTGGCCAATCGATTGAAGAATCGGTTGGTCAACCAACCGGTTGATCGATCCATGCTCACCCATTCTCTTGCCATGTGTCTTGCCACATGGCATCATTTCATTAGTCAATCATATTTTTATTGAATAAAATTTTATATTATTATTATTTTGGATAATAATGTATTAAAAAATATAAAAATTATATCATAATTCATATTTTTTCATTGTCTATAAAATGAGCTTATTTTTTTTACATATTTTGAATCATATTCCCTCCGTCCTGATTATATAGTCCATTTTCTACTCGCACGTAGATTAAAAATATTTATGAAAACAAGAAACAAAAGCTAAATTTCCAACTTTAACCTTATTTAATGAAAATTAATAAAACTCATATTTTATCTCAACTTTAATGTATTAATTTTTTGAAATAAAGAAAATATACAATTAATGAAGTGCAAATACAATGAATATCAATAGAATTGATCAAATTCAAGTACATGCAAATTAATTAAGTTGGTCAATTTTAATTAATGTTTCTCATTTTTTGAAAAAATAACATTTAAATTTATAACTTTCACAAACTTAAATGTTTAATTTTTTTAATTTACAAAATCTAATAAGGGTATAATTGTACATTCCTATTAAAAATAACACTATTTATAGTAATGGGACTATATAATCGGGACACCTCAATATAGAAACGTGGACTATATAATCGGGACGGAGGGAGTACTAAAAAATCATCAATTCTCACTCATTTTCTCTCATTTGAAATTATGGATCCAAATGATCCAAATTATTTTTCAAATTCCCAAATTCCAAACACCCAAAATTATCAATATTATCAAAACTCACATTTTTCTCCAAATCTCAACCAAAATCTAATTTATGAAGAAGTCCAGCCAACACAAAATATCTCCCGCAATTTATTTCAAGATGTGCAACAGACAACCACAAATCAAAAGACACCAAAAAATGATTTAATTGAGCATATATGACAAAAATTCGGCACTAGTAATTAAATATGTAGTTTACACATTCTTGGATTGTATTGTCTTTTGTTTGTCTCTTTAATATTTGTATTTCAACTATTGTGATCTTCGCATCATTATTGAGTTTATTGTTTAATTTAAGTGTATGAGGAATATATTATTATTATTGTAATTAATTATTTAAAATATAAAATAATTTATTAACTTTAAAATATAATAAAAAATAATTATTATTAATAGATATTAATAAAGAATCAAATAAAATAATTTTTTTTGGATTGGAGAGGATTGTTGATAAAGTTGAAAGATTGTGGTTTTAGATTGTTGAGTTAATTGTGTAGGTGGAGGAGAGGGAAATGATTATTTTATTGATAGATTGGGTTGGTGGGGATTGTGAATGCAAATGAAATCCTCTACCCCACTTTTCTCTATCCCATTTGGTGTCCCATTTTGATTTTTATTCGATTTTAATCAATTTTTTTCTTCAATTTCAATTTGTTTTGGCTTAGTTTAATTTTATAATTATTATTTAGGGTTCATTCCACCCAATTAGGGTTTATATTTATTTTTTAATATTTATTTCTTGTTTTTTAGTTAATATAATTGATTAATATGGTTGATTATTCCAAAAGTAGGGTATATAATTTAAAAAAAAAATAATTTTTAGCAATAAATGTTGATTATGATTTGTAATACTATAATAAAATTTATTTTAGTAATAAATATTTTTAAAATATTAAATTTTATAGTGGGACATGAAAAATGGACTAGAGGATTTTATCCCTTGTGAATGGGGGTAGTCTTATTTTTTAAATATAATGAAATTTTTAAAATAGTAATAGATAAAACAAGTCTAAATTCTAATGTTGGAGTCGACTAGTAGTGGAAGAGTTGGTAAGGCTTCACCATCCTCATCAAATACAATCCTAGTATTTATAAGTATGTTCACATTTGTAACAATATTCATAAGAGTTGTTAAAGGTTTGCCATCCTCATCAAATACAATCCTAGTATTTCTCTTCCCGGAAATGGCGGAGAAGTTGTATTGCCTGCAAACGGGTGAACTAGGCCTGGGAGACTTGTCCAGTCTCGACCTATTTGGGATGGTGGTTTTGTTCAGTTGATCTTGGAAGTGTAGATGCAATTGTTGTGATTGCTGATGAACTCGTACTAGCTGTAGTTGCTCCTCTTGCTGATCTAAACATGGATAACACGAGTAACTAAATGAAGCATACCAGTTTCTTCATTACGAAAGCCATAGAAGTCATGATCGAGATTTTCAAGGTGCTCGACTGCCTCACTAACAGTAAGCTAGAGGTGGCATATCAAAGTACTTGGTACGAACAATCTGCAAACAAGGCAATGCAAGTCACACGAGATCTTGTGGACGATCACAACGTTAGAGAAGCAACCAAGATTAGATAAGTTTATGAATATCTTAAATCAAATTCCATGCCAGAATTCAAACATGGTTCCAGATATACAGCAATGGGGAAAAGCATTTAAACTAACAATGAGGTGATGAACAATATAGACATGAAGGACTGAAAATAGTCAATGCAAAACAGGGAAAATATACATATTCACAAAGTAGAGGGAGAAAGACAACCTCATTGATCGCGGTCCTGTTCGTCTCCTTCAGTCGGAACTTCCACAGTAACCGTATCCTCCTCAGGGAATTGCCTCAATATCCTCAGCAACCATGAATGCACCAGGGTCCCTCACCTTCAGCCTGTGGAAGCTCTTCATCACTGACAGAAATAAACTGTCATTGCTTCTATCTCAACCTTTGTTCCAGCAACATTGGCGGTAAAGGTCATTCTGTCCTAATCTAACTTGATTGGGGTACATGATTTCAACCAGTCACCTTCCCAAAATCAAATCATATCCCTCAGTAGCCAATACTCTAGGAGAATAAGTGAAGTGGTGATATTGCATTGTCCATTTGAAGTTATTAACTCTGCTAGTGCTCATCATCCTGTTTCCATTAGCTACTTTGACCATCAATGGCCTGGCATTTTCCAAACTGCACCCTAAGCTTTTGGCAGTGGCTTCTTCAATGAAGCTCAAGGTGCTGCCTAAATCAATCAAGATATTGATCTTACTCTTCCCAACAACACCAATTAACTTCATAGTTGTTTCCCTTGAGAGAGCACTCAAGGTAATCCGCACTTCCTCAATAGGGATCTCGGGTATTCCCTCTCCTCCTAGGAGGCTAGGACTTCATCAATACTATGGAAGTAAGAGTACTCCTTCTCCTCCTCCTCCTCAGTCATTATCGCATAGGAAATTATTGTTTGCATCTATGCTCAACTGTAAAAGGATTATCACAATTATAGCACAATCCCTGATCTTTTTGTTACTCAGCTGCAGTCAGGAATTTAACAGGTGGTTTGCTAGGGTTGTGTTGGCCCTTGGTATTGATTCCCTGCTATTGGAATTTCCTGTCTCATAATTTTGGAAAGTAGTACCAGACATTTGTGTAGGCGTAGTTGTGCCCCTAAGTTTTCTTGTTAGAGCTTCTGTGGAATGGAGCTGATCTTGGCCCAACTCAATTGTTTGTCGCAATGTTGTTGGTTTAAACATTCTGATGGCAGCCTGCAACTCTTCACTTAGGCCACTAACAAAGCTAGCCATAAAATATTCCTGAGAAAAATTACCCCCCTTGAATAACATGTAGGACATTAGTTCTTCAAATTTGTCTACATAATCTGAATAAGATCCAGCATATTTAGGCTTATTAAACTCAACAATGACCCTGGCCTCCTTCAACTCTTCAAACCTTGCTGAAACTAATTCCAAGAACAGATCCCAAGACAACTCTACCTCCTTACAGAACACAGAAACCACATCAATATGAATAATAATTAAGAACCTAGAGTATAACACAGCACCCCATGCATTAGATAATAGATAAAACAAGTCTAAAATCTTAGAGGATATATATATACACACATAAATTAAGAACATAGAGTAGATAACTTGTCTTCTTCAGAAAGAGAGCTTGAGTCGTTCGCGTTAGTTCCTATTCAGACGCTTCTTCAGAAAGCTGAGTCGCAGTGGCTTGAAGGTGAAGTATGGCGATAGTGGTCTCCTAATTCTTCGATGCCGCTTCAGAGTCGCCGTCGCTTGAGAAACTGAACAACTTTCAGGGGCACTATCTTTGTCATCTGAACAAGTTTCGTGGGAGTCAGGTTTAAACCTCAAGCCGTCAACGACGTTGTTAAAAAGCATTGCTTGAACAGTCTTGACAACACCGGATGAGGGGCGGAGAAGAAGCCTCCACCGCTTTGTCAAGTGAAACGTAATAAGGGATGAGATATATTATTTATATTTCTGTAAATTATTCTATTATTAATTATTGTAATCTCTTTATATTAGGATTATATTTATCTCATTAGTTTAGTGTATCTCTAAGATCTCATGTACTCTGTATATATATTCATTGGCTAATAGTAAATGGTATGCAATTACCTATCAATTCATATTCTTATAAAACGAACATATAGAATTTGGCGTGCATCTAAATAAATTATCCAACAATCAGAGACAGACAGAGAGAAAATACATGCATATTAAATGACTGATATAGAGTAATTAATTAACCTGAGCACGTTTATTGATTTTCTCAATCACAATTTCGCATCTTGGAACCATATGTCGTTCATAAAATTCACTTTGCACCATTTTCGCGCTGCACCATTCTAGCATAAAACGTGTTATAGAAGAAAATCTAAGCGCAATTAATGCAAGGAGATAAGCAGGTGTGTCGGAAAAAAAATACTAATATTACTATTAGGCTTTTTCACAAGCAGGCAGTATCTGGAAATCGATTACTGAATGTGAAATAACAATAGAATTAGCTGGGTTTTATGTGTAGTACTGAAATAATAACCGATTTACTCATTGATATAGGTCTTGAGAACACGACAACTGCGACATTGGGTTTAGTAAGCGTGAATATGAAACCTCAGATTTTGGGTTCTGAGAGAGAAAATAATCTGGCAATGCGCATTGCCATTGACGAATCCTAATTTTGCTGCGGAGGAAGAAAGCAGCAACTTTCAATTTCTAACAAGAATTCCACCGACCCCTTTTCTTCACTGTTTTCATGCCGAGAAAGAACAAATATTTTACTAAATCTATTCAATTTTGACCTAATACCAACTCTTTTAGATTGTAATTCTTTTTTCTTTGGACAAAAAATCATTTAATTCCTAAGAAAATTTTTCAGTTGGCTTTATTAGTTTTCCTTATGTAAGAAAGGGGAAAAAATGCTTTTTTTTTTTCTAACTCACACACGGGAAAAAATTCGATAAAAAAACATTATTTCTTATTAACAATTGATAGGTTCGATTTAAACAAAACGAAATAAAAGAAGGTTATGTATGAAATTTTACGTAATAGGACACTAGCGACTGTCATATTATTCATTTATTTTTTGAAAACTAGCAACTGTCCTATTACGAAATTAAATAGGACATTTTAGATTCTTAGGTATGATAATTTACTTAATATGTTAGTTAGAACTTAGAATGCCTCATTAAGTAATCTAATAGACAAAAAAGGGCATCTAGTTATGAAATTTTGGTAATAAGACACTTACTTTTGTCCTATCACAGTATCTAAAAGTTTGAAAATTTTTGTAATAAGACATTTATAAGACATTTATGACTGTCTTATTAAACTTTCTAATATGACATTCTGTACGCCTGGTATAAATTTTTGTTACAAGACACTTATTACTGTCCTATAAAACCCCCTATAAGGAGTGTTGTAAAAAAAATAATTAACATTGAGTGTTGTAATTATAAGTTTATAATAATTGGTGGGTGCAATTCAACTTTGCTTTTCACCTCAATGAGGATCTGGGGTGGTGGGAAATGATCTTACCTACAGTATGAGGCACTACCTCATTTGTCACAATATCTCGATCGGGACACTTTCATGTGTCCCAATAGATCTATTGTGATACATGGAAGTGTCTCAATGTAGATATTGTGACAGATGAAGTAGTGCCTCATACTGTGGCTAAGAATATTCCTGGGTGGCCAAGAAGACGGTCCCGCAATTCGGACTGTTGGGACTGCACTGTGAGAAATGGTCGATTGATCATTTTAGACCAATTTCAGTAAATTGATACTATAAATTTTCAAAATATAGTAAGAGCAACTTCAATAGTCCCTAATATGTTGATGTGACATCCAATATTCCCCCCATGCAGGCATATTGACTATAAGGTTAATTGTCATAAAATTTACGACATTTGAATGAATTTGTAATTTAAACCAGTGTTGTAGAATACGGACTAGGCGGCCGCCTAGACAGTGCCTAGGCGCTTGGCGGCCCCTAGCCGCCCCGTATTCCCTGTATGCGGCCATGTTATACGCCAGCTCCGCCTAGACGGGTCTAGGCGCCTCTAGGCGCCGACTAATCGCCAAAAACCGTCTAGTCGCTGTTTTTTTTTATGTTATTAGATTTTTAGGTTTTATTTCCTAATATTCCTAAATCCTAATACACTAATCAAAAATTTAAAAACGGCTGAAAGTAAAGACGTGAGAGGGCCTGAGAGAGACCGAGAGAAACGTGAGAAACTCTCAAACTCAGTAGTCGACGCGACGGTGAATCATCCATCAGACCATCACTGCACTATAACTCCCACCGCTGGGCGCCGATGACGACGAGTCGACGAGCTCTAAGCCTCTAACTGCCGCTGGAGGTATTTATCTTCTTTCTGTATTGCTTATTAGGTTTAGCCGCTTAGGGTTAGGGACTTGGGTTCAATGATGGATTAATGCAGAAATTTCATATTTTATTAAATTTTAAGTTTTAAAATGAGAAAGCCATTATCAGATTATTTATGAGTCGTGACAACATTGAGTCCACGGTATTCACTATTCAATAGCTTCCATGTCGTAGTCGTAGGGAATAACAGCCTCTTCTTGTGTAGCTACGACAATATTTGATAATTTGATCATTAATTAGAATAATGCAAGCTAGATAGATTATTGTAGTTAATTTTGTGAATTAAGGTAATATATGACGAAGAAGGTTTTTGATAGGCAATAGCAGCTCTTCAGAAATTCTCTTTTCATGTGTAAATTATAATTGGTATTATAGTAATTAGTTAATTACTAAGTAGTAATTAGTAGTATAATAATAATGTATTTGTTGGAATAATGAGTTTTGTAAATAGTGAGTTTTGTAAAACTTTCAAATAATGAGTTTTGTCAATAGCAGGGCTTTAGGAATATATATAATTGTTTGTATTTGCTTGGTATTTGCTAATTACTAGCTGTACAACTTTTGAATAAAGTTATATAAATAATAGGGCTTTAGGAATATATATAATTGTTGGTATTTGCTTCGAATAATCAGTTTTGGGATATAGGAATATATAATCTGTACAACTTTTGAATTATTTATGCATGGTTTGTCATTTGCTTATTTGGTAATTTGTAATGATCCTTTTTTTTCCTATATTGATTTATGTTTATATATTATACTTTGTAAAGAATACTTGAAATGGAAAGTTCAAGTATCGCCTCAGCTACTCAATTTTCTGAAGCGGCGCTTAAACGAAAATCGAATGATATTGGATGGAATTATGGCAACTTAGTTGATGCCAATAATTTAGATAAAGTCCAGTGCATCAAGTGTGGGAAGAAAATTTCTAGAGGCCGGGGTTTATAGAATTAAAGAGCACATTGCACATATTAAAGGAAATGTTGCTTCTTGTACAAAAGCTTCAAAAGAAGATCAAGAACTTTGCAGAAATGCGATGAATGAAGGTAAGTTGAGGAAAAAAAAGAAGAATGATAAAGGAGAAGAACTGAGATCACAGGTTAATATTCACAATGTCTCTCCCGAAGAAGTTATTGATATTGATCAATTGCAAGAATCTTTCGGGTCTATGAAATCACCGCGTAATCTTGGCCCTATGGATAAGTTTGCAAGTTCTATATCTCCTGATGTTTCTTTTAGTTCAGGAAAGAGCAAACTACGGGAACAAAACATCAATGATGTACTTTTCAAATAAAGATCGGATGCTACGTAAATATACATATGTAGATGGGCTTATGAAGCGGGTATTTCATTTAACTGTATGGAGTTGGATAGTTTCAAGTTGATGGTGGAGGTGATTGGTCAATTTGGACCAGGTCTTGTACCTCCAACAAGACATGAGATGACGGAACCATTTTTGAAGAAAGAGCTTGATAGAACTAAAACTTTGCTGAAGAAACATGAAGAATAATGGAAATTAAATGGATGTTCTATTATGACAGATGCATGGAGTGATAGAAAACGAAGAAGTATCATGAACTTGTGTGTCAATTCTCGTTTGGGCACTGTTTTCCTTTCTTCTAAGGAATTTTCTGATATTCCACACACAAGCGAAGTAGTTTTTGAGTATGTTGATCAATGCATTAAAGAAGTTAGGCCAGACAATGTGATCCAAATTGTAACTGATAATGCACCCAACAATATGGGGGCTGCAAAGTTGTTGAAGGAGAAGAGGCCAAACATCTTTTGGACTTTATGTGCTGCTCATACCATAGATCTTATGCTTGAGAGCATTGCAAAACAATCAAAGTTCAAGAAAATCATTGATCAAGCAAAAGCCTTGACAGTCTTCCTTTATGCACATCACCAAGTATTGGCGTTGATGAGATCATATACAAATAAGAGGGATATTGTGAGACCGGGGGTGACAAGATTTGCATCAGCATTTCTTACTTTGCAAAGCATACATGAGAAAAGAGTTGAATTGAAACGAATGTTTGCAAGTCCAGATTGGGAAACTTGCAAGTTTTCTAAGAGTACTAAAGGAAAAGTTGCTTACACAACAGTGATGAGCATGGGTTTCTGGAGTGGTGTTGCATTATGCTCGGATGTTTTCACACCTTTGATTAAGGTACTTCGGATTGCTGATGGCGATAGAAAGCCATCAATGGGGTTTGTATATGGAGATCTCGTCCAAGCAAAGGAAGAGATAAAAATTGCTTTGAACAATCTTCCAAAAAATTATGATCTAATCATTGAAGTTATTGAAGCATAGATCAAAGATAGGCTTGATAGTCCATTACACTTCACAGCTTATCTATTAAACCCGTTTTATCACTACAAGGACCCTCTTCTTCATTTAGATCAAGATGTCTCGATAGGTATATATGATTGACTGTTTGGATGTTTTTGTTTGCGGGAGATGTTGATTTACAAGGTAAAATTATGAATGAAGAATTCCCCATATATAAGGAAAAGGGGTCAACTTTTAGGAAAGCAATTGTAGCAAAAGGATGCTCTTTAATTAATGATGATAAATTTGATCCGGGTAAATTAAATATATTTATTTTCTTATTTTTTTAACATTTAATTTTTACTGATGCTATTGTTTATTCTTTGATTTTTGTATGTAGTATCTTGGTGGTCAAATTATGGTTCATCAACTCCTAACTTGCAAAGAATGGCTATGAGGATCCTTTCATTGACATCTAGTTCATCCGGTTGTGAAAGAATTTGGAGCACATTTGAAGGGGTTAGTTTAATTATCTTTTAAATTTTTATTATATATTTTAACTAATTCTATTTTATAATTTCAATGTTGTACATTATTTTGTAGGTACATACAAAAAAAAAAGGAATCGACTAGGTACAAAGTTATTTAACAATTTTGTATTTATCCAATTTAATGCAAGATTGTTAAGTAAACAAAAGAGAGAAAAAGATACAAGTAATATGGAGGAACTACTTTCATTGGATTCAACTTGTGCACAAGAATGGATTATTACTAATGTTTTTTGTTGATCATGATGATGATGGCGATGTGGGAGGTATTCCCGGACTTAGGTCTCGAACTCCAAAATATCGAACAATTAGAGACTTATATGATGAGGATTTCGAGTTCGATAATGAGGGAATTAATGAGAATGAAGTTGAAGATGAGTTGGATGGAGATCGTATTTTGGAAGATGTTTGAGCTTTGAGTGTTGTTATTTTTTTTTTAATTTTGGATATTGTGAGCTTTGAATATTGTTTTGTTTCGAATTTGGTTTATTTAAACTTTGAATGTTTCATTGTTAGGATTTGAACTTTGAATGTTATTTTATTTCAAACTTTGGGTGATTTTAAGATTAAATATCTGGTTTGGAATGTTGTGAATTATGAATTTATAAATGTAAATTTCAAAATAGACAGGGTATAAAAAAAATAAAAATAAAAAATTGAAAAATGCCTAGGCGCCGTCTAGGCCCCGCCTAGACCATCTAGGCGCTAGGCCCCCCGACTAGCGCCTAGCGACATCTGCAACCATGATTTAAACATGACTTTTAAAACCCTGCAATAATAACTCAACCTTTTGATTTGTAGTAAAATAGACACCTTCATAAAATTTATACAATAAAAATCCCCATTTTCAACACCCATAAATTGAATTAATCTGTTTACATGGGAAGATTATTCGCACGTCATAGTTTCAGTCGTTGGAAGTGTTGATTTTGCTACAAATTAAAAAGCTCGGTTATTATTGTAGCATTTTAAAAGTCGTATCTAAATTGTAAATTCTTCCAAAAATGATGAATTTTTTTGACAATTAACCCTTGATTATAACAGTCAACTATTTTTTTTTCCTTTTTTGAAGTCACTTTTTACGTGAACTTATTTTTTTAAATACCCAAACATCAACAACTTCGAACCGTCATGATTGAGCAAGATACCATAATAATTTTTTTTGAAAGCAAATTAGACCTTTTATTCAAAATCGAAACAAATTGCATCTATAAGCCAACATGGAAAAGAGTTTGTCCACGCGATTTGGCTTGAAATCTCCAAAACAAACTGCACCAAGGAGTAAGCAACATAATTTGCACCATGATACATATGAAAACATTCACTCAACGTCATCATGATCTCTAGCTAGAAATTCATCATCCAGCAGGCAACTCTTTGGGCAAATTAAGGTCCAACAGATCGAGCTCTCACGGCAAGCACATAATAAATTATTGATTTATGAAATTAAATTAAATATGTATGATTTATGAAATTAAATTAAACACGATAATTAAAATATTATGAATAATATAATGTTTAATTTTATACAAATAAAATCATAAAATAAATGAGTAGATGTATAAACTAGAGTTAGAGTTTTTTTAAAGACAACAACTTAGACCGATTTGAAAAAGAGGACAAAGTGTTGCATCCATAGGCCAATTTTCAGCCCGAATGGGCTACGGATGCAACACTTAAATGTTAATGTCTTAAAATTTCAGCCCGTTCGAGCTGAAAATTGGAAAACTATATTCCAAAACATGTGCAATATAAATTCCTTCCACTGAGGAATTTAATTATTCTCATTCAACCAAAACACCTAATATATATATATATATATATATATATCATTCTATAAAAGAATCATAATGTACAACACTTCTACATATAACTATGAATTATATTATTGTTCTATATGTATTATGTCTAACTAAATAGTTTAAGAATTATGTTAAATAATTAGTAGTTCAATCTAAGGGGGAAATATTTGATTCTTCCATTTTATCTTTTATAAGTAATTGGACTATGTTTATTCTCAGTCATATGATTATAGGTAGTCAACATAATCCATATTTGAAAAATGCATGCAATATTCATCCCCCTAATGAATTTAAATAACTATTCTTAATTAACTGAATATTCTAATATAAAATATTTTATATATAATTATAAAACCAACTGATATTATATTCTAAACAAATTTCTCAAATTATAAATTAATAAGCTAGAAGAAGGTAACATTTGAACCATAATTTTAAATTTACTTTTCCAATCAACCATTTATTATTCGTATAAAGTTGGTGATTTTTTTTAACCATATTTTTAAAACTTAATTTGTCTAGCAACTTTCAAAATATGGCCCCCAAAATTTTCTACATTAATCAATTCTTATATTTATCTTCATCATGGACTTCTTTTAAATGTTCTTCATTCACTTTAATAGATATATATATTCTAATAGTTCAACATATATTATCTGACATGTCTTCTTGGTGCAGCCAATATTATCCGAGCCCAACCATAAATATAGAAGTTGAAATTTAATTTCAATAAATTTAATTGGAACTACTCTTAATCATATGAATGAGAGTGAACACATCAATTTCAATTAATAAATTAAAACTTAGCATTTTGGTTGTATATATTATAGAACCATTTTTTTTTCAATTTTCTTTCATATACCATATAACATGATTTAGAACACACACACACACACACACACACTGTAGTTACCGCAACTAAATTATATGTTTTCTATTAAAAATTATTTAAATAGCTTATATTAAATGAATCAAATCATTGATTGAATGTTGATATAATTCTTAATTATTGACAAATAATTTCTTAAGAACAATGAGCTAGATTAGTTTATAATCTTTCCATAAATTCAAGTTTTTATTTTTCAATCTCCTTCGTTGGGATGTAATTTGTTGGTCCTGAATGAGTCAAATGGAGTTTAGGGGGGTTGAATAAACTTTTTTCAAAATTCAATTTAAAGTGAGGAAATATGAGGCCTTGACTCGTTACTTCATTTGTACTAACTATTGTTGAGATAGTCTAGAATAATAGTTTCAGAGGATAAAATATATAATGAACAATATAAAATAACGGTAATCAGCCGTTAGTGAATATGACTCTGGACATCTTATTTGAATGAATGTGTTGCAATTAAGATATGTCAATCAAAATAAAGCAATATACAACACATAAGATTTATAGAGGTTCGAAGCTAAAACTTCTACGTCTTCTCTACCTTTGTATAGATCAGTTGTGATATAGATAACTAATAATGTGACATCTTTATTGATTATCAACTCGTCTCTGTGATAATTGTGTATTCGTTTAGTCGAGTTTGTCATGACTCATTATTTTGAGTTATTTGACATTTCATCAAAATATTTGACCGATTATTTTTCCAACATAATCTATATAAACTATGTAATAGTACAATTCTATTATATTTAAATTATAACATATAATATATTATATGTGGAGAATTAATTATATAATATATTATATTACTGTACGTTTTTTTTCTTGTTTACTATGGTTGATATGATGAAGAAATAATTGGTAGAGAATTAATTAATGTAAATGAAGAATTGTAATAGTACAATACTACTAAAATAGATATAATATATTACACGTGATAATGATTAATTATATAATGATTGATGGAGAATAAATTCTTGATTTTTGATAGAGAACTTCTTAAGTATCATCAGGTTAGTTTATAATGTTTCTATAAATTCAAGCATTTATTTTTCAATCTCTTCATGCGACCGTAATTTATATAGACTATATGATTGATGAAGAATTAATTAATCTGGATGAATGAAAAATTATAATAATACAATTCTATTTATTAATATTTAAATTATAAAATTAAATATAATATATTATATGTGTTGAATTAATTATATACTATATTATTTTGTTGCGGGATTATATTTTTTAATTTTTTTTTCTTGTTTGCTATGGTTGATATGATAGATAAATAATTGGTGAAAAATTAATATGATGTCGATGAAGAATTAGAATAGTACAATACTATTGAAATAAATATAATAAATATATGTGAATAATTAATTATATAATATAGTATATTACTATTTTACCCTAAATTAAATGCATATTATGGATATAATAGACAAATCATATTTTGTTTATTTTTTATATTTAATTGATGAAACGGAAAGCTAATGGTGTTTTGTCTTTGACTTCTTAATGGAAAAAAGAAGCTTCAACAAATTTAAAATATAGTGTTCATAATTTCCGAAACAAAATAATTATCTAAATAATTGATTACTTATAAAACCTAAGCAAAGGATTTAGAAATCGGGTTTCATGGACTCGTCAAAATTTCTTAAATTGGTTTATAAATATAATATATTATATTAACAAATAATTATTTATAATATTTTATATTAGGGATAATTTTATGTAGTAGAGTTCAATTGTAATAAAACTATTGAAATAAATATAATATATTATATTTAAAAAAAAATATAATATATTATATTACTTTTTTACCCTTAAATTAAGTGCAAATTGTGGACATAATAGGCAAATCATATTTTGTAAGAAACATCCACACTTTTTATATAGGTATAGATTAAGATTAAGATAGACACCTTCATAAAATTTATACAATTGAAAAACTAGACAATAAAAATTCTCATTTTCAACACCCATAAATTGAATTAATCTGTTTACATGGGAAGATTATTCGCACGTCATAGTTTCAGTCGTTGGAAGTGTTGATTTTGCTACAAATTAAAAAGCTCGGTTATTATTGTAGCATTTTAAAAGTCGTATCTAAATTGTAAATTCTTCCAAAAATGATGAATTTTTTTGACAATTAACCCTTGATTATAACAGTCAACTATTTTTTTTTCCTTTTTTGAAGTCACTTTTTACGTGAACTTATTTTTTTAAATACCCAAACATCAACAACTTCGAACCGTCATGATTGAGCAAGATACCATAATAATTTTTTTTGAAAGCAAATTAGACCTTTTATTCAAAATCGAAACAAATTGCATCTATAAGCCAACATGGAAAAGAGTTTGTCCACGCGATTTGGCTTGAAATCTCCAAAACAAACTGCACCAAGGAGTAAGCAACATAATTTGCACCATGATACATATGAAAACATTCACTCAACGTCATCATGATCTCTAGCTAGAAATTCATCATCCAGCAGGCAACTCTTTGGGCAAATTAAGGTCCAACAGATCGAGCTCTCACGGCAAGCACATAATAAATTATTGATTTATGAAATTAAATTAAATATGTATGATTTATGAAATTAAATTAAACACGATAATTAAAATATTATGAATAATGTTTAATTTTATACAAATAAAATCATAAAATAAATGAGTAGATGTATAAACTAGAGTTAGAGTTTTTTTAAAGACAACAACTTAGACCGATTTAAAAAAGAGGACAAAGTGTTGCATCCATAGGCCAATTTTCAGCCCGAATGGGCTACGGATGCAACACTTAAATGTTAATGTCTTAAAATTTCAGCCCGTTCGAGCTGAAAATTGGCCTCCATAGCCCGTTCGAGCTGAAAATTGGCCTATGGACGCAATACTTAAATGTTAATGTTCTTAAATTTCGGCCCGCAATAAATTTGTCCTCTTTTTCCAAATCGGCCTAAGTTGTTGTGCTTAAAAAAACCCTAACTCGTATAAAGTATTGCATGATTTGACTGTATAGAACTGGAGAACGAATTATATCATTGCTGTTATTAAAAATAATTTCTAGTATATTAATTAATTGGTTTTTTTTTTCTTTTTTTCTTTTATTTGAGAGGATATATCAATTGGAAAGCTATGGTTGAAATGGTCAAAGTCGGAAACTTCCAATCAGGGTCGCTTTGTCCTTATGGAGACCTGTCCCATTCAGTAAGAAATAATTTGAGTCGTTGTGAGAAATTAAGTTCAATTCGACGCGTTTTCACAAGAAAAATAGTTGGATACACATGAAGAGGTCGTTAATTATATATAAAATGGAGATGAGAAGCCAGTGCTTGTAGAGTTGGTTGTACGACTACACTGCATTCATAAACTACATAAATATGATAAGTATTATGAATAATCATGAAAGATTAGTGGTTGTTGGGTTCGTAATTTTGTTCATTTGGGCAGCGCAGTTGGCCTTGGGGCAAAACAGCTGTCTAAACAACGGGAATTACACGACCAACAGCAGTTATGCATTAAATCTGAACAGCAGTTTCCAAGAATTAGTGTCTAATCTGGACAACAATGGTTTCTACAACGCCTCTGTTGGGCAGCGCACAGATAGAGCCAACTCAATGGTGCTGTGCAGAGGGGATGTTCAGCTGGACGAATGCCAGGACTGCATACGAGAATCTGCAGATGAGCTTTTAAGATCATGCCCCTTTCAAAAGCAGGCTATTCGTTGGGATGAACGCTGCATACTCCGATTCTCTAACGCTACATTTTTTGGATCCATGGAGACTAGCCCCATGTGGTATTTGTGGAACCCAAATAACGCCACGAGTCCCGACCAGTTTAAGGAGAATCTGAGAGGTCTGCTTGATCAACTCCGTAACCAGGCTGCTTCTGGGGGTTCTCTCAGAAAAGTGGCAGCTGGGAATGCAACTGGACCTGATTTTCAGACCATTTTTGCGATGCTCCAGTGCACCCCCGATTTGTCTCAAGAAGATTGCACTAGTTGCTTGATTAATGCTATTGCTAATATACCAGCATCTTGTGATGGGAAGAGAGGGTGTAGAGTGTTATCGCCCAGCTGCTATCTTCGTTTCGAGATCTATCCCTTTTATAATGAAACTAGGCTCCAAGAACTAGAGCCAGCTGTATCTTCTTCCCCGCCGCCTGTTCCCGTGCCCGCGCCCGTGCCCGTCCTAGATCCGCCTTCTTCCTCATCTGGTAATCATATATACTACATCTCCACCTTTATGCTTTCTAATTTGAGTACTGATTATCAAATGATGTGTGTGTTTCCCTCAGCAAGGTTAATCTTTAAATGATGATCATAATTAATGGGATATTGATTATGATCATTCCGTGAGGCCATAAACATTAATTAACAAAATCCTCCCCTTAATTTTTCGCAGGAAAGGGTGATAGTAATACAATTCAAACTGTTATCATTATTGTGGTTCCAATTGTTTTAAGCCTGATACTAGCTGTTTCTGCCATTATCTGGTTAAGAAAGAGAAGAGCACAACAACCAATTGAAAATCATCATGAAAGTAAGTATCTGATCTCTCTCTCTCTCTCTCTCTGTGTTTTTTTTACGTGTATATAAGTGTGCCTCCGATGAATATTCAACGAACTTGCTATATTTCTTTTTCTTTTTCTTTTTCTTTTTGGTAAATTTTGAAGGCGTTGAGATTAGCACTGCCGAATCTCTGCAATATGATTTCAGCACGATCAAAACTGCGACAAATGATTTCTCTGACGATAATAAGTTGGGTGAAGGTGGATTTGGCTCCGTTTACAAGGTAATTATTCAATACAGAGATTGAATAAAAAATGACTACAGAGAAGTAATAAAAGATATATATTTATATTTAAATGTATAACTGTGTGCGTTGTGATATGATAAAAAATTAGGGCAAACTTTCGAACGGTCAAGAGATTGCCGTGAAGAGGTTGTCCGTGCATTCAGGACAAGGTGATCTGGAATTCAAGAATGAGGTCCTGTTAGTAGCCAAGCTTCAACACAGGAATTTGGTTAGACTCTTGGGTTTTTCCATACAAGGAACCGAGAAGCTTCTCATATACGAATTGGTTCAGAATGCAAGTCTAGATCAATTTATATTTGGTAACATTTCTCTCTTCTATTTGCTAAAGCTAATTTAACTGCATGATGGTGAACGTATGTCTTCACAATCAATCATCTTAAAATACTAACCTTGACGTGCGTACGCTGTGATTGGGTTTGTAGACCAGAGGAACCAGTCCCATTTGGATTGGGATAGACGTTACAAGATCATAGCGGGTGTCGCGAGGGGAATCCTCTACTTACATGAAGATTCAAGACTCAGAATCATTCACCGTGATTTAAAAGCCAGCAATATACTTCTAGACAGAGATATGAACCCTAAAATTGCCGACTTTGGCATGGCCAGATTATTCGGGCAAGATGAAACTCAAGGAAATACCAGCCGAGTTGTTGGAACATAGTAAGCATATATATATGTTAATTAGATCGATTTCTATGACTATGTACGGATGCATGTTATCTTTGATTCCATTTGTTGTCTGACCTTGCAACATGCTTTCACTATATACAGCAAGGTTACTAAAAAATTGTATATTGCAGTGGATATATGTCGCCTGAATACATAACACACGGCCAATTCTCAATCAAATCGGATGTCTTCAGCTTCGGAGTTCTGGTCCTGGAAATCATTAGCGGGAGAAAAAACAGCAATTTCCGAAGTGGGGAGAACGCAGAGGACCTCTTAACTTTTGTAAGTATATATCGAATATGCATGCATGCATGCTTTAATTAAATTCTGGAGAAAATTAGATTGGAACTTATAAATTACATGATTCAAAATCAATGTTACGCACAGGCATGGAAAAACTGGCGCGAAGGAACAGCGGCGAATGTGATGGATCCTTTGTTGAGGTCTGGTTCAGGTTCAATGAGTGAAATGCTGAGGTGCATTCATATTGGTTTGCTGTGTGTTCAAGAAAATGCAACGGAGCGGCCCACAATGGCTTCAGTTGTTATTATGTTGAGTAGCTCCTCCATAAGCCTTGCTGTACCTTCTGAGCCTGCATTTTATCTTCAAAGCGGTTTTACTTCCCAAACCTCCCGACTTGATCACCACCGCAATTCCGGAGAAGCTGAGTTGATCATCAACAATTTTCAGAAGCCAGCTGATCAATCAGATCATTCATCCCACAACGATGTTTCAATCACGGAGTTACATCCACGATGATTTCCAACTACGTATAGTACTACTATTTACCTACGTACCCTTTTTTAATTTCTCTCATATTGATCAGATGTTGGTATTTTTCACAGCTTTTATAATTCCCTTCTGTAATATATATCATCAGCGATCTACCTTCTTTTAATTTCAATCTCCTAGCCAGTGGCGGATCCAGAATTTTAAAATTGGGGGTACGATATACAACAATGTATAAATAAATATTCTTCAAAGTTTAAAATCTCTAATTAAAATTATTATTCTTAATTTTTAATTTCTAAGTCCAAATCTCAATTCAAAATCAAATATCTTTCATGCTTGTAAAATTCAAACCACATGTACATAAACTCAAATTTGTAATTAAAAAACAATGCAAACCCCTAGTTTAATTGAAATTTTAATTCGGCAAAAAAAAATATGTAAGGAACACTAAACATAAATAAGAAATCTAATTAATAATATACATAGAAAAATCAAGAATGAAAGAAAAAAAATAACATCAACCAATTGAGAATGTTGTTTGTGCACTTCTCAATTTAAAATTTTGATGTATTTTTGAAATTGTTACGAGTTGTATTTTGAAGATTGAATAATTGTACATGTCTTGTTCCAATATTTTTATACATATATGAGATTTAAAAAGGAGTAAGATGGAGAGTCATGAACAAATGATTGATTGGATATTGTTAATATTATTAAAGGTATGATTCACTATCTTTTTTTTTTGTGATAACATTATTCACCGTAGTCAACTAAAGTACTCAATCACTACTTTATTTTTTTCATTTTTATGACTTTATAGTTAGTATTCTCCAATAACAAAATAAATAATTATATATACATATTATGTATATATACTAATTTTTTTTAAAAAAATTTGGGGGTACAAGTGTACCCCCTTCTTAATATGTGGCTCCGCCACTGCTCCTAGCTATATATTCTTTTTACTAATCAATATAGACCATGTTCTGTTATTTTGTACTTCAGAGAGAAAAAAGACACGCACTGTAAAAAAAAAAAAAACAAGAAGAAGAAGGAGAAGAAAAGGTTGATCGAACTGCTCATACGAGAAGTTCAACGAACCAAACTGGTGACGGTCCTAATTAATATATGGGTTAATTGGTTTAAATATCACGAATTATTCATGATTTTTTGTTTTTAACACGAACTTTAAAATGTTGTCTCCACAATACGAACTTTCATTTTTTCGTAATTACAAAATCAGTTTAAAATTGAGTACAATTACAAGCACAAAAATTATATGAAATATTTAATCTATTTTAAAATGTTATACATACAACATAAACTTACATTTTTTTTCCAATTATAACATCATTTTTTTTTGCAATTATAACATCATGAAATACTTACATATATATTTCATGGTTCATTTTATATTTTATTTACATGTGTTTGTAATATTATTTAGTATTGCCGTTCTATAAATAAATCTGACAGATTCATGTTGTCATATCCAAAAAATTGGTTATATTGCATGTCGAATATTAATTTAAACTCTATTTTCATGTAATTTTTTATGTTTTTATTTTTCGTAATTATTCACTCAATCTCAAAAGTTTTGTAATTATTTATTTGTGTTTATAAATAATTTATACTCGTACCTCACACAGATAAAATATTAATTAATTTACATCAAATTTTCAATGTTAATAAAATAAAACATACATGAGAAATAAAATTGTATCAATGTATTATGAAAAAAATAAGAAAAAAAATAAGTATTTCGTATAATTTTTCTGCTTGTAATTATATTCCATTTTGAACTGATGATGCAGTAATTACAAAAAAATATAAGTTCGTGTTGTGGAGGCAACATTTTAAAGTTCGTGTTAAAAATCAGAAATGATGAATAGTTTGTGATATTTAAACCAATTAACCCTTAATATATTGACCTAATTTATTGTCTCAACTTTTAAAGTATCATGATTATAAAATCAGCTGATAAAATAAAATAAAAAAGTCAAAAGATAAGGAATTTATTCTATTAAATTAATCGATAAGTCTTGTTGAAATGGTCAATAAGAGCCTAAATTTATGTTGTAGGATAGAAATTTCCCAGTCTTCACGTAGTCCTGTCACCATCAAAAGTCAAAACTCATAAATTTAAAACAAGAGATATAAAAAAAAAAAAAACGAAATCCAGAAATGAGCTAAGATCAATGTCCGAAGTCAAGTCAATAATTTTTTAATTGGTTTAATTACAAAAAAGTGCTATCCAATTTAAAAAAAAAAAAAGTTCACCACGATATGCATATGGTGCACAACTTGTTTGATGTTTCAACATTTCATAGAATTTGAAAAGTACTAATGCTTAGTTGCTTATATTGCTCAAAAAAAAAAAAAATGCTTAGTTGCTTATAACAAATCTCCTGAAAAAAGAACTGCAAATATATTCCGAACAAATATTAAAAATTGAAAGAATTATGATCACGAATATTAGAAATTGAAAGAATTATAATCCTCTAGCATTATATAGGTATTGTAGTTAGGATATATTCATAGTTCAATGCAAACTAAACTAACAAATAAGTTAAATAATAGTTCCCGACAAACAGAAATCATCATTTATATTATTGAAGAGGTAATCTTCTGTGCACGGGGTGTATCAGATTGGGCCAGACCTAATAAGTTCCAATGGCCCAAAAAAAATTGTCCCATTTAAGGCACTTGGACCCACACGCGGCGCGTGGCGTACACGTGCCAGAAACAATAATTTTTTTTCAATTTTTTTTATTATTTTTTCAATATTTTATTTTATTCAATTTTTCTTTTTTTTGTTTTTATTTTTTTCCCCCAAAATGGTATACCTTAAAATACAATTAGTGAACCCTAAAAATTGAAATGAATTAATTTAATTTTTTAAAAATAAATATAAATATATATCCTAAAATTGATTTAATGGAACCTAAAATTAAAGTGAATGATTTTTTATAATTCGGCGACTCGCGCAATGCACTCGTCCGATGCTAACGCATAGACTCGTGCATTGCGCTCGACAATAAATTTATTTTTTCTAAATAAATATAAATGGTAATTAAAAAAATAAATTTAATTTTGAAATAAATACAAACCCTAAATGGAATTAGTGAACCCTAAAATAAAAGTGAACGAATTTAATATTTTTTTGAAATAAATATAACCCCTAATTGAGATTAATAAACCTAAAAAAAACATGAACCCTAAAAAAACACAACAAAAACCCCTAAAAATGCTAAAAAAATCTAAAAAAACTATGAACCATAAAAAAACTAACCCCCCTCCCCCTAAACTTTAAACATTAATTGGAATGGAAAAAAATCATAATTTGAACTACATAAACTCATTTAAGATAAGTAGCAGACTGGTTACTTTTTAATGATGAAAGTAATACTTTTTGAATTTTAAATGATACTTTTTAGTGTAAAGATTGATAGTGATTTTTACCAAAAAAATTTGACGGGTCAACACGGGTTGACCCGGGTTGATCTCAACCCATTTGATGAATGTATGGACTTTATTAAGCCTGAAATAATGTATAGGAGTTTTGGTGATTATTGAAATATAAAGAGGCCCAAAAAAAAAAACCCCCGACTTTAGAGTACATGGTAATTGTATCCTACACATCTAATAAAAAACAACCCATGATGAATGAAATACGAAGGGTACAAAATAATATATATATATATATATATATATATATATATATATTTATGTATATATTTTATGTCATCCTTTATATGTACTAGCGGAGATCACGCGCGTTGCACGTAAATTGTATAATTTGTTACTAACATATATAAAATTAAAAGTTCTTTTGAAAGTGTAAAATGTAAAGTTATAAGCTATATTATAATTAGAAAATATTAATAAATAATTAGAGTAAGAATATATATATTAATAATATTACAATGAATTATTTATCTAAAACTATATATATATATATATATATATAGATATTATATATATATATATATATATATTGAGTGAGTGTAGATTTTCATATATGTGAATACAATAACTAGGCTTTTTTTTTCGACCAACGTCCCTTTGATTTTATTCTTTAATTAATATATTTTTATATTAAAATAGAACATCTTGTCAATGTTTTTTTACTAATTAATGATTTTTGGGCAAACCTATGATGATAAAAAAAACTTTCCATGCATTATTTTAGTATCAAACAAAATTTCTCAGAGCAATATCCTAGTAAAAGTGAAGAAAATGGATTAAAATTATAATATTTATACTTTATAGTTAGGTATGTTTCTAATACTCCACATATTTTTCATAAATTTATTTTCAAAAATATAAGGCATGTTTGAAAATATATTTGTGAACATACATGATCAATAACTTAGGAAAAAAATAGTTGAACGTATTTTCGAACCTATTGATCATATTTGTAATTCAATAGTTTCCAAATCCAAAATTGAGCGATAAAACATGAATATTTACAAACTTAAATCACATTTTTTTACAAATTCAAAGTATACATGTCAATTATTAACCTATTCTAGCAAATATGCCTCCTTCTTTTCAAATTTGAAAAATTAAATTGTGACACCTCTTTTTATCTCTCAAACATGAACACTTCTCGCTCATATGTGAAAATTTATCTCTTTGATTTTGTAGCATACATGAATTATATATATTTTTTAAATTTGTTAAAACTGTTTTTTTTTTTTTAATTAAGGATAAAATTGGATCCGGACATTAGCCCGTCTTACGAATTTTGACATGTTATAAGCTGTTCTTATACAAGCTTTTGTCATTTATGAAAATAATATATTTTAGAGATATTAAAGATACATTCTTATTTTATTTTATATTTTATAAGCCTCTTATATGTATAAATTCACATCTCATTCATATTATTAATCAATTTGAAAATGATTCATGTATCATAAACTCTACAAATTTATATGCTTATGATCTAAATTAAATTGATATCAATAAATATACTAATACTTAGACAAATTAATGTTCTCATCATTAATTCATTTAGTATATGTCGATAGATACTAAAAAAAATATATATATATATATATATATACATATATCTTGATTTACATACTATTTACATATACCATACTATATTAAAATTACTTATAAGCATAATTTTTCATTAGTACATGTAGTTCAAATATTAACATTTATACATTTACAGTTATATAAAATAATATATATATATATATATATATTTAGTTTTATAAATACTTTATGTAATCTTTCGAATATTAATTATTGAAAATTATAAAGCTTAAAAATATATATTTAGTTTTAAAGATCTAATACTCATACATTCACTAAAATGTATTATATTTATTGTTATCTTTTTCTCTTTTAACTAATTTGGTGATTGTTCTAATAAAATTGAATCATGAATAAATCATTTAATTGAATTCAAATTGTTTGGATGAATCTATGAAATCGATGATTTAGATTATTTCTTCCTCTATTATATCAATTCCTAATTTTCTCCGTTTATCTTTTTTTGCCCTTATTTAATTATTTATCTTTAGTAGATATTAAACAAAACCTTGAATGCGCTACATATCTAATATTTAGAAGATTGACGTTGCAGTACTCACATTAAGATTAAGTTTTTAATTAGTCTATGTGGAATACAATCTTGTTCAACATTGTAATACAGATACTTTGTATACTTGTGGATAGCTAGTGAGAAATCGAATAATTATAATGTAATGAAATTAATATTTGGTTGAGAGGTACAAGAAATAATATTTAAAAAATAAATTATTATATTTGCCCAAATTTAACGGCTAAAGTCTATATTTTTAAATTTTAATTGTAACATTTGTATGTGATATTATAAAAGTAATATTATGCTCTAATATAATAGTGTAATTAAGCTAAATTTTCCTCTTTAAAATAGTATTAGAAAAATTAGTAGTGTTCTAAAATGAATTATTGTATACATGGTAACTTATCTGGGCCGCTTTGAGACAATATGAGGCCCGAGGTGAAATAATGAATATGTTTAGAAGTAAAATATTTTTTTAAAAGATAATACAGTAATATGTTATGAAGAAATTCATTTATTATCTCTTATTTTATCAACAATAAAATCACTTTTAAATGTTCTAAATCTCAAACCGTGACATGTTACTCAACTTAAAAATTTACTTCAATAAAAAATAATTGTTATAATTAGCATATCCAATAATTTTCTATAGGTAATATATGCATTGGTAAATGTTTATTTATATAATATAATATCTCAATATATAAATTTGCATTTAATTTTATGTCTCAGGTTCTATTAACGCACACTTTAATTTTGAAAATAAATCAAATCTATTAATATCTAAGTGTTTTTCAAATGTTAGATAAGTTATAGGGTTAAAAAAATAATTTGTTAGAGATTAATATATGATAAATTTTATTCAGAAGCCATAGATTTGATCATTTATATATTTAAAATATTTGACTTAAAAAAATTATTAATCGAATGTGGATATTTCATATATTTATTTAGCTAACTATTTTAATGAAAATAATAAGGCATGAGGTGATCGACTCGTTTGCCTCATAGTAGAAATGACATAGTGTTATTTCATTTACACACAGTGGCGGAACCAGAAAATTTTCTCTGGAGGGGCTGCACTTTTGTCTAACAGAACGACGAGTGGTTCGTGTTTTATGCTTGTTAATTTGCTCGATAAGTTTAATGTTTGCCTGCGCAACATATAGAGAATAGTTAAATGAGGGACAATCGTCAACCATTTTCACAAGTATATGTTTTTTAATAATGATATTAGTGGAATGATGTTGTTTCGCTAACACGTTTGATTTTTCTCCTTATTTTCTTTGGTGAAATGATGTTTTTGACATATTTCCACGTATGATAAAGATAATTTTAATCAATTTTTTTATATGCATTAGTGGAAAATAACTTTAAAAAATTAAATGTCCGAATAAAATATCTTATATCCATGAATGAAATAAATTAATTAAAGTGAACAATTAACAATCATCAAATAAGTTTGAGCTAAAATATCATTAAGTTTCATCAATCCATAAGATTCCTAATTCTTAAGCTAAAACGTTACTTTAAGTTTAAATTGATAAAATGTAATTAATTGAACTCAAATACCCGAAATTGAAAAAATAATATTTACAAACATAAATTATATTTAACAAAATCTAAGCAATAAAATTTAAAACTAATATTAAATAAAAAAAATATACTATTTAAACTGAAAATGGAGGAATGGATGGATTCTATTATATTTATTGTTGAGAAAAGAAAGAAAAAGGAGTTTACATTAGTAATTCCTCAAAAGCGTGTAATTCTTTTCTTAAAAACTCTGTATAAAAAATTGTAACTATTCAAACACGAACTTAGAATTTATAGTCTTTTAATTTATTTATATTTATGTTGTTTTATTATATATATATACATAGATATGTATATGTATATATACATATGGTTAGGTTATTGTGAGAAATAATTCTCATGTGAGAAATCAGAATAAATCTGATTCATTTATTTTTCTTGATCGATGGTTGGTAGTTAATTATGTGCAAATAGGCGTGATGAATGTAGATTAATTCATATAGGTGTGTTGTATATTATAAAACTGCTATGAAATTATTATGGAAAGAAATTATTAGCTACGTGAAATATGGATACGTTATATCTTAGATTTCCCAAAGATTAAAAACAGTCAGAGGAGTTTAAGAAACTCAATCATGTTTATAATATTTCTATTTAAAAAATTACTAAATAATAGACTATCACAAAAAAATTAATTAATTAATTAATGGACTTTTAAGCAATAAAATAATAGCAATTAAACAGTAAAATGCAGTCAGATAAGAGAGAGATCTATCCTTTCTTAAGATTCCTTTTTTTTATAAAAATTCTCAATCTTTTTAGATTGTTGACGTATATATGTATTAACACAATTCAAATCTTCTATTCAACAATTTTTATGTTGACTTTATCATCAAATAAAAATACAAATTTTTAATTAATATAAGTTCACAAAATCTTGCATCATCCATTTCAAAAAAATTCAGTATAAAGTTAATTAAACTTACTAAAAAGTTAATGAGTTCAAAATAGTATTATTATATGATTTTTTACTATCGTGACAAAACACCTTATCGCACATCAATTAAGATAGTTTATCTCATAAGTAAATTATATTTTTAACAACTCGATGTTATCAATTTATTTATGTATATCGTGGTGAACTTTTTTTTTTTTAAATTGGATAGCACTTTTTTGTAATTAAACCAATTAAAAAATTATTGACTTGACTTCGGACATTGATCTTAGCTCATTTCTGGATTTCGTTTTTTTTTTTTTATATCTCTTGTTTTAAATTTATGAGTTTTGACTTTTGATGGTGACAGGACTACGTGAAGACTGGGAAATTTCTATCCTACAACATAAATTTAGGCTCTTATTGACCATTTCAACAAGACTTATCGATTAATTTAATAGAATAAATTCCTTATCTTTTGACTTTTTTATTTTATTTTATCAGCTGATTTTATAATCATGATACTTTAAAAGTTGAGACAATAAATTAGGTCAATATATTAAGGGTTAATTGGTTTAAATATCACAAACTATTCATCATTTCTGATTTTTAACACGAACTTTAAAATGTTGCCTCCACAACACGAACTTATATTTTTTTGTAATTACTGCATCATCAGTTCAAAATGGAATATAATTACAAGCAGAAAAATTATACGAAATACTTATTTTTTTTCTTATTTTTTTCATAATACATTGATACAATTTTATTTCTCATGTATGTTTTATTTTATTAACATTGAAAATTTGATGTAAATTAATTAATATTTTATCTGTGTGAGGTACGAGTATAAATTATTTATAAACACAAATAAATAATTACAAAACTTTTGAGATTGAGTGAATAATTACGAAAAATAAAAACATAAAAAATTACATGAAAATAGAGTTTAAATTAATATTCGACATGCAATATAACCAATTTTTTGGATATGACAACATGAATCTGTCAGATTTATTTATAGAACGGCAATACTAAATAATATTACAAACACATGTAAATAAAATATAAAATGAACCATGAAATATATATGTAAGTATTTCATGATGTTATAATTGCAAAAAAAAATGATGTTATAATTGGAAAAAAAATGTAAGTTTATGTTGTATGTATAACATTTTAAAATAGATTAAATATTTCATATAATTTTTGTGCTTGTAATTGTACTCAATTTTAAACTGATTTTGTAATTACGAAAAAATGAAAGTTCGTATTGTGGAGACAACATTTTAAAGTTCGTGTTAAAAACAAAAAATCATGAATAATTCGTGATATTTAAACCAATTAACCCATATATTAATTAGGACCGTCACCAGTTTGGTTCGTTGAACTTCTCGTATGAGCAGTTCGATCAACCTTTTCTTCTCCTTCTTCTTCTTGTTTTTTTTTTTTTTACAGTGCGTGTCTTTTTTCTCTCTGAAGTACAAAATAACAGAACATGGTCTATATTGATTAGTAAAAAGAATATATAGCTAGGAGCAGTGGCGGAGCCACATATTAAGAAGGGGGTACACTTGTACCCCCAAATTTTTTTAAAAAAAATTAGTATATATACATAATATGTATATATAATTATTTATTTTGTTATTGGAGAATACTAACTATAAAGTCATAAAAATGAAAAAAATAAAGTAGTGATTGAGTACTTTAGTTGACTACGGTGAATAATGTTATCACAAAAAAAAAAGATAGTGAATCATACCTTTAATAATATTAACAATATCCAATCAATCATTTGTTCATGACTCTCCATCTTACTCCTTTTTAAATCTCATATATGTATAAAAATATTGGAACAAGACATGTACAATTATTCAATCTTCAAAATACAACTCGTAACAATTTCAAAAATACATCAAAATTTTAAATTGAGAAGTGCACAAACAACATTCTCAATTGGTTGATGTTATTTTTTTTCTTTCATTCTTGATTTTTCTATGTATATTATTAATTAGATTTCTTATTTATGTTTAGTGTTCCTTACATATTTTTTTTTGCCGAATTAAAATTTCAATTAAACTAGGGGTTTGCATTGTTTTTTAATTACAAATTTGAGTTTATGTACATGTGGTTTGAATTTTACAAGCATGAAAGATATTTGATTTTGAATTGAGATTTGGACTTAGAAATTAAAAATTAAGAATAATAATTTTAATTAGAGATTTTAAACTTTGAAGAATATTTATTTATACATTGTTGTATATCGTACCCCCAATTTTAAAATTCTGGATCCGCCACTGTCTGTAATATATATCATCATTAGTGATCTATCTTCTTTTAATTTCAATCTCCTACATATTCTTTTTACTAATCAATATAGACTATGTTCTGTTATTTTGTACTGATAAAATAAAATAAAAAGTCAAAAGATAAGGAATTTATTCTATTAAATTAATCGATAAGTCTTGTTGAAATGGTCAATAAGAGCCTAGATTTATGTTGTAGGATAGAAATATCCCAGTCTTCACGTAGTCCTGTCACCATCAAAAGTCAAAACTCATAAATTTAAAACAAGAGATATAAAAAAAAATACGGAATCCAGAAATGAGCTAAGATCAATGTCCGAAGTCAAGTCAATAATTTTTTAATTGGTTTAATTACCAAAAAATTTACCACCATGGGATCAATTTATAATTTAAACACAATTTTTAAAACACTATAATAATAATTTAATCTTTTAATTTGTAATAAAATAGACACTTTCAAAAAATTCGACGACTCGAAAATTGAAATGCCATAATAAAAATCCTCGTGTTCAACACTCCAATAGTGAATTAATCTTTTCAAACGAAAAAAAAAAATACAACATAATTCTGATCGCCGAATTTTTTTGGGGATATTGAATTTACTACAAATTAAAAGATTGTGTTATTATTAGAACCCTAGTACATTATCCGTGTGTTAAATCATTGTACAGCCATGACATAAATCGAGAAAGAAACCAAAGATGAACTTATTACAATCACATTTTAATTTGCTACCTTCTATTGGAGAAAAGTTCATCTACCATAACCTACAACTGTAACATCACCTTGAAGTGCTACCAGATTCCCCAATTCCATATGTGAAACACTTCTACTCTAAGCAAGATTGCATCATCTTACATAACCAAATTAATATATATATATAGTATACCAATTCCTTCTTATGAATAAAGTTAATTACGTCTTATTAATAGCAATAACTTTTGTTGGTAAGTAAAAAAAGTGTTATCCAATTTAAAAAAAAAAAAAAAAAAGTTCACCACGATATGCATATGGTGCACAACTTGTTTGATGTTTCAACGTTTCATAGAATTTGAAAAGTAATAATGCTTAGTTGCTTATATTGCTCAAAAAAAAAAAAATGCTTAGTTGCTTGTAACAAATCTCCTGAAAAAAGAACTGCAAATATATTCCGTACAAATATTAAAAATTGAAAGAATTATGATCATGTTGTAAATATATCTAATAAATATATATGATATGAGTGATGGCCAAGTTACTAACTCTAAAACCCTATCTCTTGTACTATTATAAATAGAGGCATTTGGTCCTCATATTGAATACACACAATTCATATTTTCTCTCGCCTCTCTCTAGTTTACAACACGTTATCAGCACCAGTCTCTAACCAATTGAGTTATCGTATGCCATAGGAAAGAATCGTGTCTTTCCTGCAAGGTAACTTTTAATTCAAAATTATGAAATTATGTTTGATGGGAATGAAAATTATATTGTGAATTCTATGATTTGCCAGTCGTTTCATATTACATAATTAGTTAAAATCTTGATTATGCTAAATTAGATCCTTTATATTCATCGTTTGTATTTCATGCCTGAATTTGGAATGCGGCGTGAATTATGCAATATACATATCGTATTTTTATTGCCTACCTAATTTCACAAGCTATATTCCATGTATATAATAGCAATTAACTAGATGTAGTTGATTTCAAGAATTTGATGAAAGGTGATTTATATTCTGTGAATTAAGTGGTCCTATTATGAATTACATAGACTTTTCGGGAAGCAACAAGCAGGCTTTGATATTTGTGCCCAATTTTTTTTTTTTGAAATGTTAACATTAGATTAATTGTTGTCTTTATATAATTTGTAAATGAATATTGATCTGAATGACAGGTTTTGGGTTTTTGTAATTTATACAATGGGCAAAGCAAATATATCTTGAGTAGATATCTTATCATTCATCACAAATTTACTTCTGAACATTTACTGATTCGTAGAAAGAATTATGAATATATTTGATTTATTATGAAATTAAGAATTTTGCCAAAGTTTACGATAATATTAATTGTTCTTCTTGTAGAACTTTTGATTCTGTAACATCAGTTATCATGGTATTATTTGGACAACATATGATCTATATGTGTTAGCACTTACTCAGATTAATTTCTTGATATATATTGAATTGTACTTTACTTTCTCCACTTTTAGTGAAATATTTTAAACTCACTCTTTACCTAGAGAGAAAAATCATTAGTCTTTTATCATCACCGTGTAAAACAAAAGTTATATTTCTTTGAAATCCCCTGTTGGATCTTTTAACTATGCAATCCCTGAAGGATCATTTAATTCGATTATTTATACTAATTATATTACTCAGAATAATATTTTTGAGGGGAGACTAATGCCTTATAAAATTTCCCTAGAAGTTTTGAAGTTGAATTTTATGATATTATTTTATTAGTTTCAAAGTTATGAAATATAACTCGTCAATTTGCTAGCAGCAAATAAGACTAAATGATGATGTCAATCGTTCGATGTATTTGATGATATTTTTATATTAATATTTATTAAATATTATATGTTCATTTGAATATTACTCCAGTTGAATTTTCAAAAGTTATCAAGATTGTATTATACCTTTATTTAACCAAATGATTTATGTTGCGATAAATACATAAAAAAAAAATTAAAGACCCAAAAATTTGGATTATGACATGAATGTTCGGGTCATCCCTTTTATATTAGTGTGTGAATAACAAAAGAAACATTTCCCATATGTGAATTCTTATTATCACCACCAAAACGTACCTATATTAACTTTCTTTAATTAAAGAAAAATAAATAGTACTCTATCATATTTGACCTATTTAGAGCCAATAATTGGGGATCAGTTTATTAGTACGTTGATTTTATGATCATTTATCGGCATTAGGGGGAGATATGACTGAAATAATGCCGTAAAATTCGCATTGAATTAAATATTTTCACGCACTACATGAACTAGAAGTTCATAATTGTCAAAAGTTATCATAATGGAGTTATTATTAAATATATTTGCATTACAAACTGTGGAAGTTCCACATATATAGATTCGAGTTCGAATTACTCAATGCCAGAAGCGAAAGAGTTCATTGACGCTAGAAGCGAAAAAGTATTTGAAATGTAAAATCCGTAGAAAACAAAAATCAAAGACATGCAATAACTCCTAGAACCTCCTGAAGATGATCGTCTTGAAGATGAAAATCTCAGTATATTTGCACGTCCACCAAATAATCTTAATACTGAGATTGCGGAACAATCAGATCGAAATATTATGGGAAATGACAATGATCTGATTAATTTTAATATTAAAGGCACCATA
Organism: Perilla frutescens; assembly: GCA_026008535.1. Taxonomy (NCBI): domain Eukaryota; kingdom Viridiplantae; phylum Streptophyta; class Magnoliopsida; order Lamiales; family Lamiaceae; genus Perilla; species Perilla frutescens. Next base: position 55,752,236 of record BRKX01000013.1, on the reverse strand, counting down.
TATTTTATAAATATGGGAGAGATATATAGCATAAATAACGTAGTTGTCGACAACATATATTGTCTCCACAATTGCTTTTATAATTTGGATCCAAAACTTACGATGAAAGCAATTGCCAGAAGCATTCTGATATTCTGATTATGTAAAATGAAAAATAGCAATTGAGGTAAAGGCGTAAAGCTCAACCGCGAAATAATTATTGTCTTAATAGGACACAAATGAGCATTTCTATGAATGAGAAATGACAAAATTAATAAAGTGGTGAGACATACAAAGAGGTTGTAGCTTATGGGTTTACACAGAGACCTATATTCCATAAATTATATTCTCCTATTAACAATAACATTATGTTCCGCTACATAAAATAAATGGCAGTAATTTTAGCATTGGATATACAATTAATGGACATTGTGACCACATACTTATATGGGTCATTGAACGATAATATTTATATGAAAATCCTGATGGATTTAAAATTTATTGTATAACATCGCAACATTTATTGTGAGAAAAGTTAACTCATGCCTAAATACAGAGTATTTGAAATAAAAGACTTGGATAGAACCAAGTATTGTCTCGGCTTGCATATCGAGAATCACCTTATGTGATTTTATATATACACCAGACAATCTATTTCAAAATTTATGGAGATTCTATCTATGAATAGCTTCACACATTTAACACACCAATAATTGTTAGATCACTTGAAGTGAATGAGTATTTATTTAAACTCAAAGATGATAATGAGGATATTTTAGGACCAGCAGTTCCTTACAATATTTTATCTTGCAAGATTACCTGGCCAGGTACCATATTTATAAATAACTTGCAAGCAAGATTTAGTGTTTTTCTACAATGAGACACTAGCATGTCAATTACTATATCCTTTATTATTTTCAAATTATAGATATTATTTATTGAAATAAACAATGGCATGACATTGGTGGACTATTCAAATGTTGGCTATATTCTGATCCTCGTATTGTCATATTTGAGACTGGTTTTTTTTTTATATTATTTTTATGTATAGCGCGGCGAATGATATTATCTCCTATTGTCTATTTAAAGACAATGTATTTGTGTTGCACAAATGAATAGTGGGTGAGTTAAAGGTTACCTGACGTAACACATATTATTTTCTTTTACCCACATATAAACTCTAGAAGAGTTGTGAAATTTAAAGTTCGCTCCAATGATTGTAGTTTTGAGGGGGAGCGATAATTTTCAAAATAATCTAGAAGATTAGGCCCTGAAGGTCAGACCCTGTAAGTCTACATTATGCTCTGAAGGCTCAATGGTTGTACTCTTTTTTCCTTACTAAGTTTTTCCCACGGGGTTTTCTTAGTGAAGGTTTTTAATGAGGCAACTAATGCAACACATATAAACGTATGCCATGTACTCTTTTCCTCGACTAATTTTTTCCCACTGAGTTTTTCAGCGATGTTTTTAACGAGACATGAACATCACGTCGTAATGTCCAAGGGGGAGTGTTATAAAATGCCTGAAGCATTAAAGTCAAAACCCAAAAGCATGTTTTCGATTAAACTGCAAAAATCATTATATGGGCTGAAACAGTCTGGTCGTATGTGGTATAATAGATTGAGCGAGTATCTGTTGAAAGAAGGATACAAAAATAATGATATCTGCCCTTGTGTTTTCATAAAGAAAACCGAAAGTGGATTTGCAATTATAGCAGTTTATATTGATGATTTGAATTTAATTGGGACTCCTGAAGAGCTCAATAAAACTGCTGAATATTTGAAGAAATAATTTGAGATGAAATATTTGGGAAAGACAAAATTTTGTCTTGGTTTGCAAATTGAACGTGTCCGAGGAGGAACGTTTATTCACCAATCCACATATACAGAAAAAGTGTTAAAGCGCTTTTACGTGGATAATGTACATCCATTACCATCACCAATCGTCGTTAGATCTCTTGATACGAAGAAAGATCCATTTCAACCTATTGAAGATGGTGAAACGATACTTGGTCCTGAAGTACCATATCTAAGTGCAATTGGAGCATTAACTTATCTGGCTAATTATACTAGACCAGATATAGCTTTTTCTGTAAATCTTCTCGCAAGATATAGCGCTGCACCCACTTTGAGACATTGAAATGGTGTTAAGCACATTCTACGTTATCTGAAGGGTACCATAGACCTTGGATTATATTATTCGGAAAATTCCGATTCTTCTCTAGTAGGGTATTCAGATACAGGATTTTTATCCGATCCACATCAAGCCAAGTCACAAACTGGCTATGTTTTCATATGTGGTGGAACTGCTATATCACGGAAGTCTGTGAAGCAAACCTTGACTGCAACATCCTCAAATCATTCTGAAATCATTGCAATCCATGAAACAAGTCGAGAGTGTGTATGGTTGAGAAATATGACAAGTCACATCCAAGAGTCATGCGGATTACCTTCATCAAAGATCACTCCAACCGTTTTGTATGAAGACAATGTTGCTTGCATTGCGCAACTCAAGGAATGATACATCAAAGGTGATAGGACAAAGCACATTTCTCCCAAGTTCTTCTACACACACGATCTCCAAAAGAATGGCGATATCAACATTCAATAAATTCGCTCAAGTGACAATTTGACAGACTTATTCACAAAGGCATTACCAACATCAACATTCAGAAAATTGGTACACAAGATCGGCATGCGCAGACTCCAAGATCTACAATGATCTCAAGATCAGGGGGAGCAGTTGTACTCTTTTTCCTTCAACTAGATTTTTTTCCCAATAGGTTTTTCTAGCAAGGTTTTAATGAGGCAGCATTTGTTTTAGAGATTGGTCACTCAATGGGGAGTGTTGTAAATATATCTAATAGATATATATGATATGAGTGATGGTCAAGTTACTAACTCTAAAACCCTATCTCTTGTACTATTATAAATAGAGGCATTTGGTCCTCATATTGAATACACACAATTCATATTTTCTCTCGCCTCTCTCTAGTTTACAACAGATCACAAATATTAGAAATTGAAAGAATTATAATCCTCTAGTATTATATATGTATTGTAGTTAGGATATATTCATAGTTCAATGCAAACTAAACTAACAAATAAGTTAAATAATAGTTCCCGACAAACAAAAATCATCATTTATATTATTGAAGGGGTACTCTCATGTGCACAAGGTGTATGGGTCTTTATCCATCAGATTGGGCCAGACCTAATAAGGCCCAATGGCCCAAAAAAAAATTGTCCCATTTAAGGCGCTTGGACCCCACACGCGGCGCGTGGCGTACACGTGCCAGAAACAATAATTTTTTTTTTCGATTTTTTTATTATTTTTTTAATATTTTATTTTATTCAATTTTTCTTTTTTTTTTCTTTTTTTCCCCCAAAATTGTATACCTTAAAATACAATTAGTGAACCCTAAAAATTGAAATGAATTAATTGAATTTTTTAAAAATAAATATAAATATATATTCTAAAATTGATTTAATGGAACCTAAAATAAAGTGAATGATTTTTTATAATTCGGCGACTCGCGCAATGCACTCACCCGACGCTAACGCATAGACTCGTGCATTGCGCTCGATAATAAATTTATTTTTTCTAAATAAATATAAACGGTAATTGAAAAAAAACATAATTTTGAAATAAATATAAACCCTAAATGGAATTAATGAACCTTAAAATAAAAGTGATCGAATTTAATATTTTTTTGAAATAAATATAACCCCTAATTGAGATTAATAAACCTAAAAAAAACATGAACCCTAAAAAAACACAACAAAAACCCCTAAAAAATGCTAAAAAAATCTAAAAAACTATGAAACCTAAAAAAACCTAACGCCCCCTCCCCCTAAACTTTAAACATTAATTGGAATGGAAAAAATCATAATTTGAACTACATAAACTCATTTAAGATAAGTAGCAGACCGATTACTTTTTAATGATAAAAGTAATACTTTTGAATTTTAAATGATACTTTTTAGTGTAAAGATTGATACTGATTTTTACCAAAAAAAAAAAATTGACGGGTCAACGCGGGTTGATCCGGATTAATTTCAACCCGTTTGATGGATGTATGGATTTTATTGGGTCTGAAATGATGTATAGAAATTTTGGTGATTATTGAAATATAAAGAGGCCCAAAAAAAAATCCGACTTTAGAGTACAAGGCAATTGTATCCTACACATCTAATAAAAAACAACCCATGATGAATGAAATATGAAGGGTACAAAATAAAACATATATATATACATTTTATGTCATCCTTTATTTGTATATAAATCATATTTATATATGTGTAATCAATGTACATAGCATTAAACAATATTTTTAGTTAATTAATTCTTTTAGTAGGATACTCAATGACCAGATAAATAATTTATTCTACCATAAAAGGATAACGAACCCAATTCTAAATAATTATTCGGCATATTCCAGAAATCAAAAAATAAAAAGAGATAAAGAAAAATGTATAAAATATGAAAAATCTTTACTTGAACCTATTTTCAAGGGTGATGAAGCCACAATCAGACCTCCATAAAAAGGAGATAAATTCCAACGTGGTTGCATCCCCTCCTCCTGCAGCTGACAGGTGTTCTGGGCCCACCAAATTTTGATTATCGCAAAAATTCATGTGCATAAGATGTATATGAGACGGTCAACGTGTTGACCGGGTCAATGCGCGTTGACTCGGTCAAAGCATTGACCAAAAAAATTATGAAAATTAGTGATACTTTTTAGGGATACAATTGATACTTTTTTTAATTTCGAATGATACTTTTTAGTGTGTCCATTGATACTGATCTTAACATTTTTTTTCTTTATTTTTTTATTCTGCCCAATACTTTTTATTGATACAAATGATACTTTTTAACCTTTGAAATGATACTTTTCAGTATTATGAATGGTACTAATTTTGACGGATTTTTTGGTCAAAGCATTGATCGGGTCAGCACGCGTTGACCGGGTCAACGCGTTGACCGTCTCATGTACATCTTATGTATAAGAGACTTGCCCTTTGATTATTTGCAATCCTATTTTTTGTCCAAAAATAAAAGTTTCAGCTGACCAAAAAAATTTATCGTGACATTTCAACTACCTATTGTAACAGTCTGATACCGAAATTATTTTATCGATCGGCCAATAAAGATTGTAAATAACAGAAATTGGTTATAAATAATAAGGGGATGTAATACATCCCCTTACATTAGAATTTACAATAAAGAAGATGAATGATTTATCACAGTTAATTACCTTTTTACTGTAACTTTTTTAACTTGAATTTGTTTCCTTGCTAAAAAATTTATCAACTCGCTTGCCTACTTCTCACCAGCGAGCGAAGCAACAAAATTTTCGTCAACTCTTGTTCACTGTTGAGAAATTTTTGCCCAAGAGATAATTAAGATAAATACAATGGAGAAAAAATCGGCCATAATCATCAGATTCCTATTCCTCGTAGAATAATGGACGATTTAAAATTTTTGTTTCATATCACACCAATTAATAATCCGTTTTCAATGGCTAATTCAATTGCTAGAGTGATATATAAAAAATGAAAAAGTCTAATTCCTTCTACTGTGCTTCCACTTCTGAAATATCTCTGCAAAGATAAAGAAAAACTCACATGCATGTACTTAACTCATTAATCCTAAATCAATGACTTCAAACAAAGATAATTCTCAATTTTCTCTTACAATAATTTCCACATATATCCGGCCATCAATCCCTACCAATTCTAGCAATATGAAAGAAACTAGTAGCAGCAGCAGCATGGATACAGCTTGGGATTATTTTCTACACTTCATGCATGCGATAGCATGAACCATACCCCATGTGATTGCTAGTCCACGTGTCCGTGCAGAAGTGCATGGATCACTCTTGAAGATGCTCCTATCCGTCGATAATCATGTGACATGGATCCACAATCTCAGCTGTAGATTAGATAGCTTAGTATTCAAGTGATCGTAGATATGCATAAATACAAATAAGCACACTTGATCTCATTTTGTAATCTCTCTGAACATTGAGTTGAATCTAGATATTTTTCTCTAAATGAGTTGATTTACAGTTTTAACATGGTATCCAGAGCCTTGATCCATTACTCAATCTGATTTTGAAATTTCCTTCTTCAAACAAATTTTTTGCTGATTGATTTCTCGATTGTTCATCCCCGATCGATTGAACAATCACAAAGAAGAATACTCAATTCTTCCGGAGGCAAGTTCGTGATGAGGATCTCAGTTTCATGGGTAATAATCCCCTTGAACGAGGAGAACAAAGTGGCGTGGGAAATATATGCCGCAATCCTGTGATTTTTGAGGTGGATTCAACTCCACAAATCAACACCAACAACAATCGTGAACAATCTAGTGGATTGCAAGTGGGATATGCCAAGGTGGAAAGCACAAATAACAGATCTCTGGCCAACGATGAGCTCTCCTAGTGAGCACCCTGGTATGTCATTAACCGTAGATTTATTAGCCATAATTTCCATAGTTGGAGTAGGGCGGTTAGGAGAGGACTTTTGTCTAGGATAAATTGGGAATTATTTATGGAAATCTGCCTGAACCTAGCAAAGAGTCAGTCGATTACATGCAATGGTTAAGGGTAGATTATATTGTGTTCAACCGGATATGTAATTCTATGATAAAGGAAGTAGCTAGGGGTTTTAATAATCTGGAAACCTCACAACAATTGTGGAAAGAACTACAGAAGCGGTTTGGAAAGAGAAATGGTCCTCGAATATATAAACTGAGAAGAGAAATAGCAACGTACAATCAACATAACCAAAGTTTCATGCTCTATTTCAATAACCTAACAGCACTATGGGATGATCTAGCCTTACTCAAAAACTCTAGAACATGTGTTTGTGTAGCACAAAAGGACATTAGGGCAGATGTTAAAGAGGAACATCTTATGCAGTTTTTAATGGGATTAGATGATTGTTATGAGTCTATAAGACAACAGATACTCATCCTCAGTCCATTACCTAGCCTTAGCCAAGCCTATTCCATGATTCTACAAGTTGAGGAGCAGATCAAGGTTACTAATCAACTTTCAGAAAGTATGGAGCATAATGCACTATATAGTGCACAAAAGGGAGGGTATAAAGGGGACACATTCAGGAAAAGGCTCAGTAAAGAAGAAAAAAGTAAACTAAGGTGTGAACACTGTGGAGGCACATGTCACCTGAAGTCAGATTCTTTGATATTATTGAAGTTCCAGACAGACAGACAGATCAGCTAGGTGTTCTAACAACAACACCTTCTACACTTCCTTCTAAAGCTTAACTATATGCCGAGCCCTTCCCTTTCCCCTTGCAAGGCGATCCTACCTCCTCCTCGCCTTCCTCCTCCAGGTCGTTTTCTTCTTCTTCTTCTTTATCTTCAACTGTCTCCGGTACCTTGAACTTGAACATCCTCATGCTTATGTTTCCTTCAGGGAACTGATGGGACATACACTATCCCAGACCCTGAGGGGCAAACGTTTGATACGCAGGGGTCCACTAGTTCATTTGAGGAGTGCAGGAAAATAGGGACTCAGTATGATTCACGATCCGGACATTCGAGGGTCCCGCTCCTGAGGTTCCTTTAGCATGGGGCGCGGTACTTGAAATCCAGGGGGACTATTGAGAATCGTCCTTTGCAGTTCCAGTTCCACCACTAGGGAGGGATTTTGTTCGGTGGCTTGCTGCTCCGCTAGAGCGTTCATGTGGCCATACTCTGACACCCAACGAGCCATCAAGGCTGAGGAGAACTCCGTCAGATTCTCGATCTCAACGTACGTCTCAGGATCACGAGTGATGGTTCTTTGCAGGATATGATACATTATGGGCCTCCAAGCGGGTGGTGCGTGCTCACACATGCGGATGCATGTTTCCAAGTCGAACACACTTCCAGGATCTCCTCCACAGTCGTTCGTCCATGCCCATCTTTCTAGATATCTTGCCATGAAGGACAACAACTGCTCGTTACCATCTCAAGTTTTTCTCCTAGACCTCTTGACCCTCTCTTACACGGGGCGGAAAAGAGACACATTCTTCCTAGCTGTCAAACGGCGCTTAACCATCTAGAAGAAAATAGCTTAATCAGTCTAGATCATAAAAGGGAGACCTAAGGTTCTCCTGAGGTCATATTATCGTCTAGATTCAGACTACTTTATCCTGATCCTTTTAAAGAAGTAGACATTTATACAAATTTTGGTGCCCAAAGTCTTGAAATAGAAATATTTACCTTTTCTTTAAGACAAAAAATTGAGAATGAATTTAAACCTTTTTATTTGTTATCGAGAACTCTTTTTCACAAATTTTTCATCTTAGAAAATCATCTTACCCGAATACTTTTTACTCGGAATTTCATTCTCACGATTTTTCCCTTATCCATAAAAGAGGTATGTTTGCTCAAATCTTTCATTCCCTGTATTCCAAAAATCATGAATTCAAAATCTAAAATCTCTATACTACCATACCTTGATTTTTGGTTAAAGATACATGGGTGATAGCGAGCTGTAGGTTGCTGCTTTAACTACCACAGAACAATTTATATAAACAAAAGCACTTAGCTTATCTAACAAAGAGACAGGTCTGTAGAGTTGCAAACCTGGCTCTGATACCATCTGTAATAGCCCGGTCCCGAGAGTGGAATTAAGCAATGGGGACGGGGTGTTAACTAAGGGATTAATACAATAGACCGAAGATTGACAATGAAGGTTTTATGAATAAAGATATGATAGGCGATGATTCTCAAAATTACTAGATACTGAAGGAATCATGCTTTGCAAAATGTGACGAATGGAAAAGGCGAATCAATCAGATACCAACAGGTATAGACCCATTCATAGGTCAAAGCAATTAAACAGAATCAACATGCTTAAGCCTCTTCATAGAGGAAAGAAAACATAACTCAAGAAACATGGATTATAACTTAATAGACATCATATATATATATATATATATAAGATCATGTTTTGACATTTTTTATCGAATCTCGAATAAAATAGCGATTCTAGAAGTTATAGATAAAGTGAATCAGAGTAGCAGAATTATAATGGGTTCAAATACTTTATACTATAGCAAAAACATCTTAGCAGCCAACCCATATCCACAGCCACCAACACCCTCGGCATCTCAACCTGAAAAATATTTAAAAAAAGAGGGCGTGAACATTAATGTACTCAGTGGGTTTTAAATAAAAACTCTGAAATAAACTTCTGAAATATCCAATAATTAACTAGCAGTATATGGAGAGCAAAATGCAAAAGCCTCTCCATATCCGCAAAACCTTTTTTTTACTTTTGGGCCCATCCTAGCTCAAATCTGATGTCAACTGCATCCTTAGGCATGCCTTAGGACACAAGAGGGGTTACCTCAAATATCCTTACGAGTTTACGAGGGATAAACCCAGCAGTGACTCACTTAATGATCAAAGATCACAAGTCCTCTGAGCTCAAATCCTGCTTAAGCAAAATGCTATATTCCTTTCTTCCTTAACCTTGCTAACAAAACCAAACTTAGAGCAACGTCTAGAACTAATCCTTTAATTTAGCATGATCTCGCCCTATAAGGGATTTATCACTACCCTAGAGGGCAAACCTTAGCTATACAAGCCTTAGCAAAATATCAACATTCAATTACGAGGAAACGAACGTATATAAATGCATATTGCGACTAAAGGTAATTCTTAAATATCTCATGCTAAGCATCAACAATACTTAAACATTTCTAGCATATCCAAACGTGCTTTGAGAGCTCAATTAACATATAATATCTTCATTTCCTTCCTTTTTTTGTATAGAGATCAAACAGGCAGAGCAAAACATTTTATTGGATATCTCATTTGCCCTAACATGCTTCTAGAGCTTATTAGCTCAAACTTTAGATAAGTATAGATTTACCCACCTCGATTACTAAACGGAGGACGTAGCAACGAGCTGATGATCCTCTCCGGGGTCTCCATGGAGTTCACTATCTCCTACAAAAGTCGATTATCGACTTAGCGGTCTACTTTGATATTCCAAAATCTAACTAGAAATTGAACGACATCTAAACCTCTATCTTCAACTTGACTTAAATATAGATTGCACGACCTTATGACTTTATAAAATACGAGAAGTAAAGATTTGGGATAACTCCTTTTTAAAACTCAACACTTAGACGAAAAACAACTAAAAAAACACTTGGAGAAGGGGTCACCAGTGCCGGCGGCCTGAAGTCCAACGCACCCAGTGCCGGCTGGGTGCCTTTGCTAAGGAGAGTACCCAGCCCCAGCTGGGTATCCAGCCGCGGTTGGGCCTGACTTCTGCATTTTTTCTGGGTTTCTTCGACGAACTCGTAAAGAACACGAAGAACACTTTGAAAATAAAACGAGCATGCTTTATCAATTTAAATTGACATTATAACAACATGCATACTTGGAAAATAATGATAAGAATCGAAATACTAAACTTAGATGGAATTTAACGAAATAACGACAAAATTTAAATATGAAACTTAAACGAAATAAATCGAGAATATCAACGAGAAATAATAACAGAAATACTATGATGAGAATACAGTAACGAAAGAAAGAATATAATACGGAATTAAATTCAAGAAAGAAATAGAATCCGAAGCCGACGAAAAAGAATGGACGGAGTCGAGTGCGTCGAAGAAAGGTGGCTAGCTCGGCGTCTCATCGAGTCGCAGTGGTGACAGAGCTGCTTGCTACTTCTCGACGGCATCCCTAGCACCTTCTTCCACCGTATCCCTTCCACACCACTCCGGCCGCTCATCGTCTTGGAGGAACACTCACGAAGAATGTTCTTCGCTCGACTTGAACTTCTCTCAACTCTCTAGCTTTGAGAATGAAATGGATTTGGAGTGAAAAATGAAGGGAGGGGTTAAGTCCTATTTATAGGAGTGAATTTGGATTCCAAAGGAAGCCATTTCAGTGCAAGAATACTGCAAAAGTTACTCCGGTTTCAGTTAAAAGCTTCTTTATTTGATGTCGAGGTCCAAATGATCTCAGACACGAAATCTAAAATTACCGGGAGACTCATTGGCTCGAGTACTATTGAACCATCCTGACTCGGGATGAAGAAGAGGTCGTCAGAAGAAAGACGAGCCAGGATTCCTTTTACAGAATTACTTTTTACTATTCAATTAGACTGACAGATTTTACTCCCGAGCATTCAATTAACTTTAGAATGGAAATCTGTGAACACGAACGGATTCCTTGAGTCATTTCCCATAGGAGGGGTTTGACAGAACAAGATTCGGATTAATGAGGATGATTTCGTAAATTTTCCAAATCACGAACGCACATAAAAGTTACCATTCATAAATCCTTTAAATGCGCTTTTTATCACCGGAACCTCAAACAACTTCAAAAATTCCAAAAACACCGGCACACTCCTTAAGTTAAAATCTTTCTAACAAGATCAAAATCAGTCATAACAGAGTTGAGATCAAAATTTCAAAAATACGATTTCCCGAAAATTGACCCCTAAAGTCGTGACTGACATCTGATTACACTTAAACCTTATTTAAACCTCTTCCTTAACTTCTTAATTAATCTTAAGAATTCTCTAAATATTATCCGAAAAACTGAGATGTTACATATTCATGCATGATGAATGAAACATATACTATATAAATCTCAATTGTAATATTTATGAATTATTAATTTAGAGTTTTAATGGGGCTTAATATATATAAAGGGATTTTTTGAAAAATTATTATCTTATCGAATTTGATGATTTTTTACAAAGGCCCACGTCGAAACCAGGAGAGTTTATTATTTTAGAGAGTTTATTAATTTATAGAGTATTAATTGATAAAAATTTTACTGTATTATTTTACAGTTTTTGAATTGCAAGATAGACTCACACAAAACTCATTATTTATATTTTGGTATTACATTTCAGTTAGACCTCACCCGACAAAATTAATGTGGATCCACTACTATTGTGTCTTATCGTAATATTTTTTATTGTTGTGTCCCATAGCGAGGAATAATTTCAATAACTTGCACACAATTTATACACACACACACACACACACACACACACACATATATATATATATATATATATATATATATTTATTGCGTGTGTACTTACATATGGGACAAAATCCTCTAGTCCACTTTTCATGTCCCACTATAAAATTTAATACTCTAAAAATATTTATTAAAAAAATAAATTTTAATATAGTATTACAAATCATAATCAACATTTATTGCTAAAAATTAATTTTTTTAAAAATTATACACCATACTTTTGGAATAATCAACCATATTAATCAATTATATTAACTAAAAAAATAAGAAATAAATATTAAAAAATAAATATAAACCCTAATTGGGTGGAATGAACCCTAATAATAATCATAAAATTAAACTAAGCCATAACAAGTTGAAATTGGAGAAAAAAATTGATGAAAATCGAATAAAAAATCAAAATAGAACATCAAATAGGATAGAGAAAAGTGGGATGCGTACATATGACATTTGTGATCACTGTCTTCCTTTTTTTAAGTGCTTTTGCATAAATAAAAATATAATCAATCTGATGAATTCAATTTACTTTATGCTCATTAATGTTCTACTAGAAAATAAAATAAAATAAAAAAGTATGCCAAACTAAATTGCATATATTTGAACTTAATTAGATGTAAAATAGATATTAGAATTAATTATTTATTATTTACACTTTATTTATCGAGCTAAGTAGACAAGATATGGATGTGCATGCAGTACTCAAATCCCTTCTGAAATTTCGGGCCGGGCCCAAGTACTGGATACCTACACCCGCCCAAATCCTCGACCGCCCCACCCACTTTCCTTGCTCCGTTTGCAGCAAAACTTTCAACAGATACAACAACAATATGCAGAACCAGAGCCTCCCGCAGCTCTTCTGGGACCTGCGGCATTCACTGCCAATGGTGGACTGCTCACCGCATTTCCCGCAGCGGAACGGCTTCGGGCCGTGCTTCCGCTTGTAAATTGTATTGACTGCGCAGCCCCTAGATATGCATCTAAATATATAAAATTATAAAATTCAAATTAAAATCCGTAATAAAAGGAAGAGAATTAAGTAATTAATTATATATAAACTGCAAGAAGCCGGAGTCGTTGATACTCCGACGACTGCCGTGCTACTGCTGTCATGAGGGGTGTAAGAGAAACATACATACTCCCCTCTCAAAGCCGCTCAAAAACTTTTAAGGGGCTGCGCAGTCATTACAAGCCGGAAACCGTTCCGCCGCGGGAAATGCGGAAAGCAGTTCACCATCGCAGCGAATGCCGCGGGCATCAGAAGAGCTCCGGGAGGCTCTGATTCTGCATCTGGTTCGTTGTATGTGTTGAAATTAAGCTTTGCTGCAACCGGAGCAAGAAAATTGGGTCAAGCCGTCGAGGATTTGGGTGGGTGTAGGGATCCGAAGGGAGGTCTGACGAGGTGGAGAGCTAAGGTGATGGCGTCGCCGTCGTGGTGATTTGGAGGTGGTGGTGGTGGTGATGGGGAAATGTTGTTTTATGTTTAGCAGGTAGGGCTGTTATATAGAATTTTATGAGAGAGAGAGAGAGAGAGAGAGAGAGAGAGAGAGAGAGTCTAACACCTTCTGCATTGTGGGATGTTGAAGTGTAACAGTGGGACTGGTTCTTTACTCAATTGAATATTGCGAAATTGTTAGTAATTGTCCACAATAGTGTAACATTAATTGGAGCTAGTATTTAATTTGGTAGATGGGACTTTCCCTTCCTTGTATGAGTGAAATTAATTGAGAATAAATTTTCTAGCTACTGTTGAAATCTTATATCGTACGTTTGGTGTTACATTTTCTATTGCACACTTAATTTTTTTTTAAATTTTTTTCTTCGATTTTAACTTTCGGTATGCTTTAGTTTTATTTTACACATATTATTTATGATTCATCATATCCAATTAGAATGCATTATAATTTTTTTAATATTTAATTTTTAATTTTAATTATTAATTGATTATTTAAAAATTAAATACTAAAAGAATTATATAGGTAGGATAAATCCTAGTAACAAGTGTAAAATTAAACTAAATTATAATAAATTAAAATTAAAGAAAAAATGAATGTGCAAAAGAAATGTAACACTAAATATGCAATAGATGATTTCAAACGACTCACTAGCTAGAGTGTGAATGAAAAGGAATTGAGATTGTAAAACTTGAAAAGAGCTGGTGATTTTCAAAGAAGTATTTTCGTGACTATTTATGCCCAATAACCTCATGTCATTAGCCATGAGAAAATTTCGATTTTAATCCCATAGGACATGGGTTAGTCCGATTTTGGTCTCATCCCTATCACGTTTGGTCCCAAATCGATTGAATTATCAATTTTAGTCCCGCCGTAACGTTTTCCGTTTAAAAAATTATCGATTTTGGTCCCATTTTGATATCGATTTTGGTCCCAAGTTTTCCGTTAAAAACATTATCGATTTTGGTCCCAAACAGAAAAATGCTAGAATTTTTTTTCCTTTACAATTCAATTGGAGACAAAATTAAACTGATTTGGTAGAAATTTAACCTAATTTGGTTCCAAATTTCCCACTAACATGCATCTATATATATCTACTCACCAACTCATCAAATTACAACTACTAAATCAAAAGAAAGCCATTTTTTTAGGGCTAATTGCTATAAAAATACACAAATTTTGACCAGATTTACAATTTAGACACAAACTTTAAAAAATTGCAATTAAGACACAAATTTATATTTTTTTGCAAAATAGACAAACACAATTTTTTCCGGCTAACGGAAAAATGAGAATCTACGATATATATATATATATATATTCATTTTCACTACCATCTAAATCAAAAGGTGAACAATTTTTGTTGCTTTGTGGTTTTTATTCAAATTGAATTGATTTTAAAATTTTGCTTTGAGTTTGTCTATTTTGCAAAAAATTGTAAGTTTGTGTTTTAATTGGAAATTAATAAAGTTTGTGTCTAAATTGTAAATTTTGTCAAAGTTTGTGTATTTTATAATAATTAACCCAATTTTTTTTTATTTAGTTTAATTTTCTGTCGAGCTCGAATTCGATCAAGAAGATACTCGGCTCGTTTACACCCCTAAAGGTAGGGAATTTTTTTATTTAGTTTAATTTTACAATATTATTTATGAGCGTTCACCACATCTAATTAGCGTTTATAATTATTTTTAATTTTTAATTAATAATTCATTATTATGGTTGATTATTTCATAATTAAATTCTTGTAAAATGTAAAGTAAAAAATCCAGGAAAAAATTATACTTTCATACCTAAATTTTGAACTTTCACTACAAAAAATTCACATTTTAGCGATGGAAGCGCCCCAAGCCAAGCCCAAAATATTAAAAATAATATAAAATAATAAAAATATAAATAAAGTAATATAAAATTTTAAAAATTGTAAAGTAAAACTAATAATATAATAAAAATTTATACTCATAATTAATTAGTAATTGAAAAATAAAAAATATATATAATATTAAAAATGTAAAATAAATAAAACATTAATAATATTAAACAAGTTAATTTCAAATTCATAATTAATTAGCAATTAAAAAATTAATAATATTAAAAAATTTAAAAATCATAAAGTAAAATAAATAAAAATATTAAAAAATTTATATTCGTAATTAATTAGTAATTGAAAAATATATAATATTAAAAAATAATATATATTATTAAAACATTAAAAATGAAATTAATTGTAAAATGTAAAAAAATCAATAATATTAAAAAGATTGATTTCAAATTCATAATTATATAGTAATTAAAAAATTAATAACATTACAAATTTAAAAATTATCATGTAAAATAAATAAAAAATTTTAAAAAATTTATATTTGTAATTAATTAGTAATTGCAAAATAATATATATATATATATATATATAATAATAAATATTATAAAAAATATGTCGTTATTGTGTCGTTAACATAAAAAAATAAAAAATTAAAATTAAAATACGACGTGTGTTCTTTGTTAAGTTTGAGACAAAAAAATACGTCATTAAATATCTTAATCTTAATCCGTTGTTAATGTGTCTGTATTTTAAAACGAATTATAATCCGTTGTTAAATCGCATTTTTATTGTAGTATTTTTTTAAATAACCCAATTAAAAAAAATAATAAAAAGTACCCCCTATTTACAAATCTAACATTTGATCAATTTTTCGGCTCAAAAATCATTCATAGCTGATTACATTTTAGGATTTTTATTTCGCTGAAAATTTCACTTTTGGTCCCATATTATCGATTTTGGTCCCAAAACTAGCGGTCGTTACCCCATTTATTTTTTCCGTCTAAATTGTGGGACCAAAATTGATAATCCAAGTCCTATGGGACCAGATTTAATAAGAATTTCTGAAATAGGACCAAATCTGATAGGGTTGGGACCAAAATCGGACTAGGCCATGTCCTATAGGACCAAAATCAAAATTTTCTCCATTAGCCACACATATACTTGAATTTTCCGGTATGAAATCTGTTGTGAGAGAATAGGATTATTGAGCATAAAACAAACAGAAAACATAAAAGTAGATACAGATTTACGTGGTTCACCAATTTGACTACGTCCACGGGCAGAGAGGAGAACATATTTTATTAAGCGGCTAGGTTACAGATTACAGATTTCAAAAACCATATATATAACATTGAGATAAAACACCAAAATTGGGCTTAAAGCCCAAAACATTACAGCTCAGCGAAGCGGTAGATTCAAGACATAACAACAAAATCTAATACAGAAAATGCATGGTAAATAATAGATGAAAAATTGTCATTTTGATAGACAACGGTGTAAAAAGAATTAAAAAAAATATCTCCAATTCGATCAGTTCTCAGGAGACGGAAAATACACTGACATCACCATCAGTAAATTCAATATCATGCACAAATTAAATCTTCCACCTCATTGAATCTCAAGTGAAACCACATGATATCAACGACGGCGGCCATGAGTGTTTTCCGTCTCCAAATAACTGGACTCGGAAATTTTTTTTTTTTGAAACTTTGATTATCAAATTGACATTTTCAGACATGGGAACATTTTAAAAATTCGTTTGAACGTTGGGTAATGATCTGTCATTTCACATAAATTTTCATGTTGCACCATTTGTACATATTTCACTCCATATTGTGTTTTCAAATTACAAGTTTTTAATTTGTTGCATTTTTTTGTGATTTAATTTAACTTTAAGATTATTTTTTAGGGTTCACCTCACCAAATTAGCGTATATAATTATTTTTTAGTATTTTAATTCCCAGCCTTCAATTAATAATTCATTATTATGGTTAATTATTTCAAAATTTAATTTTATAATTTTTTTATTCATTTTTTTTTATAAATTTTGATTATGATTATTTGTATTATATTTAATTTTTATGTACGTTTCTTACTGCAATTCACGTGTGGAGTTTCTTGATCAACCATTTGAGAGAGAGAGAGAGAGAGAGCTTTTTCCAGTTTCGTTTTTGAAGGATGGGTGTAGAAGTGCGCTTTTTCCAGTTTCGTTTTTGAAGGATGGGTGTAGGAGTGTAGTGATGGAGATGTGGGTGTGGCCATTTTTGTTTATGAGAGAGAGAGAGAGAGAGAGAGAGAGAGAGAGAGAGAGAGAGAGAGAGAGAGAGAGAGAGAGATTTTCATTTTTGTTTATGAAGGATGGGTGTAGCAGCACTGCATGTGGTGATGCAGATGGGGTGTTTGGGAGATGATCATATATACGTATACATATTTCTTTATAATTATTATTACAAGAGTCAATATGAAAAACGAGACACGTCAATTTTTTTAAAAAAAAATTTAGCCATTTTTTTTTTAAATATTTAATTTAGAGGCATAAACTATTTTAGCCATTTAAACTTTAAAACAGACTTATTTTACTCAGTAACTTTTAAACATACTTATTTTAGACACTTTGAACGAAAATATCCCTATTCGCGCAAAGGTTGCGCGCAACACGAGAAAAGATGGCCGGAGAAGTTTGGCCCAGAGCGCGAAACCACCCCCACTCACCACCAAGCCGGAAAAAATGGTGTTGCGCAGTCCCGACACGTATTCCGCGGCGCACAACTCCAACACCCAGCTTTCCTCACTCACACCTCCCACGCACAGTAGCCTCGACGCACAACTCCTATACACAGCTCGACACGCAGCCGCCCCTTCCCGTCATCTCCTCTCTGCGCCCCCGCCGTCGCTGGAAACGGTCTTCCCACTCCTCTTTGGTTCTTCCCGTTCATCCGTCATCGATCTACGATGTGAACTCCGCCATGGATGGAAGAAGGGGGTGGGGTGGGGTCGGTTGGGTTGGAGAAGAGGGTTGTCGGAGAAGATGATGAGATGCAGTTTGATTTTTTTTTTTTAAATTCTCAATTTTTATTTTTCAAGAAAATAAAATTATTTTTAATCAAGAGTAAATTAGTTCAAACTGGCTAAAATAAGTTTTTTAAAATTTTACGTGGCTCAAAAAAATGGCTCTTATTACAATCAACGAAGTCATCTCAACTCATTGATTCACGGTGTTGTCCTTGCCAGTGTCGGAATAAATGGATGAAATTCAGATTTAATCACATAATTAAATCTAACAATGTGTTGCTAAAAGAACATAACACAACATTTGTTTATTGTCTAGATAAATACCTTAATTATTAATTTTTGACATTATATATAATAGTGAGATAAATACGTACGTAGGAATACTTCTAATGACATTTCTATTGTCATTAATAATTTAGAAGGTATTTTATTTTATTTTTATTTTTAAATGCACATTAATTCCCTAAATTAATTTGTATGATCATGTGATTCATTAGCTTGAAATTTATTTATTACCAAAAATTTGGAAAAATAAAAATAACCAAAAGCGAATTGCATGAAATCACTAACCAATAAAGTGTTGAAATCAACTCTATTGTCTTTACAAGTGCGTAATTACATAAATGAAAATCTATTGAAATTAAAAGAAATAGAGAAAATCATGAAATGACTTCCAATATTTATGGAGTGGAAACATCCTCAATATAATGTTGAACACTTAAACCAAAATTAGAGTAATGTGTAAAATGAAATTAAAAAGGTCGAAACTATTAACAAAATATTTATTGTTAAATTGGGGCGGCTTGGAAATTAGATAACCAATTAATTGAATACGAAAATAATTGATAAATGAATTAATTACCATTAATGGAAAAATACCTCCAATAAAAATAATCAAGAATTACCGCCATCGCCTTGGCTTTTTTTTGGCCGGGAAAGAATTCATTTTCGATATTTATATATTTGAAAAACTAATATGCATTAAATAATAATAATTGTGTTCTCCTGACTCAAATTTCAGATAAAAGTACTGTAGGATAGCAATTTCTAATACATTATATATTGTATTCCCTCATTGAAAAATTATATTTTGTAGAGTTTTGTGAATTTAAAGTCCGAAGATAAATTAATTAAATATGCGGGACCTGAAACATTAAAGTTATTAATTGAAATTAGCAATCTAACATAAGAAATTCATGTATTTCAATTTTTTTTATTATTTAATTATATATTTTATTTTAATTTTTCAATGAAAATTTCTCCAAAATTTATCTACTAAATTTAATAAAGAAATTACTAAAAAGAATTGAAATATATAATTTTCTAGTTCTTAGTAGATTAATAATTTCAATAATTCATATCCTAAATTGATATCTAACATATCTTATAGTCACTAAATCGGTAAAAGTAATTTTTTATTATATCTAATGTATTTAAATCAATTTTAAAAATATTTTAAGTATAATGCTACCTCCAGCCCCTGTGTACGTAATAGCCTGGTTGAAGTCTTTGGTCTCAAAATAACACCACTCCACCACTAGGCCGTCTTTAAAGGGATGTTAGGGGTTCATTTTAACCCGCCTAACTAACGACCATTAACAACACATTTCTAAAGCAATATAACTTCATCTTCGTTGTTGGCTAAGTAGATATCACGAGCCACAACCTATTTGTCCATGCTCCAAGCTTTCATAGCCCTCCGTCAATTACACGATCCAAGGTCGAATTGAAGTTGAAATACCAATTCCAAATCATGCAAGGGCATATATACAAAATACTAGATGCAAAACTTCTCCGTCTAATTATTTTTATCGTCCAAAATTGAGAAAATTTCGATTTTGATCCCATAGGATATGGTCTAATCCGATTTTGGTCACAACCCTATCACATTTGGTCATATTTCAAAAATTGTTATTAAATCTGGTCCCATAGGACTTGAATTATCAATTTTGGTCCCACAATTTAGACGGAAAAAATAAATGGGGTAACGGCCGCTAGTTTTGGGACCAAAATCGATAATATGGGACCAAAAGTGAAATTTTCAGCGAAATAGAAATTCTAAAATGTAATCAGCTATGAACAATTTTTGAGCCGAAAAATTAATCAAATGTTAGATCTGTAAATAGGGGGTACTTTTTTTTAAAATTGAATTATTTAAAAAAATACTACAATAAAAACGCGATTTAACAATGGATTATAATTCATTTTAAAATACAAACACATCAATAACGAATTAAGATTATAATTCATCAAATTGAAGGCACCATTGAAAATCCCATATCGAGGGCTTTATAATTGTATCCATATTTCGGGCCTGGATATTCTTTCCCCGAAAGTGGATTGAAATTGATTGAAAAATTTACGCACAAATATGAATGTGCATGTGTGTGTGAGAGAGAGTGTCTACGACTTTTTCAACCAATTTCAAGCCGCCTCCGGCAAGAATACAAAGAACTAGGGGTGTGTAAATGGTTGGTTCGGTGTAAAATTGAGCAAAGCAAATAAAATTAAATAAAAAATTTCTTATAAAAAATCAAACCGAATCAACCAACCAAAATAATGTATATAACCGAACCAAACCAAGCCAAACCATAATTATTTGGTTAGTTTGAATTGAATTTTAAAAATTATATCATATATGCATTTTTTTTCATATTTAAATCTAAGAAAATTAACAATAAAAAAGAAATAAGAAAAATGATGGATAACGTAATAAATAAATATATATATTCATTTGATTAATTAAACTTAACGGCTTCATAATAATTTAAAGCCAATATATAGAATAATATTAATTAAATATGATACATATAAATTATATGATAAATTTACTAAATCCGGAAGGTATGCTTTTTCAGGAAATAAGAGAGTTTCTATTTATGAGACCATTGTACTTATATATATATATATATATATATATATATATATATATATATATAAAGATAAATTGTTTTGGACCCGTTCAATCTCTAATAAATAGAGAAAATTTTACTTTTGGTCCCACAAGACACACATTAGTTCGATTTTGGTCCCAATACTATCATTTTTGGTCCCAAATAGAGAAAATATCGATTTTGGTCCCCCTTTTGGCCTAAAAATCATGGGACCAAAATTGATAATCTTAAACCTATGTGACTAAAGCTGAGCGATTTTTTTGAAAAATGACCAAAATTGATAATATTGGGACCAAAATCGAACTGAGTTGTGTCCTATGGGATCAAAAGTGAAATTTTCTCCCAATAAATGGTATCAGAATGAGCATGGTTGTTTTGATATAAGAATATAATTTCATGGAATTAATTAAATTTATTTAGGAGTAGGCTATAAAATTTGATCTTATTATTTGTGATGAATGGATGCATGGATGTTTTTGGATTAATGTCTTTTTTTTTTTTACTCACACACCTGACCTGTGATATTAAGGAGATTCGATACCCGTGACCTTTGGGTTGATGTCTTAAATTGATATTTTTTAATAAGATCATAATGTATACCCTAAATTTAACGGGTATTAGAAGTTTTATTTCTATATATATAGATAGGTTTTTGATAATCCTTCCCCAATTATCCCTATATGAAATTTACATTTTTCTATTTAGATTTAGGTGTGTAATTTAATGCATCGATCCAATTCATCCTTTATAATTTATTGCAAATTATTTTATGTATTACATGTGATATATGTGCCATGTGCCATGCATAATTATATGTCATTCATGAAACCCACTTCAAGCTTGTTCATAATTTTAAAGAGTTTAATGTTATGACTTATGATTGATCTTTGAGATATATTATTATTATTATTATTATTATTATTATTATTATTATTCTTATTATTATTATTATTATTATTATTATTATTAAATTTTCGCATAAAAAAAGGAAAAAAAATAAAAACATCGGTATAGGTATGTCGGAGACAACAATCAAATTGTTCGAATTTTAAGATGGACCAATTCTGTAATTTTGTTGTTTTTATTTTTTAAAGATCATCATAATTTCTTAATTATTTTGATAACTTAAGAATTTAATTAAAAAATTAATTTTTGTTGCCTAATAGTTAGATTGTTGAACACTATTATTTTTAATGAGATAATCAATAAGATTTTTTTTTTTTATTAAAACACATGATATCTTATAACTTAAAAGTTAAGGAAATTTTTATTATAAAATTTTGATTAGATAATTTATGTTAATCTAATTATTGTATTGGGATATAATTATTTTTAATCATACAAATCAATAAGATTTATTTCATTAAAACATACGATTTTTTATAACTTAAAAATTTATGAAACTTTAATTATAAAATAATGAGTGGGAAAAGGTTTTTTCGATAATAATACATATAATCTCCAATATTAATATAAAAATAAGGTGAAATTTAAGTGATGCCTCGCGACTGCTAGTTTTCGCCCCCTACGGATAACTTTCACTAAAAATCAATAATCAAGGCTTTATTCCTGAAATGATAATTCTTCTAAATTTAATTCTTAATCTTTCTACCCTACGACCATGATTATGAATTAATTTTAAAAGACTGAAATAAATGGTTAGAGTCATAAAAATACTATTTAATTATTTTGTTAATATTTTTGACTAAAATTAAAAGTGATTAATAAATAAATGAACGTTTTATATGTCTTGGTATTTTATTCTATTTGTGGAGATTGTCTATATTGAATTATATTTTGATTTGACCTACCCTACGGTGGCCTATGAATTGTGAGATTAAATTACATTGGAATTGGTTGGATAAATTGTTATTACATATTGCATCACATTTATGATTCTTAAAGCATGCCATGTGATGTTTTTCGTTAATTTATATCACTTTATTTATTTTTCAGCAACATGTCTAATCCTGTGCATGCATTGCTTCATGAAAAATTATTTGGTGACAACTTTATTAAGTGGAAGAGTAACATTAAGATTGCACTTGCATGTGAGAATTTGAAATTTATTTTGACTAAGAATGTCCCACCTAAACCCCCAGCAAATGTCACTCATAATGTACGAGGATTTTATGAAAGATGGGTCATGACAAACAATAAGGCTCACGCGAGTCGCGCTTATATGCTTGCTCGAATGAATGATGTGCTTAAACTAAAATATGAAAACATAAAGGCGACTCGTGGTATGATCCAGTCTCTGAATGAGATGTTTAGTCAACCTTTTTCTCAATCAAGGTATGAGGTTATTAAAATGACCATGAATGCTAAGATAAAGAAGAGACAATTAGTGGAAGAACATGTTATGAACATGATCAACTACCTCACTAAAGCCGCTACCCTTGTGTAGAGCACGAGCCCACGCGTTAGCACGGTTGAGTGCACTGCGCAAGTCTTCGGATAAAAAAAATAAAATTAATTCATATTAATTTTATGGTTCACTAATTCCATTTTAGGGTATATATTTATTTTGAGAAATATAACTATCAAACGCAGTGGACGAGCCAAGACATTAGCGTCGAGCAAGTGCACTGCGCAAGATGTTGGATCAAAAAAATAATTATCAAGCAAAATGTACGAGCAAACGCGTTAGCGTCGGGCAAGTACATTACGCGAGTCATCTGATAAAAATAAATAAATTAATTCACTTTAATTTCAAGGTTTGCTAATTCTATTTATGGTATATATTTATTTCGAGAAAATTAATTATCGAGCGCAGTGTACGAGCCCACGCATAATGTTGGACGAGTGCACTACGCAACTCGACAGATAAAAATAAATAAATAATCCACTTGAAATTATGGAATATATAATTTCAGAGAAAAAAACAAAATGAAAAAATTCAAAAATAAAAAATATAGAGAAATTATTAAAAAAGAAAAGGACAGATGTCACTTTGTGCGCATAAGTGCAGCTCTTGTTGTAAACATAAATTAATTGGGAAGAGAAATGGGCCATTTTTTGTTATTTAATTTTCTACTAGCCCAGCCCATTGCTATTCACATCGAATTTCCTAATACACTCCCTATATTTCACCTTGGGTTACATTTTCAATTTACGAATTTTTCTTGTATATTTTTTTACTTTAGTTTTATTTTTTTGTGATTTAGTTTAATTTTATGATTGTTTTTAGGGTTCACCCACCGAATTAGGGTTTATAATTATTTTTTATATTTAATTTTCAATTAATAATTCATTATTAAAGTTGATTTTTTCAAAATTATGTTTTACAATTTTTTAAATTCATTTTTTTGTTGATAAACGTTGGCTATGGTTATTTATGTCATAATTAATTCTATTTTATAATAAATATTATTAAAATTATAAATTTGATAATGTAACAAGAAGTGTAACACAAAAAAATGTAACAGGAAATTTCAATCCAATGTTTATTAGGGTTGTGATATAGTTTTATCATTAGTGGTCCCTATTTTTGTAAGGTTTATATACCTTGTTTATTTTATGAAATGAAAAGAAGAAAATTGATCCAAAGTTTCTCCGCCTTTCTTATTGTTCTTTCTCCCTCGAAATTCTTCTCAATCTTACCCTTATTTCTATTCCTTAAGTATCACTAAAATACAAACTTTACTGATTAATCTTCTATATCAATTTCACAAAATACAAAAATCACAAAAAAATGTTAGAGACATTAGGATTCACAACAATCGATATCCAGAACCACCTTTCCTCGGACACGATAGACGACACTCAACTAAAGAAACTACATCAAATCTAAGATAAATTGTATCCATTATATATAGATAGGTTTTTGATAATCCTTCCCCAATTATCCCTATATGAAATTTACATTTTTCTATTTAGATTTAGGTGTGTAATTTAATGCATCGATCCAATTCATCCTTTATAATTTATTGCAAATTATTTTATGTATTACATGTGATATATGTGCCATGTGCCATGCATAATTATATGTCATTCATGAAACCCACTTCAAGCTTGTTCATAATTTTAAAGAGTTTAATGTTATGACTTATGATTGATCTTTGAGATATATTATTATTATTATTATTATTATTATTATTCTTATTATTATTATTATTATTATTATTATTATTATTATTAAATTTTCGCATAAAAAAAGGAAAAAAAATAAAAACATCGGTATAGGTATGTCGGAGACAACAATCAAATTGTTCGAATTTTAAGATGGACCAATTCTGTAATTTTGTTGTTTTTATTTTTTAAAGATCATCATAATTTCTTAATTATTTTGATAACTTAAGAATTTAATTAAAAAATTAATTTTTGTTGCCTAATAGTTAGATTGTTGAACACTATTATTTTTAATGAGATAATCAATAAGATTTTTTTTTTTTATTAAAACACATGATATCTTATAACTTAAAAGTTAAGGAAATTTTTATTATAAAATTTTGATTAGATAATTTATGTTAATCTAATTATTGTATTGGGATATAATTATTTTTAATCATACAAATCAATAAGATTTATTTCATTAAAACATACGATTTTTTATAACTTAAAAATTTATGAAACTTTAATTATAAAATAATGAGTGGGAAATGGTTTTTTCGATAATAATACATATAATCTCCAATATTAATATAAAAATAAGGTGAAATTTAAGTGATGCCTCGCGACTGCTAGTTTTCGCCCCCTACGGATAACTTTCACTAAAAATCAATAATCAAGGCTTTATTCCTGAAATGATAATTCTTCTAAATTTAATTCTTAATCTTTCTACCCTACGACCATGATTATGAATTAATTTTAAAAGACTGAAATAAATGGTTAGAGTCATAAAAATACTATTTAATTATTTTGTTAATATTTTTGACTAAAATTAAAAGTGATTAATAAATAAATGAACGTTTTATATGTCTTGGTATTTTATTCTATTTGTGGAGATTGTCTATATTGAATTATATTTTGATTTGACCTACCCTACGGTGGCCTATGAATTGTGAGATTAAATTACATTGGAATTGGTTGGATAAATTGTTATTACATATTGCATCACATTTATGATTCTTAAAGCATGCCATGTGATGTTTTTCGTTAATTTATATCACTTTATTTATTTTTCAGCAACATGTCTAATCCTGTGCATGCATTGCTTCATGAAAAATTATTTGGTGACAACTTTATTAAGTGGAAGAGTAACATTAAGATTGCACTTGCATGTGAGAATTTGAAATTTATTTTGACTAAGAATGTCCCACCTAAACCCCCAGCAAATGTCACTCATAATGTACGAGGATTTTATGAAAGATGGGTCATGACAAACAATAAGGCTCACGCGAGTCGCGCTTATATGCTTGCTCGAATGAATGATGTGCTTAAACTAAAATATGAAAACATAAAGGCGACTCGTGGTATGATCCAGTCTCTGAATGAGATGTTTAGTCAACCTTTTTCTCAATCAAGGTATGAGGTTATTAAAATGACCATGAATGCTAAGATAAAGAAGAGACAATTAGTGGAAGAACATGTTATGAACATGATCAACTACCTCACTAAAGCCGCTACCCTTGTGTAGAGCACGAGCCCACGCGTTAGCACGGTTGAGTGCACTGCGCAAGTCTTCGGATAAAAAAAATAAAATTAATTCATATTAATTTTATGGTTCACTAATTCCATTTTAGGGTATATATTTATTTTGAGAAATATAACTATCAAACGCAGTGGACGAGCCAAGACATTAGCGTCGAGCAAGTGCACTGCGCAAGATGTTGGATCAAAAAAATAATTATCAAGCAAAATGTACGAGCAAACGCGTTAGCGTCGGGCAAGTACATTACGCGAGTCATCTGATAAAAATAAATAAATTAATTCACTTTAATTTCAAGGTTTGCTAATTCTATTTATGGTATATATTTATTTCGAGAAAATTAATTATCGAGCGCAGTGTACGAGCCCACGCATAATGTTGGACGAGTGCACTACGCAACTCGACAGATAAAAATAAATAAATAATCCACTTGAAATTATGGAATATATAATTTCAGAGAAAAAAACAAAATGAAAAAATTCAAAAATAAAAAATATAGAGAAATTATTAAAAAAGAAAAGGACAGATGTCACTTTGTGCGCATAAGTGCAGCTCTTGTTGTAAACATAAATTAATTGGGAAGAGAAATGGGCCATTTTTTGTTATTTAATTTTCTACTAGCCCAGCCCAGTGCTATTCACATCGAATTTCCTAATACACTCCCTATATTTCACCTTGGGTTACATTTTCAATTTACGAATTTTTCTTGTATATTTTTTTACTTTAGTTTTATTTTTTTGTGATTTAGTTTAATTTTATGATTGTTTTTAGGGTTCACCCACCGAATTAGGGTTTATAATTATTTTTTATATTTAATTTTCAATTAATAATTCATTATTAAAGTTGATTTTTTCAAAATTATGTTTTACAATTTTTTAAATTCATTTTTTTGTTGATAAACGTTGGCTATGGTTATTTATGTCATAATTAATTCTATTTTATAATAAATATTATTAAAATTATAAATTTGATAATGTAACAAGAAGTGTAACACAAAAAAATGTAACAGGAAATTTCAATCCAATGTTTATTAGGGTTGTGATATAGTTTTATCATTAGTGGTCCCTATTTTTGTAAGGTTTATATACCTTGTTTATTTTATGAAATGAAAAGAAGAAAATTGATCCAAAGTTTCTCCGCCTTTCTTATTGTTCTTTCTCCCTCGAAATTCTTCTCAATCTTACCCTTATTTCTATTCCTTAAGTATCACTAAAATACAAACTTTACTGATTAATCTTCTATATCAATTTCACAAAATACAAAAATCACAAAAAAATGTTAGAGACATTAGGATTCACAACAATCGATATCCAGAACCACCTTTCCTCGGACACGATAGACGACACTCAACTAAAGAAACTACATCAAATCTAAGATAAATTGTATCCATCGTGAGGAGGGATGCGGCTAAACTGAAAAAAATCAAACTTTGCGGTTTTCTTGTTTTGGGTTGGTGGTGGTTTTGGCCTGAAAAAAATCAAAAGAAAAATTCAGAAAATTATTTCATATATTTCCTTGCATGCATATTGATTGTTTAAAAAATTATTTGCTACTATTATTCTTAATTAATTGGTATATATCTTGCATGTGTATTTAATATGAAGTTATCTTTATACAAGTTGTTGACACCTCAACCTTATTTAGAGATGAGATAGTTTCAGCTTTCAGCCTTTTAATTTCCTTTTTTTTTTAGTTTTCTTTTTCTTTTTCTTTTTTTTTTTCTCAAAAATAAATATCTTAAAATGAAATTATTGAACCCTAAAATTAAATTATCCGCTGCTCGTGCACCGCGCTCGATAATCAATTTTTTTGAAATAAATATATACGTACCCTAAAATGAAGTTAGTGAATTCTAAAATTAAAATGAATTAATTTAATTTTATTTATCCAGTGGCTCGTGCGGTGCACTTGCCCTTGCTAACGCGTGTGATCGTACATTATGCTCGATAAGTAATTTTTTCTAATTAAATATAAATCATAATTGGTAGTAATAAGTTGTAATTTTAAGACAAAATAAAGACGTTTAGGTAAAAAAATGGCAACCGTGTGTGCACCTATCATATGGGGCTTTTTTTTTGGAGGGGGGGGGGGGGGGGGCTCTTTCGGCTGGATTTGGATTGATTCGGCCCGTCTAACAGATTGTGATCGGTTAAACCGTTTAATATAAATTTTTGGGCAATTCTAAAAATAATCATATTTTTTCTCATTGTTACCCCATATTTAAAATAAAATAAAATAATTATTCAATTGTCTATTCTATCGTATAGCTCCTAACTTAAAACTGATTTTAAGAAATAAAAATAATCGTATAGCCCTACCCCACTCTTCATCTTCATCAACGATACATGCCATTAAAAGAGCTCTTCGCCGTCGAAAGAGTTCTTCAACGATGAAGCTAGATTCTTGCAAATTATTATCATTTATAAGAACATAGTTTCGAAGAGAACCCCAGAAAAATATATGTTTATTTTCTCCACTAAGAGATGAAATCATGATCGAAAGAGAAAAGAGGTGAAGATAGGCATTTTTGGATTGGTCATATATAACAAAATCAGAAATCAGCAAATCTACCTCCATTCGATCC
This sequence comes from Perilla frutescens, assembly GCA_026008535.1. Classification (NCBI taxonomy): domain Eukaryota; kingdom Viridiplantae; phylum Streptophyta; class Magnoliopsida; order Lamiales; family Lamiaceae; genus Perilla; species Perilla frutescens. Next base: position 55,722,868 of record BRKX01000013.1, on the reverse strand, counting down.
CAATCAAGGGATAACATATCAATATATATCATCCATTAATTGTTGTGTTTTTCACCCTTCATGGATTGGATGATTGAAAGATCATATATCAACTTTTCTTTAGTATATTGTATTCTGGCTTTGATTAGATACTTATGAGATTAATAGTTTCATTAAGTAAGTTTAATTTCACTAAATTTAAAACCTAGCCATGCCTTTTATTTCTTTCTTAGAATAATTGGACTATAATTAAATATTATTAATTTATTTTTACATATGTATTTTAAGTTGGGGGTTATGAGGTCAAAAAGTTTAATGGAATAATTATTTTATTTTATTTTATTTTAAATATGGAGGTCTTTCATGGCTACGTTTAGAACCATCAATTGTGTTTAGGGATAATTAAGCGTTGCGAAGATTTTCTTTTTTTTTTCTTAAAAAAAGAATGATATGGGACACTTAAGAAGAGTTGTATATACTTAATCAACGAATTAAATGGAATACATAAAAAAAATAGTGAAAACTGCATAGTAAAAAACTAAAAATTATAAGAGACCCAGGTAATTACCTTTGATTCTATAGGTTATATTATATATATAAGTCTTGTGTTTTCTGTGTGTGTTTCTAGCTATTAAATATATATATATATATATATATATAGTATCTAAATAAGAAATAAATATCTAGTATGCTTCTCTTTTTCCTTTTTTTGAATCTAGAATTAAATAATGGCAAAATAATACCACACACACATCATTTGGAATATTATTTGTATTGGTGTGGGGTGAAACAACTAAGTCATTGTCAACTCCATTACCCTAATAAAATGCCTTCACAGGTTTCCTGCCAAGTTTTTTTATATATATAAAAAAATATCTTTTATTTTCCTTGTCAACAAAATAGGGTAAGATTTAAAATGGATGAGGTCTCCACATCATATTTATCCACTAAATATAATATAACTCCATAATTTATTTATTTTTTCACCTTTTTATTAAAAAAAAAAGGTAAATCAAGTTCTTAGATCCTTATACTTTTGTGTTTTGCTTCGACAGGTCCCTATACAATTTTTTTGGTTTAAGAGATCTTTCTACGTACTTTGGCAACACATCTTCTCAAGTCCCTGTACTTTTTTGTTTTATTACGAGAGGTCTTTTTTTTTGTTATAATAAGTCCTACTTTTATATTTAATATGATCAAGTCCTTATTTAATTGAACTAACAAATTTATTAATTTTTTTTTTGTTATTTAACCTACCTAATTTATTAAAAAGTATTAACAAAAAAAAAATCACCCACACACGCAAAAAAATATATTATGATGAGAAAATGAGTGAAAACTACCTTTGAGAATTTGAATAATTAAAGAGAAGAAATTTTTCATTTTAAATATATTACTACATTAAACTAAACATATATTACTAACGAAAATGCATAAATAAATAATATAAAATTCGTTAAATAATGAAAAGTTAACAACTTTGTTAGTTCTATTGAATAAGAACTTGTTGATATCAAATATAGAAGTAGGACTTATTAAAATAAAATAATAAAAAATTGTATAAGGACTAATCGAAATAAAATATAAAAATAGAAGGACTTGAGAAAATGAATTATCAAAATAGACGGACCTATTAAAACAAAATTATTGTACACAAACCTTATCAAAACAAAAGATAAACGTACGGGGACCTTATAATGTGTTTTGCTTTAAAAAAATGGAACATGCATGGCTTTCCCATAACTGAAGGTTTGTATATTTGGTAACAAAAATATTGTAATTTATTTATATTCATTTAACATTTGATATTGACTGAATGAATATATAATGACTCGTATATACTCTGACGTGGAAGAAATATTAATCTTGAAACGAAATGAGATTTTTTCACAAAAAAGTGTACCCAAAAGTATTCATGTAAATGCTAGTAGATATTTATGGCATAAGCATAACGGAATATGCTGTTTATGGCATGACACAGATCACATGATCTCAATAGATACTATATCTTTTTTTATATCTACATAACTAATTAAAATGAATTTGGATCTTTGCTAAACGCTGGAGTTATTTTAAAATAGTGGGTATGGAAAATTTATTTGGAAATATCTTAAAATAAGCAATAACATGAAATACAAAATGGTATTAGGGCAACCATGCTCAAAATAATTTAACTTTCGTATGAACAAATTAGGTAGCTCGTTGGTTGAGAAGTTCAAAATAATTTGACAAAGAGAGGGATAAGATGTACACTATCGAATTGACTCCATCCCTTTTAAGTCGAGCTCGTCGTTTAGGGCTTGCCCGGTATGATTTTGTCGGAAAAATTTCAATATGTGGACTTACATAAAATAAAATGTGTATATATCTGGTTTATGAAAGTCCAATTAAAATGATCTATTTGAAGTTTAATTTTGAACTATTAAATGTATCAAATAATCGTCGAATTAATATGTAGATACCATAAGGAGATATTCAATTTGTTGTTGAGGAATAAAATTGAAAATCATAAATATACAATTATATATTAGGGTTATGGTCCCCAATTAAACGACGGTGCTCCAATTGTTGTATTTTGTATTCCTTCTACACAAACCAAAGGTGTTACCGTTTATTTGAAAGATCTATGCATAACAATTCAACAACAGAAGATTTAAATATTTATAATTAAGGTACGTTTCCGTATTCAATTTTCTTATTTTATGTCTCGATAATTTCGACATATAGATTTCATGATTATGATTAAATTTGTGTTAATAAACTTACATGTTTATGCATGTGATAATTAAGCCTAACAGATATTGCATATGGCTATTTGTCAAGGAATCGGAGCTAAAAATTCTAGATGATGTATTTAATAATGGTTTTATTCTCGATTTTAGACATATGTATAGAAAAGTTAAGTACATTGCTCATATTAGCACATCATGGTGCTAGTTGAGGGGGTCGATTTGAATTAAAAAAATTAGTTTCTCTCCAAAAAAAAAAAAACATTATCTATAATATAATACCTGGTTAGACTAGATGTGCATGTGAGATTGTTCATAAAATATTTTAGCTAAGCGCAAGATTTTTCGAGGCAAAATTGGCATCACAATTTACGGTAAGATTTTCTTTTAATTTCCTCCCTTTGATTTAAATTAAAGTATTCGATCTCGATTATCGTATGTTACACGTACATATGAGAGTATTAATTTCATATAATGACAGTACGAACAATATACACACACACATACATATCGTTCATAAGATCGAACATTTAACCTTATCGTGTCAAACTCGATTTTAAATTATAACATCAATCCATCAAACAATGTCACGAACTTCAAAAGGAATAATTCGAAGGGCTCCAAATTTATCTAAAACACCACTTTTCACATGGGAAAATTCATCTTTTAACTCCAAGAATTAATCATCACTGCATTTTTTCTTCCCCTCTCTATTCGTTTCTGGAGTGAAAAGGAAATAAATAGGGGACCAAAATTTATGAACTTTCAAGCAAGTATTATTAAAAAGAGACAATTCTCCCAAAAGGGTCTCTTTCACACTTTTTTTTTTCTTTTTTCTTTTTCTTTTTCTTTTTCCATATTTTCAGACAAATGTGAAATCGACATAATGTAGAAAAAAATAGATAATATTGGATTAATACTTATTCTCATCTAGTAAGGGGGCCCACCTGAAATCCCGTAATCAGACCTCCAGCCAATCAGCAACAAGAAATTACGATAATATTTACTGTTTCAACCAATAATAGAATAGATAAGGTCTTAAGTGGGCCCCAAAAAGTGCAACCCCAATTCCTTGTGAAAAGTCCCCAAAAAGTGAAGTAAAAAGCGTGGTTTCAATTAAACAAAATAGCGTAAAAGCGCATCTTGTGGGCCACCACCAATCCAAATAATTGCACAAAAATTTGAACATCTGTACATAAACAGGAAATCCAACTTACATTTTTTTCCTGCCTTTTGCACTGCCAATGCAACCTTTACTTTGATTTGATTGCTTTTCAAGTTATTTTCCTAAGTTTTCAAATTTATATTTATACACATACGAAAATAGAACTCGATGGTTTCTTCAGACAAAAATTTGGCAAATGTTGTTGGTGGGAAATCAGCTAGGGCTTGCGACAATTGTGTAAGAAAACGTGCTAGATGGTATTGCGCCGCGGACGACGCGTTCCTATGCCAATCGTGCGACTCCTCCGTCCACTCGGCGAACCCTCTGGCCCGCAGGCACGAGAGGGTTCGCCTCAAAAGTCTATCGACTTTTGACGAACGATCACGAGCCGGGCATAATCAGCTCAGAATCTCCGTGCCATCTTGGCATCGGGGATTCACCCGGAAGGCTCGGACCCCGAGGAAGAACAAGAATGCGAAGTACGGCGCTGCTGCTGACGAGGCTGCTGGCCCCGTCAGCAGCAGCCGTACTCGCATGGTCCCGGAAATCTCCGAGGAGGAGGAGAGCGAGGAGGAGCAGCTGCTTTATCGGGTCCCGATTTTCGACCCGATCGTTGCGGAGTTATGCAGCACCTCGGTGAATTCGAGTGAGGCCGCTCCCGCCAACAGTTTACGGAATGATGGATCCAAACCCGAGTGCAATGAAACGGGGCGAGTTGAAGGGTTTCTTCCATCTGAAATGGATCTTGCTGAGTTCGCAGCCGATGTTGAGAGCCTGCTGGGGAGAGGGCTCGAAGACGAGGCGTTCGACATTGAAGGGCTTGGGATCTTGGATGATGAGAGAGAGAGGGAGAAGGAGAGAGGGATGGAGTGTTCTTTGGGAAGTGAGAGAGTGAAAGTGGAAGATGAGGAGATTGGAGAGGTGGTTGATTATGAAATTGATGGTGAGTTTATTGGTTTCGGAAGGGAAACGATATTCGAGCTGAATTTCGACTATGATGAAGAAGATGATAAAGGAAAAACCGTGGTGAGCAATTTTGAAGAAGAAGATTCAAATAATAAAGTTTATGACGCGAAGAAGATTTTCTTGAGGCTTGATTACCAAGGCGTCATGTCGGCTTGGGACGGCCACAAGTCGCCGTGGACCACCGGAGAGCGGCCGGAATTCAACCCCGATCAATGTTGGCCCGATTGCACGGTACGTATTACTTATTACTTATTAGAGATATATATTAGTTATGTCACATCTGTTTTTCCGATAGATATTAGGTTCTGTATTCATTCTATATGAAGTGGTCTCTGTTTATTAATTAAATATATTAAAAACAGATGTGGGATAACTAATATATATATATATTTCCTGTCAATATTTGATCAATTCGATTTTGAATTTAAAAAAAGCACATAAATCATACATGATTAATCATGACATGTATAGTATTAGTGTAACTCGTTATATATTCGATCGGATCGACCTGACTAATTAATTACAGGGCACGTGTGGGACATTGCACGTGTACGGAGACATGGGAATGGTGAGCGGGAATGCGGCCGGGGCGGCGGGCGGTGACGGAGGGAGAGAGGCGCGGGTGTCGAGGTACCGAGAGAAGCGGCGGACGAGGTTGTTTTCGAAGAAAATAAGGTACGAGGTTCGGAAATTGAATGCAGAGAAGAGGCCGCGGATGAAAGGGAGGTTCGTGAAGAGAGCAAATTTAGTGGCGCCAACAAATAAGTAAAGAAATACTAGGGTTTTGATTAACTGTCAACTGCCATTGCTTAACTGTCTGTCAATATCTGTTGTTGATGACTTCAATTCCTTAAAAGATCTACTAGAGTTCATATAAGAGCAATTAATAAAGCGTATGTATAGGGTAGCTATATACGTATTGCAATTTTGTACGTACGTACTACTGTGTTTAATTTGATATTCTTGTATTAACTTGATCTACATAACATATTCGCTTTTTGCAGAAAAGAAAAAAGTATATATACGAACTTGGTTTAATTTCTTGTCTTGTCACAAGTGTTCGATCCCTTCACATTAATATATCCAAATTAACCTAAATTGAAAGATGTTGAAGTTCTCAATGGCTCACTCCTTGGCGAAGATTGGAGTTAATAACCCTATTTTTTACTCTTATATTGGTTTCTTCAAGATCCAATTCTGCGGGATGTTCCGCCTGCGGAAATGGTCTATCCTTAATCCTTAATGTCATTTTCATTTCCCTGAAAAAAGAGATGTTGAAGTTCTAAAACATGGACACATGTTCCAAGATTCCTTGCAATGAATCAAACTTTATTTAAGGGTTAATTGCATCTAAATCACAACATTGATCACCACTTTTTGATTTTATATATATTACTTTTAAATCTTAATTAGCAATAACTTCAAAACTTAATGAATTTCTGCAATATAATTAGAACTCAATAACTTTTCTAATGAATTAAAATTAAATTAAACGCTTTTTTTTTCACATATGCATTCAGCCCTGTTGAAGTTGGCCCAATTGTATTTCTCGGCCTAGTTCCTAATTAAATACCTACCCGGCCCAAGCCCTAAACCCCTAACCCTACCCGACGGTCCATCTCCCTCATTACTACTCTTAATTGAAGCCGCTGCTTCTCGATGCTCTAGAAGCCTCTATAATCTGAGATGGATCCGCCTCCTTCGATACAACACACAGTACAGTTCTATCTAGCATCGATTCTCTCTCTTTCTGGATCTCCTCAGCTTGCTCCCACGGTTTCTCTTGCCGGAATCTTGAGTTGTGATTCCTGTTGGGCATATGAGTGTTGGGAGAAGCTTCTGTTGAGGGAGAAAAGATCGATCATCGCTGCTCCCTTCAAAACCTAGCCGCCGCTTCCCCTTCCCCTTTCCCTTGGTCTGGGTACCTCCTGTCGCCGGAGTTGCCATCGCCGCCGTTCGTGGGAAAATCTGAGCCAAACTGTGCCTAGGGCACAATTTTCCCACCGATTGATACTCTGATTAACTCTATCTCTGCCTGTTCTACTCTCTGCTTTGAATACTTGCCATCTGTCTGGATCTAACTTGCTCTTTTTTCTTGTATTCACAGTAGAAGTCCCATCGCTCCAAGCCTGTGAAGAAGATCTGTAGATCCTCCTGATCTACACCTCTGAGGCTCTGCACAAGTCGAGGAACAAAGTTAAAGCCCCTGCTGTGAACCTTCTCCAAGGCTATTCTCTCTGTAAATCTCTGTAATAGCTAGTATAGTTTTCTTCCTTTCTTTTCTGGGCCACAGCTACTTGAGTAGCAAGTGTGTGAGGCCACTAGAGTAAGGGAACCAAGTAGTGCAAGCCCTGGCTAGGCGATACCACAACAAGCCCATTAAATGTTTCATTTTAGATGCATACATGGAATAAAGACGTCATATATACAAGTCTAATGTTTAAATGTTTAATATCACATTAGTTTTAACTCATTGGTATACTCACCGATGTTTTAATTACAGAAATCTGTAAAATTTTAGTGATATTCGTACTAAGATTAAACAGTCACGTCTTCTAACATTGCTTTAACTACGTTATCAACCGAGCCATGTTGTAAAAAGTAAACGTGACGTGTAGTGATCATAGTGGTACCATTCGATCGTTAGAATATGAGAGAAGTCGAGAATAGGCCCTACCAACTCCATGTAGGAGAAAGTGAAGTGGGCTTAATTTAAACTTATTTTAGCAAAGAACAAAAGCATGTTAGCAAGTATTGCAAAGAGTGAGAGTGAGAGTGGCCCTCAAATTAAATTGGAATCTTGGAATTTAGTGAGAGAGTGAGAAGTTGACATCCATGAGTGAGTGGTCTATCACTTTGGATTTAAAGATAAACGTAGGGAACATATATGCGACCTTTTTCACAGAGAAAATGACTCATTATGCATCGCAAACTACAAATATCTTCACTCTCTATTTTTCATAACCCAAAAACCAGATACATTTATTTCTGAATTTTAGTTATATATATATATAACTGAATTTTCAGTTAATGTTGCACTCAAGGGCATCTTTTGTTGGGAAGATTCCATGCCGTCGACCAGGCACTGAATTCGAATTTTCATTTTTTTAATTAATATTCATATTTTTAAAATATATTTTTTTTAATTATATTTTGGGGACATGCATGTATTATCTCTTGAGTAGATGTTAATTATGTTGATTCTGATTTTTTTCGCCTCCTGCTATGTAAACAACAATGTTGTATTTTTTCACACGATATCGTTAAGAACACAACAGTGTCGTTAATATAGTAGGTGGCAAAAAAAAAAAAAAGATCAACATAATTAATATTTACTAATGCCGTCATTTATGTCCCCTAAATCTTTATATATATGAAAACAGAATGGTCTTCAAAACAGCAGTAACTTTTTCATTTTCCCGCCTAAATCTACTTTTCAATTTTAGAAACTCATATAACGCCTATTTTTTAACTATAATGATCTTACATACTATTATATTTTAGTTTTGAGTTATAATAGTTAATTTTAATTGCTTAACATAATTTATATTTTAGTTTGAGTTTATAACTGGAAGAGTTTAATAATTACAAGCATTCATGTGTTTGTAATTAAATTTAGATCAAATTAATATATTATATATGTGCGTGTAGTAGTAGTGTGTGAGAATCTACATGATCAACAAAATTGAATATTAATTAGATATATATTCATATATTAATTATATATATAGTATTTATACGTATATTATAAAATATATTCACATTATAGATGTAAAATCAATGCAATTTGAAATTAAAGTGTAAAAATGATATATCTTTTTTATTAATTAGATAAAACAATTATAATATTTATATATATAATTGATTGCCAATGCATTTCTTTTTATATCTCATGAGTGTATCACTAGTTCGATGCACAATAAGATCTTATTATTAGTAATATTTTTTTTAGAATAGCTTGTAATGTTAAATAAATTTAAAATTTAATCATCTAATAATTTGGGAGATTAAGGCTTCACAACCATGTATATATATTGGAAAATGTAACTAAATTGCATTTTTCATTTTATTGAGTTGTACTGTAACGTACAATTACTATTAATCAGCTATAAAAAATTTTCCATACAATATCACCTATGCACATCATCATATTTCTAGATTTTTCTTTCTAATTTTGAATTCGAGAACATTCTAGTTAATGTGAATAATATTTTCAAAAAAAAAAAGTTGGATCATACTGCATGAAAATATAATATACCTTAACCAATATAAAAAATATATTAAAGATTAATTAATATATATATATATATATATATATATGAATGAATGCACAATCAATATTAACTTGTTAGTCATTTTCTTTTTATTATACTACAAAAAATTCGTGGTATAGCGACAGATTCGATCGATCATTAATATTTAATGACAGACTTAGTCCGTCGTTAAAAAGGTCGCCCCACCCCATTTCAGTCGTTGAGGTTTTTTAATGACGGACTGATCCGTCGTTAAAACGTAATGAACGAACTCATCCATCGTTAAAAAAATCGCTCATTTTAGTTGGAATTTTATTATTAGCGACGGACGAGTCCGTTGTTACTTTCTTTTAATTATTTTTATTATGCATTTTTTATTTTGTTAATTTGAAGCCGTTTTAAATCAAATGAAATAGATACAAAATATTATATAAATATTTAGTTTGAATAAGAGATTAAACGTATAAAAATAGTTATCCAAAATCATACATAATCAAACATAATAATTTTAAAAGCGGAAATACCTATTTATACCCATAAATATAGAGTTTTCTTCAAAAATACCCACAAACATAATAAACATTTACTATATACCCACTTTATCTATTTTACCCTTAATTTCCCACCTTTTTTAAAAATCTTACACAATCCTTACCTCCTTACATATGGTCAGTGATTGCATTGAGAAATCAGATCAATCATTTGCATATATAGGTGTGCATTTAATTCAAAAAGTAAATCATTTATTCAAAGAAACATAATAAGGCAAATTGAAAGAGAGTTAGAGAGTGAATTATTGGATGGGACTATAGCATCAAATTTACCATATTCACGAAAAAGTAAACACAAGTCAGTAATTTGTCATTCTTATAATTCCACATAAGAATCTTCTATGACACAAAGAGACCTTTGAGTCTTTGACTGAGCCATTCTCATTGGACCGTTACTTGGTAGTACAAATAAGTCATTCCCGGCCACTTCCAATTCCTATTCCTTACATGCAATAATCGATTTACTCTCAAAATTCTCTAAAAAATTAGGCCGACGGCTGACCACACCTCACGAAGAGATGTTTTCATCACATTCACAAGTTAGTCTTCATCCTCAAATATCGAAAGCATGATGAGTAGGATTAATTTGAAGCATAAATATTAAAATTCCGAACTCATTTATTCATAGTCAACTTTATTTGAAATTATTTGAGTATTTAAAAATCGACTTTATTTAAATGTTATTTGAAATTATTCGATTAGTAAAGTATTTTTAGGGTTATTTGATATAATTCAACATGTTACTGTTAATTCAAATATTTTAAGAATTTATAACATAATTAGGAAGAAAAAAAACTTACCATGACCGTGAGTCCGTGACATGCATAATATGACATGGATAATATTCTTGCCTATAAAATAAGAATTTAGGAATTCATTCGAGCTTTTAAAAACACAAATTTAGGTTATTTGAAATTAAGAATTTAAGTGTATTTGAAGTTACGAATTTAATAATTAAGTGTGGTTTAAAATTAGAATTTGAGTGCTTTAAAATAAGAATTAAATTGCCTTTAAACTTATTATGATTAAGTATTTAATTTTTCAGTAAACTATTATGATTAATTTACGATTATTATATATGATTAGTTATTTAAATTTTAGGTAAAATATTATTATTAGCCTTAAAAAATAGAATTGTCGTGGCTTAAAATTTTGAACATTAAAATTGTCTTTATAGTTATTTGAGCATATTGAGTATGATTATTATAATTTGTGGTGCCTTAAAAATTAGAATTGTAGTGGCTTAAATTAGGACTATAATTTAATTATTTAACATTAGAAAATTTTAAGTTTAAAATCATGAATATTTTTAGATAAGATTGTTTTAGATATGAATATCTTTCATAAGATTATTTGAGATGTGATAGTAAGTAAGAATAGTTGTGACGTATATTAAAATATTATTTTGTAAATTAGATTTTTTTTATGATTTATTTAGCATGATTATATTTAGCATATTTAAACATTTTAATTTTGGGTAATTTATTAAAATTTTATGACGAATTCAATATAAAACTGCACCTGGTACCGGTACCTGTCGATAGGTACCGATACCGATCAATGATAGGGACCAGTCCCGGTCGGTGAAAGGTACCGGTCCTAGTCTGCGGACTTTAAGTATTTATGTAACGCCCCCGGTCCCGAAAGACCGTGGAAATGAGCGCCACGGGAGTGGGGATTAAGAAGAGGGGGAAAGAAAGGGGATTTCGAGGATAATTCTCAATAAACGATTCCAAATTAGTTCAATAATAGAGTACGATCATCGTAACAAATTCAGAGTTATATATATATATATATATATATATATATATATATATATATATATATATATCCAAAACATGAGTTTTTGCTCTTGCGGAAGCTATGAAATATCAAAAGAAATAATACGATGATCAGAGGTTAAGACGAGCCAAGACAACGGGTTAGCTACAAAAGTACACATATAAGCCCCATCGCAGCTCATCGTCTCCACGCTCCAGCTCATTGTCCTGAAAACATTTGAAAAAATATTTGGGCTGAGTACTAATGTACTCAGTGGGTTTTTTTGAGAAAAAACCGAGTTATCAAAAATACTTGATAAAATAATTATCTGTGAGTATGCAGATGAATCTTAGAAGGTTTTGTAAAGGGAAATGCATCTAAGTTCATCAAAACGTTTTACATGAATGTGTTCACCAGTAAACCCTGAAGTGAACCTGATCCACCAATAAACCCTGAAATGGACCCACTCACCAGTAAACCCTGAAGTGAGCTAAGTACGACACCCGCAACCACCACTACATCATCATGTGCAATTACCGAGTAAACCTTCAAAGTAATTAAAAGTTCTTTTAGCTGAGAACAGAAAGGGATTGGGTGCGACTCAAACCAAGCAAGACTGAAGCTACTCACATTGACACAGCGCTGGTATATGAGACTCCGACAACCACAGCAAGCAGAACGAATCATTTTACACAGATAATCATATATGCACATTAGTTTCAAAATGAGCTTAATAACTCAAACATAGCATTTTGAGAAAGATAGTATACGCCCACCTTTTGACTATAATAGTCGAAGCTTTTCAGTTTCTACGGAATCGAGCAACACCACAATGATTACGTCTCATGACAAATGATCTACAAATATCAAAATTCATCTTAGAACCTCCACGAGGTCAAGACTCTCGTAGTTACATAGTTTCACATGCTCGTCGGTTAAACCGACCCAAGCTAAACCTTAATAGCTTAACAATTGCCTACCCCGGCAACAAATAATGACTCAAACCTCAACAATATTGAATCACATAAATAAGACTCAACAATATCATAGACCTATGGGAGTTTATTAAAACAAAACGACCCTTTTAAAATACATTTATCTCATTCGAGCATAAATCGAACACTTGGCGTTAGGGGTGTAAATGAGTCGACCCGAGCCCGAACATATGTATGTTCAAGCTTATTTGAAATGATATCGAGCTTTAGAATTTATGTTTGAGCTTGTTTGATTATCTATCGAGCCGAGCTCAAACGAGATTTAATCGAGCTGAACACGAGTCGAGCTCGAGTAGTTTGATATTTTTACACATGTTTGCTCATTTTTTACTTATCGAACTCGAGTTCGAGCGGAGCTTTAAATTTTATTGAACATAAAATTATGTTCAAGCTTGTTTGATATGCTTATCGAATCGAACTTGAACGAGCTTTTAACGAACGAACACGAGCCGAGTATCGAGTTATTTAGTTTGATTTTCAGCCCAACTTGGCGTACGATTATAAACGACACAATTTAAATCCATCGTTAGAACTGATCTTAGCTCAAGGTTCCTCTCAACCCTAGCTATTAACTGATAAGGAAACTCCTTAGCATCATCCAAGGAGTTAAAAGATGCTTTTAAAACTGATTTCGAACATGGGCGATTTGAAAACTGAAAATTTGTTGAGCAATATGCACAACAACTGACTTTGATGATTTATAAAAATTTACTTAGGAAGAATTAGAGACTGAGACATATACCATTAGAAAGGCACGGAAGTCTAGTTTCCGGCAAAATTTACGGTGACTCGATACGACGTCTAACGAGAAAGTTATGCTTGTTTTACCGAAGGGTGGTGAGTCTGCAGAGTGCGCGGGCGCGATACATGCGCGCGCTCGCGCGCGTCCCCGCGCTCGCGCGGAACTGAGGCCGAGAACACGACAGACTGCCATGAAACTCGACACACAACTTTACAATATCCATGAACTCGATACACAAGCTTTCAAATCATAAAAACACATCTCCAAAACTTCAACTATCATGCTTTGGATCGTAAATAAAACACAGCACGGTTTCGAAAATACCTTTCGAAAATGACTCGGAAAAGCTTGAAAAGCAGTGAAAATGGCGATGAACACAACTAGGAACAAGCTTGGAATACAAATCAAATATATACATATATATATTTTCGAAAATACCTTTGAACAATAATGGAGAAAAGTTGGACGAAGCTTGAAGGAAATGAAAGGACGGAAACGAAGCTTCCAATGACGTCGCCGGAAACGAAACGGTGAAGAATGGCTGGAACAAGCTTGCCTTCAGTTCTCTCTCTCTTCTTCGAAAATTTGTGAGTGGAAATGAAGATGGAGAAGAAGAAGAAGAAGAAGAAGAAGAAGAAGAAGAAGAAGAAGAGGTGAATGGAAAATGATGAAGTGAAGCACTCTCTCTCTACACTATGCATACATATCCATTTACTTATTTGGGGAAAAAAGTGACGTGAGGAAGGCATGTGAGAGGTGAGGGGAGGTATGGCCTCCCACGCCTTGGTTGAATTGCAAACTACCCGGTTTAAATACCAGTTGTTCGGTTATCGTGATATTTTCCGTCTCCGGAAAAATCCCAAATTGGACCGAAACGGATGAAATAATTCATTCATTTTAAAATCATAGGTTAAACACATTTTCTCAAATATTTTAAATACGTCAAGTGACACAAATCGATAAATCGATCAATACTCATATTAAATATATTTCGATTCTCATCGATACGACACATTGCAAGTTCGGTTAAACCACCGAATTACAAAAATTTTAAAATGACAAAACTCCCATAGTCTATAATTGCACTTAATTATACACAAAAAGGTTCGGGGCACTACATACTCCCTTTCTTAAAAGGAATTTCATCCCGAAATTTAAGCATCCTGAAACATCTCGGGATACTTCAGTTTCATCGAGCTCTCAAGCTCCCATGTTGCCTCGTTTCGGTCATGGTGATTCCATTACACAAGCACCAATGAAATCTCCTTATTTCTCAAGACTTGGACCTTTCGGTCGATAATCATACGCGGCCTCTCTTCATATGACATGTCAGGTCACAATACAAAATTATCATCTCAAATCACGTGTTCAGGATCGAACACGCATTTTCTTAGCATCGATACATGATAAACGTCATGTGCTTGGGATAAATTCGGCGGCAACGCAAGTCGATAAGCAACCTCACCAATTCTTTGCAGAATTTCGAATGGACCAATAAACCTTGGTCGCAACTTGCCATGTTTCCCAAATCTCACAACACCACGTGTTGGGGATATCTTTAAAAACACCTTATCACCAACTTGGAATTGCAAATCGGTCCTTCTTTTGTCAGCATAAGCCTTCTGACGATCTTGTGCTTCTTTCATCCTTGCCCGGATTTGATCGATCTTTTCAATGGTCATTTGCACAATTTCTGGCCCAAAAATTCTACGTTCCCCAACCTCATCCCAATATAATGGCGATCGATATTTGCGTCCATACAAAGCCTCGCATGGCGCCATTTTGATGGTGGATTGGTAACTATTGTTATACGCGAACTCCACCAACGGCAACATGTCCTCCCAACTGGTGTTTTCATCAAGCACAACTCCTCGAAGCATGTCTTCTAGAATTTGAATTGTTCTTTCCGATTGGCCATCAGTCTGAGGATGAAATGTTGTGCTGAAATTTAGTCTCGTGCCCATTGCCTATTGAAGGCTTTTCCAAAATCTCGACGTGAATCGGGTATCATGATCCAATGTGATAGAAACTAGAATCCCATGCAATCTAACAATGTCTCTCACATAGATTTGAGCCAACCTGCTCAAATCTGTCGTGGACTTTATTGGAATAAAATGCGCTGACTTTGTCAGTCGATCCACGACAACCCAGACTACCGTGTTCCCTTTTACTGATCTCGGTAAACCAACCACGAAATCCATCGTGATATGCTCCCATTTCCATTTAGGAATCTCTAAAGGTTGCAACAAACTCGAAGGTCGTTGATGAATGACTTTCACTTGTTGGCACGTCAAGCATCTTTCCACAAATGTTGCTATTTCACGTTTCATGTTGCTCCTCCAAAAACTCTGCTTCAGATCTTTATACATTTTTGTACTCCCGGGATGGGAAACATACGGAGTACTATGAGCTTCTCTCATAATCTCCAACTTCAATTCGTCAACATTAGGAACACACAGTCGATCACAAAACATCAACGTTCTGTCATCGGCTTTCTTGAACTCCCTGGGTTCGCCACCCTTGATCTTCTGTCGGATTTTCTCCAACTTAACATCTTTTGGTTGCGCTTCAATGATTCTTGATCGCATGTTCTAACAGGTTCGAAGCTCGCTTTATCTTCATCTTCAACCTTTTTTGACTTTCACATCTTCCTAGGCCTACTTTGTGACGCATTTCAATCTTAAGTTCTCGTCGCAGTCGTCTCTTTTCCTCAAGGTGGTATTCTGACTTCATGGCTCTTGCTGGTGATCACCATCGCTTACAGGCACAATGATCACATGTCTAGACTTTGACTCCATGCTCGAAACTTACTTGCTAACATTCTTTAGATCACCTTTAAACACAACGAGCCGAGAAATTACTTTAGAACTACGCGTCCTAACCTTAGAGAGCACTAACTGGCACTACTTGGATTCTACTTCTTACTGAGAAATACCACTACTCGCTCTTTCAACGATGACTGAAAGAAATACAACTATATACTCTATCTTCTATTCTAAGATCCACACTCGAGTTCTATGAGCGGGATTAAAGCGAACAAATGCCTCTGAGTGAGGACTTTGTTTGATCAATAATTTTTAACAAGATCAAAGGCTAAAAAGATATAACACTTAGTTATATATGCCGAAAATATTACCTTTTCAGAGGACTGATAACTCAAAGGGTTTTTGCATATCACAAAGATATGGAAGAAAATCAATGGTTAGCAATCTGAAAACCGTGTTGAAATATTTTTAGAAAGATATCAGCATAGCCTAACAAAGAAGTGCTATTACTGATTTTTGATGATCAAAAAGTATCATCCAACAAGATTACAAATTATCCAAGAGGATTAATCAAAAAATTTCAAACGATATAATTGAAGAATTTCAAACGATATGAAGCTATTGAAGGGCGATTGATTCGATTAACAAGAGAAATGAATAAACCAATTCAGAATGAGAATGAATAAATTGATTCTATTGACAAGAGAATGAATAAATAGACTCATCAGAACTCCTTATCATACTGAAACTTTCAATCTATTGAACACTAGGTCTATCTTCTTAACGATCTTCTTTAGGTTCTCTTCTTTCTTTCTCGATAAGTGCACTAAGAATGCTCGACACTCGCTCTTTCGAATCATCTTCATTGCTTTCAGCATTGATATGACGGGGATCGCGCTTCCCATTCTTGTTCCATAAAACTTTATCTCGGCCCCACCCGGCTTTTGGAGTATAATCCCCCTTTCTTGGCATCAAATCGTAGCACATTCTTTGGTCATCCAGTCCATACCGAAAATAATTTTGAAGTCTCGCATCTCAAGTACATATAGACTGACTGTGAAACTCTTTTTACCTATGAGCACATCTAGGTTCTGGCACATGCAATCAGAGAAAAGCGTTCGCCCTAAAGGAATGCTTACGACTAAAGGTTCTTTTACTAACTCATGTTCAAGATTCATACGCTACAGGCACTTCTAGAGATGAATGAATTTGAAGCTCCAATATCAAACAAGGCAAGCACAGGTACATCACACATACTGATCATACCTGCCAAGTTTCCAGAATTTCCGACAGGCTCCTGCTGATTCAGCGCATATGCTTGGGCCTGTTGAGGTGCCCTCTGATTTTGGTTCTGGTTTTGCTGAGGCCTCTGGTTGCCTCGGTTGTTGCCATTGCCTCGACCACCCCCTCTATGTGGTCCCTGTTGTCTCTGGTCTGGCACTTCCGGCTTCTGCTGACACCGATTAGCAAAGTGACCCGATTGGCCACAACGATAGCATGTAGGACACTTTCCAAAATGGTGTTTGTGGTAGGTGGCACACTGCGGTGCATAACCTTGGTAGCCCTGAGGCCCTGCTACCACATTCCCTTGGCCAGCCGGCCTTTGTCCATAGCCTCCTCCATCCTGATAATTAGGCTGGAAACTCTTTTTCTGGTGCCCATGCTGAGGACTTTCCCATTTTCGCTTTCCCTTGGGGTCAGTCGTAGGCGGATGAGACGCTGACCCCTTTGAAGCTCCCTGCATCGCCTCAATGCTCAGTGCCCAGCTCAAAAACTGGCCATAATTAGCTCCGTCCTTCCCGACTAGAGCAGTCCCGATCTCAGGCCTCAGTCCTATACGGAACTTTTCAATTCATTTCTCTTCAGTATCTACTGTCTGAGGCGCATACCTCAACAGTCTGTTAAATTTCAGGTCATAGTCAGCCACAGAGCCGCTACCTTGTTTCAGATTCCAGAACTCGTTCGCCTTCTGGTGCTGATAGTGAGCTGGAATATATTTTTGGTACAGAATGGACTTGAAATCTTCCCAAGTAAATATCTCCCACTCGTTATTGGGAATTGTTCGTCTCACTGACTCCCACCAGAAGTTAGCATCGTCTACTAGCTGGTATAGCGCACATGCTATCTTTTCCTTGTCATCACATTGGAGAAATCCAAAGATTTTCTCCAAAGCACGGACCCATCTCTCAGCCGCGAGTGGGTCACCTTCCCCATTGAACACCGGGGGATTATGATGTCGAAATTCAATTTCGATTCCCGGTCCTTGGACTGACGGCTCCATCGGTACCTCTGGCATCGCTAGATTAACGTTTCTTGGTCTTCTTCCCCTCGGAAGCATCCTGCACTTACCGAGTTCTATGGGAATCATGATCATAAAGATCATTACGTATCGCCATTCAATTGATTGATAAAGAATCTCTCATGTACAACCTCTCCGTTGATCCTAAACACACATGATCTAAACCGATACATGCTCAATGAATCAAGAAGTCTCATAAAATGGCCTATGTTCAACAACTATAGGCTAGATTCGTCTATGTTCTCTAAGTCATACCATACTGCTATCTCTGAACATACCAATAATCAAATTCCAACAATCAAAATACACAATAACATGAATCGAATCATTAGGGCCTCCCCGCCCATAATAATCAATTAGGAATTTTCAAAAGGTCACGTCACACAGAATCTAAGAATCATGGCATC
Organism: Perilla frutescens; assembly: GCA_026008535.1. NCBI lineage: Eukaryota > Viridiplantae > Streptophyta > Magnoliopsida > Lamiales > Lamiaceae > Perilla > Perilla frutescens. The sequence goes on along the minus strand of BRKX01000013.1, from coordinate 55,704,256 downwards.
CTTGCCAACAGTTAAACGTATATGGCCCACATACTAACATGAATACACAAAAATGGCACTCATGTCCACATAATCATAAGAATGGCTCACCCACTAAATTTAAACATGTTTGACTCACTCGTCAAAATTAAACACAAATGTGGCTAACCTGCCTACATAGAATCACGTATATGACCTGTCCGCCAATATACAATACAAGTTTCGGCTTATCCACCAATTTTAAAGCATCATTCGACTTTTCTGCCGGTATCTAACACATGTATATGACTAAACCGCCAGTATACAATCACATATATGGCTAAACCGCCAACATCAAACATATGTACGACTAAACCGCCAGTATATAACCACATTTATGGCTAAACTGCCATTATCAAACATATATACGGCTAAATCGCCAGTATATAATCGCATTTATGGCTAAACCGCCATTATCAAGCATATATACGGCTAAATCGCTAGTATATAATCACATTTATGGCTAAACCGCCGTTATCAAACATATATACTGCTAAACCGCCAGTATATAATCACATTTATGGCTAAACCGCCATTATCAAACATATATACGGCTAAACCGCCAGTATATAATCACATTTATGGCTAAACCGCCATTATCAAACATATATACGGCTAAATCGCCAGTATATAATCACATTTATGGCTAAACCACCATTATCAAACATATATACGGCTAAACCGCCAGTATATAATAGCATAACTCACAATTGTATCCAAATAACAATGAATCGTCTCATAATATCCAAATAAACAATGCATCTCATAGTTGTTAATTATTTGATATTCCAAACGCATAAAAACATGCGTACCTTTGCTGTTGCGTGAGAGACGAGCTGAGGGCTTATGAAATAATAATCAAGGACTCAACAAGGAAACAAATAAGATGACCCAGCAGGCTGCAGAGTTACAAACCTGCTCTGATACCAATCTGTAACGCCCCGGTCCCGAAAGACCGTGAAAATGAGCGCCACGGGGGTGGGGATTAAGAAGAGGGGAAAAGAAATGGGATTTCGAGGATAATTCTCAATAAACGATTCCAAATTAGTTCAATAATAGAGTACGAACATCGTAACAAATTCAAAGTTATATATATATGTTGAGTATGACGTGTTCCAGATGATGTTATCACTTCGCTGATAACATCGTGATCATTGTCGTATCTAATGTTGTCCGTCATTCTCGTCACACCGAATATAACACTCGGATCTCTAACCTTATCCTTTCCTAGTATTTTGGATTAATTTATTTTAAATTAATCTGAATAAATTGTGATTTTTGTCACATATCATTTTCCACGATTTAAGGGATTTATTAGATATTTTATTTTGAATTAAAACGTGGATTATGCTTGATTTTGACTAGGTTAGAATCTGTTCCGAGTTTCTAGGAACGTGATGTTCCCCACCTCATCTTTGATACTAACCGCTGCAGAGAATGTGGGTAGCTGGAGTAACCGCCATTGTTACACGATGTTGAAGAACGTGTGCCACGCAGTGCAGAGGACGGTTATCTCGAGTCCAGTTCAGCAAGGGTAGTGGAAGGCGGTAGTTTTGCATCCAACTCATCAAGGATCGTGTAGAAACTACCCAGCCGAGATGAAGGAGGTATTTAAGGTCTCCTTAGACCTTAGAATCATTTTATGCAAGCAGGTTATCACTGTGGTTTGTGAAAAGCTCTGAATCTTGCATCTAGTATCATCTCTGAAATCCAAGACATCTTCCTCGATATCTGCCTAGCGTCCCAATCAGCTGGAGACTTTCATTCCAGTTGTGTGTGTAGGTTAGATAGTCAACTTAGAGAAGTCTAGGATTTAGAGTGACTGTTTGTAATCTATCTATATGTTTAGATAGGTTTGTTTTTGAGTGATTATTCGAGTGAGTGAAGCTAGGATAGTTCTCTGTATGTTTTATGCAGTGTTATCAAGGGAGTGAACCGAGACAACATCAACATTGTTTTTGTGTTTCACTTGTGATAGTGAATTTCGCCTTGAGGCAATCACACACCGTATGGAGTGTGATTTAAAATTTATTTTGTGCAAAGTTCAATTTATGTTTTCGCTGCATGTTGAAGGCAATGTGGTAACACTAGCTTCAACATTACTTTTAAGTTTGCAATTTACATCCATAATTCACATTGTTTCAGGCAACAAATTCTAACAATATATATATATATCCAAAACATGAGTTTTTGCTCTTGCGGAAGCTATGAAATATCAAAAGAAATAATACGATGATTAGAGGTTAAGACGAGCCAAGACAATGGGTTAGCTACAAAAGTACACATATAAGCCCCATCGCAGCTCATCGTCTCCACGCTCCAGCTCATTGTCCTAAAAACATTTGAAAATATTTGAGCTGAGTACTAATGTACTCAGTGGGTTTTTTTGAGAAAAACCGAGTTATCAAAAACATTTGATAAAATAATTATCTGTGAGTATACAGATGAATCTTAGAAGGTTTTGTAAAGGGAAATGCATCTAAGTTCATCAAAACGTTTTACATGAATGTGTTCACCAGTAAACCCTGAAATGAACCTGATCCACCAGTAAACCCTGAAATGGACCCACTCACCAGTAAACCCTGAAGTGAGCTAAGTACGACACCCGCAACCACCACTATATTATCATGCGCAATTACCGAGTAAACCCTCAAAGTAATTAAAAGTTCTTTTAGCTGAGAACAACAAGGGATTGGGTGTGACTCAAACCAAGCAAGACTGTAGCTACTCACATTGACACAGCGCTGGTATATGAGACTCCGACAACCACAGCAAGCAGAACGAATAATTTTACACAGATAATCATAAATGCACATTTGTTTCAAAATGAGCTTAATAACTCAAACATAGCATTTTGAGAAAGATAGTATACGCCCACCTTTTGACTATAATAGTCAAAGCTTTTCAGTTTCTACGGAATCGAGCAACACCACAATGATTACGTCTCATGAAAAATGATCTACAAATATCAAAATTCATCTTAGAACCTCCACGAGGTCAAGACTCTCACAGTTACATAGTTTCACATGCTCGTCGGTTAAACCGACCCAAGCTAAACCTTAATAGCTTAACAATTGCCTACCCCGGCAACGAATAATGACTCAAACCTCAACAATATTGAATCACATAAATGAGACTCAACAATATCATAGACCTATGGGAGTTTATTAAAACAAAAAGACCCTTTTAAAACACATTTATATCATTCGAGCATAAATCGAACACTTGGCGTGCGATTATAAACGACACAATTTAAATCCATCGTTAGAACCGATCTTAGCTCAAGGTTCCTCTCAACCCTAGCTATTAACTGATAAGGACACTCCTTAGCATCATCCAAGGAGTTAAAAGATGTTTTTAAAACTGATTTCGAACATGGGCGATTTGAAAACTGAAAATTTGTTGAGCAATCTGCACAACAACTGACTTTGATGATTTATAAAAATTTACTTAGAAAGAATTAGAGACTGAGACATATACCATTAGTAAGACACGGAAGTCTAGTTTACGGTAAAATTTACGGTGACTCGATACGACGTCTAACGAGAAAGTTATGCTCGTTTTACCGAAGGGTGGCGAGTCTGCCGAATGCAGAGTGCGCGGGCGCGCTACCTGCGCGCGCTCGCGCAGAACTGAGGCCGAGAACACGACAGATTGCCATGAAACTCGACACACAACTTTACAATATCCATGAACTCGATACACAAGCTTTCAAATCATAAAAACACATCTCCAAAACTTCAACTATCATGCTTTGGATCGTAAATAAAACACAGCATGGTTTCGAAAATACCTTTCAAAAATGACTCGGAAAAGCTTGAAAAGCAGTGAAAATGGCGATGAACACAACTAGGAACAAGCTTGCAATACAAATCAAATATATACATATATATATTTTCGAAAATACCTTTGAACAATAATGGAGAAAAGTTGGACGAAGCTTGAAAGAAATGAAACGACGGAAACGAAGCTTCCAACGACGTCGCCGAAAATGAAACGGTGAAGAATGGCTGGAACAAGCTTGCCTTCAGCTCTCTCTCTCTTTTTCAAAAATTTGTGAGTGGAAATGAAGAAGAAGAAGAAGAAGAAGAAGAAGAAGAAGGAGAAGAAGGAGAAGAAGAAGGAGAAGAAGGAGGTGAATGGAAAATGATGAAGTGAAGCACTCTCTCTCTCTATACTATGCATACATATCCATTTACTTATTTGGGGACAAAAGTGACGTGAGGAAGGCATGGGAGAGGTGAGGGGAGGTATGGCCTCCCACGCCTTGGTTGAATTGCAAACTACCCGGTTTAAATACCGGTTGTTCGGTTATCGTGATATTTTCCGTCTCCGGAAAAATCCCAAATTGGACCGAAACGGATGAAATAATTCATTGATTTTAAAATCATAGGTTAAACACATTTTCTCAAATATTTTAAATACATCAAGTGACACAAATCGATAAATCGATTAATACTCATATTAAATATATTTCGATTCTCATCGATACGACACATCGCAAGTTCGGTTAAACCACCGAATTATGAAAATTTTAAAATGATACAACTCCCATAGTCTATAATTGCACTTAATTATACACAAAAAGGTTCGGGGCACTACAATTTATTTTTGTAAAATTTAGATCTTTAATTGCTTTAATTTATAGTTTAGTTATATTTCGATTTGTTATTTACACTTAATTTATGTTGTTGTTTATATCCTGCTTGAAAGAGATCCAAGGTTCGATTTCTTGAGCCGAAGATTGACTTATATTACAAATGGAAGGTATTCGAAATAATTTATAAAACACTTAATGATATTGGTGGGGAACCCCTCGTAGCTCACTTCAGAGCAGGTTGTTTTGGCCATGTTTTATCTTGGAGGTTGGGTAATAGTGCTTCTAGAGCACTTCACGTTCTATTATGCTACGAGATTATCAGTGATAATCCCGATGAGATTTGGTTTTCCATACAAAACATTCAGTTTCGATTTTGTCCCGAGCATTATGCATTGGTGTCGGGGTTGAATTTCGGATATTATAGTTTTGTCCAGATTAAAGACCTCATGATCCGTCTACACTTGGAGTTTATAAGCAGGTGACCAATGGTGAGTCAATTGGTTTGAAAGTCCTACTGCAGAAGTTCAAACAACTCACATTATATGAGGGTCAGAGACCTTGCATGTGGATGATAATGAGAAGTGTGATGATTACCTGAAGGTGGCTAATATTATAGCCTTATTTTTCTTCTTTCTTGGATTTGCCGAATCGCGTAAAGTCAAGGATTGGGCCTGGATTTTAGTTGATGAGTTATCGGCTTGGATTAGATTTCCTTGGGGGGCACACACCTACGGTGCCCTGATACACTATGTTGACATTGCTCCAATGGCGTCGTCTGAGGTCATGCCAAAGTATCATCTTTACAGTCCTATGTGGGCTCTTCAGGTAATTGATTTTGATGTATTATAGTTAATTTTAATCATCGAATTTAAATCTTTTATGTTTTCATAGGTTTGGGCATACGAGACCATATCTGCGTTAGGAGAAGCTGTTGTTAATCGTAGTTTTCAAAACAGCATTCCTCGCGTGCTCTGTTGGAAGTTTGGGTGTTCGGTATTTTATTTCACCTAAAATACTACTCGCAAGTGTATGAGGTAAATTATAGTAAAATAACGGTGAGTAAGGTCGTATCCACAAAGACTGGCTATACAACCCGACTAAGTACTCAATTCTATTGTCCTACTTTATCTAGAGAACCGAGTTTAAGAGTTGATTTTAATTAAACTAAATAGTGAAAAATAAATAAATAAATCAAGCACAGAAAACTGGATAAACAGAAGAGAAAACGGATTCTAAGGTGTTGATGCTAAATGGATTTCCTGATTTTTAGATAATTTATTAAACCAATTTAATTCTAAATCTTGTAGGAGAATCACTAAATTATCTAGACCCTCTCTCTTGAGTAAGTTCTAAATGTAGATTAGAGTATAATTCTTATCTCTCAATCTCGAATTATTCTCTAACTCCAATTAGTACCTCAGATTTATTCTTCTCACAACATCTACCAATCTCTCGATCTAGCAGACTCGTGTTATGCAATCCTAATAAGTTAATCTATTAACCTCTCTTGAGTGAATAACAAATTAACTACACATGTGCAACAGCTGATTAATTCAATCACACAAGACAACGATGAACAAGGATGCATAAATAAGAAAAAGAAAGGAACAATAAATTACGTCAAATCATAAAATCCATCAACATTCAACAACCCTAGGATCTCAAGGAATTTAGCTATTCACGTTGTATTCAAAATCCAAAGAAAATGAATAAACAAAAGCAATCAACATGATAGTTCTAATTGAATAAAGCATAAAATGAACTTAGTCTATGATGTGCTTCTTGAATCTCTCTGTAGTCTCTTCTCTGTCTTCTCCACGATGTCTCTGCTCTCTCTATAGAGTAAAATTTGTGTAATTTTCGTGCTCAAAGAAGCCTTAAATAGTTTGGGCTGAGTTTGGATGGGTGTTGGAGTCGAACAAGGAAAGAGAGAAAAATCCGCCACAAACCGCCTCACAGCGCACGGTCCGTGTGCCAAGGGTTCTCTCACGTATGGACTGCACGTAACTCACTGGTCCAGTTTCTTAAGGACGCGCACGGTCCGTGCGCTAAGGATTCTTGGCGCATGGGCCATGCGCCACTCTTCGTCGCCCGACACTCTTCACCGTTTTGCTCTGTTCTCGCTCATTTCTCATCCGATTGACTCGATTGAAGTTGCAGCATACTCCTCATTCGATCCTCTATCTTCCTAGGTAGTTTTCAAGCTCAATTGAGTCTCATAAAATAAATGACATCAAATCCCTTCAAAATGAGCAAATACGTGACACTGCATAAAATATAGAAAACTATGCGCAACTTGTTAATATACACATGCAATGCTCATCAACTACTATCCAACTAGACCTCAAAATGCATGAAAACCATTGAAAAATAAGGGTTTATCAACTTCTTCAAACTTAGAGACATGTTCGTCTTCGAACATCTGAGAAACATGAAAGAACTGAAGTGTGAATTGTTAAACGTGCAATGCTTCCAAGAATAAACTGAATTTTTTCCCAATCAAGTATATAAATCAAAAGAACAATGCACAAAGATAAACTCAAAGAAATCATGCCTTCAAAATAGTGAACCTCTCCGGGTGTGTATTTTTTCTCATCACACAAGTGTTTAAAAAGGACGTGTTTACACTCAAAAATCAACTCAATGCATATAATCTACCATAGGCTTGCAATCAATCTCATCTCTCCACTACAACAACGTGTGCTTCAAGGTAAGAATCAAAAAGGACTTTTCATTGGTTGTAATGTAGGCTTCGGCTAAGGTGGGAAAATTTTGGCTAAGTGGCTAAGTTAAATGAACTCCAACACCCACCAAATAAATACAACTTCTCAGTAGAATCCTTTTGGATCCTCTTTCAACCTTTTCACCTCTCCAATGTTCACTCAATTTTTAGCCCCATTAGACTCTTTGAGTCTCATTTAATTTCCTTGGTATAATTTTTAATTTTCATGCTCTTTTTTTTTTTCTTTTTTTTTTCTTCCTCACTTCTTTGAAGTGATCAATGCTAGCATCTAAATCCATACCAATTTTCTGAGCAATATAACCTCTACATCAACCCCAACTACCCATCATTCCATAATTTTTCAACTATTCTTTGTCCACAAATTTTCAATGAACAGGTGCTTCGAAGAAATAGGCTTTAAGGCTTAACGTGGCTAACTAGGGATAATCAATTTATCAAGACCAGTGTATGGATAAAATTAGCTAACAAGAGTGGCCTTAAATCAATTTCAAACTATCAGCACACAACACGTAGTCTCGAGAGAGAAAAGAAGGTAAGTTCTAGGGATCACACACAAGATTGATAATCACACCAGAAAAAAAAAAAACAAGACTAGCAAGTCTTAGGCTCAAAATCTCTCATGCTCAATCACATTCTAAAGGCATAAATTCTAAGAATCTATCAAAGCACAAAGTAATTCATCATCACATACTTGATTAGCAACTTTTCAAATAAACACAATCTCATCATCAGCTAGTCAAGTTTCCACAACTTCATAGTTTCACATCCACAAATATTCCCCGATATCTCAATACAAACCATTTTCAAATAGACAGAGAAATCCAGAGATAATCAAAAGCAACATCAAACTACTCCTAAAACAAAAACAACAACCTAAGAAAAATAAATAAATAGATAAATTCAGGATACTACCACACCAGCCCCCTCCCCCAAACTTATTCACACGTTAGGAGAATAAGTTTGGAGGGAAAAGAAGTGAAGTATCCTGAAGAACAAACTTACCGAGGTGGAGGCTGAGGAAACCGAAGGCCCTATTTTTTTTTACCTGCATGAGAAATTAGAGAAAAGAAGAACACAAAAGAAATAAAAATAACCCAAAACAAAAACAAAGTACCACAATATTGGGTTGCTTCCCAATCAGCGCTTGATTCATTGTCTCGAGCTCGACATCTTCTTAAAAATGGCTAAGGAGGATTTGGTGAGGCCCGACGCCACACTAATCCCCATCTCATCAACTCCTTTGGGGATATCGAAACAGCTCATCCCCAATACTCTCCATTCTTTTTCTTGGCTTTTGTTTGCTTTTTTTCTCGCACCTTGAGCGGCCTCTTTGAATTATCAGTTGCATGCACCATGTCTACCATCTTCACTTCTTTATATATCGGATTTTCAAGAGGTTGATAGACGGTAAAAGTCTCACTTTCATCCTCAACTTGCAGCACCAAAGTTCATTTATAACGTTCTCGCTGTGGCAAGAAGCGGTTGCCCAAAAATAAGAGTAACTCTACGATCTTCCTCTATATCCAACACAATAAAGTCAGCTGGGAAAATAAATTTTCCAACTTTCACGAGCACATCTTCAACAACGCCACGTGGATATCTCAGAGTTCGGTCAGCTAGCTGCAGAGTTAAAGTTGTCGACTCAACGGGCCAAGTCCCAGCTGTTGGTATACAGACAGTGGCATTAGATTGATACTAGCTCCCAAATCACATAGCACACGCTCAAAACTAGAGCCTCCAATATGGCATGGGATAGAAAAACTTCCCGGATCTTTCAACTTCATCGGCACTTAACGCTGTATCACAGCACTGCATTCTTCAGTCAAATGCACCTTTTCTACTTCCCCAATCCGTTTCTTCTTAGCCAAGATCTCCTTCATGAACTTGGCATATTTTGGCATCTTCTCTAGTGCCTCAACAAAAGGTATGTTTATGGATAATTTCTTGAAGATGTCAAGAAATCGAGCAAACTGAGTTTTCTTGTCTTGCTTCTCCAGTCTTTGAGGAAACGGCAGTGGAGGGACATAGGCTAGAGGAAGTACATACTTAGGCTCAGGAGCCTCTTCAACAACAATTGTAGTCTTTTGTTCACCCTCTTCATTTATGCCATTGCACACATGTATTAAATTGCTCCTTGGGGTTAATCTCTGTATTACTCGGATATTGGCCCTTTTGTTGCTGGCTTCCAACGATTTTGGTCAGCTGACCAATTTGAATCTTCATCGACTTCAATTGAGCCCCCATGTTTGCAGTGAACTTGTTGAAGGCAATAATTGTAAGATTATCCACCTTTGCAGTTTCGACATCCATCCTCTATTTGGTGGCAGTCATAAAGGACCCCAGATAATCTTCCAGATCCGGCTTCTTCCCTTCATTGATGACTCCGTTGGTGGTCGAGAACCCGAGAGGCGGCAGATAAAAATTATTGGGGTTGCCATAACTCAATTTATCATTGTTCCGCTGTCCAAAATGATTGTATGGATTCCCTCCTTGATTTGGTCGGTAATTGTTATTGTACCCTCGACCTTGCATGTAATTCACATCAACTGCATCATCGTGAACTGCTGCTACTTGCTCCGGTGCATTCTCCACTGGGGCCACATTATTCTTTGTCAGCAATGTAATTGCTTTCGCCATAGTGGACATTTGGGCTGTTAACTCTTTCAAATCATCAGAAGTCGAAATCTCGGCCACCTTCCTGACTAAGTTCCTCTGAGATGGCCACTGAGCACTGTTTGCAACCATTCTCTCCAACAACTCCATAGCCTCATCCGCAGACAACTCCAACAGAGCTCCTCCTGCAGCTCCGCAACGCTAGCAAACCATTTTTGTTAAAGAGGTTATGTAATAAATATCCAAACCCATCCCGCTAGGCTAGCAAATCATTTACGTTAAAGAGGTTATGTAATAAATATCCAAACCCATTCCGCTAGGCTAGCAAACCATTTATGTTAAAGAGGTTATGTAATATATATATATATATATATAGATATAGGGATATATATATATATATATATATATATATATATAGGGAATGGTTCTTTTGTAACCATTCCCCTAGTGTGTAACTTGTGGACTCATCATATTCGTTAGATATGTTAGATGGATGGTTTGGATCATTTTTAATTTACTTATTTTTTATATTTATTTTATATAGAAAAGGGCATAGTTGACCTACAAACTCATTAGATTCTTTTAATATCTATGAATTAAATTCCTTAATTAACGTTTTTTCATAATGCAATAGTCGGTTATTTTATTTAATTTATTAAAGCCAAAATACTTGATTTAATAATTGTTGTACATTATGCTACAAATTTATTTACGTTTGTGATATGAATTTTTTTGATTAATTATTAATTTATTTGTTAGTTATGCATGTACATATGATTTTTTTTCAATATATGATGCTAGTTTGTGGACTTGTAATGCTTTTTTTTATATATTTTTGTGTGGATGTTATTAAAAATGTGAAAATAAAAATATGAAATGTCAAGTAGTTTCACGATTACATTAGGTCAAAATTTTATTATGTGGTTTGAACATTAGACTACTAGATTACAAACATTTTGAATAACAAAAGAAACACCTCAATATAGCATAGTATGACAATAATCATACATAAAAGCATTACAAAATAACAAAATAAGCATTTTGAAGAACAAAAGAAATACATTGATATGATGTAGCACAGTACAACAATAATCATGCATAAAAGCATTACAAAATCACAAAATAAGCATTTTGCATAACAAAAGAAGCATCTTGATATAACATATAGTACAATAATAATCATACATAAAAGCATTACAATATAACAAAATAAGCATTTTGAAGTCTAAAAATAACATAACAATTTATATTGATAATAATTTAGTTTTTATGTAAAAAAAATAAAAAAAAGCATTAACCAAGAAAATAATAACATCATATATAATTAAAAATTGTAACTTAAAAATAATATGATTCCAACAATCAAAGACAAAACAAAGTTGAATGATGCTCTTAATAAAAAAAGTTGATGCATGTAGATTTAGAAAAATCCCATTGATACCAATATGAAGATTTAGAAATTGAAAAAATATATATTTATTATATCAATTATCATATTTCGTGTGTGAGCAATTGTGAGTAGTGGTGCATTTAATTAATAAATATACTATAATTCTTCTGCAATTAACTTCTAAACACAATTGTACACAATTACCCTTCAGTGCATCCACAATTCAAAAAAAAGATTCATTATTACTTCCTCTAACAAATTAATAATAGCCACCCATCTGGATAGATTAATGGACATGATTGATCCACAATTTATACGTCAGGGCTATGTTTACATGCTAACCCTCCCCTATATATATATATATATATACACATGTATATACAATAAGGTATACATAAACTCGAGCCTTAATTTTTTGGGGCCCTAAGGCGACTGTCTCACTTGACTATGGCAAAAACATACTTGATCAAAAAATATAACTTTAGACAAAAAATATAAAGATTGAGACCAAAAGTGTTAGTACCCCATTTTAAGGTGACCAAAAGCAAAAAAATTCCCAATAGATATATGACATATCTAGGAAAGGTGAAAATATTACCCAACGTTTACCTTGACGAGCAAAATCTCCCCTAACATGTTTTTTGGACCAATTAAGTCCAAAAATAAATAAATAAAAATATTTTTACCTGAACTTTTAAAAGGGCATATTCCCCCCTCCCCCAATTTTTTTTCGAACCAATTAAGTGCACAAAGAATACTTTTATAAGACAAATACACCTATCATTGATGAATGTTATTAAATAATTAAATAAATTATATTATTTAGGAGATAAAAAAAATCTTAACTTTATTATCCATCAATAAATAAATAAAAATATTTTTATTAATCATAAAAATGACCCAAAAAAATGATTATTTATAAGCTCTTTAAGATATATATTTTCATATTAGTATTTATAATTTGTTAACATATAAAATTATTTGGTACATATTTTAATAATTTGGATATATATAAAACGCGTAGAATATTTCTTCTATTTTTATTTTAATCATCATATATATTGTATATTACTAAATAAATATTATCATAAATTCATGTGCTAATCATCTATGTTAGAATATAGTAAATACACATTAAATTTTAAATAATTCAGATAATATATTAGTTTATAACACATATAATATTTAATCATTAGTACTTAATCTGCACGATATATGTTTAATAATTAAAAAAATTATTCTTGGGGCATAATATATGATAATTTCAAAATTGATGGGTATATTTGCCCCCTAAAAACGTTTTTTGTTGACTTAATTGGTCCAAAAAATATTAGGGAGGAATATGCTCCTTGAGGTAAACATTAAAGGGGTATTTGCTTATAAAAATATTTTTTTAGACTTAATTGATCCAAAAATGAGGTAAGGGGGGAATTTGCTTCTTAAGTTAAATATTGTGAGTGTATTTACACCTTTACCCATATATCTGATAACTTTAACCTTCAAATAAAATTCAATTCTTTCAATATTATTTTGGGTTTATAATTACAATGTGATAGGTTACAAAGAAACCATGGCCAATTGCCAACAATAAATTCTTTATAAATAGTTGTCATCTTATTTCACATTTCTCACCAATTATCCGCACTTTTATATATTCACGAACACAATTTGTACCAAAAATATTCACAAAATATCATTAATCATGTTCATGGAAAAGGAATTTGAACATGATTATCATTGTCGTTGTCTCAATCATCATGCTTCAGTCCATGTAGCTGAGTAAATGATCAAGACATGAAAAACTTCACCAACAATGATGCTCATCATGATCATAATATTTTATAGTGTTATTGCCAAAAAATTCACCCGTACCTTTGATCAAATTTGTATGTTAGACACACATGAACTTTTAAAGTGTTGCAATAATAACCCGATATTTTAATCTATAGCAATTTCAACACCCCTAAATGTTTTTCCGATCCAATGATCATATCGTTATTAGTACATACTAATTCAATTTTGGGATGTAAAATATGGGAGGTTTTCACCGGTGATCGAGTCTATTTTGCTAAAAATTATTAAGGTTAGTTATTATTTGAACATTTTAAATATCAATGTGTTGTGTTTAAATTGTAACTTTGTTCAAAAGGTGATTTTTTTTAGTTATGTGTCATTTATTTTGATACAATGGGCCCTACACAAAGATCGACATGAGATCGGGAAAAATGGATGGCTATGATGCAATTTTCTTGAGTACACATAAGTTCTTGGGAGGTCCAGGAACACCAGGGATCCTGTTGATAAGTAAGATCATTTATCGTCTTGGTTCATCACCACCGTCAACTTGTGGAGGTGGAACGGTTAACTATGTCAATACTTTTGATGAAAAGGCAAGTGCTTTTCTTACTATGCCATAAATTGTATTATTATGAAATTTGATGTTGTGGATGCTAAAACCTGCTTGTTTACTGTAATCTTAATATTTTTCTTATTATATTAAATCATTAAAAAATATTTAAAAAAATAGCACCAAAATACTGTAAGAAAAAACAATATTTAGATAATCTTTTTTTTTACATATAAACTTGTCTGTAACATCCAACATTTACGTGATTTAAATTATTTAATTTCTTTAAATTTAAGATTTAATTTATTTGATAATTCTCAACAAAATTGAATGGACTTGAGGAAGTTCGACATTGTGCCCCTAGTATAAAAGAGAAAATTTAGAACTTAAACTTGAACATTAGAATTTTTATGTGAGCTTGTTAAATATTTTAATACTTAATTCTTATGTTCTTTTGAAATGTAAAAAATTTATTTAGTTATTTAAAGATAAATATGAGACTAAAACAAAAATATATATATATATATATTTAAAAACTTATCCTAAAATTTGATCATCATCCTTAACAGTTAATTTTATTTAACCTTATCATTTATCTTTCATCCTCATCTTATTACACCGACTTCCTTCTCATCACTCCATTCTCAAGAGTATATGAACGTTTCTTTCAAGCAAACCAACAACTCTCCAAAGCAAATTCCATAGAATTATAAAAAAAGAAAAAACAACAAGAATCCAGTTACCCAATTCGTCTCTTTCAGTAAGACTTCTGATACTGCAAAGTTCTCTCTTTCGGTAAGATTACTATTTGAACTATCACACCTAATCCTCTATTGATTGAAAGCTTTATCAAAACTAAGCACACAACCAAAATAAAGATAAAAATATAATATATTCTTGCTGCACATCATCTTTGAAAATTCAGATATATACATGTATGTTTATGCTAACAGAAGTTTATTTACAAAAAAAAAATACTATCTCTGTACACTTCCAATTGCCATAGCAAAAATTTAATTACACAATACCAAAACATGCTTCACCACTCAACATCATCCCATACATATGATTCTGCATTCCAATATCATTTAGAAATTAAATTAAAAGAATTCAGAAAGATACCTAGAAATTAGGAAATTAAAGAAAATAGAAGAAAAGGGGGGGAGTCATGGGTCTGTGATGTCGAGACAGGGGGGTCAAGGTAGCGTCGGGTTTAGACTGCTTCAGAGCTGGAGACGTTGGTTTAATTGTAGCTTCGCCGAGTCTTCGTGGCAACCGTGAGCTCAGTCGGGTCGCCGGCGGAGAAGGTTTCACCGGAGTGGAGTCGAAGAAAGAACTTGTTTTCTTTCTGATTTTGGGATTGAAGAAGAAAGAAATTAGGGAAAGAAGAAAGAAATTAAGGAAGATGAGAGGTTGAGTGGAGAGTGGAATTAGAGAGTTGAATTTGGGATCTCCATTTTCTTTTCCTATTTACGGTATAGAGAGAGAGAGAGAGAGACTAAAAGAGAGAAGAAAGTCACGAGAAGAATAGATATAGAGGTGAGATGTGAGGTTTTGGGCTTTTTATTTTAGTTTGGGCCTTTTATTTTAGTTTGGTCTAATAGTTAATTCAAAAGCTCATGAACTCTAAACAATAAATTAAGAGTTTAATTTCATAACTTAGATTATATTCTAATATTTTAAAGTAAATTTAGATTAATTCCAAAAATATTTCTAAAACTTTACAATCAGTTCAAAATTATATTTACTAATTGTATATTCATAAAATTTCCTAAAATTTAGATTTAGTATGATTTCTTTATTTAAACTTAATATCTTTCTAAAACTTTATGAATTATTTTAAACTCATAATTTTTTTTTTAATATTTTAATTTTCAGATTTATTAAAATTAGAATTGGCTTAAATGATTTATTTGGAATTATTTTGATACTAGGTGCGGCGCAATTAGGACCCTCATCTACTTTGTGATTCTCTGCTCAATTATTACGTGCTCATTATTCTCAGGTGGGTAAAATTATTATCTGCGAAATAAAAAGTATATGATATATGCTTTTTCAGACAGAAATATTTTTAATCCAATTTAAATTATCGTGGATGGAATATGGATAGCGTTTTATACGCACAGAATAGCGTTTTATACGCATAGAAGCGTTTATACACACCGGAATATGTCCTATGCATAGTTCAAGATGTATTCTAGAATCAGAAGAAGAGTACCCTAAATCCATGATTCCTGCGATTTATTTCAGTTGGATAAAATAGAAAGAAATATCCATAATCCCCACTACTGAGTACGTTTTAAGAGTGCTCACCCTACATTTTTAAATGTTTTCAGGTCAGTGAGCTGGGAGCAGCGCGATGGAAATGGGGGTGAACTTCCTCAAAATGTTTCCAATGGTTGACCTTAACTTTTGCACTTGTTTCTGAAAGTAAACTATTTTGAATTTAGTATTTTTGTGTTTGTTAGTAGTTTTTGGTCTAACCTAATGTAGTGGTTTGCTAATATGGTTTTATTAATATTAGGAATGTGAATTTTACATTTTAGAACTTGTGAGTTCCTTTTTGAAATAAACTAGGTGTTTACGTAATGCAGGTACTTTGTTCTGAGTACATATATTTTTGAAAAATATAAATTTTGTGTTCTATTTTTCTTCTTAGGATTTCTAGCATGATTATTTTAGAAAGGAAAAAAAAAAGTATGCGAACTGATATTGTTATTAATATTTTTCCGCTTTAAAGAATAGAAAGAGTAACATTTTAAATTATAGAATTTAGGGTGTTACATTGCCAGTTTAAACAACTTTACTTTATGAAAATTATTTCGCATCAACTATATTATAATTTTCATTTAGGAATTTCACATTATTAAATAAATAAATTTAACATTTGATCTATATATTATGAGGAGAATTATTAATTTATTAATTGAAGATAGGTTATCAATCAATCTTTTAATTTTTTTAAATAAATTCTTTATTAAATTTTTTATAGATAATTAACATAAAAATTTAAAATTGCAGAAAATTGATTAAAAAATAAAAAGAACAAAAGTAAATAATATTTGGAAACCTTGATCAATAATTTATATCATGCTTGAGGTTCTGGAATGATAATTTTCATTTTCAAGGTCCTAAATTGATAAATAATCTATATTC
Organism: Perilla frutescens; assembly: GCA_026008535.1. NCBI lineage: Eukaryota > Viridiplantae > Streptophyta > Magnoliopsida > Lamiales > Lamiaceae > Perilla > Perilla frutescens. The sequence goes on along the minus strand of BRKX01000013.1, from coordinate 55,687,389 downwards.
CGGATTATAAATCAATAAAACTCTCTCTCTCTTTTTTTTTTTAAATGAGGTATGTATATATAAAAAAGAAAAGAAACTGAAACCTGAGAATCCCGGATATCACAATACGATAACTAAATTGATAAAACTCATCATTATTGAGTATTTTTAATTTCGACTAAGCTTATTTAGGTTCTTGAGTTTGCTAATAGTTGACCGTGGCTGGACTTTATAGCAGAAGAGAATTTTTATTTTATATTCTCTGACTCAACTCAACTCAACTCATTTACATACTATATATTCATTATTATAAATACATAACATATATGTGCATTTATAATGTTATACAATATTTGTGGTGTTGCGTCAAATAGATATATTGACAAAAGATTAGGGGATAGGGGTTATTAATACTTGAGTGTACGTAAGGTTATGTAGAGATTTAGTAGTATCATTAATAACATTAGGAATGGATATTAATATTTTTAAATTAATTAGGTAAATTAGGTAATTATAATCATGAACGGGGACACCGGTCCATACTAATTCATAAATGTTGTTTATTCTAAATATAAAAATTTTCTATAGGTCAAGGATGATAAGCTCTTGTAGGTCCAAAATTTAATTATTCTATACATCAGTTTTTTGTCATTTCTATCAAAATTCATACAATATCATTTTTGAAGCAACGTTGCGGATTAAACGACGACCATTCATCCATATCATTGTCAATATATATAAATTTACAAAATATTTGCCTTAATTGATCATAAAAGATATTAACTCAAAATTATGAGATAATTTTCTTGATTATTTTTTAGTCATATCATTTTATTTAAATTGAAATAACGTGTTGCATTCAATATATAGTAGTGTTACAAATTGAAGAATTATATATTATATTGTTCATAATTTAAAATTATAAACTATTGATAATAAGAAATAAGATATATATATATATATATATATATATATGTCTGTGTGTGTGTGTGTGTGTGTTTGAGATATTTAATTATCTACTATTGTTTAAATTTAATCCAATAATAAAATAAAAATCCTAACAATTTCCTTGTCATGTTCCAAAGATAGACTAAAGATTATATTAGTAATTATTTTCCTCAGAATCACATTTCTATAAATCATATTCCCAAAAAACTTTACTTTAATTGATATATTTTTTTTAAACAAGTAATCCTTTTATTTTAAATCATTAAATAGCGATATAGTAAGATGTAAGTTTATATTTTTCAAGTACATTAAATATATTTTATTAATATTTGTGAAAATTGAAAGGAGCAAAACTATTATCTTCATCAGCAGCAGCAGCAAACAAGATGAGAGACAAGCCACTCCACGGGGCTTTTGTTGCCAAACTTCTCAATGATCTATTCGGCATCCAAGCTCGAGGAGGTTGTTCTTGCACAGGGCCTTACGGCCACAGTCTGCTCGATATCAACCACCATCATTCGCTTGCCTTAAGATCACTCATCCATAAGGTGAATCATCATATGATTTTCTCTGAGTAAATTTTGATCTTGATCCCACCTGACATGTATTAGTCTGTTTTTGGTCCTCATATTATCATTATTTATTCCAAATTGAGCAAATTTTAGTTTTGGTCTCACTTTTGGCCCTAAAATCGTAGAACCAAATTCAAAAACTATAAGCTTATGGGATTAAAATTTGGATTTTTTTTTTGAAAACGGACAAAAAAATAATAGTATTGGGACCAAAATCAGACTAATGCATGTCTTGTGGAACTAAAATTGAAATTTATTCTTCTCTCTCTCTCTCTCTCTCTCTCTCATGTACGGTTGTGTAGGGGTATGTTGGAGTAAAGCCTGGATGGACGAGGGTGAGCTTCCCATACTACATGTCAGAGGAAGAATTTGAGTTCATTCTAGCGGAGATCGAATTCATAGGGATATACGGACAGAGATTTCTTTGTTGTTACGATTTCAGCTGGAGAAGAGGAGATTGGACTTTCAAGAATAACATTAACGCACTCAACGATCAATATGGCTCATCTCTAGCACGTTTGCTCAAGGCATTAAAAGTCGAACGCAACGAAGAACAATCAAACATGAAGAAATATGGTGTTGATCTACGCCAACTATTTTCAAAGTGCAAAGCGCATTGCGACCCTTCTTCCCAAATTTCCACCAAACATAAAAATTCCTCAAGGATAGATGTTAATCTTCTGTCTTTTAGGGTTTAGAATAATGCCCCCTCCCCCAACTTAAAAGAAAATAAAAATGGGTCTAATTTTTTGAGTTTTTGTGAACCAAATTATTTAATTTTGATCTTCTATGCTTTTAATTAGGATGAAAGACAAGTTGATACGTACATACTCGATTGTAGACTAGTTACCAGATACATAATAATATTTTATAGGATAAAACTACACATTGCAAGTTACTGAGTTATAATTTTTGTTCAATCTGTATTTATGAATGTTATAAAATATAATATTAAATAAAATTAAGATGAATTTATAATCTTGATTAGATTTTTTTTTTAAAATCATGCAATCACACCAAATAAATAATATCATTTGACCATTATAAATTAATCTAACGAATGAAATATTAATGTTTACAAATCATACATTATATGATAACACATAATATATACAATATAAGATATAAGATATATATACATAGTATAGAGATCAAATGAGAACCAAATTCATATTTAGGAACTAGGAACTGATCTGGATTGTTAATTCAATTATTTTGGAAGGCTTAGATTGATTTGAAAAAATTGGGTCAAAAATGCAATTTTTAAACAATTAATTTTAAGTAAGGTTATAGATGTAATTTGATTTATATTCCATATCAGTTACCATAAATCGTGGGATTAGATATATATTAAGTTATGCAGTTATATTTGGACATTTATTTTCACATTATTTCTTCCATTTTTTTCAATCGACGATTCGGAGGAGGCGAAGTGTTCGGCGTTTCTTCACTGTGTTTGCTTAATCAAGTTTCATCATTCATTTAGTTTTTTTAAGTTGGTTGTTTAATAATTGAAGCATCGGTATAATTTCGAATCAACAAGAATTCTGCACAAAGTGGTTCAATCAGTTTCTGCCGCCGCCTATGGAGAATACATGTTTTTTTTTAAAAAAAAAATATTTCGTATGTATTTGTTGTAGTTGTTTTGATCTTACAGTTCATACGGTATTAATGATTTTTAATTATGAGTGTTAATTTTTCATTCAGAAAAGCATATTCGGATGGCTATGTTATACTATATTATTTGCTAACATGTCATATGTTATTTGCTAACATGTCTATATAATCTTGCCGGTTTATTATTATAACCCGTTTAAACAATTTTTTTTATAAATCAGATGTTATGCACAAGTGATAAGTTGGTTGATTATTATAGAATATAAATTAGTGTTATTTGTAACCGGTTTTGAAATAATTTTTTTTTTTATAAATCAGATGGTATGTACAAGTAATTATTTATATTGTTGTGTGCATTAGATTGTATAAATAATTGATAATTATGAATTATCAGTTTGCTTGCAGGAAACATGTTCGATTTGCTGTTAACTATTATACATTATGCTAATGTGCAATATAAAATTTGACAACATACATGAATTGATATGATGGTTTATATATACCAGTTCTATATTTTCTGGAAAATTAGCTAAGACGCATACAATATTTTGCTAACTGTTATGCACAAGTAATAAGTTGGTTGATTATTATGGAAGATAAATTAGTGTTATTTGTAACCGGGCTTGAAATAATTTTTTTTTTATAAATCAGATGGTATGCACAAGTAATAATTTATGTTGTTGTGTGCATCAGATTGTATAAATAGTTGATAATTATGAATGGTCAGTTTGTTTGCAGAAAACATGTCTGTTTTGCTGCTAACTATTATACATTATGCTAATGTGCAATATAAAATTTCACAATATACATGACTTGATATAATGGTTTATATATACCAATTCTATATTTGCTAAAAAATTAGCTAAGCCGCATACAATATTTTGCTAACTACACGTAAATATTTGTTAATATTAATAACTAAAAATTTATTGCAATCACAGAACTCATCTCTTTTTACCATTACTTTTGAATGATTCTTATTTGTTATTATACATAAATAAATGTTTGGTGTAGTTGTTTGCCTCATTTTACACAAATTTGTGTTAGCATATATTTTACAGTATGATAGCAAATATATATAAGCATATTAGCGATGTTTATATGATTGTGGTAGTTTGTAAGGTTATTATTTTTGTTGATCGCAGTAATTAACAGTGATAAGTAACGGGATCTATTGGTTCTCATATTCCAGAATGTGATTCCACTTTAAAGCCATTTATTGGCCAGAAGTTTAAATCTATAGACGAAGCAATTATTTTTTACAGAGTGTATGGGGAAGCAGGTGGTTTTGATGTTCGTCTTGGGTCGGAAAGAAAGCATGATGATGGTATTATCATTTGGAAGTATTTGTTATTTAGTCGTGAGGGACATAAAAATTCACTTCCAGATGACGTCAACAATGATTGTAAAGAGCAGAAACGACGTAGAGTTTCAAGAAGGGTGGATTGTTTAGCTCGTTTGGTAATAAAATATGTTGCAGAATATGGATACATTGTTACTAATTTTATTGAAGAGCATATGCACCTACTAGTTTCCGATTAAATTTAAAAAATATCTAAAGGTCAACAGGAAGTTGGGAGTTGTGCATCAGAATTTCATTTTGGATTGTGCAAGAGCTAATATAGGCCCGACGAGCTCTTATCGTCTTTTTAAAGAAGTTGTAGGTAGTTATTCTGAGGTGGGCTGCACCGGGAATGATTATAAGAATTTTACTCGTGATCTGCGTGCGTATATTATTGGGTGCGACGCTCAAATGATGTTGAATAACATGTTTTTGAGGAAGGAGTCATGTGATGCTTTTTTTTTAATATTTGATTGATAAGGATGATAATTTGAAGAGCATTTTTTGGGTAGATCCTATATCGAGGCGTAACTATGCCGTATTTGGTGATGTTGTTTCGTTCAATTGCACATACAAAAAAATAGGTAATATGTTCTACTGTTATTTATTTGCTGGAATATTCGACTTGCAAAAGCATTATTATACTTATGATTTTTATTAATTTGTTTGTATACTGTAAGTTTAACATTCGAATAATTTATGTGATGCATTACAATGTTATGTGATTAGCAAATATTTGTTATAAAATTAGCAATATATATTATTACATTTTCAGTCATTTTTAGTTGTTATCATATATTATTAATTTGTTAATATAGTTTGGACTCATTGTTTATATCAGGTATGAGATGATTTTTGCGCCATTTACCGGCAAGGATAGCTATGAAAAATGTGTCACATTTGGAGCATGCTTGTTATCTGGTGAGAATCATGAATCATTTGAGTAGGTGTTTGAGCAGTTTAAACGGTGTATGTGGGGTCTCCACCAATGATTATCTCTGATCCGGATGCTGCAATGAAGATTGCTATTGAGCGTGTGTTTCCCAATTCGAGACATCATTTGTGCATGTGGCATATAATGCTAAAGGTTCAAAAAGAGTCACCATCACACTTGAAGCACGATGAAGCTTTTAAGAGAAGGCTTAATGACGTTGTGTGGACTGATATGATTGAGCCCAATGAATTTGATGAAAAATGGAAAGCTGTCATGGTGGACTTTGGATTAACAGGTCATAGTTGGTTCACTTCTTTGTTCGATATTAGGAAGTATTGGATACCAGCGTATTTTAGGGACCATTCAATGGGCGACTTGTAAAGAACTACTTCTATTTCTGAGAGTATGAATAGTTTTTTCAGTAACTATTTGAATCTTGGGTCCAATCTTGTTGAATTTCTAATGCATTTTGATAGTGCTATGGATGCCCAAAGGAATTCGTACGAGCTTCAAAATAGTTATGATTATTCGACATTTCCTCAGGTGAAGACGCCACAGACCTTTGAGAAACATGCAGCCATGGTTTACACGACAAACATGTTCCTTCAGGTTCAATAAGAAATTGAACAATCATGACATTTGTAGTGTTACCAGCATGGAAAAATCTGATGTGGGTATGATATATGGTGTTGATGATGGATGTGACCGCACATTCATGGTTTCGTACAACAAGGATGCAAATACTGCGGTGTACAGCTGTAAAAAATTTGTCAAAGTGGGTATATTATGCTGTCATATTTTCTACCTATTCACCTATTTTAAGTGGGTTGATATCCTTGAAAAATATATTATTGCGTGATGGACCAAATCTGCATTGCTGAATTCTATATCAGAGTTAGGAGATGATGTTTTGCAAAAGTGTGTTGCGTCAGATGAGCAGAAAAGAAGGATTAATAAGATGGTGTAAGATTTCTATGCCTGTGTCGGAGCTGTTGAAGGTGACGATGAGAAAACAAAATTTTTGATGGGTGGTATAAATGATTTGAAAGATGTGCTTATGACGGGTAGCAGTAAGTCTACTTATTCTACAGCGAATAAGAGAAGGATGTTTGATAATTTTTATGGTTCTGCAAAGCCTGCTGATCGATGTCAAGGTAAATCCACCACTACATATTTCAACTAAAGGAAGTGGAAGTGATGTCAAATCAAAAAAGACGAAGGTTGTTCGTGTTGCCAATAAGCCTGTAAGAAAGTGTGGCAAGTGCGGGAAAAAAATTAATCACGATTCGAGGAATTGACCGGATGCTATGAATTGCTCGGATGCATAAGTTTGTTTTTTATGTTTATTTTATGTTGAATTATTATATTGTTTGACATTCAATTTTTTTATTTAGATGACATTTTTTTTAGCAAAAGAAAATCTATTTGTTGAATGGAAAATAATAACACTATCGAAAGTCTAAGTGATCTGATTATGAAGCATTTGAAATCTGCATTATAGGGATTGTATTATCTAATATATAAACGAGATCAGCAAATATCTGAATGTTATTAGCAAAATATTGTATGCGTTGGTATGTTAGCACATATTTGCAAATATTTGAAGGAAAGTTTGGGAAAAATACAGTATGCACTTTAGCAAATTTGGTAAGATTGTTATATAGTTCTTGGATGAATTTTAGCAAATTTTTGTATACTTGCTAGCGAAATATTATAACCATTTTAGCTATTTAACTAAACATATATTTGCTAATACTTTACTAATAATTACTAAACATATATTTGATAACAATTAACTCATTTATTTACACTGATCATTTACAATTGTTAATTCATAAAAATTTCAGTGAGTTTTCATTATTAGTTAATGTATAATATATGATTACGTAATATTCATCTGCGAAATATATATATATATATATTGTTGAGTGATGTATGACATTGATGTTCAATGTTGCACTCGATGTCAGACAGACTTCCTGCGACATTGACTGTGACATAGTCGTAACTAATCTTATCCTTTCCTAGTTTTATTTATTATTTTAATAAATAAAATAACTTTATATATCTTAAAATATATGTGTATATCCACGAAATTAATATTTCAAATAAATGGATATATACATATTAGATATATTATTTAAAATAGAGTTTGACAAAGTCAAAACTCTATCTCCTATTTTTTAGGTCTAGCGGTTTCTCTATTTAATTCTTTTTCTTTTTCAGAAAATTATATTTGCTGGATATTTAGAAAAAGAGCATGAACATGGGGAAGCTACCAACCACACCTTGGAGGCGGTTTCTTCCATCTACGGTGAAGTCATGGAGTGAAGCGGTTATCGTCAACCCATGTTCAAGAAAGAGAAATCGTGGACCGTGTTGGAATCAAGTGAAAAAGCATATAAGGGATGTGTTCGACACTTGAAGACTTATTCAAGCCCAATCTATTTTCCGCTGTGTGAAGATTGAAGAAAGCTTGAGTCACAAACTTAGTTTAGGTTTCATTCTTCGTTCCTTCTTCTATCTTAATGTTTATTGTTGTTCAATCCTTTTCACGGAATAGATTGTACAAGTTAGGATAGATAGCAAGGTTGTGAAACCTTTACTAGTTTATATACAAGTTGACGGGATGTCAATTTGTATGTTTTAGTTTGTATACAAGTCGACGGGATGTCAACTTGTACGGTTTTGTTTATGTATGAATTGACGGGATGTCAATTTGTATGTTGTAATTTGTATATGAATTGACGGGATGTCAATTTATAATTTTGTACTCATAGTAGTATAATTTTGCCCTGTGGCAATCATACACATGTTGTGTATGATTTAAAATTATATCGTGTATTCTTGTGCATTTTATTTTCAGCATATTTGTGTTAAGATAAGTTCTGTTAACTGTCTTTAACATTGAGTTTGACATTACGAATCTGTGTCTAATTTCAGTGTTTGTGGCAACAAATTACAACAAGTGGCATCAAGAGCCGATACTTAACATACTAAGTATTCGATCCTTGGTTTGTTGACTCACTGAAAAATGGATATTCAGATCAATCAGTGCCGACCTCCGGCATTGGATAGTAATGGCAAGAATTATGCTATGTGGAAATCGCGCATAAAGATGTATATCAAGTCCATCGATGAGAGGGCTTGGTTGGCAGTAATTGAAGAATGGTCTCCACCAAGGATGGAAGGACCAAATGGAGTGTACATTCTTACTCCGGAGACTCAATGGACTAATGATGATCGAATCATTTCCAACTTCAATTCGAGGGCACTCAATACTATTTTTGTTTCGGTTGATGTTCCGTGCTTCAAAATGGTGTGTAATTGCACCACAGCATATCAAGCATGGAGCATACTGCAGGAACATTGTGAAGGATCGATCAGTGTACGACAAACAAAGCTTAGGCTACTCACTTCCAAATTCGAAACTCTGCGAATGTTAGAAGATGAGACTATCTCAATGTACACTGAACAATTGTGTGAAGTGTCAAACAAATCCACAGCTCTCGGATGTCCGATCTCGAATGAAAACATGGTTAGCAAACTTCTTCGCACACTTCCGAAGAGATTCAACATGAAAATCTCAGCAATTGAAGAAGCTCACAATGTATCAAACATGAGTTTGAGTGAAGCAGTGAGCATTCTACTCACGTTTGAGATGAATCTTGAAAACCAGAAATCAAACACCTCCTCCAAAGGAATTGCACTTCAATCAGTAATATCAAGTTCAAATGTTGAACTTGATGTCGAGAACATTCAGGAGATTACTGAAGATGAACCCCTGAGTGTTGCACTGCTTACCAAGAAGTTCAATACCCTTGTTCGGTCAATGAAGAAAGGTTCGCCAACCTTCAAACCACGGAGATTGTTTGATTCTACCTCGTCGACATCATCTGGATCGACAAAATCTTCAAAGTCTCCAGAGGTTGCAGTAAGGGACATTGACTCAGTTCAATGTAGGGGATGTTCTGGTTTTGGACACTATACCAATGAATGTCCTACTGTCCAAATGAAGCAAAGAAGAAATTATAGTGCTGCCATGTTAAGCGACGAATCCGGTGATGAAGAAGCTGAAAAACAAACTGTATTGTTTGTAAAAGTCAATGATGACTTAGATGAAATGATTGGCGCTTTAACTGACATGGAGAGTGTTGATTATGACTATGATGCTAGTCTTGATCATGTGACTCCAGATGGTCCAAACAATGTTATGGAGAATGTTACACAAGAAGTCTCTGACATTCCTCCAAATACCACTAACTGGTATGAAATGACATTGTTGGATGAATTTTGCAACACTGCTGAAGTGTCTCAGGTGGAAGAAGACAAGTCCGAAGTCAGCCACCAAGTAGCTCTACAACAATTGCACAAGGTTGTAGATGAAGTTTGTGTCCAATGGACCGAACAATCAAAAGAATTTGGGATTTTTGTTGAAGAAAACCAAACTCTAAAGCAACGAGTATTGGACCTTGAGATTCGACTCACTAGAAGTGATCTTGAGCTGAACAAGTTGAGAAAGGAAGTAGAAACTGCTTCGAAAACCTTTCAACAACTCAATCAAGGAACATCTACTCTGAACGAGGTTCTAACACTAGGACATAACACAAAAGTAGGTTTGGGATATACATCGAGTTCAACAATGTCTATCTCAAATCCTATCAAGTTTGTCAAAGGAGAAAGCTCCAAGGATGTTCTAGTCAATGTTGACGGAAATGTCAAACTGAATGTCAATGACAAGTCCAAGGAGAAGAAATCTGTTTGTCATTATTGCCAAGAGCCTGGACACATCAAACCTTATTGCTTTAAATATCATGATGATATAGCAACATGTAAGATTGTCGTGGAACATTCTTCTAAAACTACCAAAAAGAAGAAACGTTCAAAGAAGGCAAAGATCTCGTGTAATGTTGTCTACACATCGTTGAAAGCCAACATTACTGGTACGTGGTACTTTGATAGTGGGTGCTCTCGGCACATGACAGGAAATTCTAAGTTCCTCGATGACTATACCACGACAAGCAAAGGAAAAGTTAGTTATGGTGGAGGAGCACAAGGTAACATAGTAGGAAAAGGAACCTTGAATGTCAAGAACTTTCCCAAGTTACGCAATGTGCTTCATGTCAAAGGTTTAACAGCAAATCTGATTAGCATAAATCAGCTATGTGATGACGGTATGCATGTCAAATTCAATAAGAACACATGTGAGGTTTTTGATAGTGAGAATAAATGCATTATGTTTGGAATTCGGGCATTGGATAATTGCTATCATGCTGACAAGAATGAAAAATGCAATGTTTCAGTCAATGTTGACACTCAACTCGTACATCAAAAACTGGGTCATCTCAGCTTTCGAAGTTTGAAGAAACTAATTGAAGCTGATGTTGTTCGGGGTATTCCACCTGTGAAGATCAATCTTGATGTTGTTTGCAGTGCATGTCAAAAAGGCAAACAAGTAAGAGCTTCACACAAAAGTTCCTCGGCTTGTCAAACCACGAAGTGCTTCGATCTGATTCACATGGATATCATGGGTCTCGTTGACACCAAAAGCATGAGTGGAAAAAGATTCATTCTGGTGATAGTTGATGATTTTTCGAGATTCACATGGGTTGAATTTCTTTAAGAAAAATCTGAAGCTTTCAGGATGTTCAAGAAGTTTTACAGGTTGGTGTCAAGACAACATGAATCCAACATCAAATGCATTCGAACAGATCATGGGCTCGAATTTGAAAACTCAATGTTTGAAGAGTTTTGTGAAAAACGAGGCATCATTCATGAGTTCTCTGCTCCGAAGACTTCTTAACAAAATGGGGTGGTTGAGAGAAAATATCGAACTCTTCAGGAGATGTCAAGAGCAATGTTACAAGCTCAACGTTTGTCCAAAAAGCTGTGGGCTGAAGCAGTTAACACTGCTTGTCACATCGGGACTAGAGTGATTCTTCGCCCAGGCAGAACTGTGACACTGTATGAACTCCTGAAGGGAAAGAAGCCCAATTTGAAGTACTTTTATGTGTTTGGATGTGTATGTTACATCCTGAATGACAGAGATCATCTGGGAAAATTTTATTCCAAAAGCGACAAAGGGATTTTCTTGGGTTACACATCTGACAGTCGTGCTTACCGTGTGCTTAATCTTCGGACAAAAACAGCCCAAGAATCAATTAACATTGTTTTTGATGACCACATAGGTATTGCTTCAAAATCTGAAGAAGATGATGTAATTGATCTCATTGACATAGGTGAAATGTCAAGTGATCAGGCTGAAAGTGATTGTGAGAACAAGACATCCACTGAGAATGTCAACGTCAATGTTCCACAGAGTGACGATGCTTCAGTCAAAACATCAACACCAACATTCACTTCAGACAGTGAAGATGATCAGGTGGTGACTGCCGAAGATGAACCAAGAAGGGATCCTCCAAGTCGAATTCAGAAGAATCATACAGATTCACAAATCATTGGTGAGCAATCCGAAGGAGTTCAAACTAGAAGCAAGAACTCAGAGGAATACAAAGAAATGCTGAAACTGGTATGCATGTCTTCTTTATATGTTTGTATGTCAAACACTTGCTTTCTATCTAATATTGAACCGAAAAACATTAAGGATGCACTTAATGATGATTTTTGGATCAATGCTATGCATGAGGAACTAAACCAGTTCGTAAGGAACAATGTATGGGAATTAGTTCCACGCCCCAAAGATAAAAATGTGATTAGGACAAAATTGATTTTCAAAAATAAAACAGATGAGTCTGGCAATGTTGTCAGAAATAAAGCTCGTCTAGTCGCTCAAGGCTACGCCCAAGTTGAAGGGGTAGACTTTGATGAAACATTTGCTTCTGTTGCAAGGATTGAATCCATTCATCTTTTATGTGCAATTGCATGTTATGTGGGTTTTACTTTACATCAAATGGATGTTAAAAGTGCTTTCTTAAATGGTTTTCTCAATGAAGAAGCATATGTCGAACAACCTAAGGGGTTTGAATGTCATGAGAAATCATTGCACGTGTTTAAGCTCAAAAAGGCTTTGTATGGTCTCAAACAAGCCCCTAGAGCATGGTATGCGAGACTGACCAATTTCTTGCTCCAATTTGGTTTTGTAAGAGGTCAAGTCGATAAAACACTGTTTATTAAGAAGAATCAAAAACATATTACTGTTGCTCAAATCTATATTGATGACATTGTTTTTGGTTCGACGTGTACTAATCTGCTCAAAGATTTTATAGACTCAATGTGCAACACATTTGAAATGAGCATGGTTGGAGAGCTCAACTATTTCCTTGGTCTACAAATCAAGCAAGATAAAGATGGAATCTTCATCTCTCAAAGCAAATATGCTAGAGGATTGGTCAAGCGTTTAGGATTAGAAAATGCTAAACCTATGAAGACACCCATGGGATCTTCTGAAAAGTTGAGCAAAGATGATGTTGGTAGCGATGTTGATTCTACCATGTATAGAGGAATGATAGGCAGCTTATTGTATTTAACAGCTAGTCTTCCTGACATTATGTTTAGTGTTGGTGTTTGTGCGAGATATCAATCTCAGCCTAAACAATCTCACCTTAAAGTTGTTAAACGTATCATTCGCTATGTTTCAGGCACAATTGGGTTTGGTGTTAAATATTGCAAGAGTTCTAACATTCATCTTGTAGGTTATAGTGATTCCGATTGGGCAGGTGATGTCGATGACAGAAAAAGCACTAGCGGAGGTTGTTTTTATTTTGGCAACAATCTGATTTCTTGGTCAAGTAAGAAACAAAATTGTATCTTACTATCCACGGTCGAATCAGAGTATGTTGCTGCCGCTAGTTGTTGCTCTCAACTGTTGTGGTTAAATCAAATGGTGTTAGATTATGGTCTGGATAGTCCTTCTTTGACATTGTTATGTGACAATGTTAGTGCAATTGAAATTTCGAAGAACCCAGTCCAACATTCTCGCACCAAACACATTGACATCAGACATCACTTTATCCGTGATCTTGTGGAACGAGATATCATTAAATTGGAATACATTCCTATAGAGAATCAAATTGCTGATATTTTTACTCAACCTTTGGATTTTGAGAGATTTTCTTCTCTAAGGAAATCTCTTGGAATGTGTGTTTGTTAGTCAATGTTGACATTCTGATGTTAAAATCAATGTTATGATTTTTGACATCAGATTCTGTAATTCTGAAACTAATAAAAACTATGGTACGATGATATGATTTTTTTATGAATCAATTCATGAGAATTTATTCAATCATGACTCGTCTCTATTAGTTTTATTTATTTTCAGAATTTGTATTTTTTTATTATTTTTATATTATTTATTATTTAATGCTTAAATAGTAAGTAATTGAATTATTATTGATAAGCAGATATACTTATCTGCATATCTTTTGATATGATAAGAGAGAGAGAATGAGAGATATCACTTTCTTTATTTTAATATAATTAAGTGGTTTGTCTTTATCTCTTTTTCAATTCAAAACTCTCTCTCTCTCCATATCTGATTCACTTTTCTCTCTCTAAGCGATTCATCTTCTCCACTTCTCAAATTTTTTCTCTCTCCTTTTTCATCCATGGCGGACCAAAAGCCTAATCACTTGCAAGCCATGATGATGATGTTTCAGCAGATGATGGAGCTCGCAAAAGGATCCCCATCATTAGCCTCAACACCAGCTGCAGCAGTACAACCTCCACTCTCTGCAACATCGACCCAGACTCCTGACATTGCTCCACCTACAGCTCAAGCTGAAGTAGCTACAGCAAATGTCACTGAGCCTTCATCACCAAAGGCGACACCAACTGACGTCGAGGCCCATCTGGATCTCATTATTCCTCCTAGAACTGAGATCCTAAACCCTATGCCGATTAGGATGAATGTGTTAGGAGATTCCACAAATCCAATCGACCCTGAAGCCACTTCTCACCTGCCGTCTTTGTCAAAAATAACGAAGACTTCTCCACCGATGAGAAAATTAAAGCGACTTCACAGTGATGAATCTGACAAACCTGAGGTCGTCTCCTCTAAGAAGGTGAATAAGGAAGGGTCTAAGGCTGCCTCCAAGTCGCTGAGAGATTAATCCGACTCCACTAGTGAACAAGTTCCTACTTCTCCTCCTGCTGATATCACACAGAGTGTCAATCCTACTGCTGAGCCCATGGACGAGGATTCCGGCACAGATGAGGACTCTCCTCTTGACGTCACGCAAGCCTTTAGTAAGATTTTCTATTCTGAAGAGGCTAAGAAATCCCATGCTCTTTATATTAAGAGAACTCTTAAGGTTGAGAAAATGATGGATGTTCTTAGCTTTAAAAAATATGGGATGGATGCGTTTCTTAAGAAGAGAAGTTTATGGAAATCTGTTACGTCGCTAGTGTCATATGATCCTGAGGTTATTCATGAATTTTATGCTAACATCATTTCTGATATGGGAGATCCTACTAAACTGTGTTTTGGAACTGTGTATGTTAGGGAAAAAATCTATCAGTTTTCTCCTAATGTTATTAACATGTTTCTTGAGTTGGGAAATGAGGATATAATCATGTCTTTAGATTTGATTGATGATGTGGTGAATGTTATTAATGGAGATTTGGTTCCAAAATGGCTCAACAAAGTGCCTGCTTCCAAGTTAACATTCTTTTACTCAGTGTTATACAAGCTTGCAGTGTGCAATTGGCTGCCCACATCGAATGCCCCTGTCATCACAGTTGATCAGGCCATTCTCCTGTACAAGATAGGAACTCAGCTTCCTTTCAACCTTGGTGCATACATCTTTGATGCTACTTTGAAGGCGGCCTCTAAGCCAAGTTCCTCGAACTTGCTTCTTTTCCCATGTTTGATCTATGGGATCCTTAAGAGCCAAGGGTTAAAGGAACGCAAGAAGAGTGTACTGTCTAAGCAATCCACCTTCTCCATAATGAAGCACAAGGGGAATGATGACAGGATCATTGATCTTCCTTATCCTCATGATGCTGCAAATCCAGTGCCTCCTTCTGCCGAAGGTACCCCTGCTCCTTCTCATTCTGATGTCTATCCTGATGTTGCTTCCATGCCTTCTATTCCAATTGTCATGATGCTTCTGGAGTCTCTTCAACATCAAATTGCCCTACTTGATCATGTGATTGGTCAACTCACCAAGGCTCGAGATTCTTTTCTCACTCTTCTTTCTACACAAAAAGGGGGAGTGGATGATGATGCTGATGGTGATGATGCGGATGCTGAAGACACAGATGCTGGACCGAGTGTTACTGGTAAAGCAAAGGGGAGAAAAGGTGCAGCCAAAGGAAAAAGGAAGATGATGTGAAGCTTAATGTTTAAGCTTCTGAAAGTTAAAACTTTTTTTGTTAAAAACAATGTTTTATGTTTTCTATTTTTATATGTGCTGGACACATGGTTTTTGATATGCATTTTATGCATATCTTGTTTTTTGTTGAATGCAATTTGTGATTGTGTTCTTGTTTTTATATGCTTATACAGTTTGTGATATTTGTTATATATCATTATGTTTAGGCATATTGAGTTTTTTTTTGAGATATCGAATGATTAATATGTCTTGATTATTTTGTGTTGAACATTGAGTTCAACATTGATATTTTGTGTTGAACGTTGACTTCAACATTGATGTGTTGTGTTGAATGTATTGTTCAGCATTGATTTTATAATAGGATATGTTCCTATTATATGATGATCTAATTAAGGGGGAGTAACCCTTAAGGGGGAGATTTTTAAGATCTCCATTTTCCGCTGCGACTCTAATTGTACAAAATATATTGAGTTGTATGTTTTGTGCAGAAAGGCTAAGATTAAGGGGGAGATTGTTGAGTGTTGTATGACATTGATGTTCAATGTTGCACTCGATGTCAGACAGACTTCCTGCGACATTGTCTGTGACATATTCGTAACTAATCTTATCCTTTCCTAGTTTTATTTATTATTTTAATAAATAAAATAACTTTATATATCTTAAAATATATGTGTATATCCACGAAATTAATATTTCAAATAAATGGATATATACATATTAGATATATTATTTAAAATAGAGTTTGAAAAAGTCAAAACTCTATCTCCTATTTTTTAGGTCTAGCGGTTTCTCTATTTAATTCTTTTTCTTTTTCAGAAAATTATATTTGCTGGATATTTAGAAAAAGAGCATGAACGTAGGGAAGCTATCAACCACGCCTTGGAGGCAGTTTCTTCCATCTACGGTGAAGTCATGGAGTGAAGCGGTTATCGTCAACCCATGTTTAAGAAAGAGAAATCGTGGACCGTGTTGGAATCAAGTGAAGAAGCATATAAGGGATGTGTTCGACACTTGAAGACTTATTCAAGCCCAATCTATTTTCCGCTGCGTGGAGATTGAAGAAAGCTTGAGTTACAAACTTAGTTTAGGTTTCGTTCTTCGTTCCTTCTTCTATCTTAATGTTTATTGTTGTTCAATCCTTTCACGGAATAGATTGTACAAGTTAGGATAGATAGCAAGGTTGTGAAATCTTTACTAGTTTGTATACAAGTTGACGGGATGTCAATTTGTATGTTTTAGTTTGTATACAAGTCGACGGGATGTCAACTTGTATGATTTTGTTTATGTATGAATTGACAGGATGTCAATTTGTATGTTGTAATTTGTATATGAATTGACGGGATGTCGATTTATAATTTTGTACTCATAGTAGTATAATTTCGCCATGTGGCAATCATACACATGTTGTGTATGATTTAAAATTATATCGTGTATTCTTGTGCATTTTATTTTCAGCATATTTGTGTTAAGATAAGTTGTGTTAACTATCTTTAACATTGAGTTTGACATTACGAATCTGTGTCTAATTTCAGTGTTTGTGGCAACAAATTCCAACATATATATATATATATATATATATATATATATATGAGAGAGAGGTCATCAAATATTTGAATGTTAGTAGTTAAATATTGCACAAGTAGGTATGTTAGCATATATTTGTCTAACTGTTAGCAAACATATGTTTTAGTATTAGCATATAATTTTTGTATGATTTTTTTATAGTTCCTGTATCAACTGTAGCACATTTTTGTATACTTAATAGCAAAATATTACATATATTTCAGCTATTAGGTATGTTATTATGAGATTGTTATAAACGTGTTAGCAAATAGTTGTAGAACTGGTTAACAAAATATTTGTTTACTAGTTAGCAAATGATTATCACACAAGTCAACAATATTATATTGTAAACATAGCAAAAAAAGTCTTATTTATCATATTAAACTATAAGAATGAAAGTAAAATTGTTAAATATGAAAGTTGTTCAAGAATCACTTTAAATGTTAAATAATCACAATAATTGTTGGCTGAAAATAAAAATGTATGCATCATTTAGTGTTGGAGCTTTTCATAATAATTGCGTCAATATTTAGTGGTCCGTCTTCACACGACATTCTATAATGGAGGTTCGATTGTGCAATTATATGATCCTTGTGTATGTTAAGGTACCGCATCTGTTTATCACTGTTGTACGTGAGGCCTGAGTTTCATTGTCTCAAACTTCCTCCTTTGTATGTTTCCATATGCCTCTCATTACATAGATACCACAATCAATTTTATTTGTCTCATTCATCCACGCCATTTTCAACCTGTCCATTGTCTTTAATTTCTTATCCATTATTGTTGCAATTTTTGCGTGCCCTGTAGTCCTCAGGAAGTCTTTAAAAAAGCTCACCTGTATTTTACATATTTGAACATAATTATTCAATCATGATGCAGTTTTAAAAATATAAAATTTCAATTCAAATATTAAACATATATTTAGTAACAATCAAACAATTATTTTCTAATCTACACACACATATTTTATATTATGCTAATTAGTATATAAAAATAATATAAATTTCAACATACCATCATATTTGGAGCATTTCCATATTTTATCAATGGATCACCGTTATCTCCATCAAATGCTGAAGAGTTATCAATAATTTCCCCTTTCCATTTTTTTTGGATCAAAACACATCAAATAGAAATGGAAGTTGTGGCAAATAGTGAAGAAGAACTGCAAATTAAAATAATAAAAAGCAAATTTAAAAATATTATATATTAAAGTAACAAAATTGTCAGTTATATATAATAATTTCATATTACCAGGTCTATTTTGTCCAATTGCAAGCCCGAAACATTATCAATCTCACTGATCAATCTATTGGAAAATGTCGTAGATCTTTTCTCATAATCCCAAGTTGGCGGTGCATCTACAACAATACCTAGCTGTGGATAGGATAAACAAAAAAATGGTTAGATTTTTAAAGCGGTATGATCTTTTTAATATTTGAATTGATATTTTATAATTATAAATACGATTTCTATGGTACAACTTACACATATATAAGTTGTTGCAAAAAATCTCATTGGTGAGTTTGGCGCCCTTAGTTTTTCGTTATGATTCATAATTACACTCCAGACATCCAAAACCGCTGAATTTAAGTATTGGTTTGGACAAATTGTCATCAGTTCTCGCCGCCTAAATTCCATGATCGAGTCGGAATACACAACCTCATCACTAGAAAAACCAACAATTATTATTAGCAATTCAAACTTAAACTATATCTAATATCAAAATACAAATTCAAAATAATTACATACAGTTCAGATTCATCATTTTCCACTATCCAATAAAATAATTTTTTTTGCTTCATGTCCAACTTGTCACTAGCAACAATTGATCTAACAATAAAAGGCAAAACCAAAACATTAGTTTTTCATATCAAATTGTTGCCCCTTGTTGTCATTTTGTCATCATCCTGCAAATTTTTAAAAATATATACTATTGTCGATAGTATGACAACAATCCCAGGTGGTTAAACTAACTTGGTTTAGCGCGGTCTATACGTCGCAAGTTAATTAGTTGAATACATATTCAATGTTGATAACTACAAATTAATACAAATGCATTATAATTATAACACAATAGCAAATAATATGTATAATTACAGCTTACGAAAAGGCAAGCACGAATGTTAGTGAGTTTATACATATTGCCTCAAGCTAATAGTTTAAATTAATACACAAAAGTCATCATATTCCATCAAAACATATTCCATAATTAAACACAGTGACCATTACTAAAGTCGCCCCACCTCACTTCCTCTTTTCCCTTTTCTTTGAACACCCTTCCCCCTGCCCCTTGCCTGTTAACATTAATGACAAAAAATTTAACTGAATAGTATGGAAAATGAAGATGAATTGAACATTACATGTTGTGGTTTATTATATGAAGTGCAAATTATGAAAATGAGGTTAATACATTGTATTTTTTCTTGCCCAGAGCAGGCACTCCCTTCCCCTACAATTCAAATATTTATGTTAATAAAAAATTGCTATTAAACGTTACAGACATTGCTTAAATATTGGGTAAAATTAACCTACAATTACATAAATATTTGCTAAACATACACATATATGTTCCTGCAAATTAGCCAACACGCATACAAAAATTTGCTAAATACCGTTGCTAAGTTTGCTAATACTTGCGAAAAATTTAGCTAAAATCTTAACTGAAGTTTGCTAATAAGCATGTAAAAATTTGCTAAATAATTAACCGAAATTTGCTAATACAAACATAACGTCATGAATTAACATAGATAGGTTGCAACAATTCCCAACTAGTGTTAAAATATTCACATATATTAACAAGCACTGTTGTTAAAATATGCTCATATTTAAACATAAAATTATCTAAGTCCAAATATGATAAAACAAAAATTAATGTTAATTTACCCCAGTAGCTGATGATGCATTCATTTAATAAAAATTTTAATATTATATTTTTATAAACTATAACATGTTTTATTCAAACGTCAAATATCATACCTCTTCGGTGATATCAGCAACATTTCCAGCATTTTCAACATCTTGTGCAAAATTCTCATTGCATCCTTCAGTTGATTTTTAACCAAAAATTAAATAATGATTGGAATAGTTTATGAACAATGTAATAAATATAGATATTATAAAAAACAAATTTGAATTGTACCTGATTATGGCATCCTACATCAGAGGTGTCTTTCATAATTGAACTATGCACATTTTTAAATGTCTCAAGTTAGTGAGGAATATAATAATATTGATAATTTCATTTATTGGAAGTTTACCTTAGGACAATGTGGGTTGTCATTAACATCAGTGTTCATACCAGCCTCTTTTTCAGCCAACTTCACAGCATCACGTGCCAAGTTCATTATACCATCCCATTCTTGGGTTAGACCGAGACTGAAACTGGGCATGCTACACAGCTCCTTCTGGAGTTGATATCTCTGTATGGCGCTTCCTCAATCTCCAATTTTGCTGCTATATGCTCTGGATTATCCCAAAAATCCATGTCATCCTGTGTTGGTGTTGGTTACGATGAGGATTCGCCATGAATGACTGGGTCTTTTCGGCTCACCATCATGCTAGCCTCCACAGTCTTGCGGATGCCATATTATCAAGCATTCCAGGCGGGAGCTTCTAAACAGTTGCCATTATAGTTGATAAAGCATCACTTATCACTTTACCTTACTTCAGAAGGCCTATGGAAACTGCGTGCATTTCTGATAGGTCATCAATCACATCTGCATTCATCGGGTTCACTTGCTCATTGTCATTTGCATTTCTAGCTCCACTTGCATCAGGTTCAACTACTGCGGCACACCCTCATTCACATTGATATTTCCTTCATTATCCTGATCCGCATTCATCCAGGCACCACACCCACAACATCCTCCTCTTTGCAAGGCCCGTCACAATACCCAAGTCCAAAGCCTCCTTCGACAATCTTCATGTTTTGTCTCTTTAAAAGCATCATATCATTCCATTCCATTCCAAAATGGTTGGAATACTCCGTGGAACCCTCCTATATCCCAAGACAACTCGATCCATATATACTAACTATTTTTGCACAAATAATAACAAATTAATAATTCTTTAAATTTTATTTATTAAAATTGCAATTATCAGCATACACACATATCATGGATATATTATTAAGCATGGAAAAAATGCTAAACTGTATATAATACATTGCTATTAAGCATATAAAGATGTTCCAATAATCAAACATATATTTGCTCAACATCATACTAATATTAGCTAAGAAATATACAAACATTTGATAAACATCCATATACATGTGTTTGTTGTGCATATATTAAATATTGTTTGCACACTTTTAATAAACATAATAAAGTTTGATATAGATACACTTACTGTGATGAAAAGTGTAAGGCCGGTAAAATACTTGTCTTTATCCTTCTTCCAGGATGCCGTGTGCTCTATCAAGCATTTAAGAACGTGCGCACACCAATTTAAATCCGATGCTCTATCCACATCCTCAAACAAATCCAGAATATGTGAAGGAACATAGCTGTTCCCGTAGCTCTCAATTAGACAAAAGCTGAGTAGTACCAGGAAGTGTTTTTTAAACCAAATACCACCCTCATGATCTTCCAACATTTTACTGCAAATGTCAATTGCACGAATGTAATTATGTGGTCTATCAAACTGTGACCTCCATTCTTTTATTACATCGGAAGTCTCGATCAGACTTGGCTTCTCGATTTTACACTGTCCCCATGGAAAGCCAAACATCAATCTGACATCATCCTCAGACACATGTAATCTCCTATCAATACCTAGAATAATCTCGCTCCATTTTGGATCGAAATAAGATAGAACCCAATAAGATAACTTGGGCGGCACATCCCTAATCCCCAAGTTCAGTATTGATCCAAACCCCAAGTCTCTCACAGATTGCTTTTGTGCATTGGTAAGATCGCTTATTGAATTATACCACGCGAGCGGGCTTGTTCGATGCTTAAGGTTTGGATAATCTTTCTTCGCACATTTTGCCCCACGTGCTCCATGTGTGTTGTCATTTGTAGTAACATTCATATCATGTTGTGCCTTTGTTCATCTCTCACGTGTGTTGTCATCTTCAGCAACATTCACATCATGTCGTGCCTTTGTTCGAAGCTCGCGCCCTAAATCTGAAAATAATGTCAAAACAAGTGAGAACTATTATGGCAAAGAAGAGAGAACTCTTAAACACCAAAGGGGGGCTACTGAGCAGTCGAACATGCTTGAACACTAATATACATGCTTGATTACAGTTTAAATAATAGCTACTTTTCAAACATATATTTTTTAACAATCACATACATATTTGCTAAATACCTACAGATTCATTTTGCATTAATATTAACTAACACGCATCAAACATTTGCTAATATACATAAATAAATATCAGCTAATATACTATTCATTACATTAATATCTGCTAATTATTAAACATACATTTGCTAAATATTATATGAAGATTTGCTACAGAATCACACATATATTATTGCTGTAAAAATTTGCCAACACGCATACAATAATTTGCTAAATACACACAAATATTTGCTAATTTGGATATTCACTTAAAGATTACAAATTTTAATTCATAAGGGCCAAATTTTATGAATAAAATTATATGCGTTCTAAATATTTAAATTTTTCCACACATCAATACCCAAAATATTTGCTAATTATACAACAAAAATTCGCTAACAATTACATACATATTTGATAAACAATCACACATCTATGTTGCTTGAAAAACTGTCAACCCTCACACAATATTAGATGGCTTCTAACAGTTTAATTCTTTAAAAAACTCAATACCCACAATATTTGCTAATTATTAAACATATATTTGCAAAAAATTACATACATATTTGCTTCGCATATCACATTAATATGTTACTGGAGAATTCGCTAACATTCATACATAAATTTGTTAAATACACACAAATTATTTCTAAATTGAGCGATTTTTTAAACAATTACAAATCTAAAATCATAGACGACAAAATTTAAACATAGAATTAGCCGCGTTATTACAGTTTAATTTTTTGGTTCAAAAAACAAAATTCCCAAAATCCATGGAACCCTATGTTCATTACTCAACAAGCAAAACTCAATACCCATAATATTTGCTAATTATTAAACATTATATTTGCCAAAAAATTACATACATATTTGTTTCGCATATCACATTAATATGTTGTTGCAAAATTTGCTAACATTCATACAGAAATTTGATAAATACACACAAATTATTTCTAAATTGAGTGTTTTTGTAAACAATTACAAATCTAAAATCATAGACGGCAAAATTTAAACATAGAATTAGCCGTGTTATTACAGTTTAATTTTTTGGTTGCAAAAAACACAATTCCCAAAATCCATGGAACCCTAGGTTCGTTACTCAACAAGCAAAACTCAATACCCACAATATTTGCTAATTATTAAACATATATTTGCAAAAAAATTACATACATATTTGCTTCGCATATCACATTAATATGTTGCTGGAAAATTTGCTAACATTCATACAGAAATTTGATAAATACACACAAATTATTACTACATTGAGTGATTTTTTAAAAAATCACAAATCTAAATTCATAGGCAGCAGATTTCGAACCTAGATCTAGCCGCGTTCTTACAGTTTAATTTTTTTCCCAAAAACTCAATTCCCAAAATACATGGAACCCTAGGTTCATTTTTCATCAAGACATCAACTTGAAATCAAATGGAAGCTTGATACATCTCAAAATCATAAAGCCATATAGCCAAATATCAACTCACATACCTTTCGCACGGTTTCTTTTACTCCCGCCGGCCATTGGAACGTATGTTGAAATCGATTCGAGACACTCCCGTGAAGACAGAGAGACGATGCGGCCAGACTGATACTCTCTTGAAGACAGAGACACGACGCCGCCGGTGAGATGGGTTGCGGCGGGTTGTGTGGGCGGTTCGTCTGCCTTGTGTTTCTCTCCAAAATATTTGCTCAAATCTTTTGTTTTTTTTGCTTTGTGAAGAGAAATAAATGGACTGAATTGATTGTGGCGTGTTTTTTAGTTGATGTGCAAGAGTTTCCATATTGATAAATTGCTACTCCTAGATATTAGGGACGTATGATTATGGGGCTATATTTTTTACTGTTTTAACCCTATCAATCTAAATTAAAAATAATCTACAAAAATATTACATTTAGGCTCCTAGATATCCATCTAATCTTGACCATTAAAAATTGTTGGATCAGTGGGCGCACATGTGCAAGAAGTTCAAAGTTTAAAACTTGGGAGCAGCAGTCTTGGCATGTGGGTTGGGGGGGTTGGTGCGGCCATTTTAAAAAAATAAAAATAAAATAATTCTAGCGGTTAATAGAATGATTCCGGGTATATATAAATATCGAGATTCTGGCGAAATTCACACACTGGAATGTGATTTGAGTAGGAAAAAATCAAGAGCAATACAATCCGCATGAATAAATTTATATATATATATATATATAAATATATCGAGATTCCAGCGGAATTCTCACACTGGAATGCGATTCCAGTAGGAAAAATCTGGGCGGAATACAACTTTTGTTAGAATTTTTCAATTTCGCCACACCATTTTCTAGCGTCCAAGACAAATTAAGCCAATTTAATATTCTTTTGAATCTCCATTGTAGCCCGATATAATCTTAATGGAAAAGGAATGGAACAAAAGTTGGAGTTCCTAACCCAAATTGGGTTTGCATTGGAAACCCTAATTTCAATCCCTCTCAATTACTTAATTAAGGGGAGGGGATCAAAATTTTGAAAGTTACAGCAGCTCCTCCTTTTATGCTCTCTTGATTCCTAGGCTTCCTATTACGTTTGGTAGATTGTAGTTCAGCCTACATCCAAATAAGGTTCGAAAATACAACAAAAAATGTAGGAGTCAAATCTCTGTAGCTATGATTTCGAACACCATCAAAGGAAAACATGGGTTTGTGAGTTCATCAACAACAATAAGATTAAATCTTTAATCTTGGAAAAAACCCTACAATGTATGTAAGTATTTTCGATAGTATCTATATTCCGCATTAATAGATTCAAAAATATCGGCATGTTTAATCAACATAAAATAATTAATCTCACACATAAAAGTATATATGATTTACATGATCATAGAATTAGAAGCAACCTAATAGATAATGTGTGGGTTAATCGGAAAAACCCCAACATTAAATTCCTTATTTTTTGCATTATTCAACATTAGTCCAACGTGTATCAAGTTCGATCGAGTTCGAGACATATTTAGATTAAAACTATTTTGAAATTCCCGCATGCCTAATAGCTTTTCTGGCCTATTTCTGCCCAACAACAAATTAATTTATTATGATTTTTCGATGTTTATGTCTTATTTTTTTAAAAAAAAAAATCATTTTAGTCAAAATTACTTCAAAATGATTTAGAGTCCCGCCCTATCATTTTAGTCGATGTTTATGTCCACATAGCATGTGGTTCTATTTAACTGCCAAGTCTGTTTGTTGAATTTAGGCTGGATATTTGTGTAACATAATTATTTTATTAAATATTCATTGTGCAAAAAAAATCAATTTTTTCCGTGTGTAGTCTAAAAATTTTGAAAACCTCATAATTATATGCGCAAATATTGTGAGTTGTGCTAATTTAATTTGGTAATTTTCTGATAGTCGAAAATGCTTGGTGTAAATTTGGAAAAAGTAGAGGTAGGGAGTATGTTGAAGTTGGCCCAATTGGCCTTTTCACTCTGGCCCATGTGTCTTTCTATTTTCCTACCCACTCCGGCCCAACCCTTAACCCTTAACCCTAACCCGACGTTCCACCTCCCTCATTATTCAGCATTATTGCTGATTTTCATTCCCTATGTTCTGGAACTCTCTATAACTTGCAAGAGATCCCTCTTCTCTCTCAAGCGATTCTCTGATCCCTAACCCTAATCTGAAAAGCTCTCTCTCTCTCTGTGTTTGCTGCCACCGTTCTCAGTTTCTCTAGCCGAAATATGTCCGTGATTCTTGTTGGCCTATGAGTGTAGACGGCTGGGCTATCCTCTGAGATTGAAAGCTTGAGTGTGCTTCAAGTGGGATCATTTCACCATCCCCTTTCTTCGGTCTGGGTCTTTTCCGGTCGCCGGAGTTGCCGTCGCCTTCTCCAGTGGGAAAATCTGAGCCGCCGTGCCCTGAGCACACTTTTCTCACCTCTGATCATCTCTGTCTTTTCTTGTGACTTCGATCCTCTGCTACTTTCACTATGTTTTTACTGAGCTTGCTTGTTACTTTGCAGATCTACAACTTTAGAGCCCTAAGCCTGTGAGGAACTTGGTCGATCCACTTGATCTTCACTTCTGAGGCTTCTGCAGTTGACGACCATTGAAGATCTAGTTAGTTTGATATTCTGTTCTTGTGTATTTTGTTCTGTAATTGTTCAAGCCACTTGAGTGGCTAGTAAGATAGACCGCTGTGGTAGGGAAACAAGTAGTGAACCCCTTGCTAGGCCTGTACCACAACAGTGGTATCAGAGCCACGGTTTGGTCTAGTCGGGGACACTCTCCTACCTCCATCTATCTCACCCCACCGCCGGTAAGGGCCGCGACGTACTCGCCCCCATCGGGCTCCTCTGAAAAGGTAAAACTGGTTCTTTCCTGCCTGGAAGAACCGGCTCTGATATAAACCCTAATCCCTAAACTCTGTTGTGTGGTATTATTCGATTATGTGCCTTGTTGCTTCCGCTCTTGACTCTGTCATTCCCTTGGCATTCCAAGCTTTTCCTCAAAACTTGCTTACAGTCGGGACCGTCTGGATTCTCGTGTGGGTCTCCTCAAATCTGGTTGCCCCGATAGCAATTTTGAGTAAGGGATTTCAGTAGGAAAGGAGATTCTGGGTTTGTTCTTGTGTTGTTGATAGCCTGTATTTTTTTGTGAATTCTATGGTTATCTGTCTCTCTGTTGTGTCACTCTTATTGATGTGAAACTTCTGTTGAAAGAGTTTCTGTGATTGACTTAGTGTTTTAAGTCTGTTTTCTTTGGCAAAAATTGGGTTTTGGGATTGACCTGAGTGAATCCTTGCTCCACAGATCAATCTGTGCTGAGAACTGGGCTAGCCTCAGCTCTAGATTCCCTTTGTGCACCCATTTTTTAGGCCTGTGGAGGTTATCTCTCCTGAGTCTGGTTAAACTAATCACTGTCATTGTGTTTCCTGTGTTTGAGGTGGAATTCTGTGAATCTTGTGTGATTCAGTGTGAATTTATGCAAAATGAATAATTTGAGTGCAGTTCCTTTCAATGGAAAGGATAACTTTGGTGATTGGCAGACTAGAGTTGAGTGCATTCTCACAAAAGAAAATCTGCAAGATGCCATATTTGAAAGAATTGATGTAACTGAAACAGATAAAAATCTTGTTAAAATGAATGCTGGTGCAAGGGCTACAATTTTACTTAACCTAAGCAGTGCTATTGTCAGACAAGTGTCTCATCATAAATGTGCAAAAGATTTGTGGGATGCTTTGACTTCCTTATTTGTTGCTAATTCTGAAGAGTCTGCATATTCTCTTCAAAATCAAATCATGACTTTTCAAATGGATCCTTCAAAGGATGTTGACTCAAATATGCATGATTTTAATAAACTTCTAAAAGATTTGAAACTTGCTGGGGATGACACCCTTGAAAAATATGCCCCTCAGATCCTTCTTGGTACTATTCCTGAAATTTTTTCTGAAGTAAAATCTGCATTAAAGTATGGAGGGTCTAAAGTCACTTGTGACATGATACTGTCTGGGTTAAAGGTAAAAGAAAATGAAATGAAAAAATTACAATCCAAGCCTTTACAGAATGAAATCCTTTATGTTAATAGGAACAACAATATGAAGTCATTTAATAGACCCAATCCTGAAAATCCTAGTGTCCTTGCAGCATAAAGACATAGGAGAGAAATGAATGTTGCCCACAATCTCCCCAATCATTCCAGAACACATAATCTTGTTGAGATCCATTCCTAAAATCCCAGAAATCAAAATCAAATTTTTGGTCATAATTTCTCTCATCATCACCCCAAAAGCCAAAATTTCCCCTCTCAACATCAAAACCCTGATATGAAGCCCAAAAAGACCTGTTGGAATTGTGGAAAACCAGGACACTTCTCCAATAGATGCAAACAACCTAAAAGGAGCAGGGGGTTTGGGAATAATCATGCCAATAATGTGATGTTTTCTGATCAATCTACTAATCATGTTTACAAAGATGAAGATTATGATTATCATGAAGATGGTGAACTGTATATAGTGCATTCTGAGAGTGATTTTCAGTTCATAAACTTCTCAAATGCAGTGTCTAATTCTGTGCATGAATCTGAATGGTTAATTGACTCTGGTTGCACTTTCCATGTCACCCCTCATAAGCATATGTTCCATAACTTGCATCTCTCTAAAACTGGTACTATTGCTTTAGCTGATGGACAATAGTGTGATATTGTTGGTAAAGGTGATGTATGCCTGAAATTTGAAAATGATAGTATGTTGATTATGCATGATATGAGATATGTGCCCAAATTAAAGCTCAACTTGATGTATGTCTCTAAATTGGCTGATCAAATGCTATTTGGTTCTGTAAACAAGAAAAGTTTCCAGTTCAGTCTGAATTCCATGCTCTACTTTGATGCCCCCAGAAGAGGGGACCTTTATGATGTGCATGTCTTCTCTGTGCCTGTTCAAACTGCAAACCTGGTCCAAACTGATAAAACTGCTCTATGGCATGTTAGATTAGGGCATATGAGCAACAAGGGTCTTCAAATTTTGAATAAATCAGGTGCATTCAAGCATGACAAAGTGACAAGCATGTCCCTGTGTGAACCTTGTCTGATGGAAAAGCAACACAGGTTGCCTTTTTCTGTGTCTGGTCCTTATCCTAAAGCTCAACTGAGCTCTGACATTCTTGAATATGTGCATGCTGATGTGTGGGGACCTGCAAAGGTCCCAACTCATGGTGGAAACATGTTTTTCTTATCTGTGATAGATGATTTCTCAAGAAAAACTGGGTTTTCTTAATGAAACAAAAATCTGATGTTTTCCAGAATTTCTCTAAATGGGTCTCAGAAATTTAAAACCAAACAAATAAGAAGATTAAGTGTCTAAGAACAGATAATGGGTTAGAATTATGTAATCATGCAATGGATAATCTGTGTTCCAGTATGGGAATAAAAAAGCATAAGTCTGTGCCTTACAACCCCCAGCAGAATGGTGTGGTTGAAAGAATGAACAGGACTCTCTTGGAAAGAGTCAGAAGTCTTTTGGCTGGTTCAGGCCTAGATAAAAAATTTTGGGGTGAAGCTTTGATGACATCATGTTATCTCATTAACAGATCCCCCTCTGTTCCTCTAAAGGGCAAGCTCCCTGAATCTGTGTTCTGGAATAAACATATTTGCCTGTCAAATCTAAGAGTCTTTGGCTGCTGTGCTTATGTTCACCAAAAATTGAGTAAAAAATTGAGCCTAAGGCTAGAAAATGCATCTTCTTAGGATACCCTGAAGGAGTAAAAGGGTACAGGAATTGGGATAAAACTTTACCTAGTTTCAAAACATGCATTAGTAGGGATGTATTATTTAATGAATCTGATTTTCCTTGTCTGAGTGAATCCTCACACTCTGATACTCCTTGTGAGGTGGAGAGTGTTCAAGTTCCTATGTTCATCCCTGCTTTGTCCAAGGTGGACCCTCCTCCACCAACTCTATCTGAAATCAATATGCCTAATTTGAATAATCATGAGCATGATTACATCACTCCAAATAATTCGGCATCCAATCATGAGTCTGATCATGACTTATCTGTTCACATGAGTGTGTCTGATCATGAATCTTCTGAAACTGAAAATGAACAACACTCTGAGAATGTTTCTGAGCATGTTAACCTGGATAATTATCAATTGTCTAGAGATAGACCTAGAAGGACCATCAAGGCCTCTTCTAGATATGATGGTTGTAATCTGTCTTTGTATGCTTTCAATGTGTTCTCAAATGTTGATAAGAATGAACCAAAAACATACAAAGAAGCTATTGCATGCCCTAATTCTGATAAATGGATTGATGCAATGAAATGTGAGATGAAATCTTTACATGACAACAATACTTGGGACTTGGTTGAAAGACCTACTGATTGCTCTTTGATTGAATGTAAGTGGCTGTTCAAAATAAAGCAAGAAATCAATAATGTTAGATATAAAGCTAGGCTTGTTGCTAAGGGATTTACACAAAAAGAAGGCATAGACTACACTGAAATATTTTCTCCTGTGGTGAAATTCACAACAGTTAGAATAATGCTTGCCCTGACTGCACACTTTGACTGGGAATTGAAACAAATGGATGTGACCACTGCTTTTTTGCATGGAGAATTAGAAAATAATATCTATATGCAACAACCTGAAGGTTTTACAGATAAAAAACATCCTAATCATGTGTGTCTGTTAAAGAAATCTTTATATGGTTTGAAACAATCTCCTAGGCAATGGAATATTAAGTTTGACAATTGCATGAAAAGCATGAACTTCACTAGGAGTCAATTCGATCATTGTCTGTATTATATGCAATCTTCTGTGCCTATGTTCTTACTGCTTTATGTTGATGATATGCTTCTGATAAGTCCCTACTTGAAGACTGTGAAGTATGTGCAATCATGCCTGAGTGATAATTTCAACATGAAAGACCTGGGAGATGTCAGGAAGATTCTAGGTATGAATATTGATAGAGATAGGAGTAAACACACACTTTTATTACACCGGTCTCCTTATGTTGAGCAAGTGTTAAAGAAATTTAACATGGAGCTTTGTAAACCAGTAACTGTTCCTCTTGCTTCACATTTTCAATTAAGTAAGGATCAGTGTCCCAGAAGTGACTCTGAGTTGAGTGATATGTCTGGAATCCCTTATGCCAATGCCATAGGGTCAGTTATGTACTTAATGATCAGCACTAGGCCTGACATTGCCTATCCTGTGTCATGTTTAAGTAGGTACATGACTAACCCAGGGCTGCCTCATTGGGAGGCCCTGAAATGGCTAATGAGATATTTAAAGTCTACTACTTCACATGGCCTATCTTTTTCTAAATCCTCTGATGGTGTTAAGTGTGTTGGTTATGTTGATTCTAATTATGCAAATGATAGGGACCAAAGAAAATCAACTACATCTTATGTGTTCACATTGTGTGGGTCTTGCATAAGTTGGAAGTCTCAGTTGCAAAGTATTGTTGCATTATCATCTACTGAGTCTGAGTATATAGCAGCTACTGAAGCTGTGAAAGAAGCAATTTGGTTAAATGGTGTCTTGTCTGAAATCAACTTTATTGATGATAAACCTTTGCTCTTCTCTGATAGTCAGTCTGCAATCCAATTATGTAAAAACCCAGTTTTCCATGATAGAACTAAACACATAGATGTGAGATACCACTTCATCAGAAACATTGTAGAAAAAGGTGAAGTCCTGTTGGACAAAATACCCTCTGAGTTCAATTCAGCAGACATGGGCACAAAGTGCCTACCAGTTGCAAAGCTGGAATCCTGCAAGAAGTCCTTGAACATGGACTTGGGTTGAGCTAAAGGGAAAGGATGACTGAGTTGTCCTGGCCTTGTGTCAGGATGCTCAATGTGCCCCAGGGACTGTACAATTCATGGTGATTTACCCTTGGTACTCAAGCTAGGTGAAATATATCTGTGATGGACAAGTTATTCAGACCTGAGACTTGTTTCAAAACTTTAGGTTGGTCTCTTGTGTTGAGACTGGATTGAATACGCATAGTATTTATTCCCCCCTCTCTGATTCTGTCTTTGTGATGAATTTAGAGTAAAAATACAATGGCTATGATGATAACCTCTTGTGTTTCATTTGGCAGGTAACTCCTTGGTGATGGAAAAGACCAACATGGCCAAAGGTGGATATGTTGAAGTTGGCCCAATTGGCCTTTTCACTCTGGCCCATGTGCCTTTCTATTTTCCTACCCGCTCCGGCCCAACCCTTAACCCTTAACCCTAACCCGACGTTCCACCTCCCTCATTATTCACCATTATTGCTGATTTTCATTCCCTATGTTCTGGAACTCTCTATAACTTGTGAGAGAGCCCTCTTCTCTCTCAAGCCACTCTCTGATCCCTAATCCTAATCTGAAAAGCTCTCTCTCTCTCTCTCTCTCTCTCTCTGTTTGCTGCCACCGTTCTCGGTTTCTCTGGCCAGAATCTGTCCGTGATTCTTATTGGCCTATGAGTGTAGACGGCTGGGCTGGTCTCTGAGATTGAAAGCTTGAGTGTGCTTCAAGTGGGATTGTTTCACCATCCCCTTCCTTTGGTTTGGGTCTTTTTCGGTTGCCGGAGTTGCCGTCGCCATCTCCAGTGGGAAAATCTGAGCCGCCGTGCCCTGAGCACACTTTTCCCACCTCTGATCCTCTCTGTCTCTTCTTGTCACTTCGATCCTCTGCTATTTTCACTTTGTTTTTACTGAGCTTGCTTGTTACTTTGCAGATCTACAACTTTGGTGCCCTAAGCTTATGAGGAACTTGGTCGATCCACTTGATCTTCACTTCTGAGGCTTCTGCAGTTGACGACCATTGAAGATCTAGTTAGTTTGATCTTCTGTTCTTGTGTATTTTGTTCTGTAATTGTTCAAGATACTTGAGTGGCTAGTGAGATAGACCGCTGTGGTAGGGAAACAAGTAGTGAACCCCTTGCTAAGCCTGTACCACAACATAGTATATGGTTAATATCCACCTATTCCCGATCTTCTGAGTCAGCTTGCATAAATTAAAATCACTGAAATTAATTTCCTAAAGAATCTAGTTGGGAAGAGTTGCACATTCTAGCATGAAGCATATTATTTCAATGAAAAGCTCCGAATTAAATGAAAGTATATATGGTTAAAAAAAATCATGTAGTGAGTAAATTTTCTTTTGTTCGGCTTCAGATGAGCTAGAAAGAGAGAATCAATACTGATCATTCAGAGAGTTAGCTTTCCATAATCCTAAAGATGTTTTTTTTTTCTCATACAAATTGTATCATTTGAGTTATTAAGCTCTTTATGCAAGGTAAAGTAATACCCATATAAATAAATATTTTAGCTCTAATCTACGCGTGCTAACCTACATCAAGTTAAGTTAACGATTTTAGCTCATCTGTACAATAAGGCTCATGAGATGTGTACACAAGATACATTTTGGATGGTCTAATAGGAAGATATATATATATATATATATATATATATATATATGCGAATTGTATGATCTAGCTAATCAGCATTCAAGCTCGAGGAGGTTGTTCTTGCGCAGGGCCTTACGGCCACAGCCTAGTTAATATCAACCACCATCATTCACTTGCCTTAAGATCAATCATCCAAAAGGTGAATTATCATATGATTCTCTCTCTCTCTCTCAAGTAGAGCTGGGTAGGGGTATGTGGAGTAAAGCCTGGATGGACAATGGTTAGTTTCCCATACTACATGTCGGAGTAAGAATTCGACTTCACTCTAGCGGCGATTGAATTCATAGAGAAATACGAGTAGAGATTTATGTGTTGTTACAATTTTAGCAGGGGAAAAGGAGATTAGACAAGAAAATTACATTTTTGGTCCTGTGGGACATGTCCTGATAAGGAAATGGTTCTAATACTCTCATATTTGATCCCAAATCAAAAAAATCATGCAATAATGATCACATATATAGGACTAAATTTTGCACTTAGAGTCCCAAAATTTTAACTAGACAACACTTACGTTTTCTCCCTAAATGGATGTTAAAATTGTCTAATTGATCAAATCCAGCCCTAATTTTCTAAAATTCCCTAAATTCAATCTCCTTTCACAAAATATTTCTCCCCATAATATTGTCCAGACCATCACGAATCTTGCGCCTTCTCCTCCCCTAGAATCATGGGTAGAATTTGCACCTCTTGTCCTCTGTTCCAATATCTTCCAAGATTTCCAATTCTTCCCTATTTCCTTCCCTAATTTTTGGGCAACAACACGTTTAAGAATCTAGAAAATAATCTCCAGAAAATCCTTAAAGTAGCTAAAACCCGCAAAAGTGGCCACGATACCGATGAGGGTTTTGGGACGGTGCTTATGCAGCCACAATGCGGCATTGTAGAAACCTTCTTTATCATATTCTTCACTATCTTTGACTCCATGAAGATTGCAAATTAAATCAAGTCTTGAGCTATCTTGGGGAGATGCTTGCATGGGGCTATTGTGAGATGTGGATTTGAGTGTAATGAGGTGATTGTGGCTTCCTTGATTGATATGTACGGGAGGAGTAGCCGACCAAGTGACTGCCGATAGTTGTTCGATGAATTGTTTGAACCGGATTGCACGTGCTATACATCGGTAATTCCTAACATTAAGGTGAGTCTAATGTTGTTTATTGATGTAAAGTTGATGAAATACGGGACCGTAATTGCAGGTGAAAAACCTCAATTCGTGCAAAGTGTGTAATAATAATACTGCATGCAAGTGTTCTTGAATATGGTAAAAACAGGAGCAAGAACAATAAATAAAATGCAGTAAAGGTATGCACGTGTAACAACCTAGTCCCGAGAGGGGGATTAATACAATAAGCGGAAGATTATCAAAGAAGGGTTTACGAATAGGGTTATGCTTTAGAAAGATAGTCGATCGATAATTCTCGAACTCACTTGATCAAAAGGGAGTTATACTTTACAAAATGCAATGAACAGATGCCAACCAGTATAGACCCATTCATAGGTCAAAGCGATTAAACAGAACCAATAATGCTTAAGCCTCTTCATAGGTGGAAGGTAAACCATGAATCGAGGAGCAAAGATGTAACTTAAATAGGCAACATAATATATAATCATGTTCAAGTTACGGATAATAATAATAATAATAATAATAATAATAATAATAATAATAATAATAATAATAATAATAATAATAATAATAATAATAATAATAATAATAATAAGAGTTATAGATAAGGTTCATCAGAATAGCAGAATTGATAGTGGAGATTTGAATACTTAAATAACAAAACAAGAACCCGGCAGCCAACCCACATCCACAGACACCAACATTCTCAGCATCTCAACCTGAAAATATTTGAAAAAGAGGGCGTGAGCACTAATGTACTCAGTGGATTTTTAAAGAAAACTTCTTAATAAAACTTCAGAAATATCCAATCAACAACTGACGTTATATGGAGAGCGAAATGCAAAAGCCCTCTCCATATCCGCAAAACCTTTTCTTTATCCTTTGGGCCTTTCCTGGCTCAAACCTAATGTCTACTGCACCCTTAGGCATGCCTTAGGATAAGAGAGGGATTACCTCAAATACCCTTTTGAGTATGCGAGGGATTTACCCAGTAGTGACTTCCTTAATGATCAAAGATAACATGATGATATAAAATCTCAATCCTTTGAGCTCAAGTCCTACTTAATCAAGTGATATATATTTCTTTCTACCTTAACCTTGCTAGGAAAATCGAGCCTAGAGTAAACGTCTTGGACTAATCCTTTCAATTCAAGCATAATCTCAGGGCCTACGAGGAATTTATCACTACCTTAGAAGGTAATACTCAACTATATAAGCCTTAGCAAAATATCAATATTCAATCGCAAGGTCATGAACGTATGTAAACACTTATTGCAACAATCAGGCAATTCTCATTATCTCATGCTAATTAAGCATATATCACACTTATACATATCTAACATGTCTAAACATGCTCGAGAGCTCATACAACAAATATCCTTCATAATAACTTCTTTTGTACAGAGATCAATCAGGCAGAACAAAACATTTTATTGGATATCTCATTTGCCCTAACATGCTTCTAGAGCTTATTAGCTCAATATTTAGATGAGTATAGAGTTATCCACCTCGATCACGGAGCGGAGGATGAAGCAATGAGATGAAAGTCTTTTCCCGAGTCTCCACGGGGTTCGCCTTATCCTACAAAAGTCAATTATTGACTTAGCGATCTATACGAGGATCTTAAGCTCTAACGGAAACTTAAATCGAAATTAAACCCTTCTATTCTTAAACATAACTTAGATATAGATTGCACGACTTTATAACTTAATAAAGTACGGGGATTAAAAGTTGGAAGAACCCTTTAGGGTCTGTATCCACACATGGTTAATTGAGTGCATCGGCTTTTGAATAAATATATTCTTAAGTTCACTGACATGTGAATGAATATGCATTATTCACTTTTGAATAAATATTCTTAAGCGCATTGACATGATTATAAATATGATTTTGATATGATAAATCTGTACATGTGTTTGGACGAACACGATAGGCCCACTGAGTGTTTTCTGGTACTCAGCCCACGTTTTCTAACAATATTTTTCTGGTACAAGGTGATACAGACAGCTGAAGTGGATATATGGGTTATCTAAGTTTTGGACTATGTTGAAAATCGTATTTTGAATGTTGAATGTTGACTCTGATCAATATTTTATCGTAATATGTTTCTGCTGAATGTTTTGGATATTTCAGAATATTAAAATATTACATATTTCGCCGCTATTTTGGACTAGTCCAAATATTAGACTTTCAACATTGACTAGTCGTGATTTGAACTTGCATGTGATTGGTTGTTTGAAAAGTCTTCCGAAATGATAACTTGTGGATTTTATTTCTAAAGAAATTACCTTTAAAATATTTTCTTTTGAAGGAAAAATGATTATGAAATTAGGAACTTTATTTAATCTTGTGTAGCACCTCAAATTTCTGGAATTGGGGTGTTACAGTATTATTAACGAATGAATTACTTGATAAATGCGGTAAGAGCTTGCGCACATGTGCGAGAAGTCCCGGGTTTGAAACTTGGGAGCAAGAGAAGAGTCCCGGGTTTGAATCTTGGGAGCAGCAAGAGGGTGATTTTCAGTGTGCTTCTTTGTGAAGTAGGTTTGTGCGTTGGAATGATTCCATCTGATTTTTCCTTTAGAATAATTTTCTATATATTAAAAAATATCGAGATTCCAGCAGAATTCGCAGATTCTAACATGAAAAAATTCTGCTGGATTGTTTTAAAAATTTTCGATTCCACGACGCCATTTTCCAGCGTCCCAGAATCGCTCAAATTGACGATTCCAGTTGAAATCTGGCCTATATTCGAGTGTAAATTCATCCACTAGAATCAATGTGTTTTCTTGTAGTATTGCTTTTGTTGGGTTTGATTTTATGATTATATTTAATATACAGATTCTTACTTTGAGCATGTTAATATGTTCAAAATACAAGTTTTTATATGGGTGCAACGCCCCAAAATTTTCAAAATATGAGTTTTCTAAATATTTTTAGAAGACTAAAGAAGAAATTGGAACTAAAATAAAGTTAAAATGAATATAAGACCCTACTTTTAGGTGTCTTTTGGAGCAAATAATTTTCTTTTATATATCAAACGACTTCAGCAGCTAACTTTTTCCGGCTGGTTGAATAGGAAGTGAGTCAAGAAATATGCCGAAAATTTCGCTTTTCAATTCAGAGGTCAAACGAAATTCCGTGCGAATAAACGTGATAATGTGCTTTTCAAATAGTAAATTTTGGCCTGTTTTGAAAAAATAATCGAATCCAAAACGGCTTTATCAGATATATATTGGAAAAATTTTACCTGCCCAAAATCCAAAATTATATGACCATCATGTGTAGGGATGTCAATTTAGCCTGAAACCGATAGGTTGGCCCGAATAGACCGAGAAAAATATAGGGTTAGGGTCGAAAAATTCCAACCCGAAAAAAATATTAACCGAACGGGCCAAACCGGTCGGGCTGGCGGGCCAAACGGGCTGGCCCGGTCGGGCCGCGGGTTGGCCCGTCGGGCTGGCCTGGCAGCCTTCGTTGTTTTCATCATAACTTTTTGTAGAAAACTCCGATTCACGAACGGTCGGAAGCGTTGGAAAGCTAACTCAATTATCTTTCCATCCATATATTATACATTTACAGATTCCAAGTATGCTAAAAGTTATGAATTTTTAAAATTACAACTAATAGTAAATGAGTTTTATTCAATGATGCAATTTTTCATTAAATGTTATATTTTCATTTACAACATACATGATTGCATTTATTAATGTTATAACTTATAAGTGTTTAGTATGATGTATAAAACATGTTGTTTATTCGTTTGTTACTTTTTGAATGTCAAAACCTTTCACTTTAATTTTTTAATTATTTTATTTTATTTTTGTTAAGAAAATTATCTTTCACTCGTTATCCATCTATTATTATATAGTATTGATGTTTTAAAGTATTAAAATTATATTATTTATCATGTTTTCAATAATTTAATTTTATATACATTCTAATGTTATCGTTTGTTTATTGTATAAGAAAAAATACAAAAATAAATGAAATAAATAATGAAGACTTTAAAAATGAAATATGAACATGAATTTGAAAGATGTTCAAATATTATTGTTGAAATAGAAGAAGATTGTATTTCTAATTAGTTCGGAGATTGAACTATAATTAGATTTATGATTTAGTTTGAAATTATTATTTTTGAAAGAACAAATTATGATTGAAAATTATTGTAATTTATCATTTCATGTACTGTTGATTTCTTTATTTGATGCACTATGATGTTAATGAAATTTTATATTCACCATATTTTTTTTAATTTTATGTTATTTTTGGGAAGGGTAAAAAGAAAACGTGTTGGTTTCAAGAGTAAGAGATGGTGACTATTTTTTAGAATTATCAAAATATAATCTATACATGTGAAAAAAATTCGTTAGCATGTTGGCCCGACGGGCTAGCCCGAAAACCGAAGGGTTAGGGTTAGGGCCAAGAATTTTTGGTCCGAAAAAAATTTTAACCGATTCGGCCCGAACCGAATTTGCCCGAAACCGAAACGGATTGGCCTGAAACCGAACGGGTTGGCCCGATTGACATCCCTAATCATGTGTAATTGAGATTGTGGACTTCATCTTGTTTAGAAACATTTTAGCACTGCTGGTGCAGTAAATGTCGTGTACTGAACTAGGAAGCATAATAAAACTGTAAAAGGATATTTGACTGATTGAGGGATTTAGTTGTCTCTTTCTTTTTTAATATATAGAAAAATTATATTATTAAAAAAGGGAAAATCAGAGTATACATGGAAAGTCTTTGGTACAACACAAAAGGAAAATTAAAAGGGCTAGGCCTCATTAAAATGTCATTGATAAAAGCTCCCGTAGGGAAAATCATGCTCAGAAAAAAAATTTACCCTCTAAATAGTTATGCACACAATCTAGTGAGCATACTACCTTGTATTTGTCACTTTCTGTGTGTTTGTTTCTAGCAAGTAATGATCAGTTGTTAATTTTGTGGGTGTGCAGGTGGAATCTAATTATAAAGCAATGGAATTCGTGATGGAAGCTTAATTTCAGTGCTATATACAGCATTTCTTTCTTGTATATATGATAATAGCCTGCATAAATTTAGTTTTTGAAAGGAAAAAAAAAAAAAACACATGTGGTACTTTATATTGCTAATACAATCTTTCATCCGTATATATTTTCTTAACCTGCCTGGAATAACCCCTCAATACTCATTGATGACATAAACTCAAATTAAAGTTTTATTCACTGCTCAATATTGGATTACTCACATACTCAACTCTGACTTTGTTGAACCTGTTAGGTGTTTTAGTTGGCTCCCAGACGCTCCGGCAGGTAAAGTTGAGTATGAGCTGAAAATTCTTGAGCAATGAAACGCATGTTAGGCCGCGACTCTGGGTTGGTCTGTATGCATGCTAGTGCAATAGTGGCCACAAATGCCAATGCTTCTGCTACTTGGCCTGTGGGAGGTGAAATCCTTTGATCAATCAGATCTCTCAAAATCATATCTGAGTCACTCCGCTGTGCTGCTTCTGCCGATAAAGATGTTATGAGCTCTCCAGGGTGCTTTCCCATCATAACTTCTAAGGCCACCACTCCGAAGCTGTAAACATCACATTTCTCCGTCACCATCATTGTTTGTGCCAACTCTGCATGCCCACAGGAACTCAATTTCTTATTTTCATAATTTGCTTAATGTATATTGTTGCATGCAAGTATAAATGGAGATATATCATGAATACCTGGTGCTATGTAACCATAAGAGCCTACAACCGCTGTCCAGTTTGATGAATCAGAAGCCAGTATTTTGCTGAGGCCAAAATCTGAGAGCAGTGCCTTGGACTCGGAGTCCAGTAATATATTGTTTGTTGATACATCTCGGTGCACGATGGGTGGTGAGCAGTCGTGATGGAGGTATGCAAGTGCATGTGCGATTCCTCGAACAATCTTCACCCTTGTAGCCCAGTTTAAATTGGTGGCCTCCCGATCATCATACAGAGTTTTTCTCAAGCTTCCTCTCTCTACATACTCATAGACCAAGTAAAATGACCCTTGATTAGAGCAGAATCCATAGAGCTTGATTATGTTCCTGTGCCTCACTTCTATTAATGCTCGAATCTCATTTTGAAAAGTATGATGAGATCTGTGCAGCTCATCATTTGATTCTGATACGTTGGGCCTTTTGACTGCTACCATCTGTCCAGTTTGCAGATGAGCTTTATATACACTTCCAAATCCTCCTCTACCAATGCAGTAGCTCTCACTAAAATCTTCAGTTGCTCGGACAATTTCTCCGAATGGGACTTTCCATTCTGGTTCCCAAATATGTTGTTCAGAAACTTCAATCTTTTCCTCTC
Source organism: Perilla frutescens (assembly GCA_026008535.1). NCBI lineage: Eukaryota > Viridiplantae > Streptophyta > Magnoliopsida > Lamiales > Lamiaceae > Perilla > Perilla frutescens. The sequence continues at coordinate 55,646,490 of BRKX01000013.1, read as the reverse complement.
TTCGAAGAATGAGAAGTCCAGCTATAACTGTGGCCAAAATTATGAGGCTAACAGATGGAACAATGGCACTAACGAGAATCTTTCCCTTCATTCTGGTCTTGGAAGTTGAATACCTTGCATCACAAAGAGGTAATCCTTCTGCAGCTCCACACAGACCAGAGTTTTCAGCAAATGCTTGTTTAGGCGCTGTGCTGAATCTATAACCTGAGGGGATTGGACCAGACAGCTTGTTGTTGGAGAAACTGAACTCACTCAGACTAAACATTCCAGACAATTCTTCCGGAATTTTACCTGAAAGATTGTTGTATGATACATTGAGAATCTCCAAATTGATAAGCTTCGCCAGAGATGATGGAATCATCCCAGAAAGTGAATTGTTGCTGAGGTCCAATAAGTATTGTAACCTTGTCAAATGGCCAAGCTCAGATGGGATGTTCCCTGATAAAAGGTTATTGCTCAAGCTCAAGCTTAGCAAGCCTTTGCATTTCCCAAAGACTTGGGGAATCCTACCTGTAAGTTTATTTCCTGAAAAATCAAGATGCTGTAGGCTTGTCAATTTGCCAATGGCTTGCGGAATTCCTCCGTTCAACTGATTGTTGCTTATATTCAGATCAAACAGTTTCTCTAGCTTTCCCAGCTTCTGAGGAACTTCACCTGTGAACTTGTTCGAATCCAAGGCAAGAACGCGCAGCTGCATCAGGTCCCCTAGCTCAGCTGCGATCACTCCAGATATTCTATTGTGATCCATCTGGAGATTTGTGAGCTTTTTGTTAAGTCCCCACTTCGGTGTCAGTTGGCCGGTAAACTGATTGTTGCTGAGAGAGAGGAATTCAAGTTGTGGATGAATTCCGAAAGCCTCTGAAATATCTCCTGAAAATTTGTTGCCTTCCAGCCGTACCCTGCTTAAGCTCGAGCAATTCTTCAAGCACTTTGGCAGTGGCCCAGAAAAACTGTTGCTGTTGACCGTAAATTCTTTTAAAGCAAAGCCACTGCATAATTCTGGTGGCAGCTCCCCAGAGAAGCTGCTATTTGAAAAGCTAACATAGGCTAATTGAGGGCTGTTTTTCCCCAGGTCTCGCGGGAGGTTCCCCAAGAGGTTGTTTGTAAACACGTTTAGAGTCATAAGACTACCAAGGGTTGACATGGACTGAGGCAGCTGCCCACTCAATTGGTTGAAACTGAGATCAAGAATCTGTAGCGACATTAGATCTCCAATGGCGGGCGGAATGGTACCGATTAGATTGTTTGAGAAAAGGTTTAGGACTGTAAGATTCGTGAGCTTCCAAATTGTTGGAGGTATTTCACCTGAAAACTTGTTGGTTGAAAGGTCCAGGAACAATAAATTTCCTAGATTTCCTATCTCTAGTGGGATGGAGCCTGAAAATGAATTATTATACAGATACAGATGCTTCAGGTTTGTAAGTAGGCCTATTTCAGAAGGAAGTTCCCCAGTGAAATTATTGTTTTCAAGCTGTAAATAGATTAATTTGGTCCAATTTCTGATGAAACTGGGTGAGATATCACCAGACAGACTATTGTCAGACAGTCCCAACATAGATAAATTGGCCAAATTAGATAAGGATGAAGGCAATGACCCGGAAAGTGAGTTCTGGCTTAAAGATAAATAGGTCAGGTTGTTGCACATGCCAAGCTCTGGGGGAATTGAGGATTTGAAACCATTCATTCGAAGATCTAGGACCTGAAGATTCTTGAGTTTGCCTAAAAAAGGTGGAAGTTCACCTTGAAATGAATTATTGGACAGTACAAGAACTTGTAGATAAGTGCACCTGCTAAGCTCTGGTGGGATGGAGCCCTCCAACAGATTGTTGCTGAGGTCCAAGAAGCTGAGCCTGATGAGGTTACCAATAGCAGCCGGTATTGACCCATTGAAACGATTTCCACTGTGGTTGATACTTGTGACATTTGGTAATAAATCGAAAGCAGGCTGCTTCGAAATACTGACTTGATGTCCATAAGACATGCTAATTTCAGAAACAGAGCCATTATCGTTCATCCGGAGGTTCCTGAGTTGACTTGAAGAAGGCCCCTCAATTTCATTGCCATTAAGATTGAAATATTTAAGCTTGACCAGGTTGGTGAATAATGATTCAGGAATTTGGCCTGTCATGGAGTTTTGCGACAAATCAAGATAAGTAAGGTTCAGACAGCTCGTTATAAACTCTGGAAACTCCAAGGTGAGTGCATTGTAATAAAAACTAAGGTACATCAGCAAAGGGAATGTTCGAAATCTAGACCAGTCAGGAGTTTCCAAATAATTAGAGCCCAAATCCAAGAACTGTAGCTTCTGCAGATTGCCAATCTGATACGGGATTTCTCCAACAATGCTGTTGTTGTAGAAACTCATGTGTTGAAGCTCCGTCAAACGACCGATCTCTGGTGGAATGGCGCCCACCAACAAGTTACTGCTGAGATCCAAGAAAGTGAGCCTCGACAGATTGCCAATACCAGCTGGTATCGACCCATTGAAAGCATTTCTATTGAGATTCAAACTCGTGACATTCAACAATGCAGCAAAATCCAGCAGGTCGAATGTGCCTGCAAGATTTGCACCAGACAGATCAATCCCAGAGACGGAGCCCCCGTTGTTGCAGCGAACGCCTCTCCATCTGCAGAGGCTTGTGATGTTGTTGAGGGACCATGAATTGAGAGATGATGATGATGATGATGATGATGATGATGATTGTGATGATAAGTTGTTCTTCCATTTCAGCAGAGCCTCTGCTTCTGTGGCTGCTGCAATCAAATGGAACAACACACTGAAGAGGAAAAGGAAAAAAACTGATCTTTTCAATGCTGTCATTTCTGCTGTGCTGAGGGTGGAAAACTATATTTATCTATTTATACGCTCGAATATTGATGGTAACATTCACTATCCTCGTGTTTTATTTTACAAAGAGATGCGGATCAGATGTGAAATGAATGAATGACAAAAAATTGAGCCAAAATTCAAGTGATGATGGTTGCTGTGTGAAAGCATCCGTAGAACTTTTAAAATGATTGTATTTTCTGGTCTTCTCTATTAATGAAGACACAAATCAGTGTCAATTAAAAAGCGTAGACCACGAAGACTTCAAGAATTTAGGTCCCATTTAGAAAATAATTCTACCTTCCACAAGTTTTCAGGTCCCATCAATTTTGAAAGCTGGCTGGCGCAGAGTTCTTAATTTTCTTAATAGTATTGTTTTTTGTGTTTCTCATATTTACAGAGAAGGAAATAGTCTTGCTAATATTTTAGCTTCTCCTATTGTTCAGATTGATTTTTGGTTTAGTGATATTTCTTATATTGTGGATGCTGTTAGACAGGATTATTGTGGTCTGGTTACTTTCATTTCCATTAGAAGTGTACTATTTTTCCCATATGTTTTTTCGCGCAATGAGTTTTCCATGTGGGTTTTAATGAGGCGCCGGTCCCCAGAATTATCAGTTTGTGATATGCGCAACTTCTAGGTTTTTTCCTTTATTTTATACAATTCATTTAGGAGTCCAGTAAACCATGCCATTTATATATTTCAATGTGGTAACATAGAAAAATAGTCATTTTTATTTAGTAATTATGCTTTTAGTTACTAACTTAAAAAATAATATTTTTAGTCACTTTTCGGTGAATATAGTTACTTATCCTTCATTAAAATAATAATAATTATGTGGTACACGGCTAGAATGCACTATTTGTGCTCACAAATAAGATACAACTGTGTAATAATACAAGTTGACAATACTATAAAAGCAGGGTTGCACGTGCATTCATACAACATTAAAAATTTTAATTGTTGCACAAATTAACACATCAAGAGAGATTTTATGATTTTATGTCAGCACGAAGAAGTAAAAGTTATAAGGATTTAGGTTTGTATTGTTGATTCAAGTTTATCAATGATATTGTTGAATGATTTGTTGGTATTTGGGGTTTTGTGGAGCTATTTTATTTATCACTAGCTTTTTCACATGTGCAATGCACGAAGTATATTATATTGAGTAACATTGAATAATTTAATAATCTAATGTATATATATATAGAACATGAAATTAGTGAAGTAATGAATCCTAAAATTAAAGTGAGTTACTTTTTTTATTCGATGATTGATGTGAGATTTACTCTCCACAATGGTTTCAATATTTATAAAACTCGTGTCATGCCTACAAGTGTATAAGCATATGATTGTAGATATGATGATACGAGGTCGATCCATAGGGAAAAAGAATTAAATGTGAAAATGCAAGTACCACGACGATAGATTGATGAAATATCTAGACTATGAATAGATGAGGGGTGATTATCATAACACAAAACCAACACATAAACTAAATAATGTAATACCAAACAACAACAATAAACAATCTAAATAGAATGCAAGAAACAAGATCAACAAAGGGAGATTTGAAGAAAACAAATTAAGGCCAGACTCTAGAACATGGATTCACAACATTTCTCTTGATCAAACAACAAGGGTTAAATACACAATCATGCTAAGTTCATAGATAGGAAGACCACGAATATAGAAAGAGCATCTCTCGAATATCTCTTTAATTGCGAATGCGACAAGGATGGCTATCTCTAACACATTCCAAGGTCGTACCTACCAAGGGCTCTAAGGGGTCACATTTCCTTCCACATAATCGACATTCGACAAAGAAGACAACTATGTAGATTTAATCCAAGCATGCTTATGATCACGGGATGGACTAGATGCAAGTGATTCATATATTTGATGCTAAATGAATGCCACTCCAAACAACACCATTCAAGAACTAGCACGGATTAAAACCTTGACAAAGCATAACCATAGATAAAATCCTAGTCAAGAACAAGATTCACATTGCTTTTCCACATCTTAGAGCCTTAAGGCTCTAACCAACCATATTTACAACAATATCAAGAATACAAGAAAAGAATCCAAAACCCATTCTAGGTACAAGAGTAAAAAGAGTGAAAGAGAAGATAAAATCCAATGTAGAACAATCCCCTTCAATCCCTTGACTTGAATCTTCAAATGAATGGTTGAATCTTCCTCCTTCTTCTTGATGTTCTTGATCTTCAAAAATCCCAAATGGAGAGTATTTTCTTGCCAAAATCGAGTTCTAAGAAGTGAAGAAATGTTCTTTGAACTCCCCTATAGATATATTATAAATTGGACCAATAATTGGATGTCAAAAGTCAAGTTTCATTTTCGTCTGTGCGAAACTCGACCATAGTAGATCGCGTTTGTGGGTCGAGTTTGGACTGAAGAAAAACACTTCTCTGAAGTGCTCTGTGAGCAGGCAAAGGGGTCGAGTTTCTCTTTGTTTTTGAAGCGCGGCCCCTGGTGGTCGCGTGTAGGGGTCAAGTTTCGGCCTAAGGAGATCAAGCCTCTGAAGTTCTCTGCGAGCAGCCACTTGGGTCGCGCCTAGGGGTCGAGTTTCGCTTTGAAACTGAGGAGCGACCCCTGTTGGTCGCGCCTAAGGGTCGCGTTCGGCGCTAATCTCCGGTAGCTTCCACGGTTTTGCTTCGTTCTCACTCGTTTCTTAGCCGATTGACCCGATTTAACTTGCAGTGCGCTCCTTATTCGATTCTCTATCTTCCCAATGTCTTGATTCCTTCAAATTTGAAGTAATTGATCCTCAATTTCCTGTAAAACTCAAACAAGAAATAAAACATCCAAACCGGGAGGTTAAGAGCTCAAATTGGGTTAAAGCACACATTTAACTCACCAAAACTCGTCATTTCAACCTCAATAAATGGTGCGAAAACCATACTTATCAACTCTCCCAAATTTAAATATTTCTTTGTCCTCAAACAAAAAACAAGAGTACAAAAGCATGCAATTTGAGTAAATTGGAATCAAGATGGCAATTTGCTTCAAAAATCAAAAGATAAACAATGCATTGATAATATTGGCAATCAAACATAAACAAGTACATCAAAATCATCATGATACAATTATCGAATTTCAAGCTCTCACAAGGATCAATGAACGCTCACTCTCGAGTGTATAGGTTAAACATGTATCCGCTCAAGGTAAAGTGTGCACTAGAATCCTACCATATGCTTGTAAAGTGACTACAATCTCCACTGCTCCACGTGTGTTCTTAAACAAGAATCATTAAGGGCTTTTCGGGTTGTAGTGAAGGCTTTTCGGAAGGGTAGGAAAAACATTAGGCAAAGTGGCGTCCCAAAATACCAAATCAATACATTATCAACCAAGTAGAACCACTCAAGTTCTCTTCTACCCTTTTTGTTTCACAACCCAATTTCTTTGAGATTTTTCCAAATTTTTCATGATTTCATACTCTTTTTGTTTGTGATCACAATGTGAACATCTCTCTTCTTTTCTTCAATTAAGGATTTTCAATTCAAATCAAGATAACTCACTTCTTTTTAATCTTTTCATCACAAGAGTATTTTAACATTTTACCTTTTTTCAATTACAAGATTTCTCAAAAGTTCCAATTGAAAGAATATACACAACTTGTCATTTATTTCATTCCCAACCCAATAAAATCAAGAAAACATTTCAAGGCTCAAAAAGGGCTTGCTAGGGATTCAATTTGTATTGGAAAGAAAAATATTTGGATTATCATGAGGTTAAATAACAAATGGCCTTAAATCCTTTTCAAGAAATCAAACACACAATTGTAACCTCAATTAAGTCACCAAGCAAGTTCTAGAGAAAGACTAGTGCACCAAGAAGACCATCAATCACTCATCAAAGAAAAGATTACACAAGTGTAATCTTTGGATCAAAATCTTCCCAAGGTAAGCTTTTTCTTCAATAATTGTACTTTTAAGACACTAAAAGAACCTTGTTTGCATTATCATGCTATAAAATTTTGCCTTTTATCAATATTTTCCAAAAATTTTGAACATAAGCTCATGCTCATCAATGATTCCAATTTCATCAAAAACATGCTCGCATAACTCCTATCATGTTATAAGAACATACACGTATTTAAGTCAAAATATCCCCAAGCCACAAATCATAAGGCAATTGAACAAAAATATAGATAAAGCATCACATGCTCATGAAATAAACGACATGTAATCAAATATCCATCAATGCCTCCATCCAATCAATCCAACATAAAAAATTCAAAATTCAAGCATAATCCAAAGCATAAATAAAATAAGCATTCTCAAACATCCGAACATGCTCCAATATCCGAAAATATAAATAAACTAACTAGACAATTGTTTAAATAAAGCAGTAAAATGAGCAGAAAAGACCCTTTCCACCATGACTCTCTCCCCCTCCCCAAAACTTATTTTGATCCAAGAGACCCCAAACTTATTTTGATCCAAGAGAGGAAATAAGTTTGGAGGAAAAAAGATGGTGGCAAGGCTCACTAACGGCTCAGTAAGGTGGATGGCGCGGAGACTAGTGTGGAAATGGCTGAGAAGATGATGACAACATGAACTAGGATTAGTTTTCAATCTCGGGAACGAGGTCGGGCTCGGCTCGCAACCTTTGTTTCTCGAGTTTTGAGCTCCGTGTTTTTAGCTTTTGAGCCTTTTCCATGCTTCTTTTAACATCTATTTTCGAACAGTTATGCTCTCCCGTCATTCAACACAACTCCCTGCATTTATTTCACTCCACAAACATAAACACTAATCATCAACTTTCAATCAAAACACCACCCTTATAAACAAATCTAAACTAAACAAGATAAACAAAATAAGACAACAAATCAAAACAGCATAAAAATCATTGGGTTGCCTCCCAACAAGCGCTTAATTTAACATCTTGAGGTCGACGGGATATCAATGGCCAATAGTCAACCAAGAAGATATGGTGGCTTCCTATGCCACACAAGAGCACCTTCTTGAATTCTCCAAGGCATTGCAATCAAGTCCGGTTCAAAGATTCTAAAATACTCATCGGGAATATCTTCTTCACTCTTTTCTTGACAAATCATCTTGCCCGGTTTGACTTTTCGAATCACCTTGCACTCCTCTGTGTCCTTAGACCCATCTTCTTTAGGAACTTCTCTCCTCTCCTTTAATTGATACATGATCGATAAGTTATGAACCCTGAGAGTAAGTTCACATTTTCCCATATCAATTAGGGCCCTTGCGGTACTCAAAAATGGTCTTCCTAGGATGAGTGGTATCTATTCATTCTCCTCCATATCGAGTACCAAGAAATCACCTGGAAAAATAAATTCGCCTACTCGCACAAGAACATTCTCAATGATCCCCTTAGGATGAGTAATAGAATGGTCTGCTAATTGCAAGCAAACATTTGTCGACTTCAACTTTCCAACTTTCAGCTTATGAAAGAAAGAAGGGGGCATAAGGTTTACACTTGCTCCAAGATCACAAAGTGCATTCACAATTAACTTTTCGCCAATATCACATGGGATAACAAAACTCCCCGGATCTTTTAACTTTGGTGGCAACTTCTGTTGAAGGAAGATACTACACTCACCCGTGAGGCTCAATACTTCACACTTCCTCAACTTTTTCTTTTTTGAAAACATTTCCTTAAAGAATCTTGCGTAGTTTGGCATTCTTTGCAACAAATTCACATGAGGGAGGTTGATGTGGACTTTTCGAAACACCTCCAAGAATTTCTTGAATTGTTCATCTTGCTCATTCCTTTGCAATCTTTCAGGATATGGAACAACAACAGGAAAGAGAGGCAAAGTTGATGGTAGTGACTTACTTGAAGTTTTCTCCATTGATTTCTTCTCAATTCCAACTTCACCCTTCTTGTCTTTCAATCCATTTTCAACTTCTCATTCATCAAGATTTACATGAGAAACCTCCAATTTTTCCACTGACCCAACATTTAACACATGTATAGCCTTACATTGCTCTTTTGGGTTGATGGTTGTATTGCTCAGGAACTTGCCTTGTTGGTGTTGATTCCCTATGATTGTAGTAAGTTGGCTCATTTGCTTCTCTAGCATATTCACTTGGGTACCAATCGCTCCCACATGATTCTCTAATTTTTCAAAACGAATTTGTGTCTCACCCATATATTTTTCCGTCTTTCCCATAAATGCCATCAAGAGATCATCCATTTTAGATTTCTTTTCTTTATCAATTATGCCATTGGTAACCGAGAAATCAGGAGGTAGTTGGATGGCATTATTCGGGTTACCATATGATAAATTTAGATGTTGTGCCCTATTTTGGTAACCTTGATTTCCACCATATTGACCTTCGTATTGGGGTTTGTACCCCGGATTGAATGGTCTTTGTTGATTCGAATAGCCTCCTTGGGTCACATAGTTAACCTCCTCAAATTGGTTTTGAGAGGTCTCGGCTTTTGGATTGGTGAAGGCTTCAATCTTTGAATTTAAAGTCTCCATTTGAGCCGCCAAAAGCCTAAGTGCATCCGAACTTGAAGTAGATGCAACTTTCTTTAAAATTTGGACTCCCTCTCTTACCGCCGACCAATGAAATGAATTTGAGGACATTTTCTCAATTATCCTCAAGGCTTCTTCCGGTCCTCTTGCTAAAAGTGATCCTCCCGCGGCCACATCCATGAGCGTCCTCACATCGTCCTTGCTTCCGCCATAGAATATACACACTTGATAATCGGTGCCAAACCCATGCCCGGGACACTTTCTTAGCATCTCTCTAAAGCGTTCCCACACCTCATACATGCTTTCATCATCTCATTGCTTGAAAACAGTGATTTCACCCTTGAGCTTGAGAGTTTTTCCGGGTGGGAAAAACTTGTGTAAAAATTTCATCACCAATTGGTCCCAAGTTTGGAACGACCCTTGGGTTTGGCTCAACCACCATGTTTTTACCTTGTCGGTCAAGGAGAACGGAAAGAGTCAAATCCGAATTGCATCATCCAAAACTCCGTTTGCCTTCATCATCCCGGTATACTCAAGAAACTTTCGCATGTGCTCATTTGGATCCTCCATTGGCGTTCTTCAGAACTTATTTTGTTGGATCATGAGTATAAGGGACGCCTTGAACTCAAAGCTATTGGCTTGAATAGGAGGTCCATTGATCACTCCTTGATCAATGACGGGTTGAAAAAGGTTTTGGATTGGTGTCTCCACATTTCTATTATGAGCATCCTCTTGGGCTCTCAATTGTTCTTGCATCACCTATAATTGCCTTTACATTTGGACAATTATAGGGTCTTAAACCGGTAGAGGATTATCCGTCATTCTCCTCCGTCTACGTGCGTTGTTGTGGCGAACCGTTGCTTCGATTTTCAAGTCCAATGCGATAGAGGATTCTCCTTGAGACCGAGTGTGCATACACTACCTATCAAAAGGACAAACAAATCAATGCAAATTTTTTTAAGTAAAACAAAATAAAATGTCTAAACAAATCCACACAATCGTTATCACAATATTGCATGTATCAAATTAATTCCGATTCCCCGGCAACGGCGCCAAAAACTTGATGTGAGATTTACTCTCCATAATGGTTTCAATATTTATAAAACTCATGTCATGCCTACAAGTGTATAAGCATATGATTGTAGATATGATAATATGAGGTCGATCCACAGGAAAAAAGAATTAAACGTGAAAATGCAAGTACCACGACGATAGATTGATGAAATATCTAGACTATGAATAGATGAGGGATGAAATACTCTAACTCTAAAACCTCTACCAAACATCCATAATAGTCACTCTCATCTGTGTTATAATTTTTCCCTTTAACACAAACACCGTTATTCATTGTAGCTCTATGTGAGTCATGTTCAACAGTGTGAAATTTATATTTGTTGACAAAATAGCCATAAATATTATGTGAGAGTGAAGGGCCGACTAACAGATCTCACATGATCTTGTTCATATTATTAGTGGGATTTTGAGCCTGATTGAGAAGTAATAGATAAGTTAAGTACAAGTTAATTAATTAGATAGACCACAAGTGAATTTAAGGATAAGACTTACATAATTGGCAAACCATTTGGCGAACTCCTTATCAATTTTCTTATCAATATCAGAGGATGATATATTTGGGAATGTTGCTTCCAAGTGGCCAACGAACAAACTTGAAAATATAGAATTGAAAATATATATTAAGAGCATAAATTGTGAAAAAAAAAAATTAAAAAAATATATTGAGTGCAATACTTACTTTATGTAAGTTTGAACTTCATGACAGTTAAGTAAAATGTATAGTCGTGTAGCATTGTACTCATTATCTGTCAATAATCTTTTGGTAGATCTTTCAAAAGGCCGTTCAGGATGTGTAAAAATTGACAGAAGATCTGAATAATCACATGTTACATCACCTCGATCATTCGAGGCACATTTTTTTGTCTCGTAACTACATGATCCTCGAAGTAATAAGAGCAGAACGTGGATGCTTCCTCAACCAAGTAAGCATTACTAATTGATCCTTCGACTCGTGCTTTATTTCGCATGTTATTTTTTAACTTCCATAAATATCTTTCAAAAGGATACATCAATGTATATTGCACTAGTCCAGCAAGTCTAGCTTCATCAGCCAAGTGGACAGATAAATGTTCTATTAAGTCGAAGAAACCTGGGGGAAAAATTCGTTCAAGCTTACACAGGATGATTGGAATATTTTCATGCAATGGACAAACATCATCAACGTTCAATGTTCTGCAAGTCAATTCTTTAAAAAATAAACTCAGTTATGTGATTGCTTTCTAGACATTAGGTGTGAGAAGTTCACAGAATGCTATCGGAAGGAGATGCTGCATAAACACATGGCAATTATGACTTTTCATCCCGGACATCTTCAATTTATTCATATCCGCACATCTGCTCATATTTGATACATACGCATCCGATTTTAGATCATTTATCTATTCAAACAACACATTCTTCTCATTTTTATCCAGTGTGTAGCAAGCTTTTGAGTATTTGCCTGTCAACTCATTTCTTTTAAGTTCTGGTCTGTGGCAATATTTATTCAACTCTTCCCTGAATTTTCCATTATCTTTTGTCTTCCCTTGTATATTCAACACAATATTGAATAGATTGTTAAATTTTTCTCTATGTGCATGACATCCAAGTTATGTCGAATTAGAAGGGAACTCCAGTACAGCAGATCCCAAAAGATGTTTTTCTTCTTCCACTCGCAACCTTTGGATAATGTCACATTATCGTTCAACTTGGTGACACTTTTAAGGGCTAATACCTCTATATCAGCCATAATATCTTTGTTTGTTCTCATTTCAGGAGGTACTGCAGTGACAACCTTGTTCTTTGTGAATGCTCTTCTATTTCTTCGAAAGGGATGAGCAACATCCAAGAACTTTCGATGGTTGTCAAACTAAGATTTCTTACCACTACATGATAGAGTAAATGCATCTGTAGCTTCCATACAATGTGGACAAGCAAGTCTTCCGATGGTACTCCGTCCGGATAACATTGAATATGTGAGAAAATCACTAATTGTCCAGAGTAATGCAGCTCACATCTGAAAATTCTGTTTCAATGAGATATCATGTAAGCACACCTACTTCCCAGAAGTTGATCAATTATGATATTAGTGGTTGTAAAAATACATCCAACTTCTCTTTCCGATTGCGTGGACCTAGCACGAGTACTGTTAGAAACATGAATTGTTCTTTCATGCACATCCACAGAGGAGGAAGATTGTATGGTGTAATTATTTAAAAATTTAAATATTAATGACAGAACAATTCCGATCCGTCGTTACATTTTTCCGAAAAAAAATTATTAAAAAACAAAATACTAACGACGGATATACTCCGTCGTTACGTTTTTTTTGGAATTAAATAATTAATAAATAAAATTCTAATGACGGCATATATCCCGTCGTTAACTTTAACGACGTTCATTCCGTCTTTATTTCATCATTCATCATACGCGCGAAACATTCTTGCCATTTTAAATGTCAGAAAAGTTTAGCAACAACAAGTCCATCGTTAGTCCGTCGCAAGTAACGACAAATATGAGTCTGTTTCTAAAATCTGTCGCTATACTGTAAATTTTTTTGGAGTGTTAGCTTGAATACATTCATTTTATTTTTACATACATTTGAAATTTATAAGTATAAATTTGAATATTTACTTTAAAATATATGCAATATAAGAAACATAATTTTTAGGGAGTCACAAACTAAAAATATATAAATTATGGAATACTTATTGAGGTTCGACATTCTTTATTAGTTAAAGATTATGGAGTCACGTTATTGTCCTCACCTATGCAATGCATAAGCTATCTCGGTCAAATTCAAGTGTTCAATGTGCTAATTAAGCGAGTTTGAAAGTTCAGGGGGGTTAACTGGGATTAAATTTTAATTTAAGGGTCTGAATGTTCATCGAGAAACAGTTTAGGGGCAAATTGAATATTTAACCATTTGATTGATTATAATTAAATAAAACATATCATGGCCCATAATTAAAGTAATAATTAGACTAAATTATAATAATTATGAGTTTCGATTAACATTTACAATTCATTTTGGGTAAGTGCATAAAAAAGTCATGATTATTTTTTAAAATAGATTGATTAACAATATATTGGGTGGTGATATATTGATTTTTGTTGTATAATAAGTTTAGATAGAAATTACTTTATTTTAATAATACATTATATAAATTATTAATTGATACCAAGAATTAAATATATATATATATATACACACCAAATCAAGATATGATGTACAATTTCATTAGTGGATTGCATTTATATCGGTTTCAATTAATTAAGTAATTAATATAAATAAATTTTATTAATTCATATAGATTTCTATTTATAAAAATATCATTTGGGCTGAAAAAAAATCTCGTCTTACTATTTAAATTGACCGTATTTTTTTTAAATATAGTATAGATAGATGACGATGATGTGAACTAAAGAGTGAGAATAGGAAACCATCACATTTAAATATTTCTTGATCAGAAAGGAGCCAAATCTAGTATATATGAACCAAAAATAATAATAAATTAAAAAACACGAAAAAAGGAGATTAAATTACTTGATTCATGATTGGTGCATGTTCCAATCTGTATACATCATCTCACTATGTGTTTGGAAACTTTGGAATAAGAAGTGCATATACATTCAAGATAATATTTCTTTTTCCATTTTCCTCGAAGTTCCAAATATAAAATTATGGGACAGATTTAGCACTTGAGATTTCTTATTACACTCTTTGTGTTACACTTTCAAATTATATGTGTTTTTTATATATTTTTTTTCTTCAATTATATTTTTTTATGATTTAGTTTAATTTTAAGATTTTTTTTTAGGGTTCACCCCACCCAATTAGGGTTTAAAATTAATTTTTAGTATTTAATTTTCAATTTTCAATTAATAATGCATTATTATGGTTGATTAACTCAAATTTAAAATTTTTAACTTTTTAAATTCATTCTTTTTGTTGATAAATGTTGACTATGATTATTTATGTTATAATTGATTTTTATTTCATAATAAATATTACTAAAACCATAAATTTTATAGTGAAACACGGAGTGAAATGCATAGAAGTGTAACAGAAAATTTGAACCCGAGATTTAGACACCAATTATGTACATAAAATGCATGTCATGTTTAACAAACAAATTAAACAACGTAAGTGGAAGAGGTAGAGGCATGCATACAACGTAATTGCTTTCTATATAAGTTGTTTGAAACAAATATGCTATCCATCAGTTTTTCTCTCTTCAGAGTTATTGTTTCTCTCTCTTCAGAGTTAGCTCATGCAGCCTCCAAATCTAGTACGGAGACTTCATCCAAATCTATAATAGTTGCGCCAATGCTATATCCGGGGATCCTACACAGAATGGCTTCCAAACATTGAACAAAACCTTTGATTATGGCTGAAAAGCTCTCAAAAGTGGACAACCAAACCACCATGAAATAGAACCAGCATGCATGCTGCGGGAGGATGAGGGAGACGAAGAAAGAAAATAGCACGACGGGGCGAAAATTCTTGAATCGCAGCTGAATGGAAGACGGCTGCAGGGAGATTACTGAGATTTTGATGGATAGAAAGGAAAGGAGAAGGAAGACGACGAAAAGAGACACAAACTTGTTCCAAGTTGCTGTTATACCAAAGGCATCCCATGTATGATCCGAAGCTCCCATGAATGATTTCAGAATATTCATCAAGAACATGAAAACGTACCTCGAATCCATTAATATATATATCTGTGTTATAGTGATCTTTAATTCATAAGGCCACCTTTCTCTTCATTTAAGTATTTATGCAGCTGTGGGGTTAAATAAAATATTATAGTTAGTTCCCTCAAAGTCGTATTAATGACGTACCCACAAACATATATGACGTAGTCATCATGACGATATCGTTGTTATGCCATTATGAAATGAATGTTGTCTCGTCATCAATATCTAAATTACAATGTTTTTTATATGTACATTAAATAATTGATTTTCCCGACCAAGTCATCACCATCTATTCCTACATACATGGATCGGAGACTCGTAAGGAAAAGTTCGTCTTATAAAGAATTGAATAAATAGAATATTTTATAAAAACACGTATACAGTACTTTTAATACTAGCAAGCCTGATACTTTTAAGGACATGAATGATATTTTTGAAACTTCGAGTGATAATTTTTAGTGTTATCACTTATACGGTTATACCCGTTTTGATGAGTTTCTTTTTTTTTGGAATGGAATGGTCAACCGTGAACTGGGGTGGATTGATCCATGAATTTAACCAAATATTGACCCGTTGTACTGAGTATACATGGGATTTACTGAATAGTTTGCCTAATATATTATTATTATTATTATTATTATTATTATTATTATTATTATAACAAAGAAATATAAAAAAAATTAGGTATAAAATTTGGATGATTTTCTTGTGTATGATATTCTCCATTGATTCACAGTTGATAACATTAATTTTTTGAAATTATACAAGCATTTACAATCATTTATGTAAATAATATAAAGTATCATAGTAAAAATCAACAAAATGATAAGTTGTGGTTATATTTGTCAATTTCAAGTAAATTTAGAATTTCATTTGATGGTTAGAAAAGCAAATTGAAAGCTTATCAATCAGAATTTTAAAGATTATTTGGGAGGGGGTGATAAAGATGACTTATATGTTACTTATAATATATAAAAATACCAACATAATTTTATATAGTCATTAGGCCTGAATGATGCGTGAAGAACATAGGCCAAATGACAGAACGAGAAGTCTTAGGATGTGGAAGATCTCATCGATCCACATGATGATTTATATTGTCAAATTTAGTAATTGTCTCATATCTATTATCGTTTTAATACTTTTGTTAAAAGAAATAATGCAACTCTTTTTAGTTCAATAGCAAGTCTTGTATCACTTTCATTAGTCTCAAAATATGACTTAAAATTGCAACATTGTTTTTTTTTTAAAAAGAACTTGTTTCATAAATGATAAGAAACATTTGGTACGACACATGTTCGTAGTTCCAGTTCATAATTTAATTAACATTTATTTAATAAATTTTATTATATTTAATTCACTTATGCTAAAATAAATATAAATTTATAGCAAAAATACCTACAATTAAAAGAAAACAAACCACTTTATTGTTTTTAATTTCTATAATTTTTCAGTTAAATTTATTGGTTACCCGATAGATCTAATAATAGATTTGCATTAATTAAATGGTCAAACTAATTTATTATTCAAATATGGTCATGTTCATAAGAACATTAATTACAGATTTTGTACATTCTAATATTTTAACGGTACGTATATGTGTAAAATATTAAATATAATTATAAAATATAAAGCTTCAACTATTACTTCAATACATACATACACACATATATATATATATATGTATGTATATTTCAAAAGTTATTTGATTAGAAAAATACAATATAACACCTTTCATAAAAAATTATTTAAGCTGCTTCGGAGACTTATTTGAGTAGCTATGATACATTTTTTTTTTATTATTAGATTTTAGTTTGACCTTTCAAGTAATTACAAAAATGTCCTGATCTTTTATAAATAACAGTTTAATACTTGATCTTTTGAATATACAACAAATCTAGTCTGAAATTAATTTTTAAGCTTTTAGTTGCCGGGGTGTGGAGTAAAATACAATTTTATTAATTTTATTTGATCAATTGACGTGACACAAGTATTTTCCACATCATTAAAAAATTCAAGCAAGAAGATACACGTTGACAACTAAAAGCGTTAAAATTAATTTCAGGCTAGATTTGTTATTTTCAACGATGTGACCACAATTTATTCATAACATATTAGTCAATTTGAACAACTAATTATTTTATAATATAGAATTAATTGACTAAAAATATAATGAACATTGAATATAGTTGTTAATTTAGCATGATCTTTAAAATTAATAAATTAAGGCATCGTCTATTAATTTGAGTATTATTGGACATCTCAAATATAGATTTTTTGAAAAATGTATTGGAAAACAATAATTTTTTTTTTTCCATTCTCCCTTCAAGAGTATGCGGGTCTTCTATATTTTGCTCTCCTAAATTTTTTAAGTCTACTGCTGTAACCAATAATAATATTTATGTATACTCCAAATCATTTATTGTCGATCTCAATAAATTGAATACGCAAATTTACTTGGTCTTTTTAAATAAAACATTAGTTAATATAATAAAAACATCCAAATTCCAATTTTGTTTATATGTATATTAACTACTTTTAAAATTAGTGTTCATTTTGCAGCCATTCGTAAATTAGTTTGTGATTTGTAATACAGCAACCCTAATACAGCAACCCTACAATATAATAGTAACATCACATTTTTTAGGGACATCACTTGAAAGTTATCACATATTTAATATATTCATTTTGCATGACACCAATACATTATTTACATGATGTCATGTATCTCAATATGTGTAAACTTGGTGGTTTTTTTGTGGTATTTTGTTAGGTAGATCTCATATAAAAGCTTCGTTCAATTTAATATCTATCCATATACTATAACCTAATATATGTCCAAACATGTAATTCTTACTTTAGTTTGTAATTTGAAATTACATTTTCCTTTCTTTTTTTTTCTTGGTTTATGTTAAACTTTAATCCCACCTTTGCTGTAATCGAAAGAGACATGATCATTGATAATTGACTCATCCACGACTTTTCTCTATAAACAAATGTTAATGCATCGAACACATTCGCTTATGTAGAATTTTATAATTTGTTTGATGTTAAAACTACAGAACAACTATACTCATAGGTAAATTATAATATATAGAACACATTCGAAGAGTCGTTGTTAATTAAAATCACAATATACTTGCTTATAAAATATAAGTTCGTTCAAACCCACAAACTCCGAAAACCAATGAAAATAGGTCAATTAGCCTTAATGTGCATCATTGTCAAATAGTTAGCAACAATTAGACGAATCATTATATTTTAATTGTGAAAATATGTGGCGACCTGCTCAAGCGAAAGAGTATTTAAGCATTTATTTAATCTCTAGCTATTTCTTCTATAATTAATACTAACTAATGTCCATGGGACCAAATGCTCGTGATATTCTTATGCTACCTCATTAGATACTACCACGACTATATAGATTTTAACATGCAATATGTGTGTGTGTGTGTGTAAATATTCTTTTTTTAACTATAAATGAAGAAATTTGATTAGCATATATAATAAACCACAATTTTGTCACACACACATGTAGGGGAAGGGTAGCAATTAGCGCGCATACATACCTAGTATGTAAATTATGGATAAATCTTAACTATCTAATGGATTGAAAAATAGATAACAATTTCGTAAATTATTTTTGAAAATACAATGTTAAAATTCAATACACGATGCATAAATCAACATTCAAGATGCTATTTTATTTTGTATATTGAAAAATAGCGGTGACAATTTTATAAATAAAAAGATGCTAGTGGAAAATATGTAATATATATTAGAAAATACGATACTAAAAATTAACATGTAGATGGTCAAATTCAATATATATAGCTAGAGATGCTAAAATTAATTCAACATGTGTATGCTAAAAGCTAACACGCATACATCTTATGAAAAAGGAAAGATGTTGTTCATTCTTCTAATTATTTTAAAGGGCAAAGGGCCAAAACAACTTTCAAACTATATGTTCAATCCCATCTAGATGTACAAATTATTTTTTTGTCCAAATACACACCTAAACTATTTAAAAAGTATAATCGGCCCCGCAAACTATTCAAAAAAAGAACAAATTAGCACTTGATGTTAACACTGTTAATTTTTTTCGTTAATTAAAAAAATAGTTCATACGTATAGATAGGACTTGACATATAGTTCAGGTATTTATTTGACCCTTTTACCCTATTTTAAATGGTCCAGATTGATACCTTATTTATATTTAATTAAATTTTAATTGAACAAGAATCTTGATTTAATTAATAGAAGATGCCCTCGATCGATCACTTTCTAGTGCAAAAGCGTCATTCATGTGGTCATCCATCGAATTTCTTATGTATAAAAATTTTGTGAAAACTTCTTTAATCGATCCTCTTATACTTAACAGAAATTTACGAATTATTTATGCACTAAACAATTTCAAGTTGTAAAGGGAGTTAAATAAAAATTGCCGACAATAATTAAACCCCTATAATTACTTAAGTCGTATTCAAATGATACTATTTAAGTTTATGCTCCCTCTCAATCGTATTTGGAGTCATAATTAGTTGCATATACCTAGCAAACTTGCACGCGAAATCGTTTATCTCACTTTCTATATATGTTGTGTTCTCTATTACATACTTAATTTTTTTTTAATTAATTCTTTTGAACTTTTTTCTTCGATTCAATTTCTTGTGTTTTAGTTTGATTTTATACTTGTTATTTAGTGTTCATCATACCTAAATAAGGCTCATTATAATTTTTTAGTATTTAATTTTTTCAAATAATCTCTACATCTGCAACTTAAACTAAGAAATCATATAGTATTGAATAACAAATATAAAAAATTTATATTTATTATATATAATGTACCCATCTTTTTAGAAACATTTGATCACCACAAATTATTTATCTGTAAAAAATTACTAAATATAAATACATCATCATATATTAAGCTTACAATCAGTGGCACTATTTCTCTACAATAATCGTTCTTCAAATATAAACTCATTAACATTGAAAATTGAACGTAAATTAAATGGTGAAGTATTTTCACTTTTTTTAATTGAACTCGGAGTAAAAATGCATGAAGGCTAAAAATGTTTGTAGGTGGCGAAATTTAAATAAGTGTATAAATATTTTTATTGATTTTAATATATTTATTTAAAATATATACAATCGTATTCTCTCCTTGACTTGGAATCCACCATTAGATCAGTTACAGGATTCAAGAATACTCTCTCTCTCTCTCTCTCTCTCTCTCTCTCTCTCTCTATATATATATATATATATATATATATATATATATATATATATATATATATATAAAGTTCGTTGAATTGCCGGGTCCGAGTGTTATCTAAATATTGAGAAATTATTCAGGAAACTTTTGGTTTAATAATATTGATTACTTTAACGAGTGACAGAGATTACATGATTTGTTTAAATAATTTAATGTGTAACCCTTCGCGGCTACCAGCAAATGTTCTCCAATTAATCCAATATTGATACTCGATACCGATACTCGATAGAAAAATACAAGAATTGAGAAACAATCATATTTTGAGAGTGAAGGACCTAGGTCCTACGGAATCACTAAGGATTCGAAGAAACTACTTGGGAGTTGGATGACAAGCTGAACGCCTAATACCCAGAATTAGATTATCAGACTGACTAAATTTCGTGGACGAAATTTCTTTAAGGGGGAATGATGTAATACCCCGACATCTTATTATTTAAATTAGAAAAGAAATTTAAACCTTTAATTATTTATTTTGAATTCTTGTATGTAGGAAAATTTCATTATAATTTTCCTTATGAACAGTTTGCCTATTCGGAATAAATAGTTTGCTCATAGAAGGGTTCTTTATGAATATTTGAAATTCGTTATATATATAGATTCGTAATTTATTCCAAGCAATAAATAGAAGTTGGATATTAATTCGGTAATAAAGGTCCATTATTCCTGATAAAATAGTATTGGGCTAATCTAGATTTATTACCTTGGACCTTGATTATTTAAGCTGAAGAATTTATTTATTTGGGCTCAAATTAATTAAGGATTCAAGCCCACTAGTCCAAGACCCCATCCCTACACACATCAGCAACAATTACAGTCACAAGTTCCCTCAGCAAATAAAAATACACGTTGAAAATGGATAGATTTGCTACAGTAAATACTGTAGCAACAGTAGATATACAGTAATTTTTAGGTCCTATATATAGATCCCACCAGTCATTTTTCAAGCTGAACTTTTATACGGGAGTTAAATTGGGGTAGGAAACGGTAACATTCTAAAATCACCCGTACACACACTTCACTTTCGAGAAGGAGACATTGGAGAAGATCACACGTTTGGGAGCTACTGGCCACCACTTTCACTGCTGCATCTGAAAACCACCATCCACAGTAAGTCTTCAACTCCATTCTACCATCTTTACCTGCACATTAATGAGACTAACGTACATTAATGAGAATGAAATGAGATAGGACCCATTCAACTATTGAAACTAGAATGGAAACCTAGCAACAATTTAAGGACTACTTGCTCAGACTACAATGTGTAATAACTAGTCCATTTATTTTTAGCATGTTGGCATTCAACAAATTTTCAAGATATGCACGAATTATGTCGCCCGGTCCTGCATGAGTTAAATAACACAAATCATATCAACAAAAAAAGAATTGATGCTATAATAAAGCTTGTGGTACTGTCTCAGCTTAGCATACATGCTTGCACAAATTTATGTTAATATCAAAATCTAAACAGAGGTTTCTAACCTAATGCGCAATCAGCTTCATCTATGTAATCATATCCATATGGAAAAATTGTTGAGCCTTCCTAGAATGAGAACATAGGTATGACAATGATGCATCAAAATCCTTATATTTGTTCGTAATTTAAGAAATAGATACATACAATAAAAGATACAAAATTAGTGCTTACTGAATTACATGAACCCTTCTATGGAGAGTCGTCTACCAGTAATGTGTTGGATATATTAAACCTTGGATATCTACTCCAAACTATTTTTATATCCTTCACAAATACGGGTTTAGTTCCTCCATTTTTAGTACGAATTTTGCCTACGTTACGACATTCATCTTGGGACTGCACCAAATCATTAGATATTCAAAAAATGTCCAATTTGGAAACAATTCCATTCCCATTATATACATGGAAGGTCACTTAGAATACATACCATGAGGAAATAGAACTTTGATTTGAACTCTGGAAGAAACTTATCACAAAACGTTTCCAAATTATGACTGCAAATTATAAAAAAATGAACAAACATATTAATTTATTAAATATATAAGTGAATAAAAGTAGAAAACTTATAGAATTGTAGAAGTACAACAATTAAAGAAATATAGAGTGATGATACCTCATCCTTGATGTCCATAAACCAACTTTAAAATTTTGAAATAAAAAACCAAGAAACTCTTCGTAAAACGGCCTCAAAAAAGTTGAAAACAGAAAATGAATTGACTTAAGATTATGGTTTAAATATAAATGCACTAGCTGCTAATGTAGTGAATAACCAAGTTAGTGCTTATTAAAATGAAAACCGTAATTCTTGCATTGTCGGTCACAGTGACTTCTGTCCACCATACCAGCTAGAACCCCACTGATATCAAGTATGATAAGTATTTCATTGGCTAGAGTAGGCATGCGCATGTCATGAACTCTCAGAGAGAGAGAGAGAAGATCATTGAAATATTTGCATACTTGGGAACAATTTTCTTTCCTTGTGTTTTATTTTTCCTTGTAAAATTCAAGTATCTAAATAAATAAACTTACTCAATTAAAAATTACCTGATTGCTCGTATGTTCCTCCTCTTCCTCGAAACTATCCTGGATGGCTTCCTTTTCTTTGTGGTTGAAGTTGTCACTATCCAGTTCCTTCTCTTTCTCCAAATTATCCTGGGTGGAGCCACGAGAGAAAGAGGTGAACCCAGCTGCTGCAGTGTTATGGAGAGGGAGATCGGGGTTGGGAGAGAGAAGATCATTGAAATATTGTATATCTTTGTTTGTTTCCATAAAAGAGGTTTCAACATTGTTCTCATTCCGCCCATCTTCACTAGGGGAAATAACTGGGGGACTTCGATATTCTTTTTCCCATATCATCAAAAATATTCATTGTCTTTATATCATCTGAACATATGCATCTTTTTCCTACTGCTGGAGGCTCTGTCAAAGAAGCAATACGAAGGTCACCGTGACGCGCGGTCGTTTCGCGCTCAAAAATATATTTATAAACTCATGTGCCCACAGCGAGCGTAGCTAGCCAATGAGTACGGGTCGATCCCACAGAGAGCTGTTGCGATTCTATCTTCAAGTAACCAATCACAAAGGGGGTTTTGGTGTTGTCACTACACTGAATTTAAATCTGCGAAAGAAACTAAAGAAAATATCAAATAACAAAAGGTTCTGGCATTTGAATTAGAATTTGATTTAAACATAAAACAACTCGATCATGGGCACACCGATTTTTATACATGATAGGTCATCTAGTTATGGTGACCGGATTCCTCTCTGTGTCTCCTCATCCATCCTTTCATTTTAGGTTTAAAAGTGATTCCTCTTTGATTAAACCCCTAACTAGTTACCCACCTCCCAATTCCTCTAAGAGATGTAAGCAAACAGGCAGCAGTGTGCCCTAGACGGACCCAGATCTGTTGTGTTCAACTGATTCCTCTTGTGTCCACAACACCCCATTAATTCCCTTATTACTATATGAACCGACATACAGTCACGATTCGCCAATTCAATTAATAGTGGCGTGCCCTCTTTACCTAACGAGTGATCAGCCACATTGGGCACTTCAGACACACACTCACGTGGAACAAGGCTCAAGAATTAACAGAAACTAATCATGCATTACTATGCTCATTTCGGCCTCATGAGTCCAGATTTATGCTCAAACCAATTTCATCATTCAAATGCCAGAATTAAAGATCTAGCTGATAAGGCTAGACATAATTAAAACTGCAGAATTGAAAGATGTAAAATTAAACAAGAACTTACTAAATTAATTAAGTAAAAACTCGACTCCAATGTCGATGAACATGAACGTAATCTAATTCCCGAAGGTTTAAGACCTTTCGGATTATTTTTGGCTGCCTAAGCAGCGTACTGAAAATAAAAATGCAGAAATGTAAAATGTAAAAATGTTTCTGACTGTCTAAAAAACTTGTTTTTCCAGAGACTAAACTTGTTTAAATAACTACATTTCCGAGTGGAGTTTCTCCTACAAGTGGGGGTCTTCTGCTGAAAATCCGGAACGGCGTGCCCTCTCTGACCTTAACTGGATAAGCTTCAGCTTTATCAAATCCCTATTTTTTAGGGACTGCTCTTATCTCCTTCGATTGAGCTTATCTCTTCGTCTGAGCTTATCTCTTTGCTGCAGCGCCTTTTAGGAGTCCAGCTTAGCTCCAACTCTCCTTCGGATATGCAACTATCTTCCGCCAGCTCTCCTTCAACTGAATCCCGAGTTTCATAGGAATGCCCATTCTGCCCTATGGTCGAGTCTGTGCGAGTATTTTGGGCACGGCATCATCTGTCAGTTCCATCCATATCTGATATGCCCACTTCGTCGACCGAATGTGGGATGGATACTGGAGAAGTCCCGTGTGCCTCTGATGAACATATGTGCGAGATAAACGTGAATATTTGGGCATAAAATGCCCCTTCCGCCAGACTCGACTCGTAGAATGCCCTTTGACCGCAACCTGGTTCTTTTCGACTTAAGACACACTAAAAAGGACATTTATAGAGGATAAAATGCCCATAAAAACACGAAATAAATGGACTTATCACACCCACACACTTTAAGCACGATTGTCCTCAAGCATGGGGTGCAACGCATCCAGAAAAACACAAGAAAAGAAAAGAGAAAAGAAACAGACTCAAGACACAAGCATGCAAACTGTTACTCAGTGTGGGCACATCAGAAATAATCCAACAAAAATGCAAAGTTTCAGCATACCTAAAATAGGTCCAAAAATGAGTTTTAGCTTGGTGTTCCTCACAGACTCTCTTCACTCAGTGTATACTCTCATTTCGGCTGTAATTCTATGCAAATTCGTCCCATAAGTTTGCCAAAGTTCTGCTGTTCATTCTCCAGAAACCATGATGCATTAGTATCAATAGGGCTTTTTAGGCTAGAGTTGGGCATTTTAAGTTGGGGGGAGGGGTTTATTGATTGTACAGACCCCTCCCCAGCTCCTTTCTATTCACTACCCTCTTGTGCCCTGTTCAGGCACTGAATCTTTCTTATTTTGGGCATTCTAAACACTTAGAACTCGGGGGATTTTATTCAGACTATTTTTTCTTTTTTCTTTTTCTTCTTTTTTTTTCTTTTTTTTATTTAATTCTTCCCCCTTTTTTTCTAGCCCTTCATATATATGCCTTCCCAGAAACAACTCTGCATTCCCCATTTTTTCTTTTTAGGTTTTATAATGCCCTGACTAAGTATAAACCATCCCAAAACAAAATCGACCAGGGCATTTTATAGGCTGAAAGGGGCTGCAAGGGCTGTGTCATTGGTGGGAGTTATTTTATTTCGGTGGTTCAGCAAAACATGGCCTATCTCATCTACATGTGCATCAATAATTTCAAGAGTTAAACACAGAACAGAGGCAAATTCTAGAACATCATAAGCACATAATTATTCACACTCATGAATGAAAGAAAACTGTAAAATGAAGCATACAGCATATAGGCTCAAGTCTCACAGGGCATGCTAAAACTCGTTCATCATCCCTATCTTAAATGGGCATGCTGATTTTTCTGTAAAGCAATTAAAGTTGGATCATTACGTGAAATGCCCACACAGAGTCACAGATTAGCATGCTTTGACTCAACTACCCACTCACACACTTTGCAACTTGCAAAGTGTGGACACAGACTCAAACAACATGACAACAAAGAAAATAGAAAAAATAAAAACAAAACAAACAAAACCTAATCTAAAAGGACAAAAAGAACCAAGCTAGTCAGTTGCAGGCGTTGGGTAGGAGAACCCAACATGTTTGAAATAAGCCTTCAAGGCTGCTTCGATTCGGGTCAGCTTTTCATTGGTTTGGAACTGGGCATTCTCGATCAACTCAAGTCTCCTTGTGATCACTGCGACTGGGTGCTCCCTCTGCGGTGCCTTCCCTATTGGTGGTTTCCTCGATGTACCGGCCATTGCTAAAAGCATGCTCGAGGGGTCTGTCCCCGGCACAAAGAAAACAGGTTTCCCATCCTCATCGTCAACCACATCTTGCATTCTCCTCAGGCAGTTAAGATCAAAATATTCACGGGGAAGAGGGGTTAAATCAGTATCATGCAAATTAAGGAGCCTATGTCTAATAACAAGCTGGGTGATTAACTGGGCACAAGAGATACGATGCCTAGGGTGTGTTTTAATCTCCTGAAAGTGTGCAATGGCCATAGAACCAAAATTGATTTTGATTTTATGAACCATACACCACAAAATAAATAACTCCTAATTGGTGATTGAATTAGAGCTATCCTTTCGGCCGAAAAAATTGTAAGCTAACACCCTATGGCAGAATCTCAAAGCATCATTATTTAAACAATATCCCTTTTGTGGATCCGCTTTGAAAAACGGATCCATCCCCAATATCTACCCATTTTGTATCGACTCCTTCTGCAGAGTCGGGCACTACAGTCACAGCATCGACATACTCCTCCTCCTGGAGGCCCAAGTATGTCACGATGCCCAGCAACATGTTTAAGTCATCAGCAGACAGAGAATAACTTCTACCCATCATTTTAAAAGATAAAACCCTAGTGGACGTAGCAGGCTTGTTCACAGCTTTGATTTTCAAGTTTTGGACAAAATCTCGAGACAATGAAGGAAAAATTACACACTTCATATCTAGAAAGCATTCCCAACCAATTGCAGAAAACAAATCCCTTACCTCCTGCTCTATACCAAGAGCTGCAAGCGTCTCACGGTGGACTCCTTTTGAATTGATGATGCCCCTGACTAGTGGCGGGCCACTGTTGGGCTTACTTGGTGTGGGGCTCCCCACCCCTCTGCCTCTTTTAGGCACAGGGGCTGAAGTGCCCTCTTCAGCCTTCCTCTTCCGTGAAGAGGCCTCTCCAGCCAGCTTGGATCCTGCTTTTACACTCACTGATTTTCCCACCCTTCGCCTGGGTGAGGAGTCCTCCGAGGGCTCTTCAGAGCTTGCTTGCATTTGGGAGGAGGCACTGGTTTCCTGCTGCTCCTTCTCTTCTTCAGTATCCCCTTGTTGGGACACCTCTGGCTCGGTTGGCTCTGAAATGGGCTCTCCAACCTTTCTTTTTCCTTTCGCCTTCTCCAGTGCTCGCTTCTTGATGTCAGCGGGCGTCTCGTCCTCCTCTTCAAACAGTGGTACCTTCTTCGGTTGGGCTTCAGTTTCAATGTCTTCAATCTCAGTTAAATATTTGTCCAAATCACTGTCTTTATCTCCTTCATCTTCTGCTCTCCCTTCTACTTCCTCTCCTTCCTCTTCATCCTCCAAGTCTTCGATCTCCACTGACAGCACTGGGGTCGGAGCCTTAACTGGCTTCTTAGCTTTCTTCTTTTCAGCCCCTTTCTTAGGCTTTGGCTCAGGTTCTTCAGTAGTCTCTTCTTCCCGCATGCCCTCTGCAGTCACCTCAGCATCTTGCTACTCCGTTTGAGTTGGAGTAGCAGAGCTTTCTTCCATCGCCTTGACTTCAGGCGTAGGCTCCTGTTCCGGTGGGGTCTCCTTGGGAAGCTTACTCGAAGTGGCTGCCTCAGACGCAGTCTTCCCCTTGGGTTTTGCAGAGGGTTTCTTCACGACTTTAGTTGGAGAGGGCTCTTCAGAGACAGCGGGGGTCTCAAAATCCAAGCGTGCCTTAGGTCCAGCTTTTGGTGCGACCTTCTTGCCTCTTGTCTTTGCCATTGTTAGATTTTGAAGGTTTTCAGAAATTAGGGTTGCAGGAAAAATCGAGAGAGAAGGTTCTGATTTTTGCAAAAGGCGAGTGAAAGTGATAATGGAGATTTTGTGGGGTAAGGCTTTTATATTAAGGGGATCACTATTCATGATTTGACTCGTGACTCTCCAAATTCCTTAGGAATCTCCTGGATCAATATGCCCTATGTTAATGGATAAGCCTTATCCCTGATAAATCGGAACAAATTTTATCTCTCCAGAGTGCCTCACTTCAGAATCCCTATTTCCCAAGGATTTATTTTATCTTCATCTTTCTCTCTCATTATCTAAACCTGCAAACACCGTGCTTATCCAAAACAAGCGTAAAATTACTCCCTAAACTAGTTTAATTAACTAGAAAATTTATTAAAAATAAATAAAAATGAATTAAGACAAGAAAATACCTAGGTTGCCTCCCAGTAGCGCCCCAGTTATTGTTGTGGGCACGACATCACCTCGGATTAGGCGTAAGTGGGCTCCGTGAGCCAGATCACTGTGACATCTTCATCAGAATGCCCCAGGTAAGCTTTCACACGGTGACCATTCACTTTGAAATGCCCTCCAGTATCGGGATTTATCAGCTCAATTGCCCTATTCGGGCATTCTATATATACTTCAAATGGACCAACCCACTTGGTCCTCAGTCCTCCTCCCATAAGCTTGAACCTTGAATGGTACAAAAGTACTTTCTGTCCTGGGATGAATCTCTTCCTCCGAATTACTTGATCATTGAGCCTTTTCATTTTTTTCCTTGTATAGCATTGAATTATCATAGGCCTCCATTCTCATTTCTTCCAGCTCTTGAATTTGAAATTTCCTGAAATACCCAGCGGCGTCATGATCCATATTCAGCTTCTGAAGTGCCCATCGTGCCTTATGTTCTAACTCGACTGGCAGATGGCAACACTTTCTAAATAACATCCTGTATGGTGACATCCCAATTGGAGTCTTGAATGCAGTTCGGTATGCCCACAGGGCATCTTCCAGATGAACACTCCAATTTTTTCTGTTCGGAGCCACAACCTTCCCAAGAATGGCTTTAATTTCTCGATTTGAGACTTCAGCTTGACCATTTACCTGGGGTTGGTAGGGTGTGGTGACCCTATGGTGAACCCTATACTTCTTCAACAATCTTTCCAGCGTTTGGTTGCAAAAATGGGTCCCTTGATCACTTATGATGGACCTGGGCACACCAAACCGACTAAAAATGTGGGATTTCAGGAATGTGGCTACTACTCTTGCATCATTGATAGGAGTAGCCTTTTCTTCTACACATTTAGACACATAATCAACTGCCAGGATAATGTATTGGTTCCCCCTTGAATTTGGAAAGGGTCCCATAAAATCCATTCCCCAAATGTCAAAAATCTCCACTGGCATGATTGGTGTCATGGGCATTTCATTTCTTCTTATAATGTTTCCTACCCTCTGGCATTGGTTACACCTTCTGCAGACGTTGTGGGCATCCTTGAATATTGTGGGCCAAAAGAACCCACAATCCAAAATTCTTCTCGTTGTTCGGTTTGGTCCGAAATGCCCTCCGCAAGCATAACTGTGACAATGCTTTAGAATTTCATCTATCTCCATATCAGGGACACATCTTCTGATGATTTGATCAGCACATCTTCTCCATAGAATAGGGCAATCCCATGCATAGAACCTGCTCTCATACTTTAGTTTATTTTTCTGGTACCTTGAGTACCCAATAGGCATTTTCCCAGACTCCAGGTAGTTCACTATATCCGCATACCAGGGTGCGAGTGTGCCCCTTGCTGAATACAAATGCTCATTGGGAAAATGATCGGCAATGGACATTTCGTCGCCTTTCTCATTCAGCACCCAGCTCAGATGGTCAGCTACCAAGTTATGTGCCCCACTCTTATCTTTTATCTCGACATCAAACTCTTGTAAAAGCAGGATCCATCTAATTTGTCTCGGCTTCGTCTCTTTCTTGGCCATCAAGTGCCTCAGGGCACCATGATCTGTATAGACAATGCTCTTTGCTCCCAAGAGATAAGATCGAAACTTCTCAAATGCAAACACTACTGCTAATAGCTCCGTTTTAGTAGTGGTGTAATTGCACTGTGCCCCATTTAGAGTCTTGGAGGCATAGTAAATTACATGGCTTTCCTTTCCTCTCTTCTGACCCAGTACCGCATCCACAGCGTAGCCACTAACGTCACACATAATCTCAAAGGGCATTCCCCAATCTGGTGGTTGAATGACTGGTGCCGTGACCAGTTGCTTCTTCAGAAAATTGAATGCCTTCTTACACTCTTCATTGAATTCAAAGGGAACATCTTGCTGCAATAAGTGAGTAATAGGCTGGGCAATTTTTGCAAAATCCTTTATGAACCTCCTGTAGAATCCAGCGTGCCCCAAGAATCCTCTCATTTGCTTCACCGAGGTAGGATATGGCAATTTTTCAATTATATCCACTTTAGCTTTATCGACCTCAATGCCCCTCTCAGAAATCACATGTCCCAATACAATGCCCTCTCTTACCATGAAATGACATTTTTCATAGTTCAGCACTAGGCATTTGTCCACACAATGCTGCAGTACCTTCTCCAAATTATCTAAACATCGATCAAAACAGCTCCCATACACCGTGAAGTCATCCATGAATACTTCAATGCAGTTCTCGAGCAAATCAGAGAATATGCTCATCATACATCACTGAAATGTGCCAGGAGCATTGCAGAGGCCAAAGGGCATTCTGCGATAGGCAAATGTGCCGAATGGGCATGTGAATGTTGTTTTCTCCTGGTCCTCTTGACTTACTGCAATTTGCATGTATCCTAAATATCCATCCAAGAAACAAAAGAACTTGTTTCATGCGAGTCTTTCCAACATCTGGTCAATGAACGGAAGTGGGAAATGATTCTTCCGCATGACCGTGTTCAGCTTCCGGTAGTCGATGCAAACTCTCCAGCCAGTTTGCAGTCGTGTGGGCACAAGCTCTCTTTTCTCATTTTTAACAACTTGAATGCCCGACTTCTTGGGCACAACATGGATTAGACTGACCCACTTGCTGTCTGAAATTGGGTATATAATGCCCTGGTCCAAAAGTTTAATTATCTTTTTTAGCACCACATCCTTCATCACTGGATGGAGCTTTCTTTGTGGATCACGAACGGGTTTAGCATCATCTTCCAACAATATTTTGTGCATGCAAACCGCTGGGCTAATGCCCTTTATATCTGCCAAAGTCCATCCGAGTGCCTCCTTGTACAGTCTCAATATTCTCAAAAGGCGGTCCTCATCAGCTTGATTCAACCCCGCATTTATGATTACAGGGAGAGTCTCATTGTTCCCTAAATAGGCATATTTCAGATCCCTTGGTAATGCCTTCAACTCCAGCATAGGTGCTTTGAGAATAGAAGGCATCAGTTTATCATCATTTTTCCGAATGGGCACACCGTAGTCCACACATCTATGCGGCATTTCTTCTAATGAATACAGCATCATAATTCCATCCCTTATGTCATTATCCTCATCCAGGGCATCCTGGTCGCTCAGTCCATCCCACAATACCCACTCCAGCGGTTCTCTGTTGCTCACCATGGATAAAGTAGAACGGCTCGGGGAATGAAATGTGTTCACGAAATTACAATTTTTTGTATCCGGGGGGTGCTTCATGGATTCAAAAATGTTGAATGTCACCTTCTCCCCATCAAACTCACACGTCAGTATGCCCTTGTCCACATCAATCTTGGTTCGAGCTGTTTTCATGAAAGGCCTTCCCAGCAACAGAACTGAAGATTTTGAAGTCACTGTGCCCATGGCAGGCACATAAAAATCTGCTGGGAAGATAAGCTCGTCCACCTTAACCAATACATCTTCAATGAGGCCTTTTGGATAAACATTAGATCGGTCAGCTAGTTGAATGACCACACGGGTCTCCTTCAAAGGTCCAATCTTCAATTCTTTGAACATCGACAGGGGCATTACGTTAATTGATGCCCCCAAATCCAGCATGGCCTTTTCGACTTTTCTGTCTCCAATAATGCAAGGGATCATGAACATCCCTGGATCATCACACTTCTTGGGTAACTTCCTTTGTATCACAGCCGATACATTCTCCCCAACTAGGAACCTTGCATCATCATTGAAACGCACCTTTCTGGTACAAAGCTCCTTTAGGAACCGGGCATACCGCGGTACTTGCTTGATTGCCTCGATCAGTGGGATGTTGATCTCCACTTTGCTAAATACTTTTAGCATCTCTCTGGTTTCTTCTTCTTTTCTATTCTGTGCCAATCTCCCTGGAAAAGGAGGTTTCCGTCTCTCTGGATTGGGCACTTTGGCAGGCTGTTTTACTTCCGGAATGGGCACAGCATCGGTCTGCTCGGCTTCTTGTGCCTTGTCTTCTGTGGGAGTTTTTTCCACTTCTTCCTCCAAAGGCACATCATCCGTCTCTTCTCTCGGCCTGACCATCTCCGGAAGCTCTTTTCCACTCCTTAATGCTACTGCATTCACTTGTTCTCTTGGATTCTCAACTTGGGAAGGCAGCTTCCCATTTTTCTCCTCCATCTTGTGCATGGCTTGAGCCAATTGATTGATTTGTTTGCTCATGTGCGAGAGACCAGCTCGAGTCTCTTGCTTGAATTTTTCGTTCTCCTCAGCCATAGCAAACACAAGATCCTCTAGCATTTGCTTCCTTTTCTCCTCTGGTGGTGGCAATGGGCGTCCAGGATGCCCATCCTCCAGCCTTCTCTATCTAAAATTTTCATGGTCTCTCCAGCCAGGATTATAAATCTGGGAGTGAGGATCATATCTTCTGGAATGCCCATTCTGGCCACCTATAGCATTCACTTCTTCCATTTCGTCTTGTAGAGTGGGGCATTCATCCGTGAAGTGAGATATGCTTTTGCATACCCCACAAAGTTTGGGCTTCCTTGCCATACTCGCACCAGACAAGATTTTTTCAATCTTGTTGCACAATCTATCAATCCTACTGTCTTGGTCCGGTGCCCTTTCTGTTTCACTTACAACCCGAATGCCCTCTCCACTGAAGTCTCGGTTGTCTTCAGCCATTTCTGTGAGGATTCTGAATGCTTCAACAGGTTGTTTGTTCAAAATTGATCCTCCACATGAGGCATTCACGATCGCCCTCTCATGTGGTCTCAATCCTCCGACGAAATACTGAATCAAGTCATGTTCAATAATCTGGTGCTGTGGGCATTTCGCCAGCATCGCCTGGAATCTTCCCCAGTAGTCATAGAAACTTTCGTTAGTTCCCATCTTCAGGCTCCCTATCTTTCTTCTCATTTCTTGCACTCTGGATGCTGGGAAATATTTTTCCAAAAACTTCTGTTGAAGTTGTCTCCATGTGGTCACAGCGCCAGTGGGTAGTGTATACAGCTAGTCCCGTGTCCCATCTTGAAAAGTAAAAGAGAACGAGACCAACCGCACATACTCTTCTCGTCCATGGTCGGATGGTTGAGTTTGGCAAACCATCTCAAAATCTTGCAAATACCTCTGTGGATCCTCTCCAGGCATTCCGTAGAACTTCGGCAAGATCTGGATAAAGTTTGCGTGAATATCCCAGTTCTGAGTCACAGCTAGGAGTGCAATGCCCATTGGGCGCAAATTCATGTTGGTCGGGAAGACCAACTGCCTTAAAGTCCTGTTATCATCCGCATTGCCATTCGCGGCATTTCCATTTGCGGCCATGTTGATGTTGTGGCCGTTCTCAAACTATCCTTCCTCCTCGTGACGTTCGTCTCCTTGATCTTCTTGATCTTCTGGTAGTGGTGTGGGCTCACGAGTTTTATTTGCTGCTTGGCGTGCCCTTTTCACTGCTGTCCTATTTTTCCTCAAAGTCTTCTCTATCTCCAGATCGTACAATAGAGTCTCCTCTGAAGAGCCCCTGGGCATCAACTTCCAGGCTCACCAATTGTAGAAGATAAAATCGCTAGAAAACAGCTCCCCGGCAACGGCGCCAATTTTGACGCGCGGTCGTTTCGCGCTCAAAAATATATTTATAAACTCATGTGCCCACAGCGAGCGTAGCTAACCAATGAGTACGGGTCGACACACAGTCACGATTCGCCATTAATTCCCTTATTACTATATGAACCGACACACAGTCACGATTCGTCAATTCAATTAATAGTGGCGTGCCCTCTTTACCTAACGAGTGATTAGCCACATTGGGCACTTCAGACACACACTCACGTGGAACAAGGCTCAAGAATTAACGGAAACTAATCATGCATTACTATGCTCATTTAGGCCTCATGAGTCCAGATTTATGCTCAAATCAATTTCATCATTCAAATGCCAGAATTAAAGATCTAGCCGATAAGGCTAGACATAATTAAAACTGCAGAATTGAAAGACATAAAATTAAACAAGGACTTACTGAATTAATTAAGCAAAAACTCTACTCCAACGTCGATGAACATGAATATCATCTAATTCTCGAAGGTTTAAGACCTTTCGGATTGTTTTTGGCTGCCTAAGCAGCGTACTGAAAATAAAAATGCAGAAATGTAAAATGTAAAAATGTTTCTGACTGTCTAAAAAACTTATTTTTCCAGAGACCAAACTTGTTTAAATAACTACATTTCCGAGTGAAGTTTCCCCCACAAGCGGGGGTCTTCTGCTGAAAATCCGGAACGGCGTGCCCTCTCTGACCTTGACTGGATAAGCTTCAGCTTTATCAAATCCCTATTTTTTAAGGACTGCTCTTATCTCCTTCGATTGAGCTTATCTCTTCGTCTGAGCTTATCTCTTTGCTGCAGCGCCTTTTAGGAGTCCAGGTTAGCTCCAACTCTCATTCGGATATGCAACTATCTTCCGCCAGCTCTCCTTCAACTGAATCCCGAGTTTCACGGGAATGCCCATTCTGCCCTATGGTCGAGTCTGTGCGAGTACTGTGGGCACGGCATCATCTGTCAGTTCCATCCGTATCTGATATGCCCACTTCGCCGACCGAATGTGAGATGGATACTGGAGAAGTCCCCTGTGTCTCTGATGAACATATGTGCGAGATAAACGTGAATATTTGGGCATATAATGCCCCTTCCGCCAGACTCGACTCGTGGAATGCCCTTTGACCGCAACTGATACGATCCTAGCCGGGGTGCCAATGGTCGAGTTTGAGATTTCGGAGAAGCTGACGCGAGTGGCAGCGCGAGTGAACCAGTCGCGCCAGAGACGTGTTTGGCTTTGGACTGAGCGCGAGTGGTGGCGCGAGTAAGCCGGTCGCACCCGCGACGTGTCCTGATCTAGGCCTGGCGCGAGCTACAGCGTGACCCGGGACGCGAGTGGGCCCGAGTCGCGCCTATTTGAACTGTTGCGGATTTATCCGATTTCTACTTATTTATTTCCTTTTTAGATTAGGTTTTTGACTTTTAGGGTTGTTTTATTTTTGCCCACCTATATAAGGGCTTGCATTATATATCATTAGACAGATTTTGATATATATTAAATTTGAGAATTCTCTCTGGAGATTTTATTGGTGTGTCGTGTTCGTCCGACTTATCAAACAGTAGATCACAACTGTTTGTGGCATCTTTGATTTTTATCCAGGGTTCTTATTTCCAATCATAGCTGGGTTATAGGTTTCATATACCTATAGTTCGTACGTGTTGAGAAGTTCGGGTTGAGGATTCCATCTCTGGCGAGCTGATACAAGTCCTGGGGTTCCGAGGTTCGCATCAAGTGGTATCCAGAGACAGGTCGTATCAGGTTCCGTTTATCATTTAATTTCTGTAATTTAAATTTTCCCCTATTAAAAAAAAGAGTAAAAAGGCGGGAAAATTTTCTGCGTTTTTGTTACGTTTTATTTGGTTATTTGGGTTCTCGAGAGCTTATATATCATCCGTAGAAAAGTTGAAAAATTTTCGCGAAATTTCAAAAATTTTCGAATTTTTGATAGTGAATTTTGGGCAATTTGGTGGTGTTGATATACTTTGTTTGGGAAGCTATATTTTGGTGTTTGGAGTATATTGAGCATTGTTGGTGGTAGTGGTTAAAAAAAAAAGGATGAAAAAAAAATGTCCAAAACTGCAGGAACGGGAAGTGATGTAGACAAGGATTTAGATCCTAAAAACATGATGGAGGCCATACAACAACAACTGGGAAAGTTATTTAAGACCGAGATGGCTGCATTAACAAAAATACTTGACAACATGGAAGCCTCAATACAAGAGCAGACTGACCGTGGTAATAGAGAAGGAGGAGGTCGAGGAGCTCAAATGGAGGCTAGACGTTACCCACATGTAGAGAGGGAGAGAAGGAAGTACTATGAAACCGAGTCTGAAGACTATGATGAAGACGATCAATACTCGGCTAGTGGAGGATGGAGAAATAGGAGAAGGCAGAATCGGGTGGATGATCGTCTCGGCAATATCAAGATGAACATTCCGTCTTTTCAGGGGAAGAATGATCCAGCCCTATACTTGGAGTGGGAGCAGAGAGTTGAGATGATATTCGACTGCCATGAATATTCCGAGTTGAAGAAGGTCCAGTTAGCAGCTGTTGAGGTCTCTGATTACGCTATCGTGTGGTGGGATCGGTTGAGAGCCACTAGGCGGCGTAATGGAGAGCGGCCAATAGAGTATTGGGCAGATATGAAGGCAATTATGAGGTGACGTTTTGTGCCTAGCTACTACTACCGAAAGTTGTACAACAAGTTGCATAGCTTAAGGCAAGGTGCAAGCAGTGTTGATGAGTATTTTAAAGAGATGGAGATATCAATGATCCGAGCTAATGTGGAGGAGGATCCGGAAGCTACTATGGCAAGATTCTTAGCGGGTCTGCATAGGGAGATTCGGGAGATAGTGGAGCTGCAACATTATGTTGAGTTGGAAGAGATGGTACATATGGCCATCAAGGTAGAAGACCAACTTAAAAGAAGGGGCGGCTACAACCGTTCAAATTCCTCTACCTGGAAATCAAATCCAAACACTGGTACTTCATCATGGAAGTCAAACCAAGGGAGTAGGGAAGATTGGAGGCTACCGACTAAGCCAAATATTGAAGCACCCACCAATGAATGATACGATCCTAGCCGGGGTGCCAATGGTCAAGTTTGAGCATTCGGAGCAGCTAACGCGAGTGGCAGCGCGAGTGAACCAGTCGCGCCAGAGACGTGTTTGGCTTTGGATGGAGCGCGAGTCACAGCGCGGGTGGAGGTGCGAGTGAACCGGTCGCGCCCGCGACGTGTCCTGACCTGGGCCTGGCGCGATCTACAGCGCGACCCAGAGCGCGAGTGAGCCTGAGTCGCGCCTATTTGGACTGTTGCGGATTTATCCGATTTCTACTTATTTATTTTCTTTTTAGATTAGGGTTTTAACTTTTAGGGTTGTTTTATTTTGCCCACCTATATAAGGGCTTACATTATATTTCATTAGACAGATTTTGATATATTAAATTTGAGAATTCTCTCTGGAGATTTTTATTGAACCGAGTGCCGTCTTCATCCGACTTATCAAAGAGTAGATCACAATTGTTTTTGGCATCTTCAATTTTCATCCAAGGTTCTTATTTCCAATCATAGATGGGTTATAGGTTTCATATACCTATAGTTCGTCCGTGTTGAGAAGTTCGGGTCGAGGATTCCGTCTCTGGCAATCTGATACAAGTCCTGGGGTTCCGAGGATCGCATCAAGTGGTATCCAGAGACATGTCGTATCAGGTTCCATTTATCATTTAATTTCTGTAATTTAAATTCTCGCCTATAGTTATAAAAAAAGAGACGATATCAGCATAAAAAAGAGAGAGAGAGAGTAAAGTCGCTGATTTAAAAAAAAAGGAGTAAAAAGGCGGGAAAATTTTCTGCGTTTTTGTTACATTTTAATTGGTTATTTGGGTTCTCGAGAGCTTATATATCATCCGTAGAAAAGTCGAAAAATTTTCGCGAAATTTCAAAAATTTTTGAATTTTTGATAGTGAATTTTAGGCAATTTTGTGGTGTTGATATACTTTGTTTGGAAAGCTATATTTTGGTGTTGGGAGTATATTGAGCATTGTTGGTGGTAGTGGTTAAAAAAAAGGATGAAAAAAAAAATGTCGAAAACTGCAGGAACGGGAGGTGATGTAGACAAGGATCTAGATCCTAAAAACATGATGGAGGCCATACAACAACAACTGGGGAAGTTATTTAGGACCGAGATGGCTGCGTTGATAAAAAGACTTGACAACATGGAAGCCTCAATACAAGAGCAGACTGACCGTGGTGATAGAGGAGGAGGAGGTCGAGGAACTCAAATGGAGGCTAGACGTTACCCGCATGTAGAGAGGGAGAGAAGGAAGTACTATGAAACCGAGTCTGAAGACTATGATGAAGACGATCGATACTCGGCTAGTGGGGGATGGAGAAATAGGAGAAAGCAGAATCGGACGGATGATCGTCTTGGCAATATCAAGATGAACATTCCTTCTTTTCAGGGGAAGAATGATCCAGCCCTATACTTGGAGTGGGAGCAGAGAGTTGAGATGATATTCGACTGCCATGAATACTCCGAGTTGAAGAAGGTCCAGTTAGCAGCTGTTGAGTTCTCGGATTACGCTATCGTGTGGTGGGATCAGTTGAGAGCCACTAGGCGGCGCAATGGAGAGCGGCCAATAGAGTATTGGGCAGATATGAAGGCAATTATGAGGCGACGTTTTGTGCCTAGCTACTACTACCGAGAGTTGTACAACAAGTTGCAAAGCTTAAGGCAAGGTGCAAGTAGTGTTGATGAGTATTTTAAAGAGATGGAGATATCAATGATCCGAGCTAATGTGGAGGAGGATCCGGAAGCTACGATGGCAAGATTCTTAGCGGGTCTGCATAGGGAGATTCGGGAGATAGTGGAGCTGCAGCATTATGTTGAATTGGAAGATATGGTACACATGGCCATCAAGGTAGAAGACCAACTCAAGAGAAGGGGAGGCTACAACCGTTCGAATTCCTCTACCTGGAAATCAAATCCAAACACTGGTACTTCATCATGGAAGTCGAACCAAGGTAGTAAGGAAGATTGGAGGTTACCGACTAAGCCAAATGTTGAAGCACCTACCAATGAGTCCAGTTCCAGAAATCGGGATATCAAGTGCTTCAAGTGTCAGGGAAGAGGATTCCTAGCCAATCAGTGTCCGAATCAAAGGGTGATGTTGCTGCGGGATAATGGAGAAATTGTGACTGATGAGGAAGAAGTTGATCCTGAGATGCCGGCGTTGGAGGAAGAAAGTGGCGAAGAGTATGTAGCACCACCAGCACTCACGTTGGTCACAAGAAAGTCACTGAATCTACACACCAACTGTGTGGAGGAAGAGCAGCGGGAGAATCTGTTTCATACTAGATGCCACATCCATGATAAGGTATGTAGTGTGGTAATAAATGGTGGAAGTTGTACTAATGTGGCTAGTGTGATTTTGGTAATGAAGTTAGGATTACCTGTCCTAAAGCATCCAAAACCATATAAGTTACAGTGGTTGAATGACAGTGGGGAAACCAAGGTGAACAAGCAAGTGAGGTATTGTGTGATGTGGTACCAATGCAGACGGGGCATTTTGTAATACCCCGTAAATTAATTACTGCTTAACTGCAGTAAATTGTTGCAAATACTATTTAGTATAGTAATTTTCAGTTAGATTAGGGTCGGAAGTATCCGTTAAGTTTCATGGAATTCAAGGATAATTAATTCCCATAGGTGGGTTAATTATTATTTCAGTTAGGGTTTAATTTCCTTTTCTGTATGGAAAGCCGGAATCGTAATTTCAGATAAATTCGATTCCTATTTTATTTACGGTGCGTGATTATCGTGAATCAGATATTCTGATAATTAATTTGAGGACTGGGAGACTCAGATATTCTCCAGTCATGCAATTGTTTAAATTCAAATAATTTAAACGAGATGCTCAAGTTAAGAGAATCAGATATTCTCTAAGTTTTGGACGTTTTAATTATTGAGAAATTAAAACCTGTATTTTTAAAGCAGTGTTTTAAAATCAATAATTTCAGATAAATTATTGTTTTAAAATAAGTGAATTATTTTAGCAATATCGGTTTAGTTTGGAATTTTTTTGAAAACGAAAAATATCACGATAACCGAACAACCGAGTATTTATTTAGGTCAACCAAGCATGGGTGATAGCCATGTCTCCCACGTGTGTGTGTCCCCTTTCATATATCCAAATTAGTAAGTGGATAACTATGTTTGATTAACTCTTATCCATATTAGGAAATAAAATAATATAGATATTTGCATGGTTTTATATATATATATATATATATATGTTGTCGAGAGAGAGAGAGAGATTGGCATTTCATCTCCTTCACCACCCTCATCTTCTCCATTTCTTCTTTTTCTTCTTCTTCATCACCTTCCATTTATTTTTTTCTTTAAAACTATCGAGAGAGAGAGAGAGGAAGGCAGCTGCATCATCTTCTTCTTCATCCCATCTTCATCCTTGGAAGGTTTTAGAAGGGGAGCTTCCATTGTTGTGTGAAGGAATCTTCGAAATTATATATATATATGTGTGTGTGTGTGTGTGTGCTCTTCCAATTCCAAGCTTGGGTAAGAAGTTTATGTGTGTATTTTGGTGTTTTAAAAGATGTTAGATAATTATAAGTTGATAAATGCATGATTGATGCATGCTTCCAGTTTTTTTTTGGCGTCAATATATATATATATATGGTTTGTGTTTTAATTGTGTTTCAAAGCATATTAGATGATATTGAATGGGTTAATGCATAGACAAGTTGGGATGAGAGTTGATGTTTTAAAATGGATGTTGAAAGCTTGGGTTTTGAGTTTTCATGGCTGTCGTCGCTCTCGGCCTCAATTCCGCGCGCCCGCGCTCGATTGTTGGCAGACTCGGCACCCTCCGGTTAAACGAGCATAACTCCCTCGTTTTACATCGGATTGAGACACCGTAAATTTTTCCGGAAACTAGACTTAAGTGGCTTTCTAATGGTATAGGTCTCATTCTCTAATTCGTTCTGAGTAAATTATGAAAAATCGGTGAAGTTAGGTCATGTATTCTGTTTCGGAAATTCGGGACAGATTCGCTACCTTTTGGTAAAACGGGTATATCCGTTTCATTTGTTATCATCTTAAGCCACTATAAATTTTTAAAAATTTTAGACTTCCATGGCTTTCTAATGGTATATATCTCAGTCCGTAACTCTTCCCGAATCGATCGTGAAAAATCTTCAAAGTCAGGTCACGAATTTGATTTTGGAAATTCTGGCAATTCTGCCACCTTTTAGTAAAATGATCATAACTTTTTCGTTATTTATCATCTTGAGTCACCATAAATTTAGCCGTAAACTAGACTCCCGTGGTTTTCCGTTGGTATATGGTACAATCTCTACACCTTAGTGAGTCAAATCAGACAATTTTGCAAAGATAGACGTTGTGCGGAACCATGTTTAGTCTATGGGCTTAATGTTGATTTTGTTGCTAGAATCTAATTGCGATGATGTTAAGGTATTGTTGATACCTTAAATGATGATGATGTATGCCTTAATATGTATAATAGCTAGGGTTGAGAATAACCCTTAAGCTAAGATAAAATTTAGAACGGATACTAGACCCTAATAGGCCTTCGTTTCGTGTTGAGTCCTATCGGATTTGGATCAACATGCTAAGTGTATTTTTATCTACTGAAGGCTAGTAGATCCGCAACGAATAAGACCAGTGGGGAATTAGCAGCTGCAGTAATTAAAACGTCGGTGAAAGGTGGGCTTTCTTTTCAATGGACTCTTAGTCCAAATATTGATTTGAGTTTTTACTCACCCGCAGTTAATTATTCTGATGCAAATAAATGACTGTCATGCATAAAATATTTGTTTTGTATGATATCCTTATCCGTATTTAGTTAGCTCGCAAGGGGTTTCTAACTGTTAAATCGATCGGGCCTCATGCTAACTTAGCATGTTAACCGAGGTTAGTGTACACTTGGGTCGGTGATATTAGGAAGAGAGAAAGGCTGAGCGGAGCTATTCTTGACTAAGACATCGACGGTGCTAAACGTCCTTGGAAAAGGCTGAGCGGAGCTATTCCTCGGAGTTTAGTTCAGATATGTATTCGTGGAAAAGGCTGAGCGGAGCTATTCCTCGACATGTGCGGAAAAGGCTGAGCGGAGCTATTCCTTGGCACACAGTTGGGATATGGATGATCATACAACAGAAAAGCGCGCGCAAAGACAGAAAATGATTTAGTAAAACATAGGGCCTTTTCAGATAAAAACCCCTGTGTGTTTACTCAGATGATGCATGATAATAAAACAGTTTTGATGAACGTTCATAATATCAGATATGTATTATGATATTTTTGGCACTGTGTTCACTGAGTATACTTGTACTCAGCCTTGCATGTTTGTTTTTTTTTAAATGTGCAGGTTGAGGGTTGATGGTGCAGGGTGAAGTGCTGGGAAAGAAAGTTGTTTTGTACAGGACTCAGAATATTTCCTGTATTTCGTTATGTTATTTTGCTTCCGCTACTTTAGTATAACCGAGTCAAGTCTTCAGTATGTCTTGAACTCGATGATACCTTTTTGCTACTCTGAGGTATTATTTATTCAGTTATATTTTGTGAATTAAAACTCAATTATGAATTAAAGTTCACAGTAAATTATCGTTCCTGGAATACGGTAGTTTATTCCTTTATTTAATTATTTCTGGTTCGCGCCTTGATCCATCCTTCATTGGGATCGAGTCGTGCCAGTCACACTTCATATTAATCAGATATTAATGTGGGGTCGTGACACATTTATTGTTGGGACGTCCGTGGCAGTATAATAGACGTGTGGAGCATGATGGTTTCTCCAACAAATATTCATTTGTGCACAAGCAGCGGACAGTGACACTTGTTCCTTTGACACCATCTCAAGTATTTGAGGATCAAGTAGCACTGCAAAAAGAGGCAGACCAAATGAAGACAAAAGGGGAACAATCGAAGGGAGAAAGGAGTGGGCGAGATTTCATACACCATTCATGTTTTGCCCGACCAAGCCGGTTCCAAGGAAATCAAAAGACCGAGCTGCATAATAATCTTACACATCTTGTTTTCTGTAATGTCGTGTCCTTACAGGTTGACAAAGGTGTTTTCCTTGAGTTGTCACGAAAGGAATTGTTGGAACTTTCAAAACAATCAAGGATACCGATGGCGGATGTAAGGTCGAGAAAGGTGAAGTGGCGAGCTCGTGTTGATGAAGATTCGGATTTGAGGACAAATCCCTTTCAAGAGAAGGGGAATGATACGATCCTAGCCAGGGTGCCAATGGTCGAGTTCGAGCATTCGGAGCAGCTGACGTGAGTGGCAGCGCGAGTGTTGGTACGAGTGAACCAGTCGCGCCAGAGACGTGTTTGGCTTTGGACGGAGCGCGAGTTACAGCGCGGGTGGAGGCGCGAGTGAACCGGTCGCGCCCGGGACGTGTCCTGACCTGGGCCTGGCGCGATCTACAGCGCGACCCGGGGCACGAGTGAGCCCGAGTCGCGCCTATTTGGACTGTTGCGGATTTATCTGATTTCTACTTATTTATTTCCTTTTTAGATTAGGGTTTTGACTTTTAGGGTTGTTTTATTTTGCCCACCTATATAAGGGCTTGCATTATATTTCATTAGACAGATTTTGATATATTAAATTTGAGAATTCTCTCTGGAGATTTTTATTGAACCGAGTGTCGTGTTCATTCGACTTATCAAACAGTAGATCACAACTGTTTGTGGCGTCTTCGATTTTCATCCAAGGTTCTTATTTCCAATCATAGATGGGTTATAGGTTTCATATACCTATAGTTCATCCGTGTTGAGAAGTTCGGGTCGAGGATTCCGTCTCTGGCAATCTGATACAAGTCTTGGGGTTCGGAGGATCGCATCAAATGATACGATCCTAGCCGGGGTGCCAATGGTCGAGTTCGAGCATTCGGAGAAGCTGACGCGAGTGGCAGCGCGAGTGCTGGCGC
Organism: Perilla frutescens; assembly: GCA_026008535.1. Taxonomy (NCBI): domain Eukaryota; kingdom Viridiplantae; phylum Streptophyta; class Magnoliopsida; order Lamiales; family Lamiaceae; genus Perilla; species Perilla frutescens. The sequence goes on along the minus strand of BRKX01000013.1, from coordinate 55,602,581 downwards.
GAGTGAACCAGTCGCGCCAGAGACGTGTTTGGCTTTAGACTGAGCGCGAGTTACAGCGCGAGTGGTGGCGTGAGTAAGCCGGTCGCGCCCGCGACGTATGCTGATCTGGGCCTGGCGCGAGCTACAGCGCGACCCGGGGCGCGAGTGGGCCCGAGTCGCGCCTATTTGGACTGTTGTGGATTTATCCGATTTCTACTTATTTATTTCCTTTTTAGATTAGGTTTTTGACTTTTAGGGTTGTTTTATTTTTGCCCACCTATATAAGGGCTTGCATTATATTTCATTAGACAGATTTTGATATATATTAAATTTGAGAATTCTCTCTGGAGATTTTATTGAACTGTGTGTCGTGTTCGTCCGACTTATCAAACAGTAGATCACAACTGTTTGTGGCGTCTTCGATTTTTATCCAAGGTTCTTATTTCCAATCATAGCTGGGTTATAGGTTTCATATACCTATAGTTCGTCTGTGTTGAGAAGTTCGGGTCGAGGATTCTGTCTCTGGCAAGCTGATACAAGTCCTGGGGTTCTGAGGTTCGCATCAGCAACGTGGTTCTTTTCGACTCAAGACACACTAAAAAGGACATTTATAGAGGATAAAATGCCCATAAAAACACGAAATAAATGGACTTATCACACCGCTTCTAAATGGTGATGCATAAGCACCACGTCCATCTGTCTTACCCCCAGAATGGGTGTCATTTTGTAACAGAACAATGCTCTCTAATCAAAAAGTGTCTTTTGATGCTAGAAGAGGATGACATGACTCAAAGGCATGCAACAAAATGTAATCTTCTAGCTCTATTTAGAACAACGGTTTATATAAATACATCTGCATTAGAACCACTAGTTCCATCTACTTCGACCACATGAGGTGCGCTGCTGCTGCTCGGTTCATCATTTCCCCAAGCATGAGTGTCATTCCTACCAGCGTTATCAGAATTCTGTGTCAACAATAATTCACTCAAAGTATAAAATTGATTCTAAAAAAGAACATGAAGGATGCAGGGAAGATATGCATATATTTCCTAGTTAATGACACTTCAAACCAAGCTGATCATGGCCAGAGTAAATAGCTACATTTTCAAGCAGGGAAGAGAGTACTACATTTTTCAAACTATTTTTGTGTTTCTCATTCATCGAAGAAGCTGGAGGCTCTGTCAAAGTAGCACTATAAAGATCACCACTTCTAGATGGTGATTCATTAGCACTATCTTCATCTGTCTTGCCCCCAGAATAGGTGTCAAATAATCTGTGACAATAATAATAAGGGAAGAGAGTATTACATTTTTCAAACCATTTTCGAGCTCCCCATTCATCGAAGAAGTTGGAGGCTCTATCAAAGAAGCACTATGAAGATCACCACTTCTAAATGGTGATCCTTAACACCACTTCCATTTGCCATACCATGGGTGTAATTCTCACCGTCATTCTGTAATAATAATAATAATAATAATAATAATAATAATAATAATAATAATAATAATAATAATAATTTAGTTAACAGATATATAAATAAACATGTGCATTAGCACCACTAGTTCCATCTGCTTCGACCACATGAGGTGCACTACTGCTGCTCGGTTTATCCATCTGCATTAGCATGGGTGTCATTCCCACCAGCGTTATCAGAATTCTGTGTCAACAATAATTCACTCAAAGTATAAAATTGATTCTAGAAATGAACATGAAGGATGCAGGGAAGATATGCACCTATTTCCTAGTTAGTGACACTTTAAACTAAGTTGATCATGGCAAGAGTACATAGCTACATGACTTGAAGCCATGCAACAAAATATAATCTTCTAGCTCTATTTGGAACAACAGATTATATAAATACCTCTGTATTTTCAAGAATGGTTCTAGTTGCATCTTCATTGTCCTGATCATGCAAACTTAACTGAAAAAATAGAAAATATAAGCAAATGTTGGCTCTTAGAAATCACTTATCAGAAATGAAATTTTGATACATCTTCATATTTATTTGCAAGATTTTGAATTAGAACACGGCGATTATCACTCAGATTCAACCAATTTTGCTCCAATACAGTTTTCCTCATGTCACTAACAATTTTTCCAAGTTTTTTGTTCCATGGTTTAAAGTAATTCTTCTTTCCTGTACCTAATCCATTAGAAAACACCATTCGAAATTGATTCAAATAAAAGAAATATACAAATGACCTATATGTTAAACTACTTTTCCTGTTAAAATGCTAAAATGGATTTAGTTATTATATTACCCCACATGATTTTAACAGAAATATATTTTTAATTAGCTCGCGCCATTCCCTTCAGGCATTTTTTTCATCTCACACACTTGCGTACGTTAGATGTTGAACTGTTGCGGAGCAAACTATGGAGTGTGGAAGACACAAATCCCATTCTTAAACATTGGAAGAATGGCTAGAGCCATTGTCCTTTGTCTTTTATAGCAGGAAGGTATAGCCACTCTAGAATATGGCTGCCAAATAATATCATCCTATAATCATATAAATTTACTAATCAATTTTAGAAATAAATCAGTATTTCAATAATTAAGATAAATGTTGTCTTATAGTGGTACAAGTCTTCATGGTTTCATGTATCTTCTCGAGTTTGGGGTTCTTACTACAACTTGCAAGAACTGGGCGTACAATCATCACCACATCTCTAACCATCGACCATAAAGGAGTGAAAACTTCTGGATCTGGAATCCCATACATCCTCCGTAAAGGCTTAACATGAAGTATCATAAAAATCTGAAAGCACCAACATTAATACATGCATATTAAAATATTTCATAATTAAACACACAATTAAAATTGAAATACATACCATTAAAGTGAAGACGGATCCACTAATTCCTTTACTAGTTCCTTTCTTGAACTTATGTAAGCCTTCATGAATAGAGACCAAGAAGAGCTCGCCCCATGCGTAATTTTTAACTCGACTAATATCTTCCAGAAGAGCTCCATAGTATCCACTGACATTGGTGTCGGAGTTGGGGGCACAAATACTTCCTAATAAGAGCATGATTGTAGCCATCACTCTGTGATCTAAGTCATTATCGCTATCCATTGTAGCTTTCTTCAAATTTTCATTACTAAGCACATCACCGCTGCTATTTGGAAACAACCTCTTAATAATCTGCTTAGCCTTATCTTCTACCATTATAACAGGTAAGCCAATTATTGGCATTCCCCATATTACCAAAATGTCTTCTAAACTTAGATACAACTTAGCATCTGTGTAAAACTCAAAACACATAGAATCAACATTATATATACTAGCTAGGTAAGATACTAAGCTATAACTTGCATTCAATCTTCCTAGGTCTGCCAAGCACATCATGTTCTCGAAACCACTTCCTCGAAGTATGTCGAGAACATCCTGAGCTTCTATGAAACCATTCAAATTATTCAAATGCTCGTGCACTTTTGTAACTATTTTCAGCTCTTCCATATCTGTAAAATGCAAATAAAATACTGAATGAAATGTTCATCTAAGCAGACTTGCAGCAAGCAGACAAAACTAAAGGGAACAATTTTTAACATCTTTCCACATGGAGCATTAGATAAATTTTCCTCCACAAAGCACATATTAACATTGAGTTCTACACTTTTGACAGAATTTTCAAGAATTTTGAGATGAAAAGGCAAGAAGGGTTATATTAAACGAACATTAGAAAACTGGTAACTAATGTAAAATCGCCACAAGAAAAGAAAAATATATGGATCAATTGATCGTAAAATTACAAACAATAAATTGACCAAAAATATATTACAACTTGACAACTTTCTATCAAGAAATCTATGTATTGAAATCCCTCTATTGAGGGTAATGAAGATTGAAGAATGCCCAAAAATTAAAGAGTATTGTCTGCAGCAGTGCAGACATGTTTGCCTATCAGAAAAGGTTAGCACACTATTCTTTGCTAAACTGGAGATTTGTGTTGCAAAATGAAGAATCACATGTCTTCTCATATATTTTTTTTATGAAAATTATGATTCACCAACCCCCTCTTTTTCTTCATTTGCAGGTATGAAAATATATGAATTTGAAACGCAAATGATGAAGGATTTTAGATGGCATATATGAAAATATATGAATTTGAAAATGATCACCATAAATTATGTGAATTTGATAGAATTCTTACCATGGAATTGTTCAGTTACTCGATTCAAAGTTGGCACTCTCAGTTGAATTCTGAGCAAAATTCACTTTAATCTGTCGACATGAAAAGGAAAATAAATGACCTTGAAATCTTCCGTACTCGATTCAAAAATTAGCTCGGGAAATACAAGTAGGATTTCAATGTGTTCTCCTTTTCCCTGCCGTCAGGAAAGTGTGGAAATTTCGGATTTGAATCAGGAGCCCAGTGCATACCCAAATATATATTTATGAATATGAAATTGTAAGTTATCCACTAGGCTAATAAGCCAAAATTGACCACTTGGTCGGGTAGGCGAGATTCAGAGAATCCAACACATCATTATTCCCTTGTTAAGTGGTACAAGACCAATTAACACATAAACATAAACACGTATCAAGCATAAAGCAATAATATGCATTTTAGGTGCACACCATAAATCAACAGTTTGAAAGAGTTTAGCAAAAACCTTTTTCCGATGGTAGCCTGACGGAGAGTTGAGGACACTAATAGACACTTGAATGTTTAGAAGTAAAAATCTAAACTTGGCATCAATAACAATAGACGATCAGAGCCATAAAAGAACTGCTCTGATACCAATCTATCACGCCCTGATTCCTGAGGGAAGGCACATGCAACAAAGGCGTGACTAGGGGTTGGATAAAGAAAGGGGGATAGAAAGGGGCATCAATTCCTCATGAACGAACTCAAAGATACGTCTCAATAAATAGACAGTATCTCCTTAGAAAAGGGCATACGCTAAGAATAAAACAACGACGACAATCCTAACAATAATATTAATTATCATGAAAGGATCTCGTAGATTCAATGGCTCAATGAATCAACAAAAGATAGCCATATATAAACATTTAAGTCAACGAGTACGAGTTCTTAACAAAATACATAACATGAGCTCATAGTGCAAGATTCTAAAGTTTATAAACTAAAGAATACACGTTAAGCGGAAGCTTTAACAAAAGAGAATCCTAGCCTCAACTCTTCCACGTCAGCACCGGCCAATAAACCTGAAAACATTTGAAAATATTTTGGGCTGAGTACTTGAGTACTCAGTGGGTAATGCATTTTCGCAATAACGTATGAAGCATAAACAATTTATCCATAACTCAGAGCATAGCTTAGAAGTTTTTGAAAACAAAGCAGCTAACCATACTAAAATATTACCATTTGTTTGTGTGCACACTTGTTACACTCTACATTACTCTTACTGTGACCTCGGATCTCTAGCCACCGGCGGGTCGATAAGACCCCTCTTCTAATTTATTTAATCGATGATGCAAGCAATAGTGTTTTAGGGTTTTAATCTGTATAATGGTTTGAGCATGTTGTCACTAATTTTCAATCTGAATATTGTTCTTAACTCCTTATTCCTATTTCAAATTAGAATCGAGAGTGATGATGTTGGAATCGGTAGGATTTTGGAATTTAGAAAGCTTCAATGGCTAGTAACAATGACTTCTGATTTTGGATCCAATTTTGCCTTGAAAATTTATTTTAAAACTAAAAACCAAGTTAGTTTAATTACCTTAAACTGGTCCAACGCATAATAAGAAGCATGATAAATATTTTTTGTGGTTAATGAATGTCGTATATATAATGAGAAGACATCCAAAGACCATTAACTAATTCTAGTTAGTGTGAGCTTTGACTTGGACCTCCCCGGGCTAAAAGTCTGGTTCTACCACTGTGTATATGTGTTGTGTTTATGGCGGGATGTGTTGTAGCCTGATTTATTATTTTCTTACAGATGTCTGTTGTTGATCATCCATATCGTCGTGTGAACATGCCCAATCAAAGGAAGAAGGAATTGAAGTTTATTTATGTTGAAAATAGTATCTTTTGCCTGAATAGTGTATGGACTGATCGTCCTCAGCGTTTTACGTGTCACATATCAGATCTCGATGCAAATATGCCTAAGGATTTAACTCTGATGCCTTCAGCTGTAACTAAAAAAAGAAATGGACGGGACGGCCATGATTGGGCTAAGGAGAACTTCGCCTTTCTCCGTTAGTGGAATAATCACCTACATATGTTTATTATTGAGCCAGTGAACTTAGATCCACAGTTGTTGACGAGTGAACAGGAAGCCCCTGCTTCTTCTGAAAATACTGAAGAGGAATCCTCTGATTCTCCTCAGAATGATGAAGAGGAAGCGAATACTTCTTCCCAGAAAAAAGTCGAGAATTCTGAGGAGGCCCCTAAGGAGAACACCAATGATGTTTCTGAGCTAAGAAGGTCATCGAGATTGTAGGAGAAAAAAGATAGGTAAAGATCTTAATCTATAAAGCCTCTGCTTACTTGTCTTTGATCCACAATGTCTTTGTAATGTTTCAATCTCCTTGTCCCATTCCTCAGCTCCTCCCTGCATCCCACACCAAACTTTCATTCTACTCTAAACACAGACAGAGAGTATATAATGGAAAAACAAGTGATTCATGCTCTCATTTTCCAAGCCACAGAGACTGCATATAGGATCTACTTGCATTCCAAACTTTACTATATTGTCACAAGTTCCTAATCTTCCCAACATATTTAACCACACAATAAAAACACATTTTGGTGGAGCATCATTACTGCAGAGCATCTTATTCCAAGGAACCCTGTCCACCTCCCTTCTCAGAGCATGATACATTTTTCTAATTGAGAAAATTACTTGGTGTAGTACCCTTCTACCAGCCTCTGAGCTTCTCACATACTCTCTTGAATCCATGATCTTCTTAACCACCCATGAAGCCTGAGTAGGTATGTCCATAGAATTAAGATCTTTATCTTTCATATAGTATCCATGTACCCACTGGATCCACAACTTCTCTTTCTTGTGCATCAGATTCCAGAGCATTTTACATAGAGCGGCCTGGTTCCATATCTTAATGTTAGCTACATTCCAACCCCCTGCAGTCTTAGACAGGCAAATAAACTCACATGCCACTAATGCTCGTTTAGATGTTCCTACACTTTCAGTCCACAAAAATGTTCTGCATGCTGTCTAAATAATCTTGATAATATTTTAAAGGATGAGAAAGACCTGGCACCAATAGGTTTGCACACTAAATAACAGTATTGGTTTGCACACTGAATAACACGACCTTGATCAGCTGCATCCTTCCTGCATATGTCAATAATTTGGAAGCCCAACAATTTATTCTAGCCAAAATTTTATCCACCAAAGGTTAGCATTAAGTCACAGTGAGCTTCTTAGGTGACAGAGGTATACCTAAATATCTGAATGGAAGCTCTCCTTTCATCATTCCAAAAGTGTTTTAAGTATTATCTCCTGCTGAGCCCTAGCCACACCCCCAAAATATATACTATTCTTAGCTGCATTGGATTTCAAACCAGAGACCTCAGAGAAATGATTAAAAGCTGTCATTAGTTACTTCACTGAGCCAACATCTCCTCGTGAAAACAATAAAAGGTCATCTGCAAAACATAGTTACATAATACCAAATTTTTTACATCTAGGGTGAAAGTGGGACTCCTTATTTGTCTTCAATCCTAACATACACCGATGTAAATATTCGATACAAACCACAAATAAGTATGGAGAGATGGGATCTCCCTGCCTCAACCCTTTTCCCTACCTCAAATAGCTCTGTGACTTCCCCATTGATACATATTGAGTAACTGACAGTAGATAAGCATTGTATGATTCAATTCACAAACATGCAGGGGAAACCAAGTTCCAACATCAAATACTTAAGAAATGGCCACTCTACTGAATCGTAAGCCTTCTGTATATCTATTTTTACCATACATCTAGGAGATATCCCTTTCCTACTATACCCCTTAACCAGCTCATGACTCAATAAAATGTTGTCAAATATCACTCTACCCTTCATAAATGCTGATTAACTGACACTTATCACCTCATCAAGAACACCCTGTATAATGTTGGCCAAAACTTTGGAAAGAATTTTATATATCACAGAACAACATGCTATAGGCCTGTATTCATTATGTTTGAGGGAGAATAATTATTTATCTTTTTCATTATATTAAGTTTAGGTGTAGTATAGTTGGAGGTGTGAAGCATCTTTGTTGGTGTATGTCTAAAGTTATGAACTTATATACGATTATGTTTTAAGCATTGCAGGGCATCAAATTGAAGGCAGAAGTTTCATGAACAGATTTGCGTAAGCAGGGACGGAGCTAAGGGGATGGCTGGTGGTGGCCATCGCCACTCTTAAATTTCCTAATTTATGTAAATATTGGATAGTAATTACGTTGTTTTGGCAGAACTTGAATGCTTGTAATTTGGTTATTTTAGCAAAACTTGAATGATTGTAGTTTGGTTATTTTGGCCTCTATTTTTTGCTGGATTGGGGAGTGCTTTTTTAATTACAGATGGCACAAATGTAGTTGACTTTGGGATAATATCTACGTTGTCGATTTCATCAGTTGCATTTATGAAGCAATTTTCTAAATTTTGTGTTATGATAATTGTTTAGTTCATTTTTGTGTGATTTTCATTTAGTGTTTTTGTGTGTTTGTGGCATTGTTACTCGTCTTTTGGCTATATATTATGGTCTTTGATTTGGTATTTGGTTGCGCAGGTCTAAGGAAAAAAAAAGTGGTGAAAATGATTGCAGGGCATTTCTTACATCTTAGAGTGGTTTCTAACTAGAGATTATTCATAAAATTAGCAAATTTTATTTGGCCGTCATTGGCTTCCAACAATCGCTCGGTTGAATTTTGCAAGAGTTCATCATCCTGTGTGTGGACTCAGCGAGCACTGAGTTTGAGAAGTGAAAAAATTATCCCCCGCCGACGTTGGGTCCTATCAACCGCTGGGTGGAATTTTGCAAAACTATTTCGTCCGGAGCTTAAATGCAATCGGCACTGCATAAAATTTTTGGGAAATCACATGTAGCCGACATTGGATCCCAGCGACCGCTAGGACGGGTTTCTCTGATTGTTTCCACCCGGCGCTAGGAATCAGCCGATGGTGGGTGTACATTTGAAAAAAAAAATACTTAAGCCTCTATGATGCAAAATGGCATATAAATTTTGTACATGCATGATTTAGTGAGATATCCTAAAAGTACTTACTTTTGCTTTGACAGACGGTATTGAAGGCATCTGTGTTGCAACCACTGGAAATTTTTTGATGATTTGCCACCATTGGTCATTTGATAATTACTTCTTTAATTTGGTACAAGTAATACTCTCTGCTCATAATCTCTTGATAGGTTATATGAAATATGAACATCCATTGAGTCTATTTGAGTAAAGCAATAAAAAGTTGACCATATAAGTACCTATGTTCATCTTCTTCTTGAATATAGGCAACTAGTTCTTGAATCAGGTAAATTATTGCTGATTGACCATATGAGCTTTTTGTCGAATGGCATAATTATGTGTTCAAAATAGATGAACTAGTTATTATTATACAACAATTATGTAGAGTTTGTCAATTATAATGGTGCAGAAGAGAGAGAGAGAGAGAGAGAGAGAGAGAGAGAGAGAGAGAAGGCAAAGCCATTCGACAAAAAGCTAAAAGACTTGCTCTTGCAGCAATTGTATATCTCATTTGGCGGGAAAGGAATTTGTTGATATTTGAGGATAAGGTGTTCAAACCCGGAAAACTAGTGGCAATGATTAAGACACAAGTATATATGCATCTTTTCGCATTGTTCCCCCATGAGAAGGTAATTGACCACATTGGCCGGTAGATTTGAGGTCTTGTGTTGCCCCTTTCCTTTTGGTCTTGGGGATGTGTATGTGATTTTCCTTTTCTCGTAATCCTCCTCGGGTACTCTTTCCTTTTCATAAGTCTTTTTTCCCTAAAGAATTGTTGGCTCATGAAAAGGTTTTCACGAGGCCCACCCCATCGCATTTTGGGGTTATGATGGCTAGGGATATGACCTTACATATCTTGTACCAAATTGCGAGGTTGTTGATTTGGTTGGCTCATTTATGCTACGTATGGGCCAAGACTATCATGGTAAACCTTTTGGTTTACATGTTGCTGTAACTGGGGGAATGCCCTTGTTTATTTGTATTTTGGCTTCACCTATCCTAGATAGTGGGAGAAGCATTGTTTTATCATTCACTTCTCCTATCCTAGATACTGGAAAATCTAGTTACCTAAGATTTTGCTTCTAGCTCCTTGTTTTGTATAGGCTCGGTTTGTTCACCCACTCCCCTGTTCCCCGAATTTATCCAGCGTAGTTGTTTCCCCCTTGGACTTGTCTGAAGGTTGAGTTTTCATAATTATTGTACAACTGTTTTTTATTCTATTACACGTTTTTTACCTATAAAAAAAAAAAGAAAAAGAATTTCAGCTCCATATTTCAATTGCAATATAATTCACAAGGTTTTTTTTATGGTGTAATAGTTTTATAATTTTTAAAAAAATTACAATTGATCAATTTAATGGAATATTATTATTAAAATATTCCTTGATTATGTTGAAATATAATCACATACATGCAACTGAAAAAAAAAAACAAAGTAGGAATTGAATTCTACGCATTGAAAACTGAATTGTTAATTACCACATTTATGTAACTTAAAGCCTAAAGGTATTCCTAGAATTTGATGTGAAGTAAAATTTATTATTTGATTTATTAATCGGTTGAAATTTAAAAAATTGATCATTGGTGTGATTTTTTTATCTGTTCAAAATAGATGGACTAGATATTACACAACACATATGTAGAGTTTGTCAATTATCAAATTAGAATTTCAGCCCCATATATATTTCAATTTCAATATAATTCACAAGGTGTTTTTTAAAAGTGTAATAGCTTTATAATTTTTTAAAAAAATTACAATCGATCAATTTAATGGAATATTACTATTGAAAAATATTCCTTGATTATATTGAAATATTATGTATATAATACATACTTCAATTATGCAAATGATATATTGCATTTACTATAATTTATAATTATTTATATTGCTAACTTAATTTATATAACATGATGTATGTATGTATGTATGTATGTATGTATGTATGTATGTATGTATGTATGTATGTATGTATGTATGTATGTATGTATGTATGTATGTATGTTGTGTCAATGTATGTACAATTATTTTTTGGAGGAAATAATGTATGTACAAATTAAATGGATTAGTTTTGAAAATTAATTATTTATGCACCCTATTGTCCATATTTCCAATATTGTATATATCTTAATTTTTATTTATTTTTGTTTTATTATTAAAATAAATTAAAATATGTGCATCGCACGTGGAAAATACTAGTATAATTAGAAAAAACATTATAAAAATATTAATTAAAAACAAAAATATGGGTACGATGCTGGGTCGGGCGTGCAATTTTCCTCTTTTGCTGGCCCATTTACTGCTCTATGGGCTTAATTCGCGGCCCATTATATTGAACAGTAAATTATATATGGTCTCAAATGGCGAGGAGCCCCAAGATATAAACAAGAACACAAGTTGAACACAAAGTATATCATAATCTAAGAGGCTTTTGATTTTATTTTTTTTAAACAAAGATGAAATTTTATTAATGGGAACACGAACAAAAATTATGGAGAAGGTCATCTATAAAGAGAGGAGGTTCGACTCAACAATGAGGGCTTAAATACTAACGACCAATCATAGATAAACGATGTGCCACAATATAAGAATTACGACGAAACCACCTAAAAGAAGAAGAAAAAATCATTCAAGGAGATCCTTACAAATCTTCATGCAAGCCCATCGTCTTACCCTTGTCAACTCGAAGTCTCGAACACAGTCTTGAAATACAACAAACTCTAGTAACAAATAAACCTTGGTCTTCTCTCGGCACAATATCGAAACCCGTCTCACTAGGATTATCAAAGAGATTAACATCTACGTTCACTTTCATATGATGCACCGGAGGTTTGTGCCACTCTCCCACAAGAGTGATGATCAACATCTACTGTCAGTACTGGAATTGAAATTCGAGCATCTTGTCATTCACGAAGCACTGTCTAAGCTCGATCTTTTTGCATGGGAAGCCAACCCAATTTTAGCTTTCCAAATACGTGAATTTCATTCTTTCTAGATAAGCCAAAAAATCATGGCAGTCTCATTATAACCCTCTCATAATTCATCATGGCCAAGATGAAGAAAAGAAAATTCCAGACAGAGACGTTTGTGTGTGTGTCTATATATATATATATATATATAATACTTTCGCCATAACGAAATTAAGCTACTTAGTTAAAGAAGATTTGGGGGGGGGGGGTTAATTTATATATATATTGGCTTCAGATTTATGTACATGGGCGCCAATTGATGTGGTCTTCATCTGGATATTTGAATAAAATAAAATAAAATGTCGATATGTGTTTCGCATAAATTATATATATCGTTTTCCTTTGTATACCTTTAATTTGGGCAGTGTATGTTGATTAAAATAATTATATTAACCAATTATAAGGTTTAATTTGTACATTACAAAAGTGTCACGCACCCACAATCAAGAAAGGGGGGAAATTCTAAAGTTGAGCAAGGAATAAATTAAGGATTGGACAGTGATTTAACAATTTATATATTTATGTGGCAACCTGCTTGAGCAAAAATATTATTTTTTTTCCAACTCTTAATTAAATAATACTATATGTTGTTGGGGCCTCACATGTATGAAGGTGACTTAAATGTCTTGGCACAATGAATCTCATAAAATAACAATAGAATCTTTATTAATTCTATATCTAAATTTTATTGTGTCGCAAAATGCAACTTGCTGCACAAAAATCGTCATGACGTCATCCGTGAGATCAGTTGAATTGATTTTAAATCGTGAACACTATCTTATATATGTTGAGGCTAGGAAATTCATTTTAATGAAAGTTTACATACGATTTTCATTTATTATCAATTTCAATCGTTCAATTTTTCTTTGAGAAAACTAATTGATAATTCATTTTGGGGAAAACTCATAGATAGTTTAATAAAGACATAATTGGATCCTTTATGCTAAAAATTTGCGATTTAGCGACAGATAAAATTATCTTCAAATATCAAGCTAGTATATGTATAGATTTATATGGAATAACACACGATTTATTATTTAAATTACAAAGATTATGATAGAATTACATTGTTCTGAATTCTTCGATCATAGTGTTCAATCTTATATTTCTTTCCACATATAATTGATTTATGCAAACACAAAATCGATAAAGGGCAAATTCGATCAAAAGCCGATATTTCGTGCAGTTAAAAACTTAAATTAACATAAGGGTTTAACGTTGAGATTGGTATTTATTATTCCCTCAGTCGATGTTTTAACTTTTTACTCAAAAATTAAAAAGTAAAAAAAAAATGTGATAATTAAATATACCCTCTTCTCTCTCCATTTATATCAAATTCTAGTAAGTTATACTCCCTTTGTTTCATTTTAATTGTCATTTTAACTTTTTTTATTTAGAGTCAAAATGTTTGTTATTTTATATATTTTTACACACTATCTCTCTCTCTCTCTCCCAATTTTAACCCTATCTTAAACACTATTTTAAGAAAATATAAGTGAATAATTAAGATTTTATGTTATATATGAGGGATGGACATATTAGTCCATAAAATTAATTGTTAATTTTAGATTAAAAAAAAAACTAAAACAACAATCAAAATGAAACAGATGGAGTATTTTCGTACATACCTTAATACCGCTTTGATAGAGCGTAAAATTGAAAAAAAAAAAAAAAAGATGTGAAAAATGGGTTGAAATTTTCTGTTATACTTTTTTATTCATTATCAAATTTATGATTTTAACAAAATTTATTATAAAATAAAATTTAATTATAACATAAATAATCATAGTCAACATTTATAAATAAAAAATGAATTAAAAAATTATAAAACATAATTTTTAACAAATAAACCATAATAATGAATTATTAATTAGAAATTAAAAATTAAATATTAAAATAATAATTATAAAATCTAATTGGGTGGAGTGAACCCTAAAAACAATCATAAAATTAAACTAAAACTCGTAATTTGAATATGTAATACGAAGTATAATACAGAGAGTGTAACAAGAAATTCTAATATGTGAAAAATCTAATACATCAAATAATTTGTGATAAAATTAAAATGTTAAATATCAAATATTATCAAACGGTGACATATTATAAAGCATTATGGAACTGTACTAATTTAATGTGATAATTAATGGCGTGTGTTGGGCACTAGCTATCGAGATTGACACGTAGACTTTGGATATAAAAAAAATTAACTTGCAAAATACATCCATATTCTCTCCTTGACCTGGAATCCACCATTAGAGATACAAGATTCAAGAATATTCTCTCTCTCTCTCTCTCTCTCTCTCTCTCTCTCTATATATATATATATATATATATATATGTATAGGTTCGTTGAATAGCCGGGTCCGAGTGTTATCTAAATATTGAGAAATTAATCAGGAAACTTTTGGTTTAATAATATTGATTACTTTAACGAGTGACAGAGATTAAATGATTTTTTTAAATAATTTAATATGTGTAACCCTTCGCGGCTACCAGCAAACGTTCTCCAATTAATCCAAAAGCCACCTGTCTGAATCACCCAACCCCACGTCAATATTGATGTCTACTAGGTACTAATACACAACTGAAACGGGGAAAATTCTATGCCGCACTCATGTATAATGTGTCTCGTGCCACAATAGATTTAATGTGATATTTTTATGTGCCATGTAACACATGAAAATGTCACATTAGGTCTATCGTGGGTGCAGCATAGAATTTCTCTTGAAACCGTTTCTTGCATGTACTGCATTCCTTATTTCACAATTATTATTTTTTCTCTTTTGATTTTAATTTATTGTGTTTTCTAATTTAATTTTACAATTATTATTTATAGTTTATTTAATATTTATTTTTAATTTTTAGTTATTAATTGATTATTTAAAAAATAAAATATTAAAAAAACATAATAATCTAATAGGACAAGATAAACCATACATAAGTGTAAAAATTAAACTAAATAAAAGAAGTTAATTGTATAATAGAAAATGCAGCACAAAAATGAGACAGACGATTTTATCCTACAAAAACACGACTAAGTAAATAATATATAGAAGTGCCCACAGAAGATATAGAGTAAGAATTTATTTTTAATATTGAGGGGAAAAGATATAGATCATCTCTCTATATATATGCTAGTTATGTGGGATTCATAGGCATAAATCCACGAAAGCCCACTTCCCAAAGTGAAAGTATTGAAATTATTATTACTTTAATTAGTGTGTGTATTAAAAAGGCTAATTGCAAAAAATAATTCGAATTTTTAATCATTTATTGGATTCAATAATATTTCCTTTTAGTTTCAATAACGTTGGTAGCAAATTTTTAATTCGTTGCAATTTAATACACAATTTTAATCACATATATAGTATCTTGAATCTGCCACGGATGACTAAGTTTCATCTCATATTTAATTTGAGTGATTAGTGACTTCATTTAGTTCAATTATTTCTCAAATTAGGAATTGACAGGATGAATTATTATATAATTTATTCCTTTTCAATAAATAAATTAGCTATGGCTCAGGCTATGCTGAAGAGTCGTTGTTAATTAAAATCACAATATACTTGCTTATAAAATATAAGTTCGTTCAAACCCACAAACTCCGAAAACCAATGAAAATAGGTCAATTAGCCTTAATGTGCATCATTGTCACATAATTAGCAACAATTAGACGAATCATTATATTTTAATTGTGAAAATATGTGGCGACCTGCTCAAGCGAAAGAGTACTTAAGCATTTATTTAATCCTTAATTTCTTCTGTAATTAATACTAACTAATGTCTATGGACCACATGCTCGTGATATTCTTATGCTACCTCATTAGATACTACCCATCCACAACTATATAGATTTTAACACTCAATATATATGTGTGTGTGTGTAAAGATTCTTTTTTTTTAATATAAATAAAGAAATTTGATTAGCATATATAATAAACCACAATTTTGTCACACATATGTAGGGGAAGGGTAGCAATTAGCGTGCATACATACCCTAGTGTGTAAATTATGGATAACTCTTAACTATCTAATGGATTGAAAAATAGATGATAATTTCGTAAATTATTTTTGAAAATACAATGTTAAAATTCAATGCACGGATGCATAAATCAACATTCACGATGCTATTTAATTTTGTAAATTGGAAAAATAGCGGTGACAATTTTATACAAACAAAATACAGGTGGCAATTTTATAATATATGTTATAAAATACGATACTAAAATTTAACATGTAGATATATAGCTAGAGATGTTAAAATTAATTCAACATGTGTATGCTAAAAGCTAACACGCATACATCTTATGAAAAAGGAAAGATGTTGTTCATTCTTCTAATTATTTTAAAGGGCAAAGGGCCAAAAAAATATTTGAACTATATGTTCAATTTCACCTACACGTACGAATTATTTTTGGGTTTAAATACACATCTAAATTATTTAAAAAGTACAATCGGCCTTTTAAATTATTTAAAAAAAGAACAAATTAGCACTCGATCTTAACATTGTTAGTTTTTTACGTTAATTAAAGTGTGTCAAGCCCAATTCTATCACCTATGAATGTTGATCAAACAAATTGAAAACCATGGTCAAATAGCCCATACTATGGAGTTTCAAACTCCTCTTTTAATTTCAAAATCCAATATCGAATCGGTATCAAGATTTATAATTTAATATGTAATACAAACATTCGTTATCGATATTTCTCCATGTAATTATTCTATCGTTTAACACACGATTGATAAATTGAGAGTATAATTAGAAAGCCGATGACGAGGGCTTTCTAACCATACCACATTATATGACATCATCGTCCGAATCAATCATAATTAGGTCGAAGAATTTATGCACAATTTATTTAACGGAAAAAACTAATCGCGTTAAACAAAAAATGTAAATTTGATATATTTTGAATAGTTGAGAAGACCGATTGTACTTTTTAAATTTAAATAGTTTATGTTTGTATTTGAACAAAAAATAGTTCATACGTCTAGATAGGACTTGACATATAGTTCGAGTATTTATTTGACCCTTTTACCCTATTTTAAATGGGCCAGATTGATACCTTATTTATATTTAATTAAATTTTAATTGAACAAGAATCTTGATTTTATTAATAGAAGATGCCCCTCGATCGATCACTTTCTAGTGCAAAAGCGTCATTCATGTGGTCATCCATCGAATTTCTTAATGCAAAATTTTTTTGTGAAAACTTCTTTAATCGATCCTCTTATACTTGCAGAAATTTACGAATTATTTATGCACTAAACAATTTCATGTTGTAAAGGGAGTTAAATAAAAATTGCCGACAATAATTAAACCCCTATAATTACTTAAGTCGTAGTCAAATGATACTAATTAAGTTTATGCTCCCTCTCAATCGTACGTGGAGTCATAATTAGTTGCATATACGCGACGAACAAACAATGCTAGCTTATGACTAACAACACACTTTTTCATTTAATTTATTTGATCAAATAGCTAATTGTCAACTCTCTCTCTCTCTCTCTCTCTCTCTCTCTCTCTCTCTCTCTCTCATTCAAAAAATAAAAATAAAAACGCTCTCTCTCTCTCTAATAATTATTTATGCTTGTATATTTGACCATCAATCTAACAAACTTGTATACGAAATCATTTATTTCACTCTCTATATATATACATGCTCCATCTCTCTCTGAATAAATATCATTTTAGTATTTTAGTTTTATTTCGAAAAAGTGTCATTCTACAAATTCAAAATAAAAAATTCATATTTTTCACACATGTATTCTCATTCAATGCATTCAAACATCTATATTTAACTCATTTAATGTATTCACACAAGGGTGTATCAGATAATATAATTAATTTATTAATTTATGTGCATTCATTCAAAATGACATTTATATAGAAACGGATGGAGTATTATTTAGTGTTCACCCTACCCAATGAAGACTCATTATAATTTTTTTGGATTTAATTATTTCAAATAATCAATTGATAATTAAAAAATATAATACACTGGTACCTTAATTGTATAACATGAATCAGGTGTAAAATTAAATTAAAGCATAAAAAATTAAAATTAAATAAAAAAAATTGAGTATATAATAAAAAATACAACACCAAATATGTAATTGAGAATTTCAACTGATGCTAGCTACTTAAATCTTGTGATTAAATATCGATTTATTTATAGATATTCAAAAAATATTTGTAAAAGTGTACAACGCATAATAATGACTCAAAATTGAGTGCATTTTTATTTGAATAAAATTATATATATATATATATAAGTGAAATTAAATTTAGGGAATCGAAGCAGCTTGCATGAATGGCATCTGTCGAGAAGAAACTGCGAATCTGCTAACTAAATTTCAACCTATTTCTACAAACGGCACTCAAGCATTTTTGGACCCATCTAGCCAATCTGGATTTACCACTTTCCCACAGTTATTATATTTAATTATAGATTTTTTTACTTAACTTATTCCACAAGACTGGTTCAATTGGAAGAAAGTTAAGAGAGAGAGAGAGAGAGAGAGAGAGAGAGAGAGAGAGAGAGAGAGAGAGAGAACAATATTTATAATTAATTAAATACCCTATTGGGAAAGATTAATTAATAAAATATTTTGAGAGAGAGAGAGAACAATATTTATAATTAATTAAATACCCTATTGGGAAAGATTAATTAATAAAATATTTTGCACATATAGTTAATTTAATAATATGTAACACCACCAATGACATTGGAGAGTAGATTGGTCACTGGTTTTGATATTATCTTGGAAGAGTTCAAATATTTTATAAATAGTATAAAAAAAAACAACAATGCAAGTTGTCGCCATGTTTATATGATGACTTCATCAATTATTTCTTAATTTAAAATATACATTTAACTCCCCCAATCCCAGAAACTACCTCATTTCCAAAAAAAAGAAATGAGAAAATTACTACAATATTTAACTGCGCTCTCTAAAGATCAATATAAATAGTAAAAAAAAAAAGCCTAATTAAAGAGTTGGAAAACTCCTCCAAAACTGGGATTAATTTCTGCTTAATTTCTTTTTTCTTGAATTTTTCCAGATCAGTTTTCGCTGTCGGAAATCTCTACCACTGAAGAACTGAAGCGTTGGAACACTGAGTTCGGGCCGAAGCCCAAGCCCAAGGTCAACTCCAGCCCGATCTCACCGAGTTGAGGCTCCGCTTTAACACCGCGACTCAGTTCCTCCTCCTGGTTAACCAGGGCAGGCTCCACCGTTTCAACCGAGAACGAGTCATGGCTGCGCGCCCTTTTTTTCACCACCACCTCGCCAAAGTTCTTGTAATCTTCGCCGCTGTCCCACCCCGTGATCGTGAACTTCGCCTCCGACTCGCTCACCAACTCGGCCGCGAACGAGTTAACTTGGCTGTCGCCGTGGGTGGAAGATCGCTTGGCTCGGTTTCGGGCCCTGCCGCGGCGGAAGGCGGCGGCGGGGTCCTTGGAGAGGTGGCGGATGTCGCTGCCCTGCAGAGGCATTACGGGGCACTGGTCCCTCTCTCCGGCAGCTGAGTCGTCGTCGTTGTCGTCGGACACCTGCATCATGAGCGGGGCGCCGCGCAGCACCGCCTCCACCGCCGCCTGACACCGCGGCCAATGGCCCGAACACATCAGCCCGACCGAGCCGTGCACCGGGCTTATGATCCTTCCGCAGGCTTCGTACAAGAGCGACCTAAAAATTTCTGCTAAAGAAGCTAAAATCAGAAAATATATAATCTAGATTGAAGCTAGCTGAGAAGAATTCCAATTAATTATATATTGCTCGGAATCAGACATACCGGGACGGAGATGAGTCGGGCCGGATTTGATGAGGTTGATGAGCCCGGCCCGGCCGTAGAACTTTGCAAGAAAGAGGGTGGCGTTGGCTTGAGACTCAGGTGATTCGATCCATTCGAGACAAGGTCTGAGGGTGCAGCTATCGACGCAGCCTTTGCGGAGAACTCTGCAGCCATTGCAGCTCATTCTCATTGACAGCTTAATTTTCTAGAGAGAGAGAGAGAGAGAGAGAGGTGTATGAAAAAATGGGATGCGGGGAAGAGGGAGAGAAGGTGTATTTATTTGCTGAAGTTTGTAATGTTTGGATATTGGAAACTCAAAATGCAATAATATTTTAATAATAACTGAAAAACACAACTTGATGTGAGCTTCGTAACCTTTTCAATCATAATAATTAATTAATAGCACTCATCTTGTTTATTTTTTTTTCTTCTTTATTTACCAACAAATATCAAATTCAGATCGTGTCTTAGGAAATGATATGATATTATAAGTCAAGAACCATAAACGGAACCTATACAAAAATAGATTAAGAATGTCTTATATATTAAGATTCATTAGCCCATATTAATATTCGATCCAAATTCATATTTAATGATATATTTATTTATCGTGTCTAATTAATTTATATTTGGATATAGATATGAACCGACGAATTGAATACAACACGAATTTAAAATTCCCTAAAAGATATAGGACTTTTAGTTTGTCAAAAAGTTAAGTATACTTCATCCTTTCCTCGAGTGATCTCTTTTCTTTGTTAATTAATTCCTATTTTCCTTAATATACTCCTAGTCAATTATCTTGAAATTAACAAATTTTCATTTTAAATGAATAGATAACGGTGTAGTAATAATCACTATAATATATATATATATATATATATCCGTGAAAAGAAGAATGTGACTTTTTTGTGATACAAAGATAATATTTTATTTCACTAATATATATATATATATGTAAAGTACAATGAAAAAGTTGCTTCCTTCTTTCTTTTTCGAGTTTATAATGTGTCTTATTTAATGATAAGACAAGATGTCACATACGGGAATCGAAAATACCAAGTCAGTAATAAGCGAATATAAAAGTATAAAGTCAGTAATTAATTAAATTATTAATTAACCATTTAAAGTTTAAACTAGTCGATGAAGAGTTTTCTAGAAGTCTTTTTCGTGTGGTACATTTTGGCTACAATCCAAAGGTGGTATGTCATTTTTGTTAATGTAGATTATACATAGGGTGTTTCTAAATATACCTTAAATCTTTATTTTCACCACCATTAATTTAATTTAAAATAAATAATTAATAATTTATTTAAATATCTTTTTAAATTTAGAGGAACATTTATTTGAAAATCAATTAAAAAATAGTTAATTGCAGAATTTAACATAACGTTTACGCCACTTTATAATTTTTGCACAATGTTTAAAAATTTGCAATTTATATCACAACCTTTAATATTTTTGCAATTGTAACATCCTCAATATTAATCCAACATAAAACGATGTTTTATAAAAATGAAACTGATGGAGAATCTTCATGTATATAGTGAATATATTCAACGATGTCATTTGGGTAGCCGGAAACAACACTAAATTTGGATCACAAATCGGACACGTAGGATATATTTTCCGAATTAATATTGGGGATGTTACAATGGTAAAAATACTAAAGAATGTTATATGAATTGTAAATTTTTAAACATGGTTCGAAAATTGTAAAATGATGCAAACACTCTGTTAAATTATGCAATTAAATCATTAAAAAAAAAAGAAGCAAAACTATCGTCACCAACTCACCATCTTCTTCCTCACCCTCTTTTCTCTCTCATCTCCTTCCAAAGTGCAAACCCACCGGTGAATCACGATTTCAGATCTCTATCACAATTTACAAATAAATTAACAGAAACAAATAAGAGAAAAGGCTCACCATTTTCTGCATTAAGTTTCGCAGCTAGAAAAATAATTTTTCGAAAACAATTTATCAAAAACTGAGGCCTGGTTCATAAACAGATCTTCGAAAGCAAACGCCCATGTTCTTCCGCATTTATTCTTAATGTTCAGAAAAAACAAAATGAACAAGAGATCCATATTCAAAAAATTCAATTCGATTCATCATTGGCGTTGAAGAAGTAGTTTGAGGAAGAAGCGTATTGTTCTTCTCTCCATTTTTTTAAAAGTTAATTTAAATTATTTTTTTAATTGAAAAGTAAAATTAAAAAATAGCGTGGTGTATAAAGTAAAAAAAATAAAAATAAGATAGTAGTATATTTAATGAATATGGTATATAAAAAATTTAGTAGTGCAAATAGCAACACGTAACACCCTTATATATATATATATATATATATATATATATATATATATATATCATTTGTTTTTGTTTTCCTTTGCAGTACTGTTTTAAATTTATTTATTATTTTATTAACTTATGTCATATATATATATATATATATATATATATAGATATATATATATATATATATTAGGGCGGAAAATTAATTTCTTGATTTGGTGGCTAGCTCAGAGCTCTAGTATTATTTTGGGATTAAAATTTCAACAAAATATGTATGAATAGTTTTTTTTATCTGAGTGCAGAAAATAAATTAAAAGAACTCCGAATTAATTACTTTACATGAATTTCGATATTTTAGAATATTAACGTAAGTAATATATAGGATTCTATGTTCTCAATCATCCATGCATACTTCATTTTATAGGAACCTAATTTTGTATCGTAATTACTTACACATTCTTTATTTCTTCTAATTTTAATAGCTACCTAGCTAGCGATAATAATTAAATTGCAATATATAGAAACACACGCACATGCAAATATAGTTCAAACAGGAGAACTCAATTCCCATGTAAAAACTAGGATCCACCCATTTATTTAATATCTACCGACAAGATTGATCTCAAATAAATAGAATCAGAATTACATTTTTTTTTAATAATTGTATTAAGTTGAGAGTGTAGTAGTAACTCAATAATATATAAAATTTCTTGTTTTAGGGAATTTTTTATCTTCATACAATATATTATGATTTTACCTTTCATCTTCACTAAAAATTAAATCGGTCTTAGTAGGAAAATTATTAATTTCATTTTTTTAATTTGTTCTCCACCAAAAATTTAATTAGTTTCAATTTTTAATAAACTACAAGAAAGAGTTTGTATTAGTAGGAGTATTAGCAATATTTATATATCATATTAGCATCTCTGCAATATTAGCACATCGTTATTATGATATATATCCTCAACGTTTATATTATCATATTAGCACGTATGCAATATTAGCACATTATTATGATATTAGCACATATTTTTATTTGACCTATATTCTCCTCCAATAATTTCACGTTAATATTGGTAGAGAAACATTGTTGTCGATTTTTTTTTTTACCAATATTTTTTCTCCATCAACAAATTCATTGTCGATTATTTTTTTAATAGCAATATTATATACATCCATGCATTAGCAAATAGTTGGTCATATAGTTGAAACATGATTTTGAAATATTATTAATATGTTACTGGCATAATAGTTGGTTGTTATTTTTCGTAATATTTTGTTAACATATTAATGAGCGAGTGGTTTGGTTCATATTAGATAAGTTCATTTTTTTTTTAACTCATACACGCGACCTATGATATTGAGGACACAATATTTACATCGTTAGCACAATTTCTCTATCGACTAGCAATATTTTGATTTATTATCCAGTTTGCATGTAATTTCATAACTACATCAACCCAATAATTTGAAGTGCGTAATTACATGTTCAAAATTAATTGAGGCATAGGCCATGTTTTACAAGGAATCGCGGGGAGAGAGAGAGAGAGAGAGAGAGAGAGAGAGAGAGAGAGAGAGAGAGTTATTACTCTATACATTTTGTGAGGACTGCTGAAAGAGTCTTGTTAGCCTACATATATGGAGAGAGTTATTACTCTATACATTTTGTGAGGACTGCTGAAAGAGTCTTGTTAGCCTACATATATGGGAGCGTTGCTTATATAGTAGTCAGTCTTGTTAGTCTACACACCTTTGTGGGCACCGTCTTTTTTACGGTCACCTGATGACTAATTTTTTTTTGAAGGAAATTTTGTCAAGTGCACTTGATTTATTGTGGATTATAATAATCATAATAAACATTTATTGACAAAAATTGAAATTTATAAATATTATATATCATAATCATGGAATATATAATTAACCCTAAAGATCAATTATTATTAACTAAAAAATATAAAATTTAAATTCTAAAAAATAATTATAAACTCTAAATGGATGGAATAAACTCTAATTAATAATTATAAAATTATATCAAACCAATAAAAAATAATAAAAGCTAGTGACCGTGACTTCCACATGGACGGTGCTCATAAGAGTGTGTAGGATAACAAAAACTCACACACACACATATATATATATATACTATAAAAATAAAATAAAATTGAATCACAAAAAAATTAAATTAAAAAAAAGAGCGTATACTATATTTTTAAAAAAGTTGAAAAATAGAGAAATGACTGGCTTTGAACTCGAAATATTTTCGTTTTACACAACCACCATCTGCCATCTCCCTCTTTCCAGGAGTATTTATTCCCAGAAAAAAAAAGCATTTTATTTTTTTCTATTTTATTATTCCCAACAAATTTTATTTATTTCCCACAAAGATGCTGGTTTGAGGATTTTTTTATTTACTGTTTCTGTACGGACTGTGGGCGCCCTTTGAGTTGGGCTCGTGGTTTTCCTCCCAAAAAAAATGTAAAAAATATCCACTATTTTTTTGTTCCTTAACTTGTAATTATTTAATGATTATAATCATTTTTCAGCGATTAAAAAAATTAGAGCACAAACGATACTATTTAATTACAAGTATTACTATAATTAGTAATAAATTCGATTACGTTACTACAGTCGTGGTGCACTGTATCTCCACGTTCTAGCTAGGATGACGTTAGGATGGCGTATTCAAAGACGTCACGTGTGGGAACTTATATCTAACATTTGATCAATTTTACGGTTCGAAAATAATACGTAATTGATTGTACTTTTAGATTTCTTGATTCGAAAAAGCATTTTAAGCAATTGGGGAAATTAGATAGAAATATTAAAATACAATCTACATATGATTTTCATGATGTAAAATAGATCTAATGCTATAATTGCAGAAGAAAAATTTTAAAGTAATTTTTATTTTGTTAATTTTGAAAAAGCGTGCCATTTTTGAAAAATAGTCCAAACGTGCTATTCTCGAGTTTGTTAATTGATAGTTATCTCTGATAGTTCTTTCCCACGTGAAGATGGACAAATGGCCGTCGAATCGATCTCATCTATGATAGTTCTTTCACATACTCTTTCTTTAATTTAACCCCATCACAAACTCTACTTTGGAAAAATATAATTGAATAAGATTTTGTGGCATATATGAGAGATAGATATATTTTTTCACAAAATTAATTGTTAATTCTAGATAAAAAAACTAAAACAACAAATAAAACGAAACGGAGGGAGTATTTATTTACTTACTAATTAACAAACTTTTTGAAGATGGTAAATTCATTTCACTCTAATTTAGATATTTCCTTTTATGTTTATAAAGTATTGGGATCTTGTGTTTACAAAAATACATAAGAGTATCCACATTCATTCAATAATAACTATATTAATCCTCGGTCAAAATATAAGAGTGTGTATGAGATGTCTCACCTAATTCAAAAAATACAAAAGTTTATAATATTTTTAATATAGAATAATATATGTCTCACCTAATTCAAAAAATACAAAAGTTTATAATATTTTTAATATAAAATAATATTTTTGATGTAATCTTATCAAGATTGACTACTTTTAACATTCACACAATTAAAAAAAAACGTAAGATTGTGTTGAAAGTTACATTTATATTCAAAATAATTATTTGGATTTTCTCTTAGAAATTTTAATATGCAGTGTGAGATATTACACGGAAATCCAATTATAATTATAAGTTATGTGTGTTTCTACTTAAAAAATGGCAAAAGTCTCATAAATTATGTGAGGTCTGTGTGACTTATAAATATAATTGATTTCGTGAATCATATGGTTGCTTGCTTTTTGGGTTTGGCATATTTTTATAAATTGGGAGTGTGTTCTACTGAAAAAAATTGAAGAGAGAGGGAGAATGTCACATGTTAATTGTGTAAAATGTGTGTTGCATATAACTGACCCGTTTATAAAATGTGTACAATTTATAACTGATTTCAAAAATTCTATGATCATTAGCTTTTCTCTTTGACGTGTTGATTATAAGTAATATGCGTGTTCCTACTAAAAAGTATATATCCTTTAAGAAACAAAAAACAGACATGCTTTACATTTCTTCAATGTTCTTCTATTTTTTCACATTTCCCAAAATCCATATTTGTATGGCAAGCTAACCGAGATTTATAATATTTTGGTGCATCTCTATAGGGTGAGGGTCTTAAAAAAGAACTAACAACGATTTTAGTTCACAAAGAATGAATAATGCGAGAAGGGTTTTTTTTTCTCAAAAAAAAAAAAAATACAGAAATCATGAGAATGTAGGGGGTAAGGGGTTCGTATTTCTTATTATCTTTTCTTCTATATTTTTTGTGTATCTATTTTTTTACTAGTTTGTTTTCAGTTTTTGATTTTGAATTTTTCCAATTCTCTTTGATTTTTATTAGATAAAACTCTTTAGAAAATGATCTATTTTAGAGTCTGACTCAATAAATTAAAAGTGGAAAATTCTACCCTTCCTCGTGAAGTACTACCCTCACCTCATGGAGATCACCACTTGTGGAATAATCCACACTTACAAATATAATATGTCCTTTATTGTTTAAAATAAAGAATTTCACATATCATTATCCCCATGGGTGGGAGTAGTACTCCACGAGAAATGGTAGAACTTCCTATCAGGAGTGGAATTCATTTTCCTTTCTATTCAATCAGATTTCTTCCGTTTCAGCGATCTTCGATGTACACCCTTGATTCTAAAATAGCAAGATGTATCGATAATAGGGCTCTCTGAGCGACCCTTTACTCAAAAAATGAGAGAGAGAGAGAGAGAGAGAGAGAGAGAGAGAGAGAGAGAGAGAGAGAGAGAGAGAGAGAGAGAGAGAGAGAGAGAGAGAGAGAGAGAGAGAGAGAGAGAGAGAGAGAGGGGGAGGACATTCATCATATTCATTCGTTTTCTCCAATACAAAACAAGTGTTGTAAATAAAAGTAGTGGAGATCCCTAGTACTCAATTGGGCCTTTCTTAATGCATATGGGTCGGCCCAGTTGCATCATTGATCCCTCTTGTTCATGTTTAGTCCTCTTCATTTGGGAAGTTATTTCTATTTCTACATTTCTTTTTTTTTTTTCTAGGTTTCTTTCAGGTTTTAGTAAAAAGGGGTAACATTATTCTACCTAAACAATAGACACAAGTAATAAATAGGAGAATGCTAAAGATCTCAACTATATAATTTCTCAATTATGATACTGACAAACGGGATTTTCACCATAATTTTGAGCGTAATTTCGTTCTCTAGGGTGTATTTTGTCTTTATTTATTGATTTCAATATCGAATTAGCTATAGTTGATAAATAAGTGCATTTGACAGATTTGTTCATGTTTCAGGGACAAAAGGAGCGGATCGAGCCTCCAAGGAGTACAACGTGACGTGACCCCAACATAGTGTGTGGCGCGAGTGCGCTTGCAAACAGAGAGCATAAAAGTCCATTACGAGGCGCGACCCGCACTAGGATGATGTGGCACGACCAACTCAGTCGCATCTATCGGCGCGACTCGGGCAACACCAAGAGAGGCACGACCTGCGTACAGGAGTAGGCGCGACCGAGCATTCAAATAGAGGCCCAGAAACAATGTTATAAGGTGCGACCCGACTGATGAGGAGGTGGCGCGACCCGTGCGGTTAAGTGGGGTCGATCGCGCCTCCTAAGCCCAGTTCCGAACTTTTTGATTTTTATTTCCATTTTCTCTTTAATTTTAATACCAAAAAATTATGGGGTATAAATAGTGACCATTGTTCAAAATCTAGGGCAAGCCCCTTTCATTTTACCTCAATTAGCACTTAGAGAATTTTGGAGACTTTTGATTTTGGAGGAGTTCATGTACAAGAAGATTTGAAGTTGAAAAGTTTTATCTACATAATTCGGGTATACTCTACACTTTGCTTATGGATTTCATTTTTATTGTTGATTTTTGTTGCTTTTTAATTTCAAGTATGGGTAGCTAAATTTATTGTTCTAGGGTGATGTAAATTAATATTGGGTACATGAATTTTGATATGACTTGATGCTTCTCTCCTCTCTCTCTTCTTCATAAATCAATATTTTGATTGCATCTTTCTTTAGGTTGGCCACCTAAGGGAAAGATTTGATGTTAAATTGTCTTTGAAAAAAGTAATTTAGCATGGGTATTTGGTTAATATCAATTTGATGTTATAACGAGTGTTTAATATATAATTAATGTTTGGTGATTGTTTGAGCTCAAATCAGTGAATTATGAATTCAACCCTAGAGATAGGAGAATCTTATTTGGCCAATTATGTTCTAGAGGCTCCAGAGAGTTCTAGGACTAACTTTGTCTCAATCCCAAGAGTGGAAATTAGCATGTCTTTCATATCAAGATGATTGTGCCTATATTGATGAGCTTCGCCCTAGAATCCCGTCTTCTTTGTTAATCAAATCCTGATGTTAATCAATTTTGCAATTTTCTCATTTTAATTGATTTCGTACATTATTTCCATTTATGTTTAGTATAGAAAATCCCAAAAATATTCATTTAGTTTAACTTGTGAGACAATGTATGTTTGATGCTTGCGTATTCGAATTTTCCATAATTCCCAGTGTTTGACCCGTTTTTCGGTACTACAACACTGTACACTTGCACTGTAGGATTGATTACTTTTAAAATTTGTTTGACAATTTTGTGCATCAGAAAGAAAAATCTCATCAAGTTTTTGGCACCGTTGCCGAGGAATTTAGTTGTTAATTCGGGTTTTTATGCAATATCAATACAAATATTGTTTTGCTAGATTACATGTTTTATTTAGCTTTTCTTGAGTACCCAACTTATCTTTATCCATTCAACAAGTGGTGCATACGTACAAGGTCACAAGGTAACCCTTTGCTTGAAGTAGACCCCAAAATTGAAGCTACAAACCGACATAACAACGCACGTAGGCGACGAAGAAGGATGGCGGACAATCCACCACCCAATCAAGACCCTTTGATCCATCAAATGCAAAGGTAGCTAGATGAAATGAGGGGACAATTGAGGGCTCAGGAGGAAGCCCGTGCTCAAGCTAAGGAAGCTCCAATCCGCAACCTATTCCAACCAGTGGTAAATGAAGGAGTAGTTAATGGCCCGATTATTCAAATGAATAACTTCGAATTAAAGTTAGCTTTAATTACTATGGTTTTACAAAACCAGTTTGGGGGATTGGCTTTGGAGGATCCTCACGAGCACGTGAATCAATTTCTAGAGATAAGTCAGATAGTAAAGATCAATGGAATGCCGGAGGACACTATCACGCTTATTTTAGACTTTTCTACTTCTCCCTTTGAGACAAGGCAAGAGCTTGGTCGTTGAACTAAACACCAGGGGCATTTACATCATGGAACGAGATGGTCTCTAAGTTTCTCCAGAAGTTTTTCCCACATAGAAAAACACTTAAATTAAAAGGGAAAATTACACAATTTTGACAGAGGGACGAGGAGACAATGTGTGAAGCATGAGAAAGGCTTAGTGAGATGCTCAGAAAATATCCTTGTCATGGTTTTGGCACAAACCACCAGGTCTGTGTATTCTATGACAGATGCAAGCTTCAAGTGAGAAGTATTTTGGATGCATCCACATGAGGCTCATTGTTGGCATGAGGCCCAGAAGTGACTATTACCATTATTGAAGAGATGGCCTCTAATGCCTACCAATGGCCAGGGGGAGAGAAAATGCTCAAATTTTGAAGAAGGTTGATACCACTAGCACGGATGAGATTGCGCTTCTAGCCACTCAGATGTCCACGATGAATTCAAAAATTAAAGCCATGACATCGCCAAGCCCCGAGTCTTCCGTGTTGCCTAGTCTTGAAGAGGTTAACTATTTTAACCAAGGTGGATATGGGAACTATCAAAGACCATTCAATCCGGATTTTAAACCTCTCTATGGTGGACCACATGGACAAGGGGGAAATCAATATCATCAAATATCGCCTCACCTTAATTTGTCCTATGTAAATCTAAACAACCGTGTTCAACTGCCACCCGGATTCTCAATCACCAACGGGCTGATAGATGATGACAAGAAATCAAAGATGGATAAACTTCTCATGGAATTCATGAACAAGATCGATAAATATATGGGGGATTTTCAAACTCAATTTGAGAAGATTGAGAGCAACCAAGCCGCCGTGAATACCCAGTTAAAGATGTTAGAGAAACAGATGGGGCAACTTGCTTCCACCTTGGGAGACCAACACCTACGAAGCATCGGTACGAATATGGATACAAAATACGAATACGATACGATATGAAAATACGATCATTTTCAAAAAATCAAGATACGAATACGTTAAAAATACGTTTATATTTATTTGTAATATTTTATATATTAATAATAATAATAATAATAATAATAATAATAATAATATTATGAAACTCATATAAACATATTTATCTCAAAATAAAGCAAATAACTAATTAATTAAAACTTAAAAGTCTAAGGTAACTGTCTTATAACAATAAGTTCACACTTCTAATTCAAAACATAAAAATATTATAAAAAAAAAAATAAAAAAAAAATAATAATTTAAGAAAACGTATTTTGACTTATAAGAAAACGTATTTTGACTTATAAGAAAACGTATTTTGACCGTATTTTTTTTAAAAAAATAAAAAAATAAAAATTTAAAATACATTTTTAATACGTATTTGAACCATATTTTTTTCGTATTTGTATTAAATACGTTTTTTATGAATACGTTAACCCCTTGGAGAGTATCTATGCTTCCTAGACCAACACCATCTGGGTCAATTTTCTTCCAACACTACAATCAACCCGAAAGAGAATTGCAAAGCTATGACTTTACGAAGTGGTACATCTTACAAGGGGCCCGCCATGCCGACTCAAGAGGAAGAAGCTAGGGGTGAAGATAGGAAAGATGTAGAAGAAATGGAAGATTTAGGAGATGCAAAGGAAGATACACCAATGGAGAAGGAAGTGGTGCCCATAGAAAGAAAAGGGGATGAGCCGAAGATGAATATACCTTACCCTCAAAGGCTCCAGAAAATCAAACATGAAGAACAATTTTCCAAGTTTCTTGATATTTCCAACGGGTACAAATTAATATACCCCTCGTGGAGGCCTTGCAACAAATGTCGACCTTGCGAAATTCCTCAAGGATGTGATCATAAAGAAAAAGAGGTTGGGTGATTTTGAGATGGTGAATCTCAAAAGATTTGTAGCTTGTTTCATTCCCAAGATTTGTAGCTTGTTTTAGATCAATTTTTAGAATGAGGGTAAAGATGATCGTCATGATTGCTACCAAATTAATTTAAAGATATGTTTGCCGGTGTTCTACTCAGCTTCCAGGAGAAGTTAAGTCAAACTATTTTGAGTCTAGGAGGTATCATAGATCAAGTCGTTCTCTCGTATCCTTCCGATGGGTAGAAAATGATTCCCGAGACGTCGCTTTTCCAACCAGTGCAAAGTCTAGCCGACTCGTGCTTTATCGTAGCAACCTCGTAAAAAAAACAAGATGGGTGAAGCTCAAGAAAGAAGGAAGGAGAACCCGAAGAAGGTCATTAAGAAGATAGACCTAGTGTTCGATAGATTGAGAGTTTCATTATGATAGGAAGTTTTGATGAGTCTATTTATTCATTCTCGTGTTGATAGAATCGATTTATTCATTCTCTTTTGAAATCGATTTATTCTCTTATTAATTGAATCAATTTCCTTTCAACAGCTTCATATCATTTGGAATTCTCCATTTATACCACTTGGGATTCGTTAATTTTATCCTCTTGGATAATTTGAAATCTTTTGGATGATACTTCTTTGATCATCAAGAATCAGCAATGGCATTTACTTGTTAGGCTATGCTGACGCCTTTATGAAAATATTTCAGCACGGTTCTCAGCTCTTAAGCGTTGATTTTCTTTTGTTATTCTCATATATCTTTGTAAAATGTGAGAACCCTTCGAGTTATAAATCCTCTAAAAAGGTAATATTTTTGGTATAAATAACATAGTGTTACCTCTCTTCCAGCTATTGTTGATCAGATAAAGTTCTCACTCAGAGGTGTTTGATTTATTTTAATCTCACTCATAGAACTTAAGTGTGAGTCTTCAAATAGAAGAGAGAGCTTATAGAAGTATTCATTTAAGTATATTTCCAGGAGAGCGAATGGTAGTATTCCATAATGATGAATGGAACCGAAAAAAATATCAGTTAGTGTTCTCCAAAGTCGAAAGTACATTTCTAAAGTAATTTCTCAGTTCGTAACATTTAAGATGATCAATGGATGTCAACAAGAAAGTTTCGAGCTTACAGTTAAAGTCTAGACATATGATTCTTACTATGCATGCAAGCGAAGGTGATCACTAGTGGGAGCCAGACAGTCGGATTACCATTTTAAAGAAAAGAGAATAGTATAACAAGGAAAATAAAACTAATTTACATCAGAAATACGATTCAAACACGCTTCAAGAAGACGTGAATGTCAAATCTCAACATTTTAAGGAAAGAGATAAAACACAGTTCGAACCTGATAGAATTTGTAATCCAACCGTCCAAGGGCGTGCTCATTCGAATCATGGGGAGATTATATGAAGTCGGTGCATCGTGATAGCTCTCACAAAGGATAGA
Source organism: Perilla frutescens (assembly GCA_026008535.1). Lineage (NCBI taxonomy): Eukaryota > Viridiplantae > Streptophyta > Magnoliopsida > Lamiales > Lamiaceae > Perilla > Perilla frutescens. The sequence continues at coordinate 55,569,769 of BRKX01000013.1, read as the reverse complement.
GAAAGATGGCGAACGTTTAGGCTTACAGAAAGATAAATTTGCGTGGAAAAGAAGAGCAAGTATAGACTCTTCAAAGAAGTATTTGACCAAGAAGAAAGCGGAAAGAGGGATAAAGGTTGAGAATCAACCTAAAGAATAGGAAACCCATATCAGTTCTAGGCTGCAAGTACAAAAATTGAGGTTTTGAACCCTGAGGATGTACTTTGATACTTCTTCTCAAGATATGGAAATTTCGGGACAAAATTTATTTAAGGGGGGTAGAATGTAATACCCCGAAATATTTTAGAAGATTTTATTCAACTTATGTTATCCTCTGGTAAGTTAGAAAATAAGCTGGGTCCTTAAATGACTCAAATAAAGGAAAATCGCAGCCAGGGAAATCTGTTAAATCTAATTTGGTCAAAACTTGCCTTAAAAATATGTTATGATATTTTTCTCGGGTTGATAGAAAATATTTCAAGAATCGTGCCAACCTTTGAAATTTCAAATTTCGAGTTCAAATGAACTCTTGGCACAACTTTAAGTTGGAAAATAATAAATTTAATAGAAAAAGGCACATCCGTCATTATCCAATTTCTTTTTCAAAAGATTATCTTATTCTTAATTATCCTATTCTTTTTCCATCATTATCCTCTTTCTTTTATTCGTTATTATCCTATTTATTTTTCCTCTATAAATAGGAGCTTAAGTCATTTTGAAGGTGTCAACGTGTAGATCACGAATACATGATTGAAATGATGAGACGAAGCATGATCACGATGAAAAATCATCATAACCGCCGCCAATTCCTCGGAGAAGGTACTTTCTCCGATTCTGATCATTCGGACTGATGAATTTAGAAATTTCAAGTTCTAAATATGCTTATATTTCGATTATCTTTAATTCTACCGATTCCGATTTTTGATGTTGTGAGTTTTCCATATTTTTTCCCGTTTTCATTTTATGTAAATCTCAGATCTACTCTTCCTGGATAGTCGTATTAGAAATCTTCTTTTTATAAATAGTCCGAATATTATATTATAAATCTGCCCAGTTCGAATTTATGTTCTAATCGTCCGATCTTTGATCTGATTATACCATTAAATTTCTTATTTTCTGCACTATCTAAAATTGTACTTTTGAGCGAAAATCCAACGAGTATCGAGCTCGATCGAGACCGATACATTTTCAGCTAAAATTTGTGGCGGGAATTTTCGCTAGCCAGCTTTTCGGCCGGTGTGGCCGGAATTAGCCTTTGATCCCTTCTAAACGATTGTGGTACCCGTCGAGATTGACGTGTGGCCGCAGACGGTGCTCCGTTTCGTGTTGAAATGAATTTAATATGATTTTTCGAAGTTAATGTCTCATTTTCAAAAATTGCATTTTAGTTAGAATTACTTCAAAATGTTTGTTAGAACTGTCCTAGCAAAAAGGTTCCTTCAGCATTTATTCTCTATGGTGGATTCTCTACTTAGCTATAGATTCCATTTTTGTCCAGGCGGATTTTTGAGTTTACCCAATTATTCAAATCGTGTATTTAAATTCGTATCTTTTTCATGTGTCGTCTGAAAATCATGAAATTTTCACACTTGCATTGTTATATGTGAAGTATGTTATCAATTAAATTTGGTAATTTTTTGAAAGCCAGAAAGACTCGTAGATTAAATTTGATCAGAATCGAGTAAAATGGCAAGTGATCGACCTCCACCTTTTCCAAATGTTTTTGGACGGCTTTACTCGAAAATATTCGCTGAATTTAATTCCCTAAAGTGTTGAGTTGAGAATGAAATCCTAATGTTGCGCATTGTAGTTTGAAGTCGTTTTATTAGTTTAGAATATTCGTATTACATTTAGTTTAGCTTAGAAAAAAATCATTTATCTATCATAAGTTGAAGCTTACCTTATGTTATAGTTTCAAGGCCTAGCATGATACTAATAGGTAGTTTCTCCTTTGTAGGTCCGAACCCGAGACCCATATTTAATTAGGATTTACAAGACACGTGTAAAGCTTCAGCTACTATTAGCTAACCAGGTGTGTTATACTAAACTATATCTTTGCAAATTGTATCTTTCGAGTTATTAAGCTCTGCTTTTGTCAAAATTGCATATGTGACTATCTGTGTTAAATATTTACATGCTACTGTATGTTGTCGGAGTCTCATAAACCAGCGCTGTGTCAATATGAGTAGCTACAGTATGCATGCATTGTTTGTCCTGCCCTACTCCTTGTTGGTGAGACTAAAATGAAACACTTATTGGTTATACTCTTTGGGTATACTATGGCCATACTCAACGTTATGCGCTGGTGATGTAGTTTGGGTTGCGGGCAGTGACGGGTTATACTCTTAAGCGTTTCACGATAAAATGTGTGAACTTAGGTTCCTTCCAACTTTTAAACCTCCTAAGTTTCACTACCTGCATGAACACAGATAGATTACTTTAATAAAATGATTTGCATAACTTGAATTGTAAAACTTGCCCACTGAGTGCATTAGTACTCAGCCCAAATCTTTTCAAACATTTTCAGGTAAGTAGGCTGGAGCGTGGATGTGACGAGGCTGAGATATGGGCTATTATGATTTACATATTTTTCCGTTGTCCCTTTTTGTTAGTATTCTATTAAGAATTGAGCTTTCGCACTTATGGTATTCTTTTGCTAAATGCTAAGAACTCTGATCTTGGTAATTTGTTGATATGATTCTGCTTCTCTGATTCTGAACATTTGTTGACTTCCTAGTTAACATGTATCATATGCTTAGCTACATAATTATTCCAAGGGGAGGAAGTCCGTCTTTCGTTATGTCTATTTGATCATTCATTTTGGCCTATGGAAGGGCTTCATTTGTTCAGCATATTGGTGTCTGTTTCTTTTGTCGACCTATGAATGGGTCTATTAATTGTTGGTATCTGATTATTTGTTTCCGTTTGGCCTATGAAAGGGCTTATTGAATTGTTACAACTTCCATTCTTCTCTTATAAGCCGTTATAAACGGAGATTCGCTCTAGTTACAGAGGTTATGCTGTCTAATTTTTCGGAAGGCATAACCTATCTTTGGCATACTCGGTTGTTAAATTTTATTCCAAACATTAATCCTTTTGGATTAACACCCCGTCATTAATTTAATTACCCCATTTCTTTCCCGCTTCTTAATTCCAACCCCCGTGGCGTCCATTTTCACGATCTTTCGGGATCGGGGCGCTACACGTGTGTAACCACAGCGCAGGCTTAATCCGATCATGCAGGAAGTTGTGAGGAAAGAAGTCTTGAAATGGTAAGATGCATGAATTATCTATGCAATATCAGATAGTGAATGGGTCAGTCCCATCCAAGTCGTGGCTAAGATGGGGGGTATGACTGTTGTGCAAGATGAGAGTAATGAGATGATTGCCACTAGACTAGTGACGGGGTACTTATTAACTCATATTTACGTGCCTGATAACTATCCAATCGATAGGTACTTATTAACTCATATTTATTTTTCCTAAATTATGTCTTATAAGCACCAATGCACCATATTAATTGAATAGGAAAATATTTTATAAGTCTTATAAAACACCAACTTAAGAGAAAGAAGCAACATACATAAGAGACACTAAATGGATTGAATGAAGAACTAAAAAAAATCAAAGAAAAATTATGTTTAAGACAAGAAACTAGATAGAAGCATTGCTGCAACCAAAATTTAGGTTGTTCTCTCATTTGCGAATGATTTACAACCCTATCCTCTTCATACAATTTATTATATATTAATTTATTGTTCATTCATCATGTAGAGTGGTACCGGCACCTTCAAGGACAAATTTTCCTAGTGTTAAAATGAAGATGAGGAACAAGGTGTACAATGAGATGAAGAAAGAGTTCCAGTTCAGATAATCACTCATTTATTAACACAGGCTCATAACATTAAGCGAAATAAACCCAATAAATTACAACCATATAAGATGACGAATGATTGTACCTTTTCTACAAGTGGGTTAACTTTGTTCTGAAGTTGGTCTAAGGCATCATTCAGCTATGAGAGCTACAAAACTAGTCATTAGGCTAGCCCCTTTAAGAAACATCATATGCAAAAAAATGAAGGGAAGACAAATTGCTAAATTTTAATCTAGTAAGTAGAGGACTAAAGTACATACATTATATATGCAACCAATGACAACTAGCTATGAAAAATTATGTCATGGGTATACATCATATACCCAACAACTAATACCCACATCCCCAACCCCGAGGTGTAATGGATTGGGGGAGGAATGATGACAGAGGTTCCATCTTTGTAGGTGAAAAATAGTTCAGACATGGCCTATATTGTGTAGTGTTAAGGATTCTTACCCCCTCATAATTTTATTTTTTAGAACACAATCAGAAAAACAAGAAAATAAGTTTGCATTATTCCAGTTTACCACTTAACCGGCAATAGAATAAAAAAAACATATCCAGTTAATCATAATGAAAACCTGCGACGAGTAAAAATAGTAAACTCTTCTAGATTCATAAAGAGAGAACTAGTAAAGAGAAAGATCAAGATGCGGAAAAGCAGACTGACATGTACACAACATCCATTAGCTTTTCCTCTGTCAAAAGCATTTAAATATTTCTTTATTACCCCATATGCCATTCCTTCTTCATCTTTGATTCCTTTGTCAAGAGAAGCTTTTGATGGGGGTTTCCGTGATCCAAGATTTCCTGAAATGTGACAATGATGTGGAATCAACAAAGCTCCTTTCAAACCCTAAAGCTAGTATTGTCAAGGCCAAAATCCTCCATTGATATAACTTTTGATTTTTCACTTTGCAATTTCAAACCCTCTTTCTCCTATTCAGCTGCATCTTCACCATCACTTAATTGTGGCTTAATATAAGAAAAAAATTTAAAACAAGTCACGACACTTGTTTAAAAATTCCATTTGAAAGAAAGAAATATAAAAAAATGATAGCATGGAATCTAAAATCTTATGTTAGCATCCATTAGGGTTAGCATCCATTTGGTTCAGGAAAAGGTTGATGCAAAAAGTTTTACTAAGAGGCAAACATTGTGATGGTGTTGTTATATATTAAAGCACGACCCTTCGTAGAGGAAAGTGTTGCACAATGTACCTTTGAAATTGCACTAGTAGTCATTTTAAGAAAAAGATACAATGCACCATACAATAACATTGTAATTCTTACTCAGATGCCATTCAATAAATTGTTAGAAGAAACAGTTATTCTCTCAGAGTGATTAACTTGATAGCTGATATAGCTTGATTACAAGATAAATTTCAACCATGTTCTAAAAAATGGTATCATTGACTAAAGTAGTTATACGGTTAAACCATGAGACTTAATAACCATCACCTTATATATGTATATCAGAAATTTTGCTACATTGTTTCTTCTTTAGCTGATGAAATATAGCCTTATATAACACTATAACACATACAATCCTGGAGAGATTTTCACTCAGAACTCGAGAGTATTAAGTATTATTTTAAGGTGTTCAAGATATGTAGAATATTAGTTTAACATATTAAAAATATTCAAGAAATCATAAACTTTGGAACTGTCCAATATCTCATATTCAAGACCAAATAAATCAAGTGTTGTAGTACACAATAATATTGATAACATACATCAGAGACAACATCAGCACCGTACATATCACATTTAGGACCCCAAACAACCCTTCTCTGTTCTTCTTCATCAACATCATCAAGCATTTCATCCTCAACATCACCATAAAGACCTCGCACATTCCTTTGTGTTATTGCAACTATAGAAACCCCACAATCAACTTAAGTTTACAAAAAAATTAACATAAAACGAATAAACCACAAAAAATAGTAAAGTCATCTAATGGGAAGGTTCATACTACAAGACAAGATAAACTAGAATCAACCAGGAAAATCCGCTCCTTTAAATCTATAGAACACACGTGCGAGCATATCAACCACTATGTTCATATTATCACCATGGGGACAAACTATTAATGCAGGAATAACAAGATAAAATGGAATATCAAGATTCATAATAATTATGTATTTGATGAGTATAGTGCAAGGCTTGAACATCATGACTAGATCACTACGCCTACGTTGTTTATGATACCATTATTTCTAGATAAAAGAGGACTGTAATTGCAATTGTAATTGAACTAATATTATAACTGTTGACTTAAGATATAGTAAAATGTCAAAAAAATTATTATTGAATAAACAATTAGAGAATGGCTGACTATAAATTGTTTTATACCCATTATGTATATTACTGTTAAAACTTCAATATATTTTCCAATTAGTTTTCCATGAATTTAAAATCAGAGAAAACTGAAATGATCTTTGTATACTTTGATGGGGTATTCGAGCTTTCTTTTCTAGGGAGTCTAATAGAATTGCCCAGCAAATATATCTATGGCATACAAAATTAATAACAACAAAATTTATATCCAGAATATACATTTGAAAAACAGAAAATGATATCTTACTTTCCACTGCCAAACCCTTTGGTGGCATGCCATCATCATCATCGCATCATCATCATCATCATAATCATCATCATCATCCTAATTGTAAGTAAGTACACAATCCATTAAATGAGTCTTTAAGGATAGATTTAAAAGCAATTATTTCTATTGAGAAGCGTCACAATTAAAATTTTCAATTGTTTTATAATCTTCAACATATCCAAGGAAAAATAAATATATTGACATAAAGAAAAATAAGTCAATACGTTTTCATTAAATGGTAGACCAAATCACATGTAGCCAAATTTAACTATTTCTATTAAAAAAATTAAATATCTTCACCAAGACACTACAAGGAAAACTTTACCATCTAAATAAAAATATTAAATTGGAAACAAAAAACCTAGATTGTATTTTCATCATCATTTTATTGTGACGGTCCAGTTTTAGAAAAATGCAAAAAAAAAAAAAAACAATCCATATAAAATAATCATACATAAATACTTCTAAGAATCGAGAAGTCAAATAAATAAATATAATTTTCTTAAAGAAAATATAAATTTTATCCAAAACCAAACAAAAGGACACGAGAAGTTCAACCGTAACACCAAGCACATGATGCTCATTATCCTCATCAGACTCATCCATGCCCTCATTTATGTTTAGTGGTACAACATTTGTGTTCTTGTGAACTAGAATAATGAAAATAAACAAAAAACACACAATTACAAACCGTAGTTTGATATGAACAACAAAACTAAATTCTAAATCTGTAAAATTCAGCACGACATATCTTGAGCAAAAAGATTCACATACATGCATCAATCTTATCGTTGATCATATCTTCATTATCATAATTAAATTGAACAGATTTTTTCTTGAGAGGGCCCTTATCAGCTTATCTTACTTCTTCTTGTACTTCTCGGCTTTTCTCCCCATTATTCTTCGATTCACTAACTGCATAAGCCTAAACATTCTCAATTCCTTATATCACAATTGATTAATAAATAAAATAGAAAGCATCTTCACTTCACATTCACACCTTTTTCTGATAAAAACTAACACGGCGACGTTTGCGAAGAAGAACGGGGCTGCAAAAAGAAATTCCAAACCCATAAACAAAAATTCCAGAAAAACACAAATCAAGTAAAAGATGAGAGCATTCCATAAATTACATTGTACGAAGTGTAGAAATAATCAAGAGAAACGGCACTAGGCAGCTTGAGGAAAAAAAAAACAAAATAAATGGTAATTAACTTTGTAATTGACATGGTGAAACATTGATAAGATGTAGGTGTCATGGGGGAGAGAAGCCGAACAACAACAAAGAAATGTCAACGGTAGATTAGAAAATATAAATACGGTAAAGTAGTAAATCCTTGAAAATGGCGTCGCAATGAACATAAACCCTAGCAAGGTTTTGATTTTCAGTACATCAATATCTATATCTATCTAATATATTAAAATTGAATTGTTACAATAAATATTCCCGCCCAAACTGCATGTCCCATGTAAGCGAAAGAAAAATAATAAATGCTGGCCACCGAAAATTTTGACTGAAACTGTGAAATGAGTTGTCCCCACGACTTTTTTCTGTCCATAACAGTGCTCTATGCTCAATTCATAAATTTTTTAATCATAAAAAGTTTGAAGCTTTTTAAGAAAAATAGGTTGCCACAAAGAGCCTCGATAATTAGTTTTTTCAATTCCTAAGTATATAGCAAAAAAAAAAACAATTGCAAATGTATTTTTTGAATTTTAAATGTGAAAGATTGGAGCCATCCTTTAATTTCAAACAATACATTTTCCTTATAAATTGCTGAGCGATTTTATTTAGCATTAGTTCTTACACAATTTTTGTAGTACTCCTTTTTCTTCTTCCTTCTTTGTTTTTTTTTTTTTGCCTTACAAAGATTTATTATTGCTGCTAATACATTGGTTCTTATTTTATTTTTTGTAGGTTTTATAAGAACAAAAAAAAAATTATGAATCCATTTTTCAGCTAGGATGACACAAACCATATTATTCTACCCATGAATCTTCAAGCAAACTCGATTTGGTAAGCATTCATCATAATACATTAAAATCTACACATGTAGCTAACTAAATCTTCACTAATTATTGTCTAGAAATAGAGAATGGTAATCAAACTTAATCTTCAATAACCATTGTCTAGAAGTAGAGAATGTTCAATAATGACTTCTCATCTAAAATATGTCTCAAAATCAAACAATGACAAATGAAATATGTAAAACATTATGTGAGTACAAAGAGATTATTCCACATGCATCAAAAAAATTTATGGTTGTGGTTTGATGAAAAAATTCATTCGAAAGTTAATATGGTAGTACTTTTGAAACCAGTTAACACGATAGTACTCTTAAGAAAAATTAAAGGGATCATATTTTTACATAGGGTCTTCCAAAATTATATTATCTTATTATCTTATCGATATATATGATATTTTCAACTGGCAAATCCGAAACTGGAGAAAAATATTATCTTAAATATTTAATTAATTTAACGAGTATTAATTTACTGAGGTTTTACTGTATGTAGACCCATCAAAACGGGCTAGCCTGTCCCCGCCCCTTTTTCAGGTAGGTAAGACTTTCATTTTTAGGCCCGTTAGGTTGGTAGGCTTGGGCAGGTAAGCCCGCGGCGGGACAAGTATGCCCGTTTATTTTTTATTTTATTTTTATTTTTTTTATAATTCAATAAAACAAAATATAAACCCTAATCTAACCTAAACTAAGGGAACGATTGTTGACTAAAGCGCCGCTCACCACTCACAAAACTATCAAAATCACTCCACCTCTGTCACTCTTCTCTACTCTCTGTTCTTCATCTCGATTCTCTCGCCGTCGATTCCAAGCCTTCCAACCTCCAGCGATCATCACACAGCGCGCCCCGCCCAGGTCTAATTAACTGTATGTAGTAAAATACTAAAAAAATCAATAAAAAGTATAAGAAAGGGTAATGGGTATTGTTATGTATAATAACTTTACAAATAATAAAAATCATGTTTTAAATGTAGTAAAATTCAATAAAAAGTATCAGGAAAAGTAATAAGCTTTTGTGAAGTAGTTAAGATTTTCATTTTTGCATTTTAGTAGTTAAAACTGGGATTGTGCAAACGGTTGGTTCGGACCAAACAAATCGATTCATTGATTTTTTGGCCCAGACCGGATCAAACCGAAAATGAACCTAATGTTTTTTATATTTTTTATTCCAATTTTTGTTATGTTCCAACTACTAATGTTCCCTGTTAAAAATTATGATTGTGTATTTGTGTATGGCCTATACGCAAACAATATCTAATTTCTTTATTTAAATGATAATTGCATTAATAATTCTTTAGAATTACAAGTATAATTTAGTTATTTTAGTGAAATATGATTATAGTTTTATTTATTTTTTCTTAAAAATACTACCGTGTTAACTGATTCTAAAGGTACTACCGAATTAACTTTCAAATGAATTTTTTCATCAAGCCACAACTGTAAATCTTTTTTAGTGCATGTAGAATAATCTCTTTCTACTCACATAATGTTTTTCATATTGCATCTATCATTATTGATTTTGAGACACATTTTAGATAAGAAGTCATTGTTGGATACAATTTTAAGAAATTTACTATGTTATTTATATTGTGCAATATATCACCATCACACAATAAATGCTTTTAGTAAAAATACAATGAATAATATTAAATTATTAATAAATAATGAACATTGCTTATTAATTTTCATTAATAACATATGAAATTAATTTAATTTAATATTAATTTAATAAATATGGTACATAAGATACAATTACTTTTGATGTACTCGAAATTCAATTTCATTGAATCATGAAAACACTCTTTTTTAGTGCATGCAGATTTGGATGAAGTGGTGAAGATGGCACAAGCGTGAATTTTGAAAGGTTGTTGAGATGGAAAAAGATGACTGAAGATATGGTCGTGGTTGAAGCCAGCCATGAGGAGATAAGTCAATATCCCTAAAATCTCAGATCCAATTCAACAAACTGAAGATAAGCTTTATCCACCCAAATTGATACGGGCACAATAAATTCAACAAACTGTTGAAGAGCCCTGTCTGTGGGGATTTGATTTAATCTTTGTAGACCTTTAAATACTAGTTCGATTGCTGAAAAACAGACACTTCGACATTACATCTTCTGCACTTTAGTTTTCCTTTTAAAGCTACTTCGGCAGCCAGAATAACCTCGGGCCTTATGTCCGTAGGAAATAGGTTTTATGTTTAAATATTGTTGTTGTTCATCGTTAGTGTTGAACGCGTGTTAATTTAATTCCAATAAGTAGTTTTGTTTATCATATCTTTAAATACTGCATTTTCAGTTCCTTATGTTATGAGGAGTTAGAGATTTATATACCGGGTTTGAACAAACATGAAGATTTAACACACACTTAAAACTCGTGAGGCCTTGTGGCATATTACTGTATGAATGAGTTTCTGCCAAGTATTGTTCCTGTGCTGGAAGAGAGTGTGTTTAATATGACTTATGTGGTTAATCACTCTTTAGTTGTAATGGGCATACTAAAGCTAAAATGATTAATGAATCGTGATTAATCCGATAGTAACTGGAAATTTGGTGGGTTGTTGTGGGCACACGAGGAATCAGTAAACACAACAGACTTGGGTTCATCTAGAAGCACAATGCTTCTTATCATTTGCATCTCTTAGGGGAACCGGGATGTGGGTAGGAGGTTAGGGATTTAATCGACGAGGAATTACTTTTAAATCTAAACCGAAATGATGAATGAGGAGACACAATGAGGAATCCAAACTCCATAACTGAATGATTCAATCATATAGGAAAATCAATGTGCCCATGATCAAGTGAGTGTGAGTTAAATTGGAATCTAGTTCAACCCGAAACATTTTATTATTTAATATTTCATTTGTTTACTTTCTGCAGATTTAGTTTACAGTTGCTGTTACTACAAACCCTTTTATAAATTGGTGATTGAAAGTAAGATTACATCAACTCTCTGTCGGATCGACCCTTACTCACAACTAGTTACGCTCTCTCTGGGCACAAGAGAATATAAATTTATTTTGATCACAAAATGGCCGCGTGTCAATATAACACTTACATTAAAATGTAATAATTAAGTTTGGAACCATAAATGATCTCGTGCATCGTACGGGTGAAAATCTAGTAATTAAACAATTATAAAATAGTATAAATATAGTTTAATTGATCTTTAAAAAAAAGGTTTCGACTTTGAGGCGAAATTTATTTCAAGTTTTAGTTTTTATTCACACACCTGACCTGTGATATTGAGGAGATTTGAATCCGTAATCTTTGATCTTCAAGCAACTTCACTCCACCACTAGACTATCCCCATCGGGACGAAATTTATATCAAGTTAGTTACTATACTATTATCACCATAATACAAATTAACTAATAAACTTTAATCCATCGAGACTTCAATATTTTAAAATACCAACCATAGAATCCACCACTATTCAACCAGTAATGGGAAACTAACTATCAAATTAAGTTCAATTTAATCATACAATAAGTCTTTTAATAACTAAAGATATTTCGCCTCAACTTTGGAAACCATTTTTTTTATTTGATTAGCAGTTTAAGAATTGGCCATGGAATCTTGTTTTACAGAACTTTCGTAATCAGTTATAACTTCAACAAGTTATTTGAGAAATCGGTATACATGTAATCTACGTATCTTGATCAATATTGGGGCAAAATTAGTATACCTAATCATATGGCTTATAAACAAATAAAAATAATATTAAACTAGAAGCCTAATTAATAACTCTATTCTAAGAATAAAATTCGTTCCCTATAGATTTAAATAAATAAGATAATCTAAAATGAACTGTTTCCCTGTTTCCCCTCCTATTGAGTATATTTAAAATACTCACTCCTATTAGTCACTAGGCTATTCGTTTATTTTAAAAGAAAAGGATTTCAGTTTGTAGTTATCTTTTTACAAAATTAACTTTTTGTTATGTTTTAAGATTAACAGATGTATTGAGGTTATATTCTTACTATATTATTGCAAATTTTTAAATATATCTTACGTGTTAGTAAATATATTAATTTTAAGATATCCGATTTAGAAGTATTTATACTTTAATTATTACTTCAATAATTTATTTATTTAAGATAAAAAAAATTGTTATTTCCGCAATTTAAGTTAATAATTAACATCTTGATCGTATAAAAAATGAGGGTGTTACACAATTAACCTAATAATAAATATAAAATTGACTAGATTTTTAAGGGTGCCGGTATTTTTATAATTTTATATTTTTTTAGATTTTATTTTTAATTTTTTGAAATAGGCATGCATCATTTAAACGTAACTAGAATAAAAAGTAATACTCCCTCCGTCCCAATAGCAAAGTCCACCTTTTTATTATTTACTCTCTCTATTTTAATAGAAAGTGGACCTTACAAACGGGACGGAGGAAGTAATATTTAGTAGTCATCAAAATAACTGGATTTTAGATAGAGTAAATTGCCTTAAAATACAAAAACTTTAGGATGTTTTTGGTTTTTCACACGTTTCAAAAATTGTAGTTTTAATAATATGAACTTAGCCCTTATTCGATTTTTCACATGATTTTTAAATTCCGACAAGTTGAATCTGACGTGATAGCCTGAGACGGCCACGTGTACATCTACGTGGAACCAACTTGCCTTAAAATAAATACATGAACTTTGGGATGATTTTATTTTTTCACACGAATTAAAAAAATATCAATTTTAGATTTTTTTTTTTTTTTACTTTTTTCTTGTAATGTGGCAAACATGATATGAATACTTCACTTTATATTTTCCAAAATTAATTATCAAACAAGATATAAATTTTAATCAACATCATTTGACTGTTGTGATTTTTTTGATCTTATGTAATTCATTTAATATGCACAAAAATCATACTATGACTTTAGGGTGTGTATGATGTGTACATTTATCATTATGACGTTTGGAAAAATTGGAGTCATTACATATTTATATTATTAATAGGTTTAAAGAATAATAAAATAGACAAAAAATTAGAATTTGTTCAAGAATTAATATAAATGGAAATGTTCAATTATAAAATTATTTTAGATTATCTAACATAAAAAAATTATATAAAAAAAATGTTATTAAATGTATATGAAAAATTAATATGTAGTTTCAACGTGATCAATTTATTTGTTAACTTAATTTATTGATTGTGTAATATAATATTATTCATCAACATATACAATACGTCATAGACCACTATTTATGACTTGATGGTTGTTGTATTCAAAATTCAATTATTTATACCATTACACTAGCTTAAGTCATATTTTTATAATTTTTCTTCAAATAGAGAACTAAAAAGGTCTGATAGTTACTTTATTTAATTTTTTCGAACTTAAATTTTATATATTGCATGAACTAAGAAAATTCAAAATACTTCACAATGTCTACTACAACAACTCTATAGTAATAATTGATGAATTTTCTGTAATATACAAAAAAGCAAAAAAAAAAAAAAAAAAAAAAGACACTAAAATTGACATTTTTTAATTCATGTGAAAAAACAAAATCAATCCAAAATTTGTGTATTTTAAGACAATTTGGCATCCATGTAGATGTACACGTGGCATCTCCGGTTGCCATGTCAGATTCGATTGGCCGAAATTTGAAAATCATGTGAAAAATCAAATAAGGGCTAAGTTCATGTTATTAAAATTACATTTTTTTAAAACGTGTGAAAAACCAAAACACCCCAAAGTTTATGCATTTTAAGGCATATATATATAGGAGTTGGATAAAAAATACACATTTTCTTGGTGTAGGAACGAACCCATCTTATACCGTCCACCTAGATGATCTAATGGCTAAGATTAAAGTGAAAGTCAAAGCCAAAAAAAGGAGGCGGGGGTATAGTTGTCGAATCCCCATAAAAAGAGCTAATGTCATTACTTTTTAAAAAAATCGTAAAAACTTTGAACGACCATAACTCACTCGTTTCAAATCGGATTAACGCAAATAATATATCAAATTAAAGATTTTTTCATACTCTTTAATTCAAGATCAGTCATGGATATATTTGTTCAAATAAATATAGACGAAAAATATAAAATATACATTTCTACTCGTGTTCAGCGCAAGAATGCTTTCGTTAGCTTTTAAATAATGATTCGTCGGCATTATGATAAGTTGATAACGTATGCTAACGAAGCATTTGTTATATGATAACATATTGCATTCATTGTGCTAATGAATGATTATCATAATGTTAACGTAGTACGCATACTTATACTATTATTATGATTTATTACATTTCAATTATGACTTATAATTATTTTTTATGATTTAATTTTTATGTTTTAGTTACTAATTGAATATTATATATTATTTATTTAATCAAATTAGAATATATTAGTTAGAGTTTTCTTCATCCATTTATGGTTTATAACTTATGCTAACGATGAATTATCATGTGCTAACATAGTTTATTCGCAATGCTGATAAAATAATATCATTATGCTAATGTTTTATATTTATATTGTTATTATGATTTATTCCATCCAATTGTGGTTTATAATTAATTTTTAGAATTTAATTCTATTTTTAGATCATTGAAGTTTATTATATCTGAATTATGGTTTATTTCATCCTCTTAGAATTTATAATTGCACTTTAGAATTAAATTTTTCGTTAACAATATGAGAAAAATTTTCATTAGCATAAAGATAACGCTTCGTCAGTATGATGATAATATTTCGTTAGCATGACGATATGTTATCAAATATCCTCCGCGATATTTATTAGAATTACCAAATTACGTTAATGCCCCCGTGTGAATTTTTTTTCAAATATTACAGAATTGCCACCACTCCTTTTAATCAAATTTGGACCATAGCTCTTTATTGATTGTATGGTGTGATATGGGTTCCTAGTTCCTACACTAGGTAGGGTTTGCATAGTAACCCTCCCATATATATATATATATATATATATATATATATATATATATATATATATATATATATATATATATATGACAGAGGAAGGATCAAATGTAAATATGATCCTAGTATGTAAATTAGGTATTGATTTTATCCCTTGGATCTTGTTACATGTATGGTTAGGATTAATTTTTATTTATTTTATACTTTATATTTATTTTGTAAAAAGGGTTATTTTTGTTATACAAATTAATCAATATCTTAATAAATCTGTCTTTCCCTAATTAACGTTATTTCCACATTTTCAATATTTTTCAATTTGGCGGAGAAGATGGTCATTGTTTTTATTTATTTATATAATGATATATTCATATTTTTTCTTTCATATTATTGTAATGATTATTGTAGCTTTTTATTTAGTTTTTATTTTTTCATAATATTTAATTATCACAATGATGATCCCAATGATTTTTAAGTTATTCTTTATTTGATTTATATCCTAATGAGATTTGGGGAATTTCATGTCTTCAATTTAGATTAAGAAAAAATTAGAAATATTTTTTTATAATTTTAATTCAATGTGAAATTTGAACCGAATATTAATGTTTTTTTTAGTGATTATGCTTAATTTATTTATTTTGATGCTTTAATAACTGATAATGTTAAGTTCTTGTATGGTCGTCTTTTGAATATTGATGCTTTTTTTTATTGTATTAATGCTTTTTTTTTATTTTATTAATGCTTTTTTTGTCATTGGTAATACATCATTGAATTTAATTGTGAATTTTTAGCTCATTTTATTCTACTTATTTATTCAAGCATATTATTAATACTTTTTTTTTTTGTGTTTGAAAACATAATTTATTCTCCGTTTTAATTCAATTTGTAGTTTTATGGATTACATGGATTTAAAAAATTAGTAAGAATTTTTTAATAAATTAAATTCAGTATTAAATTTGAACATAACATTGATTTTCTTTATGCAAATGTTTAGTTTTGATTTTTTTGATGCTTTATCAACTGATTATGTTAAGTTATTGTAAATTCGTTTGTTCGATATTAATGCTTTTTTTGACTGAATGAATGCTTATTTTGTGCTTGGTAATGCTTTATCATCTGATTTGGTATATTTATCATGAATTATTGGTAAATTCAAAATTAATAGCATTAAACTAGCATCATGAAATGTCAATTAAAGCATCACGTAATGTCATATTAGCACAGACAAATAGATTATAGTATAATCTTGTTTATCATCACCCATAAATGATTATAACATTGTTGAATATGAATTGTATCCCTATAAAACTCTAATAAATATTAAAATTATCAAATTCACAATTGCACTAAACTAGCATTATCAAACACAATTAAAGCATCATGAAATGTAAAATTAGCATTATTTCATAGTATAAAAATTGAAAATAATTCCTAATAATTTTAATCGATCCATCTAAAAAACAATATCTATAGATATACGTACATTAAAATAAATTGGACGTTTAATATATTTTTGTAGTTTTTATAAAATTCTCACAATACTAATTCAATTGGCATTAAATTCATTACCAATAAGTATGTAATGTGATTTCGTGGATGGGGTGTTATGGAAGGTATAATCTTCCTATTTAATTGGCACCGAAATTGGGAACTCATAAATCAAATACGTTAAAATACATCTTTACCCTTGTGCCACATAAGTCAAATAAAAATGGGTAAATTTTCAACAATTTTCTAAAATAATCTAGACCGTTCAAATCACTAAATAAATGGATGTGATTAATTCTTAATTTACACACTAAGGATATATATGCATGATAACCCTCCTCTATATATACATATCTAAATGTGGATGAATTATTATATAAATCAATCTTGACAAAAACTTGTATGAGTATATATCTAAATATGGATGAATTGTTATATAAATCAATCTTTGGTGAATTAATTTTTTTTAGAGATCTGTGAATTGCAATTCAGTTAACTCCATTTCTTTTTTTTTATTATTCTCAAAAGATTAGGGATGATATTAATAAAACATATGTCACATATTTATCAAAAATTACTTAAAATTTCTGAAAATATATATAGTAATTATGGCTAAAAAATAATATTTAAAAGTTACTGGCTAAAATAAATATTTTAAAAGTTTAAGTGGCTACTCTGGCACATTTTCACTTCAGATTTTTTGTTAGAATTAATCGGTTTATGTATCACGAACCATACATGAATTTTGGTTTTAATTTAACACGAACTTTAAAATGGTATACATACAATATAAACTTACATTTTTTTTGGAATTATAACATCATTTTGAATTTTGGGTAAATTAAAATTGACATAGTAATCATGTCTACAAGTGTGATGTGCATGCCTACAAATGCATGCGTCTCTTCAACCTCTACTTAAAAAATGTTCAATCGGCAAAGTATTTTGCATAATTTTCGTACTTATAATTACACTCAATTTTGAACTGATATTGTAAATGCAAAAAAAAATGTAGTTCATGTTATAAAGGCAATATTTTAAAGCCCATGTTAAAAATCAGAAATCATGTATAGTTCGTGATATTTCAACCAATTAACCCTTCTTGTTATTATCTTGTTGCTAATTAAGCACACTAAGCTAGATTGAGTTTGATTAATTATCAACAAATTAAATTCTACGTTACGTACATTACTGAAGTTCGAATTATATATATATATATATATATATATATATATATATAATATGTGATTGTTGTACGTACAAGGTAATAGAAGATCTTACGTTACGCACATTAATAAAGTTTGAATTATATAATATGTGATTGTTGTACGTAGAAGTAGTAGAAATTAAATATTGTTGCAGTCATTAATATTCTAAACCTCACATTTGGATTTGGGAGTGGGAGAAACTACTCGTAAAATTAATTACAAACCTAAACAAAACCTCTCATTTTATCATCTTAATTATACTAATAAAACTCATACCATCATACAATATTAGAGATCCTCTGTTGCACAACTAATTAAATTGTTTAATTTTTTTTGTTTGAAATATGTGTGTGTGTGTGTGTCAGTTTCAACGCGACACTAATGTTGTAAAATCTTCGAGATAAGAGAATGATGTTCGTGAGTGACTCTTTGAATGGGGGCAGTTCATCTCGATGGTCTATACCCCACCGAGCCACATCAATGACTAGCAACGGTTCGCAAACTGTTTTCCGTGCCGAGGTCACATTCAATGCACAAATATTCCTATAATAGGAGAATTATCGATTCAGGACCCGAAAGATGTGTAATCTATCAATTCAGGACCTAAATGATGAAAACTCTAATTCAGGACCCGAAAGATGAAACTTATCAATCCAGGACCTCAAAAATCAAGAATTTTTAATTAATAGTTCATGGATTGAGAATTTTCATCTTTCGGGTCCTAAATTGATAGTTTTCATATATAATACAAATTTATAAGATTAAATGAGTAATTAATATTCAAATTAAGTTAGTGATGATAGATTATTTTCAGGATTACAATGCAACAATCGAGTTCTACTCGGCACCGTTGCTACTCGAATCCAACTGCGATAGCACAGTCACACACAAAGAAATATGGGATAGGATCGTATGAAGTGGCTCCATCAACAAGCATGGCGAACACTGGAAAGAAGTGGACATATTGGCATTCAACTCTTACACATGGTGGGTGAATGACCTCAAATTCAAGATATTAAAGTAAGTAAATAAAAATTCGTGTCAGACTGTCTGATAGATCATATATCAGATATTAATTAATCACTCATCTGCATGCATGCATGCAGATGAGGAAGGTTCGAAGATGAAGAGAAAGAAATAGTGGAGATGCCAACAGAGAGCATATGGAATGGCAATTGAGAGCATGTTACAATGGAGTAAGTTCATTTTAACACAAACATTAATGATTTCGATTTCAAAAAATGAAATGGACGTCTATGTATTTATTTATATATGGAAAAGAATTTAAAATTATTAACATAAGTAGTTGAGTAAATTACACAATTTATCCCGTAATAATAGGGTCCCAAAATGTGCAATTTTGATCCCAAATTTATTTTTCATCACTTCTGGTTCTACGTTTTATATTTCAACACTTTTGATTCAAAAACTAACATGCTATCCTTACATCCGTTAAGTACTTATTTTGGAGCTAAAACAGTACCTATTTTGGATAGAAATTTTCACTGCATTCCCTCCATTTTCACCCTTAATTAGGCGGTGCAACCAAGATCATCATATCTCATTTTTTTTCATTTTGTAAGCATATCCGTATGTATTAACGGATGTTAAGTATAGACTGTTAGTTTTTTAGGGATCAAATGTGTTAAAATATAAATTGTGTGATCAAAAGTGTTAAAAAAATTAAACTTGAGACCAAAATTATACATTTTGGGACTAAAAGCATGTACGTGGACCATATTCTTACGGGACAAAAAATGTAATTTACTATAAATAGTTACATAAGTTTGTTTTTGTACCTTATATATTATGCGACGCACCTCTCACACGTCCTCAGGGTTGTCATTGTATCTATATATTAATTATTACGGCATGCATGCATTAGCAAGGAGTGGGAACGCAATGCAGAAGGCGGCAACTGCTACAACGAGATGAGAATGATAGAAGATCTGAACTATTGGGGATCAGATTGTCGGAAGAATGTGATGAGTGTGATAGAGGAAGTGATCGAAAAATCGAAGATTCCGATCACATTCCTCAACATCACGCAAATATCGAGTTATAGAAAGGATGCTCATGTGTCCATCTATAAGAAGCAATGGAGAACTTTAACACCCGAGCAGCTCGCCAATCTGACGAGCTACTCGGATTGCGTGTATTGATGTTTGATGAGTGGCCTTCAAGATATTTGGAATGAGCTTCTTTTTGCTAAGTTTTTCTATCCCTAGACTAGCTACCTAATCAATGGTTAATTCTTTAATTTAGGGATTATTTTTTATTAAGAATTGTGATTTTCTAACACAAGATCGATCCAATCTGAAAAGATGTAGATTTTAAGAATTTGTAATGGAATTGATCACAATGCTGAAACATTGTGAGACATGAAACTCGTGTTGTTTTATATATCAATTACAAATTGAATTTCACATAGCTAATTACTGGTTAAATTTCTGTTTCTAAATAGCCAATTGACCAAAATACCCCACCCCTAGAATTGTCAAATCTATCCCTAGCTATCTGACCCGATCCGTAAAATGAATAGGTTGGGTTGTCGACTTAGTTTTGGAGTTAGAATTTTCTGATCCTAATTAATATCTTTTTTTTTTCTAGGCCTCTAGGGTCAATTCACGAATTTTGAGCACAATCTCTAATTGTCGCATTAATAATGAATACGTTAATTTTCGGAGAGTGTAGGGAAAAAGTCACTTGAAATTAAAAATAAAATAATGTATTAAAGTATGACCTATACTTGTCCAAACAAGGAAACAAGTTATTTAGTATGATATAAAGATTTGTGGATGAAATTCTCTGTAACACTATGTGCAATATTTGGTATTACACAATTAGATTTATTAATTTTTTTTCAAATTTTTAATCAATTTCAATTTATTATGCTTTATTTTAATTTTACACTTATTATTTAGGGTTCATCCTACCCAACTAGGGTATATAACTAGGGTATATAATTATTTTCTTTTAGAAAATAATTATATACCCTAGTTGGGTAGGATGAACCCTAAATAATAAGTGTAAAATTGAAAATTAAATATTAAAAAAATATAGTGCACTTTGATTGGTTATGATGAACTAAATCATTTTTCTTCGATTTTAATTTTTGTTCTTTAGTTTAATTTTACACTTTTTATTTATAATTATTTACTGTTTATTTTTTAAAATAATCAATTAATAAGTAAAAATTGGAAATTAAATATTAAAAAAATATAATGCACTTTAATTGGTTATGATGAACTAAATAACAAGTGTAGAATTAAATTTAACTAAACTAGAAGATATTGAAATCCGAAAAAAAGATTAAACGAAACTAAAAAATCGTGTATACAATAAAAAGAATGTAACGCAAAAAGTGCAATTAATAACGAATAATGCGAGAAGTTTTTTTTTTTTTTTTCAAAAAACATATACAGAAAGAGACACACTCCTATAAGACCGTCTAATTAGGATTGTGCAAACACCGAACCGACTGAAAAAAAGTTGATTTCGGTCGGGTTTTGCACTGCAAAATTCTATTTCGGTCTTGATTAATAGGGCCAAATTGTAGGTTCTTGTATTTTTTTTCTTCAATTTTATTTTTTTGTGATTTAGTTTAATTTGCTTGGCTTACAATGGGAGGGTTTTGGGCGCGGGTTTTTGGCCTATTTAACTCGGCTAACAAATTGTGATATGTTAGACCCATCTCTTATATAAATTTTTATCTATTATGGAAACCCTTAGTTCTATTTAATATATACAAAGAATATAAGAAAAATAAATAATAAAGTAAATTGTGTGCAATAGACTTGACCTAGATGGATTTTGAACTCATACTTTTTAATCAAGAACTCATCCACGCTACAAATTCGGACGCCTAAGGAAACCGTTACATATATAATTGTGGGTGAAATCCTCTACTGCTAAATGCTAATAATGTCAAATATTTACGGCACTCCATCTAAGTCTAAGCTAGTCATTTTATGGAAGGATGCCATACTTAATTTTAAATTTTTGTGATGCTGAATGAGTTAAAAAGTTAAAGGTTTTTTTTTTTTTTTTACTCACACACCCGACCTGTGGTATTGAGGAGATTCGAACCCGTAACCTTTGACCTCCGAACAACCTCACTCCACTACTAGGTCATCCCCACCGCGACTTAAAACGTTAAAGGTTTGAGATTTACTCTTATATATTAGAGGAACACTAACGTGCAGCTCTTACGTGCCCCAATATCAGACGATGACGGCACGTGGGCGTCATGCATCCATCAACTCTTTTTTTTTTTCCAGGTGATTTTTTTATTGTTTTTTTTATTTTTTATCCGTTTTCTATTTTCGTCTCAAAAATTTTATACCTTAAAATAAAATTAGTGAATCTTAAAATTAAAATAAATTGATTTAATTTGGTTGAAATAAATATAAATATATACTCTAAAATGGAATTAATAAATCCTACAATAAAAGTGATTTTTTTTTAAAATCTGGTGACTCACACGATGCGCTTGCCCGACGCTAACGCGTGGATTCGTGCATTTCGCTCGACGATTAATTTAATTGTTTCCAAACAAATATAAATGATAATTAAAAATAAAAATTTAATTTTGAAATACATATATACCCTGAAATTAGTGGACCTTAAAATAAAAGTAAATTAATTTAATTTTCTTGAAAACCGGCTACTTGTGCAATGCACTCGTTCGACATTAACGCGTGAACTCGTGCATTGCGCTCGATAATTAATTTTTCCAACTTAAATATAACCCATAATTGAGAATACTAAAACTAAAAAAAAAACTAAACCCTAAAAAATCTAAAAAATACTAAAAACCCCTAAAAATATTAATTGGAAATTTGGAATGAAAAAAAAAAAACCACAATTTGGATTTTGGACTAAATAAACAAGTATGAGATAACTAGTAAACTTGTTACTTTTTAAAAATAGAAATGATATTTTTCATATTTTGAGTAGTACTTTTTAATACTACGGATGATACTGATTTTCTCAATTTTTTTATTTTTTTGCGGGTTGACCCGTGAATTGACCCACCTATCTATCTGAAATAAAACTTATTTATTACTAGTGTTTGTGTTTATATTAAGTAACACCTTACAAATAAATAAGATAATTCATTGCCCCACCCCCAATTGATCACTAAAACTCGTGGAAGCTTTTCATTTCATATGATAACATTCATCATATTTGACAGTATATATATATAAGATTATTGAGTTTATATCACGTTTAAACCATCCAAAACTGATTTGTTTGCCGTCAAATCAAATTCATTTTTCATATAAAAATATAGGAAAACTCCATCCAAGATGCAATAATTAACTATTCGATTCGTTACCAACTCAAAACAGTTGCTAGAAATGATTTCGAAGCGAGTCAAAATTGCCAACAAGAGTGATCGACACAATGCTTGTAAATGCTCTAACTTAACTGCAAACTGCAAGACAGCAGAAATTGAAACTAGCTCTTGAATCTGACACTGCGGCTGACCCCTGCATTAATACCCGATGCTTCCCCTCCATAGCTGCCTGCGGGTTTTCTTATGTCACGAACCTGCCCTTTTCTACGCACTTCTGCCTTCTTGTGCTTCAACTGTTCACAAAGATAAGTGTTACCATTCAGTCAGTTTACTAAGAGAGTAAAGCTTTTTTTATTAAACTATTCCATCAGTGTGGGCACCTGCAGAGAGAGAGAGAGAGAGAGAGAGAAACTATTTCAATCGAATACCTTGTACTTCTTCCTAGGATTTTTAATCAGTTTCTTGCGAGCACGAGTTAAACCTCTGTTCTTTTCGATCTGGAAAAATATGAACAAGAACCAAAATCAGAGTGAGTAGAGCTAAGGAAGAGTTTTACATGTGGTGGAGATAAAGGCGAAGATTTCAATTACCTGATTAGAAATATGGCGCTTTCCATAAACAGTTTCTGGCAGCAATGAAACTTCCGGAGTTCTGTATGTAATTAACTTGTGTCAGTAAACACAGTAAATGCACTAAATAATCTATGAAAACAGATTATAGCATAACAAGATATGTGAAACTAAAATGATATATGAAGATAAACATGATACACTTTGCAGGAGGTGATAGGCGTGTACATATGATTATAAAAAGTTGAACAACTCAAGGTGATTCAGAGGAATGTATTGAGAAACCCGTACTTTTTTTTCAAGTACCCTGGGTCATCGATAAAAAAAGCTGCATTTATTGGCAAGCAAAATATCCCACTTATGTCAGTATACCTAGAGTACTTAGCAGATTTTGCAGCAAGCTTCGCAGCACGTTGACGTTTCACTTCTTGGTAAAGTTCCAAATCAGGATCACTACCACTTTCTCCATTAGCATCAGCTCCATCACTAGAGAGATTACCAGTCTCAACCTCAGCATTTTCAACACCATCACCATATTTAATTCCAGCCCCTGCCAGAACACGTAGCTCATACTTCCTTCGCCTTTCTCCAATATTATCTCGTTTTGGTATGTCATCATCACCAGAAATAACCTTCCAAAGACACAGTTAGTTCCAAGGGAAACTTATTTCAGAAAAATCGGGGATTTCTGAATGAGGAATTTCAAATGGTTATTCTGTGGAGGCCCTCAGAATACAAAATAGTACATATTATCAATAATCTCATAATCAAATAAAAGAAGTCTTTTGACAATTGTTGGAGTAAAATTTATAGCACAAGCATCGACAGTAGAAAGACGGATCAAAGTTCAAGGATTGCCAGCCATTCTGTTCAATTATTCTATTTGCAATTTTTGTCAAGGGCAAGTCTTTAAGCATCATTTTTAACACAGCAATTCCATCTAAAGCTTATGTGCGCAATCACTTGGTTTGTTCTAAACTTTAATTGCCCCAAGGAATTGCAGAGTTTGCATCCCTTGTATACTCCGTCTTATATTTGCTATAAAAATTACCAGTACATCTCGTTTTAGACATAGTAAGTCATGCATATCCTAATTCATAAATGGCTATAACAATCTTTTCAAGTTACTGTAATACAAACAAATCCAAATTATTTGTAGTGAATAGAGATGGCTTATAATTACAGCAAAATACTGTCTTTTACCATAAAAGAAGCGGTATTTCCACCATACACACCTTGCGTTTCAGTTGCTGGGAAATTTTGCTGGAACTTAATAGATTTGCATCCCCATTACTCCTTCCATTTGCCCCATTATCTATTTCCATTGCCTCATCAACAAAATCGTCTAACGTCTCAAGTTGCCTATGAGATACAGTATGACATTTCTTTCGATTAGTAGAAGTGCATGGCATTCATAACTACATGGAAACCAGATACCTGCGTCATAACGAAATGAGATACCTGTTCACTGGCTGCTGGTTTCTCTTTTTCCTAACAGACGGTGCAATGGAACTAAAAACACCTTGCTGCTTCAATTTCTCATCAAGGGATGCCCTTATTTTTAACATTTCCGAGCTCTGTGGTCCAACTTGTTTATCCTGTCATAATTCAATAATATCAACATAGTCAAGCTAAGCCTTCCAAACATACAAAACCCATAACTAGAAAATTAGTACTGGTAGAACAACAGCCATGCCAGCTTACTTGATGCTTGTGTTCTGACTGCTTAATCTTTGGACTTTTCAAGGTATTCAACCCAGCTTCTTTGTTGGGCTACAAATTACGCATATATAAAATAAGAAAAATGAGGTTACAGATTTAAGAAAATGAATATAGTATATCAGCCACAAATAAAAAATAAAAAAAGATCCCACCTCAACTGTTCCTTGTTCTGCAGATGTGACCATGGTATACATCAGACTGTTATTGAAAGAATCAGATTCTACTGGAGCAGACTTAACAACTGCTGCATAATTCACATACTTCTTGAAAATATCATCCATATCCAAAGAAAGGCTATCGTCCATTTCTTTTATCTGCCAACATAGGAAGAAACTTAAAAATTGCCGGTAACAGAGATAAAAAAAAAAAAAATATATATATATATATATATATATAAGAAAAAAATATATGCAGGTTTATATAGTTAGGTTAAGAGTCTTCAGACAAAGTGTGACTAGTTTTCCCGAACCTTGACCACAGGATATTTTCATGAGGGTAGGATATGTGCAGAAATACATGGGGGACAAAAGAAGTAACTTTAAGTGCTACATTATCACATATTCTACTCTGGTACAATATAGTTTGGTATGTTAAGAAATTCTAGATATTAAAAATCAAGTTCACCGGGAAATGAGAAACAATAACCTTATCCAATAAACTCTTGATATCAACTAGATGAGAAACAACTGGATGATCACGAACTGGCTGCCCCTCAGACTTAAGAAGAAGATAAAAGGCTATAGCCTGGCAAAAGGATTGCAACAGACACTGCTTGACCTCGGTATAGTGCAACACGCCTTTCTTTGCACTCTCTTGTCCTCCAATCTTTATACATACATGAATAACAGGAATAGTTAATACAATGCATATAAAACTTCAACTAAGGAAATAAAATTTGTTATTCAAGCTAACATCGGGATGAGCAAAAAATCAGAAATGTATTAGTTTCTCTTCTATCATCTACCAAAAAAAAAAACCAAGAAATTACAACCAAATAATACGACCCACTACGACGAATGTGATCATACCTCTTCTACAAGTGGGTTAAATTTGTTCTGAAGTTGCTCTAAGGCATCATCCAGCTCTGACAAAAGTCCAATTAATTCTGGTGCAGAGCTGCAAAACTAGTCATTAGGCTAGCCCCTTAAGAAACATCAAATGCAAAAAAACGAAGGGAAGACAGATTGTTAATTTTAATGTAGTAAGCAGAGGAAACTTTTCGAAAACTAAAGTAGATACGTCATATATGAAGCCAATGAAAAATTATGTCATGTCCCAGTATGTCCCTAGTTACGACAGAAGTCGGGGTGTAGTGAGTTGGGGGAGGAATGATGATAGAGGATCCATCTTTGTAGGCGAAAAATAGTTCAGGCCTGGCCTATATTGTGTTGTGTTTAAGATTCTTACTCCCTCATACCTTTATTTTTGTAGAACAGAATTAGGAAAACGAAAAAATAAGCTTGCATTACCCTAGTTTACCACTTAACCAGCAATTGGAAAAAAAGAGCACATCCAATTAATCATAATGAAAACCAACGGCAAGTAAAAAGTAGCAAATATGTTCATAGAGAGAACTATTAAAGAGGAAAATCAAGATGCTGAAAAGCAAACTGACCTGTAGACAACATCCATTTGCTCTTCCTCGGTCAAAGCATTTAAATCTTTCTTTATTACCTCATATGTCATTCCTTCTTCATCTTCGGTTCCTTTGTCAAGCGAAGCTTTTGATGGGGGTTTTCCGTGATCCAAGATTTCCTGAAATGTGACAAAATGATATGGAATCAACAAAGCTCCTTTCAAACCCTAAAGCATGTCCATTGTAACATGAGAATTTGTTGGAAATTATTATTCATGGATACTTTTACCTCAAATGTGGGCTCCGCATCCGTCTTGTGTGAGCTAGTATTGTCAAGTCCAAAGTCCTCCATTGATAGAATTTTTGATTTATCACTTTGCAATTTCAAAACTTCTCTCTCCTCTTCAACTGCATCTTCATCATCACTTGATTGTGGCTTAATATAAGAACAAAATGTAAAACATGTCATGACACACATTTAAAAATTCAATTTGAAAGAAAAAATACCAAAAAATGATGGCATGGAATCTAAAATCTTAAGCTAGCATCCCTCAGGGTTAGCTAGGTCAAAAGCACCAGCCCTCTGGGAAAGGATCTTTGGACAATGGCTCTTACAAGAAACCCAAATTTCTATGTAGTGATCAGCATGAGCAACTCAAATTTTACCACATTTAAAGGACTATAATTGAAGTTAAAAACCAAAAATTGACTGATATAATGTGTTTCAACCCTTCAAAAAGATGGTATAGCACTGAGGAACCGTAAGGACCTGATGGGAGAATAATTGATATTCATATACATATATAGGACCCTCTGCTATTTCCAGGTCTACAAATATTGTGACGATATTGTTATATATTGAATCACGACCCTTCTTACAGGAAAGTGTTGCACAATGCACCTTTGAAATTGCACTAGTAGTCATTTCAAGAAAAAGATACAGTCACCATACACCAACATTGTAATTCTTACTCAGATGTCATTCAATGAATTGTTAACAGAAACAATTATTCTCTCTAAGACTCTAAGTTATTAACTTGATAGATGATACAACTTGATTACTGGAAAAATTTCAACCATGTTCTAAAAAATGGTATCATTGACTAAAGTAATTAAACGATTAAACCATAAGACTGAATAGCCATCATCTTATATATGTATTTAGAACTTTTGCTCATTCTTCTTTAGTTGATGAAATATAGCCTTATATAAAACACATACAATTCTGGAGTGATCTTCACTCTGAACTCGAGAGTACTGAGTATCATTTTAAAGTATTCAAGATATGTAGAATATTAGTTTAACATATTAAAAATCTTCAAGAAATCATAAACTTTGGAACTATCCAATATCTCATATTCAAGACCAAATAAATAAAGTAGTAGTACACAACAGTATTGATAACATACCTCAGAGACATCAGCACCGTACATACAACGTTTGGGACCCCAAACAACCCTTCTCTGTTCTTCTTCGTCAGCATCATCAAGCCTTTCATCCTCAACATCACCATAAAGACCCCGCACATTCCTTTGTGTTATTGCAACTGTAGAAACCCCACAATCGACTTAACTTTACAAAACATTTAACATAAAACAAATAAACCACAAAAAATAATAAAATCATCTAATGGGAGGTTCCTACTATAAGACAAGATAAACTATAATCAACAAGGAAAATATGCTCCTCTAAATCTATAGAACACACTTGCAAACATATCAACCACTACGGGTATATTATCACTATGGGGACAAACTACTAATGCAAAGATAACAAGAAGAGGAATATCAGGATTCATAGTATACTGCAGGGATTGAGGAGGATACCATTATTTCCAGATAGAGGAGGATTGTAATTGTAACCAAACTAATACTATAACTGTTGATCTTAAGATATAGTAAAATGTCATCAAAATTTATTATTGAATAAGGAATTAGAGAATGACAGAGACTATCTATTTTATACCCATTACCTATATTACTATTTAAATTTAAAACTTCACTAGATCAGTAAGATTTATCATAACTTCTCCATGATTTAAAACCAGAGAAAACTGAAATGGTGAGAACTGATTACATATGATCCTTTGTATACTTTGATGCGGCATTTGAGCTTTCTTATCTAGAGAGTCTACGCAAAACCCATTGCATACAAAACTAATAACAATAAAATTTATATTTAGAATATATATTTGAGAAACAGAAGATGACATCTTACTTTTCAATGCCAGACTCTTTGGTGGCGTACCATCATCATCATCATCAATGTCCTCATCTTCATCATCCTAATTGTAAATAAGAACATATTCCATTAAAAGTCTTTAAGGATAAATTTGAAAGCAATGATCATCACAATTAAAATTTTCAATTGTTTTCTAGTCTTCAACATATCCAAGGAAAAATAAATATATTGACATAAATAAAAATGAGTCGATACATTTTCATTAAATGCTAAACCAAATCAAATTTAGCCAAATTTAACTGTTTCTATTAAAAAATTTAAAATTTCTTCACCAATTCACCAAGCCACTACAGGAAAAACTTTACCATCTAAATAAAAATATTAAATTGGAAACAAAAAACCTAGATTGTGTTTTCATCATTTTAATGTTGTGGTGGTGGTCCAGTTAAAGAAAGCAAAAAAACAACATATCTAAAATATTCACATAAATACTACAAAGAATCACGAAGTCAAATAAGTAAAATTTCCTTGAAGAAAATATAAATAACTCAAGAGCCAAACAAAAGAACACAAGAAATTCAACCGTAACACCAAGCACAAGCACCGGCTGCTCAGCATCCTCATCGGACTTTTCCACGTCCTGATTTATGTTCAGTGGTAGAACATCTCTGTTCTTGTGAACTACAATAATGAAAACAAACCAAAAAACACAATTACAAACTGTAGTTTGACATGAACAGCAAAAATAAATTTTAAATCTATAAAATTCAGTAAGGCATATCTTGAGAAAAAAAATCACATACAGGCATCAATCTCATCGTTCATCATATCTTCATTATCAGAATCAAATTGAATAGATTTGTTCTTCAGAAGGCCCTTATCTTCCTTCTTTTTGTACTTCCCTGCTTTTCTCCCCATTATTCTTTGGCTCACTAAATGCACAAGTCTAAAAACTCTCAATTCTTTATATAATAATTGATTGAAATATAAAAAAGAAAGCATCTTCAATTCGCATTCGCACCTTTTCCTAATGAAAACCAGCACGGCAACGTTTGTGAAGAAGAACGCGGCTGCAATCAGAAATCCCAAACCCATAAACAAAAATTCCAAAAAACACAAAGCTAAGTGAAAAATGAGAACAGTCAATAAATTACATTGAATGAAGTGCAAAAATAATCAAGAGAAACTACACTAGGCAGATTGATGACCGAATTCCTCGATTAGTCCCCGTCAGTCCAACCGAGTGTTTTTTATATTTTTTACAATTTGAAGCAGATTACACCATATTACAATTTAGGCACATTACAATCCTCAAATATTCAAAATAGACATATATCAAAATAATGAACGTTTAAACTGTAGAAGCAGACTGCAGACATCTAGGTTTCATCATCAATAATCATAAGTAACTATAGAAAAAGTACTCAAAGTTGTCTCTCTCATAACTGATCGAAACATAACTGCCTGAATATCAAATCATATCATAATCTACAATACATAGTTAAAACTCGGAATCGCATGTTATCCAAAAAAAATGAAAAAAAAATGGAGTAGCATGCTTAAGAGCTAATATCTCTAACAAAATCAAGTTTTATTAGTTGTCTACTCAACACAGCAATCCTGCATCCAAATTCCAGATAAATTGAAACAAACAAAAAAACAGCGCACAATTCAACTGAAACTCACAAATAAACATGCAGAAAATAACGTATCAAGACAAAATTAATCGAGGAAATAAATAAAAACGGCAGAAGCAAAACCACAAGGAAGCAGACATTTACACCAGATTGTAATATGCCTAAACTGTAGAAGTAGAATAAAGGATTAAATATGTCGCAGAAGCAAAAATACAAGGAATTCATCAATGTCGCAGAAGCAAAACTACAAGGAATTCATCAATGAAGCAGAAGCAGAATTCACAATTTTTGATACAAGGAGATTAGACGAGCCCTAGACCCTAAACGGCTACCCTAAAAAAGTGAAAAACAATAGAAGAAAATTGGTACATACCTCGACTCAGACAGCAACGGCGGCGGTGGATGAGTGGTCGTCGGCGCCGGACGGACTGGTAGGAATGGAGCAGCAACGTAAGTCGCAATATCGCGACTCTTCTCCAGTTCTCTCTCTCGCGTTTTTTTTTTTCCTGAATTTCCCTCTTTTGGTTCTCAAGTCTCACGTACGTATAGTTCAAAATATCAAATTAGGGAATTAAAAAATAAAACCTAAAAATAACTAAAAAAACATAAAAAAAAAGGGCTAGGCGGCCGATTTTCCGATTATTCGCCGACTAATGGATAGTAGATCAGGATAACTATTAATTATGAAATAATTAAATAATTATAAAATTGTATATGTATATATATATATATATAGTTTAATCAATCTTTCGATCGGTGTCATAAATTCTCGATGATTAAATCGATCGAACCTACAATTCGTTCCTATTAAAAAAGACCGAAATCGAATTTTGCAATGTAAAACCCTAACGAAATCAGCTTTTTTCAGTTAGTCTAGTTCGGTCCATTCGATCGGTTCAGTTTTTGCACAACTGTAATTACAACAATTGTGATTAGTTATTGTGTTTGATAATATTAATTCACGATATAGTATGAAATTAATAATTATTAGGTCACGTATAAAATAAATATAACAATATTTGAAACCAACCATTAAAAATAAAATAAACTGAATTTATCTTTTTTTTCAATAGTGTATTTACTATTTAGACTAGTTGATGTCAACTTTTTAAAATATAATTTATGTAGCAAAATTATAGTGTTTTTTTAGAACAACATAATAGTGTAAAAAACACCAGTCCTCTATTACAATTCATATTTCATCTTATATTACAAATTAAACAACTATTCACTATAAAAAAATTAAACAATTATCCACGAAAAAAATTAAATACACATAGCACGAATTCAATTTATTGGAATACGCAAGTTGAAACACGAAATTGAAATAAAAGATACCATCCGTGAAAAACACTTTGTAAATTGTAATTAAATATGGCGCCTGAGAAAGAGCAACATTGTTGAACAGGAATGCTTCATTTAATTCAAATATTAAAGAGTGACGATTAATTATTCTCTCGAGTCGTAACTAGTTACATTTCTCATAACGTGGACTGATTTTTTTTAGAAAGAGAATAAACCGAATTAGCAAGATAATATCATGGGAGAGCCAATAATAATCACTAAAGAAACAACTGAGCTACATACAAACAGAAAAAACAATCTCAGCAAATTTTCCTCACGATACCATTACCAGTGTAATGTGAAAATTAACATAAAAAGGAATACATAAACGAGAGAGCAGCTAATGCTTCAGTTCTTATATCTGCATCCTTGGCTTTCAGACTTCTCCAGAAAGATTAGCACCGACGACGGCGACGACAAGAATCTTCAGCACAAGCTCAAAAAGCAGTTTTCAACTGGCGGGAATTCCTTTCAAAAGCTAGGCTCAAGGTTAGTGGAGTCATTGGCTTTCAAGCTTCTTCCACAAATAAGATGCCCGTCTAATAATAGAATCGGCAGAAAACCCTTCTGCATAAGCACTAGTGGCAGTCAAGATGTATGAACAAGCATATTATGATAATACTTGAAGCACATGTAATATCACAAACTGGAACTGAATCAAGAAATTCTGACACATTTTTTCTGATATATGTATAATACCATGTGCACACATAAAGATATTAGAACTCATCATGCCACACTACAAGTATCTTCACTCGGCACTTTATCCCGTGGCAGATGCGTGCAACACGAATTACTGGTTTCACCTGGGTTTTCAGATGCTCATGAAACTATACAGAAAGCTCCCTAGGTCATAAGATGCAAAAGAAAACCTAGTTGTATTGTGACAATATCCTGGCAGTTTTTATGTCATCTAGTTTGCTATTTCACTTTCTTTCAATGCTGCAATCCCACTGGCATCCCGAGACCACAACCCTGTATAGCCTTGAACATTACATAGATGTACTCATTAGTATTAGCAAAGGCAAGAAAGACAAAAAGTGCATATTCTTTGTTCAAGCAAGCAAAATTTCTCAAAATAAATTAATCGAGCCCATCTTCTCAGTGGCAAGATTATGCTAATCAACCCCAGAAAACAAAGACTTCCACCAGACAGATTAGACCAAATCATCTCCATCACACTTACGCTAAGCATATTAACCTGGAGGGCATTGGCATTCATTCTGGATCATTAGTGGTTAGAGTGGTTGGAGACTGAAGGGTTCAAGTGTCATGACACGCAACTCTGTTCTTTTAGTGTAATCAACTAACAGGACAAAACAGAAGTTGTGGACTGCCATTTAATGCACTGATGTACATATATGACCGAAGATCACAGAATGATAGAGAATTATTGTATGTCCTTAACCAGATTCATTCTCACCGAACCACAAAATAGGTTCAGAAATAGGAGATTCATAGAGGTCATGTTTTTAACAACCATAACGAACTTTTTAGAACTCCAACCTGATTTTTGTTTCTTTCCATTCCATTTTCCTTTTCAAAAGACATAATGTGTATTTCATCAGATTGATTGGCATTCTCTCAAGAAAACATCTGTATAATTCTACATCTGTTTATTAGCCCATGATCTACCAGGAAAACAAAACTAACAAGGCATGATAAATTGAGAATATTCCCCAAATGCATTGCATCATCTTCATCAACAAAATAACACAGTGCATTTTCCTTTTCTACTAGTTTTCGCACTACAACAACAAATACAATCTACCTAGAATCGCAAGAAACTAACCTCTGGTTTGACAAAAGTCAGATCTTTGGATGTAAATGGGACCATGTAGAATGGAAGGTCAGAATATAACATAGCCTGCATTGGATGAAGCAAGGAGCTTTAGCTTTTAAATATCAAAGCTCTGAAAGTAATCTAATCAACAAGCACAGAGAAGCTTACAAGATTCTTGCTTAGAATAGCCTGCTCCGCATTTGCAATCAATGCCTGAAAGAAATAGTATATAACTCTAAGACGAAAGAGAACTTAAATATAAGACATGCAGTAGATAGGACAGAGGTCATGGTTAAAAATTAAAATGCACATAGTATCTATTTTCCGTCATAATTTTGCCTTTTTCTCACATTAACAGCGGATTATTTACAGTAAAGTAATTTCATCTTAAGAGAGGCTACGGTTTACTGTACCTTAAAATTCAATAATATTCTTTATAAATAATATAATAAGTTTCTACAAATCCTTGTCACTTAAGTTTACTCATCTAACAAAATTCAGGTGTTTAAACTAGAGAATCCAAATTTAACTAGAATTTGCTCCAAGGCTCAATCACATTGTGAAATTCCTGAGGTTATTTACAGTTTACTTCAGTTCACAAATTTGACTTTTCTCGTGTTCAAAAGGATCTGAAGAATTTGATTCCGATTCTGATTTTTTTCATGAGTCTCTTCCATTTTGCGAATGGCATCATCACTTCCTTTGGAAGCGCCATCTTCTAATTCAGAATTTCCTAAATATGACAATAAATTCTGAGTGATAAAGCAACCGGTCCATGTGTGGTATAAGACCTAGTAAATAATCCATACCAAAAAAAGGCATTAAGATGAAGTTCAAGCCAAAAGCGAGTACAATAGATGAAGTTTCAGAATATTGCATAAACATTGATAGAAATATGAAAATATGACCAGGATAAGTAAGCAAGATCATTTTAGTGAAAAGGATTGATAAGAAACCGCCAACGTAGCTAAACAACCTTTTTTACTCGCTCCTCAACAACTTCATCAACGCACTGTAATAAGTTTTCTAATGTGCCTAACAAAGTATCATAGGATAGGACAAGGTCAACTTAGAAACTACATAATCATGAAATGAGAAACAAGTCATACAATCTTCAGAAAATAGAACTAACAGCTGCTAGAATATTGTGACAGTTCATTTAAGGTCAGTAGTTTAATTCTCCTTGACTCCAGCAGGACTAAGTGACATCTTTCTTTTAAGAATGACCACAGCATCCTTAGTAAGCATATATTTACACATGTTAATGCACATTATGTTACTACGATAATAGGTTTTTTTGTTTGCGTAGATATGGTTATGTCTCTTGTGAAGTACGGCGATAGGACATTCTAAACGTGAAATGACCAGACAACGGAGTAGGATAAGATTAGAAAGAAATGACAAGTAACAACTTTATCATTCATAAGCTTTTCATTGCTGCACAATAACTAGATAGATATTTTACGTCCAATTTTTTGTCTTTGTTAAATTTATAATTTTTATCTATTTATTTAAAAAAGACAAACTTTTAAACATCTCTATTTTCTGTTCTGAGAAGATTGTGCATATGTTCAATAATTAGATTGAAAGAATTCCTATACCCAACCAGGCTAAAACTAGTCATACAATATGTAGTCATATTTACTATTTAGCAACTGAAACTTTTTAAATTGCATCACCAAATTTAGTATGTGCAGTTGTTTATCACCAATCCACCATATGGCAAGAAAGCTGCTGTGCACCTTGACCGTGCTGTCGAGACATGCAAAATTAAAGCATTTTACTTATCAAACCTAGCCCTTTCAAACCCCATTCTTCTTCCTCTCCCTCCCTCTCTCTTTCTTTCTTTTTTCGTCAAGGAGTGGATGCAACAGAGGGAGATATCAGATATCAAAAAGAGAATCACTGAATCACAGAAACTAAAAAAGCAAAAGGTTAACAATCATCACCATCATCACGCTTTGGGATTAACTAGGTATGATTTCAGACTTACAGTACTTAATAAAGTTGCACATAAACGTACCAAACTTTGTTATCAGTTGAATATCATGAACATCTCCTATTCCTTTAACTCCTGCATTTACAGATCACAGATGAGTTTGTTAATTTCCTGCAGAACCGCAAATCCGCAATATACTAACTTTACCTAAATGACTTTAAAAAGTATATGCATCAATTGGTAACCAATATGTGCATAAACAAAATAACTATCTTCCTCAATCTTCCTAATAGAAATAGCCAATAATATGTCTTACTCTTCTACATATCATCACTAAGAAAGTGGTGGTCACGTTTTTTAATTAAATGCAAGACTTTAATTTTCAGTAATATGCAATCCAGAGAATGTGTCCCACTATACCATAGAAGGAAAGCCAATAACATCATTAAAGAACCAAGGGAAAGGAGGGGGGGGAGGGGGGGGATCATATTGCTCTCATTCAAGTCGAACAACTCCCTTTCATTGAAAATCTACTCAATATATCTCAAGCTTATAGACACTATATATCTGTGAGTAATCAAAATCCACAGATCCTGACATGCCCCTACCAAATTTGGAAAACTGATATTTCTTCTCTAAGGGCTCCCTATTTTCCCTTCCATTCCCTGTATGTTATAGAGCAAATTAAAATCTTAACCCAACTACCTACAGAGTTGTATTTTCTAGAGAACGCAGAGTTGCAAAGAATTTTTTTGAAGTCAATTACAATTTTTCAATGTAGTGTTGTGACGTGACGTTAATCAGTAACTGATGTTTGATGTACGATGATTATTAAACAACTGTTTCAAAATGCAGATCACAAAAGACAAAATAAAACAAAATCACAGAAGACACGAATAAAGAGAAAAAACAGGTGCTCATAAATACAAGCATGTGCTTTAATGTTTTTATCTTATGTAAGTCTTTTCTTAGCCCTAAAGTTTTGGTAAAAGAAACATAAAAGAACCTGGTATATTATCAGATTTGTCTCCCACAAGTGAGTAAGCAATGTGGTAAAAATTAAAATCACTAATCAGATAGATAGCAAGCAACAAAAGTGTTACACCAAAAACAGAAGCACATAACAGAAGTAAGATAACAGCACTGCAGAAACTTTTACAAGCTAATGGAAAATAGTAGTGTAGTATTCCAATTTAATTAGGTCCACAATATTCTTAGGGGTGTTTCTATTCACATTACAAAAATTACTCTTCATACTACAATTAAATTTAATTCAAAAGTAATTAATTGTGAATTTTTTTTAAATATCCTTACAAAATAAAAAAGAAAACAGAGAGAGAAAGAGAGAGAATCAGTCGGCTCTGCCAATTTTCTCGCGCAATCGCCGATTCCAATATTCAGAAAACCCTAATTCAATGGGTAATCTCGCAAAATGCTGCCGTTCAAGGGGAACCTTCCCCTATGCCCCGCCAGCTCATTTTACTATCCTTTCTTCCCCATTGGAGTATGTTGTAGGGAATCTACACATGCTTAAGAAGCAATAATTTTGTAAAAGCGTACTTCATTTATTAGGAATAGTTTTTCTGTTGTCGGACTATGGATGTTCAATTAGCCTTATAATCACATATCACTAGGTTTTTCACACTTTAAGATGTTCCTTTTATTGTAGCCTCAACATGTATTTCTGATCTCAAAAGTACTAAAAGCCAAATCCACCAATTTCGCAGGAATCGTAGACAGAGTTATTGTTTTCAAAACTGCCCAATCTATTTCCCCACTCTAATTCACTTTTGTTTAGCCTTATTCTTTCTCCAAATGTCTGTCAGATTCACTTTCCACTCCATCTCAAAATTATCCTTAGTTCTGTTTTCATGTTCAATAATCTTTTCAACAAACTACTGACTCAATGAAGGAGTTCAACTGTGAGTTGGGACTCGGAACATGGATGCTATCCCTTTTAAATCCTATAATATTCCTATAAAATGATTGGAGAAGAAACTTGAATGAAGTGTTTTAGTTTTAGAGAAAATTACCATGAAATTATATTTTATAGAAGCTATTTTAGAGAATATTCCTTAGTTCTGTTTTCATGTTCAACAAAATTTTCAACAAACTACTGAATCAATGAGGGAGTTCGACTGTGAGTCGTAACATGGATGCCATTCCTTTTGAATCCTATAAAATGACTGGTGGAGAAACTTGAATGATGTGTTTTAGTTTTAGAGAAAATTACATGAAATTATATTTTAAGGCAAGAAGTAATAAGGATGGAAACCTTGACAAAATATCTGGAGCTGAAACTTACAGACAGCTTACAGTCATTCATAGAAAATAAAAGAGGCAAAAAAAATAAACAGGCAGATCCTAGAAAGCTAGTCAACGCGACAACATCCAAGAGAGATACTAACTGATAGCCACGAGGAGCAATTCACAATAAGCGCAATGAAGGAGACAGTATCTGGAAAAAATATTTGTCTGGGGAGACAACCCATACCTGTAACAATTATATTAAAGAAAAGTCATGAGCCAATCAAGAATAGAACAAAAGGATAGAAAAATATGTACTAAATATTGAAAAATGTGGAATATTTAGGATGTGTAAATGCATCTTTAAATCCCCATTCGTCAAGTTCCATACGCAAGAAATTTTTTAAATCCCAGAAAATAAAAGAACCAAATTCACATCGCTAGCACCAAATCATCAGTTAATGAAAGTTGAAACTACCTTTATGAGATAATAAGAATGGTACCATCAAGACAGTGAAATCAATATTCTACACCCACTTACAAAAAATCAACAATAATAGACCACATCAGCCCCATTTAATTTTTTTTTTTTTTTCACTTCAAAGCTCATGACTAAAGTCTGCTTGTATCCTCAATAAATTATACAACCAAAGGCAATGAAAATACCTTGAACCCAGCATTGACAGTTCTGACAGCCAGTGTTCTGATAACATCATCAGCTTCAACACCCGGAACCTGCTTAAAAAGTGAACATAATATTTCACATGCTTCTGCTACCTTAGTTACCAACAAAGAACCAATATGTAAGTGTCTGTACCTCAATCACTTTGATGGATATTGCCTTGATGGATGCTTTCAAGTACTGAAGCCCCTGGACAACAGTATCAGGAGTTGGAGGCCGATTGATTTTGTAAGAGGGGTATAGGTGTGACGAAAATTCATGCCTACAAGAAATTGACCAATCAATTCCATTTTCCCATTCTATCTAAGTGGAATTAAACCCCACATTGTCCCTGTATACACAACAGATGAAGAAGAATATAACCTATGGGCATACAATTGGAGACAAATTTATACCCTGAGCACTCCAGTGGAATTTTTTTACAAATACATAGCATTTCACATCAAAACTTTCTCATAAAATTTCACAAAACATAACCAAATGTAGATCTTCACTTATGGGAAGAATATGGATTTTTTTTAATTTACTCAATTTAATGTATTTGGGAGATATTTATATTTCAAAGACTCAATTATGTTAAAAACAACCCGTGAATGACTTTAGATAGGTGTCACTATCCTTAACCACCCACCTTCCCATTGTTATCCACCATCGCCAACTTCATTACCATTTTTGTTATTCCTAAACCCTTCATCTATAAGACTATAACTCTTCGTCTTTTACCCATCTCTTTCTCACGCAATACCATCTTATGTTAAGATTATGCTAAGAAAATATGTTACGATATCCCACATCGATTCCACATGAAAATGTGGAAGGGCATACAAGTGGGGGTCAACCCTTGACATTTAACCATGGTTTTGGGTTAAGTTAGAATTCTTAATCTTATATGTCTAACAATTTGGTCCGACCTGCAGAATTCGGGCAGGCTGCGGAGAGGGGCTACCCGATTAGTGGGCCCCAAGGTTGCCACCCGAATGTGGTCCCAAGGGGGGTTGCCAAACAGAAGTGGACCTTGGTGTGGGTTGCCACCCGGCGTGTGCCGTCCATGGATCCACGATTTGAAAGGGGGATGGATTGTTACAATATCCCACATCGATTCCACATGAAAATGTGGAAGGGATGGGGGTCAACCCTTGACCTAAGTTAGGGCTCCATATCTTATATATCTAACAGAATTTCAAGTGAAACAAAGACTACATACATCTGATGGCTGGCTCAACCACCACATCCGATCAGAAACATGTTGCCATTTGTTTTGCGAGATAATCATGACAACAACAATATGCAGTTAGCAAGACAAGTAGATAGCTACAGGGTGGTGTTTCTTCAATGCTGAGAATCAATTTGCCAACTTTAACTCATCCAGATAGCTTACCAAGAAATCTGGGTCATCAGCTCAGATTGCACTTTTTCTTCTCTTTGTTTCTTTTGTGTGTGGGGTGGGAGGGGTTTGGGATTGACCAAATTAGGTCGCTATGGTTGGACATATTTCCACTGTATATAATTAGCGAAGAATGCTTTCAGTTGAAAAAAATATCAACATCAAATCACTAGACGGAAGCTTCGGAAAAAGAATGTTCTATCAAATTTAATAAGACACAAAGCTTAGTAGGGCAAAAGATAATATAGTTGCAACTAACTTCCATAAAAATTAAAATCACAGGTTTAATTTGGTTACGCAATAGAGTCTACCATAACAAACTACACAAATACAAAATATCTCCAAGGATGCACGTGGTAACACCAAGAAATTTGTATGCATAATCAAGATTTTTTTCCTTATCATGAAGAATATTTTGGGCTAAGTAAAACTGAAAAAAAAGAGGAGAAAAAAACCTAGTTTCACAGCATTATTCTTGAAGCTCAAGGTTTAAACTTGGACATAGTTTCAGGTACTATTACTATATCAATTAAAATATTACAAGATTCAGGTAAAACTGCTCAACGGATATGGAATATTAGGTAACACCCCCCCCCCCCCTTTTAGCTAGTCATAAACGAAGTAAGAGAATGAATCAAAAATCAAATAGCATACCTTTTCCAACAAAACTTTGTTTGGATGAAAGAGACGCGTGACCATAAGGACTGCCAGTAAAGAAAAACTTTGTTTTATCAAACTAATTTACTCAGGGCCACACCCGTCTATGTTTAGTTAAAAATAATTATAGGAGTATAGTCATATACTGCAGTCACGATAAGTAATCATATTTTAACGAATTGTACAAATTTTTATACAGAAATTGTGACTGCAAGTCATCATTCTAGGCCCTTTTAAACCCCCCTTCCCCCACCAACCACCCAAGAAGAATGGCTAATTTAATGGATCTTCTCCATTAGCTGCGAAGTAACAATTTCATAAGAATAAAAGGAAGTGGTAACAGATTCCATACTTCGAAAACTTCTCTATTAAAAACATGCCATCTATCTTTTTCACTCACATCTTAACCAAATTCGGTATGTCTGCCATCTTAAATGATCCATTGAGATAAATTCGAGTACAAATTGAAACAGCACAACAATTAGAAAGGAAAAGATGTGTGCATGCACAATGACCAGCCACAAATGACACCCAGGTCCAATCAAATCAGACTCTAACAGGCAGCAGAAGTTACAAGCCCAGAGCTCTTCCAACTTAAACCACTACTTAGGCCGTTAGGCGAAAGATAATTTTAAGCTAAATCTACTGCATCGAATCATCACCAATACAGTACATTAGACAATCCAGATAGAACTAAATACTGATGTTGAAGCCACATCACCAAGCAGCATTTTAATCATAGGAGTACCAATATTAAGCCAGAATACAAAATCATACCAGCTCCCCTTTCTGGCTAACAGTTATCACAGTTGGATCTTTCTAGACAAACTGAAAGTGACTCTATAAACATGTACTGAAGTTAATAGCATGGCAAGGTCACAAAGAACATCTCTATGATTATCATTCCATAAATGATTCGAAACATCACATTTCAGCTTCTTTGCAATAGAGAGATATAAGAGATCAACAATATATGACTATTTATGAATCCAAATTGCATATTCCTCTCGTGCTTAGGTCCTCAATTAAAAGATATGGAGCAATAATTGTTAAAAATGAAAAAAAAAAAAAACAAAAGTGGCAGACAAAAGAAAGGAAAAGTGAATCAAACATGGATCATTCATGATAACTGAGAGAACACAGAAAAGATAAACAAAACTTCTAGAATTATGCATATGAGCCAGCTACTTAAGTAGCATGACATAGTTTCAAGCATAGATAATTGATGAGTGTTAAAAATAAAGAAAATATAAACATTAAAATTAGGAAGATGGTAAATAAATGGAATACGGAGAAGAACACATAGTAAAAAAGTAAGCTTACCATCATGGTCAAAAACCACCTGGACGCATGAAGGAGTCAAAGCAAAAACACAAGGGAAAAAGGCTTGTATTAGAGCAGATACATCAAGAGCAAGTGGTCAGTGACTCAGTGCATAAAGGCACAAAACCAACACGGAACATAAAAGAAATCAAATGACACAAGGTCCTTCAAAAATTACACTAATAGAGTAAAAGAAAGAAAAAAATAAAAGTAAATCTCATGAAGATAGAGATAGCATCATGGAGGTATCTGTGACATTGTTGAGTCAATATTGGCAGCCAGTGTTAAAAGGAGCAAAACATTTTATTTTTTAAAATCTGTAATTCATTAGTAGAATTATAGTAAAAAAAATTCTAGTGTTCAAAAAATAACTCTTGGAAGAGCAAAGAAGTTATTCTAGGTACTATTTGTAACTATAGCCATTATTATTTATGACAAAAGATCTTTTTCAGCTCTAGAAACAGATATTTGATCATGAAAAGTGAGCCTGAAAGAACACATCATCAATCACCTTAGAAAGAATAGGGGGGGAACAAAACCACTACTACACGGACATATATAAATATTAAAAGTGAAATTGATTGACATAGTCTATTCCCAAACGAATTATCCCTGGCTATAGGGAAGAATGAGAGCACACCCCTACATGCGAAGGGATAAATTCCAAGACATCAATTATTTGCAGGAAAGGCAGCGAAGGTAGTTTAAGAAAATAGACCTTCAACTGGTATAAAATACAGAAGATCAATAAGCAATATTAAAAGTAACACATGTCAGTGCTTTACCCGGGCAGAACATGTTGTCTAAGGAAATCGTATTAGGTACAATTG
This sequence comes from Perilla frutescens, assembly GCA_026008535.1. Lineage (NCBI taxonomy): Eukaryota > Viridiplantae > Streptophyta > Magnoliopsida > Lamiales > Lamiaceae > Perilla > Perilla frutescens. The sequence continues at coordinate 55,526,523 of BRKX01000013.1, read as the reverse complement.
ATATTAGCTAAATTACATAATTAAACTTCTTTACTGCACAAAGCTTCATATAGTAGGTGTGGAAATACATAGTTATGGTGTTTATCCAAGAAAACTCATTCAGTAAAGCAACATGACAAACATCAACAATTATTTCCGAAGAGAATGGGCAATATTAGCAATACACAAAAACTCCCAGAATGTAGTTTTGAAGAAAATAATGGCATGCAGATGATGTGTTAAAGTAGCTTTGTTGAGAGAATAACACAATTGGTCAGCTCATCACATTTAGGCATTCTTCTTCTCGAATTCCCGAACTTGGTGGTTAAACTCTACTGCGGCAAACACACAGAGATGGAGAACAGAGAACACTAAAGACCATAGTTGCCTTCTTCCTTCAGGATATTCAACCAACTAATATGCAGTTAAAAAATAAGGATAACATGTACACACTAACTTGGTCCCTTTCCTAGCAAGTGGCAATAATATCAATTGAAATGAAATATACTTGAAAAGGTCAGAGAATGGTAGCTTCCTCTTCCACATCAATATAGAAATAAACATTTATTCTCTTGAGAAATGCATCTTATATAACATCAAAGGTGAGGTCTTACGACAATCGTAAAAAAATCACGTAAATTCTTACATACTGTGCCATGACCAATATAAATTCTCGTATTTTTTACGTACTTCGCCATAATCAATATAAATTCTCAAAGAAAAAGAAGACATGTATATTTGACCTTAAGGAAATCTTACCAGAGACAATGCACTAAAAATGGTTAGGACCCAGTCTCCATTGCCATCAGCATGAGATAGATAACCGTGGTGCATCTTGCTCTAAATAAACCAGGAAAAGTTAATCAGCTACTGCACAGGCATATACGAGAGAGACAATGCACTAAAAATGGTTAGGACCCAGTCTCCATTGCCATCAGCATGAGATAGATGACCGTGGTGCAATGTTGCTATAAATAAACCAGGAAAAGTTAATCAGCTACTGCATAGGCATATACGAGAAGGGGCATGAAGAAACAGTATGTAACGTCAGTATGAGGAGTACCCAAACTAGTGGTAGTTCATTGACAAAAAAAGGAATATTTAGCTACCAAAAACCTTAGCTAAGCTAGCTTGAAAAAATTTATGTTTTCCATGAGCCATTTTTTTCTGTCTTTCCATATACTTCTATACCAGCTAAATAACCGTTTCATCTTCTAAGTATGCTGTCCTCGGTAATTCTTCAGTGAGCAACCAAAATTAAGGAATAATATAACAACATTTACATAAATAATTTGGGGTTGATAAGAGCAAGGCTCCATCAAGTACGCTACTGTCACTGCAATTTCATTAAAGGTCCACTTTTTAACTAGATAGTTTTTTCTGTACATCATGTAACCTATAAATCCCCCTTCTGAGTCAGTTGAACAAGGCGTACGTATAGGAAATGGAGCTGATCAAAGTTCTCAATCAAATTCCTCTTGGATTCCTTTCACATGACCAAAAATAAATATCTTTTAGAGTGGATACTGTATTACCTTGAGCATGATCTACTTTGAGTATGTTTTAGATTAGTAGAACACCTTCAACTCTTGTCTATGGAGTAGGACACAAACTTTGGGTCCGGTCAAGCATGAATTCCTTCAAAAAAAAGAGAGTTAGAAGATTACTCATGAAAAAAAAAGGGATTGTAGATATTTTAAAATATATATATATATATATATATATATATCCTACACTCCATATAAAAAATTATAAAAGCCCAAGTGTTTTTAAAAAAAAAAAAAAAGCCCTTATCTCACAAACCAAAGTCCCAATTTGTTTTGATAGTAGGCCCAAGTTGTCTCAGCCCATCAACCCCAATCAGGCAAACATATCAGCCACTGACTCCAAAGCAGCAGTCTCTGGCTGAGCTTCCGCGGTGACACGCCTTCTGCAACGGCCTCTCTTGCCGAGTTCTGCCACGCCGACTCTATCTTCCTCTGTGTAGTCTGCAAATGACAAGGTTCACGCCGCTGACAAGAGGGCCTCCGCCATGCTCAGATGTTGAAGTCTGCGACAGGCTCCCACCGCTATCACCTACAAGGCCAACGCTTTACATAAACACTCATCCCATCGCCACCTCATCTGCCGCCGCTCTCCTCAGTCTCCACTATGGTGGCCGCCGGAAGAAAGACGAAGACGACCCATGAAAGCATTAACAACATGCTGGCTCTTGTAATGAAGAGTGGAAAATTCACTCTTGGTTACAAGACTGTTCTCTAGACTCAGGAATTCCAGATGGATTGCAAATCGGAGCTCTTCATGCTCGCTCGCTCTCTGACAATGTCGGCTCGAGCCACCATCGCCTCCATCTTTCTCTCTGCTGAAAACGGCACGTCGCAGCTCTGTCTCACTCATGCCGCTGCTCTCTCTCTTTGCCATCTCAGTTGAAGATAAAGTCGTCTCTGAACAGCCGCCTCTCGAAATTTTCAGCAACAACCTTTCTTTCTAGCAGCAGCAGCAACCACGCAACAAAGTCCTCCACATTGGCGCCGTCTGCACCTCCGGTTTCATCCACTCCATCCGCTTCCTCGAGAAGCTTTGGTCCCTTCTCTGCCACGACAGTTACTCCGCCTCTCTCTGCCGTTATCTGCTTGAGCTACCGCCGCTGGACTCTTTCTCACACTCTCGCTGTCTCTCATTCCCTCCGCTTAACTGAGACTCGGATCTTCCACCTTCAATGCCTTCAGAATGGCTTCTCTCAGCATCAAACTGTGACGCGAACAGCACGGCAATTTCGAACTATAGTAACTTCTCTTGCGCAACCACGATGGCCAGACGCTCTCCAGCTTTGCTCTATCCACTCACCCGCCAACAGCCTCTCCATGGACTTCCGAGCAGTGTCCGCACTCTGCTCTGTTTCTCTCTTTGTCGTTGAAGACGTACAACGCCATCACGCCATCGACATCACCACCACACTCCATGACCTCTCTGTCCGCCCTAAGGTAAGAAGATACTAGTGTCTTTAACAGCTTCGCTTTATATGCCGGAAAGCTCAATGTCCAGGGAAGCTCTCAGTTGACGTCGGTACAGTCTAAATCACAAAAAAAAAAAAAAAGAACACTATGGCAGAAGGCAAAGATACTATAATTCTATACTCATGCAAAAGAAAACGGCATACGAAAAGGAAATGAGCTCACCATCGCAGAAAGCTTCTTCACTTGCTTTTCTTTCGAACAGCAGCACGGATGCAGCTGCAAGATCACCGGCAAGGAATGAACGACTTCTCCACCGACGGTAACTCAAGAGCAAAGCCGGTATTCGAGTGGAATCTGTACAGCAAGAGGAGCGCGCTCAACTTTGACAGTGCCACTTTTGAGTTGGCTTTGGGAACCTTTCATCTGGCTTAAGGATGCTAGGGGTAGCATTCGAGGCAGAGATGAAAACATCCGATCCACAAGTGAATCTCCATGACAGCATGGAGTAAGAAGATCTAGTGTGCGGTCGATGAGCAGTACCCCTGCTGATCTTTTACGCCGACCAACATCATAGAGACTAGACGTATCTGTCAAAAGCTTTCCTACATTTTTTTGACAAATCACCTAGAGAAAATATTTCAAGTTTCAGATCCACGATCCATCTGCAAGTTTTAGATAGAAAAAATATAACATTATCAAGAGACAATTTTAACATTCAGCATTAACATGGTTGACAAAAGGAACATATCATTTAGATAATGTACCAATTACAACCTTTTAAGGTAATAATCTGGGTTCAACTATAGAAAAAACTGTTCTTAAGGAAATGAGCTTCACAAGAGAAAATCAGGGAAGGCAAAGCTTTATCACCTTTAAGCTGAAATGATAAAGAAATTGAGCCGTAAGATTTGCCCCAGGACTAACATCCTCAGCATCAGCGAGTTTCCCTGTACTTAATTGAGGCGTGCTCCGCAGATAAGCTGGCTTCAGCTGTAGATCCTTCTGAAGGTAGGACAAAGACTCTGGGTGACAAAGGACACACAATCAGAGGGAAGTGATGCACTGAGACCACCAATTTTTGTCCAACATCTTCAGAGTAGCCACTGAAGTAATCTTCCTCTGGAAGTTTTGCATTTGAAATGCCATCATATCTGGAAATATCATCATCAATATCAGTTAGTTCACCCTTCCTCTTCAGAAGCAGTACCTTCCTTAAGTCCACTGTTAACAGGCACAATGCGAGCTCTTTCCCGTTTCTTAATGAGCTCCTCATAATCTTGGTTGAGTAAAGATTCATATTCACAAAAAGCATCCGTGCCAAGAGGAGAATCAGGATATGCTGAGTGAGCCACCTACATTAGGAAGACTATATATGAGCAAAGAGAGTGTCTGAATATGGTACCTTCACATTCTTTTCCGGTATCAGCTATAGTGACCACGAAAAGACAATAAAAAACATGGGCAACTCTTGATTGGTGCTATTAATGGAGATTTTCCAGTCACTAGTCATGCATCTTCATGAAGAGGAATTATCCATTCACTTATCTTAAAAACCAATATGATGCCTAAAAGAGATGCTAAGAAGGAAAGCCTAAAAAAGAAATCTATCAAAAATTATAAGAGAGCATTTGTGCTCATTGTAGAAGGGAAAAACGCTGGAAAGGAACAGCCAGTAGCCTTCAATGCACTATTGTGTGAGATACATCTCACATACCACTCTAATCTCAATAAATGCATTTTCAGGAGACAAAGGTGATAAATAGAGACATCAGTGAAAAAGAAATAGTGCAATAACAATTGAGATGGCTATGAAGCCAACATTCACCTCATCATGCTAGATCAACACAGCATTAAAACCTCTACTAAAAAAAACAGAGCATCAAAAGTTGTGAAACCTTGCAAAGAATGGAGGTCAGTAGGATGCTGCAACTCTAGATAATCTACACGTTGACACAGAAAGAACGACAGAAGTGTACAACTTAGCAAGATGAAAATTACGACGCGGTTGATGTTTATGTCTTAGAGACAAGATACTATCTAGCCACCTTAATATTTGACAGATTAAAAAGTAAGCTACTTAATTTAAAGAAAGATCATTAAGGATTTCTGCGTTGTGCCTGTATATGTCATAAGATCTCCCTCAGCTTGAGAAAGGCTATTTTAACGACAGCTCGGCATGTTTATAAACCTGAACGCCCCCAAATCTTTATGGGCTGCAGTCAAAATTATATTATGCCTTCATGAGACTTACCCTCATGACCCATTTAGGCATCAATGTTAAAAATGAAGATTTGATACCCAAGCCACATAACACTTACCGAATTTAAATCAGTGTGTTTAACTGTGCAACATAAATAATCAACTAATCAATCAGGCTAAGAAATATAAGGGTATAGAACATTGTGATCTAGAGCATCTCTAGGACTACTAAGATAAAAACCAAAAAGTAAGGCTTCCAACAATAATTTAAATGAAAACCTCTGAAATGGATGCATATACTACACAGCGGCGAACATTTTGAAGTGTGCTCGAGCAACGTAAAATATATCGATGTGCATCACTGAGAAGACGTGACGTAATGACCATAATCTTACTGTCAGGATCAGAAGTGGTGTTCCAGTCAGCAACCTAGAAAACAAGGGCAATGAGAACTCTACAATATAATGCACGAAAATAGAATGTAGTAGAAGATAAATCCAAGAGAACTTCAACAGGGACATCAAGAATTTCTAAATACTCTGGAACGTGATCCCACAATGTACCTTCCAGCTGCAATTTTATGTTATCCAATAAATGTGATACCTTTCTAGTTTCTCCTTTCAGTCCATTATTTAGATCTATCAATTTGATTAGTCTTCACAGAAACACTCCCCAGTTATAGTGAACAGATGCCAGTATAAACAAAGAGAAACAGTGGTATACTAGCATCTTTTTTTAGGGAGCATCCATACAAGTTAATTTAAAGAGTTTGTGCATAAATTTGTTAGTCTAAGCATATTGAAATCCAGAAAAATAATGTCTCCATATGGAAGTTATTCCAAAGAACACCAGCTAAAGAGGTAGCATGCATCCTCAGACAAAATTACCGGAAAAAAATAAAAATAAAAATTGGGGCTAACATTGAAATTGAATTGAGATAGTTGGAGCTAGGTTTTGTGCAAGTGAAGATTTACCTTGATCAAAGATTCAAGAAACCCACGAACTGGGATTGCAGATCAACAGAAGAGTAACAGTTCTGAGCGGCGACAAAGAACAATCCACCATACTTTATCAGATGATTTTTGATCTTTAACGAAAAATGTTGGAAAAAATTCTAAAAAAACAATGTTGGAAAGTTAATATTTAGGGATGATAGATTAGATTCATAATACATGGGATTGACAATTTGAAGCTATAAGTTCACACGCGGTAGATTATATTATATTATTTTTATTAATCTAATATATCTAATATACTCTTCAAAGTAAATGTTATGAGAATACAAAAATTATGACACAAAAAATCACTCGTTAGATTGTTTAATTCAATGATTTTATAATACGGTCAATATATATCTATCTATGTAGGAGCAAAATTGTCATGAAAAATAGACAGTCAAAACTTAATTTAAAATAATATTTCTTTTGAAAAAATTTGAAACCTCTATTGTGGTGGAGTTGGTATCACGGCACACACAAATTCTTAAAGGGGATCGAACCTTTCATAAACCCATAACCTGTCCTTTTTTTATTTTTATTTTTGCTTTTTCTATTTTTTCCTTTTTTTTTCACTTCTATCCTTTTCGATTTTTTATTTTATTTTTACCATTTTTCATATTTTTTAAGTACATTAATCATGATTAAGCTCACCATTTATTTTGATAATTAACATTAATTCTACTTATTTATTATTGTAACTATTTTATTTATTTCTTTAATTTCTTTTTAACATTTAGGTATAGTCAAGTCCATTTATTTTATTAATTAATATTAATTCTACCTATTTAATATTGTAACCATTGGCTATTTAATATTTTAATTAATCGCATCCTTATGTATTCATTTTCTGAACTTAATGCTTTTGTAATTTATCACTTCCATATTAAAATATTACAAAAACTATTACAATTATTTACCAAAATTATGACCATTCAAATCATAATTATTTTGCATATATAATAAAGTTTTTCTGAAAATACTTCAAATTACTCCTTATAATATTCTTCAAATTAGTCTTTTATCACGGTTTGCGATTCTCTTTAGTGCTTTAAAGCCCTCCATCCAATGCATATATATCGATTAAGTAGAAATGAATGGATTGGTGATGACACACACATACACATTTCCTCTCAAAATTAGAGTTTTTATTTTATATTAAAATTTATTATTTAACATGTAATAGACTTTCTTTTCTGTAACGTATTTTTTTATCAACCCCAATTTTTTATGCAATTGTAGTAATTATGTGACAAAAAAATAGTTGCGTGAGATTAAATATTTTAATATTGATAATTACATGAGTTATTTAGGAGAATAGTTACACGGATTAGTAGGTAATAACATGGAATAAAAAATTATTATGTCAAAATTTAATCAAAATCCCTATAAGAAGTAAAAAAATGATTTCTACACAAAAAAGAATAATTTTGATTATGATTGTTGGGTTAAAAAATATAGCATAGATATAAAACAATACAACAAAATTATATCAACCCTAATTATTTTTTTACAACTTAAGTTATGTATTTTGTTTAATTAATACCATGTTTTTATTTTTGTACTTTTGAAAATTAATAAAATGACATCAATAATCATGCTTACTAATTTTTTATTTTTTAATTTAACTGATGTTGTGATATTTGGCAAAACTATGTATATATTTATGTGCTTTCAAATGTTAAATATAATTATTATGATACGTGAAGAAGACCTCTAACAACCATATGATATTTATGTAATTACATATAAACATATTGAGTATATTTGAGATCCGCAATATTTTCCCAATCAATCACAATGTGGTCTTTGAAATTTAAAATATAAATTCATAAATATTTAAATCCGTGCAACGTACGGAAGAAATACTAGTTTATGTTAAAACTAATGCTCTCTCCGTTTCGTTTTATTTGTTATTTTAGATTTTTTATCTAGACATAACAATTAATTTTGTGGACAAATATACTCATCCCTCATATGTGTCACAAAATCTTATTCAATTATATTTTCCTAAAATAGGGTTTGTGGTAGGGTTAAATTAGAGAGTGTGTGAAAATATATAAAACAACAAATATTTTGAAACAAAATAAAAAATCTAAAACAACAAATAAAATGAAACGGAGGAGTATTTAATAGTACATTTATAATTTTTTAGGATAAATGCACAAATATCGCCATATTATTTACTTAAGGGTCCTCATAATGATTTTTTTGATCCATTTAAGTCCAAAAAATATTTTTATGCAGTAAATATTCATATTAGAACTTATATTGAAAAGTACATTTGTAATTTTAGAATAAATGTGCAAATCCCCCACATTTACTCTTAAGGGTCCTCATAACCATTTTTTTGAACCAATTAAGTTCAAAAAAAATGTTATTATGGAGTAAATATTCCCAACATTTACCTACATTGTAAAAAAAAAAAAAAAAAAAAAAAAAAAAAAAAAAAAAAGATTCCACAATAACTTACTAGTTTTTGGACCAACTTAGTAAAAAAAATAAACATTTTTTAGGACAAATATACGTATCATTGATGGATATATTATAAAACAAATAAGAAAAATTCTAATTTTATTTTTCACATCCCCATTATTTTATAAAATATAAAAATAAATATGATAAACCTTTTTTACCCCTCAACTCTTCAAAACCTATTGTTCTAACAAAGTCCCCTGCAATATAGCTCCCATCGATTTCATAAAACTAAAAAAACGAAACCATAAAGAAACATACCCCAAGAATCACACAATCATTATTTTCAACCTCCAATTCTCCATCCCCATTTATTTTTGTAGTTAAATAAGCTAGAGAGCATATAGGGGAAAAAAGGCTAGAGAATAACAAAAATCATAGCCCCTAAAAATTTATAACTAAAAAGAAAGATAAAAGGAACAAGGCATATCATCGATTTGCAACATTAATTTTGGTCAGTATTATTCCCAACTACATCAATTATTTACATGGTAAATTTGCGTTTTCTTTTAAAATCATATTGAATTTATTTTTGTCCATCAACTATCCATTCTTATTAAATTGACACTTACCAAAACGATTAACACATACTTAATCTTTTCATATTGCTGGATATATATAAAAAAAAAAGATGTTTTTTTCCGTATGTTATCTAGCTTTCATTAGTTATAATAAAAAAAAAAAAGTGCAGATGAAAAGGGGCTATAATTTTATAATTTTTGGTAGGTTCTCTAGCGTTTCTTTTTTTGGTTATATGAAAATGGATTTAGCCATAGTATATAGGATATATATGATAGAGTTTTAAGTTTTTTTTGAGGGAGGGGTAAAGGGTAAAATGGTCTTATCATATTTATATTTATATTTTATAAAACAGTGAGGATTGTGTTTAAATTTTCCCAACAAATAAATTAGATTTTTAGGCAATCTTTTTATAGCCCAAGCTTCTACACTGTTCTGCTGAAGCCCAAACATTGACACATAATTACACAATTACCACTTGGTCTCAAAGTGTGCTGATTCATGAGTTGATTATGGAAAATTAGACGTCAACCATGCCCGAATTTTGAAATTTAAATTAAAATATCTCTTTTTAAAATATTTTATAAAATATTTTGGGGACATATATAACGACTTTAATTGGATGTTAATTATGTTGGTTATCACACATTTTTCATCTCTTGTTATATAGCTGATGTTGGTGCATATTTTTAACGAGATACCGTGTAAAAGAAAAACACAACATTATTGTTAACATAGTGCGAGACGAGAAACAATTGGGACCAATGTATTTAACATCTACTGAAGGAGTAAGATATGTTCCCAACAATATTTTTGACAAAACATTTTTAAAATGTATATTTTAATTAAATTTCCTAAATTTGGGCACGGTGCCCATGCGGGCTACATCAAATTTTCCGTATATTTGTACCGCAAGCTAACTGATATTTATAATATTTTGGTGTATCTCTATAGGGTAAGGGTGTATCTCGCACAATGCACTCGACCGAAGCTAACATGTGTGCTTATGCATTGCGCCCGATAATTGATTTTTTAAAAATAAATGTACACCCTAAAATGGAATTAGTGAACCATAAAATTAAATTGAATTAATTTTTTTTATCCGGTGTCTCGAGTCGTGCACTCATCCGATGCTAACTCGTGCAGTGTGCTCGATAATTAATAGGAGTTATATAAAAGACTTTTGAAAAAAAAAACAAAAAAAAAACTGAAAACACGAAAAAAATTGCGAAAAACTGAAGAAAAAAAAGTGTCAGACACGTGTGCCCACGCGCCCGACTTGTTGGGATTCAAATGGAAGGGTTTTGGGAGTGGGTTTTTGGGTCTATTTGACCCATCTAATAGATTATAATTTGTTAGACGTCTAATATAAATTTTTATCTATTATGGAAACTCTTAGTTCTATTTAATAATTTACAAAGAATATGAGAAAATTAAATAATAAGGCAAATTGTGTGCAATGGACTTGACCTCAATGGATTTAGAACTCAAATTTTTTTCATCATGAACTCATCCACTCTACAAATTTAGACACCCAAGAAAACTATTACATATTTATAATTGTGGATGATATCCTCCACTGCTAACTAGAGGCCGGGGGGCCATTGTGACAGAAGATTATCTGTAAACTTCTCAACATGAGCACACAAACAATAAAATATATAAATTAATCCAAAGGCTCAACCATTCACCAACTATGTTGACATGCGACGACATGTGAAGTGATAGAAACTACTTTAGTGGTTGAATTTAGATTTAGGCCTATAAATTAGTCTATTAACCTTTGCTATTGATGTGATAGTGTGATTGAAAAGCTTCTGCAATTCAAGCTGACGGGTGATGGCGACTTGAGAATACTATTGCCAATTGCTGCTACGTGCTTGTCCTTGGAGGTTGGAGGCTTGGAGCTGACGATGAGAGATATGAGAAAAAGAATCAAGACAGAGATGAGAGAGTGGAGACGAGTGAGAGAGCGAGAGTAGGCATAGTGGAGTGGCGTATTGTTCTATTATGTTCCTTGGTTTAGGTTAGGATTAATTTTTTTATTATATACAAATTTATTGTTTATTCATCATGCAGAGTGGTACCGGTACTTTCAAGGACAAATTTTCCCAATGTTAAAAAGAAGATGAGAAACAAGGTCCACAATGAAATGAATAAATGGTTCAAATTCATATAATCACTCATTTAACATTGAGCTTTTCTAACAACAAAAACTAAGATAATACACACATATATTAACACGATGACTCATAACATTTAGCTAAATAAAACAAAGAAATTACAACCATATAGTACACCGAATGATCATACCTTTTCTACAAGTGTGTTAACTTTGTTTAAATGTTGCTCAAAGGCGTCCTCTGAAAAAAGACCAATTAATTCTGGAGCAAAGCTGCAAAAACTAGTCATTAGGCTAGCCCCTTAAGAAACATCATATGCAAAATAAAAATAAAAATGAGAAGACAGATAGTTTAATTTTATTCTAGTAAGCAGGGAATTTTTTTTTCAAAAAACTAAAGTAGATACACCATATATGCAGCCAATGACAACTAGTTATGAAAAATTATGTCATGTCACAACATGTCCCTAATTACGATAGAAATACCCAACAACTAAGACCACACCTCCCCAACCCTGGGGTGTGGAATGTTGGGGGAGAAATGATGATAGAAGTTCCATTTTTGTAGGCAAAAAGTAGCTCAGACCTGGCCTAGATTGTGTAGTGTTGAAGATGCTTACTCCCTCGTACTTTTACTTTTGTAGAATACAATTTGAAAAAAGAAAAAGAAAATAAACTCACATTACCCCAGTTTTACCACTTATCAAACCAGCATTTGGAAAAAAAGAGCATATCCAGAATTCAGTTAATCATGCTGAAACTAGTTTCAAGTAAAAAGTAGCAAACTCTTATAGGTTTATAAAAAGAGAACTATTAAACAGGAAGATCAAGATGATGAAAATCAGACCGACCTGTACACAACATCCATTTTCTCTTCCTCTGTCAAAGCATTTAAATATTTCTTTATTACCTTATATGTCATTCCTTCTTCATCTTTGGTTCCTTTGTCAAGAGAAGCTTTTGATGGGGATTTCCCATGATCCAAGATTTCCTGAAAAGTGACAAAATTATGTGGAATCAACAAAGATTCTTTCAAACCCTAAATCATGTCATTGTAACATGAGAATTTGTTGGACATTATTGTTCATGGATACTTTTACCTCAAATACGGGTTCCTATCTATCTCGTCTGAGCTAGTATTGTCAAGGCCAAAATCGTCCATTGATAGAACTTTTGATTTTTCACTTTGCAATTTCAAAACCTCTCTCCTTTCCAGTTACATGTTGATTATCACTTGATTGTGGCTTAATATGAGAACAAAATGTAAAAGAAGTCATGACACTAATTCAAAAATTCCATTTGAAAGAAAAAAATTATTTAAAAAAATGATAGCATGGAATCTAAAATCTTATGTTAACATCCATTGGGGTTGGCTAGGTCAAAAATACAAGTTCTTTGGTTCAGGAAAAAGTTTGATGCAAAAAGTTTTACTTAGAGACAATCATTAGACATTCCCTTATCTGAATAACTTTTACAAGAAACCTAAATTTCAATGTGGTGATCAACACAAGGAACTCGAATTTTCCCACAATTAGAGGACTATAATTGAAGTTAAAAACCAACAATTAACCGATACAATGTGTTTCAGCCCTTCAGATAGATGATGTAGGACTAAGGAACCAAAGTGACCTAATAGGAGAATAATTGATATTCATATACATATCTAGGACCCTCAGCTATTTGCAGGACTACAAATAATATGAAAATATTATTATATATTGAAGCACGACCCTTCTTAGAGGAAGGTGTTGCACAATGTACTTTTGAAATTGCACTAGTAGTCATTTTAAGAAAAAAATACAATGCGACATACAATAACATTGTAATTCTTACTTAGATGTCATTCAATGAATTGTTAGAAGAATCAATTAGTCTCTCTTTTAGTGATTAACTTGATAGTAGATACAACCTGATTACAAGATAAATTTCAACTATGTTCTAAAATTAAAAATGATATTATTGACTAAAGTAGTTAAATGGTTAAATCATGAGACTTAATATCCATCATCTTATATACGTATATCAGAACTTTTGCTACATTATTTCTTCTTTAGCTGGTGAAATATAACCTTTTATAACACATATAATTTTGGAGAGATCTTCACTTAGTGTTAGTTCCATTTTGAGGTGTTCAAGATATGTATAATGTTAGTTTAACATTTTAAAAATGTTCAAGAAATCATAAAATTTGGAACTGTCCAATATCTCATATTCAAGACCAAATGAATCAAGTATGCAACCGTATCCTCAGAGACAACATAAGCATCGTACATATAATGTTTAGTGCTCCAAAACAACCCTTCTCTATTATTCTTCGTCAACATCATCAAGTTTTTCATCCTCAACATCACCATAAAGACCCTACATATTTCTTCGTGTTATTGCAAACATAGAAACCTCACAATTAACTTAACTTTACAAAACAATTAACATAAACACAAATAAATGACAAAAAAATAATAGGGTCGTTTGATGGAAAAGTTCCAACGACAAGACAAGATAAACTAGAATCAACCACGAAAATATGCCCATTTAAATCCATAGAACACATGTGCGAGCATATCAATCACTATGGTCATATTATTACCATGGGGACAACTAATGCAAGGATAACATGATGAAGGGGAATATCAGGATTTATGGTAATCTAATAACAATAAAATTTATATCCAGAATCTATATTTGAGAAACAAAAGATGATATCTTACTTTCCGTTGCCCCATTTGGTGGCGTTCCATCACCACCACCACCACCACCACCACCATCATCATCACCATCACCATCATCATCATCATCATCATAAATGTCTTCATCTTCATCATCCTAATTGTAAGTAAAAACACAATCCATTAAAAGAATCTTTAAAGATAGATTCGAAAGGAATGATTACTATTCAGCAACATCACAATTAAAAAATTTAATTGTTCTCGTCTTGACAATATCCAAGAAAAATAAATATATTGATATAAAGAAAAATAAGTCAATACGTTTTCATTAAATGATAGACCAAATCACATGTAGCCAAAATCCGATTCTACTGAAAAAATTAAATCTCTTCATCAAGCCACTACAAGGAAAACTTTACCATCTAAATAAAAATTTTAAATTGAAAACAAAAGACTTTGAGTGTTTCATCATTTTACTGTAGCAGTCCAATTACAGAAAAATGCGAAAAAAAGTATATCTAAAATAATCACACATAAATACTACTAAGAATCAAGAAGTTAAATAAATAAGTTTTATCAATTTGATATCAAATTCTTTATCCTCACTTTTTAATTATCTAATTTGAACTTTATACCTCGATTCCTTCACATAGCTTCCCCTCCCCCTTCAGCAGAACATACTAACTAGAGGGGGTCATGGTGACAAAAGATTATCTGTAAACTTTTCAACATGGGCACACACAACAAAATATATAAATTAATCCAAAGGCTCAAAGCATTCACCAACCAAGCTGACGAGCGACGACGACGTGTGAAGTGGCTGTAGAAACTACTTTAGTGGTTGAATTCAGAATTAGGCCTATAAATTAGTCCACTAACATTTGTTATTGCTGTGATAGTGCGATTGAAGAAAGCTTCTACAACTCAAACTAACGATCGATGGTGATGTGTGAAAATGGTTGCAGACTACTACTACGTGCACATCACGGGAGGTTGGAGGCTTGGAGCCAATGGTAAGAGAGATGAGAAAGAGAATTAAGACGGAGATGAGAGAGTGAAGGCTAGTTAGAGAGCGAGAATAGACGCGGTGGAGTGGCGTATTGTTCCTTTATGTTCCTTGGTTTAGGTTATGGTTAATTTTTTTTATTATATACTAATTTATTATTCCATCATCATGTAAAGTAGCACCGGCATCTTTAAGGGAAAATTTTCCCAATGTTAAAAAAAGATGAGGGACAAGGTTCACAATGAGATGAAGAAATGGTTCAAGTTCAGATAATTACTCATTTATCATTAAGCTTTTCCAACAATAAAAACTAAGATAATACAAACATATATTGACACGATGACTCACAACATTAAGCTAAATAAAACAAAGAAATTACAATCATATAGTACAACGGATGATCATACATTTTCTACAAATGGGTTAACTTTGTTCTAAAGTTGCTCAAAGGCATCCATTGACAAAAGACCAATTAATTCTGGAGCGGAGTTGCAAAACAGGTCATTAGGCTAGCCACTTAAGAAGCATCATATGCAAAAAAAAAAATGATGGGAAGACAGATTGTTCAATTTTAATCTAGTAAGCAACGAATTTTTTTCAAAAAATTAAAGTAGATACACTATATATGTAGCTAATAACAACTAGTTATGAAAAATTATGTCATTTCATAGTGTGTCCCTAGTTACAACAGAAATACCCAACAACTAAGACCCCACCTCCCCAACCCCTTGGTGTAGTGGATTGGGGAAGGAATGATGATAGAAGTTCTATCTTTGTAGGCAAAAAATAGTTCAAACCTGGCTAATATTGTGTAGTGTTGAAGATGCTTACTCACTTGTAGTTTTATTTTTGTAGAATACAATTAGAAAAAGAAAAAGAAAATAAGCTCGCATTATCCCAGTTTACCACTTATCAAACCAACATTTGGAAAAAAAAAGAGCATATCTAGAATCCAATTAATCATATTGAAACCATCTTCAAGTAAAAAGTAGCAAACTCTTCTAGGTTCATAAAGAGAGAACTATTAAAGAGGAACATCAAAATGATGAAAAGCAGACTGACCTATACACAACATCTATTTTTTATTGCTCTGTCAAAGCATGTAAATCTTTCTTTATTACGTCATATGTCATTCATTCTTCATCTTTGGTTTCTTTGTCAAAAGAAGCTTTTGATGGGGGTTTCCCATGATCCAAGATTTCATGAAATGCAATAAAATAATGTGGAATCAACAAAGATTCTTTCAAACCCTAAAGCGTGTGCATTGTAACATGAGAATTTGTTGGACATTATTGTTCATGGATACTTATACCTCAAACATGAGCTCCCATCTATCTCATCTGAGCTAGTATTGTCAAGGCCAAAATCGTCCATTGCTAGAACTTTTGATTTTTCACTTTGAGATTTTGAAACCTTTATCTCCTCTTTAGTTGCATCTTGATCATCACTTGATTGTGGCTTAACATAAGAACAAAGTAAAATAAGTCATGACACTCATTCAAAAATTCCATTTGAAAGAAAAAATATCAAAAAATGAAGGCATGTAATCTAAAACCTTATGTTAAAATGCATTGGGTTGGCTATGTCAAAAATACAAGTTTTTTGGTTCAAGAAAAAGGTCGATGCAAAAAGTTTTACTTAGAGGCAATCATTAGACATTCCCTTATGTGAATGACTCTTACAAGAAACTCAAATTTCAATGTAGTGATCATCACGGGGAACTCGAATCTTTCCACAATTAGAGGACTATAATTGAAGTTAAAAACCAATAATTAACCGATATAATGTGTTTCAGCCCTTCAGAAAGATGATTTAGCACTAAGGAAACATAAGTAACGTGATGGGAGAATAATTGACATCCATATACATATCTAGGACCCTCAGCTATTTGCAGGCCTACAAACATTGTGAAAATGTTGTTATATAATGATGCACGACCCTTCTTAGAGGAAGGTGTTGCACAATGTAATTTTGAAATTGCACTAGTAGTCATTCAAGAAAAACATACAATGCGCCACATAACAACATTGTAAATTTTACTTAGATGTTATTCAATGAATTGTTAGAAGAATCAATTAGTCCCTCTATGAGTGATTAACTTGATAACAGGTACAACTTTATTATAAGATAAATTTCAACCATGTTCTAAACTTAAAAATGATATCATTGATTAAAGTAGTTAAATGAGTGAACCATGAGACTTAATATCCATCATCTTATATACGTATATCAGAACTTTTGCTACATTGTTTCTTATTTAGCTGATGAAATATAACCTTTTATAAGACATACAATTTGGTGAGATCTTCATTGAGTATTAGTACCATTTTAAGGTTTTCAAGATATATATAAAATTAGTTTAACATTTTAAAAATGTTCAAGAAATCATAAAATTTGGAACTGTCCAATATCTCATATTCAATACCAAATGAATCGAGTACGCAACTGTATCCTCAGAGACAACATAAGCACCGTACATATCACGTTTAGGACCCCAAACAACCCTTATCTATTATTCTTCGTCAGCAACATGAAGTTTAATTTTCATCCTCAACATCACCATAAAGACCCTGCACATTCCTTTGTGTTATTGCAACCGTAGAAACCCCACAATCAACTAAACTTTACAAACACGTTTAACATAAAATGAATAAACCAAAAAAATAATACTGCCATCTAATGGAGAGGTTCCTGCTACAAGACAAGATAAACTAGAATCAACCAGGAAAATATGTCCATTTTAATCCATAGAACACACATGCGAGCATATCAATCACTATGGTCATATTATTACCATGGGGACAAACTACTAATGCAAGGATAACATGATGAAGGAAAATATTAGGATTCATAGTAATCGAATAACAATAAAATTTATATCCAGAATCTATATTTAGAAACAGAAGATGATATCTTTCTTTCCATTGTCGGACCCTTTGGTGGCGTTCCATCACCACCACCACCACCATCATCATCATCATCAATGTCCTCATCTTCATCATACTAATTGTAAGTAAAAACATGGTCCATTAAAAGAATAATTAAAGATATATTCGAAAGCAATGATTTCTATTAAGCACACATCACAATTGAAAATTTCAATTATTTTCTCATCTTCACAATATCCAAGAAAAAATAAATATATTGATATAAAAAAATGAGTCAATATGTTTTCATTAAATGCTAGACCAAATCACATGTAGCCAAATTTATCTTATTCTTCTAAAAAAATTAAATCTTTCGCCAAGCATCTACAAGGAAAACTTTACCATCTAAATAAAAAATTTAAATTTGAAACAAAAGACTTCAATTGTGTGTTCATCATTTTACTATATTTTACTATAGTGGTCCAATTACAGAAAAATGCGAAAAAAGTATATCTAAAATAATCACACATAAATACTAATAAGATTCAAGAAGTTAAATAAATAAGTTTTATCAATCTGATATCAAATTCTCTATCCTCACTTTTTAATTGTCTAATTTGAACTTTATACCTTGATTCCTTCACAAAGCTTCTTCTCCCCTTCAGTACAACATAACATGTTAACTAGAGGGGACCATGGTGACAGAAGATTATCTATAAACTTATCAATATGAATACACACAACAAAATATATAAATTAATCCACATGCTCAAAGCATTCACCAATCAAGCTGACGGACGGTGACGACGTGTGAAGTGGCTTAGAAACTACTTCGGTGGTTGAATTCATATTTAAACCTATAAATTAGTCAACTAACCTTTGTTATTGTTGCGATAGTGCGATTGAAGAGCTTCTAAAATTTAAACTAACGGTCGACGACAACGTGTGAAAACTGGTGCCGGCTACTGCTACATGCACATCACGGGAGATTGGAGGTTTGGAGTCAACAACAAAGAGATGAGAAAGAGAATCGAGATGGAAAGGAGAGAGTGAAGATGAGTCAGAGAGCGAGAATAGACGCGATGGAGTAGCGTATTGTTCTCTTATGTTCCTTGGTTTAGGTAAGGGTTATTTTTTTATTATATACTAATTTATTGTTCATTCATCATATAGAGTGGTACCGACACCTTCAAGGACAAATTTTTTCCGATGTTAAAAAGAAGATGAAGAACAACGTCCACAATGAGATGAAGAAATGATTCAAGTTTAGATAATCAATCATTTATCATTGAGTTTTTCCAACAACAAAAACTAAGATAATACAAACATATATTGACACGATGACTCATAGCATTAAGCTGAATAAAACAAAGAAATTACAACCATATAGTATAACGAATGATCATACCTTTTCTAGAAGACAAAGAAAAAAATCAGTACTAATTGTAATGGAGTACTCTAAATTAAAATACAGACATGGTGAAACGTTGAGCAAATGTAAGCGTTAACGGTGAGAGAAGCGAAGCAACGGCAGATAAATGTTGGCAATTGATTAGCGAAGATAAATATGAGTAAGTAGTAAACCCCTGAAAACAGTGTCGCAATGAACATAAACCCTCACAAGGTTTTGCTTTTTGGTACCTTACTTCAACCTCCAATACAAATTGCACTAAAAATATATTTTATGTATTAAAAAATAATATATATACATATGTCATGTTTTATAGTATGTAATAAATACTAAAATTCAATAAAGGGTGTTTCTATTTATAGCACATTTACTTTTCACACCACAAAAATTGTTATTTTTTTCATTTTATCTTTACACACCACACTAAAAGAATATGATACTCTTCAACATAAAAAATGTTAAAATTAAGAATTTAACTTATTCATTAAAAAAATAGATCACTGATTCAAATAAAAATCAATGAAGGCATAAATTGATTTTCAAACGTGAAGAACACCCTAAAAGTTTTGAACCCACTAAAGTAGCCTCGAACTCAAATCTTCAAATCTCCGACAATACTCAAAAAACTCGTCAACTATCGAACCTCATGGAACCTTCTTGTAAGTTTTTTGAATGCTCTTCATGTTATTTAATTTTAGTTATGTAAATTTCTTATTTTGTGTGAATTAGTTAGTTTAAATTACCATAATATGTTTCAAAGATGAAATATTATACTAAATTCGCGCGTAATGATGGAATTTGGTTGTGTAACCCACTGTATCTATGATTGAAATATGTGTTTCTTCATTCAGATTGAGGTCCGTACGAACTGTATTGTGTGACCCTACTTGAGCACGTTCATAAATATATTTTTTAACGTCCTTAGGCCCATTCATAAATATGTTTTCGAACATGGATTAGGTTGTTCAAAAACAAGTTTTCGAAGATGATCTTTGCCTTGCGATTCATATTAATCATGTATTTGATGAGCGTCGTGGATGACTTGAACATTATGACTAGAACTCTACTCTACGATGTTTATAACACCATTATTTCCAGATAAAGGGGGATTGTAATAGTAATCAAAATATTATCACAACTGTTGATATTAAGATATAGCAAAATGTTATCAAAATTTATTATTGAATAATACTACAATTGTTGATCTTACATATATTATTCTTAAAAGTTCAATAGATTAGTAAAATTTATCATAAGTTTTCCATGAATATTAAACCAGAGTAGGCTGAAATGATAAGAACTAATTTCGTATGATCATTATATACTTTGATGAGGTATTACAACTTTCTTATCTCGAGAGTCTAAGTAGAATTGCCTACACAATTATCTATGGCATGCAAAACTAATAACAACAAAAATTTTATCCAAAACAGAAGATGATCCTCATCTTCATAATCCTAATTGTAAGTAAAAACATAGTCCATTAAAAGAATCTTTAAAGATAGATTTTAACGCAGTGATTTCTGTTGAACAACATCATAATTAAAATTTTCAGTTGTTTTTTGTTTCACCATAGCCAAGAAAAAATGAATATATTGACATAAAGAAAAATAAGTCACTACGTTTCCATTAAATGCTAGACCAAATCATACGTAACCAAATTTAACTGATTCTATTAAAAAAATTAAATCTCTTCATGAAGTCACTACAAGGAAAACTTTATCATCTAAATAAAATTAAATAATGGTGCTTCTCTTTACACCACAATTACTTTAGACCACAAAATTATTTCTTTTTTCATTTTATCTTTACACACCACAATAAAAGACTATTATACTCTTCAACATAAAAAAGGTTAAAATTAAGAATTTAAGTTATTCGTTAAAAAAATAGATCACTAATTCAAATCACAATCGATGAAGGCAGAAATTAATTTTCAAACGTGAAGAACACCGAAAAAATTTTGAACCCACTTAAGTAGCCTCAAACTCCAATCTTCAAATCTCCGACAATACTCAAAAAACACATCAACTATCGAACCCCATGGAAACTTCTTGTAAGTTTTTTGAACGTTCTTCATGTTTTTTAATTTTTTTTATATAAATTTCTTATTTTGTGTGAATTAGTTAGTTTAATTACCATAATATGTTTCAAAGATGAAATATTACATTGAACTCGTGCATAATGACGAAATATGGTTGTGTAACCCACTCTATCTGTGATTGAAATATGTGTTTCTTCTTCCATATTGAGGTTCTTTCGAATTGTATATTATGAACCGACTTGAGCACGCTCATATACATGTTTTCAAATGTCCTTAGACCCGTTTATTAACATGTTGTAGAATGTGATTTAGGTTGTTCAGAAAGGAGTTTTCCAAGATGCTCTTTGCCTTGTGATTCATAGTAATCATGCATTTGATGAGCATAGTGCATGGCTTGAACATCATGACTAGAACTCTACGCTACGATGTTTATGATACCATTATTTTCAAATAAAGGAGGATTGTAATTGTAATCAAAATAATATTACAACTGTTGATCTTAAGATATAGTAAAATATCATCAAAATTTATTATTGAGTAATACTACAGCTATTGATCTTATGTATATTACTGTTAAAAGTTCAATTGATCAATAAGATTTATTATAAGTTTTTCTTGAATATTAAACCAGAGCAGACTAAAATGATAAGAACTAATTACTTATAATCCTTGTATACTTTGATGTGGTATTCGAGCTTTCTTATCTAGAGAGTAAGTAAGATCGCCCACACAATATATCTATGACTTCCAAAACTAATAATAACAAATTTTTTATCCAAAATATATATTTGATAAACAAAAGATGATGATGATGATGATCATCATCAATGTCCTCATCTTCATCATCCTAATTGTAAGTAAAAACATAGTGCAATAAAAAAATCTTGAAAGATAGATTCGAAAGCAATGATTATATGGAGTGACATCAAAATTTGAATTTTCAATTGTTTTCTCTTCTTCACCATATCCAAGGAAAAATAAATATATTGACATAAAAGAAAAATGAGTTAATGTGTTTTCATTTAACTATTTCTATTAAAAAAAAATTAAGGGGCAGACTTGGGTGAGACCGTCTCATACATGAGACGGGTCAATACTCACATGCGGGGATCATTATTTATGGATGAAGTATCATTAACTCACATGTGAGTATCATTATTTATACCCGCATGTGAGTATCATTATTTATGGGTGAAGTATCATTAACTCACATGTATCATTATTTATGGGTGAAGTATCATTATTTATGGGTGAAGTATTATTAACTCACATGTATTGATCCGTCTCATGTATGAGACTGTCTCATACAAGTTTTTGTCAAAAATTAAATCTCTTCATCAAGCCACTACAAAGAAAACTTTACCATCTAAATAAAAAATTAAATTGGAAACACAAAACCTCGATTATGTTTTGATCATAAATACTACTAAGAATCAATAAGTTAATAAATAAGTATAATTTCCTTGAAGAAAATATAAATTACTCAAGAGCCAAACAAAAGGACACGAGAAGTTCAACTGTAACTCCAAGCAAGTATCCTCATCAAACTCTTCCACGTCCTCATTTATGTTCAATGGTAAAACTTCTATGTTCTTGTGAACTACAATAATGAAAATAAACTAAAAACACAATTACAATCCCTAGTTTGACATGAACATCAAAAAATAAATTCTAAATCTGTAAAATTCAGTAAGCCACATCTTTGGCAAAAAGATTCACATACATGCATCAATCTCATCATTCAACATATCTTCATTATCAAAATCAAGTAAAAGATAAGAGCAGTTAATAAATTACATTGAACGAGGTGCATAAATAATTAAGATTAACTACACTTGGTAGCTTGAGAAAAAAAAACTAAATCAGTACTAATTATAACAGAGTACTCTACATTAAAATACAGACATGGTGAAACGTTAAGTGAATTTAGGCGTCACCGGTGAGAAAAGTAGAGCAGCAACATGCCGACGGTGGATTAGAGAATATAAATACGTTAAAATAGTAAACCCTTGAATACGGCGTCGCAATGAACATAAACCCTCGCAGGGTTTTGCTTTTCGGTACCCTACTTCGACCTCCAATACAAATTGCACTAAAAATATATTTTATGTAGTAAAAAATAATATATATATATATATATATATTAATATAAAGCATGTTTTGTAGTATGTAGCAAAATACTAAAATTCACTAAAGGGTATTTCTATTTACACTACAAGAATTGTTTTTTATTTTTCATTTTATCTTTACACATCATGCTAAAGGACCATCATACCCTTCAACATGAAAAAAAAAATTTAAAATTCAAATCACAATTAACAAAGGTAGAAATTAATTTTCAAACGTGAAGACCACCCCAAAAATTTCAAACCCACTAAAGTAGCCTCGAACTCCAATCTTCGAAACTCCGACAACACTCGAAAAATAATCAACGATTGAACCCCATGGAACCTTCTTATAAGTTTTTTGAGCGCTCTTCATGTTGTTTAATTTTGTTTATGTAAATTCCTTATTTTATGTGAATTAGTTAGTTCAAATTGCTAAAATTTGTTTCAAAGATGAAATGTTACATTGAATTAGTACGTAATGATGGAATTTGGTTGCGTAACCCATTCTATATGTGATTAAAATATGTGTTTCTTTGTCTAGATTGAGGTCCATTCAAACTATATTTTGTGAACTGACTTGAGCACGTTCGTAAATATGTTTTTGAACGACCTTAGGCCCATTCATAAACTTGCTTTCTAACATGGCATAGATAGTTCAGAAACAAGTTTTCGAATATGATCTTTTCCTTGTAATTTTTTTTTTCACAGCTAGAATTGTACTTAAACTTCTTCTAAAATCTTTTATATTCAGTTTATTAGGGATTACATATTGCGTCGATGAGGAGACAAACCTTTAAATGTTATGCAGAATGAGCTGCACAATAAGGATTAAGAAATCAACAATTTAATGAGAGAGTGGATGACAAACATGTAGCTTGATTATGTTTTATGGGATTTAGGGGATGTTATGTTTTATTTCATTTATGAGATCTTTGCACATCTTTTATGGGATTATATCACAATAATGCGTTATTATTCTTCATGTATAATATGTAAGGTGCAAGTTAATGTTTCTTATAGGTTCATAAACATGTCTATGAACCTAAAGAAGTTGGTTCATAAATTAACATATTTCTGAACCTAAAGAGGTTGGTACATAAACATGTTTATGAACGACAATAAGTTGTTTCATAAATAATTTTTTGAACCTCTTTCATGGCATTCAAATTGTAATTTCCGAACACTTTTCAGTGATTTAAATATGAAAACTCGATAGAGCTCGTGAAAAATTAAAAATTTATAGTGCAAACGGTAGAAAATCACTTACATTACTCATTTCTTTGTTGTTTCCACCCTCCATAGTTGATTTAAAGACAATGTACTTGAATTAAAAATTTGAGAAACTAAGGGTTCTCAATATATCTATGCAAAATTGTTGTTCTCAAAAATTGGTTTTGAAGAAGGTAACATTTGTTTTTCATTTTTTTATATTTATTATATTGTTTAATTTTTGTGGTGTGTAAATAAATTATTGTAGTGTGTTGAGGTAAAAATGGTATTTTAGTAATCTCAAAAATAATTATTTTTGCATTATCTTCTTATGGTGTGTAAAGAAATTTTTGTGGTGTGATTAATTAGAAACACCCTAGGATTATATTAATGACAATTTGGGAGGGAGAGGTGAAAATTTTGGGACAACTAATTAAATAATACTTCATTAATAATAATAAAAGAAGGTTTGGGAGTTTTTAAATAGCTTAATTTGCTAAAAACAAATAAAAAATTAAGAAAGTTAGCATATATATTATCAAATAATTGATTACTTTTATTGGGAATTTTTATGAAGTAATATTAAAAATAATGAAAAATAGGTTGACGTCATGAGATACTCGAGATAAGCTGATAAGGTAACTTAGTTGAAAATGAAAGAGATTATTAGGGAAAGAATGAAGAAAATAAATAAGAAGTCCGACAAAAGAAGAAACTTAGTGATACTTGTATTTTTATTTTTATTTTTATTTTTAAGGTGTTTATACTTGTGTTATATACCCGCTTAGTTGTGTATTACATATGTATGCATGCATATACGTAGGTATCTTCCAGATAAAATGTTGAACGAGTAGTACATTGTCTATTCTTGACTTAGTAGTAAAACAAATCAAAATTTAATCAATTCGTTTGAAATTATCAATTTAACTAAATTTTAGTTAATTGAGTGAAACTCTAACCAATGATATGAGTCAAAATTCGCTCACTAATACTACAAGTTGGCTGTCACATGCATTAAATTTTTTCAAATGCATTTTTTAGTTGGGTCACTTTTTTTCACTTCATTACAATTTACAAGATTATTTATATACATACATATATAAGAGCATTGAAACTTTTCAAAACAATTGTTCACTAGCCTGAAAAAGTATCATTTATATATAATGCTAAAAAGTATATATCACCCACATGGCCGGCTATACGGGGGCACAGGGTAATCATTAGAACAGGGCCCCAAAAAAAAATAGGACACAAAAAAAAAATTCATGTATATTTTCTAATCCATATCTTATATCGCTCACCTTCCTATTTGATATCATTTGCTTTCCGTTCACGAATTTTAGAATAACAAATTAAAATATCAATATCTCAATTGTGAATTGTTCATGCACCAGTTTCAAAGGTTTGCGTATAAAGAGAAGTAGTATTAACAAAAAATTGATATATTAGAATAGAAATATAACATAAAGGAGAAGAAAGGAAGTCGAGTCTGTATGAGTAGCTTTCACGTCGAGTCGTCGGGGCTAGGTTTTGATTTTGACAAGTCTAGGTGCGGTCTTCGTCGAGTCTGAGTTGCACATGTCAGTGAGTCACGGCTGGGGCTGAGCTCACACCGAGTCCATCGAGATGGTTGTTGTCGGTTGCAGAGATCGGCAGGGGTTGTTGGTTCGTGTTGTCGAGATTATGGTGGTCTGTCGCCGGAGTCGGAGAAGAGGTAGAAGTAGAAAATATGTTATATATGAAGAAATACTAGGTATTAATTGGAGGGTTTGATTTGTCTCTCTCTTTTTTTTATATCACTGGGTAAACCCGCCCCTATGTAATAGCCTGTAAACTTACACAGAGAAGAGGTAAACCACACTTGGCAAGTCAGGTGTGATAGGCTCACACCTAGTGGTGTTGGTGATGGGTCGAATTTGAAACATTTGGCCTCAAAAAACACCACTCCACCACTAGGTCATCTCCAAAAGGACAAGGGTTTGATTTCTCTTTTCATTTATGTATAGAGACGCGAGAGAAGATAGATAGATGTATTGGGATTTCAACTTCAATGCTATCTTCCTTACATTAGTTTAATTAATGGCTCATATGGATTATATATATACAAATTTAATAAACGGTATAATTAAAACTCAGACTCATCACCGAAAATGATGTTCGAAAATTTTAGTTTATTCATCTAATGCTTTAGAATTAGTCCAGATATATATTGATTAATTAGCTTAATTTCTAGTAATCTTTTAGAACTTGGATTTTTTTAATCACGAGAAAACTACTATTTAATCAATCCTACAATTTCAAATTTCAAATTTCAAATTTATTTAGTTAGAGATTGGCCTATATGATTTATTTGAGATAAAATTGTAACTAGGTGCGGCGCAATTAGCACTCTCATCCGATATTTCACATTTCGTGGTTATTTTACTAGTGCTCTCTTTGTTGAGGTGGGTAATAATTTTAAAGTTATGTATATGTGTGGCTAAATATCTACTTTGAAGTTGTATGTGGGTATACAATTTAAAGTTACGTTTCTCATTTGGGTCAATGTATTTAAAGTATACATTTATGTGGGTAACCACTTTAAAGTTATCTCTGTGATTGAGAAATTTATTTAAAGTTAATGCTTTGAAATTGTGTTTGAAATTAATTGATGAATCATTGATTATCGATCATTGAAAACTTATAGGATATGTTAGGATGTGTTTGGAAATATTTTATCGTCAAACATAAAAATTGTCATTCATGAATTGTGGTGGAATATCTATGTGATTAAATATGTCCTGTGTACAACCAATGTATGAGTCTATTATTTTTCTTTCGTGATGTGGAGTAATATGATTTGAGATTCCTTCTTCGTGACATCCTCCTTAGTGATGTGGAATGTTATTATCTATAATTCTTCCTTCGTGATGTGGAATTACGGATGAGTTATACCACTATTCTGTGATTAATTTATTATTGGACAAAGAAAAAAAAAAGAAAAAAAATGAGAATTTTGAATCATATCTTGTGTACCCCGCCCTCCCCCCACCGAGTACGATTTATAAGTACTCATCCCGTATTTTAAAATATTTTTTGGCCAGTGAACTCAGAACCGCGTGGAGGAAATGTGGTGAATTAATTTGGTTTAATTCCATTAGCTATTTATTTCAAACTTTTGGACCTAATTACTTGAAGTAAATTATTTCGAACTTAAGGATTCTGAGAATCAGTAGCTTTTGGGGAAAGTTGAACTTCAAATTTGATTATTATGATATTAACTATATTAAGAATTTGGATTTCTATTTTAAAATCAGTGGACTCACTTTTGAATGAAAGAGTAGCATTTTAAATTGTTAATTTAGGTGTTACAAACACGTTATTGTTTCATATAAAATAACGAAAATAAATACAAAAATTAAGTTGGCAGCCCCACTGCTGCACCCATTAATCTTTTTTGTCTTGTCGCACAAGCCAACAGCAATTAAGCACGAATTGCTATATATAGTTCCCTTTCTCATGTCGTCCCTCAGTAGTCAACACTATAATACAGAATATCCATCATTAAAATACAATAGAATTTTCCAGTAGTATACACTATAACTTAGTCTATTTATCATAAAATTACTATAAAATTAAATGCAATTTCATTTAATAGGATATTTATACAGTCTAAAATTAAATTCAACATTTCATAATAATTACTGAAATAAATTTATTTGAATTAATATAAAAAAAAACTACAATTCATAAAAATATTACAAAAACAACCATAAAGTTAGATAATGCTGTATTCAAATTCTCTAAATTAGCATTTCGAAGCAAGAAATATGCTTTTACATCTTAGGCGTATATTTATGTTTTTATTTCATGTAATTTTATCTATTTTAGTTATTTATAAGTTTTTATTATTGATATATTTTTTTTCTAATTTAATTTTATGTTTCAACATTTACATTTAATTAGATTACAAACAACATTAGAAAAAAAAAAAAAAAAAGAAGCTCCAGCCCCTTCTTATGCTTTGACCGGAGCAAGCAGTACAATTGTGTAGTTTCTCCGGCATTGCATCGTGGAATTTCCACCAAGTTATGTGCGCAACGTATTTGATAATATATTATAAAAAAAAAAATCCTACACTTCGCCCAAGCGCTACACACCCGGCCCCCTGATGAACAATGTACGTCCAACGACTTCTACAACCTTGGCCGTAATCATTCATTGTAGGCAGATCATTCTGCCTTGGGGTTTCTGATTCTTTAGCACTAAAATACATTAAGAAAAATATGAACATTTCAGTAAACAATCCCCGTTCTCACGTTCTTATACGGAATATTAGTTCTCATTTGAACCAAATCCTATATATATATATATATATATATATATATAAAATCGATGACATAGTTTCATATTCATCAACAAGTATATATATATTAACTAGTTGATGAATCAAGAACGTGAGAATGTCAATCAAATTGGTTGATTATCAGCATTCATACTATGACAAAATTGTAAATTTTTGTATTTGGATATAACAAATGTTCCGCAGAGGGCAAAGTACCATAATTTTGAAATAAATGCAGGTCTTTATACATTTACGTACCTATCTAAACACATTTTCCGGAATTCATCCATAGCTCAACTAATGCAAGTTTGTATAAAGTACATATTTTTTTAATTGAAAATGACAAGTTGTGTTGCAATTTAAGAATATAAAAACGTATAGTAAAAGGCAAAACAGATTTTGCACGTGCTCTTTTCTAATTGTTTGGTAGCAATAAAAATAGTTGGAACTTGTGTCATTTGTACTAATAAAAACATCAATAACAAGCATTAAGCTTCTAAAAAAAAATGAAAGCCATGTTATTATGATTTGTGACTCTAGGCTCTGAAAAACAAAAAATTGAAAGTTGTGCTATCAAGATTTGTGACGCCATCAAGATAAGCATATCAGATATTAAACATTCACAATAATGAAACAAGTATACCCACCATTTTTTGGGACTTAAGTTTTACATAATATAATCTACAATACAAAACAACTATGTTAGTGTTCACCGACTTAATTTATAGAGAAATATAACACAAAATAATGCCAAAATTATGAACATATTAAGAAAACAAAATCTTACTCAACAACTCCGACCACAACACCATTTTTGCAAATACCGGTAATAAACAACGGATACTGAAATTGTGCTAGTGAAAAAGGGTAGAACCCGCAGTTCTAACTGAGATCAGTTAGAAGGTAGAAGAAAGAAGTGGCAAAATTTCTAAAATTTGTGTCTAAATTACAATTCTTGATAATGATTTGTTTTTTTTTTTTTGAAAAAAGGATAATATTATATTAAAACTTAAACATCCTTACAAGTCGATCAGTATGGATAATGATTGTGTGTAGATGACTCACAACAATATATAGAAAAATGATAAATAATTAGGGTGATAGTTATATACGTACTAATGTAATACGTCTAATTCTTGTTTTACATGAATTTCAAAATTTTAGAATATTAACGTAAGAAATATATAGAATTCTAAGTTCTCAATCATGCATGCACACTTCATTTTATAGGAACCCAATTTTGTAATTTTAATAGCTACCTAGCTAGCGATAATATTTAAATTGCAATATATAGAAACACACATGCATGTAGAGTTCAAAGAGGAGAACTCAATTTCCATGTAAAAACTAGGAACGACTCAATTATTTAATATCCACGGACAAGATTGATCTCAAATAAATAGGGTTAAAATTACATTTTTTTTTAATAATTGCATCAAGTTGAGAGTGTAGTAGTAACTCAATAATATATAAAATTTATTGTTTTAGGGAATTTCTTATCTTCATACAATATATTATGATTTTACCTTTCATCTTCACAAAAAATTAAATCGGTCTTGGTAGGAAATCATTAATTTCATTTTTTTAATTTGTTGTCCACCAAAAATTTAATTAGTTTCAATTTTTAATAAACTACGAAAAAGAGTTTTTATTAATAGAAATATTAGCAATTTTTATATATCGTATTAGCATCTCTGCAATATTAACACATCATTATTATGATATATATATCATCAACGTTTATATTATCATATTAGCATGTCCGCACTTAATATTAGCACATTATTATTAGATATTAGCACTATTTTTGTTTGACCTATATTCTCCACCAATAATTTCACGTTAATATTGGTAGAGAAACATTGTTGTCGATTTTTTATTTTTTTTACCAATATTAATTTTTTCTCCACCAACAAATTCATTGTCGGTTATTTTTTTAATAGCAATATTATATACATTCATGCATTAGCAAATAGTTGGTCATATATATAGTTGAAACATGATTTTGAAATATTATTAATATGTTGCTGGCATAATAGTTGGTTGCTATTTTTCGTAATATTTTGTTAGCATATTAATTAGCGAGTGGCTTGGTTCATATTAGATAAGTTGTTTTAAGATATTAGAAAATCGATTTTGACGTGTCGTGACAGAATATTTACATCGTTAGCACAATTTCTCTATATATCGACTAGCAACATTTTGATTTATTATCTAGTTTGTTCGTAATTTCATATAACTACATCAACCCAATAATTCGAAGTGCGTAATTACATGTTCAAAATTAATGGAGGCATAGGCCATGTTTTATATGGAATCCCAAAAAAGTGTGCGTGGAGAGAGAGAGAGAGAATTTTATTATCCTATACACCTTTATGAACACTGTCTGAAAGAGTCTTGTTAGCCGACACACATGTGACTGCTGCTTATATAGTAGTCACTAGTCAATCTTATTAGTCTACACACCCTTGTGGGCACCGTTTTTTTGACGGTCATCCCATGACTAATTTTTATTTCAAGGAGATTTTGTCAAGTGCGCTTGATTTATTGTGGATTATAACTAATCATATTTAACATTTATTGATAAAAATTAAAAATTATAAATATTATATATCTTGATCATGGAATATATAATTAATCCTAAAGATCAATTATTATTAACTAAAAAATATGAAAATTAAATTCTAAAAAATAATTATAAACTCCAAATGGATGGAATAAACTCTAATTAATTAATAATTATAAAATTATATCAAACCAATAAAAAATAATAAAAGCTAGTGACCTTGACTTCCACATGGATGGTGTTCATAAGAGTGTGCAGACTAAAATGTGTAAGATAACAAAAACTCATATTTATATAGATATATATATATATATATATATTATTGATGTAAAATTAAAATTGAACGGTTTGACTCATGGCATACACCAAACTTTAAAATGTTTATCTCAATTAAATATAGCATCAAATAATTAATGCTCTGTAGTCGTTATTCTAAAGCAAATTGGATCATAAAAAAAAAAATTAAATTACAAAAAAGAGCGTATACTATTTTAAAAAAATTGAAAAAAAGAGAAATGACTGGCTTCGAACTCGACATATTTTTGTTTTACACAAAACAACCACCATCCTTAACTTGTAATTATTTAATGATTATAATCATTTTTCAGCGATTAAAAAAATAGCTCTTGAGGCCAAAGGTCTCAAGTTCGACCCACACTATAAAAAAAGGTCTTTAGAAACAAGATTATTAGCGACGATAAATATCGTCACTAATATTAGACTTTTAGTAACGACATGTTGTTTCTAATTATCACATGTCATCTCTAATAAATTTTTTATGATGACATTGTTGCCACTTAAAAATATTTTTTGCGACGACATGAGAGCGTCCCTAAAATTTTGTCCCAAATAAATTAAAAATTATTTTAAGTGACAACATTGTCGTCACAAAAAATGTCATTAGAAATGACATGCAATTATTAGATACAACATACTTAAGTTTATTATTAGTGACGACATTTGGCGTTGCTAATAATATTGTCACTAAAGACCTTTTTTTTGGTAGTGTCACCACCAACACCACTAGGTGTGAGCCTGTCACACATGATTTATCAAATGTGGTTTACCTCCCCTGTGTAGGTTTGCAGGCTATTACACAGGGGCAGAATTTACTCAGTGCGAACCACGGTAGCGACTGCGGGTTACCCTCGACATAAAAAAAAAGTATTACTATAATTAGTCATAAATTCGCGATTACGTTACTGTAGTCGTGATGCACTATATCTCCACGTTCTATGATGACGTTAGGATGGCCTAATCAAAGACGTCACGTGGGAACTTCTCATCCACGTAAAAAAATGTAGGGCTCTCTGAAGAAAAAAATATGTTCAATTTGATTATGATAATGAAGATATGATGAATGATGAGATTGATGCTTGTATGTGAATCTTTTTGCTCAAAATGTCGTACTGAATTTTACAGATTTAGAATTTATTTTTGTTGTTCATATCAAACTACAGCTTGTAATTGTGCGTTTTTGGTTTGTTTTCATTATTGATGAGATTGATGCTTGTATGTGAATCTTTTTGCTCAAAATGTCGTACTGAATTTTACAGATTTAGAATTTATTTTTGTTGTTCATATCAAACTACGGCTTGTAATTGTGCGTTTTTGGTTTGTTTTCATTATTGTAGTTCACAAGAACACAGATGTTGTATCACTGAACATAAATGAGGATGTGGAAGAGTCTGATGAGAATACTGAGCAGCCCGTGCTTGGTGTTACGGTTGAATTTCTCGTGTCCTTTTTGTTTGGCTCTTGAGTAATTTATATTTTCTTCAAGGAAATTATACATATGTATTTGACTTATTGATTCTTAGTAGTATTTATGTGTGATTATTTTATATACATTGTTTTTTTGCATTTTTCTGTAACTGGACCGCCACAATAAAATGATGAAACCACAATCTAGGTTTTTTGTTTCCAATTTAATATTTTTATTTAGATGGTAAAATTTTCCTTGTAGAGGCTTGGTGAAGATACTTCAATTTTTTAATAGAAACAGTTAAATTTGGCTAAATGTGATTTGGTCTAGTATTTAATGAAAACGTATTAACTCATTTTTCTTTATGTCAATATATTTATTTTTCCTTCGATATGTCGAAGACTATAAAACAATTGGAAATTTTAATTGTGATGCTTCTCAACAAAAATCATTGCTTTTAAATCTATCCTTAAAGACTCGTTTAATGAATTGTGTTCTTACTTACAATTAGGATGATGAAGATGAGGACATTGATGATATGATGGTGATGGTACGCCACCAAAGGGTTTGACAGCGGAAAGTAAGATATCATTTTCTGTTTCTCAAATATATATTCTGGATATAAATTTTGTTGTTATTAGTTTTGTATGTCATAGCTATATTTCTCTGGATAAGAAAGCTCGAATACCGCATCAAAGTATACAAGGATCATTTCAGTTTTCTCTGATTTTAAATTCATGGAAAACTAATTGGAAAATATATTGAAGTTTTAACAATAATATATATATATAAGGGGTATAAAACAGTTTATAGTCTACCATTCTCTAATTGCTTATTCAATAATAAATTTTGATGACATTTTATTATATCTTTAGATCAATAGCTATAGTATTAGTTTGATTATAATTGCAATTACAATCCTCCTTTATCTGGAAATAATGGTATCATAAACAACATAGGCGTAGTGATCTAGTTATCATGTTCAAGCACTGCATTATACTCATCAAATACATGATTAGCTCATAATCACTTATTTAATCAAGCAAAGTTGTCCGAGCATAGAAAGATGTTGACCATTCCAACGATCAAACTTGGAAAGAATTTTATCCGCCAAAGATTGAATTTGCTGAATTATGGGAATATCCCCGAAAATGGGAACGCCGAGATAGACCATGGGAAGAGACCCAACGATGAAACCCAGAAAATAATGAAGAGTTGATCTCACGGCCGGTAGAACTCCACGAACGTAAAAAAAAATGAGATTTGACACGGCTACAAACTTGCCCCGATAAATTAGAATACAAATTTATAATTCAGCCAAAACCTAAACGTTGGATTTGGTGGCTTGGCAGAAAATAAAAACATCATCCGCACCATTTCTTTTATCTGCCGAAATCAGAAAAAAGTTAAAAATTGCCAGTAACAGAGGTAAAAATAAAAATAAAAATGCAGGTTTATATAATTCGGTTAAGAGTCTTAAGACTAAGTGTGCCCACATTGAAATTGTCTTATGATAAGACAATCTCAGAGTTTAAATCCCAAGATGCTTAAGATCTACCAAGAAAAACAGATTCAACCAACACATTAATGCAATGTCGGGTTCAGAAAAGAAGCCGCTAACAAACTTACTAGTTTTTCCCGAAACTTGACCACAAGATATTCTCATGGGGTAAGATATGTGCAAAAATACATGCGGGGTACTACATTATCGACACAATAAACTTTGGTTTGTTAAGAAATTCCAGATACTAAAAATCAAGTTTACCAGAAAATGAGAAACAATAACCTTATATCACACCCTTGTTTGCACTCTCTTGTCCTCTAATCTTTATACATATAGGAATAGTTAATACAAATACATATAAAACTTCAATTAATGAAACAAAATTTGTTATTCAAGCTAACATCTGGATGAGCAAAAAATCAGAAATGCATTAGTTTCTCTACTATCATTAACAACAACAACAACAACAACAAAAAAAAAACCATTTCTAACACAGAATCAGGGCTCCAATAAGTTTAGGGCTCTTGACTGAAAATAAATAGAGTGACAATACAGTCACAAATACACTGATGAAACAACATCTTCTTCATACATGACAAGGATAGCACTTGCAATATAGCTACCAGTGTCGGGAAAGAGAACTCTTTACATGCCTAATAAGACACTATCCAATCAATAAGTACTTATTAACTCATATTTGTTTCACATAAATTATGTCTTATAAGCATCAATGCACCATATTAATTGAATAGGAAAATATCTTATGAGTCTTATAAAACATCAACTTAAGAGAAAGAAGAAACGTATATAAGAGAAACTAAATAGATTGAATGAAGAACTCAAAAAATCAAAGAAAAATTATGTTTAAGACAAGAAATTGGATAGAAGCATTGTTGCAACCAAAATTTAGGTTGCTCTCTTTTGCCTTCTATGATTTGCAACCTTATCCTCTTCATACAATTTATTATATACTAATTTATTGTTCATTCATCATGTAGAGTGGTACCGGCATCTTAAAGGATAAATTTTCCCAGTGTTAAAATGAAGATGAGGAACAAGGTGCACAGGGAGATGAAGAAAAGGTTCAAGTTCAGATAATCACTCATTTATCATCGAGCTTTTCCAACAACAAAAACTAAGGTAATACAAACATATATTAACACAATGGCTCATAGCATTAAGATAAATAAACCCAAAAAATTACAACCATATAGGATGATGAATGATCGTACATTTTCTACAAGTGGGTTAGATTGAATGATTAATTTCATCAAACCCTAGGGCCTTTTACACTTTCAGTGGCTACAGTTATTGTGAATTGGCTTATCTAACATGGAGCTCAATTTTAGCTTTAGTTGTAGCCCAATTAGTAAGTAATGTAATTATTCATTTGAAAATTAATATGGTAGTACCTTTGATGAAAAGATTTACGGTTGTGGCTTGATGAAAAAATTCATTTGAAAATTAATACGGTAGTACCTTTAAAACCAGTTAACACGGTAGTATTTTTAAGAAAAAAACAACACTAGAATCATAGCATTAAGATAAATAAACCTAAAAAATTACAACCATATAGGATGATGAATGATCGTACATTTTCTACAAGTGGGTTAGATTGAATGATTAATTTCATCAAATCCTAGGGCCTTTTACACTTTCATTGGCTACAGTCTTTGTGAATTGGCTTATCTAACATGGAGCCCAATTTTAGCTTTAGTTGTAGCCCAATTAGTAAGTAATGTAATTATTCATTTGAAAATTAATATGGTAGTATTTTTGATGAAAAGACTTACGGTTGTGGCTTGATGAAAAAATTCATTTGAAAATTAATACGGTAGTACCTTTGAAATCAGTTAACACGGTAGTACTTTTAAGAAAAAAAAAACACTAGAATCATAGTTCTTGGTTGATTTATAATGTCCTTAACAAGTTTTTATGCTCACTCAAACATTGTTGGCTTCCTTACCTCCATAATGGAAACATTTACATATTTTAGATTCGGCCTTGATTGTCGACTTGATCTTATGAGTGAAGGAAATTCTGAATCTTCTTCATCATCACTTTGTTGTCTTCTTTCTAGTGTTTGCACATATATTCTAGTTTTCCAACAACTTTTGGATTTTCCTTAGTATTTTTATGAGTCTCATTTATCTTATTTATCTTATTTTGTCATTGTCTTGTCTTCTTTAGTTTCTTAGGAATGTGTCAGCAAAATCACTTGTGATGGCGATCGTGATAATACTTCATCGAAGATTACATTTCTCAAAGCACAATATTTTTCTGATCCATCGTGAATAATCCTAGGAACACATTGTAAATGTTCTATTTGATATTTCCTAAAAATGATCCGCGGTGACTATCTTAGGTAGTTTCCATCATGAAAAGATATATTGCAAAGAACGATTGGTGTGCATTAATGAAAGAGATATTTACTGTCTCATTCGAGTAGATGTTTCACTAATCGATTTATATCCTCTCATACAAGAAAAAATATACTCAAGGTAAATATTCTATGCTTAAGATTGACTTTGTTTAGTTATAGTCATTATATCTTTAGTCAACGTGGTGTTCTGGCGTTTAATATTTTTTCGTGACATAAGCACTTGAGGAACGTGAATTATTGTTCTTAATCTTAGAAGAGATTGCTAGTGAAGACATGGGTAGCCGGTTAGGCTACCTTGTAGTATATAAGGGGATCTTACAATTTTGTTTACAAAGGAGTTCATGAACAATAAAACAATGACATATGAAGGGTCATTTATGTGTAAGCTTCCTGACTAGTCATCTCGAATGAGTACTATATATAAAGTTCTTCAAGTTTGGTCAAATCTCCTCATTGTAGGTTGTTTAATCAAATTTGCGCGGTTATCAATCTCGTGCATTTTAACTACTTTCTTTTATTCTATTATTGTGTTTCTTCCCACACATTTAAGAATATAATTATGGAGTATATTAAAATAATTATCTACACGACCATCTCAGATTTAGCACAATTAGGGAATATAATTATTTTAGCATTTAGTTTAATTATTAGTTTTTTAATTAACAATTCATTATTATGATTAATTATTTCATAATTAGAAATATAACTTTTAAATCAATTTTTTGTTAATAATTAGGATTAATTATGTTGTACTTAGTTTTTATTTTTATAATAACAATTATAAAATCATAAATTTAATAATGTAATATAGAGTGAAACACTAAACGTGTAATAGAACTTTTGGACCACTTGAATTTGAACCTTGAATGATAAAATAAATAAATAAAAACGAACCCTAATCCATAAGAAATACTCTAGCATCCGTCTCATAATTATCACTTAAGATCCTCTAGTCCCAACTTGTGTGTGCCAACCTTGTGTCAAACCTCAAAATTATTATTTTTTCTTTCATTTTTTTCTTCAATTTTAACTTGTTTTGGTTTAATATAATTTTACATAATTATTTAGGGTTTTTCCACCCAATTGGGATTTATAGTTATTTTTTAATATTTAGTTTTTATTTTTTAGTTAATATAATTGATTTTTGGGGTCTATTATTCCAAATTTAAGGTATATAATTTTAAATTTTTTTATTTTTAGCAATAAATATTAATTATGATTAGTTATAATATAATAAATTTTATTTTATAAAAAATATTATTAATAATATATAATTTTAATGTTGGCACACGGTTAGCACACACAAATTAGACTAGAGGATCTCTACTCCATAATTATAGTCTCTTTTTCTTCTTTATTTGAAATCTTCAAAAATTGTACTCAAGTTTCTTAATTAGGATTGTATTAAAATATTCATTTATAAATATAACCCTATTCAATATTTTTTGAAATCTACACTTTAAATTTTACTTTAAAAGAACTTCAACTCATATTTTGTATGAAGGAAAGCTAGAGAGTAGTAAATAATAGGAATATAGAACAATTATATTGTACATAAATTGTGTCTTAGAATATATATTAAATGGATTTTTTTAATCTGTGTATAATGAATGTGTCGTGGTGCTACAATTATACGACGAAACGTGTAATTAATAAACAAGACTATTATAATGATTTTGAAACTCCATATTTAGTCCCAATGGCATTTAATTAAAGCTAGTTACATATATGTAGTCTCCTGCATGCTTCACTATTGATTACATCTTGTGTATATCAATCATCATGCCCTACCTCACAACACATTCATGTAGTTAAATTGGTTAAAAGAAAATGTGAAATTGACTGGTTATTGTTTTTTTTCTCTCTTTACTATGACTTGTCATTATCATATTTGATCCGTCTAACAGATTGTGATATGTTAGATCGTAATTTTATATCTATTATGGAAACTCTTAGTTCTATTTAATAATTTACAAAAATATAAGAAAAATAAATAACTAAGTAAATTATGTGCAATGGACTTGATCTCAATGTATTTCGATCGATCTCATACTTTTTTCATCAAGGACTCACCCATGACCCACTCTATAAATTTGGACACCCAAGGAAACCATTACATATATATTTATATTTGTGGGTGATATCATCCGCTGCTAATAATTTCAAATAGTTATGAACACACACACACACACACACACACACACACACACATAATAATAAAAAACATTATTCAATTCATATCACGTTTAAACCATCCAAAATTGATTCAAATTCTTTTTTTTTCTCTATAAATATAGGAAAACTACATCCAAGATGCAATAATAAACTATTCGGCCTACTTGAGTTTGCATAAATATGATTTTTTGTTCAACTTTAGGGTTATTCATACTCTATAATGTATTTTTGTTCCATTTATATTGTTGAACAAATTATATATTATGTGTTTTTTACGTGTTGATAGGGCTATTGAGTTAAAAACTTTGTTCATTTGCATTCTATGTAATATTTAATTAATCTGATTTTGTCATCCTTTAATTTTAAATTAGTGCAAAGTGAAATTATGTAATTGGTGAGTTAATTTGAACAATATTATTAAATATTGATTATATTTTTTTAAAGAAATAACATTATATAATATTTTCTTGTATCTCTTCATAATATTCCTTTTTTTTTTAAGTTTGCTGCTGAAGAAAACGCGTTTCCGTTGTTGGAATACAACAATGGACTCTTCTTTTTCTCAATTAGTACTAAAATTCAATACCGAATTTCCCGGCTGAAATCTTCTATTGCACTTCTGATGTTACATTTCCTATTGTGCACTCGATTTTTTTTATTTTTTTTCCCGATTTCAATTTCTTATGCTTTAATTTATTTTACAATTATTATTTGGAATTTATCAAACCCAATTAGAATGCATTGCAATTTTTTATTATTTAATTTTAAATTTTTAGTTATTAATTGATTATTTAAAAAATGAAATACTAAAAAAATATATTAAACCGTATTTGAGTAGGATGAACCCTAAATAATAAGTGTAAATTAAACTAAAGCATAAGAAATTGAAATCAAAGAAAAAATTGACAAAAAATTAAAAAAATTGAGTGTGCAAATATGAAATATAACATAAAATGTGCAATAGACGGTTTCAAATGGAATTTTCCATGCAAGTAGATAGAATTTCCTCAATTTTTCAAATTAAAGGATCAAAATTGCAACTATGGTACGTTTAAATTTAATCATTTAATTGACTGCACATTATATAGTTATACACATATATATATATATTATGATTAAAAAAATATATGAAAAACTAAATCCATCCTCCTAAACCTTAATGTTTTTGGTACCCTTAGGTAACATGATGAATCAATTTCTTTGATTTTTTATATTCTAGCTGAATTTTAACTCAGTTAGTTTTTCTATCCGCACATTAGAATGTCATTGCATCATTCTACAAAAAATAAACACAATGCACTTACAGTGAAAGAAAAATACAATCCAAGATACAACAATCTTGTTCAAGCATTCCAAGAGACCTTATTCCTGACTCCCATATGATCAAATTAAATCCAATGATGCCAATCCCATCTCCCCTAACTTCGAATGCATATCGATCCAACCCGTTTTTCAACTGATTTTTTTCTTTTGGGACCGAAAATGAGAGTATTGAGACTATTTTCCAACTGAGCGATGTCTTGTGGGACTAAAATTGCAACTTCCTTCTCTATTTTCCTCTCACCAGAAACCAAAGCAAGAGAGATCTAGAGTTTTGAGTTTTTTTTCTCATGCATTGCATTGCATAATTTTGGGGAGGGGTTAGTTTAGGAGGTGAGGAAGATGGCTGTGTTGCGGTGGCGGCTGCGACCGCGAGCACCTCATAGGTGTGTGGTGATGCTGATGGCGGAGCAACATCAAGCAGCAGCAGTTGGGCTGTTCGTCATGGCAAAGACGACGGTTTCCGACGATGGTATGAGTGTTCTCGCAGAAAGGAGCTGATCTCTTCTTGGACAAAGACGAGGAGTGCGGGCGAGATTAAGGATAGTTTGTTGTTGCTGGCTTTGCGAAGGTCAAAAGAAGGAAATAAAATAAGAGGAATCTGTCATAGTTTACTGTTTTACATGAGGAAGATGACCATGAAAGGAAATAAAAGTTTGATGGTGGTTGTTTGCTTGTTTACGTGAGTATAGTAGAGAGAGAGGGATGAGATGTTTGTTTTATCTGATCTCTTTTATTTTTGCAGATGGGCCTTTGGGAATAGCTAAGTGTTGGGCCATTGTATTTTGGGCCAAGACTCATGTTATATCACATATTCTTTTATTTTATATTTATTCACATATTGATTTCATGTATAGTTGGTTAGTTTATAGAAATAGATAAGTTAATTTTGTTTAAGCATGTTACGGCGTAAGTATAGAATTGTTAAACACATTCATGCATGGCTCTCTCTCTCTCTCTCTCTCTCTCTCTCTCTCTCTCTCTATAATAAATTTGTTGCATCATTCATTTAGTTAAAGTTTAAGTCATGTTGGCATATGCAATTTCATTTTAAGTGTTGCACGTATTTTATTAATTCAAGATAATTAATCTATAAGCAAGGGCCGTACGACTTAATAAGTTAATATCAAGTGTCAAGATTAAAGTGGGTTTTACGTTGAATTTGTCTCTGTTATCCTCTCTATATATTTTACTGAATGTATGTGATGTCATAGCATAGCAAAACCATCATGCAAAGCTTATGAGCTAACACGTAAAGCCTCCAGGTTATATGATTTGGTCTACGAGTTATCACGCAGAGCTTATGAGCAACACATAGAGCCTCCAGGCTATGTGGTTTGGTCTACGAGCTGAACACCTTTACCATTCGTGTATTATTATATTTTATATATAGCTTGATTGGACCACTGAGTTAGTAGAACTCACCCCTAAAAACTCTACTTATTTTTTCAGGTGTTGTCTACTTATCTTTTCAGGTATTGTCTCTGGTGATACGTAGCGGGCAAGATGTGATGCTGGTGATCAAGTGGTCAATGATTAAAGATTTAATTTATTTTTTACTTTATTTTTTATGTATTAAGTATTCTTTTAATGAAAAAAAATTTAGTAACGTGTCTTTTTCTATTAAAAGTAAGATTAGGACATTACACAATAATAAATTAAACAAAAAAAAAAGGTATTAAAGAACAAGAAAAATAAAGTCAAAATCAATTGACCTAGTGGAAAAATATTGCAATTTGCAGCAGAAAAGATAGAGGGGGAGCTCAAAGAAATGTAGACAACATACAACATGGAATAGCAGATGAACTTGATTTCTTCTCTCTTTTAGGCATTCCTCGGCCCTGCTTTCATGCACCTCTCCGCTTCCACTGACTAAGTTGAGTTGAAATTGAGAATGTTCCTGTTTTTATTTATATTTGTGAAGATATTGTTTTAGGGCTTAAGTTTATTTTTATTTTGGGAGAAATTTTTATCTAGACACTAAAATGTTAAAATTGGTATAGTTGGACAAGTTTTAAGGGGGTAGGAGTTTTATGAGCAATTTGTACTACATTGACTTTAAAAAAACTGAATATTCTTACCTTTTCAGAAAAGTACTTACACTTTTGTACTTTCCATGCATAAAGTAGGGTTAGAAAAAAAAATTCATGCATGGAATAAAATCTTGGCATATCACGTCTCTTTTAGATAAAAAATTATCTAAACTCAATTTAAATTTGGAAAAAAAAAATCGGTGGCTTGTGAATCAATTCATATTTAATACACTAATAATTTTTGGTAACCACCCTCGATCCACAC
Organism: Perilla frutescens; assembly: GCA_026008535.1. NCBI lineage: Eukaryota > Viridiplantae > Streptophyta > Magnoliopsida > Lamiales > Lamiaceae > Perilla > Perilla frutescens. The sequence continues at coordinate 55,483,691 of BRKX01000013.1, read as the reverse complement.
TATCTCTCTCTTCCCCAAAAATTTAATTTATCAATAACAAAATCTTGATTTTTAACATAACGATAATTTAAATTGAACTATAACGATATTTTAATTTTAACGTAACGAAATTTTAATTTTAATGCAACGAAAGTTAATTTTAAAGATAACGACAATTAAATTCATGCATAACGAAAAATAAATTTCAACATAACGAAAATTAAAATTTAACACATAACGAAAATCTAATTTCATCAATATCAAAAGTTTTAACTATAACGATATTTAAATTTAGCTATAATGAAAATCTAATTTTATGTATAACGAAAATCTAATCTATCTATAATGAAATTTGTAACTATAACGAAAATCTAATTTTATCAAAATTTAAATTTAACAATAATGATAATTTCATTTTAACTATAATGATATTTAAAATTAGCTATAACGATAATTCAATTTTAACAATAACGACATTCAATTCAACATAACGATTATTCAATTTAACCATAATGAAATTTAAATTAAAACTAGAACTAACCATAACAACAAAAATCTTCCTCCCTTTTCTGAAAAGTACTTACACATTTGTACTTTCCATGCAAAAGAATAAAATCTTCTAGTTCGAACAAAATCTCTAAACTCACTCGATTTTAATTTGAAAAAAAAACGGGTATGCTCTATCAAATCCCCTATTCAATTTTCTGTAACCACTAACCACTCCTTACCCTCTCTCTCTCACACCAGCGTTAATCTCTTTCTCACACCAACTCTCACAAGTTCTGTAAAAAAAAACTACTAAATTGCCGGATTCGACGAGAAGACGATGGAGGAACGAAGTGAAGATACACGACCGCCACCGTCTGCCAGAGAGGTTAGATTCAACGTGTTACGGTTTCTTAAGATTGTTATTTAACGATTACTGTAATAAAAATGTGTTTAGAGAGATGAACAATAGGTCGAGATATAACAATTGTTGTAACGATGATATAACGATATTTTTTGCCGAAACGAAAACTTAGATCTTGCTTAACGATTATAATTTTTTTGCCATAATGATTGTTTTTATGCTAAAATGATAGATCATAATCGTTATGCTTATCTTTAGATCTATTCTTCGTTATCCATGTTATAGTAATCGTTATGCATTTTTAACTTTTGTTATGCAAAAAATTAACTTTCGTTATGCCATTTATTATTTCGTTATCTTTTAATTTTTGTTATGATAAAAGATAAACTTACGTTATGCCTAAGGTAAATTTCGTTTTGCTAGAAGTTAATTTTCGTTATGCTAGAAGTCAATATTTCGTTATGCTAAAAGTTAATTTTCATTATGGTAAAAGTTAAACTTTCGTTATGCCTTTTAATTTTGATATATTAAAGTTAAAACTTTCGTTATTTGTAAAATTAGATATTCGTTACATTGAATTGTGATTTTCGTTACATTGAATTTTGATTTTCGTTATGTCTTTTAAATTATTTTCGTTATGCTTTTAAATTATATTTTCGTTATGGTCTTTTAGTTCAAATCGTTATGCTAATTATAATAAATCGTAATGCTAATTTTAATAAATCGTTATGGCCTATTTGTAGGATCTTTATGATGTAAGTATAATTTAAGATAACGATAACCTTATCATTTTGTACACTAATTTAATGTAATTACCTTAATCGTTATGATTTAATTTAATAAAGCATTACCGTGGTGCCTTAATAACAATTTAATTTAAATTAATTAAAAGTAATCGCAATCGATAACCTTAGTCCAAATAACACTATTAGTAAAAAATAAAAATAACAAAAACAATTAATATAAATTATAATACCTTTTTAATAATAATAATAATAATAATAATAATAATAATAATAATCTAATAATAACAATAACAACAACAGCAATAATAATTATACTTCTTTAATTATTAAAATAAAAAATAATAATAATAATAATAATAACAGACTAATTTTCTATTGTGAAATTTAGATCGAGTGGATTAGACGCCCCCTCTAGAGGTTCAAGCCGACTGTGAATATGTACGTGAAGATGGAGTTAGGAGACAAGATTAGGGAGGTGTTACAACATTTCGGCGGTGAGAATACGATCCAGACGTTCAGATCTGGATGCTTAGGACACTTCGTGGACTTTAGGGGGGGTAACATAGCCCGGAAGGCGTTGCATGCATTGATTTGTCGCGAAGTGCGTGTCCAGGATCCTGCACGCGAGGGTAGAGAATGTTGCTTCCATGTGAGTGGAACGACACTACACTTTGGGCCCTCAGAGTTCACACTGGTGTCGGGTTTGCGGTTCGGGCCGTCCAGTTTCGATCCGAATGCGGCTCATGTGATTCCGGCCAATAGCATCTATCACCGGCTATTTGAAGGGAAGAAGACGACAATTGCACAGATGTATGAGAAGTTCACGGCGAGGCGTCTAGCCAATCACCCTCCAGATTACGTGAAGATTGCGAACATCCTGATCGTGTACCGGATGTTATTTTGCCAGGACCCTGGATGTACGATCGATGACTGGGTGTGGGCCTTGGTGGAGGATGCTGATGCGTGGAATTCTTTTCCATGGGGGGATACACATTTCAGATCCTGATGCACTTTGTCAGCATTCTCCCTAGAGCTCGACGGGATATGGGCCCACAGGGGGACGGAGCATATCATTGGTACGGACCTGTTTGGGCATTTCAGGTAATTAGTTGAATTTATCATGAAAAATTTATGTTTTAGTGATTTGATATTATACTTACATGATATTCTATGTTTTAAAACAGGCATGGGCCTGTGAGGTTTTCCCCGAGATTGTCTGTCATTTGGGCGTCCCTGGAGGTCAGATGACCACACCTCGCTTATTGAGGTGGTCATTCATAGCCCCGAGCATCGACTTCTCTAGATTTTTTGATAGACAGGTAACCTTTTTTATATAGATAATTTTAATTATTAAATTGAAGTAACGTTGATTAATGTTAACATGGTGTTCGTTATTGGTGCAGATGGATGTCCAGCCGATGGTGCCATCAGCAGCGGAGCTCCTGACCCCATATGTTCAGAGCTTGGACGGAGATAGTTTGTTGGGTGTGAGGTACGTGGTACCTTGAAAGGTCTCCAAGAAGAAGTTGCTGACTGGGGTGGCCCGTCGTGTGGTCCCGGGGACATGCAAGGGGATCTCTGACGTCGTCAACCCAGCACCACAGCGTAGGAGTGCCCGTACTGCACAGCAGCAGGCTCCACAGACGACGCACCGTTTGATAGACGAGCCGGATGAGGGATCTGGACCCTCGGAGCAGGGACCGGACCGCAGTGAGAGCCCTCCTCGACCAACAGACAGTAAGCGCCCGAGGAGGAGCCATGAGGGGAGCCGTGAGGAGCCCGGTCCACGTCCTGGTTGGTTCGATCGTGTTATCCACGTCGTTACTGCCTCAGAAGCCCGCATTATGGGTCAGATGGAGAATAATTTCAGACAGATGGAGAACAGTATCAGAGGGATGATTGAAGGCTTATCTGATCGGATGGGACGGTTGGAAGACCTTGTTATGGGTCGGCTACGCAGGTCGCCCACACCACCCAGAGGGCCCACACCCAGAGACCCCACACCACCTCCCAGGGACCCCACACCTCGCAGGGGGCCCACACCACCTCTCAGGGACCCCATACCACCTAGGGGGCCCACACCGCCTCCCAGAGACCCCACAGCGCCTCGTATGTCCCCCCGTATGAGAGGGGGGAAAGCCAGAGGCAGATCATCTGCGGGTCGATCTTCTTCGCGCCCTTCGTCAGACGCGCAGTCATCTCCAGGCCCGTCATCTGTTGGCCCGTCGTCTGCCGCGCGTTCGAGTGTATTTGACTTACTGGAGGTGGATGAAGCGCGTATGGTAGATGTTGGATACACGAACTTCAGGAGGGAGGGCCATGGGATGAATATCCAGGTTATTGCAACCGGTGGCATACTCTGGCAGGCATTTTTTGAGCGTATGGAGGATGTTAGTGAGCTCATTGATTACGAGATGATTGCACATTTCTTGCTTGAGGTGAAGCGACGACTTTTCAGAAGGCACATGAGCGATGTTGTGATTTGCTCTCCATATTTTTTTGTAAGTTCAGGATACATTCTTTTCTTTTTTTGTATTTCATTATCTCTTTGTGTGTTTACGTGATTTGTTCATGTGTTTTTTTCAGGTTCAGCTACAGGCAGTATGGCGGCAGCTTCATCCAAGAGATCCTCGCTGTGAGGAGGAGTATGGTGAGGACAGATATCTGCACTGGGATCCTTCAGATGTCTTACTGGATGTAATCAGAGGCAAGGGTGGCGTCCAGGAGGTCCCGTGGACGAGAGCAGATTATGTAAGTGATCTTTCAAGTACACTTATCGTACTATCTATGATGATTTTTTTTATTCATCCGTTAATCATTATCATTTATGTAGGCGATCATGATATGCAATGTTGGAGATGCTCACTGGGTCACTGTACGTATCTGTTTCACGACGTGGAAGGTCGAGTTGTATGACTCGTTATTGTTCCAGATGCACCTCCCGGACTACAGAGAGCTGTCTCAGAGGCGTGATTGAGAGCTGCTACCGCTCCTACGTCTATTGCCACGCATCATGTGGAGCGCTGGTTATTGGAGAGGTCGGAATAGGCCAGATACACATGTCTTAGCTATGACATTGGACAAGACTATCCAAGAGCAGTTTACACAGTTCGATAGCATCAGTTGTGGTGTTTATGCTATGATGTATGTGGATCGTTTGTTGTTTGGCACTCCTGGTCTTGATGTCAGTCCATATGATATTCAGAGATACCGTCTTTCTGTAGCGAAGAGGATCTTCTCACTTAGCTATGGCCGTCTAGAGTGACTTCTGATGTTATATATGTATTGTACTTGACATCTTTCATGTATGTATTGCATTTGACATTGCTCGTTCATTTTATTGAAATATGTTTGTTGACTACATGATTTTAAACAAATCAAACCAAAGTAGACATCATTATGATTTTAAACAAATAAAAGCAAAGTCGAGATAAATCATATTATCACTGAATGCCAACAACAATAATGTATACATGATCAATCTAGGTCCTCCGCCTATCTTCTCGGACACCTGGGACGGGTATGAGTCGTCTCACCACAAATACCACATTTCTTAGGTGCTCTTCTACGTGCAGACTCCGGTGGTGCTCTCTCTGGAGGTGCATTTAAGTCCACACCGACAATGGGCACCGGGGCTGTGCATACGCGTCTGTTATGGCCCGGGACATGACATCTAGTGCAGATCTGCCTCCGCTGACTGGATGACGCCTCAGCACCCCCCCGAGCTCTAGACATTCGAGGACGACCGGCTTGTTTTGTTATCACAGGAGCGCGCACAAGTGGAAGACCGTCAGGCGGGACAATCCAATCTTCTGGACTAGGTAAGCCCATGATGACTGAGTCGTACATGCTGGCAATTGTCTCCGTCTTGTAGCATCTATCCACAAACTCGTATATGTTTCCACCGGAGAATCTACGTGTGAACACGAATTATAGTTAAAAAACATGATCACTCATAACAATGATAGTGTTAAAAAATTTAAACAAGTATGTACCTAATCGCTGCTGCAGCGTGGCTACACGGGATCAAATCCAACTCGAACTCACGACAATCGCAGGTCCGATGATGAAGATCGACCATAAAAGACTTCATGCCCACCTCTACTTTCCACAGGTGTGCTAAGGTCGTGCATCGAACGGAAAAACATCGTCCTTGCTCGACATTCTTGGATAACTTGTCCACAGTGGGTTGTGTCAACACGTGATCCCACGTCTGCGCTGCAGCCCGACGCTCAACAAACCACTCTTCCACAATTTTCCTGAACGACTCAAGCATTGAGCAAATAGGTAGTCTCCTAGCCCACAGTAGACGGGCATTGAGTGACTCAGCCGCATTAGATGTCATGAATCCGAAACGCCGTACGGGACACTGCGTACCAATGCTGCGGACCAATATTACAAAGCTTCTCGTATGCTGGTCTACTCAGCATTTCCAATGCTGACAAGTGCCTTTGGAACACATCTGTCCGATATGCATATGCAGCCTCCTTGAACAACCCAATGACATTGGACCCGTGCTTTGCCATCTTGGTCTGTAGATGATAATAGCACAATCCGTGTGTCGCTCTTGGAAAAACAGCCGCAACAGCATTCTTAATGCTCTTGTGCTGGTCAGACACAATCAGAAGGTCTTCTATCTCGCCCAAAGTGATATGCAATCGATTCAGGAACCAGATCCAAGTGTCATCATTCTCGATCGGACCGATACCAACTGCAATAGGTAACACCTGTTCATTGCCGTCCTTCGTCACAGCAACAAACAAAATCCCCTTGTTCTTCCCCTTCAAGTGTGTCCCATCAATCACGACCACTGGTCTTGCACCCGCATGGAAGGCACTGATACACGGTCTGAGTGCCAAAAATGTATACTTCAGCTTATGTACGGTGTTCGTCTGAAACTCGTACAATGTTCCAGGATTGCATAGCTGCAACGTGTGTAGAAATGCGGGCAATTGCGCATAGGACTTATCAAAGTCCCCATAGATCATCTCAATTGCAATGTTTCTCGAGCGCAGAGCGAAACTGTAATCAATCTGGATCCCGTACTCACGTAGAAGCTCGGAGACCATCTCTTTGGGCTTCAGAACAACCCCCTCATCGACCAGTTTACGTGTAAAATACTTTGCAACCACCCGTGCAGGCACCTGTCGTGGGGCAACTCGACTCATATCCATGTGGCAAGTGTGAGTGCCGTCAAACTTGTAGATTCTCCAAACAACTCCATCCACAACGGCACACAGCTTGAACGGGCACTCCCTGCCATGCTTGCACATGTAGACCAGCCGTGTCTTGTTCGATCGATACACGGCATACTCCACTCTATTCTGCATGTGATACAGTCCCACGGCCAGGGCCAAATCATCCTTGGTGCGGAAAATCGCACCCTTCTGAAGTTCATCCGTATTGGCTGCTGAAGGCTCGTCCCAACTCAGTGGGCTTGCAACGTCAATATTCGCAAGTGGAACAAGCCAATTGCTCCCACCCCTCTCAGATACATCCTCAGCCCTAGTGTTCGATGATGATGCTCCTCCGGTCATGCCTATCAATCGTCCCGTACCCCCTGTAGAACGAATCCATCCCGTGAACTCTGTGAACACTGATTCGAGCAAGTCCGTTCTCACATTCTCCTCCGCTTCTTCATCTGTAGTAGGAATTTCTTCTTCTTCTTCTTCTTCTTCTTCTTCTTCTTCTCCTCCTTCATGCGGGAATGCATCGTCGTCAAAATCGTGCTCTGGAGCCTCATAGTGTTGCGTATCATCACGAACCTCCTCTCTGACCGGTTCTCTGTACTCAGGCTCGGTGTCAGGGATGACCCTTGAGTTGCTGCAGCCTCTCTGAACAACATACACAACCATCTCTTGACTCTGCTCATGGAGCAAGTCTAGCAAACCAGCATCATCTTTCAGTCTTGTCTTGATCTGTCTACCACTATTGGTGCTCGACATCCATGATAACTGGTACTCGACACATGTGGGATCGGTCTCCAATAACTCATGTATCTCTCTGATCAGTGACCTAAAACATAAATCATCCGATGACATGATGATCAACTCCTCCACACCATCTACGTATTGAGCTCTATCCCATCGGCCACTATGTCGTACAATAATACGACGTCTAACCATCTGCCCTAAAACAAATTTAAAAATAAACATAACGATACAGAACAAAAATTAATTTTATACCTAACGAAATATAAATTTAGCCATAACTAACATTGAATTTATACAATAACGAAAATTTATTATTAACATAAAGAAATTTTTATTTAACAATAACGAAAGTTAATTTCTAAACATAAAGAAACTTTAAATTTAACAATAACGAAAATTTAATTTCAATAATAACGAAACTTTAAATTAAACAATAACGAAAGTTTAGTTTTAAAAATAACGAAACTTTAAATTAATAATATCTTTACAAAATTTAAATACAACAATTAACCATAATGAAATTTTTTTTAACATAAGGAATACTCAAATTAAACAATAACGAAAGTTTAGTGTTAACAATAACGAAAATTTAAATTACACAATAACGAAAATGACATTTTAAGAATAACGAAAGTTTAAATTTAACCATTAACGAAAATGACATTTTTAAGAATAACGAAAGTTTAGTTGTAAAAATAACGAAACTTTAAATTAATAATATCTTCACAAAATTTAAATGCAACAATTAACCATAGTGAAATTTTTCTTAACATAAGGAATACTCAAATTAAACAATAACGAAAGTTTAGTTTTAACAATAAGGAAAATTTAAATTCCACCTTAACGAAAATAAAATTTTTAAGAATAACGAAACTTAAATTTAAACATAACGAAAATGACATTTTTAAGAATAACGAAAGTTTAGTTTTAAAAATAACGAAACTTTAAATTAATAATATCTTCACAAAATTTAAATACAACAATTAACCATAATGAAATTTTTTTTAACATAAGGAATACTCAAATTAAACAATAACGAAAGTTTAGTTTTAACAATAACGAAAATTTAAATTCCACCTTAACGAAAATAAAAATTTTAAGAATAACGAAACTTAAATTTAAACATAACGAAAATTTAAATTTAACCATAACGATAATTCTACTAAACCATTAACTAATCCTTATGATATTTCTATTTAACCATAAAGATAATTAAATTTAACCATTAACTAACCCTAACGATAACCAATAACACAAATTAAATTTCCACATTAACTAACCATAACGAAAAAATTTATTTAACCATAACGACAATTCAATTGGACAATAACGAAAATTAAATTAAAACTAGGGTTATACTTTAACAATAATTGAAACTAACCATAACGAGAAGAAAATTAAAACTATCATTATACCTTATCGTTATGCCTTTGTTATAGCCTAATTGCAGGAGCATAATTTTGGCTAAATAAAACCTAAAATAATTTTCTAAGTAAGGAACACAACAAGACTTGAAACGTACCTTTCAATTTTGGAGAATTTTTCCGCGAAATTTCACTGATGATGATGTTTTGTTGATGACGATGATCTTCTCGCTTGCACGATCAAACATTCATTTTTTATGTGAATTCAAAGATTTTCTTCACCAAACTCTCGAACTATTTCTTCTATTTGGGTGTGGGTTGAATTGATGCATCGGTGTAGTGTAAATATAGGAGAATGACACCAACCTCTCTTACACAAAATTAAATGCATTAAATTTCATTTAATTTGGACCAACTAATACCTACCTATGCAAATACAAATATTTATGCATTTTACCTATCTCATGTTGACCACGCAGAAATGACAGAACGCTATAAATGTTTCGTCATAAGTTTTCGTTATATATTGATAAATTTTCGTTATGCTTATCGTTATTACTTTCGTTATTCTTATTATCATTATTTCGTTATTCTTATTATTATTACTTTCGTTATTATCAATATATATATATATATATATTTCGTTATTCTTATTATTATTACTTTCGTTATTCTTATCATTACTATTAATTTCTATCGTTATTCTTATTATTATTATTTTCGTTATTCTTATTATTACTATCGTTATTATTATTATTATTATTATTATTATTATTATTATTATTATTATTATTATTTTCGTTATTCTGATTATTATTACTTTTGTTATTCTTATTATTATTATCATTACTATTAATTTCGTTATCCTTATCGTTATTCATTATTATTAATTTTAAAAATAAATTGTCTACAAAAAACTGGTAGGGATCGACCATGTATTTATTTTTATATGTTAGGGTTTGTATATGTTAGGGTTTTTAAACTTTAGAGTTTTAGGGTGCATTTAATGTTCAGTTTTGAAAAAAAAAACATAAAAAGTACATTTCCCCAATCATTGGGTGTGGGGTCAAGTGTGTCATAACTCCAAATTGCCCATGAAACTACTACACCCTTATATGTTGTCTTTTTTTCCCTTTTTTACTTTTTTTTGTCTATATTTATAGATTTACACTTTTATTTTTATCTTATGCGTCATTATAAAAACTCATCTCAAATTTCCGGAGATCCACGTAGGCAATAGGATATCGAATAAATTTGATAAAAGTTTAAAAGGTTATACATCAAGTGTAAATATTCAAATTTCATGATATTTTAGTTAAAATACTTGAAAGGCAATGTGTAATTACCAATTTATATATTAAGAGCACCCCCAATCCTCAAACTTAAACTCAAAATGTAATAAATGTCTAATTATACAATAATTTATTCTTGCTCTATGAACTTATTCTCAAGCTGAAAAGAATATTCTCACTACCTTTACTGAGTTTCTATTTACACCACTAATTTGACTATTTGCACCACAAACGAAAAAAGGAAACTAAAATAATTTTGAAAATTACTTAAATACCCTTTAATAAAAAATTAAGTATGAACACATTCAGGAGTGTTCGGATACAATGAGGATGTTCAAACTTCAATTTTCAAACCAACTTCATATTTTTCTAGGTATATGAGTCGTTCGAGTTAATATTGTCGAACAAGTTGAACGTGTTTGAAGTTATTTTCCTGAACAAATTGTTTTTCTTAAAGTATGTTCGAAAATCGAAGTTCGAATACAGTGAGGATGTTTGAATTTCAATTTTCGAACCAAATTCATATTTTTCAAAGTACAAGCATCGTTCGAATTAATATTCTCGAACAAATTGGACATATTCAAAATTGTGTTTTCAAACATATTTTTTAGACTGAAGGATATTAATGTAAATGTGCATGGTATAAAGAATAAAATTAAAAGTGCATTGAATAAGTGATGTGTAACATTAGAAGTGTAATGAATAAATTCGGTAGTGCAAATAGATCAAATGAGAATTGAGAAATTGCGTTACAAGATGTTGGGATGATTTTTAGGATTAAGAATCGGTGTTGTCGAAACACTCCCTTATTGAAGTTAAGTTGTTTGCGAGGCGGCTAGGGTTTAAATACATTATCTCTCTGCCTCTCCGTTCTTTCACTCCCTACCCCTACTTCTTCACCGCTCTCGTTTTTTTCCCTCTTTTTTTCCAGAGCTGTTCTAGTTCACATCTCGAGAGGTAATTGCAATTCATTCTTCCCAATTTCTATCACTATAATACTTACTTGATTTCTCTTCGCACTGCGTCTAGATTGCATTTTTTTTTGTGTTTATGTGTGTGTGTGTGTGTGTGTTTGCTTTCGATTTTACTTTCTCTGGTGTTTTTGTTGGTGATTTTTATATGCACAAACTTCATTTAGGAGAATGGTGAAGGTCCCGCTGTTAATTGTTTTTATTCTTCCTGATTTTTACTAGAAATTGATGTATTCTCAAAAGTTCGCTCGTGCAATTGAAGGATTTAGGGTTTATATATTTATGAAATTTAACCTGGAATCCTTATTTTCTTGTGGGGTTCTTTATTTATTTTGACTTTCCCAATGGTTTCCCCTCCTTTTTTGGGACTGAACCTGTATTCATGTTTGTGGTTTGGACTGTGATTATTGTTTGCCCAGGCTATGCTTTTCGTTGGTTATGTTTTTTGTTGTGATTTCTTGATCTACTGCATATACGAGATGGTGTTGGATGTATGAAGTATCGTGCTCAAAGTTTATAGCATTAATATCTTTGGGCGGATTCAGCATGCTCACTAGAGTGCTTGGTCTTTCTTTTTAGTCTTCCTGTATATGAGAGAAAGGCTCCGTGTATTATTGTTGGGTACTGGGAAAGAGTTTAATATGAAAAATAGTGTGTTATTCCTGGTATAGTGGATGAATTCTATGGAATATTACAAACTTGGTAGGGCTTATTGTTGAATTTTTTGCTGTTCATTGCAGATGAATATGGAGAAATTAATGAAGATGGTCGGTTCGGTCCGCACCGGTGGGAAGGGTGCCATGAGAAGGTTCGTGATCGATTATACATGGTGTTTATTGTTTGACTCCCTTTTGCTTATATAATGGAATGATTCCTCTAATTGAACTGTCAAAGACAGAACAGTACATCGTGCTCAATGTTGATTATGATATCTGAATTATTGTTTTGTGGGTTTCTAATTGAATAACTTGTTGTGTTGAATGCCAAAAGAAGAAGGATTTACACAAGACAACCACAACAGATGACAAAAGGCTTCAAAGTACCTTGAAGAGAATAGGAGTGAACGCCATACCTGCAATTGAGGAAGTCAATATTTTCAAGGAAGATGTCGTAATCCAGTTCATCAACCCCAAAGGTGTGAACTATGCCCTTGGAATTGAGTTCCTTTCAATGGAATCCTATTCTAGTTTTTACTTGCTCTTAACTTTTTGTCCTTTTTTCAGTGCAAAGCATCTATTGCAGCCAACACCTGGGTTGTTAGTGGCACTCCTCAGAACAAGAGTATGTTTCGTTCTGTTGACTTGATTACTAATTTATTCAACCATGGTCGAACTAATAATCCATATAGCTTGATAGTATATCTGCAACCCAATTACTTTTCCAAGATCTACGTTTTCCTCGTACGGAACATAAGGGAAGCCTTTCATTTCAATTTAAGGTTTAAACGCCCCTTGTTTTCACGCAACATTACAAATGTCATCATGTACTTGTTTCTCTTGATCATCTAATTTTCTTTCATGATGTCATCATATGTATGAAGTTGAATTCAATTTTGACATTTCATTTTATGTTTCTCTCAGAATTGCAGGACATTCTCCCTCAAATTATTCATCAGTTGGGTAAGTTTACTTTTATCTTTCCTTCGACATCTTATAATCCCCAGCTTTTGCAGAACTCTCAACTAACTCTCAACTAAAAAAATGCTCAATGTATGCTACTCTCAGGTTCGGATAACTTGGAGAGTTTGAAAAAATTAACAGAACAATTCCAGAAGCAGGCACCCGATGCACACAGTGATACAGTTTCTGGTGCAGCCGAAGAAGATGATGACAAATGACGATGTCCCAAAACTTGTAGCTGGCGAAACATTTGAAGCTGCTACAGAGGAGGCCCATGACCATGCCCATGACCACGACAGGCATGACCACGAGGGACACACCCACGCTTCCTAAGGGTTCTATTTTCAATTTTGTGCATTTGCTAATATTTTCAGTGTTTTCTAAAGATCTGTTACATTACTTCGTCTATTTTGTTCCATATTGAAAAAAGCTGGAACTAGATCTGTTACATTACTTCGTCTATTTTGTTCCGTATTGAAAAAAGCTGGAACTATGTCCCGATTGTTAAGGAGGAGAGAGATTGTTTGTGTCTTTATCGCTTTGATCTTGCATATATCTTCTTGACTGTTAACCTGTGTTTTATGCTTGTGACTGAGATTGCAAGTCATCTCAGAATCCTTCACCAAACTTTCAATCAGTGCATTCACTCGGCTTATTTCTTAAAATCAGTCGGACACGTATGGTTTTGACTGAGAACGAGTTGGGACTTATTTTATCCGAAAATTTTGCAAGTGTAAGAGAATTTATTCACCCCCTAAGTCAAATTTATCGTACTCTATTGAGAGTACCAACATCATACGGGCGCGTGATTTTTTATCCTAGCGATTTTTTTTTTCAATTTTCTATGTTTTCTTTTTTTTTCCCCAAAAAAAAATTATAAGTTAAAATAAAATTAGTGAACCAGTGAATTGCATTAATTTATTTGAAATAAATATAAATTTATATTATAGAATTAAATTAATAAATTTTAAAAAATACAAAATAAACCCCTACAAAAATCTTAAAAAGCACAAAATAAAACCCTAAAAATCCTAAAAAACACAAAATATATCCTTAAAAAACACAAAATATACCCTTAAAAAAACCCCGAACCTTAAAAATCCTGCACTCCTAAACTCTACACATTAATAGGAATGGAAAAAATAATAATTTGAACTAAATAAACTAGTATAAGATAACTACGAGACGCCTTACTTTTTAATAATGCATATGATACTTTTTAGTATTACAGTTGATATTGATTTTGCTGGATTTTTTTATTGCGTGTTGACCTCTGTTTTGATCTGACATGTTTGAAGTAAACTTTATTTACACCTAGTGCATAGAAGTGTTTCTGTTCTCTTAAAATTGTTTATTCCAATACAAAATTAATAGGGAAATAAATAAATAAATAAGAACAAAACAATAAGCGGCCAAACCAAATAAGAATTAAAGTGTAGAAGGAAAAGTGAAAGAAACAGGGGCAAAAATTAATGAAAATAAAAGCACGATGAGCAAAAATGTAAAGATAAAAAGTACAATGTGTGCATAAAATTTTACAAATTAAGATATAGACACTGTGGAGATGTAACTGGATTGGTAAAGAAAAAGAAGAATACTAAAAAAAAAAGATATAGATAAGAAAGAATATATATTTTGCGAATTTGAAAATATAAATAATTGTTCAAAAAAGAAATATAAATACTTTGATGCTTAGAATAAATGAATTTGTGTAATTGTAATTGATTAAAGAATTTTTTTTACAATACGTGTCAAATGAGAAATGGCATTACAAAATGTTGGGATAATGTTTTTAGGATTAAGAAATTGGTGCTGTCCAAACACCCCCTTATTGAAGTTGAGCTGCTTGCTTGGCGGCTAGGGTTTTAATTTCATTTCATTATCTCTCTGCCTTCTGCTCTTTCTCTCTCTATCCCTACTTCTTCACCGCTCTCGTTTTTTTGTCCAGAGCTATTCTAGTTCACATCTCGCAGAGGTAATTACAGTTCATTCTTCCCAATTTCCGTCACTGTAATACTGCGTGTAGATTACATCTTTCTTTTTCTTTTGTGTGTGTTTTTGCTTTCGATTTTACTTTCTTTGGTGATTTCGTTGGGGATTTTTATATGCTCAATCTTCATTTAGGAGAATGGTGAAGGTTCCGCTGTTAATTGTTTTTATTATTTCGAATTATTACTGGAAATTGATGTATTCTCAAAAGGTCGCTTGTGGAATTGAAGGATTTAGGGTTAATTTATTAATTAAAATCGACCTGGAATTCTTATTTTTCTTGTGGAGTTGTGTGTTTATTTTGATTTTACCAATGGTTTTCTCCCCCTCCATTTTGGGACTGAACCTGTATTCATGTTTGTAGTTTGGACTGCGATAATTGTTTGCTCAGGCTGTAAGGTTTTTGTAGGGTATATTTTTTTGTTGTGCTTCTTGATCGCGTACATATACGAGTTAGTGTTGGATGTACCTGTCTATGAGAACTTCATCGTCGAAATATTTGTTTTACACTTGATTTTTTCTTTTGGGTTCCATTTACGCACATAATTGTAGTCGGGGTGAAGTATCGTGCTCAATGTTTATAGCTTTACTATCTTTGGGTGGATTGGGCACGGTCACTGTAGTATTGGTCTTTCTTTTTAGCCTTCCTTTATGTGAGAGAAAAGCTTCATGTATTATTGTCGTTGGGTACTGAGAGAGAATTTATTTAATACGAAAAGTCTAGTGTTATTTACAAAACATCTATAACAGTGGCTAGTGTTCAGTTAATCTGATATGAGAAACCTTTACTGTTATTCCTGGTATAGTATGTGAATTCGATGGAATGTTGCAAACTTAGTAGGGCTTATTGTCCAATTTTTTGCTGTTTATTACAGATGAATGTGGAGAAATTAATGAAGATGGCCGGTTCGGTCCGCACTGGCGGGAAGGGTACCATGAGAAGGTTCGTGATCTGTTATACATGGCAATCGGTTGTTTATTGTTTGGCTCCCTTTGCTTATGTAATGGAATGAATAATTCCTCTAATTGAACTGTCAATGATCGATTATACATGGCAATCAGTTGGTTATTGTTTTGCTCCATTTGCTTATGTAATGGCATAATTCCTCGAATTGAACTGTCAAAGACGGAGCAGGTTGTTAAATAGTTTTACCTCTTTCATTACAACATGCTCTATGTAGATTATAATATCCGAATTATTGTTTTGTGGGTTTCTAATTGAATAACTTGTGTGGAATGCAGAAAGAAGAAGGCTGTACACAAGACAACCACGACAGATGACAAAAGGCTTCAAAGTACCTTGAAGAGAATAGGAGTGAACGCCATACCTGCAATTGAGGAAGTCAATATTTTCAAGGAAGATGTCGTAATCCAGTTCATCAACCCCAAAGGTGTGAACTATGCCCTTCGAATTCAGTTTCTTTCAATGGACTCCTATTCTAGTCTTTACTTGCTCTTAACTTTTTGTCCCTTTTTCAGTGCAAGCATCTATTGCAGCCAACACCTGGGTTGTTAGTGGCACTCCTCAGAACAAGAGTATGTTTTTATATAACCATGGTCGCACTAATAATCCATATAACCTGATTGATAGTATATCTGCAACCCAATTACTTTTCCAATATCTACGTTTTCCTTGTTTGGAACATAAGGGAAGCTTTTCATTTCAATAGGTTTAAATGTCCCTTGTTTTCAGACAACATTACAAATATGTACACTTGTTTCTCTTGATCATATGAAGTTGAATTCAATTTGACATTTCATTTTATGCTTCTCTCAGAATTGCAGGACATTCTCCCTCAAATTATCCATCAGTTGGGTGAGTTTACTATTATCTTTCCTTTGACATCTTATAATCCCCAGATTTTGCAGAACTCTCAACTAAAGACTGTACGCAACTCTCAGGTCCAGATAATTTGGAGAATTTGAAAAAATTAGCAGAACAATTCCAGAAGCAGGCACCGGGTGCGGGCACTGGTACAGCTTCTGGTGCAGCTGAAGATGATGATGACGATGTCCCAGAACTTGTAGCTGGCGAAACATTTGAAGCTGCTGCAGAGGAGGCCCATGACCATGCCCACGACCACGAGGGGCATGACCATGAAGGACACAGTCACACCCACACTTCCTAATGTGTTTCAATTTTGTGCCGTTGCTAATATTTCAATGCTTTCGAAAGATCTGTTACATTACTTTGTCTATTTTGTTCCGTATTGGAAAAGGCTGGAACTATGTCTCGATTAGTAACTCAATGCTTTCACCGAGCTATACCTGTTGCGCATACCTTACAGGGCAGAGTTGTCAACTAACTATTCCATTATGAATCTGAGGAGTGAGGCGCAGTTGGTCGTGGTAAGTATAATAATTTTCTTGTCATTCTTGTGGTTTGAGATGTTTCCCGGTGTGCAGTCCTCGAGTTTCAGCATGCGTATCGAGTTATATTTATACTGCTTTTCTGGTTATATTTAACTTTGATGCTAGGAATGGCCTGTTGAACCTTTCTGGATTTTTATTCCTTTTGCTTATTTAATGTCTATCTATCTAATCTATCACCAAAGAAAAGAAAAAAAAAGGTTATAATCCGTCGTTAATTCCTGTCCTATTTATTAACAGGGATTTGCCTTTTTCTTATAATTATGAGTTTAGTTATTGTTTTCTCTCTACTTTCAAGACTATCTGCAGTCGTACAAACAAGATTATACTTTTAAGGGGTGATTGAAAAATTCAGCTATAAAGGGCACATAACAAATTCAGCTACATATTCTACTTTTATAAATAAAAAACCAGGACTTATTGTGTCGTTCACAAATTAATTGCTTGAGAGGCGGGAATTTTACGTTTATTGTGTCATATAGAAATTGAGAGGTGGGAATTTTACGTTTAGTCTACAATTTTTTTTTAACTCACATCCGACTTGTGGTATTGAGGAGATTCGAGGGGTGGGATTTTTTGCTTGTGCGTATGGTGTTTGTTGAAAAGGATTACTTGTCCTCCTCTCGGAAAATTTGATCCTAGTATGCCCAAATTTGTGTTTTTATTTGTTCGTAATTTCTTAAAATATATTTTCAATTTTTATTTGGAATATATCTTACTTCTTAAATCTTAAGTAGATATTGATCATGTTAGTCCTGATTTTTTATTTCGCCTCTTATTATGTAAATGACAATGTTGTAAATTTTTTTCACATGATATCGTAAAAAATACACACTTATGTCATTTGCATAATTGGAGGTGGAAAAGAATGTGATGAACATAATTAATATTTACTAACGTGGCTATTTATCTTTTTTATTTTTTTTGCAAAAACATTTTAAAAAATAAAAAATCGAATCCCCCCTCACCTATCATAAAACAGTCGAGATGAGCCCAATTTAAAAGGCCGTTGACCTCATTATAAAATTTGGGCCCAATTTAAAAGGCCATTGACATCAATATATTGGGCCTATATATTGAGCTTGTTATTATTTGGTCGATGGTGGTGAATTATTTTTAAGAAAATAGTTAATTATTTATTTTTGAGGGGTACTTTTTTTTAATTGAGAAAATTTTGAGGGGGTATTTATGAGCATTACACTTGAAGAATTTTCATATGGTAAAATCTCTACATAAGAATAAACTCTATATAGAATAAAAAGTTATATAGTCTCAATCCGGGACTAGTTATAAATAAGAATAATTTCTACATTATAATATTCGGTGTTTTTTAGGATCATCTTTAAGAAATTTACCTTCATATAGTAATAAATGACATTAAATTATATATATATATATATCTGTATAAAATATCTATAACTATTTACCTACATATGTTACATTAAACTTCAGATTGCATGAAATATAAAGTTGTGTGTGACAATGTTTTAATTTTTTGGGTTAATACCGCCTCATTTAACTTGTGCGTTCGAAGTAACTCATCAACACAGTCTCTTTCTTGTAGAATTCAAAACATTTCTAGCTTATCCAACATGATTGAAGCTCTTGACATGATACTTTTTCTATTTCTACACAATCATCATCTGGATTATCACCTCGCGCTTCTTGCTTGATTACTATAATGATGTTTTTTTTTTTGTTAAAACACATGAAATAATCTTATATACCTTTTAAATTAATGTTTTTAAAATATGAAGTGACATTTCTAAGTGTTGTATAATATATATCTATATTATATTTAAAAGTAAGATAGTCGTCGAAAATAGAAATAATAATTTTTCCCGCCCAAAACACCTTTCCAAATCCAGGAGTATAATAATATATTATGCTTACTCATTAATTAAATTCATGTAGCATAATATAATATGGATAACAATTTATATTTAATTTGCAAATCAATCAATCTATTAATTAATTCGTGTCCATAAAATGGACATTTAAAAAAAAAAGTTATGATCATGTATATTATCTCTAGGCTATAATAGTATACATATATTATCGTATTTAAATATTAATATGAATCCAAATCATTCTCAATCTAAATATAACATTAAATAATTGTTATATCAAATATATGTATATATATATATGCACATATATAATAATACTATATTGAATAAGTATTGAATATATACCATATATATAGATTAGTTTGTATATGAGGTATATATGATATATGATTTAGCTGGGGACGAATCCAATTCATATCATATATATATTTTCATCATGGTTTTAAATATCAATCGATAAGGTATGCAATGCATGTTTTCAATCCAAACCCAAATTACTCTCACAAATTCGCTTGCATTTTAATAAATCATTCCATTTCGACTCAAATTCTCATGAGTCTATTTTCCAGTTTGGTTAAAATGGTTAAATAAACTAGCAATTTCATTTACGAATGGGTATTGAAATTAAGGGTTGTTTGTACGAACAACCACCTTATGGAAAGTCATATGGTAAATCAACTTTCGAGATGGATCTTCATGACATCATTGGTGGCCGTATACACATCACATGAGGCTGTCAGACCTCACGCAGTTGAAGATCGACTTTGTGGAAGATGGTGTATACGTCTTTTAATTTTTTAATGTAGAAAATAATAATATGAAATATAGAACAACCCAACATTTGTTCAAATTCACCTCTTCTTTCAATATGAAAGTTGTCGTGATCTTGGTATTTTGTTGAGAAATATGCCAAAATAAAATGTGTATATCATTTTTTTGATAATTAATTTTCTATTGGTTTAGATTTTGTAATTTATTGAAGTTATGATAATCCATGGATCAATTTTAACACTTTTACAGGTTACTGCGAATGGTGACATTAGTGCATTAATATTTTCCACAGTTTTCGATTTCTCTATATATCAACAATGTTGACGATGATTTATCGAGTGGTAACCATTCTTTGTGTTATAAATGTAATCTTAAAGATGTAATCGGAACTTATAGTTATTTGTGTTTCTTATATTTGTTAATTTTGTAAGATTTTCGGTTCACCAAATTAATTTTAGTATTGAAATATAGGTATACGTTATTTTTGTAGAGAGATGATGAAGCTGACACGGAACATCCTTAAATATAGACAAGAAATTCATGGAATTGATTGGTAAAACTGCAATAGAACTAACTACAAGCTTTGATAGTTGAAGTAAGTATAATATGCTACAAGCTTTGATAGTTAAGTAAATATAATATGTATAATTATTAAACATATTGCAAATGTTTTATTTTGATTATTAAGTATTAGTAATCTATTTTTGTCGTCTTTAGTGCAAGGAATCCATATGAGTTGTTGTTTGAATTAAGAGTCTAATTTATGAAAAATTGTTGTTCAAAGTTCAAGTATGGGAGAACAACCAACCCCGAAGGCCTACGCAATTTAATAAAAGGTTTTGTTAATTGGCAGCAACGCACTTAATATCGAAACATTGCGGCATGCATGTTATTCACAAGGTGAGTGGTCTGTTATTATTGTACTATTAGATATTTATGATCTTCTCTATAAATATATGCATACGAAAAAAAAAAATTATGGCCTTACGAATTGTGACATTCTTATACAACTTTCTACATATTCGATTGATTTATCTTACAAAGTGTTTTTTTAACATATTTTAATCGTAATACAAAGTTTTATTTTAAGAACGTGTCCAAGAAATTATTTTCTAAATACTGGTTCTACTCTCTCTCTCTCTCTCTCTCTCTCTCTCTCTCTTTTTGTATTGTTATTGTTTTTACATAACTAAAGGGTGTGTGTAGGGATGGTAATGGGTAGGGTATGAGTAAGGTACTATGGTACCCGTCCCCATACCCGCGTTTAAAAAAATACTCGTACCTGTCCCCATATCCTCGTGGGTAGCAATTGTTGTACCCGTCCCCATAGCCTCTGGATACCTAACTGTCCATACCCGTACCCATTTCCCACAATTTAACTAACTATAAAAAAATTATAAATTTAACAACATTAAAAAACTATAATCATAATAACCATTTGATTAATACAATCTTCATACAAAATTATATTAAATAAATAACTCCACAAACATTACAATACTATGAATAACAAAAAAAAAAAAGACATTTATGTGAACCTCTAGCAGAAAATCAATTATTTTTCTTTATTTCTTGTATTATGTGTTTCAGTTAAAAAAATAACTTGAAAAAAAAAGCACGAAATAAATCATCTTCAATTAACTTCTCTAAAATTATAATTACGTAGATTAAAAAATTAATTTTCAACATTAGGAATGATTTTTGGCGCAAAAACTTAACTATCTTTAGCAATGATTTGTTATTAAATAGTTGTCCATCGACTATGCCTTTCGGCCTGATCTTAGGCCCTGACTCACCCTCCGTGGACGAACCTTGCAGAGGAACCCTTAAATTTTCGGGACATTGGATTCGCACCAATATTTGTGTTACTCAAGCCGACATTCTCACTTCGGCTTCGTCCACTATTGCTTGCATATTTTACAGGGGATTTGAATTAATTTACAGAGTACAAATTGTAATATTTTAATTATTTTGAAGTGTAATTAATCCTTATTACAATGAATTACTTGCTATTAAAATATTGCTATAACATAATATTTCTATATTTATACATTTTATCCATGCATCGTACGGGTGAAATACTAGTTAATTTAATAAGAAAATAATTTTTATATGTAAATTCTATGTCTCTATATAAGAATAATCTTCTTGTATTGGGTTCAAATTTCCCGTTATACTAATATGTGTTTCACTATAAAATTTATAATTTTAATAATATTTATTATAAAATAAAAATCAATTCTAACATAAATAATCATAGTCAACATTTATCAGCAAAAAAATAAATTAAAAATGTTAAAATATTTAAATTTGAATTAATCAACTATAATAATAAATTATTAATTGAAATTTGAAATTTGAAAATTAAATACTAAAAAAATTATAAAATCTAATTGAGTGGGGTGAACCTAAAAAAAATTTAAAATTAAACTAAATTACATAAAAATATCATTGAAGAAAAAAATATAAAAAAACACATAATTTGAAAGTGTAACACATAGTGTGTAATAGGAAATCTCAAGTGTCTTGTACTAATATTTTTTTTGGTTCCAATTATATTAATTTTATTGCATTATTAGCTGAAAATTACAAATATTTAATTTATTTACTGACCGTTACAAAATTTTGTAACAGATTAATAGATTAAGGTGCAATTAATCCAGTCATGGCAGAGGAGGAAATATCTAGCGCTTGTTTGTCCGTTTGTCATTGACCACTGTTCATGACTTGTCATTTATATTAAAATGAGACCAATATATTATTTTTGCTTCTCACAATGATCTACATCTAATATAAAATAAATTTAAGTGTAAATATTTTCAAATTCTACCAATGATCAAATCTATACTATATATAAAAAGAAGGTTTTCAATTGAAATTGATTTGAAATTGATTGATGGCAATTTCATAAAAAAATTGTAATTCTGAGGTCATTAAATTTAGCTATATTATTCAATTAAAATATTAATTAAATATTTAAAAATATTCAACTATTATGCAACTGCACATCGTGTGCCAATAATGTTAAATAAAAATTAATAAAATTCGTTAAAGTCTTTATTAAAAAAATCCGATTGCGTTTATTTCTTTAATAAATTATTAATCTCACATCCCGTCGCGTCTTTTTTTGTTGTAATTAATAAGTTAAAAGTCTAAAATTAAGACGTTTATTTTTGTAATATTAAAAAAAAATTGCCATTCAGAATAGTTATATAATATAAAAATGTCTAGAATGCAGATTTATAGTGTGTAATTACAGGGAGCAACTTAAGTTAATTACTAGGTGCACGAAAATAAAAAATACATTTCAGAAAATAAAACAAAATTATTGTGGCCATCGATTTACATTTGCTGTTTGCATTAATTAATTGAAAGCTATGATAAATACAATTTAATTGACAAATATATAAAATAATCTATACTACATGAAAAAAAATATAAAAAAACTACACACGCCCACTAACTCACCCACTACTTGAATTCAGAAATTATTAACAAAGTAAAAATATTTAATTATGTTAAGATAATAAAAATATTAAGTTATTCATAATTAATATTTAATTCAGATAACTACCCACTACTTTCACCACTTGAGTTCAACTGAATTATGAGCCATATTAAATCATAGTAACAGCATTTTGAATGCATAATTCACATGATCCCCATATCATTCCTCATCAAAAAATCCAAAAAAATTTCTGCAGATTTTTCAATCAGCAGTCTCAATGGCTCCCATTTTTGGAACGGTTCAGATGTTGAAGCCAGGTAAAAGTACATTTGGCTTAGAACTTCGGTTGATACGTTGCTACGAAAACACAAACGCATTTAGCATGGAATGCATATTTCATGACAGAGAGGTACGTTAATTTAATGAGCTTTACGATTTGCTTTCTTTTAAAAAATTAAAACTTACAAAGTTAATTTTTTTTTGTAGGGTGTACGAATTCACGTAACAATTCCGAAAGCAAGTGTAGACAAGTTTAAACAGCGTCTTATTGAAGGCAATGTTTACGCTTTGATAGATTTTGTTGTTGGAATAAACGTGATGAAGTACAAGACGACGGGGAGACTTTATAAGATCATTGTGTTCAAACAAACACGCATATTTCAAGTTTTCCATGCAAAGTTTATGCAACAACCATATGAGATAAAGACATTTAATGATATTGCTAATATGCAGAATATTGGGGATGCAGCAATGTTTGGTAATATATTTGAATACACATGAAAAAAAAATGTAGTATTTTATATGAATTTGTGAAATAATTTTTTTTTTTTTACAAATGTAATGGGAACAATTGTGTCACACTATAGGCCGCTCACCAAAGAGATAAATGGGAAGCTGACCCAATTAATAGATTTGGTTTTGGAAGATCTAGAGTAAGAGTTTGTTATATTAAAGCACATATTTTTATTGTTTAATATTAGAATTATTATGTATTTACTGCATTTTAATCAAATTTTGTAGTGGAAACACGATCTCAGTGACCTTATGGGAAACATATGTAGAAGAGATGATAAAATTTCTAGAAACAAAACCAGAAGGACCGGTTGCAGTAATTGTGCAGTTTTGCAGGCCGAATATGTATAGGAGTAGGACAGTTTATTTATTTCTGGTACTTTTAATTATATGTGATGTTATAATTAATAAAATACTACAACAGGAGAAATACGTGTGTCATCTATGTTTAATATTACAAAGATGGTGCTGAATTAGAATGATCCAGAGTTGGCAGATTTCAATATTAGGTAAAATAATTCAATTGTTATATTATATGTTCTTTTTATATTTTTAGCATTCTTGCATTTTATATCTCTGCTTTTGTTGGTATTTTAAAGTATTTAAGTTCAAATACATTATTTAACTAACATTTCTTCACTAAATATTTGTTTGGAGGTATCTGAAAACTGGGAAGGTGAGATCCATCAGTATCTCTACTCTGACTTCATCATCAAAGAGGTCCCTGAATGATGAAATCAGAGATGGAGATTTTGAACTGAAGAGTATTTCACAAATTATGACAGATGAAAAGGTATTTTCAATAATTTAAATTGCACTAAAAGAAATTTATAATTTAAATTTATTCAACTGATTTTTTAAAAAAAATTAAACTGATTTTTTTAAAAAAAATTAGCTTGAAAATTTCTGGATATTTGCAACCATACTATGCGTAGAGACCATTGGAGATTGGTCCTACTTGGCTTGCAAGAGATGCCAGAAGAAAATTACAAGAAGTGGGAATCAGTTTTTCTGCCAGAAATGTGAAACATTTGATATTGAAGGAAAACTCAGGTAAATTTTTTTTTAATCATATATAGTATAAATTTGATATTTTGCAGAACAAAATTTAATTTTAAAAAGTTTAAATTGTATGTATAAGCTGACTGTGAGGGTGGTTGATGACACTGGAACCACCACATTTCTGATGTGGGATAAGGAATGCATAAGTCTTTTAGGAAAGACAGCTGCGGAATAAAGTGTGGTAAAAAAAAATTTAAAATTAAACCATGCAAATACTAATTAATTTTTTTGCATAGGGTAAAAACTATGAGGGAATTCCATCAGGCCTGGAACATTTAAGCAACAAAAAAGCTTTGTTCAACATTTCTGTTCAACCTGGACATGCCAAAAATTACACTGGGTCGTATAGTGTAGCCAGAATTTTTATTGACAGGGAAATAATAAAAAAAAGTTTGTGGAGAAGAAATTGGTATTGAGGTATTGAAGAAAAGAAGCACATAAAGTATATTATTTTAAATAAATATCTTTATGTAATTAATGGGTCATTTTTTTATACAGGATGAGGAATCCATTTCAATAAATGGATCAGAAATTATTGAAGATATGGTATGTTTTTTAAAAGT
This sequence comes from Perilla frutescens, assembly GCA_026008535.1. Lineage (NCBI taxonomy): Eukaryota > Viridiplantae > Streptophyta > Magnoliopsida > Lamiales > Lamiaceae > Perilla > Perilla frutescens. Next base: position 55,458,092 of record BRKX01000013.1, on the reverse strand, counting down.
TTTATTATAATATTAAAGTAAATAATAATTGTACCATAATAATAATTTAACATACAGGTTGGATCATCTTCAAAAGCATGTGTTCAATCAAAAAGTTGTGAGGTTAAAAGCAAAATCATACAGCAGATATTAGAAGATGGGGAGGTAAATTTCACAATAATTATATTTAAATTCGAATTATTATTCTTTCAGAATAAATAATTTTATATTTCAATTACACAACAAAATTTTGATGAAATTCAGAGTGGGGAGTTCATAGTGTATGCTACTGTGAATAACATTGAAGATATATTTGACATTTCATATCTTGCATGCAAGGAATGTCTGAAGGAATTAGATGTACAAGATGAACTCAAATTTTTTTTTGCGAGAAATGCCAGAGTTTTGACATAATTGGCAAATCAAGGTTATTTATTATTATAAAATTTAAGTATTTAATTTATTTTATAAATTGAGTATTTTAAACATCTTTTTTAAAATATATACATCAATTGACTGTCAAAGTGAGTGACTGTACTGCAACTACAATCTTTCGTATGTGGGAAACACAATGCATGGAAATGATTGGAAAAAACACAGCAGGGGTATGTAGCATAATTGTTTAAAATTATAACAAATTATGAGTATAAAACTATAATATTTTTTTTTTGTAGGAAGAGATATTTGATCTACTTCGAGCTGAAGTTGAAGGCATTTGCAATAAAAAAGGTTTCTTTAATATTACTGTCCTGCATGAGCAGGTCAATAATAATAAAGGACCGTTTGATGTTGTAAAAGTTGTGGTTGATGACAGCACAGTTTCAGAAAAACAGGTGGGTGTTTTTAGTGATAAAAGTAATCTATACGAAATATTTAAAAATTAAATATTGTATCAAAGAATTATATTATTTGTGTAGGGAACCTCATGCAAATCAAAGAAAGGAAAAGAAATTGTTGATGAAAATTCAGATCAGGTTTAATTTATTTTTACACAGCTTACACTTTATCTCTATACTACATTCACACAGATAATATATTTTGATCAACCGTCTTTTTTTTAAAAAAAATTCAGCTGAACATCAGGGAAGCATTACTGGCCCCAAAAAAGACGAACACCACCAACAGTGATGCAGTTAATATTATGGTAGATGATCATGTAAAGAGAAATCTGCTTGATGAGTTTTCAACAACAACAAACAAGAGGAACAAAAGAGTGCTGAAGAAAGAAAAACAGTGATGGAAGAAAAAAGTGTTGGTTTTGTATACTAGAAGACTTGTCTTTGTATATTTTTCTGATGATATGATGATATGAAATGAAAGTTATTGCAGTCACTATTTGCATTTAGATTATGTTCTATAATTGTTTTATGCAATGTTCCATATACTTACATTGTAGATGATATGGTGTGGGGAGTCACACGGTAAGATCATATCATTAGAACCTTGTATTGTATTAAAGAGCTCACGGCTTAGATGGTCCTGAACACACCATCGGTACACCGTAGAATAATCTGATAAGTTAGTTTATCTTGACTAACTGCTTATTCTAGTACACTCATTGTGTATTGAGGAGGATCACGATAGGATACTATTCTTTGTCTCTGACCCAGTTACTGAGAGAATAAAGATCCACAGAGTTCGGGTTCTGAACTCATGTGATATTGGCGAGCATATGTGTGCGTTGTTTATTACTTTGATTTATCAATGGGTGAGATCTTTTCGTAGATCGAATTCGAAATCTTGGGTAATAACAATGTATACATGATGTCTCGAGCAGTGTGCATGAGCACCGTGTCCTGGTGCGCCAGGTTGATGATGTTCTCTTGAGGAAACACAAGTTCATGTTGAAACCCTGCAGGTGGAATTTATTCCGTACATGAATAAAGCTTGTGTGGTACTACTCAAGGTTTTAGATGTTAATTAATTATAGCTGTCAGAGGCTTACATAATTAATTAATGAACATTATATCTTAAACACGGGGAATGGCTGGACTAAAGGAGAAAGCATATTCGTAAATATGTATTAAATTGGTAGGTCAGTTTTACTTCTTTAGTGGAATAAAAGTAAAACTTAATTTATTTAATTATATCCTAGGTTTATTGGATATTGGATATTAAATAAATTAGTGGGCCAATTTAATATTCTTCTAGATCCCTGTTGTAGCCCAATTGATAGTGGACTGGATATTGAACTTGAGATAGAGGCCCAGCCCAATAGGGCTGGAACATGAAATTTTCGCCCCTCCCTATTTATAAGAGGAGGGGGGCACGGAAATTTAAGGATATTAATCATAAGAAATCAGCCCCTCTTTGCCTCTCAAAGTTATCCACAGAATTCACAATTCTATCTAGTAGATTTCAGCCCACTCTGAATCTAGATGCAGTCCGGGAATACAACAGAAGATCTTGGAGTGGAATTGTGCAGTGGTCGTGTGTGACATAAGTGGTGCCATTATCATTGTTCATTCAACAACAAGATTAGATCTGTAATCTTGTCCTCAGACCGTCTGTCGATTTGTAAGTAGATTCGTTTTCTATGTCTTCCGCTTTATTAGAATCGAATATGTTTTACATGCTATTTGATTAGACTGTGATAAACATGCATGTGACATAAAATTATGATTTGCATGAACATGGATTAATGAACAACCAAATAGATCCTGCGGTGGTTTAATTCGAAAAAACCCCAACAAAAAAGATGAAGATATTTCTGAATGTGATTAGAAGTGTGGGGCTGGACTAAGTTTTGGGTTTTTTTTTTTACAAGAACAATTTTATTTTTTGCATTGACTTATTCAGGTTATGTTTTGAAGTTTTACATAAGTTCTTAATGTTTCAGATTATGCTACATATTTAAAACAAGATATTCATTGCATGAAAAATATGTCAGCTTATATATTGTGTAAAAAACATCACTGTGACAAAAAAAAAACTACAACAATACTGCAAAATATTAAAACTGTAAATAGGAACAATTAACCAAGTAAATTTAATATGTGATTTTTTTAGTAAAACATAGGAAAAAAACAAAATAGGCCATAAACAAATAATTATGCAAACATGATATAATGCATAATATACAACTTTTATCACTTAATGCAGCAGGATTATTAAAGCTAAAAAATAAATAGGACATTCACTGCATAAAAAATATGCCACACTATATAATTTCGAATATATATGTGCCACTTTGTAAATAATGAATTATACAGGTAATAATGCAAACAATTAATAACATAGACAGAAACAATTAAACATGCAATTTGAATATGTCATTCTTAGAAAACTATAGGATTAATAGAAAAAACATGCACAATATATACTGCATAGAAATAATTCAATAAATGCGAAAGATCTGGATCATAGATCATTAACCTTTCAAGAACCCTTAAGGAGTAAGTGGATTTCCCAGTTCACAATCACCCGTTTGAACGGGGGCGCAGGGGGTCACACAAAGTCCAAGGCTCAATCAGGTTAAACACTACGACTCAGACCAAAACCTCTCACCGAGGGGTTTCGCACTCACAGATCCCACAGATCTTATATGCGAAATAAAACAGCATAGTACAACAGGAAGACGCGCTCATTATATTTATACATAGAAAACTATAGTTAAGCCATATAGAACATATCTAAAGACTGGACTCGACAGATAAAGAGAAGAATAAGTATACCTGAAGCATAGATAAATCAATTTTTACCTATAAGATTGAAGCACACATATATAAGTAAATCACTTCATTTAAAAAAATGAACATATATTACAGGCAGATAGAATTATTATTAAAATAATTGATAATTTACTATAACAATAATATAAGAATTTTATTTCTTACAAAAATTAAGAAATTTTGCTGCGAATTTTACTTATTAATAAAAAAAATATAAAAGTTTTAAACAAAATAGGCACAAAATATAATGCTTAAATAAAATAATAAAAATAATAATTCATGTTAGTGGGTGGTTAAGAAAAATTTAAAAAACGCCACTATATTAATGCAAGTAAGCATAAGAGGCAAATTTAAAAATTCAAATTTCAGAAAACTGGAGAAATCTTACAATTTGCGAAAATGAAAAACAGAGACAGGGGTGAGCACATTAAAAGAATCTGCATGTTAGATTCATTTCCATGTATGTTAATCATTTCTATAAATCCTCAATTAATTCAAAATAATTTAATAAAAATCATTTAGAACAGCAAAAAATCATATAGATACATTCTTTGTATCTCAAAAAATGCAATAATATTTACCTTTACTGTCTTCTCTTTATATTGTTGTTTAGGTTATCAGATTCATGTATATAATAGATATCTGCATAAAATCAAAAGAAAATGTTAAGCAAGTTTTAATGACTTTAAAACACGAGGTAGATGTGAAATATTAATTACAGTGGATGTTTGTGTGTGTTGTTTTGTGGAAAAACAATAAAAATGCTGACAGTGAACATGTTTATGGTGTTTGACAGAGTAGTAGAGTTTAAAACATCAAATAAATATGATAAATACTCTATATATTAATAGATCTGCAATGTTACACTTTATGAAACGTGTGTGTGTTAGGCAGTGATGTGTATATATATATATATAAAGCAATAAACTTATCTTTTTTAAGGCTTTACATGAACTTGGTGTCATCTTCAACCTGAGATATAAGAAAAACCAAAATTAGATTAAGCAATAGACAAAAAAAAATTCCGAGAACAAAATATATTCACACAGTATCATGGTTAAAAAAATTACAGACAAAAACTAAAAAACTGTATATATTTTCCAAAATTTTGAAATTTTTGTACCACGAGATGTGTGTGTGTGTTAGTCTCAAAAGCAAAACATAAATACAGTGATAAAAACAAAAAAACTTAGCTTTTTAAATGCCCTTCAGGGGAACCCGTCTCAAATCTGCCGCATCCACTCTTCAAACAGAGCGGATATAAGGCCGGTAGAGAGGCAGTGATGGCGGAATCCGGGGACAGAGAACATGTATGACTCCGGAGACTGCATTACAATATATATAAATTTTTTTAGAAATAAATAGAAAAACACATAAATATTACAAATATACACTGGATCTGCTTAGATCTGGAACTTAGCTGGCAGTGGCACTGAGAGAGCAGTGACCCAGTAGATAAAAGTGTCGATTTACAAAACCCTACAATTTATGAGACAAAGAGGAAGGAGGCGGAGTAAAATAAATCGAGTGAGAATTGAAGGAGATCGTCAAAAACCTGCAAAATAACAAAAGGTCAGTAGAGTAAAACAATTAAACATAAAAAAAAATTAAACAGATACTAAATAGATATTAGTACATCGATATTTTTTCTTTCAACATATGTGTGTGTGTGTGTTAGTCAGTGAGATCGAAGCATAAAAAAAAATCACACTTATCTTTTGTTTTTGCGCCAGATTTGAAACCCTAACTGGTGATTTAGTGTAAAAAAATAGTACCCGCTTCTGAAACAGGCCAAAAAATTCATAGATCTAGAAAAATTCAGCCACTGACTGAGAGATTCTGAGATTTACAGTGACAGATAAGAACCAATACTGCAAGAAAGACATATTTAGGAGTGTAGTATGTGGAGGCTGAACTTTGAGATATTAACGGTAGCCGGAAGAAAATTCGGCAGAGATACAGAGAGTGAAGGTGAAGGCCATGGAACAATCTAGATGCTGAAGCGCAAGAAGAATCTAGATAGAGAGAGTGAACGTGAAGGACATGGCAGAGATAAGAGTGTTGATCGGTTTTTTTTTTTCAGACAAAGCGCAAGAAGATCGGAGATGATTTTAAGAGAGAGGCGACGGAAGAATCTAGATGGAGGAGGCGGAGAAATAGGGTTTGAGCTGAAATGAGCTCAACCCTAATCAGCTTCATATATATATATATATATATATATATATATATATATATATAAAACAATATTTTACGGGCCGGGTCAAATATAATCAGATTTATGCTGGCCCAATTGAATTTAAAATGGATAAAGCCCAATTGAATTTAAAATGGAGTACTTTTATCTTGGCCCAATTCGATTTAATCATAATTGTTAAATACAAAATATGACCCAAATAACAATATATCATAATTTATTTAGATAATTTTAATAATTAATTATTTTATATAATTAATTAAGTACAAAATTTACATAATTAGTTAATATATACAAAATTAGGTAAATATTAGGTAATGTTGAAAATTTATCTAAATTAAATATATACGAAATTAGGTTAATATATACGAAATTAGGTAAATATTTATCTAAATTAATATTTATTTTATATCATTATTTCAAATTTTATAAAAAATTAACATAAATTACATACTTTAGTTAATAATTAATAAATTTAGTAAAATATTATATAATTTAATCAAAATAGTAAAAAAATTTCATGTAGAATTTTTGCTTTGTTTAAATTGATGATTTAAAATTACCCATTATCAATTAGTAACTATTTACCTACGTTTTTCCTTTTAAGATTTAAATAAAAAAAATTCAGATAATAAATTCTTTATTTTTAAGATTAATTTGAAATTCATTATTAAATGCAATTTTTTTTCTTTATTGTAGCTATATAATGTAAATGTAAAATATTTATATAACTTTTTTCATAAAAAATAATCTCATATAATGCACTTCCTGTTTCAATCGGTTGCGGTTCAAATATAAAATAATATTTGCAAAATTAAGATTTAATCAATCAGAAATGATACTAAATAAATAAATTATGTCCCAAATAACAATTTTATTAGATCATGTTATAGATATTAAAATATGATTATTTTAGATAATTTATAAACTTTTAGTGTATATTGTTTTTAATTTTTTTAAATTATAGTACATTTTTTTATTAGAGGTTATCCATTAACGTATGAACTACTGCAGAATACAAGATTAATTGGCATACATGTTGAACAGATTGCTAATACAAATATTTTTTTTATTACATTTTGAAATAAATTATTATGATATTGTAATAATGAGAATAATTTTTTATTCATTTTTATATCAATTATATTGAGCCGGAAATTATTTGTGTTATTTAACCAGTATTCAAAGAAATTGATTTTAGTGATTCTCTAAATTTAAAAGGTTAGTTTGCAATGAAATATTGTTGATTTTATATGTAAATAAATATTATTATTATTATTATTATTATTATTATTATTATTATGTTTTTCATATTATATTAGATATCTAAAATCATTTTTAATCTCTTTTAATACAGGTGAAGGAATAAGTACATCGGAACATATTGTTGATTTAATAATTAATGAATTAGTTGATGTTGACCAATTAATTGATATAGGTACTAAATACAGTATATGTTAATTAAAAATTAAATATTAAATTATAATAATGATTATATAAATTTGATGTTAACATTTTTTTTTGCTCATTAGGTGAACATTATGATTTTAATTTGCATCAATATTGTACTGATAAGTTAATATGTCATATTTGAATTTATTTATATTTAATTTTAAATTTTTTTAAATATTTATAGGAAAAAAAGGGCATCACACTTCTATTGCTAAATTTAGTATATTTCGGATTGGAAAAATTCGAATTGAATATTGTATATTTTATATTTAAATAAATATTATTACTATGTTTTTATTTTAGTTTAGATATCTAAACTTATTCTTAATTTATTTAAATACAGGTGAAGGAAGAAGTACATCTGAACAGATTGTTGATTTAACAATTAATGAATTAGTTGATGTTGACCAATTAATTGATATAGATGTTACACAAATATCTGATATAGGTACTAAATGCAGTATATGTTAATATAATAATGATTATATAAATCTGATGTTAACATTTTTTTTGCTCATTAGGTGAACATTATGATTGTAATTCGCATCAATATTGTACTGATAAGTTAATATGTCATATTTGAATTTATTTAATAATTTATTTATATTTAATTTTATTTTATTTTTAAATATTTATAGGAAAAAAAAGGGGATCACACTTCTATTGCTAAATTTAGTATATTTCGGATTGGAAAAATTCGAATTGAATATTGTATATTTTATATTTAAATAAATATTATTACTATGTTTTTATTTTAGTTTAGATATCTAAACTGATTCTTAATTTATTTAAATACAGGTGAAGGAAGAAGTACATCTGAACAGATTGTTGATTTAACAATTAATGAATCAGTTGATGTTGACCAATTAATTGATATAGATGTTGCACAAATATATGATATAGGTACTAAATGCAGTATATGTTAATTAAAAATTAAATATGAAATTATAATAATGATTATATGAATCTTATGTTAATAGTTTTTTGGTTCATTAGGTCAACATTATGATCGTACTTCGCAGCAATATTGTAATGGTAAGTTAATAATTATGTGCAATTTAAATTAGTTTTTTTTTCCATAATTCATTTCTATTAAAATTATCATTTTTTAAATATTTTTAGTAAAAAAAATTTGGAATCACAATTCTATTGATAAATTCAATATATTTCAAATTTTTATGATTCCAATTCAATACTGTATATTTCATATTTAAATAAATATTATTATTATGTTTTTTTATATTATTTAACACATCTAAAATCATTTTTAAATTAATTAAATACAGGTGAAGGAACAAGTAAAACTGAGCATATTGTTGATTTAACAATTGATGAATCACTGAAGGTTGATCAATTAATTGATATACATGTTACACAAATGTTTTATATAGGTAATAAATGCATTTTATGTTATTTAAAAATTAAATAACATATTATAATTATGATTATATGAATCTGATGTTGATAAAAAATATTTCGTTCATTAGGTAAACAGTATGATTGTAATTTTCAACAATATTGTATTGGTAAGTATGTCCAACTTTAATTAGTTTTTTTAAATATTATATTTATATTTATTTTGTGATTTTTTCCTTTATTTATAGTAAATGAAAAAAAAAATGGAATGACACTTATATTTGTAAATTTAGAAAACTATCGGATTGGTAAGTTTGCAATTCTATATAATTTTTTAGAAGAAATATTATTATTATTATTATTATTATATTACTTTACATACCAAAAATCATTATTAAATTAATTAAATACAGGTGAAGAAACGGTTGAACAGATGGTTGATTTAACAGTTAATGAATCACTGGAGGATGACCAATTAATTGATATACATGTTACACAAATGTCTGATATAGGTAATAAATGCATTATATTTAAATAAAAAATTAAATATAAAATTATAATATTAATTATATGAATCTGATGTGAATATTTTTTTTTTTTACTTATTAGGTGAACAGTATGATCGTAATTGGACTCAATATTGTACAAGTAAGTTAATGATTTTGTAAAATTTAAATTTCATTTTTTTATTTGATTACTTATTTGTATTAAATTTGTTATTTTGTCAATATTTATAGCAATGCAAAATAATACAAATGGGACTCATATTTTTATTTGTAAATTTAGCATATATTTTTTAAAAATTGAGTTATCTAATTTTTTTTTACTAATATATGAATTTACAACAATTATCAATATAATTATGAATAATATTAAATATTTATTTAACATTCATAACAGTTTCAGACTACTCCGATCTTGGTGATTCGATTTTTATTTGTTCATTTTGTGGAGCACATTTTTTGTATATATGATGAGAGATTGGGAAAAAAAATCAAATTCACACATTCCGAAATACTCATCGTGTTGTGTCGGAGGAAAAATTAAATTACCACCTGTTCAAAGGCCTCCAAAAGTTTTGGAAAGTTTGCTCTATAAAAATGATCATAAGAGTAAACATTTTCTTGATAATATTCGTTCCTACAATAGTATGTTTTCTTTCACATCAATGGGAGGCAAGATAGATTTGAGTTTAAATACTGATAATTCTCCACCGACATTCCGACTGAACGGTCAGAATTATCATATGATTGGAAGTCTACTACCAACACAAGGGTCTACACCAAAGTTTGCTCAGTTATATATTTATGATACTGAAAACGAGGTTGCCAATAGAATGTTTTCTGTGAGGTAATTTATATTTATTAATATAATTTTTTGAATATATCTCTTAATATTATGTACGTTCGTTCTAATTCAATTTTATATTTTTTGTTTATATAGGAACAAAAAAAGCCTAAGCACACTTCATGCACAGATTGTTTCTGAACTTAAAAGCATGTTGGATGAATATAATGTTTTTGCCAAGTCATTTAGGATGGCAAAATACAACATTGTAGATCTTGGTTAACATGATGTTAAGTTGAAACTTATTGGTAGACGTGGAGGCGATGCTAGAATGCATAATCTTCCAACTATGTCTGAAGTTGCTGCATTAGTTGTTGGAGATTTTGATCAGTCTTTTGGAGATAGAGACATAATTTTGGAAACTCAAACTGGAGAATTGAAACGCATTAATGAGTTAAATACAACCTATTTGGGTTTACAATATCCTCTTCTGTTTTCATATGGTGAAGACGGTTATAGAGAAGATATACCATTTTCATATTTGCATTCTTCAGCAACTAAGGGCAGGAAGATGGTCAGCATCAGAGAATATTTTGCATATCGATTGCATGAAAGAGATTGTGATGCAAAAACCATTCTAAGCTCAAGGAGATTATTTCAACAATTTATTGTTGATGCCTACACAATGGTTGAATCTGCTAGACTTTTATACATACGAACACATCAACAATCATTGAGATGTCATGTGTACAAAGGTTTAGAAGAAGCTCTAACAAGAGGTGAAAGAAATCCCACAAATCAAGGAAAACGAGTTATCCTGCCTTCAACATTCACTGGAGGAGCTCGATACATGATTCAAAATTACCAATATGTTATGGCTATTTGTCAGTGGGCTGGATATCCAAATCTATTCATCACATTCACATGCAATCCAAGGTGGCCAGAAATTGTAAGATATGTGCAGGAAAAAGGATTGAAACCTGAAGATCGTCCCAATATTGTTTGTCGTGTGTTCAAAATGAAGTTGGACAATTTGATTTACGATCTGCGCCAAAACAATGTCTTTGGAAATGTTAAAGCAGGTATATATTAATTTTATTCAAATTATTCTTTCAAAGTTTTATTTTAATAAAATTTAATTTTTTTTACTTTGAATTTTAGTTGTGTACACTGTTGAATTTCAAAAGAGGGGTCTTCCACATGGGCATATCTTGCTTTTCATATCGAAAGAAGATCAAAATCGAGGATCAGAAGTGATTGATCAAATTATATCAGCTGAAATACCTGAGACCTGGATCCACAATATTACACAACTGTACAAGAATTCATGATTCATGGTCCATGTGGTGTTGCGAAAAAAAATTCACCCTGCATGAGAAATGGTCACTGCAGTAAATATTTTCCAAAAAATTTTACTGAGACAACAACCACAGATGAAGAGGGATATCCAATATATAGACGCAGAGACAATGGAAGAACAATTTTGAAGAATGGAATGTTGATGGATAATAGATATGTGGTTCCTCACAATCGATTCCTATCGTGTCACCGCAACATTTTATCAGAGCACTAAAGATGATGAAAGTGGGAAAAATATTGATGAAATAAGTATGTATTATGATTGCAGATATATTTCCCCCTGCGAGGCTGCATGGAGAATATTTGGATTTCAAATTCAATACAAATACCCTCTCGTTGAGAGATTAAGTTTTCATCTTGAAAATGAACAGATAGTTTTCTTTCAAGATTCTGATTCAATGGATGAAGTCCTCAACAGACCAACTGTCCATGAAAGTATGTTTTTAGCTTGGTTTGAAGCAAATAAGAAGTATCCGAAAGCGCGGAAACTTACTTATGTTCAATTTCCAACAAAGTTTGTTTGGAAACAAGCTAAAAAAGAATGGGTGTCGAGGAAACAAAATTTCTCAATTGGAAGAATTTTATTTGTTCCTCCGGGGAGTGGGGAGATGTATTATTTGAGATGTTTGCTTAATGTTGTGTGGGGACCTACATGTTATGAAGACATCAGAAAAATTAATGGTGTGTAATATGCTTCATTCAGAGATGCATGTTATGCTTTAGGATTGTTAGATGACGATAAAAAATTTATTGATGAGATTGTCGAAGCAAGTTATTGGTCATCTGCTGAGAAAGTTATTTATTACATTGTTAGCCTCTGATTCAATTGGACGTCCAGAAGTTGTGTGGAATAATTGTTGGATGTATTTAGCAGATGATATATTATATAAGCAACGATCAATACTGCAACACCCTGGTACTTCAAATTATAATTTTTTAATCTTTGTTTCATTTTTGCATAATATATTAACTTCCATTATTAACTATTCTTATAAATGTACAGAATTGCACTTGACTGATGAACAAATTCAAAGTTATTGTCTGGTGGAAATTGAAAAGTTGATTAAGAGTTTTGGAAGGACTTTACGAGAATTTGAAGGTATGCCATTTCCAAGTTCTGACTTTTTTCAATCTCAGGAAAATAGATTGATAAATGATGAAATGAGATATGATAGGACGGAATTGAAAAATGATCACAAAGTGTTTGTTAGCAAACTAACAGATAAACAACACAATGTGTATCGAATTGTATTGGATGCTATATCATCGGAATCAGGAGGCATGTTCTTTCTGTATGGATACGGAGGTACTGGAAAGACATTCATATGGAAGACATTATCAGCAGTGTTGAGATCAAAAGGAGAAATAGTTTTAAATGTTGCATCAAGTGGTATTGCTTCTATATTATTACCAGGTGAACGGACATCGCATTCAAGATTAAGATGCCTTTAAATCCAAACGAGGATTCCACCTGTAATATTATCCAAGGAAGTCCGCTAGCAGAACTGATTCTTAGATGCAAGCTGATAATTTGGGATGCGGCACCTATGATGCACAAGTGTTGCTTTGAAGCTTTGGATCAAACACTTCGAGATATAATGCGTATATGTGATTCTTCAAATGCACGTAGAATTTTTGGAGGAAAAACAATCATTTTTGGAGGAGATTTTCGACAGATCTTATCAGTTATTCCAAAAGGAAGCAGACATGATATTGTTAATGCCACAATAAATTCTTCTTATCTGTGGAAAGACTGCCGAGTCTTGAGATTAACAAAAAATTTAAGACTGTCGAATTTGGGGTCTAATGATGTAGCTGTTGAGGTCGAACAATTTGCGAATTGGATTGCTGGTATTGGAGATGGTACAATCGGTGGCGCAAATGATGGACATGTGAATATTGATGTCCCTGATGATATTGTATTGAAATGGTCAGGAGATCCAATTTCAGCAATTGTTCATAGTACCTTTCCATCATATGGTACTGATATTACAGATACAACTTATCTAGAAGAAAGAGCAATTCTTGCTCCAACTTTAAATGCGGTTGAATCTGTAAATCAATACATGCTTTCTCTGAACAAGGGTGAGGGCAGATTGTATTTGAGTTCTGACTCGACATGCAACTCAGATAACAATACGAGTTTGCTGCAAGAAATTCATACTCCGGAATTCTTAAACAGTATCAGGTGCTCAGGGGTTCCGAATCATGAATTAATTTTGAAAGTAGGTACTCCTGTTATGTTGTTGAGAAATATAGATCATGCAAATGGTTTATGTAATGGGACTCGATTGATGATCACAAGGCTTGGCAAACATGTTGTTGAAGCAAGATTTCTCAGTGGTCAAAATGCACAGCAAATGGTACTAATTCCAAGAATGTCTCTTACGCCTGCTGATCCAAGATTGCCATTTAAGTTTTAGAGAAGACAATTTCCTCTGATGCCCTCATATGCAATGACGATAAATAAGAGCCAAGGACAATCACTGTCTCACGTTGGTTTATTGTTGCAGAAGCCAGTATTCACTCATGGACAATTCTATGCTGCTATTTCAACGGTTAGAAGTCATGGTGGATTGAAGATCTTACTTGATGATAATGATACAAATACCATCACAAATGTTGTATATAGAGAAGTTTTTCAGAATTTGTAAAATTCCTGCTTTTATTGTTTTTTTTTAATAGTGACTTTGATTTTTCATAACATAAAGTGTATATAATTTAAATATGAATTAATATTCATTTAAAATGTTAAGAATTATATAAGTACCTATTATATATGTGTGTGTGTGTGTGTGTGTGTGTGTGTGTGTGTGTGTGTGTGTGTGTGTCATGTAAAATTTTTGTTAATAATTGTTTTGGTAAAATTAATAATTATTAGCGATCAATTTTATAAATTTATAAAAAAATTAAATACCAATATATGTAAAATTACAGAGAAATATAACATAATTTTAATTTTAAATATATTTGTATTGCAAATAACGCAACAGTGAAATAACAATTCGCTTCCACCGTGCAACGCACGTCTCACATCCCGCGTTACTTCGATCGCGCAACACGCGGGCACTGTACTAGTTTATATTTAAATAAAAGTACACGACCTCAATTATAACAAATAAAAAATATGAAATACTTTTTTTCAATATTTTTTAAAATCCAATTCAAGATTTTTGTTTTATGACAAGAAATCAAAATATACGTTTTAAAATATATTTTTAAAAATCCAATTCAATATTTCAGACGGCGCGTTGTGCCTATGCCTTTTTTTCAGGAGATTTTTTTTAATTTTTTTCGATTTTTTATTTTTTTCTTTCGATTTTCTGTGTTTTCTTTTTGTTCTTTCCCCAAAAATCTTATACCTTAAAATAAAATTAGTGTGAATTCTAAAATTAAAGTTAATTGATTTAATTTATTTGAAATAAATATAAATTTATACTCTAAAATGAAAATAATAAATTCTAAAAAACACAAAATAAACTCATAAGAAAACAATCTTATAATAGTTTATTTAGTTCAAATTATATTTTTTTCCGTTCCAATTAATATTTAGAGTTTATGATTTTTTAGGGTTAATGATTTTTTTATAGTTTTTTTAGGGGTTTATTTTGTATTTTTAGGGGTTGTTTAGAGGTTTATTTTGTATTTTTAGGGGTTGTTTAGAGGTTTATTTTGTGTTTTTTAGGCGATGTAATACTTTCGAATTTTAATTGATACTTTTTAATATTACCGTTGATATTAATTTCATCATTTTCTTTACGAGTTGACCCGTGAATTTGGATCCATGAAATAAAGTTTTATACACGTTAATACGTTATGAATGCAAGTGCTTGTGTTCCCATAAATATATATTTACCTACTTATATAAATGCGGAGGTGGAAATGGAAAAATAGCAAATTAAAGGGGGTAAAAAAAAAAAATACAGCGGCAACGGCCCCATACCCATCCCCACCCCCGCTCCCTTCCCCCCCACCCCACGCCGCACCCTTCTTTCTCTCTCTTAATTCCAAATTTCAATCGCCAACATCTCTCTAACTCCACTCTGTTACCCTCTCTCTCTCTCTCTCTCTCTCTCTCTCTCCAAAAATATAACCAATAAAGGCAGCGCACCAAGATCAGCTCACCACCTCTCTCAGGCAAGCTTCTCTCATCATTTTCTCCCTTTGATCTGCGTTATCTGTTTCACTCTAGTTTGTTGTTTTTGAATCTCTAATTGTTCTTGTTCGCCCTAAGACACTCAACGCCTCTTTCCCACGAAAACCTATCAATTATCCGCTTTTTTGTTACTGTTGTTGATTGTGTGTATTTGAATCGTTCTTTGTTTTCTTCTGTTGATCTGTTTCGGCTATGAATTTTCGATTATTTTTTACTCTAGCTTCAATTTCAATTTCACCTCCTCTTTGTTATATTACACCGTAATTTTAGATTAATTTGAGTTTTTGGTTTTGCCGCACTCTCTTAGTTGAAGTTGCGCATGAATAAGTGTTAGTCTATTTGGTTAGTTTCTTCGGATTAGGTAGTTCTCAGTCGACCTGCATGATTCTGTTTTTGGTTCGATTGGGAATTATTTCACTTTCTCATATCATATGTACATATTTTCAGTTTTATCTGGAAATCAAGTTTCTGTTATAACCTTAATTGTTTAATAGGTATTACCGGCGAAAAGAAATAATTAAGTAAGGTGCTCATGTGGATACACAAACTTGATGATCGGCTGTTTTTTGCCTAAAGTGGATGCAATTAAGTGCAAGGGTCTTCAACAACGAGGGGACCCTTGATTCAGTTTGGAACCCAAGCGGTTGTTTTTGACGTTTTCTTAGAGTTTAGTTGGTTCCTTAGCCATACAATGCCCGCTGTGCAGAAGCTTTATAATGCGTGTAAAGCATCGCTTACGCCTAACGGACCCATTTCAGAAGAGGGTTTAGAAAAAGTTCGCAACCTATTAGGTAAGAAGAGGAAATGTTTTTTGCTTTTTGCGCATTTTTTTGATCATGAATCTTCTTAGAAAGGTGTAATGAGAAGTGTATATGCATTTATTATGCACTGTGTACTTGGTAAAATATGATGAAGATTTTTCCTAGTTAATATTGTTGATAGAATAGGACTTTCTTTTAGAGGAAAATCAATACACACTTCTTTATTCATGTTTTACTTTCTTTGATAATTTGGATTAAACCGGGGGTAAAAAGTAAAGAAGAAGATATGCGCATTGAAATTTACTTTTGTTGATAAATCTCTCACTTGTATAAATCTCAACATTTTTGTTTTCATATTTTGCTCATAATAAAGCTCATCTGTTTGTGAATGTTCTTTCTTGATTTCTCTTTAGTGGTCTTAGTTTATTTATTTTTTTATTTTTGTTGCATATGTGGTCTTAGTTTAAATTTGGTGAAATAGAATCCAATAGTTTAGGCATTGCCGATGGTAATTACGTCAAGTAGTTCACTAAGGAAACTGTTTTATTTGGTTACCATGTTGCATATCATCTTCCTCTATTCACATGCAACTTTTTTTGGGTACCTATTATATTATTACTGCCTAACTGAGAATGGCTTTTTGACCAACTGTTTGTCCCATATTGTCTGGCGTTACACTAACTAACAGTGTAATACTGCATGTGCTCTTTTGTAAATCTTTGTTTGAGATAAATTGGCTGGTGTTACCGAGTTAGAATCTAATGGATGAACAAGCCATATTGAATATAAACATGAATAAAAAAACAATATGTCATGTATAATGGCCATTTTTCCAAATCCTGAACTATATGATGTTATCGAATTAGTGATAATTTGTTGAGCAGTTACTGCATTCTTTAAATTTGTCTTTAGATTTGTCCTTTTGTGCAACTTTTGACTCGTGTCAAGATATTTTAGTGTAATTATTGAGGTTCATTTTAGGTAAATTGTATCTCTAGGATTTAAAAATGTAAAAGTTCTTTTAGAACATATTGACAATTGAAAAGGAAAAGTGATGCAATAGTTGGTAGTTGGTACATGGGTATAGCAAATCAACCCATTAAAGAGACCTAAATTTGCAATATGCTTCATAATAATATATATGTGCTAGCTAAAGGGGATCCCCCAACACACACATTATGTGGATTGGTGGTACTGCTGGTGCCTAATTTAACTTAATGGACACTATCGAATTTACTTAGTGCCTTTTAATCATATATGAAGTGGTTAATCAATAATTTTTTTCTAGTGGGACTAACCCTTTATTTTCGTGTTGTCTTCGAATTTGATGTAGTGTCCACAATGTTAGCCCTATTGAATGTTGTATCTCTGATATGCATGTTCCACAAGACTTATTGATGTATTTACAATTGTCATAGGAATATATAATAATAACCTCTTCAATAAGCTTTTACTTAGGTGGTCACTCGATATATAGCACGACAGCCAGGTGGCATAGACTGAACTGTTCAGATCTCATCTCACCTGTTTATTAAAAAATGTTTCCACTTGCAAGGCTATATTACAAACTCACCAGCACGCAAGGGGGCATGTTGATTCTAATCAATATGAAATGATAATCCTTTCTAACAGAGTAAGCTTAGATGAAGTGGTTAATCAATAATTTCTTTGAAAGAATTAGCAATTTTTGACAAAAAAGAGCCCATGTCTTATTTTCGGATATCTCTGAAAGGGTGTAAAAGCAGTAAATTTGGGATGGATTGAATAAATTTTATTTACAGAACTGAACATTTTGTTGATGCTGGGCTAAGCCCTCCTTTTTTGTACTTTGAATGATTAGCGTGCTGCCCTGCTATTTCAGATGCTTATTGTTATATTGCATGGTGTCAACTATTTAAAGATAAGGTATATATACAAACAGTTCTAACACTGAGTTGTGAAAACAACTGTCACACTACTTGTAGTCGTAGCACTTGCATCATGCGCATAATAGACGTGTCTGATATGGATGAAAAACTGATTTGGACGATTAACTATTTATTATGGTAATTGAAGATATTATTGTTTGTCCTATTGACGACTCCTAGTCAGGCTATGTGATATTGCTTGTACTGTTGCATAAACCTGCATCTATCACTAGATTGTATCATGTGCTACTCATGCTGGCTTTGCTAGTGCTACATAGAAGGAAAACATGTTATGTTAAGATTCCATCCCAAGGACATTTGGAAATAAACATTGTGCTAGGACATGGTGCAATATCTTCAGTCATATTTAATTGCTAAAGCTTATTAGGAACAAAATTACATAATATTCAGTAGCTCAACACAGCCACTACTTGCAGTCGTGCTCGTAGAACATTGTTGTGATAAATATGTGGTTGTGACTTGTGAGGTTTGAAGTCCTGAGCTTTTGCTGATTTGGCTCTCATCTTATGTTGAATGACCGACATCATATCTTCAGTCATATTTAATTGCTAAAGGCGATTTGTCCTAGCACAATGTTGCCCGTAGCCTCTACTCTATATATGAGTTTTCCATCCATCTTTACCACGATTCTTTAGTTTATCATTATATTTATTCATCAAGAGGATCTTATGTTCCACATTCCATTACCTGTCACACATAATTTATTGCTGGCTTATGGATTGGATTTAACTTTGTGGAAGAACATTCTAATTCTGAAATTGCTTTATGCGCTTGTAAGTTGTAATACTCCCCATCCTTTGTTGCAGAGAAAATAAAGCCTTCCGATGTAGGTCTTGAGCAAGAGGCCCAACTAGTACGAAATTGGCAAGGTACCTTCACAGAGCGCAATGGGGGCAATGGGGGGAACGGGTCACTCCCCACAATTAAATACCTGCATTTGCATGAATGTGATGGCTTTTCTGTAAGTGTCTTCCTAATGATATCACCTTTTTTTCCTCCTCTCTTTCGGTTTGTGATGTTTCTGGTTCCCATTTCCTTTTACTAGTTTGGCTTCATGTGATCCACAATCTGTATGATGAGATTGTGTGCATCTTTAAAACTTTGAAACCCCATCATTGAAATATTGTAACTTCTCTCTTTGGCAGATGGGGATATTTTGTATGCCACCTTCCTCAATCATCCCTCTTCACAACCATCCTGGGATGACAGTGCTGAGTAAGCTTCTGTATGGTTCGCTACATGTAAAATCCTATGATTGGATCAACATTCCTGGGCCTTCTGATCCATCTCAAGGTTGGGTAATTTTAGGCATATGTCTTAGTGTTGGATTCTGCAATGCTGGTCTATGTTTTTATTGAAAATCTTAATCTATCTTGATTCTTGAAATGTTGATTTTTAGCAAAGAAAGTGAATATTCCTTATAAACACGGAATAACCATTTAAGAGAAGGGTAACCAACTTAGATTTCTGCATGCTGATTTCATTGATAACAAACTTAGATCTCTTTACAATTTTGGTAAACATAGAATGTTCTTAAGATGATTCGATTACTTTCAGGAGCAAGGCCTACGAAGGTCGTGAGAGATTGTGACATGATAGCTCCATGCGATACAACAATTCTTTATCCAACCAGTGGTGGTAACATCCATTGTTTCAAGGCTATCACTCCTTGTGCTATCTTTGACATCCTTTCTCCACCCTACTCCTCTGAAGATGGCCGGCATTGCACGTATTTTAGAAGGTCCCCTGCCCCGGATCTACCCGGTAAAGGCACTCGTTGCTATTGAAAACATTTACCTAAAACGTTAGTGAGTCCTACAGTTTCTTCATTTATCTATTTTAAAGATTTTTGGTGTTGAATGAAGGTACTATTGAGGTGGACGGCGAAACTATATCCGAAATTACTTGGTTAGAAGAGTTTCAGCCTCCAGATAACTTTGTGATAAGGAGAGGACAGTACAAAGGCCGTCCTCTTAAAATTTGAAGGTGATTTTTTGTTGTGATATATTCAATTCTATATGCTCTCGAGTCGAGACTATCTTAATTTACCTCAATTTTAGTATTTTTTTTTTAACTGTGATGAGAATAATTTTCTTTTAGCATAAATTAGACATTGAGGTAATGAGGTGTACATAATTGAGGTATTATATATTATTTCATTGACCGTACAGGACCCCTGCATATATATACCATCTGAGACATGATCATATAATTTATTTATTTTCCTTTGAATCATTCGCCATTTTTTGAATGCACTAACTATAATCAGTATATGTTGGGTGCTTAATTTGTCAATTAAAATATCGAGTTATTTTCGAAAAATCTATTAAAATTTAGAATATAATAATTTACCCTTAAAAATATATCTATACGAGTCCATTGCTATTTGCTTCATAGTTTGGCGATGTAAAGTTCAAGTAATAAATTATGAAATGTTCTTATTTTATTTCTTTTTAGCGTAAATAATATGATTAATTAATTCTTACGGTCAACATATAATCACCAGCCAAAAAATAAAATTTAACAAAAAAAACTATTAGAAAAGAAACATACATTAAGTTTAGGCAAAAATCATATTTGGGTCTCTATACTATTAATTTTTTTTGAATTGGGTCTCTATACTTTAGCAGGGTAAAATTAAGTCCATGTACTTATAATTTTGGTAAAACGAGATCCGAGATCCTGGGTAACCTAACTATTCGCGCGTGATTTACCACTAAGGTAATGAGAGTGCGAGTTTAAAAGACACAAATTTAATTGCATGTGCCCACCACCTCTTCTGCGCCAATACGATTTCTGCTTGCAAAATCAAGTTTTTTTTTTCTCACAAAATCAGAGTGTACAAAATCACGAGAAAAAAAATTCTCGATGATTCAAGTCGTGTCCGCAAATTTGGTGCACAAACTCAAGTCTTCTCCTCGTAAATTTGGTGTGTAGACGATCTTCTCCTCGCTAATTCATGTCTCATCTGGCAAATTAAAATTTTCTTTTTAGTGCACATATTCGTGTCGTCTCCTTGCAAATCCGGGACTACCTTCTCCTCGCCTCGCTAAATCTGGTGTGGCATTATATGGGCATAACAATTTTATTTTCTGGATTGACCAATTTATTTTGAAGTTTCATGATTGACATTGGTAATGTTCCACATCGTGAAATGAGTGGAAAATCAATTAGTCGTCGTCGAATTGATGGAAAAAAATCTACTTTACAAATTGAGCCATGACCGAGTCTGTATGTATGGGTTGGAGATGCTAAATGCAATATCGCTTATAATGGTTGAAGAGACTATTGTGTGAAGATGTTAAATTCAATATTGGTTGAAGATGACATGATCGAGGCTATTTTGACTGAAAGGGGAGCCATCACAAATATTGCTTGTATTATTTATATATTGAAGGAAAAGAATATGTATTCATTTTTTGCTTGTATATTCATTTTTGGATTTTTAAAAGAATTTGTATTCATTTTTGGATTTTTAGTTTTGGATTAAGGATCTGTATTGGTTCAGTTTTGCTTTAGAGATTTTGGATTGCATTAAACTAATCTTGATTACTTTCAAAGGAAGAACATCATATATGTAGATTTTCACCTCCTGCAAACTTTTTTATCATGAAATATTTCATGGCTCAAAATATACTTCAAAGTACAAAAATCAGAATACTCTTTCTCTAACCATCAAAAAACTTTGCCCTCAGTTGTAGTCATAATAATATAGCAGCTTACATTTCATAATCACAAAAATTAAGCACAATTCCAGAACTAGCAAAATATATTGATTCAATATCAACTAATATAGAGCATCAAAATCACATCATTCCATGGCCTCCATATGGCTCTTTTACTACTTTTTCCAATTTATGCAGTTGCTCTGTCCCTTCTCTTTTCTGCCTAACTGAGAATTCATTAGTAATATCGGCAATGATATGCTGATTTGGTCCATTCGCAAGTGAAGTGGCAACTTTAGCCCAAACCTTTCAGTAAGATGTAACTAACCCTCCAAGAATATGTTATCTTTCAAATCTCTTTCACTCTTCAGTTTGCATTTAAACACGATTTTTGGAAAAGAAACGATTTTGTATCAGGTATGAGCAAGGTTTGCATCATAATTTGTCGGAAGGTTTGAGAAAATAAGAGAATCATGGATGATATTTTTTTTCACGATCTCTCTCTCCTATGGAATATTTATATTGAAAAAATTATAATTAATATGTAATTTATTGTGTGGGGCAATTTTTATACACTTTTTATTTAAAAAAAAATATCAGTATTTAGTACCTTAACATGAACTCACGAGCAAATAAGTGAGTTACCCAGAAACCTTGTTTTACCTAAATTAAGTACAGGGACTTAATTTTACCCAACTAAAATGTTGAGACCAAATTCAAAAAAATTTAAGTGTAAATCTATAAATATAGACAAAAAAAAAGTAAAAAAGGGGAAAAAAGGCAACATATAAGGGTGTAGTAGTTTCATGGGCAATTTGGAGTTATGACACACTTGGCCCCACACCCAATGATTGGGGAAATGTACTTTTTATGTTTTTTTCAAAACTAAACATTAAATGCACCCTAAAATCCTAAAGTTAAAAAACCCTAACATATAAAAATAAATATATGATCGATCCCTACCAGTTTTTTGTAGACTATTTATTTTTAAAATTAATAATAATGAATAACGATAAGGATAACGAAATTAATAGTAATGATAATAACGAAATTAATAGTAATGATAATAACGAAATTAATATTAATGATAATAATAATAAGAATAACGAAAGTAATAATAATAAGAATAACAAAAATAATAATAATAATAATAATAATAATAATAATAATAATAATAATAATAACGATAGTAATAATAAGAATAACGAAAAGAATAATAATAAGAATAACGATAGAAATTAATAGTAATGATAAGAATAACGAAAGTAATAATAATAAGAATAACGAAATATATATATATTGATAATAACGAAAGTAGTAATAATAAGAATAACGAAATAATGATAATAAGAATAACGAAAGTAATAACGATAAGAATAACGAAAGTAATATATCATTATATATTGATAATAACGAAAGTATAATAATAAGAATAACGAAATATATATATTGATAATAACGAAAGTAATAATAATAAGAATAACGAAATAATGATAATAAGAATAACGAAAGTAATAACGATAAGAATAATGAAATAACGAAAGTAATATATCATTATATATTGATAATAACGAAAGTATAAAAATAATAATAACGAAATTAATATTAACGAAAACATTAAATGATAGTTCATTATGTAGGATTTTATGTATCACGAAAATATTAAACGATACATGTATAAAAACATATAAGGAAAATTTATCAATATATAACGAAAACTTATGACGAAACATTTATAACGTTATGCATCAATGCATTATTCTGTCATTTCTGTGCGGTCAACATGAGGTAGGTAAAATGCATAAATATTTGTATTTGCATAGGTAGGTATTAGTTGGCCCAAATTAAATGAAATTTAATGCATTTAATTTTGTGTAAGAGAGGTTGGTGTCATTCTCCTATATTTACACTACACCGATGCATCAATTCAACCCACACCCAAATAGAAGAAATAGTTCGAGAGTTTGGTGAAGAAAATCTCTGAATTCACATAAAAAATGAATGTTTGATCGTGCAAGCGAGAAGATCATCGTCATCAACAAAACATCATCATCGGTGAAATTTCGTGAAAAAATTCTCCAAAATTGAAAGGTACGTTTCAAGTCTTGTTACGTTCCTTACTTAGAAAATCATTTTAGGTTTTATTTAGCCAAAATTATGTTCCTGCAATTAGGCTATAACAAAGACATAACGATAAAGTATAATGATAGTTTTAATTTTCTTGTCGTTATGGTTAGTTTCAATTATTGTTAAAGTATAACCCTAGTTTTAATTTAATTTTCGTTATTGTCCAATTGAATTGTCGTTATGGTTAAATAAATTTTTTCGTTATGGTTAGTTAATGTTGAAATTTAATTTGTGTTAATGGTTATCGTTAGGGTTAGTTAATGGTTAAATTTAATTATCGTTATGGTTAAATAGAAATATCATAAGGATTAGTTAATGGTTTAGTAGAATTATCGTTATGGTTAAATTTAAATTTTCGTTATGTTTAAATTTAAGTTTCGTTATTCTTAACATTTTTATTTTCGTTAAGGTGGAATTTAAATTTTCGTTATTCTTAAAATGTCATTTTCGTTATTGTGTAATTTAAATTTTCGTTATTGTTAAAACTAAACTTTCATTATTGTTTAATTTGAGTATTTCTTATGTTAAAAAAAATTTCATTATGGTTAATTGTTGTATTTAAATTTTGTGAAGATATTATTAATTTAAAGTTTCGTTATTTTTAAAACTAAACTTTCGTTATTGTTTAATTTAAAGTTTCGTTATTATTGAAATTTAATTTTCGTTATTGTTAAATTTAAAGTTTCTTTATGATTAGAAATTAACTTTCGTTATTGTTAAATAAAAATTTCGTTATGTTAATAATAAATTTTCGTTATTGTATAAATTCAATGTTAGTTATGGCTAAATTTATATTTCGTTAGGTATAAAATTAATTTTTGTTCTGTATCGTTATGCTTATTTTTAAATTTGTTTTAGGGCAGATGGTTAGACGTCGTATTATTGTACGACATAGTGGCCGATGGGATAGAGCTCAGTACGTAGATGGTGTGGAGGAGTTGATCATTATGTCATCGGATGATTTATATTTTAGGTCACTGATCAGAGAGATACATGAGTTATTAGAGACCGATCCCACATGTGTCGAGTACCAGTTATCATGGATGTCGAGCACCAATAGTGGTAGACAGATCAAGACAAGATTGAAAGATGATGCTGGTTTGCTAGACTTGCTCCATGAGCAGAGTCAAGAGATGGTTGTGTATGTTGTTCAGAGAGGCTGCAGCAGTTCAAGAGTCATCCCTGACACCGAGCCTGAGTACAGAGAACCGGTCAGAGAGGAGGTTCGTGATGATACGCAACACTATGAGGCTCCAGAGCACGATTTTGACGACGATGCATTCCCGCATGAAAGAGGAGAAGAAGAAGAAGAAATTCCTACTACAGATGAAGAAGCGGAGGAGAATGTGAGAACGGACTTGCTCGAATCAGTATTCACAGAGTTCACGGGATGGATTCGTTCTACAGGGGGTACGGGACGATTGATAGGCATGACCGGAGGAGCATCATCGTCGAACACTAGGGCTGAGGATGTATCTGAGAGGGGTGGGAGCAATTGGCTTGTTCCACTTGCGAATATTGACGTTGCAGGCCCACTGAGTTGGGACGAGCCTTCAACAGCCAATATGGATGAACTTCAGAAGGGTGCGATTTTCCGCACCAAGGATGATTTGGCCCTGGCCGTGGGATTGTATCACATGCAGAATAGAGTGGAGTATGTCGTGTATCGATCGAACAAGACACGGCTGGTCTACATGTGTAAGCATGGCAGGGAGTGCCCGTTCAAGCTGTGTGCCGTTGTGGATGGAGTTGTTTGGAGAATCTACAAGTTTGACGGCACTCACACTTGCCACATGGATATGAGTCGAGTTGCCCCACGACAGGTGCCTGCACGGGTGATTGCAAAGTATTTTACACGTAAACTGGTCGATGAGGGGGTTGTTCTGAAGTCCAAAGAGATGGTCTCCGAGCTTCTACGTGAGTACGGGATCCAGATTGATTATAGTTTCGCTCTGTGCTTGAGGAACATTGCAATTGAGATGATCTATGGGGACTTTGATAAGTCCTATGCGCAATTGCCCGCATTTCTACACACGTTGCAGCTATGCAATCCCGGGACATTGTACGAGTTTCAGACGAACACCGTACATGAGCTGAAGTATACATTTTTAGCACTCGGACCGTGTATCAGTGCCTTTCATGCGGGTGCAAGACTAGTGGTCGTGATTGATGGGACACACTTGAAGGGGAAGAACAAGGGGATTTTGTTTGTTTCTGTGACGAAGGACGGCAATGAACAGGTGTTACCTATTGCAGTTGGTATCGGTCCGATCGAGAATGATGACACTTGGATCTGGTTCCTAAATCGATTGCATATCACTTTGGGCGAGATAGAAGACCTCCTGATCGTGTCCGACCAGCACAAGAGCATTAAGAATGCTGTCGCGGCTGTTTTTCCAAGAGCGACACACGGATTGTGCTATTATCATCTACAGACCAAGATGGCAAAGTGCGGGTCCAATATCATTGGGTTGTTTAAGGAAGCTGCATATGCATATCGGACAGATGTATTCCAGAGGCACTTGTCAGCATTGGAAATGCTGAGTAGACCAGCATACGAGAAGCTTTGTAATATTGGTCCGCAGCATTGGTCCCGATCGTAGTGTCCCGTACGGCGTTTCGGATTCATGACATCTAATGCGGCTGAGTCACTCAATGCCCGTCTATTGTGAGCTAGAAGACTGCCTATTTGCTCAATGCTTAAGTTATTCAGGAAAATTGTGGAAGAGTGGTTTGTTGAGCGTCGGGCTGCAGCGCAGACGTGGGATCACGTGTTGACACAGCCCATTGTGGACAAGTTATCCAAGAATGTCGAGCAAGGACGATGTTTTTCCGTTTGATGCACGACCTTAGCACACCTGTGGAAAGTAGAGGTGGGCATGAAGTCTTTTATGGTCGATCTTCATCATCGGAGCTGCGATTGTCGTGAGTTCGAGTTGGATTTGATCCCGTGTAGCCACGCTGCAGCAGCGATCAGGTACATACTTGTTTAAATCTTTTAACACTATCATTGTTGTGAGTAATCATGTTTTTTAGCACCGACACTCTCTACCCTCGCGTGCAGGATCCTGGACACGCACTTCATGACAAATCAATGCATGCAGCGCCTTCCGGGCTATGTTACCCCCCCTAAAGTCCATGAAGTGTCCTAAGCACCCAGATCTGAACGTCTGGATCGTATCCTCACCGCCGAAATGATGTAACACCTCCCTAATCTTGTCTACTAACTCCATCTTCACGTACATATTCACAATCGGCTTGAACCTCTGGAGGGGGCGTCTAATCCACTCGATCTAAATTTCACAATAGAAAATTAGACTGTTATTAATTATTAATTATATTAATTGTTTTTGCTATTTTTATATTTTACTAATATTATTAATTAGCAAATATTATTGTTATTATTAGATTAGTGGTGGTTGTTGTTGTTGTTGTTGTTGTTGTTGTTGTTGTTGTTGTTGTTGTTGTTGTTGTTGTTGTTGTTGTTGTTGTTGTTGTTATTATTATTATTATTATTATTATTATTTATTTTTAAATTAAAAAAATATAATTATTTATATTAATTGTTTTTTATATTTTTATTTTTTACTATTATAATTACTTACACGAATATTATTATTATTATTATTATTATTATTATTATTAAAAGTATTATTGTTTATATTAGATGTTTTTGTTATTTTTATTTTTTACTAATAGTATTAATTAGACTAATAATATTATTATTATTATTAATTTTTTATTTTTTTTATTTTTTACTAATAGTATTATTTAGACTAATATTATTATTAAAAAAAAACCGTACAATATGGTTTGGTTGAGCATGACTATATCAATTCTAATTAAATTAAAGTTATCATTCAATCTATTTAACATAACAAAAGTTAATTTTAAATATAACGAACATTTATATTTAACTATAACGAAAATTTCAATTTAACATAACCATAAAATTAACGAAAATTAAAGCTTCAACATAACGAAAATAAAAATTTAACATTAACGAAAATCTAATAACAATAACAAAATTTAAATTTCACATAACAATAACATTAACGAAAGTTTAAATTTTAGCATAACGATAATAAAAATTTAGCATTAACGAAAATATAATTTTAGTAATAACGAAAGTTTTAACTTTAACATATCGAAATTTAAATTTAGCAATAACGATAATTAGATTTTAACAATAACGAAATTTAAATTTCATATAACGATAACATTAACGAAAGTTTAAATTTTAGCATAATGAGAATAAAATAAAACTTTACCATGAACGAAAAACATAATTTTAACAATAACGAAAGTTTTGCATAACGAAAATTAAAAGCATAACGATAACATTAACGAAACGATAACATTCACGAAAATTTAATTTTTACCATTAACGAAAATCAAAAGCATAACGATTATGAACTTTTCGTTACATATAAATTCACTTTCGTTATGGCATAAACTAACTATCGTTATAATCGATCTGGGTTCTATCGTTCAGCTCTTTTCACGTCTTGAACTAAGATATCGTTATGAAAAATATTTAGCTTTCGTTCAAGTATAGTTTTATATTTATGTAAATCGTTATGCATTTTTTAACAAAACGCCATAACGATTTCTTTATTAAAAATAGGCCATTACGATTTCATAAATTTAGCATAACGAATGAATAAAATTTGCTTAATGATTAATTAAAAAAACAATAACGATTAACTAAAAAAGTCATAACGATTTAATAAAATTAGCAAAACGATATGTTATAAATAGCATAACGAAAGGCCATAACGATCTATTCAAATTCGCATAACGATTAATTAAAAAATCATAACGATTCATTAAAAAAGGCCATAACGATCTAACAAAATTAGCATAACGAAAGACCATAACGATCTATTCAAATTGGCATAACGATTAATTAAAAAACCATAACGATTAACTAAAAAAGGCCATAACGATCTAACAAAATTGGCATAACGATTAATGAAAAAACCATAACGATTGGTTAAAAAAGGCCATAACGATCTAATAAAATTGGCATAACGATTTCAACAAAAATCCCATAACGATTTATTCAAATTAGTATAACGATTAATTAAGAAAAACCATAATGATTTAATACAAAGGCCATAACGATTGTGATCTACATATAAATTCACCTTCGTTATGGCATAAACTAACTATCGTTATAATCGATCTGGGTTCTATCGTTCAGCTCTTTTCACGTCTTGAACTAAGATATCGTTATGAAAAATATTTAGCTTTCGTTCAAGTATAGTTTTATATTTATGTAAATCGTTATGCATTTTTTAACAAAACGCCATAACGATTTCTTTATTAAAAATAGGCCATTACGATTTCATAAATTTAGCATAACGAATGAATAAAATTTGCTTAATGATTAATTAAAAAAAAATAACGATTAACTAAAAAAGTCATAACGATTTAATAAAATTAGCAAAGCGATATGTTATAAATAGCATAACGAAAGGCCATAACGATCTATTCAAATTCGCATAACGATTAATTAAAAAATCACAACGATTCATTAAAAAAGGCCATAACGATCTAACAAAATTAGCATAACGAAAGACCATAACGATCTATTCAAATTGGCATAACGATTAATTAAAAAACCATAACGATTAACTAAAAAAGGCCATAACGATCTAACAAAATTGGCATAACGATTAATTAAAAAACCATAACGATTGATTAAAAAAGGCCATAACGATCTAATAAAATTGGCATAACGATTTCAACAAAAATCCCATAACGATTTATTCAAATTAGTATAACGATTAATTAAGAAAAACCATAATGATTTAATACAAAGGCCATAACGATTGTGATCTACATATAAATTCACTTTCGTTATGGCATAAACTAACTATCGTTATAATCGATCTGGGTTCTATCGTTCAGCTCTTTTCACGTCTTGAACTAAGATATTGTTATGAAAAATATTTAGCTTTCGTTCAAGTATAGTTTTATATTTATGTAAATTGTTATGCATTTTTTAACAAAACGCCATAACGATTTCTTTATTAAAAATAGGCCATTACGATTTCATAAATTTAGCATAACGAATGAATAAAATTTGCTTAATGATTAATTAAAAAAAAATAACGATTAACTAAAAAAGTCATAACGATTTAATAAAATTAGCAAAGCGATATGTTATAAATAGCATAACGAAAGGCCATAACGATCTATTCAAATTCGCATAACGATTAATTAAAAAATCACAACGATTCATTAAAAAAGGCCATAACGATCTAACAAAATTAGCATAACGAAAGACCATAACGATCTATTCAAATTGGCATAACGATTAATTAAAAAACCATAACGATTAACTAAAAAAGGCCATAACGATCTAACAAAATTGGCATAACGATTAATTAAAAAACCATAACGATTGATTAAAAAAGGCCATAACGATCTAATAAAATTGGCATAACGATTTCAACAAAAATCCCATAACGATTTATTCAAATTAGTATAACGATTAATTAAGAAAAACCATAATGATTTAATACAAAGGCCATAACGATTGTGATCTACTTCACTATCGTTACGTCTTGAACACTTTTCGTTATGAAATATATAACGATTGTTGTATATTTATACCCTATCGTTACAGATTCATCAACAAAACGGTTTACATTCTATCGTTATGCAAGATCCGACCTAATGTTCAACTATTCGTTACATATAAATCATAACGGTAACTATAACTATTCGACTAACCTCTCCCGCTTCGGCTTCAGAAGGTCGAACAACATCTTCACGTCGTCCCTTCATTGTCTTCAAGTCCAGTCCGGCGCCGGCGAAGAATATGGAGTTTTTTTTTTCGTTTCACAGAACAAGCAGAGGCGAGAAAGGAAGATATGTGAGAAATAGAGAGAATAGAGGGGTAGTTACAATAATTGAATACCAATATTAATGGAGTTGATTCCACAGTCTTTTTTTTCTTCAAACGAAAATCGAGTTTGGATAGAGAAAGATTTTGTTCCATGCATATCTCTTATAGAAAGTACAAATTGTAAGATACTTTTCAGAAAAAGTAAAAGGAATATTCAGATTTTGTTGGTCAAAAATTCAAACATAGTACAAATTGCCCATATAACTCCTACACCATTAAAACTTACCCAACTACCTCAATTTTAGAATTAAATTGTCTAGAAAAACTTTTCTCCCAAAATTTAATAACATAGGGACCCAAATATGATTTTTGCCTTAAGCTTATCATGATCAGATATTGCAAATTTGTAATGCCATTTTCTCTAATATTATTTCAATGTTGTATTTCATTTCACGAGAATATGGATTGTGCTGCGTGTAAAGGCAAATTGAAAATTGTGTTCTAGAGTGAAGGGTGCCAGCTCAAGTCAGAACATTCGATGCCGCTCACATGGACGATACCCTTATTTTTTTTAACTAAAATACAAATTTTAAAAATATTTTGTTAAAAATAAAATAAATTGGGGGACATGTATATATGATGAAATTAAGGAGACATTAATTATATTGGTCCCGATATTTTTTCATCTTTTGCTAGGTTTACGAGACTGCTGTGTTTTTCTAAAACGATATCGTTAAAAAAACACTGATATCGTTAACATAATCGGAGGTGGGAAAAAAATTGGGATTAACATAATTAATATCTCCTCGATCTCCTCATGTTCCCAAAATTTCTTTAGACAAAATATTTTTAAAATATATGTTTGATGAATTTAAAAAATAATAATTGGTGAGTGGTCGGTGGGGCAGCATCGAATGTTTGAATTCCAATCGAGCTCTAAAGGCCCAATTTAAAAATTGGATCTTCTGAAATGCCCAAAATTAATGCAATGAGGAAAGCCCAACATTAAAATGAGGCAATTTTGATTTTTGGAATATTTTCCTCGTTTTCTTTCTTGGTGATTTTTTTTTACTCACACACCCGACCTGTGGTATTGAAGAGATTCGAACCTGTTATTTTGGTCTCTAAATAATCTCACTCCACCACTAAGCCATCCCCACCGGAATGTGATTGTTTTAGTTTATACTTCTTTCTTGGTGATTGTTTTAGTTTATACTATTATTCTTACAATTGGTTCTAAATTCTAATTAGGCATTGGTTTAAATTTTAGAAATAAATATAATTGAAATATCGACTATCCAATTTGACGGTTATCATATTTACATTTACTTGTTAGATATAATTTTGGGGAGGAAAACAAATTGTGTACTCTTGAAATGCAGATTAGATCCTCACGGTGTCATTTCATGTTACATCTTCTATGCTATAATTATATATATTTTTTATTTTTTTTAATATACTCTAATTGAGAAAGATGATGTTTGAATAAAAAATTAAATCACATTGAATTGAGAGTAAATTACACTTTAATAGCTACATTTTGAAAACTTTTTAAAAAAAATGACCAACTTTCTCAAAATTAACAAAAGATAAATCGTTTTTTCAAAAATTTTGCAAATCTAACATTTAATCAATTATTCGGTCCAAAAATCTCACATAATTGATTGTATTTTAATATCTCTTGATTGAAGGGATTTTTCTACGTGAATCGGAAAATAGATTTATTAAAATACAGTCAATTGCGTAAGATTTTCGGCCCATAAAATTGATAAATGTTAGATTCACAAAATTTTGAAAAATGGGTACTATTTTATTAATTTTGAAAAAGTGGGTAATTTTTGAAAAAGTATCCAAAAATTTAGGTATCAAAGTGTAATTTACCCATAAATTGAAATAAAAATAATACTTCATCCATTTCTAAAATTAAGTGCCATTTTAGATTAAATGACACCCTTGTGTAAATACATTAAATGAGTTAAATATAAATATTTGAATACATTAAATGAGGATAAACGTGTGAAAAATGTAAATTTTATGTCTCGAATTTGTAGAATGACATTTTCCTTAAAATAAAATTAAAATATTAGAATAATAAATTATTCAAAAACAAGATAATAAATATGACAATATAGGAGGGAATGACAGAGGAACTAAATTCATGTACCATATATATTTCTATTGGCATTTTTGTTTTTTTGTTTTTTTTTTTAAAGTTAGGATAATACATGCACGCATAATAGCTGCTGAAATTGAAGGAAACTAGTAAATAAACTTATTTTAATATATAGAATAATAGTAGTAAAGAAATTAAATGAGGAGACAAATGGCAATAGTAATAAGTAGAGTTTGGCAGAGAAAAATGAATGGGACAGAAGCGATTGAATTTTGATTCCAATCCAAACCGCTACAAAACAAAGGCCTTCACAGAACACTAATTAAACTCACTCAGCTTTTTCAACTTTGATCCGCCGCACAATACGTGACTTTTTCTTGCCTCGATTTTATTTCCATCTTCTTCAATTCTCTCTCTCTCTCTCTCTCTCTCTCTCTCTCTCTCTTAATTCACATATATATATATATATGTATGTATATCCTCACAGTCAAAGCCACAGTTTCATGGATACAACTCCACTGCATTTAAAACTAACGAAAGCTACAACAGATTTGCTTATAAAAGGAAAAGGGAATATTCAATTCCATTGTAGATTTCTCAACTAGTGCATGTCAAATATACATACATACACATATGAGATATATATACATACTTCACCATTTTATAAGATCGAATTCGCGTAATAACATATATAGTGTAATACCAATTCCTTTTAAATCGAATTGAAATACTTAGAGGTAAGAAAGAGAAACATAGACCAAAATTCATGCTCAGCGGTATAGTACAACTGATTCTTTGTCATTGAATTCATCAATTTTATGTCACCGAATATTAGCTAATAAATACACATTTTCATATATGGGCACGTCACGGTTAACGCCGTGACCAAAAAAACCTATAAAATTAATATTAATTATAATACTAAAAGATATCACTCAAAATTTTAAAAATATCACTTGCATCGTTATAAAATATGGGCTAGAAAACAAAAATAAAGAAAAAAAGATGTCAAAATCAGTATCAATCATAAGAGGCTCGTTTGGTTTGGTGGATGGGATAAATAAGATTGATAGAATATAGTAGGATTGCATTGTTTGGATAAAAATAATCACGTGTTTGGATTGCTTGATTGTGATTTTAATGATTTATGATATATTGTCAATATCTTGTTTGGATTGAATGATAAAGATTAAAATGTAAGAGAATACCTAAATTGCCCTCCACGCAACATTTTCATTAATAATTGTTCATGTTGTTATTTTTATTAAATTTTTAATTTTAATTATAATTAGTTTTGAACACAAAAACAGAATATGACATGCTTTACAAAATACATGTTTTGAGATTTTCATTAATGATTTTAAAAGTTGTAATTACTTTTATCAATAATTTTAATAAAATTAAAAGTAGCAAATAACAATAATAATAATATATAATTCATTTGTGGAGAGGTTGGGTGCTCATGAGTGATTATATAATCAACCCAAAATTGGATGGATATATTAATTATCATGCAAATGAAGGATTGGAGTCTGGACTCGTCATCAATACAGGGCTCTAATCCATTGAACCAAATGCATGATTGAGTGTGATAATTTTATCAGTCCGGTCTAAACTATCCTAATCAACCAAACCAAACATGTTCTAAAAGGTATCACTCAAAATTCAAAAAAATATCACATGTTTTGACGTTTTTCGTCTGATCTACATCTTATGTACATTAGAATTTGCGTTCATATATTAATTTAGACCATTTTATTTAGTTTGTGTCAACGATATTCTTATCATTGTTAGTGTTTAAATTGTTGTGCGGTCAATTTCAATAAACTTCTTAAGTGAATATTTCCATACACAAAATACCGTCATAAATAGTTGTTGTGGTTTCTTTAGTTACCCAAAAAAAAAAAAAAAAAAAGATGCTCTCACAATTTTAATCTCAATCTCTAAACTTTGGAAACTTCAAATTTATAAATAATTGATTTACCAAGAAAACCACTGACATAATCCTGTAGCTTTGTTTTCATACTTGATATGGAGTTTGTCTGTATTTATTTTTTATGCGTAGTGGACAACGAGTTTACTGCTGGAAGGAAAATTACACACACATATATATGGAGAGAGAGAGAGAGAGAGAGAGAGAGAGAGAGAGAGAGAGAGAGGGAGGCCGGTGGGGAGAAACACACACACACATATATGGAGAGAGAGAGAGAGAGAGGCCGGTGGGGAGAAATTAAAATAGAAAAAATATTATGACTATGTTATTTTAGATACACTATACAAAATAATATTTGAATTAAGAATCTCTAACTTGAAAAAAAAAAAAGAACATATTGTGTGAGAGAACTGAAAGTAGAAAAT
Source organism: Perilla frutescens (assembly GCA_026008535.1). Lineage (NCBI taxonomy): Eukaryota > Viridiplantae > Streptophyta > Magnoliopsida > Lamiales > Lamiaceae > Perilla > Perilla frutescens. The sequence continues at coordinate 55,422,827 of BRKX01000013.1, read as the reverse complement.
GTAATTGGACACATGTTCCAACAAATGTGGAGAGGCCGCCTCTGCAGTTAAATTAATTAATTTCCATATTCATAACTTCATAGTTAAACATATACGAAGGGAATCTCATTTCAGACCACACGCCAAAATTTCCTCACTACATTTTCATTATTTCAATCTCATTAACAAACAAAATAATAGTTTCATACATCGCCGGTACAAGATTAATTTTGTAATTTGATACATACCAAATTATACTCCTAGTAGAGATCCGCGATATGATATGATCTAGCCCAGGTTAGGACCACGACCATCGTGCTCATGTGCACCATCTCTAGCTAAAAGTAACGAGTTCGAATCCCGACAACTCTCTTATAGTCAAGCTCGATTATAAATTAGGACCTAGCTATATACACACACCGAGATTAAGTTTTATGCAAAGTCTTGGAATAAGTTAGATAGTGACAATGCAAACTAAAACGAAATGCAGACATTTGAAAAAAAATTGAAAAAAAAACACATATCAATATATATATATATATATATATATATATATATCCTATGTTTTTTTTTTAGGCCAAAAAGGTTTTCCTCAGCTGCAGTAGAACGATGTGGTTTCAACCTTTAGAGAAACTAAATGACAAGTGCACAGAATCTAAACTTACCAGTTGTGGAAATATGAAATAACGTTGACAAGAATCCAAAAATTCAGAATTAATTTTTGCAATTTCAATTTCTAAAATCGCTAACTATGTCTGAATTCTTCGTAAAGTCATTTTTTTTTTCTCTTCAGAATCAATAAGATTTCAATTCTTCCAAGAATATGATGAAAAAAAAGTACAATTTTCCCTAATTGTGAAAGCTATTTGCTTTTGCGTCAGCTCAGGAGAAAATGCATACCAATATATTGCAAATTCGATCCATATATATATAACTAAATAAAATAATTAAAATGTAGAAATAATGAAAACTTAGTTCTGTTTTATTAATAACAGACAAATAATTGGAAGAAATTAAAAGGGTGTAAGCATAAATCATGAAAAATTGAATACAAAATTAAATGCTATTTATTAATGGCCATATAAAATTCAAGAAACTCAGCTCTTATATACACCATGATCTTTCAATTTCTTGATGCTTGAAGCAAAAGCCAGAATCTTGAAGTACCAAAATACCCACGGTTTACCCCTTGAATTTCGATGACGGGTCTCAACAAAATATGGGCAAAACGTGGGTATTTTGGTCCAAAGAAAAAGATTAAAAGAAAGAAACAAAATTAAGAGATGATTAATTAATTAAACTAAACTAACTCCACTAATTATGCAGAGGATCTGGGCAGCTTGGAATTCTCCTCTTGTAATCTGCATACGTGCCGTTTGTGGTGATGTTGAGATCAGAGAGCTTGCTCTTGAAATACTCTCTGAATATTTCCGTTTGGTTCTTCGCCGGCGCCTCCGTAATCCGGCCTTCTTCATCGTTCGCCGCCGCGACGCGTTGTGGGAATATCCTGATTGCCGCGACGGCCGTGCTCTGGCCGGAAATCCAGATATGCAGAAGCGAGATGATCAGAAGCATCGCCAGAGATGATGAGTAGAGTGGTCTTCTTCCGCCGGAAAATGACATCGCCGGCGAGCCCACATAAAGGGTTTAGGTAGAATCTGTGAGCTGCTCCGATCCCTTTTTGCTGCGTTGAGAAATATTTTTTTGCCGGCTGGAGAAGAATTTGGTAGTTGTAATCTGAGTTTTTGAGCTTTTTTTGATTGGAAAGTTTCTTAACTTTTCCCCACTAAGATCTCCTCTCTCTCTCTCTCTCTCTAGGTCGGACGACAGAGATGGAACACACAGCAGCTCAAGTATATGAGAATGAATTGACGGCTTTGATCTTTACATACAAGTTAGATACAGAGAGAGAGAGAGAGAGAGAGAGAGGAGAGAGAGAGTGGGCTTGTAAATGTGTTTGTATACATGCATGAGGGGGACCCCTGATGGAAACATATATCAAACTAGCAGTTATTATTATTATTATTATTATTATTATTATTATTATTATTATTATTATTATTATTATTGAGGTATTCTCGAATAATAATTATTTTGATTTTCTTTTAACACAAATTATGTAAATTAATTGCAAATATATAGGTAATGGAGAGAATGAGTGACTAACGAGGGCTTCCTTCAATTCTAATTTATATTGCTATTTTGTCTTTCAAATTTTCATTTTCTCACCGAAATAAACTTAATATAATCATGGGAAATTGTATGTTTTATTTAAATAAGATCATTGGATAAGTTTATTAACTATATTAATCTCAGTAACTTCAAATACTTTATACTAAATTGTTTTTTTTTCCCAATCAGAACCTAAATAATAAAACATACGTCTATTTGCCAGGGAGGTTTGACTAGAATTTCTCTTCTTATCAATTTAGCTCCAATTATTAAGTGGACCAAGATAACTTATAAAAAAATAAAATAATTATTTTTCTCTCAAATGTAGTCTGAATTATTTAAAATGTGACGACGTCGCCGCCCGCGTCGGTGTTCTAGCATGTCAGTACAAAAAATTCCACGTTACATAGTTGTAATGCCAATAAATCATTTTTATTTATATTGTTAAATTGTACGATTATTTAATGATTAGTGAAAAAGTTGAAGCCATTGAAACATTAATTAAGCTTAGTCAAGGCCTATACAAATTTTAGGCAAGCTATCGTGCTCACAATTTTTTATTTATATTAGTGGTAGTCAAGAAAATATTCTTGAATTCTCATTCGATTATCATAAATAAAAGCTTTGTATTCAGACAATTAAATAATGCCCATCAGTCCATCACATGTTAAAAAACATTAATTGGTTAATTTATTTTATTTTGTATAACTATCTACATTTGTTATTTATAGACGTGCTCTGGATAAGTGTTGAGAAAATTCGAAATCATAACTTTTCAATTACAGTGTCATCCAACCCACCTATTAATTAGACCACTAAATTCAAAAATGAAAACTACTAGTATCTCACAATATGTATATTAATTGAAACTTCATCAAGTTATGTGTAGTCATTATTTAAAGGCATAACATTGTTTTGGACCTGTATTTACAATTTTTTTAAAAAAAATTGAGTGTCTCTATTTTATTTGGTTAAAAAGATGTCTTTATATTATTAATTTGGTTAAAATCGAGTCTCTCCCTTAATTACATTTCGTTATATATGGTTGAGTTAAGAGAATGGTTTGATTTCAAATTGATAGTACCAAGGACCCCACTTCAAAAATAAAAATAAAAATCAAAATCATTTTTTTAAAATATATAAATAAAAATTAAAAAAAAAATTAAATAAAAATAAAACATAAGCAAAAATTGATTTTCCTTAAAAAATTATTGTTTGACTTTTTAATTTAGAATTTTAATTTTAAAAGCTAAAATATCGGAAAAAAATAATTTAATTTCTTAAACTGCTATAATTTTATTTTTATTTATTTTTTTAAAAAATAAATTTAACGAGTCGGACAATAGTTTTTTTTCTAAAGTAATAATATTTTTATGCAACTGGTTTTTTCAGTTTTAATTTATTCATATAAAAAAACGATTTTTTTTTTCAAAATGGGGTTCCTATATCTTATTTAGTTAAAATCGGGTTCATGAACTTGATTTTAATTAAATTAATAGTACATGACCCGGTATATATTAATCAAATAGTGAACTCAATTCTTTAACAAATATAAATGCATAGACCCAAAATAATATTATACCTTATACAAAAACACCAAACACGAAATGAGACAAGAATTGTAGATGAGAGGAAATCCCCAAAAGGAGGTCCTTCGAGAGTAGAAATCCTCTAGTCCCAACTTTGTGTATCAACCGTGTGCCAACATTAAAATTATATGTTTTTAATAAATTTTTTTAAAAAATAAAATTTATTATATTGTAACTGATCATAATTAATATTCATTGCTAAAATTTAAAAGTTTAAAAAATTATATACCCTAAGTATGGAATAATCAACCCCAAAAATCAATTATATTAACTAAAAATGAAAATTAAATTTTAAAAAATAATTATAAACCATAATTGGGTGGAATAACCCGCCCTAAATAATAATGTAAAATTATACTAAACCGAAATTAAGAAATTAAAATTGAAAAAAAAAGTAATAATTTTAAGGTTTGGTACATGGTTGACACACATAAATTGGAGTAGTGATTTTCAGCTAGAATGTGGCTATCCAGAATTTCTTTTTTTATAATAATTAATCAATTTAATTAATAAAGCACTGATTACATTCATGCCCTCCATAAAAATTAGGGCTAATACCACGGTAACGACTGTGGATTACCCCCGACATAAAAAAAAAGGCCAATCCTCTCTAATTAATTCCTGCTTGTGATGAATAATTGGCGAAAAAATTTCCCAAAAAATCAGCAACAATAATTGGGGCAAAAATCAAATTAAAAATTAAGACATCAAGGAGAAAAATGTGAAGAACTAGATTAAAATTTGAAGAAAGGAGAAGAAGATGAAGTTGCATTGCTAATTTTTATCGCTATATCTTCCTTTTTTGTAGTGATTTTGGTAATTAAATGCAATCACTAATTATTGATGAGAGGAGGACAGTATAGTGAAAACATAATATTTACTAATTAATCTAATTAACTTATTAATAAATATAACTTTATTAATTATTAAAAAATTCAATTCTGGCTGGCTAGCATTATTGCATAAATTGGGATTAGAGGATCTCGAGTGGAGACGTGGAGTGGTCATTTGATACTCTAGTTGATATGTAATGAAGAAATATTTGATGTATTAATTAAATTAAATTAATTAAGACAAGACATACATTAGGAAAAACATGCATGAGATGGAGTCGACCGTAATAGGTTGGCTAACCGGGAATCTCGCTACGGTGTTAATAAATATTTTTGTTTCCTAACGACTAATTGTTGTAACATATAATTTTATATTTACATAAGCATGTACTAAATTTACAAATTAAATATATATTATTATTATTTTTTTGAGAATTTCCTAAATCTCGACATAAATAATGAAGCTTGTGAGCGACTTTGAAATGCCAATTGTCTTTGGTTTTGATCTTGTTTTCATCAAATCGTAGACAAAATGTGGTACACTTAAAATGTACAAGTTAATAATTTTTTTATACATAAATAAAACTTATATGATGACTAGATGCGTTGCTAGATTATTAAAAATAAAGGTTCACAATTTTTTTAGCAGTGGCCCTTGAAATAAGACTACTATTTACGAACACGTGCAGTGAGAATCAATTTGGATAGTTAATATTGTTTTAATCTTATATATATGTGTTCAAATCTCAAATGAAGAATGTATGAAATATCCTCTTAAATATATATTAATTATATAAAAAAAACTAGAAAGTTATAGAAAGAATGAGAATATATACAGATGGAGGTGGAATTTATTGAAACTAACAAATGTTTTTTTTTTCACGGGGTGAACAGTAACGTCTATTCAGGACCGTTCCTTTCTTGAGGTAAGTGAGTCGGTCGCTTGCAACGTTTATTTTTTATTTTTTATTATTCAATCATAAATCTAAATCTACGTTAATAGAGGCCCAACAAACTTTCCACTCTTTTAAAAAAATTGTAATCCTAAATGTAATTAAATATATAATATGATATTAAAATCTAACATTCCAAAGTAGAATAGAAAGAAAAATATATACCATACGGTGAGTTGTTCGGTTAATTTATTAAATTATAAAATGAAAAACGGGAATCTCATTAGGATCAACCCTGCGTACGTCTACTTAAAGTGCACTGTTAGCTAGTACTAAACTTATTCATGTGTAGTAAGTAACATGAGGAGAGAAAAATCAAATTAACTTATCGAGGGATTCGACGTTAAAAGACCTTAGTAGAATTCGAACTCACTCGATCTACAAAATCATGAAATTTTGTTACTTAGAGATATTGCAGATATATATGCCCATTCCGGGATTTATTTCGACGGCGATGTTTCTGGGAAAATAAATGTCGTCACGAACAATCAACAATAAATTAAAACCCTCGACAAAATTCTTATGGCACCCAAAAATAAGTAGTTGAATATTTATTATTCTTAAATATGTAATAAAAATATATAGCTACCAAGAATAATAGAAAAATAATTGATATCACTTTCAAGACAGCAATATATAATTATGCACCACTATACGTATATATATATATATATATATATATATATAATTATTTTCTGTTCAAAACAGTCCTGCTACATTCATCCAAAAATATTTAAAAGAATCAAAACCATAATGTGGGTGCTCACGTGTTAAACATAGGACCAGCCAATCGCTGCTTAATTACTATATAGTCATCAAAAATATATTACTACAATTTTGTATTCTTATTAAATTATATATTAATTTGGACAGTTTTTTCATGCAGGATTTAACGTTAATTACCGCCTAAGTAATGAAGAGATTAAGGAATAAAAAAACATCCATAATGATTGACGAGCTAGTAAAAAAAAATTCACGTGCCCGCGTATAGGAAAAACCAAAATTTTTATCAGAGTTTGAACTATCAACAGGATTAAAAAAAAAGTGGGATTGTCGAATTTTGTTCCAAAAAGGGCTTTAAAAGTTTTTGTTTACAAAAGTAGGGGTTGTTTGGTTCTGACTCTGAAAACTGTCATGGGGTAGGGTGCATGGGGGTGCTCTCTCTCTCTCTCTCTCTCTCTCTCTCTCTCTCTCATATATATATATATATATATATGTATGTATGTATGTATGTATAGTGAGAAGAAAAGACTTATATCTGAGGTGGTGGTGGACATATTAATAAAGTTGGGAAGCTTTATAAGTTTGTACCTTGGATTTGTTCCTCTCTTGGTGTCTTTTATTGTGATTTTTTGCCATTTTTATTATGGAACATTAAATCTCAAGAATGTCTTTTACTTAATTCTATTTTACACTTTAGCTCTTAGCCTCATACCCTCATTTGCCCTTTTCTTCTTGCCCACATTCGAAAATCTCTCTCTCTCTCTCTCTCTCTCTCTCAAATTTACAATTTCTGCAACAAACTACTTGATTTGGCGAAGAGACAACTGCTGCATAGCTCTGACCTCAAAAATCCCATTTCGACAAAACATCTACTGAAATTTGTGTAGGAAAGAGAGCAAAATCTATTGATGTTGAGTTTAGAGATACAGCTATAAAATAAACAAAATTTCAGACACTATTAATTATGCACTTTAATTTGTTGGTGGTATTTATACATTAGTTGAATTTTGTAGCCTATTTAGCACAAAAATCAAACAATTGAAATTAAAGAAATGAAAAATTGATCATAATGGCCTTGTGTATGAGATTGATTATATTGAGCCATGCTTATTTCCAATTCTTCAATCGTGATATCAAAAGATGATCGACTTCCTTTTTTTTTGGATGTCGAGAGTAACGCGCAGTTGCTACCGTTTTGATTCCCTTTTTTCTTCTATACGTAGTCGTTTCTTATGATTGCACTGTGGATAGCTCGACTAGTCACGTTGATGTCGCGACGAGCAATGAACAATAAATGTTGCATTATAAATGCCCAAGTACTTCTAAGATAACTTTGTTATTAAATAGTTGCAATTCCTTGAATATTTACTACTCATCTGCAATTCGCAGCCACTTTTTAACAATCTACACCGATAACATGATTCATTTATGCCTTACTGCGTAAAGAGTCTTTTATATTAAAGAGTCCTTGCAAAATTTATTACTTCGATTTAATTTTGGGACAATGAAGTAAATGAACATCATTTTAGTAAGTAATTAATTGATAAATTACATATAAAAAACTATTTTTTTGAAAAATCCCAACACGATATATAACCTAAATTAGGCACGGCCCAGAAAGGGGTTCAAATTCCCTATTACATTTCTATATGTTTCACTCCGTCTTTCACCATAAAATTTATGATTTTAATAATAATTATTATAAAATAAAAAATAATTCTAATATAAATAATCATAGTCAAATTTATCAACAAAAAAATAAATTAAAAGAGTTATAAAATTTAATTTTGAATTAACCAACCATAATAATGAATTATTAATTAAAAATTGAAAATTAAACGATAAAAAATAATTTTAAACCTTAATTGGGGGCGGGGGGGGGGGGGGGGGGTGAACCCTAAAAAATCATAAAATTAAACTAAATCACAAAAAAAAATTGAAGAAAAAAATATGTAAAAAAACACATAATTTTAAAGTGTAACATATATAAAAAGTGTAATAAGAAATCTCCAAGTGCCAAAAATACATGGTTTTTGGCTTTTTGCAAATTAATTTTTAGGAATAATTTCACTTTTAATCCTATTAGAATAAGGCCAAAACACTTTTAGTCTCCCATTTGACTTTTTTGATCCAAATGTTTTTTTACTCGACATTTTGTCTCATATTTTATTTTATTTTTATTTTTTTGGTCGTCCCAAAATTAACAATTTACTTCACAAATATTTGGGGATGTTGACTTTGGAAGCAAAAAAGTCAAAAAATAAAATTTGAGACCACAAAAGTCAAGAACATTATATTATATGCATTATAATCACTTGATATAATATAGTTATTACATGTTGATTTTATTTTTCCAACAAAATATACAATCATATTTCCATTCTCTACATGTTTCTTCATTCCCAACCCTTACATTTTTTTTTGTCCTAATTTTTTTTCTCGACTTTTGTGGTCTCAAATTTTTTATATATATTTTTTATTCCAAAATTAACATCCCTGAATAGTTGTGAGATAATTTGTTAAGTTTGGGACCAAAAAAGTTAAAAAAAAAATTAAAATTTGGACAAAAATATGTAGAGTAAATAAGCATTGGAACCAAAAAAGTCAAACATTGAACTAAAAGTATTTTGACTCAATTCTAATATGATCAAAAGTGAAATTACCCCTAATTTTTATATAACAAGAAAATTTAGGCATAAGGCTCTTACCAATATATTCGAAATCGAGTTTCTGACACAACATTTGTTTAATATCATTTTCTTATTTTATATGTTTTATTTAAATTACCATTAGAGCGGGCAATTGGGGTCCGGCCCATCAACCCGAGTTCAGGTCAGGTTGGCTAGCATAATATAGACCCGAAAATATTTTAACGACCCGAAAAATCATAAAGTCCGAATGGAACGACCCATTTAACCTAAAATCTGAAATTTTACATTAAAGTTCGTGGGTGGCTCGATCCAACCCAAAAATAGGGTCGGAGTGGGCCTCTAAAAGATAGGCCCAAATTAATTTCGGACCGAACCCAATCTGATTTTTACCACTGGCCGGACGGGCCAAACTGGGCGGCCTAATTGCAAGTCCCAGTTACCAACTTACAATACACAAAATGAAATTTATTCAAAGCGCAACCATTTCAAATTTCTCCTCGTATCACCTAAAGGAATGAAAAGACTTGAAGTGATTTTAGAGTTATTTTCCTCAATTAATTAATCCGTTGTCGAAACTAGAAATTAGATATCAATTTGCCATTGATTTTCCTTCTAAAACAATAGGAGGTGACGGGGAAATTATATCCTTAGTGATTGGGGTAGTACCCCAACCACTAGGATATAATTTCTCCATACATGATAAATAATATTTTATTAGTTCTTCAATACAACTTTAATAATTTTTAAATTATGTATTAGTGGTTGGGATAGTACCCCTAGAGTAGAATTTTAGGTAGGTCTCCCATATGAGGTACGATGGGCCATCAGACAGCCTCAGTAAGTAAATAGGCTCAAAAATAAAATAAAAATGGTCCAATTTCAGACGTGTGGCGTGCACGCAACATGTTTTTTTTTTAATAAAAGACATTTTTTTTTTCAAAACATATATACCCTAAAATAGAATTAATGAATTCTAAAGTTAAAGTGTATTAATTTAAAATCTTTGAATAAATATACACCTTAAAATGGAATTAGTGAACCCTAAAATTAAAGTGAATTAATTTATGTTTTGATCTGACGAATCATGTAATGCACTCGTCCGATGCTAATGCGTGGGCATTGCGTTCGACAATGATTTTTTCAAAAAAAATATAATAATAAACATGTGATCATGTATTGTGCGCTCTACAATTAATTTTTTTAAAATAAATATAATCATAATTGAGAAACCCCCCCTAATTTAGATGTATTAAAGCATGATTAAAATGTAATAAACTCATATAATTAAAATAACATGGTGATACTTTTAAGGTTACGACTGATACTTCTTAGGAGGTGATTGGTATGATATAATGGAATGAACTTAGGAATGGAATGATGTCTGAATGGAATGACGATTCTTATGATTGGTATGTCTACGGAATGAAGAACGGCATGAAGTATCAGTTTTTTTTATCTTATATAATGAATATTTTATGTACTTTAAAATTTTCTTATAATTGAATAAAATGTACGTAGTAGCTAATAAATATCAATATGTGCCTTAATTTATCTTTGGAAAAGGGTCTCGCAGGCCCTGAACTTTTTGGCGGAGACCTCGCAGGCCCCTTTACTTTTTTTGGCTCAATTGAGCCCCTGAACTTTTTTTTTGGTCTATTGGGCCCCTGCGTCAAGCCCCTCTTGACGGGGCCGTTAGTTTGACCTAAAACGACGTCGTTTTATGGTTTATTCAAATTTAAAAAATTCTAAATTCAATTAAATATGCACCCGATCCATTTTAATAGAAACCCGACCCGATACTAATTAAACCCGCCCATTTAGATTAATTAGAAAGAAAAAAAAAAGAAGGCCGGAGATTCAAGTGCAACCTGCCGTGAGCGATCGTAGTCTAAACAAATTCCCTCAATATCCTATCGGAAAACTGAGTTTGAATCTCACTTCGCTTCCAATACACTTCACCGTCTCCATCATTTCAACAATCCGACACCCATTAATGCTCATTGATCCTCACCTTCTACCTTCCATTCCAATTCCCCCCCCCCCCCCCAAAATCAATTCTTTCAACTCACCCATTTCAAAACCCCTCTCGCTCCACTGCTTCATCTCTTCTTGATCCATACACCAATTCATATGCAGCTTAAATCTCTTGAAACCCATACGATTAAATCATTTCCATAATTAAATGATGGAGACGCTTACCCCCACATCGAGCCCGCCTTGCTTCTGACGGAGGTCGTGGGCAAACCACCACCAACAACGTTGTTGGATCCCTTCCGCCGCCTCCTTCTTTGTGACGACCCACAAGACCCTTTTGACTGCGCTCTGCCTCGCCTTCCTCTTCACGTCTTTTACTGGCAGCGGGATGCCGCCTCCGGTGGCTTCTTGATTTTCCGGCGGGCTTTCCCCTTGCGGCAGCTCCCGAAGTTACAACTGGTGGCCTTTAACTTGACGGAATTCGGAGGGGTGGGCGATGGTGTCACGTTGAACACCATTGCGTTTGAGAGGGCGGTGATGGCGATTTCCAAGCTTGGAAAAAAGGGGCGGGTTTAATTAGTATCGGGTCGGGTTTCTATTAAAATGGATCTGGTGCATATTTAATTGAATTTAGAATTTTTTTAATTTGAATAAATCATAAAACGACGTCGTTTTAGGTCAAACTAATGGCCCCGTCAAGAGGGGCTTGACGAAGGGGCCCAATAGACCCAAAAAAAAAAGTTCAGGGGCTCAATTGAGCAAAAAAAAAGTACAGGGGCCTGCGAGACCCTTTTCCCATTTATCTTTTATATTTCTAAATGCCATTTTTCTTTTTTAGTATATGATTTTTTCTATTTTTTTAGCAAATTATAATTTATTTATTTTATTGAAAAACTTTATTCTAACATATTTAATTAATCAATCTATAATGATTTGTATAAGTTAATAAAAAAAAATTTACTTCATAGAAAAATACTTTAACATTTCAATTTTTCATTTGAATATATTAAATTATATCAAATATATAAATATTTTATATTCTATTATAACATATTTTTATAGTATATTTATTTCAGCATCACTTTTATTTTTCTTCAATAAAGTTATAAAAGCTATCAAAATTTGATTTTAACATATATTTTTAAATTATATTTTGAAAATAAATAAATAATGTAAAAATAATTAAGGAAAAAATAAAAATAAAAATAATAAATATTATTATTATTATTATTATTATTATTATTTTAATTTGATTTTTCATTTATTTTTCTAAATATGATAAAATAATATTATAAAACATGATTATGTATATATATATGTCATATATTAGTTTTTTTTATCATTGAGAATAGCTAAACTCATGGGGGTAGATGGAATGACTATTCCCCTTCCTTTTGTAATAGAGATTCCATTGGGAATGGTGATTTCTGATTTTGAACCATACCAATCGGTGGAATGAAAATGGACATAGGAATGATCATTCTATTCCATTCAATTCCACCATACCAATCACGTTCTTAGTGTAATAAGTGATTTCTTTTGGGCAAATTTTTTTCTTTTCATCCGGAGCAGGGTGGGTCCACCCAACCCAATCCGAGTGCGGTCCACCCGTTTGATGATTGTATGGGCCTGATTTTGGGCCATAAATAATGTGTGGGATAATTTACCCTAAAACAAATATTGCCATTGATTTTCTAAAGGCCCACACATTTGTATGGAGTTAATATTAGCCTCTGAGGCAACCTTAAAATCATATTTTTCTGGACAATTTTATAAGGCCGAAGCCCAAAACTTAAAACAATTCGACAAAGCTATAGACATATAATCCCATTTATAATATGTAGAATATACTAAATATTGATGATGGTTAAAGACTAAATATAACTCGGTTTCTTGATTTCTTTAGCTCAATAGAACTACATACAGAATATCAGTTCCAAAATTAAAAATAAAGAATTACTCACATGTTGCATTATATTGCATGAACAAGTACCTAATGCATATGAACATAGTGATAATATATACACACACACATACATGGTTGAGATTGGAGAAAGTAAATCAAACATATCGATATTGCGTTATTGACCACATGAAATCGTCTAGTACTGGTGTGACATATTTCTTTGATTATTAATTTTATTATATTTTTATGTAAATATTTTTTTAATTTTATAATTTGTAATTAGAATTTATTTTTCAATTAAAGTGCATAATTATTTTTTAATATTTAATTATCATTTTTTTAAATTAATAATTAATTATTATGATTAATTTTTTTCATAATTAAAATTATAATTTCTTCAGTTCAATTTTTTTATTAATAAATATACAATAATATTAGTGCAATAGATTGTAATTAATTCTTATTTATACAAAAACTATCGTAAAATTATAAATTTAATACTCTAATACGAAAATACAACAATAATATTAGTGGAATAGATAATTTCATCCAAGCACAAATACCCATACTAATTTTTTTTTCTTTCTTTTGACAACTAATTAGCAAGCTGAATTTATTAGAGATCGAACAAGAGTTATCGAGAAGTCCTTTCACAAACCGGGAGGCTCGACCCAATAATAAAGTCTCGAAAACACTTTCCATACATGTATTTCTCTCTTGTTTGTCTAGCGTTGGTATAGTTAATATTTTTGTGTATATCTGGACAAAATTGAAACCATCAACCATATAAAAGATGCAATATGTTATTGATTATATTTGTTATATATGCTATCACAAACAACGATCAAAATACATGAAAGTAAATAAATTAATAGAAAAGATTGCCATAGCAATAAAAGACTCTCTCTCTCTCTCTCTCTCTCTATGATCTCTCTCTCTTAGATGGTTGGAGGCTTGGAGCATTAGTATGAGCAGTTTTTAAGCCCCAAATATCAAAATCCCACACAACATCTCTATAGAGAGCATCTTCCACCTCCCAAAATGGGAGCCACCAAGTAGCCCATGGCATTCCCTCGTCCACCCCAATCCACGATCGCAACCACAGCTCCTCCAGTAGTTCCGCCGCCGTCTCCTCCTCCTCCACCACCAAAAACCCTTCATTCTTCCTCTCCTCCACCACCTCCGCCGCCCCTTTTGCCTTTTTCTTTGTTGTTGCCGCACCTATCTCGGCCGCCCTTCCATTGCATGATTTGCCTCTTCCCCTTTTACAACATGCACGTTCCATTGATTAATTATTTGAGTTCTCTCTCTCTCTCTCTCTCTCTCTCTCTCTCTCTCTCCATATATATATATATATATATGTATAAACATACATGGCGGTGAAAATGAAAGCAGAGGTGGTTCGATTTTTGGAACTTGGTGTGGAAGGTGGTGAGGGCACCTGTGCAATTTTCGGCGGTTACGTGGACTGTAACGCGGATATGTGAAAATGCCAGTCTTTTTGAACTAAAAACACCAACTTTCATTACAAAATGCATCGAATCTTAATTAGTAAATATATTTGTGACATTCAAAAGCTTGGCAATATTCTTAATTTTCATGTAATAAATATACTCCGCTCCTAGGTAAATTTGTATTTGTCATTTTAGGTTTTATTTTTCATTAGTTTAGGTTTTGTAATTTGTAAATAATTATTTATCATGTTAGTGCGGGAAGTGCACGTGAGTGAAATATTGTCATTATCTTAACGACATAGCATGATATTTTTGGCGAAATGTTCAAGGTGATATTTTGGATGGTGTTCACATTCGGCTGTCCAAATGGACAATAATTAAGACAGGTGACTTTAAGCTTGATGCTCCTACATATATTCAGAACATTATTTGAATATGGAAGACTTCAGAAAGTGTTCATGAGCATGTTCATTACTAGGAAAGATCAACAAAGTCAACAAGGAATCTACAAGACACTGGAAAAGAAAAGTAATTTCCAAACTAGGAATCTAATCTCAACACAGAACTGTCTTTCTTTCTCCGAAGCAAAGATGGTTCATTACTTTATAAATAGAGATGATGCAGATCAAGTTTGGTGTGTCGACCAAAGCAATTATATAGATACATAATCTTTTAGCGCTCAACGTGTTTTGAGTTTAGGATTTCGTGTCATAGTTAGAGTTGTTCACTTTAGCATTCAACGTAGAGTTTAGCATGAAGTGGTTAGATATTATGTCTAACACATAGGTTTTGTGCAATTATTTTGAAGTAGCTTGCGATAGCTTACTTATGAGAACTGGGTGGATTCTAGTGTGCGATGGATCTTACACTTCAATCCACGAAAAAGATCCATCTTACACTTCAATCCACAAAAAAGAGAAAAAGGCGAATGTGAAGGGAGTTCTGCTTATAAGCACCCAGATACGATTTTGTACTAGATTATTAGATTGTTTCTCACTAGGTTAGGCCCCTTAGAGTAGATTGTTAACCGAATTGGGTTATCATTATGTATGTTCTTTACTTGCTTTAAGATTTTTTTTTGTTTATTATGTTGTGATAACACCGAATTGAATATATACTAACAAAAAATACCACATATCTGCACAAGAATGTATCAATTTCACGTCGTTTTATAAATTTAATTCATACTCTTAATTTTAACCATATCAAATCTCTATAAAATCTCTTATATTTTTTACTTTGTTTCGGATTGAATGTTTTTATTCTCTATTACGGATTGAGTGCGTCGTCCGAGAGAGAGAGAGAGAGAGAGAGAGAGAGAGAGAGAGAGAGAGAGAGAGAGAGTATAGGAAAATAAATCGTGGTAGAATTTATGAGGAATGATATATTTGTTAAAATATTTTTATCTTAATTTTGTTAAAAAATCTAAAACGATAAATAAAATTTATGTCATGACTATATTCTTACAATGGAATTAATTAATCATCGACCACATATCTAGGGCACACGAGGGAGAGCCCACTTCATTGGAAAGATTATGTTACTTAGTTTTATATACTATAAGTTATATATTATGATTCCAAGTCATTTATGATTTATATTACTTCTATATTTCCTACTTTATTTAAGTTACCCAGTTAGTAGATATATGGATGTATGATAGAATTGGCCGGTGCACCTATAAATCCATTGTTTAAGTTGTTAATTAATTACATGTCACATTTTTTCGTTCGTGTGATTTATAAATTATTACAAATTGATTGAATTTACCATAAAGTATCTCATATATATAATTTGTCTAATAGTAGTATAATTTATCTCGGATAATAATTATAATTTGTGTCCCGGTGGGGATGACTTAGTGGTGGAGTGAGGTTGCTTAATGATCAAAAATTACGGATTCAAATCTTTTTAATATCACATATCGGGTGCGTGAGTAAAAAAAATAATAATTATAGTTTGCTCCTCGTTACTGAAGAAATTAAAATGAATTGTATAAGCTACAAAATTCAGATTCTAGCAATGTATTCAAAGTGACAGCTTACTATTTTTGGAAATATTGACTATTGTTGACATCCAATGATTTTTTTTTTTTGGGTCAATATTTGTTAGCATTAGGCGGCCACCACATGAAACAATATATGGTGTTGGGCTATCAATTATCTTCATTTTTTTTATGTTTAATAGCATTTTTTATTATTTTTTCAAAGAATTTATCACGTTATAAAGAGACTTTTATTTGATTGATATACTGGAAAATCATTTCATCTTATTATCTCTCTCCGAAAGTAAAGATGAAATTATATAATTATTTATTTCTAAAATGAAAAATATATTGAGAAAATTAATAAAATCCACGTTGTTTGTTATACATGTGTGCTGATGTGACTATCAAAGTGATTAATAGACCAAACATGTCATACATAACTTATCGAAAAATTAGGAATTTTCAATCCCATACAAATTAAAATATATTGTGGCAATTGACTAGATTTATTTAACAATTAGCCATTTGTAAAAAAGTGCAAACGTGGTAATTTATTTAGTCATTAATCCTTTTCTATATAGTGTTAATTGCCAAATAAATCATCACGTTTTCACCTTTTTGTAAATTAGAAACCACGTTTAAATCTAGTCAATTATAACATCACGTTTTAATTTGTGTGGAATTAAAAATTCCCAATTTTTTTGACGAGTTAAGTATGACGTATTTGGTCTAAAAACCACATTGGCAGCCATATCAACACACACGTGTAATGAACGATGTCGGTTTTGTTAGTTTTCTCAATATATTTTATATTTTTAGAAAAAAAATAATTATATATAAATGATTTTTTCAACAAAAAAAATAAGAAAAAGTAATAAAAACGGCGTCATTTGTTACACGTGTGTGTTGGCGTGGCTGTCAACGTTGTTTTTAGACCAAATACGTCATACTTAACTTATCGGAAAAATTGGTGATGTTTAATCCCACACAAATTAAAATGTGATGTTATAATTGACTAAATTTAAACGTGGTGTCTAATTTACAAAAGGGTGTAAACGTGGTGATTTATTTAACAATTAACCTTTTTATATATTATTGTCTTGTTGAGTTAATAAACATGATCAATTGTTAACAGCTTTGGGAGTAAAATTTTGATATTTTTCATTCTAACTAACAATTTATGTAGTCCCGAGGCCATACTAGTTGCATAGTTTATTTTTAGAGAAAATCAAAATCATATTATATATATATATATATATATATATATATATATGTAGGGATGGGATCTGGTGAGAATCGGGAACCGATCCCATCCTTCCATCCTGCAAAAATCGACGCCCCAGATCCATTCAGATTTTCGGTGGCATTTTTGTAATTATCACGAAAATCTTCAATTCGCGCGTCTCATTAAGGGTAAAATCAGAACTGAACTCAGAAATTGCCCAGATTCAATTTTAGCATCCGACTTCGCACATTTTAGCCTCATGCATTTCTCATTTTAGCATATGTTGATAAACAAAAATGGAACGATGATTTCATTGGAATGAAATGCAATACACCATATTTGGGGACAGTGAACCCTAATGGGAATCTCATAATTACTAGTTGGGATCAGGAACTTAATAAACCCTAATTGGGAACGGTGAACTCTAGTGGAAAATGTCACATCAATTTTAGCCTCCTATTTCGATAATTTTAGCATTATGCGATTCTCATTTTAGCCTCATGCGATTCTTATTTTAGCTTCAGAACAAAAGAGAAGAATTATTAAATTACTATATTACCCCTCCGTCCAGAAAGTTGCCAAAAATTACATGAATGCCACCGCCCATCCACTTAAATCTGATTTAATCTGGACCGTCCAGATTGAGTCAAACAAGAACTAGGATTGATTTCTAATTCTCACATGGGGAAGGATTCTCATTTGATCATTTCCCTATGTATATATATATTAAAGATACGTACGTATATCTATAGCACAATTATTTCGGCGCCATAATTAATTAATTATTCTAGCGCGGCCGCCGTTTATTACGGAAAAAAAGTTTGGTGACAAATATATTCAAATATATAGTCAAAACAAAATAACAAAATGTTTTCCAAATTAAAATGATAACATGCTTTTTTAAGCAAATATTGAATTCGTTATGAGAGTTGACGGGTTCATATGAACTCGTTCACATTTGCTAAAAAAAACATGATTTCACTAGAATAATAGTATTTTGCCATCACATTAATTTTGGTTAAAAAAATTCATTATGATGTAAAATTATTTTTATACAGAGGTGGAGACCATTATTGTATAAAAGAGAGACGTCTCGAGACCCAATGCTTCCAACTCAATCACCTAATTATATATAGAGTAAATTATATTTTGATACCTATATTTTGAGTTTTTTTTTTTAAATCAACAAAATGGAACTCAATTTTTTTAAAAAATTTCCAAATCTAATATTTGATCAATTTTACGGCCTGGAAATTGAACATAATTTTTTTTAAATTTCTTATTTTTGAGAAATATTTTTACGCTCACAGGGAAATAGAAATATTAAAATGCAATAAATTACATATGATTTTCGGGCCATAAAACTGATCAAATGTTATATTTGCAAAAAAAAAAAAAAAAAAAGTGGGTACTGTATTGTTAATTTTAAAAAATAAACCTTAAAATATATCAAAATCTAAATTACCAATATATATATATGTGTGTGTGTGTGTGTGTGTGTGTGTGTGATTTGGTTCAAATGAGTATTAGTGCTTCGTGTGAGAACTAGGAACTATGCTTATTTACTGTGATTTTATAACTTACTTCCTCCTTTTAGTTTTGATTGTTGTTTTAGTTTTTCATCTAGAATTAACAATTAATTTTATGGACTAATATACACATCTCTAATATATAAAATAAAATCTTATTCACTTTTATTTTTCTAAACATAAGACAACATTCTCTCTCTCCAAATATTTTTAGGATTTGGGAAATGATTAAAATTGGAGGGATGTGAAAATATATAAATTAACAAATATTTTAACACAAAATAAAAAAACTAAAACATCTCTAATATATAAAATAAAATCTTATTCACTTATATTATTTTTCGAAAGAGAACATTCTCTCTCTCCAAATATTTTTAGGACTTGGGATATGATTAAAATTGGAAGGGTGTGAAAATATATAAATTAACAAATATTTTGACACAAAATAAAAAAAATTAAAACAACATTCAAAATAAAATGTGTAGTGGTCATTTTTCGTCAATCCGATACGCTGGCCCAAAATGGTTGAACGACATCGTTCAATCGATGTTCCAAGAGATAATAGTTCAATTTTGAATTTGAATTAACGATGCAGTTCCGCCTTATTCGGAAAGGTTGACGGGTTCAGAAGAATCGGCACGTTCTTCAACCGCCTCCGTGATCCACGCAAACCCTAGCGGCTACCTCCACCTTTAAAAGGAGGCCCCTCCTCCTCATTTCACGATTACGCGGAAATACCCACAAGCTTCATACCATACTTTAAGAATATTGAGTTTATCGTTTTCTGAATTCATTCCACTCAGACGATTCAATATCTGAGCATCTATCTTATGTTCCTCTCGTATTAAACGACGTTCCCCTTAATTTCTAGTCACATTCTACCTAGAGATTATTGTTAGTAATCTCTTTAGTTATTCTGTCATTTCATAGTTTATCTCTTTCTACCCTTCTTCTTTTCCTGACTTGAGCGTCAGAGGCCCAACGATCGTCACCCCCCCGACGGTCTTTGGCTCTTACGGTATTCTCTATTTTTATTTCACAAATTGGCTGCTGCTCCGGACTAATACTATTAATTGCAGATTTTCGGATCTACAAAATGGAGAGAGTATTTTATTGTATTTTAGTGCTATTTTTTTTAAAAAAAATAGCCTATCTTGTCGTATTGTGATGCTAGTACTAAAAACACTAAAATAAACTATAAAATCATAATAACTAAGCACCGTTCTTAATTCTCACATGAAACACTAGTACTCATTATATATATATATATATATATATATATATATATATATATAGAGAGAGAGAGAGAGAGAGAGAGTACTGCATCAGTGTGACTTAATCTTTTAGTTTAAAATTGATTGGATGAGGTGGATATGAGTAGATTGAAAGGGATTTGTCAAGAGATTGGGCCCAGCCTCTTAAAACATGTCTAAGCCCAAATCCTATTTGTAAGCTCAGCTCCTCAGCCCACACCGCATATTTCATTTTCTCAAATTTAAATAAACTTTCCATTGGGTCCACATTATACCACATTAAATTGTTTCTTCCTAAATGAAACATAAATGGTGTGCTTCACTTTTTGGGAGAGGGATCCCACTGTTCCCTTTTTAGAGCCTAGTAATGAATCATAGTTAACATATTCGTCCATTATGTTAACTATAAAATAAATTAAGTGGTACAGCATTACTTTAATCCACACATCGTAACTCCTAAGGTTTAGTAAGCACATAATTATTTTACTTTTATCATCACACCAACTTGAACTGTGGCGTGGGGGATATGTTATGCTTCGCTGATCTTGAATGAGAACGATCTATCGATAATATTCAAGCGTGGTTCACATTTATTCGTTTGACAATTCATGTAGGGAGAGATTAATAACAATTAGGCTCATTGTGGGGCCATAAATAATTCATTTACACCAAAAATAGGTAGATTTGCGTTCAAAATTGCCTATGCATATGGAAAATTTCAATGTAACGACTTTTACCTAAAAGGAATTGGTGAAATATTTTAAACTCTCGAGTCTCGTTAAGCTGCAACATTTCTTGGAACTTCCTCTAACCCTTTAGTTTAATTGCCATTGATTATATATTCATTATAAAATCAGGGCCAGTCCTCGGATTTCGAAGACACTGCGTGAAAATGCGCCTAAAAATTTATATTCTTCAAATTGACAAAATTTGTTTGATAAGTTCAAATTTACAAAAAAAAAAAGTTACATTCTTGAAGCCTTCAAAATCGTGTGACTGGTCAGTTCACTAATCTTTGAACAAACAAATTATCAAATTTACTTTAAACAATATCATGTAAAAGGCTCAAAAAAACAAAATATCATTTAAATGTATTTTTTCTAACATTTTTTTGAAGTGCACTAATTACTTTTTTTTTTCAAAATTAATATTTACTAACAAATCTTATTCGTTGAATATCAAAGCAAGTTCATTCAACCTTTTATGTAACATGGTTGATCGCAAGTAAGAATTTAATAATTTCAATTTTGAAAACTTCTTTATGTAGATGCAATTATAATAGGTATGGTAATATAATTCTATAAATAATATATACATTAGGATAATTATTGAACCTCTTCAAGTAAGTCAATATATCTATAGTTATACAATGTTTTGGTAATACATATTGCAACGTGTTTAGCTCTTGAGATAACTATATTAATCGGAGAGTAAACTTGATTTATGGAACTAAAGATAATATTTTGTAATAGAAACGGTAAAAGAATATTTAGAAATGACTAGAAAAGAAAAGAAAAAAAAAGTTTTGAGAGTGCTTGCATATTGTAATCTAGAAAAATAGAAAAGGTAACCATGAGAAAATATTACGAAATTCGAAGAGATCTCTAGAAATTAATTTAAACTGAACGATAAGTAGGTTGGAGGATAAATAACCGCCTTAAAATATATATATATATATATATATATATATATATATGGAATGTAATTTTGTATTAAAGGAAAATATGATTGAAAAGATAGAGAATAGACATGACGAATTTTTGTAAAAAAAAAGTTATAAAGTGTCTATAATGATTGGCCTAAATATAGTGCTATAAAAATATATAAAGATTCTAAATATAGTTTCCAGACTTTTTTCAGATTACGGTGTGATCGATACAACAATATGGTGTTAGAACTTAACACAGTGAGGAAATAATTTGAATTACATATGATATGAGAAATCAATGGAGGATGACAATTCACATTCAAATATGTTTTCTCCACAATAGAGACGTTAAGCAAATTAAACAAGTTTGTCCATTTATAAAACGAGAAACATGGTTGTCGTTGCTCAATTCACTCTATATAAGATCCATTTTTTGTTTTAAAATAATAGAAGTTTTTTCTTAGAAGGTTGAGGACTTTACATGAGACTTTATTTTATTTTATTATAACTTTAAGTTGGGCTACAAGGCAAAAAAATTATTAACATTATATATACATACATACATATATATATGTGGGCCTATGAATAGAATTTCTCAAAATATATTAATAAATAGGATTACAAAAATATAAAAATAGTACTCTTGTAATTTATGACCCTCCGCATCTGAATGAAACTACCAAAATGGTCAGGATTTCAGCAAGCAGCGGAACCTATCATATGCATATAAAATGCACTATTATCAAGAAATTAATATTCATTATTTCAAAACAAAATCTAATTCACAAGTACATACTCTAAAAAACTCAATAAAAAAATTATTACGAAAATCCCGATATTATTGAATTAAATCCAATAATTTTTCCATCTATAATTATATATTATCGCCTATTAGACCGTTGACTTTTGTAAATTTCGGTGTCAAATCGAACCGAACATAATCAAGCAATCCAAAAAAATTCACAATTTCTTCAAATTATTTATGATTTATAATTTCGATTAGAACATAAAAAAATAAAAGGTCTCAATTAGTTGATGTCACAATCTACAAGTTCAATTAGGAAATGTCCAATCTCTCCTTTTATTTCATTTTGTGATAGGATTTCTTATTTGAGACAATTGGAATTCCTACAAATCAATAAAATGGACATCCCAACTATAATCTCATGCTTTCGGCGTGGAAAACAAGCAACCACCATCATTCACATATATCATATATCATAGCAAAATAAATTTCATGGCAAATTTTTTTAACCTATATTTCAATCACTTAAAATAAAAGGTTAATTGTCTTAAAATCATGAATTTTGAACTTAGTTACAAATTTAACATGAACTTTAAAAGTAGATAATTAAAACATCAACTTTCAATTTATATGTTATTCAACATCCCCAAAATTTTATAAAATAAATTGATCTCCAATCCAACATACAATTTATTCGTCTCTTCGAGCCCATCATGACTTAACCATCAATTTTTTAAAATGACATCAAAGTGACCCCAATTATTTATTGAATTGGAAGTCAATTTATTTTATAAAAATTTGAAAATATTGAATAACACACAAATTGAAAATTGATGTTTTAATTACCCACTTTTAAAACTCATGTTAAATTTACAATTAAGCTCAAAGTTCATGATTTTCAAGACAATTAACCCTAAAATAAAGTAACAAATTAACTAGATAGGAATTCCATTAATTTTCTTTTTTACATAATCTCCCTTCCAACCAAGCCGCGTGGTGAAATTACAAAACTGACCCCAAAATGAACACAAACAGAAAAAAAGAAGGGCACCCCTCCTCTCATCTCTTACTTACACAATTACAAAGAGGGGTTGCCCTTCACACTTTCATACCTCCCTAAATATTATTTTTTTTTGTTGGTCAATAACTTCATACTCATATACATACAGTAGATGACTCCATTAATTACAGGCACTTTCGATACATGATATATATACACTACCACAAAATCAACATCATATAATAAATTGACTAGTGTAACCTCACTTGATCAAAATGTTGTAGTTTTTGTTTTGCTTCTCTGCTAAAACTTGATGGATGCCTTGGATGTCTCTCTCTCTCTTCTCACTCTCTCACTATGTATGTACTCCCTCTTCTTAAGCCAAGGCAGGGATGCTGCAGTTGCGCCGATCCCTGTCGAGGCAGTCGAAGCCCTCGATCCTCACGGCCGGATTGTTGCCAAAATTCGACCTCACGCAGCCAGCCTTGCGGGTGGAGGAGGGCGACGGCGCCAGCCCCGACGGGATCGGGATCGCTCGTGGCGAAACCGGGGCGGATTTCTCGTCCCCGAAACGAGCATCTTGAATTAGCGGGTTAGATACTCTACTCGGCGGTGACCCTGTAAAAAATGGGGGCGACGAGGCTACGTGCGGAACTGATGATTGGTCCAAACCCGGACCCGAACCACCCTGTCGATTTCAAACACCAAAACCCTCATCAGATCTAGCAACAAATTGAGTAATTGATGAATCTCATGAGTCGAGTTTTTACTCATCACGACCAATTTTGTGAAGATCTACCAAGAAGTGAAACAGTTTAAAGACATGGTTGAACATAGTCGAGTCTATGTTCTCGTGACTGAAAGATTATGAGTTCGATTTTACGAATGAACTGCTGCAGGTGTCTAAGGAAACATAGTTCTTCTAACTTATATGTTCTTAGTTCAAGGACAAGTTATCTAATTTGGTAAAAAGTGAAAGTTTTTTTTTCTCAAACAATAAGCGTGCTTTGTTACCAAATGTTGTCTACGAACAGACAAAAGTCATATAAAGTGGATGTTACATCTAAAACCCATATATTCAAGAAATTAAGGGGAAAAATTAATAAAATTAAAGAATTTAGAGAAATTAGGAAGAAAAAAACAAACCTTTGCAAGAATTATGTCCAGTAGCTCATTTCCAGCTTTTGCATCATAATCCTCTTGCTGATGGCTGTAAATTGTGAACCAAAAATTAGAGAAATAAAAAAAAATTGAAGAAATGAAATTTTAACAAATTAAATAAATATGATTACCAAAAAAAAAAAGACAATTTTTTTACCTAACATGCCATCTCAAGGGTCTAACATAAGTTGGATCAAGAGTGGTATGGCAAAGGCCGAGCCGCCGTGGCTTTGGGCAAACCACCTTTTCTTTCTTCTCCACGGATCTACCGGCGGCGACAGCCGCGGCCGCGGCGGCGTTGGCCCAAATCTCTTCACAGGCAGCGTAGCTATTCTGCTGAATCCCACAGTGATTCATGTTTTATCTCTCTTCAAAAACAAAAAAAATTACCTGCGTTCAAGAAAAGGCGAAATCTTATTTCAGAAAAATCATAATCAAGTAGATCTAGTTGAACTAACAAATATTTTAGATTAGTTTTTGCTAAGATCCAGTCAATGAGAAAAGCCGGCATAGTTTCATTGACTTGTTCACAGAGACAAACAGTTACCAATCTAGGAAATAATTTTTTTATTAGTTTGTCAAGATAACTACACAGATCTGTTGTAAAAATCGAAAGCTTTGTTTTTTACAGCTTTAAATCATTGGTTATCACTTATCTCATAAAAAATTTCAGAGAAACCACACAAAAAAAAAAAAAACAATAATCAGCAATTTCATGAAAATTTTGAAGAAAAAAAAAACAATCTTGGGTATGTTCAAAAGCTTTCCAATCCCATGAAACAAGAGAAATTTACCACCAACATCAAAATTTGAAACCAAAAACCAGCTCAAAATATAATCTTTAGCAGATTTACATCTTCAGAAATTGAAATAAAGAAAGCCCATGGTTTGAACTTTCTCTCACATAAAAGACACCTTTTTTTTCATGTTTCAAGAAAAAACTGTGTGGAGAGAGAGAGAGAGAGAGAGAGAGAGAGAGAGAGCACCTACTTTCAAACTACAACAAGAGGAGAGATTAAGGGAAATTAGGGTTACCTGAAAGAGCTATACAAAATTGGGAAGCACCTCCGAAGAGGAGGGATTTCAAATATGAAATCAAAATAAAAAGAGGAAAAGAAAGGAAAGAAGAAAAAAAAAAGAAAGAAGAGAGAGAAAGAAATAAAGAAGAAAGAGAAAAAAAGATGGACGGAAGAGATGGCAGATAAAACGGTCAGTCTTGGGCAAAGAGGAAAGAAGGTTGATAAGGCCAATCTCCGTGGAATTTATACACATATGATATGATAGTTTATTTGAAATGAGAAATATAAAAATCAATAAAAATAAAAATATTTTAGAGCTATATTTTATAGGTGCAGATTTAATACAAGTGCGTGGGGGACAACTACTGATTTAAGGCTGCAATAAAATAAAGTGGATTATTACTTTATAATTGAATTAATTAAAATAAAGGGGGGAGGAGCGTTTGGGGGTAATGACAATGGATTGTTATTATTATTATTTTTTTATAATTAATAATATTATAAAAAAAAGGTAGATCTTGAGTCTTCATTCATATCAAGCAAGTGGATCGATACTTAAAAGAATGGTGGGGCTAACGTGTGAATATTTTAATGTTTTTTTTTATCATTATTATTTTAGGAGGCTAAACCTAAGGCTATTGATATTTTTGACTAGTTAGATTGATTATTATTAATAATTTTGGAGTTATTTATTTGTACATATTTGCATCCTCGTGTGTAGATTTTCTACGAAGAATTCCTCTTTGAAAGTATTTAGTCAAAAAATAAAAATAAAAAACGAATCGGTATTGAAGGACTAAATAGTTATATGACTTTAAAATCGTATTTGAAAATCTTTAGAATTCTTAAATATAAGGATAAATCTCATGAAATGAATACAATATCTCTTAGATTAAACCCATGATAAACATATATAAAATAAAATTTGATGGAAGTCGTAACAAGTCGGATGAAATCCTCTATTCCATATTTGGTTTTTCAATCCGTATTTTATCATCGAATTTATAATTTTAATAATAAATATTATAAAAATATAAATTAATTATAACATAATCATCTTAATCACATCTATCAATAAAATAGTAAATTTAAAAAATTATAAATTATATTTTTAAAATAAACAACAATAACAATTATTTTTTTGAAAAATAAATATTAAAAAATAATTAGAAATCCCGATTGGGTGGTGTAAACCCTAATAAAAATCATAAAATTAAACTAAAATATGATAAATTAAAATTGAAGAAAAAAATCAAAGAAAAACTCATAAATTTGATCGTAGAACACAAGTTGGAACACCAAATGTGGAATAGAGTATCTCATGCGTAAAAAGTAGATGGGATCCTCTATTCCACATTTGGTGTTTCAACTCATATTCGACCATCGAATTTACAAGTTTAATAATAAATATTACATATTCATGGTTCATGATCCTCCTGAAAAATGAGTAATATGTCAATTTAGGAACCGAAAAATGAAAATTATCAATCAATGAACCTAAAAAATGATAACTGTCAACCTACCTAAAAAATCATGATTTTTTTTAATTTTTAACGAAAATTCATATATTATTTATCTATTAAAGTAAATAAATTATTTTAAAAAAATGAAATACATGATTTTTGAGGTCCTGAATTGACAAATATAATTTTTGAGATCCTGAATTAATAATTTCCATCTTTCAAATTATAAATTGATAAATTACTCATCTTTCAGGTCCTGAATTAAAATTTATCGTGAAGCCAACATTAAAAGCTTGTGAGCTATCTTAATTTCTTCCCAAACCCTATCTTGTATATGTACCTAAGCACTATAAGTTGCTAACATGTTTATACCCAACAAGTAGGTAGGCTTCCTTCAATAAAAACGTGGTTTTGCCACACCTATTATCAAACGTCATTTCCACTATTTACCAACTTCATTTCCCTTTCTATGTTTTATTCATTTTAATTTAATTGATACAAACAAATTATTTTCCCATAATATATATATATATATACATATAAATAAATTATTGCATTTTCACCCCTTTTAGAGTTTAAGGAGATGTTTAGTTTCATTTTCAAATTTAATTTTCTATTTACAAGGTATATTAATTTTTGAAAAAAAACAATGATTTTTTAGTCATGATAAATGATTTAATGTTGAGAGTTATAGGTTTATAAAATAAAAATACGTTTGTTTGATTATTTTTTTAATTTAAATTTTAGTCTATATGAAAAAATTATTAATATATATGTGGCAAAGATGAATTGATGAATTAATATGAAAAAAAAACATATAAACAAAAATAAAAATAATCAGTAAAATAAACTTGTGTTATCTATAATAAAAGTTAAAAATTTACATTTGGAAATAAAACAAACAAGGTGTTAATGTGTGATGCAAATATTGTTATTTTTAGTAACGGACGTCATATATATATATATATATATATATATATAGATTATGAAAAATAAAGTTGCAGAGTCAAAAAAATCAAAACGAAGGAAAGGAAAGTAGAATTAGCATTAATAAAAAGCTGTCAAAATCAAGGTTGAATATATGGATATTCACAGAAACGTGTTTTTTTTTACAGATTTTCGATGGATATTTAGAAATAAAAATCCAGTAATTTTTTTTATTAATTTACTAAATATGCCCGAAATCTTTGTCTATTTGATACTACAAACAAACTCGTATTAATAGTATTTACTAAGATCACCACACAAATTTTCTTACTTCCCACTATTATGATTGGAAATTAAATCAAATAAATTCACCCTCTACGGTTCATTCTTAAAATAATAATAATAATAATAAATATATCAAACAAGTTTAAACATAAAATCGTAATTGATAAAATCTTTATCTAATACTACAAACAAACTCGTAGTAATAGCATTTACTAAAAATCACCACACAAATTTTCTTACTCTCCACTATTATGATTGGAAATTAAATCAAATAAGTCGACTCTAGATTGTTCGTTCGTATAATAATAATAATAATAATAATAAATAAGTTTAAACATAAAATCGTAATTGATAAAATTTAAATGGTTGAATCTAATTTGGTGTCGACAAACAAAAATGGATATTGATGTTGATGGGGGAAATATTGTTAAAACACTGTAGAAACTTGCACAATATTTTTAAACATTGTTCAAAATATCCAGAGATATATATTATTAAATTATTTTTTACAATCTATAAATATGTGACACGTGTGCAAGTAAGGCCGGCCTTTAGTGGTGGGAATAGACGCCCTAAAACCCAGAGCCAGGACAGTTGTTGCTTTAGTTAGGTGTACAAATTTTAGTTTGAATTATTGGTATATATTTATTGAAGATAAAATTATTCTCTAGAACTTATAATAATAATAATGTCACAATTTTATTATATTTAATATTTATCATAATTGTACTCTAGATTTTTTGAATAACTGAAATTTAAATTGCGTCGGGATGACTAAATTTTGGATTATGTATAATTGTGTGGTTTTTTACTAATCTACATATTCGCTTATATAATACCAACTTTGAGCTATTGGAAAAACTTAAAAAATTATGGCTGACATGAAACGATATGGGTAAAATTACTATTAAATATATGATGTATTATTTGTATACTCAAAGCTTTTAGTGCATTAGATGCACACTGGTATCTTTAGTCAGATGAATAATTTTGCGAATCAGCAAGCCGTAATAAAAAAAATCAACAGAAAAAGTATCACTCATGACTTTAAAACGCATCATACGTAACATAAAAAATATAATTATTACTACTTGACTTATATGAGTTTATTACATCTAAATATAACTTAATATATAGATCCACTTTATGGTTTATTATTCGTAACTAGAGTTTATTAATTTCAATTCAGATTTATATTTAATTCAAAAATAAATAATTATCAAAACCAGTGCACGAGCTCATGCGTTAATATCAATCGAGTGTACTGCGTGAGTCGTCGGATCAAAAAATTAAATAAATTCATTTTAGTTTTAGAATTCACTAATTCCATTTGAATGCATATATGTATTTTAAAAAAAATTAATAGTCGGCCTTTAATGTTAGGTGAGTGCATTGCAAATTCGTCAGATAAAAATAAATAAACTAATTCACTTTAATTTTAGGATTCACCAATTCCATTTTAAGTATATATTTATTTCAAAAAATTAATTATCGAGTGTGGTGCACAAACTCACGAGTTAGCTTCGGATGAGTGCATTGCGTAATTCACACAGATCCAAAAAATTAAATCAATTTTAGTTTAATTCTAGAGTTCACTGATTTCATTTTATGAGATATATTTTTTGGAAAAAAAATCAAAAAATTGAAAAATAAAATCAGGAAAAAATACATTAGGAGCATACGCAACATGGTTTTTTTTTTTACTCATTGGATTGGGTTGGGCCAGTCTAATAGTGTGTTGCGCGTCAGACGGATGAACCGAAAACCAACACATTTATATTATTAAGAACGTTGGGGCATTAGGTATAATTTACTACTCCATCCGTCTCAATTATATAGTCTCTTTCTAGTCGCACGTAGATTAAAAATATTTATGAAAACAAGAGATTAAAGCTAAACTTTCAATGATACCCTTATTTAATATTTATGACTTTCAAGATTTAAATGGTTAGTTTTTAAATTTTCAAGAATTAATAAGGGTGTATTTGTACATTACTATGAAAATTAATGCTACTTATAGTAATAAGACTATATAATTAGGACATCTCAAGATAGTAATAGAGACTATATAATCGGGACAAAATGAGTGTTTATTAAACTAGTAAGCTAAAAATATTTATTTGTAAGATTATTGGATAGCTAGCTAGCACTCAAAATGTTTTAAGTTTTAACCTTTTAAAGCTGTTGTAAAGTGTGAGAAGTTAAAAGAGAAATATATGTAGTATAAACCATAAACTGGAAAACACTCCCTCCTATCTAATTGGAAATCTAGAACGAGATTTAGATTTCAAATATATCGACTATATATACACATATCTTACTACATATGTCACTTAATCTATCAATTATGTCCAAGAATAAACCTTTTGATATATATAAATTATAGTAATGGCTAATTTTTAACTTTACCGATGTTGCTTGAATCTTTATACCACTAACCCTTTTTTTTTCCTTTTTTCTTTTTTGGAAAAATGGTGGCCCAAATTTACCTTCAAAAATTTGCAATCTTTCTCTTGTCTACAATTAAGTGCATATAACCATCAATAAGTTTAAAGCTAAAAAAAGAGGCGTCGTCCATGCCTTGTTATGTAGTTGAGTTCCATTTAAAAAGATATATACAATGGGAAAATAAAAAAGAGAAAGAAAAAAGCAGATCAGATCCTCTGTTATCATTCACATTTCACTTAGTGTTGCATGATTATATTTTTATTTTTATTTAAAAAAAATTAATATACCCTAATTGGGGATGGATGAACCCTAAATAAAATATTCAAATTAAATTAAATAATAATAAATTAAAAGTTAAAAAAAATTAAAAAGAAAAACCAAAGATTTGGAACAGAAAATGTAACAGAAAATATAATGGGTGATCTGGTGGGAGAAAAAAAGTAAGTGTTTAACGCATAAATAAAGATGAGCTAAGATACATCATGGAAGAGAACATAATAAACTGATCTCAATACATTAACCGTTTTAAATTACAATAGAAAATAGAATAAGAAATAATCCACCCATTCGTCCTTGAAATGTAGTCCATTTACACTTTTTACACGTATTAAGAAAATATATTTAATATTATAAAAATATAAAATTACACATATAAAAGTTTTCTAGTATACCTATATTTATGCATTCAAAATAAAATGATATAACTGTTAATTTAAAAAAAGTTAAGTAGGGGTATATTGAGAAAATAAAAATTTAATGTATTTCTATTAGGGCCGGGAAATGTGTTGTAGTTTTGGAACGTACAAAAAATGAATAAGATATTTTAATTATGGGACGGAGGAAGTTATTACTATTTTGAGTTTGGAGCATGCGATATAATTGGAGGGAGGAGGTCTCGTGTGAGACGGCTTCATGCATGCAACCAACCCCTTTTTTATCTTTTTTTTTCAGTTTATTTTTTATAAAAAATATTTACGTTAGAATAGAATCATTAAACTTTAAAATTGAATCACCGACAGTTTCCAATGTGCACTTGTATAGCGCTAATGCACGGACTCGTGCATCACACTTGTAATTAATTTTTTTGAAATAAATATATACTTTAAAATTGAATTAATGACCGTTACAATTAAAGTGAATTAATTTATTTATTTTTATCTAATGGCTTGCACAATCCACGAGCCGACACTAACGTTCTCATTACTTAAATATAAATTATAATTGTGATTAATAAACTGTAATTAAGACGAAATAAAAAAATGATAAAAAAAAATCCAAAATATAAAAAATGTGTACTGGTGCAAATGGGCGGGTTTTTCTTTTCGCGTGTTTAGGTAGATTTGCTCCGTCTAATGAATTGTGTTTCATTAGATTATCTAATACAAATCTTTGTCGTATAATTAATCTTCAAATTATAGTTTTGCGTTTGTTTTTTAACCTTCGAATTATAGTTTGCGTTTCGTACTTGCTTGTTTGTGGACTTGATTGGACTTATGAATTTAAGTCGTCCACGATTTCAATTAATCGCGTCCTTTTCAATAACAGTAAGCATTTTCATTTTTTTTCTCTTTTTTATTATTATTAGGTTTTATCAAATATATATATATATATATATATGTATATATATTAATCAAATTCTTAAAAGACATGATGATTGATTGACTACGTGCCATTATCTATGTAATTAAATATACCCTAAATATCAAATATCAAACACAGTTCCAACAATCAACTTAAAAAAAAAAGTTCCAACAACATTACTATTTTGTTAGAAAAATAAATTTAAATATTTGGGGAAAAAATGCTAGTTCGAAACATTTTTAAGTACGAGGTGAACAAGTAATGCGATAAAAAAAATATTACAATATATATTTTGTGTCGATAAGATTCAAATTCGAATATAATACATTAAAAAAAGTACATGAACATCTGAAAATCGCGATATTAGAATTATGTCTCACGGGCATGCAACATGGAATCTCCCGCACGATGAATAATGCTTTTTCTCTTTTTTTAGTAAATTGGAAATTATAATTTAAACTCAAGATCAGGTTCCACAAATTAAGTAGCAAAATTGGAGTGAGATTCCTTCATTTTTATTGGAAAGATGTCTTTGAATATGTGGACAAGATCAACTTCACTTGATTCGTGATGCCATCAATAATTTAGTATGTGTGGTGGGTCATTTAATTTATATATATATATATATATATATATATATAGATATATATGTCTGCTGAAATATTTTAAAATTTATGTACGATATAAATAAATATACTTGTACGAATTTCATACGTTGCCTGCCTCATGTGGTGTGACAATTTTTTAAGCTGGTATATCAAATTGTTAATTGCGATGTTAATTAATTAATTAATCCCCTAAGTTCGATAATTAATAAGAAAAATCAAAACGGCTGGGGACAGTTTAGACTTTAGCTGGAACGCACATTGTTGGAAAAGTCTTGGAATCATTTTTCCTTGAGAAATTCAACCTTCAAATTAAATGATCAAATAATTAGTGTTAATCACTCGATTTTTCCAATTATTTCAATCGCTTTCATGTCTTAAACACAAAGGGATCTTTGTTTAGGAAAATAATAATAATAATAATAATAATAATAATAATAATAATAATAATAATAATAATAATTTGTTACATCTTAGTTGGGGACTTTGAATTTATCTTACCATACGAAAATTTCTATGATACTAGCTGTAATTTATAAGGTTGGTGGGAAAAGGAGATTTTGGTTCTACATTGGCGATTTATTTAAAGAGATTTTATATTACATTCTATTTTGACCTTGCATTTCGTATTTAATCATTGTTATAGCACGTACACTGCGTTTGTTAAACTTTATTTCATTGTATTTAATAACTTCATAAATATATAAAAAGTGCATTAAATATGAGATTTATTTTAATGTACGTATATACACACGTAACAAATTAAATCAAAACCTTCTTCAAGTGCGATCACTTAATTGAGGCAAAAATTACATTTTTTAGGTCGAGTTTGTCACACATGATTTTTTCTGTAGTATTATTTATACCTTTTTTTTTGTAGTTTGCGGGATAGATATATGAGAAGGGTTGATGAGTGCATTTATTTCACTCATTATTAGCTTTATTTAGTATTATAAGTTGTTAGTTTAATTTGTAAATATGTCGTAAATATTATTTTATTCATTTCTTAAAGTTTGTTTCTTATAAAATGTCATTTATACAGGAAAAATGAACTTAAAAGGTAGAATTAAACCTAAAATGGAGAGTTGACCAAAATGGGCCGCAGGAGTCGAGAAAAGACGAAGAAAATGGAACAAAAATGAAAGAAGCTCATACATAACCCAGGAATGCGAGTTTCTCGGGTCGCGCCAGAAGATGAAGCCAAACTCAGCAAAAAACGCGACTCGAATGTCACGTTGCAGAGCCTTCAGATAGCTGTTTTCTTTCGGCCCAAACGCGACCTTAAAGCGTGATCATCACCGGTCGCGCCTCACACCACTGCCGGGCACGACCAAAAGCTCGCATTTCAAAGCCTTCGAATAGCTATTTTTCTTCGTTCGAAGCGTGACCCCATCACGCGATCATTGCCGGTCGCGTCCCAGTGCATGGCCAAACGCGGCCACCAAGCGCAAGTTCCTCTGATCATGTTTCGGGCGAAGGAATCCAATTTTTGTCCATTTTG
The DNA here is from genome assembly GCA_026008535.1 of Perilla frutescens. NCBI lineage: Eukaryota > Viridiplantae > Streptophyta > Magnoliopsida > Lamiales > Lamiaceae > Perilla > Perilla frutescens. The sequence continues at coordinate 55,388,216 of BRKX01000013.1, read as the reverse complement.
ACTTGATTTCTATTTTGACCTAGTATTTAAGACACCCAGTTTTTGGAATGAGAGGACTCTCCTTCATATTACAAAAACACAATTTTTGGGAGAACCAAGAGGAAAGTAAGGAAAGGGAAGATCATCTTGAAGATTCAAGCTATTGAAGAGAAGTTTGCCTTGATCGGGTTTACGTTTCTCCTCACCTTTTTGTGTTGTTTAGGATGAATAATAATATCTTCGTCTTTGTATTAACCATGAGTATAAATATGGTTGGTTCTAGGATGGGTGAATCCTTGTTAAGAATTGTTCTCATTCATGGGTTATGCTATTTTATCATTTATTCAAGCTTTTGTATCCTAAACTCTTGAGTATGATGTTGTTTGAGTGGCCTTCATTTGGCAATTTAGGTGAGATCGAGAGATTAGCTTATGTACGTCCAGGGTCTTTCTAGCTTGAGTAATTTATAAGTATAGTGGTAACCCTAGATTTGAACAATTGGAGTAAGGTGTTCATGTCTTAGAGTCTTTCTCATTTCCTTGTTTTACCCTAAATTCCCTAGACTATGTGAATCTAGACTTTTGTTTGTGTATTTGAGTTTCTTGTTTGCTTTATTAATTGTATGAAATCAAATATTGTTCCGAGAGTTTAGATAATTTAAATGTCGAAGTTGTGATAGTTGGAGATGTTAATTTACTATCATTTTCTCTAAGAATCGACCTTGTTTCATCGTATTCTACAAATTGCTTATACACTTGTGGGCATGATACGAGTTTAAAAATAAAACAAGAAGAAAAGTGTCATCAAGAGTTTACTCAATGCATACCGTCAGACATCAGTTACGGATTACCATCATCACAAAAAATAATTAAAATAAAAATTATATTCTTAATACATATATATATATATATAAAAGTATTGAGTTATGAATTTTAGTTGTCATGAAAATAACTTGAGAGTTGCTTTCCTTTCTTTTTTTTTTCAAATCGTCCTACTTGTATTTACATCGATCTAATTACACTTGAGATTCTCTAGTCCCAACTTGTATATCAACCATGTTCCAAAACTCAAAATTATTATGTTTTTTTTTTTTTTTTCAATTTTATTTTCTTTAGGTTTAGCATAATGTTACAATTTTATTTAGAGTTTATTCCACCCAATTATGATTATAATTATTTTTTTAATATTTAATTTTTGGGGTTGATTATTTCAAACTTAAGGTATATAATTTTTAAAATTTTTAATTTTTAACAATAAATATTAATGATAATTAGTTATAATATAATAAAATTTTATTTTTATAAAAAAATTATTAACAATATATAATTTTAATACTGACACACGATTAGCACACAAAGTTGAGACCAGAGAATCTGTACTCATCTAGTTAATGATACACAATTTGAAAGTTATTAGATTTCATGTAACATGCAATTTTAACGCTTACGCTTAAATTGTATACATGGATATTGAAAACTGTCAATTGATTAGATATCAACAAGAAAAAATAACTAAAAAAGTGTATTTATTACAATATTAGATCTTTACTTCTTTCATTTCGATCAATTACTTCTATTCATTAATAAGAGTAAGTACAAACTACAAACTAACTTAGTATCTTCATTCTTCATATCATAGTCTCACTATTTATTAAATTTTGTCGTTTTATTACTAAAATGGTTAAAAAAAACACTAGTACCAAATCACCAAAATACTGAAAGAAAGTGAATCACCTTCATATACACTTAATCTTTTTTTACTCTGAATTTTTTTTATTACTCTATCCCTCCCACTTTGATAGGGTGATTGAAATTTTTTATGGGAATTAAGAAAATAATTGGGAAAGACAATTAATTAAAAAAACTTCCTAATATGCTCCTATTTATTTCTTTGACAATGAATTAATGTCTAATGTAAACATATTAAATAGGAGTATATATTAGTAAATTGACTAAATATATATAGAAACATGTCTATATATCGGAACATACCAAAAAAGAAAACAAGCCTATCAAAATGGGACGTAGGTAATACTCCCTCCGTTTCTAAATAAGTGTCATTCTGGATGAATGCACGCATATTAATAAATACATTAATTAGACAATCAAATTACCTTATACACCCTTATGTGAATACATCAAATGAGTTAAATATGATTATTTGGATACATTAAATGAGGGTAAATATGATAAAAATGTAAAATTTTTACCTCGATTGTGTAGAATGACATTTTTGTGAAACAAAATTAAACTGTTAGAATGACACTTATTATAAAACGGCGGGGAGTATTATATCTTGAAATAAAGGTTTTTATCTCTTATTCCGACATAAGTCTCGTCATCACCAAGATAGATACCCAATGAACGTAACATCGACGTCGTTTTATAGCAGGTGGAAAAGGAAAACTATTTACACAAAATTCACGTAAGTCTCGTTTAAGATGCGGTATTGTTTTATTTCTTGGAATATAATACAAGCCAAAACCAAGAAAATAAAAGTCAAAAAAGTTTAATTCCTAATTTGTATCGCAGCACTCATTTCCAGAGATTAATTATTTATCCATATTTATTGGGTTCGCATCATTTCAACAAAGATGGTAAATCAGCACATGGCGCCACCTAAATTGGCATAGTTACAAACAGCTGGTGTACAAATTATCCAACTAATCCTACTATGAGACCAATCTTAATAATTTAGTGTCCTAAGTCGAGGTGATAAATGAGTTTATCCTTTTTTTTTTATTCTCAATTGTATAGTCATATTACGTTTCTTGAATTTGCACAATTGTTATATTTTCTTATTTATAATATATATTTGCCTAAAACTAATAATCGACAAAAAATGGTCGTGTTACGTTTCTTGAATTTTTGAAGTTGTTATGTTTACTTATTTCTGATATATATTTAGATGGTTAAAAGTAAAAAAAAAAAAAAAATAGTCTTGTTTGCATATTATTCACTATTAGACAGTCAATGCACATTGACCGGTCAAATCTGTATCAAGCGTATACGTAACACTAAAAAATATGACTTAAAAGGGCAAAAATATCACCTTTATTCTTAAAAAGTATCGGCCAGAAGAAAGATAACAAAAAAAATCCATCAAAATCAATATCAACCGTAACACTAAAAAATATCACTCAAAATTCAAAATGTATCACCTGCATCGTTAAGAAATTTCACATTTGTCACCATATATATATATATATATATATATATATATATATATATATAGGGTAGGGTTCACATGAGATTCAGTTCCCATGTGGGAACTAGGAACTAATATCAACTACACAATGCTTTGATCTCAACGATCTAAATTTAAATAAAAAGGCGGTGGCATAATGATAAATATGAGGAAGTCAAACTTACTCCTGGTCAAAGCTGACATCAACATCCTTACACAAAATTTATTTAAACTTTAAACATCCATAATGATGTGACCCAGATGATATGTCTAAGCCAAATCAATACGCAAGCGGAAGACTTCTAAAGAATCGAAACTACGTCAGCGGAATGAAGGAATTCAACCCGACGAACTAGACTAAATACTTGACTAAAATAAAGAACAAAGACTCGATTTACTTGTGGAAGCAGACTCGACAATTAACAATCTAAGACACTTAGAATTATGACACAACTATGCAAAACACAACACAAATAAGTAGATAGGAAGGCTCGACTATGGGTGATGGATTATAGACGTGTATGGCTTCGGTTATGGCAAGATGAAGGTGACTTGAGTGTGGGACTTACTTGGATAACTTGTGGAAAGCTAGATGGCGAACGACTCATGGCTTGTGGATGTTGATATTGGCGACTTGTGTAGATGATAGGTAGAATGGTCTTGCCCTTCAATTGAACCCCGTCTTCGGTGAGATGAAACGCAATTCCTTTGAACAATTCCGGATAGATTTTAGCAACTCCCCCCTAATTCTCGAAGAACTAAAAAGAAGCTATGAAATAAGACTTTAGATTTGCTAGACCTAAAAAATTGTGTGTGATCAACCAAATGATCGAAAAGAATGATCAACCAAAGGATCGTGAGACAATTGAAAATAAACTTCAAATATTAATCAACGTCTAAGTAACAATAAAATAAAGATCACATATATATAGCTATATGGATTGAAAAATCTAAACCTATTCTAAGTCCATTATGGACGAAAATTCTAAGGAAATAAAAGAAGTCTACCTTAACTATAATTCTAAATAAGGTAGATCTAAAAAGACTAAAAATAAAGATAATAAAAATCCTAATCTAGATAAAATAAACCTAATTAATTTGGGTCTTCAAAACTCTAATTTGGACTCTTAAAATAATCGAACCATGGGCTGAAATATATCCCAAAATCGGTGCCCATGACTTGATCCAAAATAACTCCATGCATGAAAATTCGAGATCCATTGTTTCCCATGCAAACTTCCATGCACACATCCAAATTGACTCAAACTTCCTCCTAAGCACTCGAACAAGCTTCTTCATCATTAATGGACGTAAAGTTGATCCATTTTGACACGTAGGCTGCTTGTTCACTCATTTCTTCCAAACACTTATGTTCTTCATGCCTTGATCTTCTTCATCTTCAATGGACAATATAGCAATCCATTTAGGGCTGCCATGGTGCATTTCTTCTTCCTTGGTTGGCATGGTCTCATTCTCATCACATAACTTGCTCATTTTTCATTAGTTTAATGCAAATTATATATTAAATTAAAGCTCTTTTCATGCTCTTTCATTTAAGATCCATTGTTCATATGTTTATTTGAAAATATATTTTTTCATCCATAATAATGTGATGTTAAACTCAGAATAGTATGACAAATATTCATGATAACATGGAAATATACACATAATAGCATGAAAAAATATTCATAAAACACATAAATTTTACTCATAATAGTAACAGTAGTGTTCGTTAATAGTAGGACATTATCTGTTCATACTAGTGTTGGGTCCAAATTTGTATTTATAATTTCCGGTTTAGAATCAATGTAACAAAACTACTAGGGACCGCACCCGCAATCGGACGGGGTCAATTATAGACGTGATAAGCTAACCCGAGTCGAACTCTCAAGGAAGACTTTTGTGGGAAAATTGCCTCAAGGCTATGCATGCAACATATTTAAACAACTAAAATAAATCCTAAACATTCTAAATATGGGATTGATGGTGATTTGAACTAAGAATTGAAATTATCAAGTAAACGAGATAATGCAAATGACAATAATAAAATCAAAGATTTGAGGGAATTAGATTGATAAAGGTATTAGGGCATAGATTCTCTCAATGGTTTATCTCTAAGCTTGATTAAGGTTGGTAATGTTAATCTCACACATCCAATAGACCCTCTCAAAAGGCTTAATATCAATTATTGTCACCCTCTATCAACTAAGCCCATTTTAGCTATTTCAAATAAGCAAGAAGAACATATTAGATTTAGGAACCCCATCCACCTAACGTTGAAGAAACCAATTTCGGGATTTAGAATCACCTTCCAGTTTCATCTAAATCCTAGCAATGCTCAAGTAGTGATCAATTACTCTAACATGATAAGCACAATTCCAACAACAACAACCAACAATATCAAGCATAGATCAAGAACCAAATCGATCATCTACCCCCTAATAGAGAGATTAGCCACTAAACATGCTCAAAACAACACAAATATTATAGAAGATCGTCATCTCATAATCAAATGTAAATAACATAAAACTTCTACAATATTAGTTATCCTTCAAGAGTTGGGACAAACCCCCACAAATCATCCAAGAAATGAAAAGAAAATACCAAAAATAAACCTCTTAACGAGCTTAGCTTCCGCAGATGGCTCGAAGTTGGTTTCTTCTCGTCTCCTCTTCTTCTTCCATGGCTTGTTCCCTTTTTTTTCTTCCTTTTCTGCTCCTTCCTTGAGTGGTGGTGATGATGGTGAAAAATGGTGAAGGAAAATGGTAGAGATGATGGTGTGTGTGTGTGTGTGTGTGTGTGTGTGTGTGTGCGTGTGTGTGTGTAGAGAAAATGGAGATGGAGATGTGGAGAAGGTGAAGTGGGTGAATGATGAATGATTGATGAAGAGTGACAAGTGATATCCCCAAAAATTGCAAGGAGAGATATGAGAGAGAGAGAGAGTTGGTCGAGAGAGAGGGAAGTGGGTGCAAAAGTTGAAGAGAGAGAAAAGGTGATGCGAGCTTTGATAGTAAGAGAACAATTAATGCAAAAGATTTGAGGGGATTTGGGGAGCCAAAAAGTCCAAAGCTAAGGAATTAGGGAGATGATAACCTATAATTCCTACAAAATAATATGGCTCCAAAATCTATTCTAGGATTTGTAGATAATAGCAGCTAGAGAGGGAGAGTGGAGTCGAGTGGAATTACAGATGAAAACGGGATGAAAAACTGGACCGGAGAGGGAGGAGACCCCCGCGTGCCGGCGGGCGCAAAAAGGGAGTTTCGCGGCAGGGGGCCTGTGCCGGTGGGCACGTCAAGGCCGAGAGCCTCTCGGCGCCGTGGTGCCCTCCTGCGCGGCGGCGGCGGTGATTGGGCCGCGGGGTGGGTTGGCCGGTCCGGGTCTTCCGCTCCGTGGTCCACTTCGAGTGCAACCAGTGCAATCCCACCTTGCTTTTTTTCTTCATTATTTTCGAACCTCCATTTAGCCAATCGAGCTCAATTTTTCGCCTTTTCCACTTGCCACCTAAATGCCGTAAAATTCATGCTTTTATAATTAAAAGCTCAAGTTCTTGTACAACTTGGCATAATCCACCATTAGAGCAATAAATACAAATAAACACATAAAATCAACACATAACAACATAAAAATCTAAAAAATAAATTACTAAACATAACAAAATAATATAATAAAACAATACATTTAGACACTAAACAACTAGCATACATATATATTCATATTAGCATGTATATATATTCATAATAGCATAATAGTACTCTCATTTTAGCATAACGAAATTTATAAGAATAGACAACGGTTTTAAAGTGTTGCCTATATAATTTTCGAAAATTATGCTTTTCTAGGTTTCTCAAATATTACAAGTTTGCCACTGCATTTGATAAAAAATTGACCAAATCTTAGCCATCTAAATCAAAGTAATGGATGGATGAGATGAGTTCCTAGTTCACACACACACACACACACACACATATTTCAAATGACCGAGTCAACGCGTATTGATTTGGGCAACGTATGACCCACATTGACCAGCTGATGGTGCACCTAATGTATGAGAGAATTGATTAAGTAACAATGAAGTACTAAACATAAAATTAATTTAAAAAAATGCACTTGGTGTAATAGTAACAAGTAAAAGAAAAATAAAATAAATTTCTACATCAACAAAACTCAAACACAAGCCATTTCTTTGTATCAAAGCTCTTACCACTAGGGCAAACTTCACATTTGAAATATTTTCATGCGCACCCCACACACACACACACACACACACACACACACACACACACACAACTCTTACTACTAGTAATTATGCATTTTCAGTACGATTTTATATTTTACTTTATTGTATTAGTGTTATTTTTTTTTTAAATTATAGCTTATTTTTGTTGTATTTTAGTGCTGATGTTAAAAACACTAAAATACAATAAGATAAGTTAAAAACTCATATTAAATCAACATTATTCATAATTCTTACACGAAACATTAGCACCCATTATAATCAATCCCTATATATATATATATAATACTATGAAAAATAAAATTTGAGACCCCTAAAATCATTGGCCTCACCATAGCAGCAGCCCGGCCTGCTACACACTAATTAACGATAAAATTTATTGAATTCCAATTCGAACAACAACTGCATCCTTGTAGGGGTGTGCACTCAATCGGTTCATTTTTATCTAATCGAACTAAGGTTTTAATTCGCATAGCAATAAAAAAGAAAAGTTAAATCAACATGTGCAAATAAGACTCGATCGAGCTCGAATCGAAACACGATATATAACTTATTGATCCTATAATTAATATCGTGTCCAAAGGAACGTGACTTTTACTGTGCTGAAAGGTTGCGAGATGTCAATACCTAACATTTGGTATTTGGACCACTCCCAATTTGAATGGTTCAACGATAATACCGTTTGGATTAAATGAAAAGTAGCTACCTATAAAAATTATTTTATGGTAGTAGCAAAATATATATTGCTTTGCATATATATATATATATATATATATATATATAATTTCACCTCGAATAACGACATTGGATCGTGTGGGCAAAACCAGATCAGCTGACTCAGACGCATCTCTTATTCGATTTGTACGGACAATTGCTTAGTTAAAGCTCGACCCATCGCCTAAGATCATGATAAGATATATACACATCACTTTATATTTTTACTACATATAAAAGGTCGAACATGTTATATGCATTATATATATATATATATTATAGCATTAATGGGTTTTCATACAGTAAAATCCAGAGAAAAATATTACAATAGAGATGTTATTTTTAAATAGAAGTTTACGTATAAAAATTATAATTTTTAAAAAAATTAATATACATCATGTGCCAGTTGAAAATGTATCATTTCATATTTTAAAACACATGAATTTAAAAGATTAAAAAGACTCGTGAATTTTTTCTCTAAAAAAAAGATTCATGAATTTTAAAAAATCAAGTGTACGCATATCATTCATGTACATTGTGTATATATGTTAGATTTAGAAGATTCATTTATGTATTATGTATCTAGGAAATATTAAAAAATTTTATGTATCATATATTCATATGCAACTTTAGGTAAATATTTCATATCATTTTAAGTTTAATGTAACAATTACTCCAGATATTTTATGTAGATATTTAAATATATTTGAATTTTAATGTCACTTTATTATTATATGAAGGTAAATTTCTTATGGATGATCCTTAAATATAATAGTTATTCCAGATATTTTATGTAGAATTTATTCTTATTTATAACCGGTCCCGAGTTGAGACCGTAACTTTTTATTAATATAAGAAGGCTATTTCTTATATAGAGGTTATACTGTAGTCAAGAGCAGGTAACAAAATATTTTTCTTGCTAAAAAAGATAAGGACATGTTTTTATAGTAAGATGAAAATTATTAAGTTCATCTACGTACGTGGCGAGAATGGTGTTAACGAGTGCATATTTAATGAGCGCATTTGAACTCGTTAGCACCATTCTCATTGGGTGCATATATGAACTTGATAATTTTCAACTTGTTGAGAAAATTAAGATATTTTTCTCTTTTTGCTCGAAAAATATTTTGATAATTGCTTTTAGATACTTTTTAACATGCGTCTTTAGAAAAATTTTGCCACTTTATGTGTGAAGGGACAATAATGTTATTTATTAAAAATGATTAAAAAGAACTAAACATCCGGCCCCTTTTTACAAACTAAAACATATTTAGCCATAAACACAAGTTGGAATAGCAAAACTACATATTTTCCTCATAAAAATATAAACTCACATCCTCTCATCTCACTGCAAAATACACGCTATATTGGTCTCGTATCGGTTTTTGTAAGTGATAATAGTTAAAAAAAAAAAATCAAAGCATAATTGTGCTTGTAGAATATATATATTAATTATTTCAAAATTTGTTATCAAATTTATGACAAAAATTAAATAAATTTCAAAAGACCAAATTACAACCATTACGCAATGTAATGGATCCTTTTCGTAAGACATGCGGGTCGGGTCGATTCGACACGTTACGGGAAAAAAATTCAGCTGTAAAAGTATTACTCATAACACTAAACGTACCACCCGTAGCGTAGCGTGAAAATATAATCTCTACTACTTTGCTTATATGAGTTTATTACATTACAATTAGGATTTAATTAATCTATCTAAACCAAGATTTATTATTCTCAATCAGCGTTTATTAATCCCAATCAGGGTTTATATTTAATACAGAAAAAATAATTATCGAGGGGTATGCACCAGGTCCACGCGTTAGCGTCGGACGGATGCATTGCGCGACTTGTCGGATAAAAAAAATTAATTAAATTAATTTACTTTAATGTTATGGTCCACTAGAAAAATATATTATCGAGCGCAGTGTACGAAACCACATGTTAGCGTCGTACGAGTGCATTGAACAAAGTTGTTGGATAAAAAAATTATTTATTTTAATTTTAGGGTTTCTAATTCTATTTTTAAGTATATATTTATTTCAAAAAACTAATTAGGTGAACACACCGCAAGTACTGCCGACAATATAATTTTAGGATATATAATTTTCGAGAAAAAAAAACTATAAAAAATAGAAAAATACTAAACATAAAAATAAAAATAAATATAAGGCGTGTAGCCGTGTGCAACAATCTTCTGGATCTTTTTTATTTGGAAGGGTTTGGGCCTGTTAGACGGTCTAACTCAAGTCCATTTCAATCTTTTAATCTATCTTGCGACATGGTTATAAATAATTTTCTTTGAAATCTTTTGAACTTTTAGCTTAATTTTTTTACTTTAAATAGTTAAAAATTAAAAGCTTTAACATTAATTTTATTAGAATATACGTGACCCCTTACAGGCTAAATAAAATGGGCCTTAAATTATGGAGAAGCCCGGCCTGAATTGCATTTAATTTCACAAGGGCCATAAAGAAGTAAAGGCTGAAGATATGCTGGGCCTGTATTTTGACGACACAATGAGCCCAAAGTCCCAAACCCAGTTGTATGGATATACATCTTATATTACTATTATTGCCAAGCGTTCTGTACATCATCCCACGCCTAATAAGAATCATACATCCATCACGGTCGAGAACTCGAGGTCAGTGCAGGTCAATATGGGACAACCCGCATTGACCCACAAAAAAAAAACTGTTAAAGATTAGTATGAATCATAACACAAAAAAGTATCACTTATATCACTAAAAAGTAACAGGACTGATACTTATTTTCTATGAATTTATGCAGTTTATATTGTGATTTTTTCCATTCCAATTAATGTTTATAGTTTAGGAGTTTAGGTTTTTCAGGGTTCATGGTATATATTTATTTCCAAAAAATTAAATTCCAATAAATTTAGGGTATATTTTTTTTTTTCCATTTCCAAAAATATATTCCAATAAATTTTCTATTTTCTATTTTCTATTTTCAATTCATTCTATTTTAGGGTATATATTTATTTTCAAAAAATTAAATTCATTCACTTTTATTTTAGGGTTGACTGATTCCATTTTAGGGTATATATTTATATCAAAAAATAAATTTTCTATTTTCAATTACCATTTATATAAATAAAAAATAAATTTATTCACATTAGACGGTCAATGCGTTGACCAAAAAATTTATTAAAATCAGTATCATTCATAACACGAAAAAATATAATTTAAAAGCCCAAAATTATCACTTGTATCATAAAAGAGTATTGACCAGAAAAAAATAAAGAAAAAAACTTTGAAAAGCAGTATCAATTGTAACACTAAAAACTGAAAAGTATCACTCATAATTTAAAAAGTATAACTTGTATCCGTAAAAAGTATCACTTATTTTGATGATTTTTTTGGTCAACGCTTTAACTGTCTAATGTACATGTTATGTATAGGATTATTAGTGAAAAAAATTATAATTGGCGCGTGTACCCTTGCATCCGACATGGTTGAGTTTTCCCTGTTGACCGTTAATTTTAATTGGGTCTGGGCTTCTCTGATTGGCCCAGACACATACATCTTATGCATAGGAGAGTGTCCCTAGTATTATTAGGAATGTAAGGTTTTCTATCGCATTCTCTATGTCAGACTTCATATTGCACTTTTAAATTATGATTTTTTTCTATTTTTTCTTTAATTATATTTATGTTTCTATAATTTAGTTTAATTTTACGATTATTTATTAAGGTTCAACGCACCCAATTAAGGTATAAAATTATTTTTAGTATTTAATTTTCAGTTTCCAATTAATACATCATTATTATGGTTGATTATTTCAAAATTAAATTTTTTAATTTTTTAATTCATTTTCTTGCTAATAAATATTGACTATGTCTATGATTATTTATGTTATAATTAATTTTTATTTGATAATAAATATTATTAAACTCATAAATTTGATAATGAAACATATGAAGGGGTGTAATATGAAATTTTAACCCATTATTAGGTGTCTCCATATCTATATTAAATGATATTATAATTACATAGTTTATCTATACTTTTTGGTTGGAAGGATATATTGGGAATCAAACCTTAGTCCACCGTACCATCGCTCGTATTTATAAAGATGGTGAATACAACTAAATTACAAGGTTTGCAGTGCATAATAACGTATAATTATATTAGTAGAATAGAAAATGTAAAACATGTTAAGTATATATTCCAAATAAATTTAAGTGGAAGTATAGGCCATATTGGCCTAAGAGCATCTTCAAGAGTTGCTCTAAATTCCAAATTTGGAGCAAAAAAGTGAAAAATGAAGTTCCACAATATTTTTACGTTTTATAAATTTTAATATTATTTTTGCAAAGTTAAAAATTAAATAAATACATAAAAAAATATTATGGAATATTCATTTTTAGTGCATAATTTAGAGCAAACTGTTGGAGATAAAATACAGATTTTGTTGTATAATAGGGTTGAAACTGATATAAAATGGAGCAAACTATTGGAGATGGCCTAACTCACAAATATTTGACTTTACATTTTCAAAAAGGCTGGGCGAGAATAATGATCTATTTTTATTTAATTATTTATTGGGGTTTATTTATTTTTGGTTGTTGAAATTGTAGGAACTCAAGAAAATGCATATTGAAAAATGAGAGGACTTCTTCTTGTTAATTCTTTTGCAGGGGTTTTTATAATATGTTTTTAAAATCAGAAATAAAAATTGATTCTACTTTTTCTGCTAGATAGTGTGTATGGCTTTATATATGAGAGAGAAGAACCCAAGGAAATAGTAAAAAGACGAAATCATCAGCTATATTAATTATTTGCAACACCTTATGTTACATATTTAAAATTATTATTTTATTCTGTTTTTTATTCTTTAATTTCAATTGGTTTTGCTTTAGTCTAATTTACACTTGTTAATTTAGGGTTCACTTTTCTCAATTAGGGTATATAATTATTTGGGATAAGGGCCAAATTGGCCACTGAACTTATTTGGGGGCTCAATTGGGTCACTACAACTTTTTTGGACTCAATTGGGCCACTACCGTATTAAAATTGGCTCAATTGGGCCACCGCATGACGGAGCCCGTTAGGGCTCCGTTAAGTGGACCAAAACCAATATCGTTTTGATCGTTTTTTTTACCCGACCCAATACTAACCCATACCCCGACCCACTTTCAATCCAAAACCCGACCCAAGCTACTAAAATCCACAAAATCGAAAATTTGGGATAAAGGATCCACAGACCCATCTCCTCCCTTCTTTGATTTCCATCATGGATGAACTCGCCGGAGATCATTTCTCGTCTCCCGGCCAATCTGCTGCCTCCCAACGTGACGGCAACACCCCGCCGACCGGCCAAAGATGAACCCTAGCTGATTCAGCTCCGCCATTGTTGAATTTCTTCAAAGATGAAAACTTTAATTTTATTTATTTATTTTTGGGGATGAGCCCTAGTTGCAGAATTAGGGATTTGAAAACTTTAATTCCTCAATGTTTTCTTTCATTTTTTTTGTTGTTTGGGCAAAGGAATCGACATTGAGGTTGAGGGAGAAAGTGGGCTCTGCTCCCATAATTCCTCAATGTTTTCTTTCATCCCCTATTCGGCATTGGGTTTGAGATCATAGCGTTTGGGGATTATGAATTTGGGAGTACTTCTGATTCTGCTCCGGCATTGTTAAGTTTCTTCAAAGATGAAAACTTTAATTTTTTTTTATTTTTGGGGATGAACCCTAGCTGCAAAATTAGGGATTTGAAATCCCCAAATTTTTGATTTTGTGGATTTTAGAAGTATAGGTCGGGTTTTGGATTGAGAGTGGGTCGGGGTATGGATTAGCATTTGGTCGGGTAAAAAAAGATCAAAACGACGCCGTTTTTGGTCCACTTAACGGAGCCCGTTAGGACTCCGTCACGCGGTGGCCCAATTGAGCCAATTTTAACACGGCAGTGGCCCAATTGAGCCCAAAAAAGTTATAGTGACCCAATTGAGCCCAAAAAAGTTGTAGTGACCCAATTGAGCCCCCAAATAAATTCAGTGGCCAATTTGACACTTATCCCTAATTATTTTTCAATATTTAATTTTATTTTTAATTAATAATTAATTATTTTTTAAAAATAATTATATACCCTAATTGTAAAAACCAATTAAAATCAAAGAAAAAAAAAGAATACACAATAATAATTTTAGATGTATTGAATAGAGTGTTGTATAAAATGTAGCAAATGACTTCCTCCAAAAAAAAAATATAAGATAGGTCATCAATTGAAATATGAGGCTTAAAAGTATGAAGATTGTATATAATACGACATAACATACGAGAGAGAGAGAGAGAGAGTCTAAAGCACTAGCTAAGAATCGATCTCCAATTAAAGTTATGAACGTTCCTCTTAAATTAAGATTAAATGATTTTAAAATAATGAATTTTACGTAATTTTTTCATCAAGTCATGAACTTTAAATTTTTTACGTATATACGTCAGCTTTACACATTATTAAGAGTAATACGCGCATGATATATACGCGGACTGCCACGTGTATTTTATCATAATCCTTAATTCTTAATTATTGAATCTTATTCGAATTCATGGAGTCCGTTCGTAAATGAATTTTTTAACAAATATGAATTTTCGAACAAACATGGTGTGTTCAAATATTCATTTTCGAACGAGATTTATTTTAAAAATCATGCATGTTCGATAATGAAATTTCGAACAAACATGGTGAGTTCATTTTTTTTTCTTTTTAAGTAAAGGGCATTTAAGTACTTTTAAAATTATTTTATTTTTTATTTTTTCTTTTGTGTTGCAAAGAATAATTTTAGTAATGTAAATAGAAACTCCCGTACTTTCACAAAAATATTCAATTCAAATTTATGTACATTCTGCATGTTAATCTAAGTGAAATGTGAATTGATGTTAAATTTTAAAAATGTGTTAACGTGTTTTTGGTGTAAGAATCTAAAAGATCATATTAAAAATAAAAAATCATGTGATGTTTATGATTTTAAAATCATTTAACCCTTTAAATTATTTTGAAAATACCAATTGCTGCTAGCCATACTTGCTATATCTCAATCTATAAGATATTGGGGTGAAATTCAAATTTCACAACCTTTCAAATTCGAAATAATAATGAGAGATCCACACTCTACAAACTAATTAAGCCATCCCATGGGAACAACATGATCCAATAGTTGCATATTTAGCTAATTATAGGATGGTCTTACGTGTTAAAATTCATACGACGTACGTAAACATAGTTAAAGACTAATAAAATTATAAATGTACCGTGAAATCATGAAATATGAATTTAAATCCGAATATTAACCTTTTTTGTGAACTATAGATATTACACCTTGTGCATATATATTTCACTAGTTATAGCATTTACGATCCGCATGCATGTTGAAATCTATATATCAAATATAAATACACACACATGTATATTTGTATAGATATATATTTGAATAGTCATATATATATATATATACACATACATATTATTGATTTCAGGTGTGAGTTAGCGAGTGGTGAAGTGATCGCATTATTGCTTGATGTGGAATATTTACAAAACAAAGGAAGAGATAACTGCCAGACTAATTAGATGGAAGAAACCAAAATTCACTCAAAACTAGACTACTTCTTTGGATGATCATCAAGAGTGAGGACCACATTTATATATATATATATATACACACACACATATATACATATACATATATATATATATATTGCTTTTTTCCTTTATTAATTTATGTGCAATCCCTACACACATCTTGAAACAGCATCAGATTAATTAATTAACGACATATTAACTGCGGTAATCTCCAACTAATTACAGTACCTAACCAAATCCAAAAAGGTGGTTAATTAAGACAAATGATCAACACTGAATTTGGTCTGAGATGGATCAGAAAATTTATTAATTTCCAAAAAGAGCTGGATATTATATATATTTTTCAAAAAGGGCTTCATTTATTAATTTATATATATATGTGTATATATATATTTATCTTGGAATGCAAGTACTCGATTGATGGATACACATCATGCATTAGGCTTCGATCTTTACGCATTAATACATAATCTTGAGGCATGCTCTTCTTTACATGAAAACCGATCACAACTGCACAGTCATGTCTAAAAGGCAAAGCCTTTGTCTTCAATGCCGTTAGGGCATATATATATATATATATCTATATCTATATCTATATCTATATCTATATTTCTCTATAGTCATGTAAAATAAAATTTCAAGTATTCAAAAAAGGGTTTAATTTGATGCTATCTGCACCAATAAGATGCATGTTTTATGGTCACTACTCTGAAACTAAAGGCTTCGACCTATATATATATATACGTACATGAATGTGTATTTTGCATAATTTAGTGTGTGTGTGTGTGTGTTGTTTTTGTTATGCAGGCTATTAGAAGTAGGGCAATATACCTATCTACCAAGATAAACATAAGGCCATGTCCCTCTCACTCTCTCTCTCTCTTTCTCTCTCAACCAGAACCGAATGCAAAAGCCTTTCTTCATCCTCTCCTTTTTAAAGTCACGAGACCTTCTGTTCTTTCAATTTAAGTGAGAGAGAGAGAGAGAGAGATGTCTCCACAGGAGCTGGCAGAAAAAAACTGATAGAGAACTTTCAAGCCTCCTTTCTTCAACATCACTCAAACTATAGCCCTCTACATTTCAGTTCCAAACTGAAGTCTTATAATTTTCCAAAGCTTTACTTCTCTCCCACCTAAAAGATTGATCTCCCTCAAAATTTTTATATTTATTTAAATTCTCTCTCTTTTTTCATCTGTCTTTCTCTGTCGGTTCCATGTATGTAGTAGGCCTTAACCCCACAAAATTTAACCCACACGCACACACACACACATCATCTCTTCTTTTTTCTACTCCTTGATCATCTTCTTCTGTTTCTTTTCAATATAACTTTATTTTATTTTAATTTTGTTCTTTTTTTTTGTTTGTATATCAATTAATTACCAGGAGACCAGAGGGAAATCCATTAGACCTCAACAACTTACCTGAGGATTATGCAAGAGATGCTGCTAAACTGACCTCTGAAGACAGCTCTTCTTCTGCTGGTACAATCACTTTCTTCTCTTCACTCTCTTTATTAATTACCATCTTCTTTTTCATCTAATTAACTCTCAAATATTTTAAATATATAAAAAATCATGATCCTAACCAAAAAAAAAATTCAAGAATGCACACATAGGGTTAAGATATTTGATTTAATCAGTCATTTAGGCAAGAAAACATCCCTTGAAATTTGAAGAATTTTGTGTTCTATATATTTTTGTATTTATTTATTTATATCTTGGTTTCTGGAGTGTGAGAACGAAACCCTAGAAAGTAAAAAATGACAAGACATGAGGGGAAAAGAAAACTATATGGAATATCCAATTGAGGAAGAGAGGGAAAATCAAATCAAAAGGAAAATGTGGGATTTAGGTATAGGATTAGTCTCATCAAAGTTGCTTTAATTGGAATGGTTGCAGCAGTCTACAGGAAAAAGAAAAGCGGCGCTAAGGAAGGAAAAGATGAGTCTGCTAAGGTCTACGAGTGCAGGTTTTGTTCCCTCAAGTTCTGCAAATCCCAAGCCCTCGGTGGCCACATGAACCGCCACCGCCAAGGTTCGAAATCGAAAACCCGCAATCGCTACCCTAGAGTGACTTTATAAGTATTTACATAAAGTTATATGTAATTTATTTAATTATGTAATTTCGGTTGATCAGAGAGGGAGACCGAGACACTGAACAAAGCTCGTCAGCTTGTTTTCACTAATGATTTAGCTCCGGCCGGACACCTAGGTTATGTTTCAGCGTATGGTCTCACTCTCACTCATAGATTGCAATATTTAATTTCTTGCAATAATTCATGATTTCATTTCATTTAATTACTGTACTTTCTCCTTGCCGTGTTATATTATATTATATTATATTCGGGCAGTGGGCAGCCGATCCCACACGGCGGGACGTATCATCAAGGCAATATGGGCGATGCCGCGCTGCCCTTCAGACCGGTGTACCCGACACGAATGTTTCCGACACCGGCGCCGCCGCCGCCGCCGCCACCGATGTACACGTCTCCGCCGCGGATGGTGTCGTTCCACTCGCAATATCCGGCAACGGCCCCGCCGGTGAGCGATTACTTCGTGCTGTCGAACCCGGGATACGGAGGCGAAGGGAACAACAACTACACTTGCATCGGGGCTCCGGTGGGGCACGGTGGCGGTGGCGGTAGAGACGTGTCGCTGCAGAATCAAGAGGAAGGACTGAGCTGGGGCCGGAGGTAGACAGGGACAAGATTGCAAGACGCTTGGATCGTATATGTTGATCAATCAATATCAAGATGGATTCTTTAATTTTGTTTCTTGTTTGTTTAAATATTTTGGTGTTTTTTTGTTGGAGAGTGAGAGTGGTAAGTGCTCTCTCACTGAAACAGAAAGAATCCAAACAAAGTGACAAATCTTTGAGGGCTGATTCATTTTGGGGTTTTCTGTGTTTTTTTGAGCTCTCACATTCACATCTCACTTTGTCTTCACCTGGGATTGGAGGGGAGATATCCATATCAGTTTCTTTCTTTTTCTTAATTTCTCCAACAAATAAATATATGGTCGGTGCACTTATTTCATCTATATATATATATATATGTATAAATGTAATTCTTGGATTATATTTCAATTACCAAGAATTCAAGATCATTAATTATCATGTATATGTATGTATGTATAGCTAGCTAAAAATTTGCCACCGTTGAATGAATTTGCTATTTAAATATGACTTTTTGAAACGTTGCAATAATAATCCGCTCTTTTAATTTGTAGCAAAATAGACATCATAAAAAATTTCGACTATGAAAAACCTGACGTTGCAAAATAAAAATTACTTATATTTGACACTTCAAAATTAAATTAGTGTGTATGCGTGGAAAAAATATTGCGACATCATAATTTTAATGATCGGGAAAAAAAAATGAGGGTGTCGAATTTGATACGGACTAAAAATGTTCGGTTATTTTTGGAACGTTTTAAAAATCGTGTTTAAATTACAAATTTATTCGAAGGTGGTGAATCCTTTAGCAACTGGCCCTACATGAAATCATGCTCTTTAATTCGATTTATTCTTGGTGTTCCATTTCATATTCTCTAAGTACGTGTTAAATGTTAATTCATCGGTATATGATGTGAGATAAAGATTATGAACTCCAGAATTAAATTTATTTAACGTCAAAAATAAAATTATGTGACAAGAAGTCCTCTATTACACACTGCGCACTTGATTTTTCTAGTTTTTTATTTTATTTTTTCTTTAATTTTAATTTCTCGTGTTTTAATTTAATTTTACACTTATTATTAAGATTCATTCTATTCAATTATGGTTGCCTGCTTCACCAAATACTTTTGTATAATACGAATGCATGCTAAATTAAAGAAAGCAACTTGGACTACCTTACCAAATTATTTTGTATGTATAAATCAAACTATGAATCTATAAAGATTCATTTTATTACTTATTTAATCTGTCGT
The DNA here is from genome assembly GCA_026008535.1 of Perilla frutescens. Classification (NCBI taxonomy): domain Eukaryota; kingdom Viridiplantae; phylum Streptophyta; class Magnoliopsida; order Lamiales; family Lamiaceae; genus Perilla; species Perilla frutescens. The sequence goes on along the minus strand of BRKX01000013.1, from coordinate 55,368,577 downwards.
CTTTTTCTTGCTCTAATTAATAAGAGCATGCATGATATTCACATAGAATTTTCTATTACATCCTCCTCTCAAGTTTAACCTTACAAATGTATAGAGAGATAAAATTTTGTCAATTTTTTAGAAAAACATAAGGGAATAAGATTTTATTTGATATAGAAAGAAAGGATATTTTAGTCTAAAAAAATAATTGTTAATTCTAGATTAAAATCATAAAATAACAAATATTATGAAACAGAGAAAGTATTAATTAGAACTAGCTAGGTAGTAATTGCAGCAGAATTCTTTGCTTCCATAACATGGGATGAGATCTTCTAATGCACGCTCTGTGTTGCATTCCATATTGCATACTAAAAAAATCATATTATCTTTTTCGATTTTAATTTCTTATTCTTTAATTTATTAATTTTGCACTTGCACCTGCCTTCTTTAATTTAGCATGCATTTGTACTGTTCAAATTATTATCATATATATATAGACCAATTTATGTTTATTCAAGAAGCCTACTATATACTTAATCAAGCAGCCTAGCTAGGCATCATTAAATACCGTGGACGAAAATTGAGGAAATAAATTGTACGTTGGTATTTATTATTTAATCATATATAACATGCATTATGTACATTTTTTTAAAATCGAAATCAAGATTTTACACACTATTAATTAGAAATTAAAAAAAATGGGTGATTAGGATGTATTTAGGACTTCCAATTGGGGAATTTGGTATATTTTCCGCTATAGATAATTATATGAACAAATATTTCTTAATTATGAAATTTTTCCAAGAATATAATGTCAACTTAAAAAAAATCAAGAGAGAGGTACGGCATAAGTTCATTTATGTAACACCTTATAGTGACATTTTTTATTTATAATATTTTTTTTACATATTGTCTTTTGAATAAAATATAATTTTCTGGAGTAATTGGTTAGTAATACTTGAAAAACACACAAACATACTTGCGTCCTTATGTAAATGAAATTAGGGGGATTCTATTTGCAACACTAATTTTACTCTTTGCACCATAAAAGAAAAAAAAAATTAAAATTACTTAAATACTCTTTAATAAAATTAAGTCTGATCACATCTACGGTGTTTGGATGTCAATGTTCGAACACAATAAGGATGTTCGAACATCTCCATATTTTTCTAAGTATACGAGTTGTTCGAATTATTATTGTCGAACAACTTGAACTTGTTCGAAATTATTTTTCCGAACAGTTTTTTTTTTTTAAAGCTGTGTTCGAAAATTGAAGTTTGAACATGGTGAGAATGTTTGAACTTCAATTTTCAAACAAACTCCATATTTTTTAAAGCAAGTGTTGTTCGAATTAATATTTTCGAACAAATTAGATGTGTTTGAAATTGTGTTTTCGAACATGTTTTTTTTTAAATTAAAAGACATTAATGTACATGTGCGTGGTGTAAAGAGTAAAACTTATAGTGTATGGAGTAACTGAAGTTTATAGAGTAATTCTAGCGGTGCAACTAAAAACTCCAATGAAATTATTTAAAAAAGCGAAGTAAAAAAAAAGGTGAAACAATCTAAAGCTCATGGTAAATTTTCTCAAGGTAAACTCAGTGGGAAAAGACTCGAGTGAAAAAAAAAAGTGTCTTTAGAAGGTGTCTATGGAATTCAATTATTTGAAAAGGAGAAAACCACACTGATCCCCTTTGCCATTCTTTATGGTATCTCCTGAACTAAACCTTTGCTTTTTTTTAAAAAAAAAAAAATTTAAATTTAATTTATTATGATTTAATTTAATTAATTTCTTTCATTTGTAATTTATCTTTTCTCAATTAGGGTATATTAATTTTTTTTTAAATAAATGAAAAAATAATTATGGCACACGAAATTAAAGTAACACAGAAAGGCAGGGACGATCTGATCTGGAAAAAACACATGAGATTTTATGTTACACTTTTGTGTTACACTCTGCTATGCATTTTCAAATTATAAATTTTTCTTGTATTTTCTTTATTCAATTTTATTTTTTTGTGATTTAGTTTAATTATATGATTTTTTAGGGTCCACCACACCCAATTACGGTTTATAATTATTTTTTCATATTTAGTTTTTAATTTTTAATTAATAATTTATTATTATGGTTAATTATTTCAGAATTAAATTTAATTTATAATATTTTAAATTGATAAATGTTGCCCTATAATTATTTAAGTTATAATTAATTTTTATTTTATAATAAATATAATTAAAATAATAAATTTGATAGGGAAACACGAAGAAAAATTTGAACAGTCCCTTAGAAAAAGGAAATAAGAAAAGAAATTTTAAAAAGCCATTCACCTAAATTTATTATACGTGAACCCCACCCATTACGCAATTATCTGCCGTGGCAAACCTTCACACCCAAATATAATTATGCGATCAAATGAAATAATAATAATAACGAAAATAATAATTATTCCCTTCATCCCATTTTGATAGGCTTGTTTTCCTTTTTGGTATGTCCCGTTATATAGGCATGTTTCTATATATATTTAGCTAATTTATTAATATATACCCCTATTTAATATGTTCACGTTAGACATTAATTTAATATTAAAGAAATAAATAGGGGCATATTAGGAAGTTTTTTGATTAATTGTCTTTCCCAATACTTTTCTTAATTCCCGACTCCAATCAACCTATTAAAATGGGACGAAGGGAGTATAATTTTTTTAGTAATTTCAGGATTAAATCAGGGTCACTCCACTTACACATAAATGAAGAAGAGTTCCACTACATTATATAAAAATTGTGGTAAAAGTTAGAGGTGGCTAAAGGTTTCGGAACCGCTCTCGAAAATTGAAACCGTGGAACCAGCGGTCTCGAATTTTTTTTTATTTTTAAATTTTGTTTGTTGGCCGATCCAATGGCTCAGAAGAAGTAGCCGTTGAAGATCAATGGCTAAGATTAAATAGCCGTTGGGAACCGCCGGTTCCAACAACTATATTATTATTATTATTATTATTATTATTATTATTATTATTATTATTATTATTATTGTTTTAACTCTATAAATATATGGGTGGAGATCCAAACTTCAATACACACAACACACTATCTCAATTCTCTCAATTCTCAAGTGATCAAACTCTCTCAATTCTTCGTTCTCAAATTCTCAATTCAATTTTATCCTCTCAACTTTCAAGTCTCATTTCATTTTTCAATACTCAATTCTACATTGATGTTCTTCGGTGGTGGGCGAGAAAACAAGAACAATTTCCCATATTGTCTATCATGACTAAGGAAATATTTACGGTTCCGACATCAACGGTGATGGTCGAGCAAGCATTTAGTCAATCAGACTACATGTTGAGTGAGCGTAGATCGATGATGACGCCGGAAAGTCTTCAAGCACAATTATTGTTTAAAGATTGGACTTTGACCTAACAAAAACAAGAGAATGATTGGAGTGCATTGATGAACGAAGATGATGATTTTGACAACATTGAATCCAATGACAATGCCGAATAATAAGTATAACAAGATAAAAGAACTATGTCGACTTTGATTCCTCAATGAGGATACGTAAGCAACTTAATTTTATTATTATAAGTTTGAGATTTTGAGTTTTGAACTTATAATCTTAAACTTAAGCCCAAGTTCATCCCCCATTCCCCCTCCATATTTTGGAAATTTTGACATTTTAGAACTTAGATTAGATAGTAATTTTTCAATTGCATGTAATTTTGTAAACTTGTATTTTTATAAATTCAAGTTGTAAGTTTACTTAAATTCTAATGTAAATTCATCATTCATGATTAATCAATAATATGTATTTTTCTTCTTTGGCTTTACATTACAAGTGATAAGATATTAAAAATTAAAAAAAATTACATTTAAAAAAACACACACACAACACGGACCGTGTTGTGTGTTTAAACATCCCACAAAAGGCACGAGGCCGAGAGCAAAGCACGGTTCGTGCTATACCAAACACGGACCGTGGTATTTTATACGGTTCAACCGTACCGGTTTCGGAACCGTCTCGTAATCGTGATTACACGGTGCGGTTCCGGTTCTCGATTTTGGGAATCGGAAACCGGCGGTTCCGGAACTGTAGTCATCTCTAGGTAAAAGTACTATATTATGTTAAACCCTCATATGCTCGAATTTTGACTAGTAGGTTATAACTTATAAGCAATATCCTTCTTGTTATTTTTTAATAGAATTATCGATTTAGGATTTGAAAGATAAAAACTCTCAACCTAGGACCCGTAAGATGAAAATTTTGAATCCAAAACCTCAAAAATCATGAATTTTGATTTTTTTTATTTTTTTATTTATTTTCAATGAAAATCCCTTCATTAATTATCTAATAAATCTAATAAAGAAATTATTAAAATTATTTAAAAAATAAAAATAAATCAAATTCGTGAATTTTGAGGTCCTGGATTGAAAGTTTTCATCTTTCAGATTCTGAATCGATAGATAATCCATTTTTCAATCAGGTCATTCAGATAATTCTCCTTTTATTTTATTAGTCATTTTTGTTATGGGGTTCGAGGGTTATATATGTAGATATGTTGGGATTTATCAGCTGAAATCTTCTGTTGCGCATTTAGTACTGCATTCTCCATTGTACAATCGGTTTTTTTTCCTCGATTTCAATTTATTATGCTTTAGTTTAATTTTACACTTATTATTTAGAATTCATCAAACCCAATTAGAATGCATTGTAATTTTTTATTATTTAATTAAATTTTTAGTTATTAATTACCTATTTGAAAAATTAAATACTAAAAAAATATATTAAACCCTAATCGGATAAAATAAACCTTAAATAATAAGTGTAAAACTAAACTAAAACATAAGAAATTGAAATGAAAGAATAAGATTGATAAAAAGTTAAGAGTGTAGAATAAACAATTTCAAATATAATATAAAATGTACAATAAACGATCTCAGATCGATAATTTGTGTATGGGAATCACTAGCAATAGATCGAAGGAAATTATAAATTTAGAGAGAGAAAGAGAAAGACAAGAAAACATGAGGTTTAATAAATTTGCAGTGGGCTCAAAAGCTGCAGATGAAGATGGAGGCAGCTAGAAGGGCAAAAATAGGATGTGAATGAACAAATAAATATGCGAACTCTAATTGGCAGGTCAACTTGTTCTTGTTCTAGCTATGTGGAAACAAACAGACAGAGTCTAGTTAACCTATGATCATGTCTGAACCCACCTCCATTCTCTCTACCTACCTACCTATCTACCTAAATCAACCTTCTTAATTTTTTATTTTTTTTATAATATATATATATTTTTTGTCCACATTTCAGTGCCCTAATCATAACTAAATTGCCTTTTAGGAATGTATTATTAATTAATTGATGGAGTAAAAATCTTTAAGTTTAACTTTATATAGTTTTGTGTTCCGGTGCTTATTACAATGCATACACAATAGTAGTTATTGAGATTATCAATAAAGAAAAAATTTCAAGGCCCAATTTATTTTTACCTAGAGTACTTTTGGGTAAATCGTGGATAATAACCCAATGTTTAAAAGAATTTTTAAAAGGGTGATTCTATTCATAATCCCCATAATTTTAAAAAATATAAATATTAATTAGAGGGGCGTTTTTACCCTTTAACCCAATCACATAAAACCCCATAGTTCCGATCCTTTAAAAAAATCATAACCCCTACATTAATTCATAGCACGATCCTTTTTTTCATAATAAAATAAAGAGACATATGAAATGAGTAATTAAAGTATGATTTACATATAATTTTTGTGGCCAGTATGATTCCAACAATATTACCCTATTATTTAACAAAATTTTGAAAAAAAATATTAATTGTTTAGTCATACGATAAACATAAACATATGCAATGGTCGTCCGACAATACTTCAAAATGGTTTCAAAATCTTTTGGCAAAATTTTATAGACGAAAAGCTTTTTGCGAATTTTTTGTTTTGAGTTTCCTATGATATATAATCTATTTGAATGGTCAAATACTTCTTCAATCTATCTATTTATGATAGAAATTTATTATTCTTATGTAAAAACATAAATATTTCTCATGCTTTAAGAAATAATTTTCACAATGAAAATTAGTAATCGATAAGTATGTTGATAGCATATTACATTAATTTTTAATGGAGGGTAGGGTTGTAGTTTAATTGGGGGCTTTATTATATTTTGCTAGGTTTTTAAATGGTGAGTCATTAAGGGTAAAAATGTCTAATAAAATAATACTTTTAGTTTAATTATTTTTGGAGGTTGTGAATAGAATTACCCTTTTTAAAAATGTTTGTAAAATGTGATTTTGATACCCCCAACGTTTCAAATAAATAAATAAAAATATCTCGAGTCCAGCTATTTAGAGACGGAAAAACACACGTACATGGTCGCTCGCCGCTGATGTGATCATGTGGTTTCATTTGAGATCACTAAGATAGGAGATTTATGTATGACATTGAATTCAGTATTGATGGAGATGTTAGTGTATTTTCCGTAGCCAGGATTGAAGAGGCATTTTTTTTTTTTTTTTTATCTTTTGAAACCGATGTGTATCAAAATGAGAATTGAATTTTCAGACGTTCAGTCATGATCTATCATTTTAACCTTTTCTATATTTGATTTCGTACAAGAAAATTCAAGTGTGTGTGTGTGTCTAATGAGTAATGACTTGAAAATCATTAGCTCTTTTTCAAAATTTACAATCTCGATCAATTCCTTTTCTTTTACACGTACCCTTGTAGCTAGAAAAGTGTTCTCATGTTAGTTTCACTCACACAAAGGAAAAAAAAAAAAAAAAAAAAAAATCAACCACCAAATTAATTCTCCAATTAATGTCACACACTATTATAGACTATTGCTAACAATTTCGCAATATTCCATTTGAGTAAAGAACCAGTCCCACTGTTACACTTCAACAGATCCCACAGTGCAGAACGTGTTAGTTCTCTCTCTCTCTCTCTCTCCCTCCCTCCCTCCCTCCCTCCCTCCCTCCCTCTCTCTCTCTCTCTCTCTCTCTCATAGCTGAAATCCCGAGACCTCATTGGTGAAAGGAACAAGACTTAGTAGTACTGTTGGCTTAGGAGGGTATTCAAGCTATATATGTAGGCCAGAAAAACTACACTAAAAATGTTGCATTCGTATTTATTTTAAAATTCTTTAAAAAGAGAGTGCAAAAATACAACAAGTTGAAGGTGCAGCAGCAAAAGTCGACGACCCTACTTTTATATATATATATATATATATAGTCAGCTTAATTGCAATCACAATTTTAGAGACGTTTAAAGCTGCTACACCACCCTAATATTTTAGTTCAATTAATTGACTTTTTTTTTTCGAAAAATAAATAAATAAATGAAAGTGCTTTACCTTAATTATTACTGATGAGTACGGTTAATTCAAGTAATTTTCTGAGTCTGCTTTCATTCGTATTCTGATCACACATGCATGATTATGTGGGGAAATTCTATGCTACCCCTCGGTTATTACCTGAAGTGGCACAATAGGTGTTGTGCAGTGTCATAATAGGTCTATTGTGACACTTTTAAGTGTCACAATAGACCTATTGTGACACTTCGGGTAATACCCTGAGAGTAGCATAGAATTAGCCTGATTCTGTGTGTGCTCATGCACAGGCCTTTATAGTTAATTTATACATGTATAGTATTGCTATCGTATCTAATTTCGGTAGCCTAAATTAAGAAAAAATGTTAGCCTTTGATTTTAGATTTTTGTACTAAAAAAAAAGATTTTAGATTATTTTTTTTTGCAATTTTATTTAATAACGACCCTTATATCCTTTTAATAATTCAAATACAGTAAAAATAAGTACGGATCCTTTTCTGCTCCATTCGGTTCAACATTCTATGCTACACGTATATTTGAAAATATTAATTTTTTATTTTGTTTTTTCTTCGATTTGACTTGGTTGTGCTTTAGCTTAATTTTACATTTGTTAATTAACTTTTCCGAATTAGGGTATATAGTAATTTTTTAAATATTTAATACTATCATTTTTAATTAATAAATGATTATTTTCTAAAAGATAATTATATACTATGATTGGGAAAAGTGAATCCTGATTAATAAGCATAAAATTAAATTAGCAGTCAACCAATTGAAATCGAAGAAAAAAATAAAATAAAAATTAATATTTTTAAATGCATAGTTTTTTTTACAACACGCGTACAACTCTCTATTTTTTTGGATCAGTTATTTAAGTAATGAAATGTGTTAGAGATATTTCTCTATTTCAAATTCAAATAGAGACACTATATATATACAATTGAAGCGGATGGAATTGAAATCGAAAAAAATAAATAAATAAAATTTGAAAAAATGATTGTGCAATAAGAGTTTGGATGAGATTCTCTTGTCCAAATTGTATGTCTCATTCGTGTGCCAATATCATAATTGTATAATTTTAATAGTTTTTCCATAAAAATAAAATTTATTATATTATAACTAATTAATATTCATTACTAAAAGTTGAACATTTTAAAAAAGTATATACCTTAAATTTGGAATAATCAACTGTAAAAACCAGCTATATAAATTTAAAAATAAAAATTAAATTCTAAAAGAAATAATTATAGACACTAATTGAGTGGAATACACCTTAAATAATAATGTAAAATTATACAATATAATATAAGTTTTCACTTAAGGAAAATGTGTATTTTCAATTATTGAGACTTTATTTTTATAAAGATTAAAAGCACAAGTCTTTTCATAGTATAAAGTTACCCCCTAATTACTAATTATTTTCTTTTTGCCTTTTACTTTTACTACGATGGTACTGAATTTCAATTTGACAAACTTGAGTAAAGAAATATAATATATATATATATATATGTGTGTGTGTGTGTGTGTGTATGAATTATATATAATAAAGGTATGTAGGCAGGCCGGCTATGGTGCAAAAGTGATTGAAAGTTTAAAAACTGGATAAAGAAATAACAGAGACAAGACATTTGATTGCCCATGAATCAATTCTCGTGCTTATAAAATTGTACCCTTAATTAATTAATTATATATATATGTATATGTATATGTATATTATTAATTAAAACCTATCTTTAATTTATCTTTTCAACTATAGTAGCAGCAGGAGAAAACTCAGTTTTTGTCGATGATTTGTGATAGTGTACGCATTAAGGAAATAAGTAAACAGTAAATTTGTCTATTTTAAAAAAATATATATATATTTTTATTCATTTTGATGCTCCTTTAGGGGTAATTTATAATTTTAATTTGTAACGACTATATATATGTATGTATGTATGTATGTATATGTAATGTAATATATATGTATGTCAGTGAAACGGTACACGTAATATCAACCAGAAAAAAGTGAGCCCTCAATTTGTACACGTAGTGTTTTCTCTAAAGTAATTTGCATGTTGTTTTTTTTAGTGTGTTAATAGTGGGCATGCATGCATGTTTGCTTTTGCTTTCCATTATCCCACTTTCTTTTCTCTATATCATGTAAAATAATATATAAATATTCATTTATCTATCAGTAAACATGTTAAATATCCACATAATAATATGATGTGGTGATACTATATAGACTGCGAGGTGATAAATTTATACTTTATTTGTTTCATAATAAATGCTGCTTTGGAAAAAGGTACGGATATACTCCCTCCGTCCCAATTTGATAGACTTGTTTTCTTTTATGGTATGTTCTAATATATAGATATGTTTTTATATATATTTAGTAAATTTACTAATATATACCCCTATTTAATATGTTTACATTAGGCATTAATTCAATATCAAATAAATAAATAGGGGCATATTAAGAAGTTTCTTGATTAATTGTCTTTCCCAGTACATTTCTTAATCCCCGTGAAAAACTCTAATCAGCCAATCAAAATGGGACGGAGGGAGTACTAATAAAAAAATTAAATTACTCAATACATTTTTATGTGAATATATACGTTAAATGAGTTAATAAGAGAATGTTTGAATACGTTAAATGAGTGCAAATCAGAAGAAAATATTAACATTTTGATCTTGAATGTGTAAAATAATATTTTTTGTGAAACAAAATAAAAATACTACGACAACGCTTAGTCTAAAATAAAATGAAGGAATTATTATTTTTTAATTATTGATTTATTATTTTTATATTTAAATAACGTAAACATCACATATATTCACGTCATTTGCAATAAATTAATATTAAATCATGGTCTACCGTTAACTTTCTGAAATAAGCTATGATAGTCGCACGCACTTGATTTATATTTTATCGTAATTTCTAAGTATCTTATGTTGGACAAAGTCTCCTATCAGATTTTGAATGTCAATATATAGCTTATTCATATATCCATTAGATAGGTGGGTCGCTCGCGGGATGGACCGAATTGACTTGTCCTACTCCGAATTCGGGAAAAACACTATAAGAAAATTGATTTCTAGTGACGGAAAATCCTATCATTAAATGTAAAAAACCTTTCATTAAAAGTTTTTAATGACGGGAAATTCCCGTCATGGTCCCGTCATTATTGCCTCTCTAGGTAAAAATCAATAATGACGGTAATGATGTCTCGTCATTATTGCTATAATATCTTTAATGACGAAATAACCCATCATGAAAAATCATTTTAGAATATGATAAATTTCGTCATTAAAACTATAATTTCCTCTCACTAAATTTTACATTAATGACAAGGTATTCTCCATTATATCATGATTTGCCTCTCATTATATGTTATTATATTGATAATTAATAATCATTAAATGATGATGTACTCATATTTATAATACTTTCAACAATTAAATTTGAATACAGAACATATTTTATATAACCAACAAGATGAAATTTTATTTGTAATTATACATAAGTAAACTTTCTAATCTATTTAGTTTTATCTAGCTACCTCACACTACAATATATTTGAACATCATAAAAATGATTAACTTTCTTGCTCCAAGGTATACCACCTAATATGGTGCTTCCGTTCTTCTTTTAAGCAACTTGCAAGAAAATTAATTATGATTCCCCAACAGACCTGAAAAAAAGTGGGCAAAAAAGAGTTAAGACCGGATAAGCTCTTGGAACAATAATAGTATTCGTTTTTATTACTTGGTAGGGACATAAATAGATTAAATTGATAGAAATGATATTATCTAGTACATTTAGGCACACTGTCAAACCATCTTCCACAAGCATCACAACTAGTACAAACCAAAAGCCACCTGCAAAAATTCAATTTCAAAATCATGGACAATTCAAATTTACCTATAAAATTTCAAATTTAAGATCACTGAAAGCATGTTTTAATTAAAATTTTCTTCTTCATTTTTTCAGGAGCATTATCTATGTATGCACTATGGTCTCCATTTTTTCAATTAACAATCTTCATGTGGAACACATGAGAAATACAAAAACTAGCATAAATATCTTAAAAAATTTAGAGAGAGAGAGAGGGAGAGAGAAAGAACATACTGAAGGGGGTTCTTCAATCATAGGCGTGTTTTCATCATTCCAATAAATATCATAAGTCAGGTGTGCAAGAGATACGTGCGTGGGGATTTTAACTCGGCATTCTATGTAGTTGATAAACACATAATAATGTAGCACAAAGCTTCTCCAAATTCAATACCGTGTTGAAGAAAACTTACCTGCATAGATAATAAAATCCAATGTTATTTGCTAACCATTTTTAAAAGTAAGGTTCCAAAGTATTTCACCATATTGACATATGCTAAAACTCATCATTCCTTCATTGGTGGATTTCTTTGCATTAGACAGAAGACATTAATTAAGTAGGATATATATAACTATTTGAGAATATATGCTATTAAGAAAATGTCAGAGTTTTTGCAAGAGCCCTTCACAACATCATAACACATTTAGCAAGCATAATAGTACGAAAAAAATGCAAGAAACCTAACCTATAGAGTTCATATTTTGAAATATGACAAGTGCAGTAAAACTGGGTCTTCTCTTTTCCAGATAATGATTTCACTTCTCCTGCAAGACAAGTCTCAAAAGTACAATAGCATATGATGATAAAAATATACTATGAAAGACCAATATATAAGTTTAGTTAAAAGACTTTACATACACAGACGCACAATACGCTACAAATCTGTCTATGGCCAAACTTTTCAGTCATTAAGTCAAAACTATAATTGTAGACAATTCTATATATGATTTTGAATCAATGTGATTTGTTGGAATAAATCTCGATTGAGCAAGTGAAACTTCACATCTTTTCCGGAAATTAACAGAGCCATCTCACAAATACCATTACCCCTCAATAATTTGTAGTTTAACTCAAATGAAATGAAAAACTATAATCTCTCTATCTCTCTCAAATTCTACCACAAATCAAATGATTCATGCTTTAACACATGCACATGAAGCAGAAATTGAACATATAAAACCAAATAGAAAAGGGCACTCCTAAATTCATATTAAAATCCAAACCATACAAAGATAAAAGGACCAGAGAAACTTACAAAATCAACATGGTAATGATCCGGATAACTCTAGCCAAAGAACACCACAATCGAAAAAATAAATAAAAACACCGATAAGAAGGACAAGATGAATGCTTCTTCCTTTGAACAATGTCGCCAACCGAGTGGGGGAATTAAGATAAGCTAATGATTAAAATTTTGGATTAGTGATATTGTCTTTAGATGGGGAGCAAATTGGAAAAGATCTATTTGTGTTATTTTTGAATTTAATCATCGCCGATGAAGATAGAAATCAAATTGCAAGCCTTCAATTTGCCATCTTCAATTCTTAGGGGGGTGTGGGGGAGTGGGTAGTTTCAATTCATTAATTAGACTTTCTTTCAATTTTAGTAAGCAAAAATATAATTAAACTATTTTAATAATAATAAAAAATCTATTTTTAAGGATGAATAATAACAAAAAAAAAAAAAGAATTGGATGGAAATAGCTAAATATTTGGCGGCTTCGGGAATTATAATCGCGAAGTGGGGGGAGTGGCCATTTGTGTAGGTTAATTAATTATATTTTTAAGTTCTTCCAACTTTCATCAAAATAAATTTATTTTATTTTTATTTTTATTTGTCTTAATGATAAAAAATTACTATTTGATTTGGGACAAATAAATACATGATTTGGCGTCATATATATACAAACTACATCAATAATGAGTGGACCTTATTTTTAATACGTAATTCATGATGGGATTCATATTAATAGTTATGATATTAATAAGTTTCTCATTATTTATTGAACTCTTTAACTACCATTATTTTTTTCCTCTCACTAAAATTAAAAATAATGAGGGGTTTCAATCCTCTCATTAATTCTTGAACTCTTTAAATACCACTATTTTTTTCTTCTCACTAAAGTTAAAAAATAATGAGGGGTTTTCAATCCTCTCATTAATTTTTCTCACTAATAGTACAATTTCTTGTAGTGAAAGAAAGTGCCGCGGAAAATAGCATCACTTAATTTGATTAAAATTTATCAGTCATATAACCTTAAAAGTATCATTCTACTATTTAAATTACATGAGTTTATAACATCTGAATTATGATCTGATACATGTAAATTGGAGTTTCTTATTCCGAGTCAGGGATTAAATGAATTCAATTTAATTTTGAGATTCACTAATTCCATTTTAGGATATATATATTTATTTCAAAATTAGGGTTTCAATTATGTTTATTATTCCCAATTGGAGTTATATTTATTTCAAAAATTAATTATCGAGCGCAATGCAAAAACCCATGCTTTAGCGTCGGACGAGTACATTGCGCGAGTCACCAAATTTTTAAAAATAAATTAATTAATTTACTTTAATTTTAGGGTTTACTAATTCAATTTTAGGGTATATGTTTATATTTATTTCAAAAAAAATAAATTATTACTTTAATTTTAGGATTCACTAATTCAATTTGATGGTATATAATTTTAATTAGGGGAAAAAAATTGCAAAAAAAAATATTTTTTAAATAGTTGGGCCACGCGCGTAGGGTACACTCCCGAATTCTAGGACCATTTTTGACTCCTTTTATTTGATTTTATTGGGTCTGGGCTGGTTTGATAAGCTCATATCCATATACCTCGGGGAGTATGAGACTATGAAAAGCCTTCTCGTTATCTTATATCATATTATGATTAAGAATTAGATTAATGTATTTGGATTTCCTAAAAAAGTTTAGGGCTAGTTTGGTTGACATGGAATATGGCATGAGAAAGTAATCTGATTCCATATTTTTAAATTCGTGTGTTTGGTACAATTTTAATGGACTTTGGAAAAGTAATCAGATTCATCAAAATAAGAAAAATGATACAACTTTTCTGGATTATGATTATTTACTCCGGATAGGTATTCTGATTACTTACTCTGGGAATCTTGTATATGATAATTTTATTTTTCGATTTCTTCAATAATTATATTTTATTTTTATCTATACTATTATTAAATTTTGGATTCATAATAATTTTTGTTGAAAAATTATGAAAAATTTTAATTTTGAATTTTTTTGGATTTTCATTATATTATTTTTTAAGGATTACTATTATTTTGGATTGACAATTTTCAACTTGAAAATAAAAAAAAAATAAAAATTTTGAAAAATTAAAAAAAGATACTTATTTTTTGTAGATGAGATTCCAACTAAAATATAATCATTCTAGCAATCATTTTTTAGAATTGATCGTAGGAGAATGAGGGATACAAAACAATAAGCAACTTGATTGTAGAATCGATAATTAATAATTTTTTTGTATTAATCTAAAAGAATGAGATAATCATCTTGATTATTATTTTGGTACTCATATAATTTATTTTGATTTAAATTTGAATAACATCTTGTTTTCAAATTACCTTGACCAAATATATATATATATATATATATATATATATATATATATGTATGTATATTTGTACGTAGAATTATAAACTATATTGTTCATATATCTTAAAAATTATAAAAAATTGTTGGTAATACGAAAATGATAAGAGATGTTTTAGGTCTTTCATATTCTACTCGTTTAATTTGAATCAAATACTAAAATGAGAATCATGACAATTTATTTATTATGTTCCAAATACATAATAAAAATCTGTTATGATTCATTTTCCTCAGAATCACATTCTTAGAAATCATTCCCAAATAACTTTACTTTTCCGCCAACCAAACGGTGCCTTAATGTATTTATAAACTTAACTGTGTAGTTATTATTCTAGCAATTTTTAGGATTTTAATTATGGTTTTGTCTCAAGTACAAATACATATTCCTATTGCATACATCATCACATGGCTATAAAATCTCCTATGTATAACTTACCAATAGATGAAATTTCTTCCATATTAATATATGTGGAGAGAGAAAAAGTACTAAGTATATAATATTGTCACATTTTTTACATCTTAATTTATATTGAAAAGTTTAGCTAAAATATCAGATAACATGAAAAAGGAGTATGAGTATATATATATATATATATATAGGGGTTAGTTATAATGACGATTGTGTTTGATGTAAAAACGCGAGAACCGACTTATTTACCGTAATTTTCATGTTTTTTCTTATTATATTTTAGTTTTAAAACAATTTAGCACTAAAATATAATAAGAAAAATATTAAAAAATAACACCAAAATACAATAAAAAAATACTAAAACTAGTAAATAAAGCTAATCACCAGTACTCATTTGAATCAAATCACACACGTATACACACATATGTATAATTACAAAATTTGAGAAATATGAAATTGATTGTTCCTCTACCAGCTCTCTCTTTGGCCGTCAGTGTACACAGCTCTGGGTGTGCTGGAAATTATAATGGTGCAGAGAAATGTCAATTTTCGAAGCAGAAATAAGTTTGGAGTTGCATGAAAAGGTATCTTAGTCTTATTTATACATTGATTTGGGTATGTAAGCATATATGTATACAAAATCTATTTTTGTGAAATGTGACATTTCATACATATAACCTAGATCAAACACCCACAGTTATTTTGTGCTACCACCATTTAAACTAGAGGTAATAATTGGCCGGCTCAATTTAGGCCGCATGCATAGTACTAGATTGGCCTATACATTCGTACAATTGAATACGAGATAAAATATCATTTTAAAATAAACGAGTCAAATTTGAGATATGTTAAAAGGGAGGGGCCAGTTGTGGGAAGAAATTAATTATATTAAGAAAAGAAATAATTAATAACAAGTAAAGCCCATCTGTACATTAATTCATTTTATGCAAGATTACTAGCTAGTTGAATAATTTGCACATTCAAAATGTTTGTTTCAATTTTCAAACTACCTTTTAATCTAGATGTACTCCTTGACACAGCTCAATTGGTTAGAAAAATTAGAATGTTATAGGGTGACGTAGAGGCAACAAAGATGGATTCGATTTTGGCCAACAATAGGTTGAAATGGGGGTTATTTACACATAATCAAGAAACCTCTCACGATTAGAGGGTGTAAGCGAGTCGAGCCTATACTCGTGAGAGTCGAGCTTAAGTTCGAGCTACTCGAATAGTTACCAATCTCGATCTCGAACTTAATAATACTACGCTCGATAAAAGCTTGTGAACCTAATCAAGCTTAATTGATTGTAATTAAAATTTTATCCTTAATTAAGAAAAATTATATTTTGATATCTACATTTTGAACACTTATTAAAAAATAACTTATTTTTTTAAAATTAACAAAACACTACCAACTTTTTCAAAAAAAAAATTCAAGTCTAACATTTGATCAATATTTCCATCCTGAAACCCCTAGGTAATTGATTGTATTTTAATACTTCAATTTTCCCAGTTATGTACAAAAAATCACCCAATCAATAATCATAAAATACAATCAGCTACGTACAATTAATTTCCAGTCAGTAAAATTAATCAAATGTCAGATTTGAAAAATATTTGAAAAAGTTAGTACTGTTTTGTTAATTTTGAAAAAGTGAATTATTTTTTAAAAAATAACCTGAAATGTAGGTTATCAAAGTATAATTTACCTAACTTTAATAATTAAATTATTTTTATCTTAAATTAAATAAATATAATTTTGTTTATTTAATATTAATGCATAATCGAGCCACGTCGAGCTCGAAAAATCAAAACTCGAGTCGAGCTTCAAGGTTTTTCTATCGAACTCGAACTCGATAAGGCTACTACTCTACTCAACTAGGCATCGATGAGAAATTCTATGCTACACCGTCGGTATCACCCAAATGACACAATACATCTATAAAAATGTCATATTAAATATATTGTATCAGTTGAATACTACCCGTAGGAATAGCATAGACAAGCCTGGCATCAGGGAATATTATAGTCGTTAAGTGATAATGGGATGAGAAATCTGAGAAAGGCACAAGTCTGGTTGTCTCATCAGCAATCATGGTGCAGCATTTTACACATTACTGTGATTGTGCGTCTTTTCAAAGGTAGATGAAAAGTTAGCGCTGCATTCACAACTAAGTTTTGTCTTTCTCTCTATTGGGGAACTGATTTCCATTTGTACCATCTCATCTTCTCTCTTGAGCAATTCCAATAGCTCCTCTAAACTCTACTAAATGAGTAAAAAAGTGAAAAATTCCACTCCAACAGCTACTATAAATGCTACTCTAAAATAGAGATAGAGATTTTTGGCTCTATTAATAGAGATCAATTTAGAGGAGCTCTATTACTGTTCATCCTTTTTCTTTTTCTTTTTTAATATATGTAAATCTGTTATTATGTTTCCTTTTTATTTTTTTTATTTTTTTTGTAAATTAATATAGGATTGTTGATTTTTGTTTTGGTTTGTTTTTTTGTTAATTTTATATGTTCACGTTTTTTTTTTCTTTTTTCGTTAATTTATATGATTTAAATTTATATATATATACAAATATATATATATATTAATCTTATACTTTAATTTATTTCTTCCTTAAAATTATTGACATAAAAAATTGTATATCAAAACAAAATGACATCAAAATAAAATGGCATTTAATAAGATTACATAATAAAACTACTAGACA
Organism: Perilla frutescens; assembly: GCA_026008535.1. NCBI lineage: Eukaryota > Viridiplantae > Streptophyta > Magnoliopsida > Lamiales > Lamiaceae > Perilla > Perilla frutescens. The sequence continues at coordinate 55,350,619 of BRKX01000013.1, read as the reverse complement.
TAAAAAGAAAGAAAATACAAAGTATTAAAAATACAAATAAAGCATTAAAAGTTATTTTTGTTGGGAAAATCTTGATTAAAATAAATATATAAAGAGGAATATTATGGAATATTCCTTTTTAGAGTTGAATTTAAAGTAAACTGTTGGAGAGGAAGTAAAGACCATACTGTATAATAGAGATAGAGGTGCTGTAAAATAGAGCTAACTGTTGGAGATGGCCTTACAGCTGCAATTTCCCACTTTTATTATATCACTGTTTCTCTTCTTACATCTTCTTCTACATTTACTATACATATCAGTTAAGATCCACATCATACATATGAGATATGTCATCGACTGCAACCAAGCAGTTGTACTAGTCTGTGCTACCCGAAGTGACACAATAGATCAATTATAATATTCTCACGTGTCACAAATACATCAATTGTGACGTATGCATGGAAGTCCCATGAGAGTGTCACATTAGGTCTATTTTGACAATTGGACATTACCCGTGGGATATATAGCATCACCCTCTTCTTCGTCAAAAAGTTCTGGAGGTCTTTTCAACGGTGGAAGCTCAAAAAGTTCTGGAGGTCTTTTGATATTTTAACATTATTACTACGATGCAATCTTTCTTCATATCAAAAGAAAGCTTACATGAGTTACATATGTGCACTGAGTCATCAACATCCCAATAATCTGCACAAAATGTATAAAAGCTTTTTATAAATATAATGTAATACAAAATCCTTCTAATTAATACAAAGTTTTTTTTTTTCATATAATCATAAGAAACTGAATCGTCATTTGAACGACAAAAGTTGATGAGGGAAATGATTAAATTAAAATAATGAATAGATGAAATTATTTGAAATAATTAGTATACAAATTTTCATTTCTTGCTTAAGTTAAAGAAAGAATAGAATATTTGTACAAACATCATATATAACTTATAAAGTTAAAATAATGAAGTTGATAGATCATATAATATATACTATATATGAAATATGATTGGAACTAAATATATATAAATAAAGTTATAGTGCTAATTATTTCTCAAAATTGAAGCGTGAACTTACGTATTAAATTGAAAAATTATGATATATACAAATTATTGCCTTAAAATCGAAGAAATGCATGAATTTATCAATTAACACTACAAAAATATGGTCTCTATGGATAAGATTATTAGCGACAATGTTATCACTTAAAAATATTTTTTACGATGACAACATGTTGTTGCATATAGAGCGTACGTACCTAAAAATTCATCCCAAATAAATTAAAACTTATTTTAAGTGATAGCATTGTCGTCACAAAAAATGTCATTAGAAATGACATGTAATTATTATAGACAACATTTTGTTACTTAAATCTATCAGTAGTGATGACATTTGTCGTTATTAATAATATTATCACTAAAGATCTTTTTTTGATAGTATAATAGCTATCTCCACAAATATTCCATAAATTTTACTCATTAAGTTGATGAATACATATCGCTTGTAGCATGAGAAACAATGCGTTCAAGATCATCACAATCTGAAAGAGAAATTATATTGTGTAAGTCTCTTCTATATAGTTAATTACAAAATTAAACATTAAATATAATCTTTATAAAACACAAAGGTCCTACTTTTAGAGTATGTTTATCAGCAAGCACTTTAACCATCCAACCTTTTTAATATTTAATTCATTTCGCTCTCTCCCACATCACTATTACTCATCACAACCCAACCATATTTAATTTTGATAGTTTACTCATCCCAAATAATTTATATCTATATATTAGTTTATATTGTGTATATATATAATATGATGGTTGTTTTTATTAAATAGTTAATTAATAAATTATTTTCATACAACTCATTCACAAGCATGGTAATACACAATTAATTAATTCATTCTCAACCATGGTGATCAATATTCATGTACACAATTAATTTATTAATCAATTAATCATCCTTGCATAGATTTACCTAATTGGTATATAGCCCTTAAAAACATGGCTATATCCATATATAATCGTAATGCATTTAAAATTATTTTATTGTCAAAACATATTTCTATGTATTTAAAATAAATTATATTAATATACTAATTATGTAAAATAAAATAATTATCTAATTATTTCATAATAAAATAAAATTTCTCAACATAAATTATGCACCACATTCTCCCTCACTCTAATTGTTTCTTAATTTTTATCTTATTTAAAAATTTAGAGGAATAAAATATTTATATTTCTAATACAGACTAATAATATATATAGTTTGTGTAGGCGAGTGAAGAAATGATAGAATATTATTTTATTTTTTGAATATTGGAAGCGATATTGTAGATGCCAAAAATCTCTACAATTAATCGTTCTTTGAGTTCGGGTTCCGGCGATCTACAAGATAAAGAAAACACGTGAAGCCGAAGGACTGTTGGGGGGTTGACGATCGAACGGACTCCGACGCTCAAGTCAGAATCGGATCAATAAAGGTAAAAGTAAACAAAATGACAGAATTGTAAGAGTTATTCAGTAATTCGAAGGGGGTCGAGCTTCGTTATTTCAGATCCTTGTGTGTACGTTGCTTGTCGAGTTGTATGATAAACGTCTTTACTTATAATGGAGTAGTGAGTGTTATGCGTGTAATCAATGATCCTTCCTTATCATTTAAGAGGAGCATATATATACTGGTGAGCTCCTAACTTAATCCCGATATTTTAGGGATCTTCTCTTATCCCTTTTAGGGTTTTTGAGGGGGTCAAGACTTATCACCAATTGATATTTTGACCGAGTCTTCCCTTTAAGTTTGTTCTATCATGGACTCTTGTTTTCAGACCTCCGGCCTTCGAGGCCTTACGTTTCGATCTCGAGGTTTAGATCTTGTGGGATGACTTAGAGAAACGGACCTTGAAGGGTTCGATCGCCAGACGTTGATCTAATTTAGTTCTTTAGACCTTTAAATGAATGTGAGGCCTAATTTCTGGGCCTTTGCAGAAATATGACCTCTACAGTTAGCTCCTCATTACTTGATTCTTGTATTTCAAGGATCGGGTAATGAATTCTAACATTGCTTCGATTTCAGATTCCAAATTTCATTCGGTTTAAACCTGATTCTCATAGACGAGTTCTTACAGGGATCTTCTGCTTTAGAAGATCCCATTATGTGAGCTCTGGTTCTTTAAAGCAAGTCCAAGAAAGCCCATGCATTTATTAGGATATACCTGGTGAAGCTCCAGACCTGAAGGTAGGTCCTGGGAGAGCTTAAGAGGTCATGAGAGCGGACCTCGTGGAGCTCCAAACATGAAGGCAGGTCCTGGGGGAGCTTAAGAGGTTGTATGAGCAGACCTCATGGGGCTCCAGACCTGAAGGCAGGTCCTGGGGGAGCTTAAGAGGTCGTGAGAGCGGATCTCGTGGAGCTCCAGACCCGAGTACGGACTTTACTTTTTCCATTCCCTACGTTTACCCTAGCTATTAGATGAGGACACATGTGTCCAGACTAAACTATCTCTTTCCCATAATTCAAATATCGATGAGAAACTGTTCCCTCTCTCCCCATTCTTCAGAATTCCAACAGTCTCCTTTTTCAACCGAATCTCTTTGCGAGAAAAAATCCTTTCTACCGAAAAAATATATTGAAAGATTTCTACTTCGTTCTTTCCGCCGTCACATTCGCTCTTATCTTGCTGTTTAAGAGCCCCTGCTATAGTTGTTATCGGATTTTCGCACTCCCATTGTCGCATGGTTTTCAGGTTATTTTCTCGTTCTTTTTCCCCTTTATTGTTTCGTGCAATGGATATGTAGCTTTAGTACTTCTTGTAGTCTTTAAGAAATCTTCGAGGATATTAGTAGTGTCTCTTAGTATTTACTGGTATTTCTTGGTGATTTTCGGGATAAATAGAAAATTTGTGGCAATTTCTAGGGTTTTAGGTTTCTGGGGAGTGTTTGGGTGTTTTTATTAATTTTTTGAAGTTTTCGAGTGATAGTTATTTTCGGGGTAAAATGTTTGTAGGAGAACATCTAGGCTTTTCTTTAGTTGATTCCTACTTAGTTTGTTAGAACGCGTTTGAATCAATTATGAGTGCGAGCGACAACTCGAACGCTGAGGAGACAAGAAGTTATGAAAGAGAAGAGGAAGAAACTTCTTTGAAGTCGAGGCATTCCAGTAGTTTCGATTTTCCTGTGATAACCAGGATTACTAAGGGAGCTAAAGGCAAGAGGCCGTCAGTAATCGTTCTCCGCTCAATTGATTGAGCGGTAATAAGCAAAAGGGAAGCCCCGGTGGATACGGGTAGTCTGTCAAAGATTAAGAGAGTGAAGATTTGCGAGGTACAACCTGTAGGTGAAGGGTTTCGGACAGCAGACACTGCTCTATAGATAACTGATGAGATATTGAAAAGGTTGACCTCTCCGCCGATCTCGGGAGCGGGGGTCGAAGTCTATTCTCCGGGACCTCTCGATAGGGCCCATAGACCTCCTAGTGGACTCACCGCTTTTTACACTTTGGTCACCGAGAAGAGAATCGGGCTGCCTCTTCATCCTTTTTTTGCCAAGATTGCGGGCTTCTATGGTATCGCCCCTGCTCAGATTAGGCCCGTAGGTTGGTTTCATATGCTTGGGATGTACTATCTGTGGTTGGAGCTTGGCTTTCCGAAGCCTACTGTCGGTGAGTGGCACGAAGCGTACATGCTGATAGCTAATGTTGGACAACCGGGCTATTACTATTTTACCAAATGGGTAGGGGACTGACCCCCTCTGATATCGAGTTTACCATCTTCTTCAGGTGATTGGAAGCCCATATTTGTCTTTATCCCGGCGCAGACTTCGGAAGGAGCGATCTTTCCTGCTGAATTTCGTGAAGCCCGTGGGTCTTTTGCGCCGACTTCTTTATTGATGTTTTCAGTTGTGGACTTTATAATCATTTATTCTGTGCAGGTTTTCCTCTATGAGGCAAGCTTGTTGGGGACGAGGCTAGCGACATTGAAGCAGCATTTCTTGTGTCTACCGAGTTGCGTGAATTCGAGACGCTTCGAGCAAATCGAGTCTTTTACGATATGGGAAAGTTGAAAATCAAGCCATCAGATGCCAAGGCCAAAGCTCTGGCTGCTACCAAGATTGGGGCCTCTTCTTCCTCTGGGTTGAAGAGGTCTAGGGACACAAGTCCTCTTCCTACGCCTCCGTCGAAGAAGTTGAAGGATGATGCTACAATTCTTGCCCTCACTGCAATGCCTCCTTCTTCGGCGGTGGTTGACCTGGAAGCTCCTCGGTCATCTAAGAAGGTTCTAACTTCTTCGAGCTCGAAGTCAGTCTCTCTGAAGCCCTTTATAATAGATATCCAGAAGTCTGTTGCTGGCCTTAGCCCCTCCCCCCCGAAGTGTACGAAAAAGAAAGCCTCAAACAACAGGCTTTCCTTTCTTTTGACCAAATGGCTAAGGTAACGCTTTCTTTACATGCTCATAATTCCAAACTTGAGATTCTAATTTACTTTATTTTTTTATTTTTTTTAGGTGTTGTTTAGTCAGTTCTGGCTTCGCCAGCGTCTTGCTAGCCACAAGGAAGGGCTCCAGGCGATGGTCTCTGAGCTGGCTGAAGAGCTGGAGAACGTGGCTGAAGAGAGGAGAGCAATGGCTGATAGAGAGTCTGCTATTCTGGTGGAGAGGGATGCGGCCAGGGCCGAAGCTGCAGGCGCCAAAGCCCTACTGGACAAGAGCCTCGAGGCTCAGGTTAGGGCGGAGGCAGAGAGAAGCGGACTTCAAGCCTCGCTAGCCCTCGCGGAGGCTAGGATCAGGGACCTGGAGGCCTCCTTGGATCTGAATGTTATACTGGAATCTGCGGATTTCATTCCATTCAAGGAGGCTTTCTATCAAGAAGGCAGGGCGGCGATCGTAGAGGCGATCAAGGAGAAGATGCCAGACCTCGACCTATCTTTCCTCAAAGAAGAGGAAGAGGTCGAGGCTCATAAAGATGATCATGCTGCTGAAGGCGAGGTCAGGGCCGATGCTGAGGGTGTGAAGGGGACGAAAGTCTAGGTGGAGGGCGTCGAGCCCGTTAAAGATGGTACTAAGGCCACGGATGAGGCCTAAATTCGATCTTTTCTTGCACAAACTTTTTATCATGCTTTTCAAACAAACAATTTCTATGTAAATATATACTTTTTGTTGCCTTTCATGAAGGCTGTAGAAAGTTTGGCATTTTGCCAACTTTAAGTTTTGATGCACTGATATATGTGCCTATTTTGCATATTCCGTTAATTTATCGTCTCTTGGAGACAGTTAAACTACAATGGTTATTATATACAGATTGGATAATAGATAATCAAAATAAAAATAAATAAACTCGGGCGTACCTCTTGAAGTCATAGTTGAGCTTCAAGACTTGCTCTTATATTCCGAGTCGTAGGTTTAGGTCTTTTTGATTTGACTTCATGAACTAATTTTAGCTTCAAGGTCAAATCATAGTTTTTTTGCGGTTAGGACCCTGTGGAACCTGAGGGGACTGGGACCCCCTTCATTTGCAAGGCTGACTCTGGGGCCGGAGCCTCTTATTTCCTTGAGGGTCAGGACCCCCTATGCTTGGGGTTCTGTTAGTTACTCTGACGCTCAAGTCAGTAATCAAATCTTTAAAAATAAATAAACAGAAAATGAGAAGTGATATTAAGAGTTCTAGAAGTGATACTGTTTTAAATGTAGTACGTTCCAACTGTTGGTTATGAGTCGACCTTCCTTGGTTCGGAGTTTGTAAGCTCCGTTCCCTACGACCTGTTCGATCTGATATGGGCCTTCCCAGTTTGGTGCCAATTTTCTGGCCCCACTTTCCTTTGTATTCTGGAACACCTTCCTGAGTACCCAATCTCCGGGTTGAAATGTTCGAAGCCGTATATTTTTGTCGAAATGTCGGCTTATCATCTGTTGGTATACCGCTATTTTCATTGCTGCTCGATCTCGTAGTTCATCAAAAGAGTCGAGGTTGGCTTCGAGCTCTTTGTTGTTTGATTGACTAGACCATATGATCCGAACTGTTCTGATCTCTGCTTCTGCTGGTAGCACGGCTTGTGATCCGTATGTGAGGGCGAACGGGGTTTCTCCCATGCTTGTTTTCGAGGTCATTCTGTAAGACCATAGGACTCCCGGAAGTTGTTGAACCCATTGATTCTTGTGCTTAGATAGTCTCTTCTTTAAGATGTTCATAATTGTTTTGTTCATGGCCTCTGCTTGACCGTTCGCTGCAGGGTATCTTGGAGTGGAGAAGGAAAGTTTGATGTTCCATTCTTTACAGAAGTCTTGGAATTTTGAACTTATAAATTGGGATCCGTTATCTGTTACGACTTCTCTAGGAACTCCGAACTTGCATAAAATAAATTTCCATAAAAAATTTTGTACCTTTGTATCTCTGATTCGTGCGAAGGCTTCGGCTTCGACCCATTTGGTGAAGTAGTCAGTTACCACCAAGATGTAACATTTCTGATTTTCGCCTTTGGGTAATGGTCCTACGATGTCCATCCCCCACTTCATGAATGGCCATGGGATGGTCGCTGTGTGCAGGGGTTCTGGAGACATGTGGTTTGTCTGTGCGAACTTTTGACATCGATCACATATTTTGGCGTAGTTCCTTGCATCTGCTCTCATGGTTGGCCAGTAAAATCTAGACGTCAGGGCTCAGTTAGCTAGGCTTCTGTATCCTACATGATTTCCGCATTCACCTTCGTGAAGCTTGCTTAGGATGTACTTGGCTTGCATGGGACTGACACATTTCAAATAAGGTCCTAAAAGGGATTTTCTGTAGAGGGATCCGGAGATCATGGCGAATTTCGGGGCTTTGGCCCTCATTCGTTTTGCCTCGAGGGGATCTTGGGGAAGCTTGTTTTTTATTAAATATTTGGTGAGAGGGGTCATCCAGTTCGTGTTGTTCTCGATAGGTAAAATTTCCGAGCTCCCCTCTTTCCAAATAGCTGGTCATTTTGCGAACAATATTGGAATGTTTTTAACTTCGGTGGTTTCGATAGTTGATCCCAAATTGGCCAGTGCATCGGCATGTCTGTTGTCTTCTCTCGTAATGCGTTGGGCTTCGATTTTCTCAAATTTTGAAGTTGTCTCCTTTGCTGCGGCGAGGTAAGCGATCATTTTAGAATTTTTTGCTTGAAATTCTCCCTCAAATTGATTCACTATTAATTGGGAGTCGCTTTGAATTCGGATGTTTCTGACTCTGAGGTCGATAGCTAGGTTTAATCCTGCTATGAGGGCTTCGTATTCGACTTCGTTGTTGGTTGCTTTGAATCCGCATCGAACAGATCATTCGGTAGTTTCTCCCGTTGGGCTTGTTAATACCATGCCTAGACCACTCCCCTTCGAAGTGCTGGACCCATCGACTTGAAGGGTCCAGAACATTCGAATTCTCTGTGTTCATTAATTCATTTTCTGCTTCGGTCAGGGTCTCGTAGGAAAATTCGGCGATGAAGTCTGAAAGTACTTAGGATTTTATCGAGGTCCGGGGTACATAGTTTATCTCGTACTCTCCAAGTTCGACGGCCCACTTAGAGAGTCTTTCTGCGAGGTCTGGTTTTCCTAATACTGTTATGAGCGGAAATTCGGTGACCACTTTGATTGAATGGCTCTGGAAATAGGGCTTTATTTTTCTTGATGCCATGATTAAGGCCAATGCCAATTTTTCCAACTGTGGAAATCTGGTTTCGGTACTAGAACTGCACTAACAGAATTAGTCAAAACAAATAAATAAATTAAAAGTACCTCTCCGTTTAAGGGTTTTGATAATAGAGGCGGACTCACCAGATATTCTTTCAAATCTTCGAAGGCTTTTGAGCATTCAGTGGTCCATTCGAAGCTTTTGTTTTTGCGTAGCGTCTTAAAAAAGACATGGCTTTTTTCTGAGTACTTCGAGATAAAGCGGCTAAGGGTCGTAAGTCGTCCGGTAAGCTTCTGTACCTCTCTTATATTTCGAGGTTGTTGTATGTTTCTGACGAATCTGATTTGACTGGGATCAGCTTCGATACCTCTTTTCATAACGAGGTAACCGAGGAATTTCCTCGAGGTCACTCTAAATGCGCATTTCGCGGGATTCAGTTTCATATTATATCAGCGAAGGATTTCAAACGTTCGGCGGAGATGATCGACGTGATCTTGAGCGCTGGGGGATTTTACGAGCATGTCGTTGATATAGACTTCCATAGTATCCCCGATTAACTCTTTGAACATTCGGTTCACTAGCCTTTGGTAGGTTGCACCCACATTTTTTAGTCCGAAGGGCATAACTTTATAACAAAACATACCTCGATGGGTGATGAAGGCAGTTTTTTCTTAGTCATTTGGATGCATAAGAATCTGGTTGGATCCTGAGAAGGCGTCCATGAAACTCATTAGTTCATGTCCAGCCGTTGCATCCACTAATGCATCGATGTGAGGTAAGGGGAATGAGTCTTTTGGGCAGGCCTGATTGAGGTCAGTGAAATCTATGCATAGCCTATTTTTGTCATTCTTTTTCTTCACTATCACAACGTTGGCTAGCCACTCGGGATATTGTACTTCTCTGATGTGCCCGTGCTTGAGTAGCTTATTGACTTCTTCATCCACAATTTTGTTTCGTTCGGCTGCAAACTTTCGTCTTTTTTGTTTTACTGGGGTCTTGTCTGGATTGACCTGCAATTTATGTGTTATAATCGAGGGATCGATACCTGTCATATCTTTGAAGGAACATGCAAAATAATTGTAGTATTCGACGATGAATCTTATTAGTTGTTCTCGTATCTCTGCAGTGAGCCTTGATCCGATTTGTACTTTGTGGTCAGTAAAATCAGGATGTATTTGAATTTCATCGAGATCCTCTACCTCGGGCTCTTCGTAGTTGCGATTTTCAATACTAGTTGAAGATGATCCAGCCTCGATTTGGTTGATCTCCAAAGCTCCTTTGTCTTTGAAGGTGGAGACGTAACACTCTCGAGCTGTTATTTGTTCACCTCGGACTTCTCGAACTCCCGAAGGAGTAGGGAATTTCATAAGCTGGTGATAAGTTGAAAGTACCGCTCGGAGTTCGTAAATCCAAGGTCTCCCCATTATGACATTGTAGGCTGAAGGGGCATCGATTACTTGGAATTTGGTGAAGATGTTCATTCCTTCGATATAGGTGGGTAGTGTGATTTCACCCATGGTGGCCTTTTGTTCTCCACTGAATCCGATTAGGGTGGCTGACTTTTTGATGATTTCGGTTTCTTTCACCTGCATGCCTTTTAATGTGCTCAATAAAATTACGTTAGAAGAACTTCCATTTTCTACAAGAACACGCTTAATTAAACAATTAGAGACTAGTAAGAAAATGACTAGTGCATCATGGTAAGGGTGTGAGAGGTTGGAAGCTTCTCTGTTAGTGAAATCGATGGTGACGAGGTCGTCTGATCCAGCGTGTCTTGGGATGTTTTCATTGTACTTTATCGAATGACAATGTCTTTTCACCGAGGACTGCGAAATTTCGCTTAGTTTTGAACCTCCTGTTATAAAGTTCAAGGTGCGATCGACCCTAGGAGGTTCTGGCAGCTGCATTTCCTTTTGATTTTCCCTTCGTGACCAGGTTTCTTTTCCTTTTGAGGTCAAGAGGTCTGTGAGATATCCCCGTTTTAGGAGCTCCGAGACTTCGAGCCGCAAAGCTATGCATTCATCTATCTTATGTCCGTGATCATTGTGGAACTCGCAAAATTTACTCCTGTCACGTTCGTTGTCTGGGGCTTTCATCTTTGCGGGCCATTTTACATTTTGACCGAGTCCTTTGAGGGCTAGGACTGCTTCGGATGGTGATATGCAGAGGCTATATTCTAGAAGTCTTCTGTGGGTTTGAGGTTCTTGATATTGTTTGCTTCTTGGGTCGAATCGTGGGTTTCGTGGATAAGGATCTGTTCTGAATCTATCTGTCCTGTTATTCCTTTGCTCTTTTCTTGGATGTTCATTCCTGGTACGAGGTCTGGCTGAGTTTGCTTCATCCTCTTCCCATTTGATTTGAGCCCAAGCTTTAGCAAGCACATCTTCCATTATTTTGCAGGGATATTTGATTAACTCCTTGTAGAGGTCGGAGTCCTTCTTAAAACCCTTCCGGAAAGCCGAGATTACAGTATCGATATTGCAGTTGGGGATCGATACCTTTTCTCTGTTAAATCTTCCGACGAAACATCGTAGGGGCTCTTCCATCCTTTGCATGATTATGTAGAGGTCGTCGGCACATTTTTCAATCTTATGGCTATTGGCGAACTATTCGACAAAGAGGTCGTTAAGCTGGGCGAACGATGAGATCGTCCCATTGGGTAGGTTGATGAACCATTAGAGTGTTTGGCCGACAAGGTTGGATCCGAAGCCTTTACACATGTTGGCCTCTCAAGCATGATGCGGTATTGTGGTGGTGAACATTCTTTGTTTATATTGGGCAACATGATCGTCAGGATTGGATGCGCCATCAAACAGCTTCATGCTTGGAAAGGTGAATTTTGGGGGCATCTCTACGAGCCTGATCTCGTCGGTGAAGGGAGAATCTGCAAAGCTTATTGGTGCTGATTTCTTAATAGGAGCAGGAACTCCTGGAATTCGGGTCAAGATATCTTCTAATTGTTGGATCTTCTTTTTGACCTCGGATTCCGATCTTGGTTCATAATCTTTGAATCTAGGAGGGGGTCCTAGAGAGAAGTCTTCTTTCCCCTTACCCTTAATCAAGGGTTCTTTGCTTGTGCCTGCATTGAAGTGGTTAGTTAATTCATGCGTTGAGTTCAGAAGTACCTATTCTCGGAGTTCGTTTGTCGTGAGAGTGGGGACAATTGGGTTCATGTGGATCCGTTCGGGAAAATTTTTGGTTGTAAATTAGCTTCGACTCTAGCTTTTAAGACTGAGTTCTCCGTTCGAATTGCTGCAAGTTCAACCGTGGTGGTATCCAATTGACGTTGGATCGAACGCAGAAGCCGTGAGACATCGCCATCGCCTTCAGGTGAAGGGGTCGCTGTTGCTCCGTCTTTTCGGGCTTCTTGAGGAACAATCATTGCATCTTTTTGGCTATTGTTCGTCATCTTGAAGTGATCGATCGGAGCCCTACGGTGGGCGCCAAATTGTAGATGCCAAAAATCTCTACAATTAATCATTCTTCGAGTTCGGGCTCCAGCGATCTACAAGACAAAGAAAACATGTGAAGCCGAAGTACCGTCGGAGGGTTGACGATCGAACGGACTCCGACGCTCAAGTCAGAATCGGATCAATAAAGGTAAAAGTGAACAAAATGACAGAATTGTAAGAGTTATTCATTAATTCGAAGGGGGTCGAGCTTCGTTATTTCAGATCCTTGTGTGTACGTTGCTTGTCGAGTTGTATGATAATTGTCTTTACTTATAATGGAGTAGTGAGTGTTATGCGTGTAATTAATGATCCTTCCTTATCGTTTAAGAGGAGCATATATATATATATACTGGTGAGCTCCTAACTTAATCTCTATATTTTAGGGATCTTCTCTTATCCCTTTTAGGGTTTTTGACGGGGTCAAGACTTATCACCAACGGATATTTTGACCGAGTCTTCCCTTTGAGTTTGTTCTATCATGGACTCTTGTTTTCAGACCTCCGGCCTTCGAGGCCTCACGCTTCGATCTCGAGGTTTAGATCTTGTGGGGTGACTTAGAGAAGTTGACCTTGAAGGGTTCGATCGCCAGACGTTGATCTAATTTAGTTCTTTAGACCTTTAAATAAACGTAAGGCCTAATTTCCGGGCCTTTGCAGAAACATGGCCTCTACAGATATCTATATACATTTATATAAAACATAAACAAGTATGATTTTCCCAAAATAATTGTTTGATAAATAAAATATCATTTTTAATTAAATTATTACTTAAATATGTTGATGTGATTGTAATAATTTAATAACATACATATACTGAAAATATGTCATCATAATTTCTAATAATGATCATAGTAATACATCAATATGAAAGAAATTTTCTCATTAAATCATGCATATTTTCAATCATTTGAGTTTTCTAATTTATATATTTGTATTAATTACTCATCAATTCCGTCTAATTAGTGCCTCAACTATATCTTATTTTTTAATTTGTGAATTAAAGATGTGCAACTCAAACCATTATAAATAGAACTTTGTTCATTTCAACAATCTTGCATTTTTGGAAGTTTTTTTTTGTATTATTATTATTATTATTTCATCTTAAGTTGAACATCGTGCTTATGTTTTGGTGGCCTGGTAGTCTTGAATAATACTGATTTGGTTTCCATATCATTTTAATGTAGACAATACATCTACAAAAAAAAAAGATAGTAGTCGTTGTGAATAGATCATAAAAATATGTTTAATTTGACCTTTATGGAGTACTTGTGTATGAAAAGAATTTACCCAATATTTTTTTCCTATTTCATTATTTATCACAAAATTACGTTTAGATTATGACCAAGCTTTCAGTTTGTCCTCATTATTCATATTTAACATTGAATTGTGATTTAATTTAATTTAAAAACTTTTAATTTCAAAGAAAAAAATGCAACTTAAGAATACAATACTAGTTATTTATATTTTTTAGAATGGGGGGAGAATATTGTAAATCAAAGCAAAAAAAAATCACAACATTCTCTTCATTTCAAAATAAATAGGTATGAATGTTTGCATTGCTCTATTTTCATTATTTTTTCACTATGAATTCAAAATTTATTAATTGATTATGAATTTATTAACATTTATATATGCTCGGATTCCACATGCCACATACATAATTTAATATTCTTATAATTATGAGATTATGTATTTACTTAAGTGTTAATAGGGGGTAAATAGCCATTATCACTTAGTAAATAATATAAATAGCCAATTTTAAAAAAAATGATGTATTTAGCCTTTTAGGATGTAAATATACATCAATACCCTTACTTCCATATGAATAATATTTGAATATAATGTATTTTAACATTATTATTTCCTAAAATAAAAATACCCTAATACATTTAAAAACAAATCAGATTCATAATAATCTAATATATTTAAAAACAAATCAGATTCATGGTAATCTTTTATCATACCCGGAAACAAAGAACACTGATTCACATTGATATTTTCTCACGCTCAAACTAAAAATACATCTCGCCAGTCGTCGCTATTGAAGTCGAGTATCAACACTGAAAACTGAAAAAACTACAAGATTCAACAGTCGCTGAACAATTATAGACGATGATTTCGAACAACCTCATCCTCATAACGAACAATTCCCTGAAGATGTAACAATTCGACCTTTATCATAAACATGATGCACGAGTATATAGTTTGTTTTTCTCCTTTTGGAGTTGCATGTGGTGCACGAAGACAATGGTTAGTTAATCTAGTGGTGCATGAATTTTACACGAGTAGGAAAACTATATACTAGTGTTTAAATCGAAACTATAATGCAACACGAGCAAACGAGTGTTACGACACGAGTAATTCAAGTAAGGTTATCGTGAATTGGTTAAATATTCAACTACTACATGAGTACACGAATAGTTCAATACAACAGTTCAATACACGAGAACACGATTATGCTCATTCGTGTACTCGTGTAGCAGTTGAATATTAACTTGAAACACGACTGCATTAAGATATTTATTCATGTATTCGTGCACTACTTCAAAAATTCATAAATACACACGAGTTCATTATTCTGCTAATTCGTGTAATCGTGCAACAGTAAAAAAATTGATATTCTACACGTTATAAATAAATTGGTGCACGATTCTACTCCAATACTCGTGTTCCGAAAGAAATCGATTCGTGCACCAAAGAACATTCAATTTTTCCACCACTTCCAAGTAAAGAAAAACAAAAACTTAATATCTCGATCAATAAAAAAAGTACAGATACATAAAAATCATACCTTATTGGCGCAAAAAACAACACATGCGATGTCAACAGAACTTCTTCAAATCACCTAACTCGCATTGAATCCCTAATTTTTGACTTTGCATCGGATAATTTATCACTGAAATGGTGGTTACAGAGATGAAAATCATGATAATATTCAAAAATCATAGCTTTTGATCTTCGCTAATTGTAGTTTTGTTCCAAATGATAAAACAACGATTGAAAACTAGAGAGGCGAGTGGGGAGAGAACGACGTTATAGATTGAAGAGAGAGAAAATCAAATCATTTTCCCCCAAATCTTATTGATATATGAATATATTATATATATATATACACATATAATATTTCTTAATATTAAATATGAAAGTAAGGGTATCATAGTACTTTTTTTTCATAATGGCTAGATATATTATTTTTTAAAAAAGTGCCTATTTACATGATTTACTAAGTAAACATGGCTATTTAAAAATTTTGCTCTTTATTTAATCACTTTCACTTGGGGATAAGAAGATAAAATTGTGGAGAACATATTTCCTTTGCTCTTTTTTTTTTGCATAATTTCCAACTACAATTATTATATGATTTTTTAAGAATCATAATTTTCAATATTGTTTTGCAGTGACAATTGTTTTGAGTTTTGGTATAATAACTGCAAAGTACCTAATTTATTGTTTGAAAATTGGGTTGCATGTTGTAGATTGCATGAGGGGTGGAAGTGGGGAGAGAGAGGAGGGGGAAGAAAAGTAAATTATTTTTTTTTTCAATAAACCTGAAATTAAGGGTGATACGCTAATTTTTTATTTTCCACCTACAAGTTGTATATTACAAAATTCATTATTTGATTTCTATTCATTTTATTCAAAAATTATTTATATTACAAGTCAAATATTCATTTATAGTTTTCTTTGATATAAATAATTTGATGTGTATATTTTTTATTATGATGTAATAGAATGCATATAATGATCATGTGTATTGATGTGAGAAATTTAATAATAAAAATATATAATATAAATAACTAAACTAAATATATATTAACATAATTATATGTTGATGAGTTGATGGATCATTGTTGATTTTGGTTGTTTTTGAAAAAATATAATCATAATCCTCTATTTACTCTCCATAAATTCATATTATATGATTATATATATATATATATATATGCATATGTATATATATATATATTAAAAATAACCAAAATCTAATTATATGTACAATTACTGACCACAATCAATTTTTCTCTCGATTCCAAACTTTTTTTTCCTGAATCAACAACTCATCTTCCACAAAGATTGCATGATAAATTTTTGCAAAAGAAAAAAAATTCTCTGTAATTTTTAAATTTTATTTAATAATTAGACGACACGTAGCTTTTGCGTGCATTGCACGAGAGAAATACTGGTTATATATAATGAATAATTTCATTTGTGTATAAGTTATGATTATTAATACCTAACCATCATCTAAACTTGTCCATTCTTGCTCAAAAGGAGTGTTATGGTGATCCATTATAAAAGAATCTACAATAATCCAAATACAAAATATTAATATTATGGGTCAAACATTAAAAAAACATCATACTTTATTTTAATATATTGAACCATTAATCATTTACCATTACTATTCATTGAAACATTTTGTGAACTGATATTGTATTGGAATCACGATGACTTGTAACAATATTGCTTGAATTGTCATTCGTGATGCCCTATATTTCATGCATTTAACTGTAACTAACACAAATAAATAGAATAAAGTTAGTAAATCGAGTATCGTATCCAAAGGGACTGCAATTGTGATTAATACCAAATACTAAACTAACATGTTTCTATTATCGAGATTACACAATTTTTAATTGAATTAATCCTAGACAAGTAATGAAAATTAGCTATCCAATTTAACAATTTGAGAACAAAACTATTAATGACTAAAATAACTAAGATTTCAGAAACAATTAATCAATCAAATTAAATAATTAATCATATGGAATGCATATACATGAATACATTACGCATTAATCTAATTCTAACAATTTGGCGGGCCTAGGCGGGTACGGGCCTAAAAACCTCCAACCCAACCCGCCCCTACCGCGAGCTACGGGTTGGTTAAATAATTAAAATAATAAAATTTATATTTATTTTCGATTCATTAATTTTTATTTTTATATCATTATATATAGATATGAATGCGAACATTCCAAAGTTTAAACTATTAGTAATGTTGCACTAATTTCAATATTTTCAAATTTTATAGCGTTCGTATATTTGTTCTTCATCATCAAATTATATTAAAACATATATTATTTCACAAATACAAATGATCACCATCGTTTGATATTTTTAATTTTAATAAAAGTTAATTATCATTAAATTAATTTATGATTTTATTATTTTTTCATTTATTTTTCAAAATAAATATAAATTTAAAATTATAAAAAGAAAAAAAATTTAAAAACATAGGCCCGCGGCTAAGCACGCCCCGCCTAGGCCCGCCAATTCCCAACCCGTCTATTTTTTTTACGGGTACGGGCCGACCCTATGGGCCTAGCCCATTTTGACAATTCTAATCGTAACATATGTAAATAACGTTATCGTATCGCTCTGGAACTTGTGTTAGTCTTGAGAAGCTCATAGGAGATTTGATAAGTTTAGGAACTATGTGTGATTCTACTCATTTGTTTTTTCTAGTTCAATGTGAAAGGGTCCATTGTTAAACATCACCTTCAGAAAGTATTTGAAGCTATAAAATGGAGTGATTTATTATATCGGAGTTTCTATACACACACTACACTTTTTTCTCTACACAATACACACTAAAATTAATTGAAAAGTAATTATTTATCATTTTACTTAAATACCCTTACTAAATAATCTAATAAATTAATATCTACAAATTCAAAAAAATAACTGAATAATCATAAATAAAAAAATAAACCAAATACCACTAGCTATAACTAAAGAACACTTCAAAAATGGAGCAGAAATCAACCACTACCATTCTCAAACCCTAGAATTCTCAAAATCCATTTAGATTGACTTTTTGGGTGGAAATCATCTATGGAGCACGAAAAGATAGAAGAAACAGACAATGTAAGTCATTTGCCGTCTACTTTTTCGATTATTTTTTGCAGTTTTTCCGATTAGAGAGTTGTGTTCGTCGCTGATAAGTCGAAAAACACAGTCTGAAACCCGTCACAGTGTGTCGAAAATGTATTCTCGACCATGGGATAATGAGTCAAAAATATATTTCTGAAATAAGAAGGCTCTTTCGGAAAATAGTTTTCGAAAATCAATTAATGGGTCAGAAATTACTTTTCTGAAATAACCAGTGCAGATCATAAATTATTTTTCAATGTCAACCGGGAAGATTCAAAAAAATATTTCCGACTCTAATACGTTAGAATCTAACAGTTTGTCACTGATTTTATATGTAACAAAAAATAGTATTGATGGCTCAATACATGAGTTGAACCAGAGGTGCAGACTACAACTCGTGGTCGACCAAAAAATACAAAATCAAAACAATCTACATCAACCAAACGTGAGAAGAGTGCGTTTGAATATGAAAACTCGATCATTGATAGTTGTTCACCCATAGAAGATACAATTGTATTTGATACTCCACTGACCGCACATGCTATGTTTAGTACGAGTTCAGGAAAACAAAAGGGATTCCTCACAAACAAAATCGTGTTAAGACAACAAATAAACAAAAAAAATGTTTTTTGAATATACCAAAAAAGGGATAAAATTTAGTTGTCAAGGAGCTTCATCACCACCACCACCACACCTAACTATACGACCTGTAATGTTAAGACCAGTTAGACACTACACGTCGTCTAAAGTAATCGCCATCTCTCCAAAGGGCATATGAAATGAGTTGGTCTCCGCTTGCCATCATTTCACAAAGGTTGTTATGAGATTTCGATTTGGCCCTTTGTATGACATCATTCTCAGACGCATCAATTTAGAGCTCTTCACCAAATCCCTCCACAAAACACTACTAGATTCGTTGAAATATCTCAATTTCAGAAGTTTGCTAGTGAGACAGTGGCATCTTAACACATCTCTCTCTTGACCCTCACATATAGCCGCTGCTACATTTGTTCTAAAGCTGGAAAGTACAGACGGATCAGCAGGGCCTCCTGGACATGCACCTCTATCTATCTCGGCAACATCATTATCCTCAACATCGTTATTTGGAACCTCTTGTTCGACTTGGGTTGGAGTTGCACCTTGTTGAGTTCTCACTTGTTGTCTCCTTGTCGAAGCTGTTGGCCTTCTTCAAGAATATTGTCCTAAAAGAGTGCGCATTAATATGAGAAAACAACAATTGATTCGAAAAATGTTTTCTGATATGAAGATATCATATCAGAAAACATTTTTCGAAATGAAACATAGCTTATCAGAAACTATTTTTTGATAGCATATCGGAAAAAAAAAATTGAACCATTCTATTGATATCGAAAAATGTTTTTTGATATTAAGACATCATATCAGAAAACATTTTTCGAAACGAAATAGTCCATATTTTTTGAATTGTAATGTATCATATCAGATAACATTTTCCGAAAATCATTACCCATATCAGAAAATAATATTCGAATTCAATGGAAAATATCAGAAAATAGTTTTTGAAACATAAGCAGCAGAGCAACACATCCCAAGTAAGCATATCAAAAAATGTTTTTCGACTAAACCATCTCCCATCAACAAAAACTAGTTTGACGAACAGATTAAAAGAAGAACGAAGAACGAGAAATGCAGAACTAAGAATGAATCTAAGCTATCGAAACCCTACTAAAACAGATTAAATGAAGAACGAAGAACAAGAAATGCAGAACTAAGAACGAATTAAAGCTATTGAAACCTACTAAGAACGAATCAAACTTACGCATTTCTTCCATGATGATTTTGGGTTGGGTTGAAGAATGCTCACTCCGAAGAACACTTCTCCCTCCGAATTTGATTCATCCCTCTTAAATCAGAAATAACCTATCGAAACCCTATAGATATTTTCTTCATTCTTGGCTCTGTTTTGCTTCCCCTAAATTGAAGTTCTCTGTTTTGAAGTTCTTCCTTTTGTGAATGAGTCCCTTAAAATGGAGCCTTAGGGAGTTAATTGATTTTGTGAAATTTTTTATTTTCTATTTTAATTATGGGTAAACACAATTAAAATATACTTTTAGAGTGAAGGGTAAAGATGGAAAAAGTTGTAGTGTGGAAAGTAAAAACATAAAAAAAAATAAAAATAATGTAGTGTGTAAAGAAATTGTAGTGTGTAAAGAAAAATGTGCAGTGTGTAAAGAAATTGCTGTTTTCTCATAATAATACGCACTCTTTTAGGACAATATTCTCGAAGAAGGCCAACAACTTCGGCAAGGAGACAACAAGCGAGAACTTGACAAGGTTCAGCTCCAACCCAAGTCGAACTAGAGGTTCCAAATAACGATGAGGATAATGATGGTGTCGAGATAGATAGAGGTGCATGTCCAGGAGGCCCTGCTGATCCGTTTGTACTTTCCAACTTTAGAACACATGTAGCAGCGGCTATATGTGAGGGTCAAGAGAGAGATGTGTTAAGATGTCACTGTCTCACTAGCAAACTTCTGAAATGGAGATATTTCAACGAATCTAGTAGTGTTTTGTGGAGGGATTTGGTGAAGAGCTCCAAATTGATGCGTCTGAGAATGATGTCATACAAAGGGCCAAATCAAAATCTCATAACGAACTTTGTGAAATGATGGCAATCGGAGACCAACTCGTTTCATATGCCCTTTGGAGAGATAATGATTACTTTAGACGACGTGCAGTGTCTAACTGGTCTTAACATTACAGGTCGTATAGTGAGGTGTGGTGGTGGTGATGATAAAGCTGGACTTGACAACTAAATTTTATCCCTTTTTTGGTATATTCAAAAAACATTTTTTTTTGTTTATATGTTGTCTTAACACGATTTTGTTTGTGAGGAATCCCTTTTGTTTTCCTGAACTCGTACTAAACATAGCATGTGCGGTCAGTGGAGTATCAAATACAATTGTATCTTCTATGGGTGAACAACTATCAATGATCGAGTTTTCATATTCAAACGCACTCTTCTCACGTTTGGTTGATGTAGATTGTTTTGATTTTGTATTTTTTGGTCGACCACGAGTTGTAGTCTGCGCCTCTGGTTCAACTCATGTATTGAGCCATCAACACTATTTTTTATTACATATAAAATCAGTGACAAACTGTTATATTCTAACGTATTAGAGTCGGAAATATTTTTTTGAATCTTCCTGGTTGACATTTAAAAATAATTTATGATCTGCACTGGTTATTTCAGAAAAATAATTTCTGACCCATTAATTGATTTTCGGAAACTATTTTTTGAAAGAGCCTTCTTATTTCAGAAATATATTTTTGACTCATTATCCCATGGTCGAGAATACATTTTCGACACACTGTGACGGGTTTTCAGACTGTGTTTTTCGACCTATCAGTGACGAACACAACTCTCTAATCGGAAAAACTGCAAAAAATAATCGGAAAAGTAGATGGCAAATGACTTACATTGTCTGTTTCTTCTATCTTTTCGTGCTCCATAGTTGATTTCCACCCAAAAAGTCAATCTAAATGGATTTTGAGAATTCTAGGGTTTGAGAATGGTAGTGGTTGATTTCTGCTCCATTTTTGAAGTGTTCTTTAGTTATAGCTAGTGGTATTTGGTTTATTTTTTATTTATGATTATTCAGTTATTTTTTTTGAATTTGTAGATATTAATTTATTAGATTATTTAGTAAGGGTATTTAAGTAAAATGATAAATAATTACTTTTCAATTAATTTTAGTGTGTTGTGTGTAAAGAAAAAAGTGTAGTGTGTGTATAGAAACTCCCTTTATTTTTAAACTTTTCTCTTTGTTTCCATTTTCCTTTTTTTTTTACAACCAAATACTAATGTTTTTATTAAGAAACACAAGAACACAAACTATTGAGAAGGCCTACCACAAAAGGTAGATGCTCAACCCAATGATAAGGACTTAAAAAATCACGAGCAACCTTAGCTAAACCATGTTCCACACTTGGCACTTCGACGAACCATATTAAGAGAAAAATTATTTTCCATACATTTTTTTGTTTAATTATTTGTTAATCAGTTATAAATGTCAATTTGAAATTGTTTCCTTCTTCGGTTTCAATCCTCGATGTCCATCTTCTCTTTTTGTTATATATATATTACTTCTAATTAAAAATAATAACATGATATATATTAGTTGATGTGGCATGATCTAGGTGGTGTTGGAGTACTCTAGAATAGGTATGGCAACAACTTAGATATTGTACTAATTAGATATATTTTTTGTATTTATAGGTGGATTCAATAATATGAGGGGAGAGAGAGATAGTACTCACAAATAGGTATGGTAGAAATTCCCTCGAAGCACAAGTTATAGATGTTCTGATTAGATATATTGCTGTAATTTATGGGTGTATTCAATAATTTTATTAGGAGAGAGCAAGGATGAAAATGTCGCGATATATCGCAAATTTTAACATTGCGAAACGAATATGGAGATAATGTATTATTTCTCATGTATCGGCGAAATATCACAATATATTGCAGTATATCGCAATTTTTATATATATTTCTATAATATATTTTTATTTTTATTTAATACTAATTTTTTGTGGTCTTCTTTTATTTATAAATTAGTACATATGTTGTATGAGTTAATGTTTAATTATATCTTACGAAATATTTTACTTGTAGTTGTAAACTTGTAACTTTAGTTGCAAATTCTTGTTTTTCTGATGATTTTCAATTAATTTGATTAATGATATTTATGGTTGGACTTGAAAAAAATAATAAATACACATATTAAGGAAAAATTACAGGGGTAAACTTATAAATATAAAATATAAATAAAATATTGTCCTACAAAATAGTTTATCCATCGAAGAAATTTTAAAATGTGCAAATGGTGGAGTGGCTTAATAGGCTTGAATGTAAATGGTGGGGGTTCATATTGTCTTAATCTAAAATAATTTTTTAGACACAAATCATGAATCATAAGAATCATAAGAAATGTTGAGAAGTGGTGTATTATTTATTTAACAATTATAAACAAAAACTATGCTGAGAACCTACACATATGGGAGTTCATGATTTGATTGGAATACTCAAAACGTGCATTAACAAAATAATTAGATCAGTGGACATTATTCAATCCATAGTGAAGCAATTGGAAGAAATCAAGAAATATGTCAAGCACAACATATGCATAATTATATCCAGAATTGCTCTAATGTGATGAGTTGGTATCAATATTATTTAGAACAAGATGTCATTCCATCTACTATATTTGAACCTCATAAATCATCATTTTGGTATTAATTATACTTTATAATGTTTATTTAGTTATTTTATATTGTATTATGTATTATTTTGTCAAATGTATCATCTCGGACACTATTTATATAATCTATTATTCATATATTTTCTTTCAAAATACAATTCTATCAAAATTTTGTGTAGAATATGTGCATAATAATATGTTATAACAATTTCTAAAATTTCTTGTTAAATTTCCAAGATTTTAATATAATTTTCGTCATTTTTTTCAATTTTCTGCGATATCGATATATCCGTAAAGTTGAAGTTGCGATATTTGGTACAATAACGATATTTTCATCCAGAGAGAGAGAGAGAGATTGTTGTAATTTTTTGGGTTAATTATGATTAAATACATTAACTTTCACACCATTTGCAATTTAGATACAAATATTGAAACGTTGCAATTAATACACAACTTGCATTTTCTTTTCTCTGCAAAAATATACATAATTTGCAATAATATATAAAACTAAAAATACAACATTTCACATCAATTTTTATTGTATTAACCAAATTCAAACTATGATTTTGCAATATATCCATACGATTTTATAATATTTCACGTTATATATAAGTTTTTCGTTCATTGGAAAATTTGGGAATGTCTATATATTTTACAAAATGCACAACATTATCTTTTAATTGTAAAGTTTTCAAAGTCCATATCTAAATTGCAAATTATGTCAAAATTTATATATTTTATCATAATTAGCCATCAATTTTTTACTTCTTTCAATAAAACGTAGTATGTAAAATATAAGACAAAAAACAATGGAGGTTGTTCGGAAACAAGTTTCGGAACGCAATGAAGGTCATTTTGAAATGAGTTTCTGAACCATAATGGTGTGTTCTGAAACTTGTTTTCGAATCTAGTATTACTGGGTAAGAAACAAACCTAGTACTACATGGTTAGAAATAATTTTATGAATCGTCTTCATGACATATAAACTATAATTTCCGAACCCCGTCGAGCAGTGTACATCCTCGTTGTTGCACGATGTAATTCAAGGTGATTATATTTGATTCATAATTGGTGTCCCGCCTTCAGTGATGGATCTAGACATAAATATTTGGAAGCCTCATTACACTACAGTCCCCCCATTGGATCTGCCACTGCCGGCCTCATATCTCATTCTATATTCAAAAGTTACAGATCTATATAGTAAAAACAAAAAAAAGATAAATATGTAGTTGTTAGAACTTGATTAGTGTTGACTATTAATTTGACGATAAATAATATGTATATTCATTAAAAAAAGGAGTTGATCACGATATCAATGACACTACTATGATCTATTAATACTTTGTGTCCTGAATTATGATCAGGGTGAACTATCACTTGTAAATATAGAACGTGGTATTCCGATTACATAATGTATAAATACACACGTTCACCAGCATTAGTTTTTTTTTATATTGACTAAATAAAGATCAATATTGAGTGAGTGTGTGTGTGTCTATATATATATATATATATATTGTAACGTCTCAGACCCACGAAGGTGAGGTCCAGTAACGAAACGAATGCATAATGGACTTCGCTAGCAACTACTAGCAACTACTTGACATTGGTCTTCACATTGCCAAAATGGTTAATCCAAGTTGATAAAGTGTCCATTGAGGCCACTTAAATACTCATCATACTTTCGTTTCCCACCATTGTGGAACGTCACATTTTGGCACAGCGGACTCCACTAGCAACTACTTGACATTGGTCTTCACATTGCCAAAATGGTTAATCCAAATCTGCTAAAGAGTCCATATAGCCCACTTAAATACTCATCATACTTTCGTTCTCCCACCGCTGTGGGACGTCACATATACTCACCCCCATTGGCCTGTGACGTTACATATATACTTTATAATATATCAACATAAGATTGAGTACAAAATTAATAATGAAAATTTACTTTATAATATATCGCTAGTGTAATTTTTATATTTCTCCATGGTTGTTTATTAAGATAATAAGTAAGGAAAATAAATATCAACTACTTTGCAAAGAAAAAAAGATGAATAAAAAGTATCAAACAAATAAAGCATATAAGAATTTGTAGAAAAATATAATAAAGGCAAGAAGAGTCCAATAATATATTTGTATAGTTCTAAAAAATATATGTTGTATATCATATCTTATTATATAATTTTGGAAAATATTAAAAAAAATTACGTTTACTTACAAAATGGAATAGGGATAATAATGAATATGCAGTAATTGCAAATTTGCTTTTCTCAAAGTGAAATAAAATATACTTATAACATTACAAATTATTTATAAGTTTTTACATATTGTAAGAACGATGTGAAATATATATCTGGCATGTGTCGCTTGTGCGGGACATGGGAGGGAACTATATAATCCATATATGTATATTTTTATAATAACTCTGAACATTGGAACATTAGTGCAGGAAATTTACTCATTATGCAATTACTTTCAATTTAATAATTTATATAAGTATAGAAACTATTTAAGCTGTTTTCATGTACATAACTATATTATAATATAAAACTAAAACTTCTAAATTTTCCTAACTTTAATAATCCACAATAGTTATGTCGAAATAATCCTATTAATAAACTTTACATATCATATTACTATTGTATAAAAAATTACATAACCTATAAATTACATTATGAAGAATCTATAATGTAATAAATACAAAATAAAAAAAATAAAATAAAAAAATTCAGGCCAAGTTAAAAGTGGAGACCATATAACATTTAGGGCTTAATTGATTTTTTATTTTTTCAAATAAACCTAAATAAAATATCCCAAACTCGTTCCTACACATATGAAGACTGAGCGCTGTGAAAGGTTTGAACGAACGCCCTTTTGTTCTTCGCCTTCCCACACTGCAGATTCTAACATCTTCCTCTCCCGGTAAACATCTTTGTATTTTCAGTCTAAACTCTCTCTCTCTCTCTCTATATATATATATATATAGTCTACCGATTAAAGTGGTGTATCCAAGGAGAAATCCAGATCTACTTATTGAAAGTATATTTATACAATTTTGGAGTGTTTCAGAGAAATTCGAGCCGCTATAAGGTATTCTGTAAGCATAAACATGTTCATTTTCTTAGATTTTTTGATAATAAGCCTTTACAGCATTGCATTTAGTATAGTAGTTCGAATAAAGTGGTATTTCTAATAGAATGTCGTCTTTTCTCGATATTATTTTTTTTGTTTATTTCTAACGATTGTTCTTAGTTAATTATATTATTCTGAATGGATTAAGCTGTGAAGAAACATGCAGTTGATTGAGGATCTTATTGTTCTTATGTCATCATTTAAATATATTAGTCAGAATCAATTAAGTTTCAATTTCTGATTTCTGCAATCATCCTAATCTTTTATTTCTTATTTTAAATGAAGAGTGGAAGAGGTGTAAAGACAACTGGCAGAGATCAATCCTGTAGAGATGATGTACAGACAATACTGACAGAGACCCGATTGGTGACAATTCAAAATTTAAATAAAAAACAGAGGTAAATGATATGCTCTGCTCAAACCTGTTGTTATCTTAGTTGAACCTATCTATTTGAGTTTGAAAGAATATATTATGTTAAAGATCAAATTTACTCTGACTGAAAAACATTAGAATGTAAAATGAAAATATAGTGTACCCGGTTTCCTTGAGTGCTTGATGCATAGAATTTTAGAGTAATGAAGCTCTCGTGATCTTCTTCCTTGTATCAACAATATGGTAGTGAATAGTGATAACTGCTTGTTCCCGATGATGATTATTTTGAACATCTGTGAATTATTGGACTTTTGATGAGAACATAAACTGAAACTGAACTGAAAATAAATGTACTATCATCTTTTCTTTTTCCTGAACTTGAATTCCTCTATAAGCTATTAAATTTTTTGGAGATGTACAGTAATGTATTTTGGGTTGGGAAAATAGATTATATATGCTTACTTTAGGAGTAACGTTTCTTTTGTGTGTTGAACTTTAGGTTAAGGACTCTTTGTGCTACTGCACCACTCCATATATCACCAAAAAACAAATATCACACAAATAATCAATAAATATTAATGCAAAAACGAAATATTCTTAAACATTTCCGCTGCTATGCTCACATGCTCAACGGCATTACTATTATGTGTCGCTCTGATGTTATCTACACTTATCTAGAGATGGCTCGAGTTGAGGACTTGTGGGAGCGGTTGGTTCGTGCAGCACTTCGAGGCCGCATAACAGGGGGGGATTTGTATCGACGGCCCGAGGCTGGTCTAGCTGCAAATGTTCCTTCTTCGCTTGGAAACAAGGACATAGATGACATCTTGAGGGCTGCTGATGAAATTCAAGATGACGATCCTAATGTATCTAGAATTTGTATGTGCTTTCCTAATTTTCTTTGTTTTACTTATATTTTCTTATTATATTTCATTGTTTAATATTTGATCAGATGGTAACATATGTAAATAAGGTTCTCGCTCTGGAGCTTGTGTTAGTTTTGAGAAGCTCATGGGAGATTTGATAAGTTTTAGGAACTTTGTGTGATTCTACTCTTTTGTTTTTTTTTTTGGTTCAATGTAAAAGGGCCATTGAGTTGTAAAGAATCACCTTTAGGAAGTACTTGAAGTTATAAAACGAACTGATTTATTAAACACTAATATGGGATGTAGTATCCCCATCTCATTACCTAAAGATGCGATTATCTTGAAGATGGACTCCACCATATCACAGTTCACAAATCTAAGCTCACTATCACTGTCTAGTAGTGATAGTACCCCTATAAGGACTTATCTGAGATCACCTAAAATCGTATGCCTCTAATCAAGCTATGCTCATGCTTAGCTTCTCTTTTCAGGATTACATGGGAATTTTATTAGCTACTAGTCTTAATTTATTTGTCTCTCAAGTGAACTAGCTTGTCTGGTAAATTCTTGATACTGAAAGTGATACCAAATCCACTCAGTTAATTTGTAATGTGATGTATTATCACAACTGGAGTACCGAAAGTGATTGTTAGCTTGTGAGAATCGAATGCCACAAAATTGTGTCCGGCATGACAAAAAACAGGATATTTACCATTTTCTTTTGTGCCATCCTCACTCTGGAGTACTGTTTTCTCTTCTTGCAGTGTGTGAGCATGCTTATTCTTTGGCCCAAAATCTGGATCCAAATAGTGAAGGCAGGGGCGTATTGCAGTTTAAAACGGGTTTGATGTCTGTCATCAAGGTATTTTTAAACATAAAAGTCCCAATTGTTTTTGCAACTCGTGTTATCTGTTTCCAAGTTGAAATTGTTTGCTTGTTTATATATGAATAGATTACTTTATAATATTTTCTGAGAAACTTGTTTTTTTACATAACAAGCACATATCACATTGCAACTACCGCTTATTTTCAATATTTCATTTGTACTTTCATCTTTCAGCAAAAGCTAGCAAAGAAGGAGGCTGGAGGCATAGATAGAAGCCAGGATATTGCTCGCTTACGAGAATTTTATAAGCTGTTCAGAGAGAAGCATAATGTGGACAAGCTGAGAGAAGAGGAGATGAAGTTGAGGGAGTCGGGTGTCTTTAGTGGTAACCTTGGAGAGTACGTTCTTGAACTAGGTCCTGTTTTTCTTGTAATAGACAACTACACGTTGCTATGTAGTATCCAGTAATCTTATATATCTATGTCCTTTCCTATATTATATCTACACATCTTCATATATTAATGTTTTCATTTCATTCTTATAGACTGGAGAGGAAAACAGTGAAAAGGAAAAGAGTTTTGGCAACTCTTAGGGTTCTTGGGAATGTTTTAGAGCAACTGACCAAGGATGTTTCTGCTGAAGAAGCTGAAAGATTAATTCCTGAGGAGGTTTGATATATGATCTTTATTTTTTTAATGTCCGTGGCTCCATGCATGATTTTTTGTCCGGTTGGGTGCTTTTGCCTATTTGATTTCAAGAATTATTAATCGTATTTTTAATTTCTTGACATATAGATTAATAATCCTTTGCATGTGTTAGATACACCTATAAGTAGATGTAATCATGTAAGTTCATCTGATTGTAAGAAGCGGCTTTTCTCTATATAGTAACACAAGTTCTCTGTCTACTATATCCCAAAAATGAGACAAGCTTGAAATATTACTCGAAACAATGTCCATAGAAAGTCTTGGTCTGCGAGACCTCACATCTGGATAAGATCTCTGGTGAATTACGTAATGTTATGGACTATGTTTTATGCAATCTTCAGCAATTATAAATTTTTATAGTCCCATTTGTTGAAGGAGTTATTAAGCTGGTTTCTTTTCTTGGCTTTTCTTATATTTTTTTAGCAATATGGTGTATTTTTTCATGGGATGACCTAGATATGGAGTATTCCCAATATATTTAGTTCTTAAAGCTTTTTTTTAGCATTGAAGACCATTCTGAAATACTTTTTTCTAACTTCATCTTTGGATTAAACCTTCAACTGACTGCTTATTCTGGTGAACAAGTATCGAGGAGAGCTTGCACATGCCCTTTATTTCCTTTCTTCTATAGCTAATCCGTATATGTGGCCTTTTAATTGTTACTCTCGCAACCCATAGTTTTACAGTTTTTTTGTGTTTTTTTTCCTTTCCCGTTTTTTCATTTTTGATAGAGGATGGGGAATGTGTATCTCTATTTTTAGTTATTGCCCTCTCTTGACACCATTCCTATGTTATTTGACTTATTTGTGCTAACATCAGTTAACTTTATGAGTTTTTTCTTTTCAGTTGAGGCGTGTGATAGAGTCAGATGCAGCAATGACGGAAGATTTGCTTCCTTATAATATTATTCCTCTGGATGCTCCTAGTCTAACCAATCCTATAGTATCTTTTCCAGAGGTAATCTTGTTCTGTATCTATTTTTCCATTTGTCTTTCTCTGTATTATAATGATGCTAAGATGCATATTTAAAACATCAGGTACGAGCAGCTGTTTCATCTTTGAAGTACTTCAGGGGCCTCCCAAAATTACCTGGAACTTTTTCACCTCCTCCTTCAAGGAGTTTAGATATTTTTGATTTTTTGCACTATTCTTTCGGCTTTCAGGTTAGTCGGCAAATAATTTTAGTTTTGGAGCGTTATTGTTGTTGCTGTTCTTGTTTTTGTCTCTTTGTGTGTGTTTTGTCTCTCTTGAATATGGCGTAACCTTGTTGTTTTCTACGTGCTATGTTTTGTTTTGCAGAAAGATAGTGTTTCAAATCAGCGAGAACATGCCATTCATCTCCTTGCGAATGAGCAAAGTCGGCTACGAATTCCTGAGGAACCAGAGCCAGTAGGTCTCATGTCTTGTGTTAGCGTTATTTTTTTGGAATATGGGCTTTGTGTGTCAATGTTTTAGATATGGAGACATGGATGGGCAATGAAAGTCGTCATACATGTTCTGTACTCTCGATTAAGCAACAACTATTTATTATTTACTTCTGATTGCTAGTAGAAGAACTCAAGAGATCTGTATATATTGGAATATGACTTTTGAGTTGCTTCTAAATGTAATCTAGATATTGGATGAGGCTGCTGTTCAGAAGGTATTTTTGAAATCACTGGACAACTACATCAAGTGGTGCAACTACTTGGGAATTTTACCCGTATGGAGCAAGTATGTTTACATTATGAAAAACAGAAAATTGTTCCTTACAAGTGAATGAAACTGAATATTGAAGGACACAAGCACTGCCTCTTGTTGGTGCAGAGTTGTTCTTATGAAATTGATGTTTGATTTAACTGATGCATGGTTTTGTGTTTTTTTGCATTTGTTTGGCAGTTTGGAGGCTGTTAGCAAAGAGAAGAAGTTGCTGTTCATTTCATTGTACTTCTTGATATGGGGTGAAGCAGCAAATGTCAGATTTCTTCCAGAATGCTTATGCTACATATTTCATCATGTAGGTATCTTGGCTATTTTTTTTGACAATGTTGGTTTTTTTGCTTTAGAGTTGATTTCTTATTGTAGTTGCTTTGCCTCTCACCCTTTCTAAAGTGGAGTTCCTATTATTTACCCTACCAATAAACCCACCCTAAAGGCTATTGTCTTACCAAATCCATCCAATTCTTTAGTTCCTGCATTGAGAACTTTCCCTTGTCCCATTCACAACAATGATGAGGGCTGAATTGACTCCCCTTGTTGTTGACTTTTCTATTATTTGTGGGTATGCTAGAGTTGTACGTGTTGCTTAAATTTTTTGAACTCTGGAAAAGACAAAGCTTCATTTTATTCTTGTTGTGCTCGCTTTTTCAGAGGCAATAAAATAATGCCTCATATTTTTTCCTTGAATAGATTGTACTTTCCCCTTTGGACCCTATTTTTTCTAAAGCCTCCAGGGTGCTGATTTCCTGCTCTGGATGAATGAATTTATTGAACAGATGGGAAGGGAGCTGGAAGAATTATTACGACAGCAGGTTGCACAACCAGCTAACAGTTGT
This sequence comes from Perilla frutescens, assembly GCA_026008535.1. Lineage (NCBI taxonomy): Eukaryota > Viridiplantae > Streptophyta > Magnoliopsida > Lamiales > Lamiaceae > Perilla > Perilla frutescens. Next base: position 55,318,996 of record BRKX01000013.1, on the reverse strand, counting down.
CTTTCTGACTCTGGTGTATCATTTCTTGACCAAGTTATACGCCCTCTTTATGAGGTCATAAGTGCGGTACGACCAACAAAATTTAAATTACTATTGCTTTTCTTTAATATGTAGTCAGTTAAAACTTGGGTGCTAGAAGTCTATTTTCGATATTTGTCTTACAATGTGATTTCATAATAGTATACGTATTTTATGTATGGAGTTTAATCTGTATTCTTTGATCCTAAGGAAGCTGCAAACAATGATAATGGGCGAGCACCTCATTCAGCCTGGAGAAATTATGATGATTTTAATGAATTTTTTTGGTACGCTTTTCTAATGAGATTGTTGAAATTATTTACTCTTATTTAATGTTTTTAGTGTAGGATATATTAGTTGTTGAGTTTTCTGCATGAATTCTATGTTTACTAGGTCACTGAATTGCTTTGACCTTCGTTGGCCATGGCACAGAGTTTCAAACTTTTTCCTGAAGCCACCACCAAGGTCCAAGGTATATAAGTTCTGCCATTCTTATCAGGATTCAATTTAGTGACATGGAATTTGTTTTACAACATTCTGCATTAAACGGGTTGATGCCTTTTCTTTTGTCAATTGAACTCTTCCTTTGTAGCTGTAGACTTTCAGCACCAAACTTTCCAACTTGGCAACATGGTTTAGAGTTGAACTTTCTTTGACAATTTCTGGCAGTTCTCTCTGAATTCAATATTGGTCAAAAAGTTTTGATCAGTTGGCTATACATCTTCTAATTGTGTCGACTACTTGACTTGGGGATTTTGTGATAATTTGCAGATGACTTGGAAGGAGGAATGTGTTTGAGTCTTAAGTAATTACCCTTTTTAAATGCTTGTTTCATTAAAGGTCCCTTGATCAGTCCACTCAGAAACTCGGACACCTATGCTACACATGTTGACTCATTTCTGATAAGATAACAATCAATATACATTTTTGGAAGAGGGGTATACTTAGTTGACACTTTGTCATCACTTGTCTCCTTGGAGATTATATCCATGAGGAAAGCCTACACCTTTCAAGCACTGTAATGTGAATTTATTGTCGAACTTCTCTTTCAAGTTTGATTCTGAGTTATTTTGCTTTATTAAAATTTCTTAGTTAAAGATGAAAGTATTTCACTGACTTGGGCCCATGTTGTGGAATTTACGATTTATGGTTGCTGAAGTGGTCACAGGAAAAAGCTGGAAATTCTTTTCTTGCTCCAGCCTCTGTATGTTTGTTTTATCTTATAAATAAAGAAAAAAACAAAAAGAAACAATGTGATCCGTTCAGTGTACTCAAGGTGCCTACTTTAGTTCCATTATAATAGTAATCCCATTTCATGATTCTACTTTATGGCTAAGGACATTATTAATGCTAGTGTCTTATTTGTAATTACCTTTTCTGTTTTTCACGTCTACATCACTATCTTTGTTGAATTATTAATTGCAAACTGTTTCTTGCCATCAGTCTTGATCTCATTTGGTATTCAAAATCAAGTTGTACTTTCTATAGTTTAGTAGATAACAAGTTTCAACACATAAATTTGATTTAATTTGTTTGATGTATGATGTATCTGTCAGTAGATTGCTGGTTTGTATTTTATGGATTGACTAGTAATTTGACTTTCTTGTACTGATAGTTTGCATATCACCCATTGAAGTTGAATCGGGGTGGTTGTTACCATTATAACCGTTTTTTTATTATTTCCTTCTTGGTTTACAGAATGTTCTGAAGTCCGGCGGAGGCAAACGTTGTGGGAAAACATCTTTTGTTGAACATAGGACATTTCTTCATCTCTATCATAGCTTTCATCGTCTTTGGATATTCCTCCTTGTGATGTTTCAGGTTTGCAAGTTCAAAACTGAGGGATTCTTAATTTACTAAACATGCCTCAGATATTCAGAAAATGCTTAACTTGTGCACCTTTTCTGAAACTAAATTTTTAGAGTGTTTTCCATTTATAAAGAGAAGAATTTATTTGTTCTTAGTTAAAAGTGGTTTTGCAGAAGAATTAGCAGTTTCCAATAAATAGTAAACGCGGATATAATTCTTGATCATAAAAATTCATGCATGCATTAATAAGAACATGGCTTGTCCTACCAAGCATTAAAACAAGAAAAAATAGAGGTGGCTGTTTGAAAGAATAGGTTCTGCTGAAGATCCTTAAGCGTGTAAAATGATCCGTTGACAATATTTCCCACTTTAAGAAAGTGGAAAATAATTTTCAAACCTGGTAAGTGAACAAATACACCATATAGATATTTTCACGCTCTTTGTACTTTTCTTTCAATAACGACGAACTTCATTTTCGTGTCTGCATGGCACAACTTGTTCAATGTTGACCTTTTAAGCCTATTCTGGACACTATGGAAAGAGAGGATGTAAGAATTTGAAGGGAAAGTAAAATGGTGGTGTTGGAAAATTCTTTTGTATCCTCTCTTTATATGGACTCGAGAATATTCTTTTGATAGTCAGGAATAAACTTGTTAAATGTTGACCTGTTAAGTCTATTCTTTACACTAAAGAAAGATAGGGTGTCAGAATTTGAAGGGAAAATAAAATGATGTTGGAAATCTCTTCTGTATCCTCTCTTTTTGTGGCCTCAGGAATATTCTTTTGATAGTCATGTTTCTTTTGGTCAATACCTATACAACATCAACCCTAGTAGATAGCTAAGTTCATTCACCTTGATTGGTATTAATGGAACTTAAAAGTGTAGGTTGGTTGGATTTTCGAGAACGCATCAGTAGGACCTGTGCCTTATATTATATAGCTATTTATGTATTGAATTTAGTGGTCACAGACCATCCTAACCATTTTTTACTGTGTAAATTAATAGTTTCAATGGCTTGTTTGGTGCATGATAGGGGCAGATTATAAACTAGGCTTATTGTTGCTTGGTCCTTGCAATGAGGCCTTGACAATTATCAAGGCCAGGTTCCATTCACTGGCAAAATAAGTTTAGGTGTGATATATAATTCAAGCAAAATGGGTTTAGGTGTGATATATCTGATTTATTTGAACTGGATTTTAGATTAGTTAGTTTCTGCTGGTTTTGTTTGATTTTTAAAAAATTTTATTCTGTTCCTTTTGTTTTATCATGTAATACCAATATCTGTTAACAATTTAACCTATATTATCAAGCATGAACTTGGTGAAAAGACATACTTAAGGGGTGAAAATATGTCCGAATTCGGCGATGAACTTTATTTTTATCAATTGATGATTCAATTATGTGATTTGATTTATGATTTGGGTGGTTTATCAAAATGGAGGGGAAAATTGGTAGCTACGGCAAAATTCGTGTTTGGGTGGGCGTGGGATACCCAAAATCCTTAATTTGAACGCTTTCCTCAACTAACTAGAAATTATTCCTAATATTTCAATTTTAGTTGATGCTTGAACTGAATAGCAGAACTGAAAATCCCCATGTTGCAAATTGCACTACCAATTTAAGCAAGTTAGGTTATGAATCAGCAATTGGCAGCCAAATTGAATTTTCAGGCCCAACTGAGAAGAAATGTGAGAAAACTTGAACATGAGTGCACTAATTCTGAAACTAATAAACAAACCTATATTTTGGTCTTCCCCAATGATGGCTCCTCATTTTTGTTTTGTTTTTTTTTTAAACAATCATTTCATGGGATGGCTCTACTTATCATCCTTCTATTTCATGGGATTTTCATTTTTCCCAATGCAAGATGTGTGTGTGCGCTGTTAGAAGCTGCAAGGAGTCACCTGGTTGAGAATCTGGATGATGTCAGGGTTTGGGCCTTAAGAGTCTTCAGGAATATACTTGTGCAAAGTATTAAGGGTGTAAAGACGAAAAGTTTTATGGGTGTGAATTGTCGCAACTTTGTGTTGGTCTCTTTGGTTAAAGATAAAGAATGTTTGAGAATCCTAAGGAGAGTGGAGAAGTGCGTGATAGGGTAAATTTAGGGTTACATGGAGGGTTTCAAACCATAGAGATTTTGAGGATTTCATTGTGTCTGATACTGTTAGACTATAAAGTATTGTTCTTCAGCCCAAATTTGTTTTGCTTCATGATTCCTCATCCCATTGTGCTTGGTTCGGTTTCTCATTTATAATTTTTATATTTTATTTCTTATCATTCTTTTATTTTACTTTTTTTTTTGAATCTTATATAATTGTAGGGCCGAAAAATGCATTTCGATCTATTTTGGACTTTATTCGTCCTCACTCATTTACTTTTCCAACCAATCAATACATAGGATATCAACCACTTTGATACGTTCTACAAGACAAGAAAATAATTGATGCTTGATAGTTGATACATACCATACTTTTGCAGAGGTTTATTCGCATCTCTATGTGTTTAGCAAAAAGTTTGCAGTATATGGTTTGATCTTGCATGCCTGATCTATACTTTTTTTTTTCAGTTCTTGATTTTTGCTTTTTTCTAATATTGCTTCTTTGGAAGCGTATTATGTCTTTCACAAGTCACAAAACAGCTGCTGTAAACGGCTCATTGTTTAAATACACATTTTGCTGAAAGAACTATTTTCTCCATATTTTGTTCAGTTATTCACTCTGCTGGGATAGATTGCTCTTCACCAAATGACCTCTATTGACAATTTTTACCTTCTTATGTTGTCCAGGGACTTACCATAATTGCCTTCAATAATGGGAATATCACCTCCAAGACCATCCGTGAAGTTCTTAGTGTTGGACCAACATACTTTGTGATGAAATTCTTTAAGAGTAATATATAATTTTGGTTTGAGTTTTTGATTTTTTAATTACGGTTTTTACCTAAGGTCAGATCATTTACTGAATCGTGTCCTTTTCTTTTCTTGGCCTTCTCTTTGGTCCTTTAGGTGTTCTGGATATTATAATGATGTATGGAGCATACGCAACATCAAGGAACCTAGCTGTTGCTCGAATTTTCCTCCGCTTTCTTAGCTATACCTTGTTTTCAGTTTTCATATGTTTCCTTTATGTGTATGTAAATCCTGGAATTATTTTTCTTTCTCCCTTTTCCTTTTTCTGTACCCGTTCTTCTTCTTAGTGCTATAAATGGAACTCCTTAGTTTTGTTTTATATTTTATAATTTCAGGAAAGCGCTTGAAGATAAGAGTAATAACAATAACAGTTCAGCTGTCTATAAAATTTATGTAATCATCCTTTCCATCTATGCTGGTGCAAAGTTCTGCTTGAGCTTCTTGCTGCACATCCCAGCATGTCACCGATTGTCAGATCGGTGCGATAGTTGGCCCCTGGTTCGTCTTATGAAGTGGATGCACCAGGTTTACATATTATATGGAGTATTTGTATGAAATGAAGAATTTTAGTTATATTCTTGATGCTGGTTTTCTTATCTTTTTATTCTTGTGATGTAGGAACATTACTATGTTGGCCGAGGCATGTATGAACGAGCTTCAGATTTCATTAAGTAATTGGCTGACCTTTTCTCTTTTTGAAAACTTTTTCCCTATCCTTTCTCTGTGCTTGTTTTCTATCTGTAGCCTTTTTGTGGTCATTCTTTGTTCATCTCTTCTTTTACATATCCTTTTTTGAAGCATTGTCTTTTAATCCGTTTCCTTTTCTAATTTGGGGGCTTAATACAACAATGGACCCTAAAAAAGGAGAACCTTTGTTTTGAGGTGGACCATAAACTGAAGGAAGGACATTGGTAACTTCTGTCCCAGTTTGGTTACCTGGAAATTCGGTTATAGTATTCCTTGTTCTCTTTAGGATTGCAGAACTTCTAGGACCTAGTTCCACGATTTTTGCTCAAGATCTTCTCCAATTGAGAGTTCATCTTTAAAAAAAATCTATATTTCGTGGTTATCTGCTTACTCTATTCCTGTTAGTTTCTGATATTTTATACATGGATATCTTAAATTATCTCGACCTATCTATATCCCCAATACATTTTCACTGTTTTATTTTATCATGCTATTTCTTTGGTTAAAATAGTGGAAATTACTTAAAATGATCACATGTTATCATGATACCTCTTCTTCGCTGAATATGAGTAGCTGATTACCCCATTGAAATTATATACAGAAACAGATATAGGCAATTTTTAGAAACTATAGTATTGCAAATTTATAATGCCATTTTTATTTTATAAAGAATATTATATATTGCTGTATTATTTAATAGATTCATGTCTAATTGACCAGTAGAACTTGTAGCTTCTCTACTTCTGCTTATCGTGAAAATTGCAGCTTATCTAGTTCTTATCTGTGTATTGCAGATACATGATCTTCTGGTTGGTTGTGCTTGGATGCAAATTTTCTTTTGCTTATTTCCTCCTGGCAAGTGTTAATTTTCCTTTATAGAAAGGTTAATGCACACATATTATATTTCTATATTTTAATGGACTTTCCAACTTGTCATTGCAGATTAGGCCATTGGCAGATCCAACAAAGTTCTTAGTGAAATTGCGAATAAATGAATACTCTTGGCATGATATTGTGTCGAAAAGTAAGACTCACCTTTGTCGCCTGATGCACTCGGGCATTGTCTGTTGTTTTGGTGTGGAATGATTTTTTCTCGCTGCATATCCGCGAACTTAATAATGCTTTAGATATATATCATTTTCTGAGGCAGAGTAAATTTACAAAATTAGGAGTGCTTGGTTGATGGGTTTGGATATGAGGGAATTGTAATAGAATGAACTATGAAGTTTGATAACAAGGAATGATACCCCTATATGTTCAGGGAATCAAAGTCATTCCCTACTACTACTACCATTATCTTTCCTTTTCTATTCCTCCATTGGTCTCCCTTACTCTAGTGATGGAGAAAGGTTGTGGTGGTACTTGAGTTATTTTATGTTACACGCTTGAATACTTTAGAAATAATAATGTTCTTTAGATTACATGGTAATGTTCGTGGGCCTAGATCCTATTTTTCTTGTGTCCTTTGCTATCAGAATTTAGATTTGAGTTGTTAGGATCCAGGTGGTAATTGTTGACCATTTTGATTGGTTTGGTTGATACTGTTTGAACTAGATTCATGTGTGATCTGGTGAATTCATTGTGCGCCAATTTTTCACACTTTTTTTTTATTAGTTCAGTTTTATTTCTATTGATAACTTGCTAATTTCTCTCTTGTAGATAACCATAATGCTTTCACAGTACTCAGCTTATGGGCCCCTGTAATTGCTGTAAGTATGCTTGATTTTTTTGGGTCTATTTTGGTCTTGAATTTTAGGCTCTTCTATTTTTGTTGTCTTCTTCTTTCAACTTTTGAGTCTCAGCATTTAGTCTTTGAACTGTACTTTCCATTTGTGGATATTTATAGTGTTCCAGTGATGGCTTTGGTAGTTATCTTCAATCTCAGCCATTAATTCTAGTTAAAGGTTTTGATTATGTCTCTTGTCCTCTGCTTTGTGCTGCAGATTTATCTCATGGATACCCATGTGTTCTACACCATTGTATCTGCTATATTAGGTTTCCTGCTGGGTGCTAGAGATCGCCTTGGAGAGGTAACATGTTCATTGTGGACTCTGAGTTATTTCACTATCTTTGTGAAATTCCTGAAGAATCTTTTGTTCTGTATTGATGCAGATGTGCATATTTACATCCTTTTCTGCTATGACTATAAAATATTGTATTCGTTTCGTTATGTAATGGATGATTTACTTCTGATTTCCTTGTTTTAAATCTTCAGCGACCTATTTTGTTTGTCTTGGAAATAATGTATTCGTTTCGTTATGTAATGGATGATTTACTTCTGATTTTCTTGTTTTAATCTTCAGCAACCTATCTTTTTTTTGTCTTGGACTTCAGATTAGGTCTCTAGATGCTGTTCATCAACTTTTTGAGAAGTTTCCTGCAGCTTTCATGAATACTCTATACGTACCGCTTCCAAGCAGGTTCTTTCTCCTTCATCATGACACTTTCATCTGAGGGAACAGAAGGAATACCATGCAAGAACACCATCCTTACTCGCTAGTTGCTTTGCTGATGGAATTAATTTAAATCTTTCTTTTGCAGGGAATCTGTGCAATCATCTGGTCAGGTTTGTTAGACTTACTTCATTAGAGAACAAGTGCGGAGTGCCTCTCTTATTTCATGACTATATTCTGCTGTAGTAAATTACAAAATTAATCTTTTGAAAGATATAAGGAAAATGAAGAACTTTTGGCCATATCATAACAGAGTACTAGCTATAGGATCATGGAGTCATCTATTGTTACTTTTGAGTTGAGGAATGTGGATATGATGAAGGCATTCAGCTTGTGTTGTTTTGATTCTCTGGATAACATACTCAATAGGTTTAGATTCGATTACATTGTCCTTTCTCTCTGATTTGTGGTGTTGGGCATCAAAGCTGGGCCTGTTTTGGTTTATGCCAGAATCTGCTATTTTTTGTTTTCGTTAAGTCTTGGAAACCTTATTAGCAAAAGGGATTAGAAATAAATATGAGAAAATGTTTGAGAACCGGGATATTTCGAACCGTAAAGATTTCAGAGCTTTACTTATATCTGATACTGTTGGAAATTGTAGTAGTGTAGTTGGTTCTGTTTGTCCAATTTGGGATTCCTCTTGCCTTGGTAATTTTATTTCTTATAATTAATCAATTCTTCTCGTTTTCTATCAAAAAGAACTTGTTGCTCAGTAGTAAAAAAAGGTTCTGATTTAAAAAATATGAAATAAAAAGTTTCTGCTGATGATTTCCATGACGTTTTGAGAAACTTCTATACTTTAAAAAGTATTGGCTAAGGATTTCATATACATAGCGGAATCTTCTAATTTGATATTTTGATATATAGAGAAATTTGAGATATTTTGATTGTGTATGGCAGACCAATCTTATATCTAAGAACTTTGTCTTTATGTCATTAGTTTGTCTACTGGGCTTCACTTTTTTAAATAACAAGTTTTCTTCTGTATCACAAGGATGTGCTTAATACATTTTAGTTGCTAGCAGCATTAATTGCCGAGTTTACATATTTTCTACCAATATAAAACTAAAACAACTCCCCTGCATGTCACAAATGTCTGTAAAGGTAAGATTCCAATCTAAAGAAATAATTACATCTGGATATTGGTGGTTCTGGGAGAATCAAGAGAGACAGAGATGAAGCTATTTAGGCTGCATTCTGTTGTTTCTCTGTGGCTTACTAGCTTTGGTTTGCATTCATTGCTGTTCAGTCCTTGCTGTGCCTGTCAACAAATATGATGATGTTCCTTTGTACTTCTTGCTCACCTGGAATAAGTTCATGACAAGTACACTGATCTCTGTTTGGTTTCTCAAATTTAAATGAAAGTCAAATTAAGAGTAAGCTGAAATTTTTATGATACACTTTTGAATTTTACGGATGAGTATGATCATTAAACACATCTTTCTTCCATATCATGAAGCTGTGGAATTAAAAATCAATTGTATATTTTATAGACAAACAATTGATTTCTTGAACATCCGTCTGTTGAATGGGAAATGCACATTGTAGGGTCTCGATCTTATTCTATTATGCCCAAAATATAGGCAGCTCTTTCTTCTAATCATTTCTCATATTGGGCCATGTTTGGGTAGTTCAGTTGTATTGTGGCAAATTAATTTATTTTTCTCTCTGAAGGTTGTGGAAAGAAACAAAATTGATGCTGCTCAATTTGCCCCATTTTGGAATGAAATTGTGAAGAATTTGAGGGAGGAAGATTATATCAATGATTTGTGAGTTTTACTTTCCAGCTGCTGTATCATCTTGTTGGATTTGCTACAATTGTTTTAGATTGCTTCAATCTGATTCTAAATGCTGCTCTTGTACGATGCATAGGGAAATGGAGTTGCTTCAAATGCCTAAAAATTCACAGAGCCTTCCACTTGTCCAGTGGCCACTTTTTCTTCTAGCTAGCAAGGTCTGCTGATGTCTGTTAGTGTTCTTAATTAATTGATTGATATACCTGGCATCTATTTATTTTATGATTTTTATCTGATGCGATCTACTCCTGCAATTTTTTTGTAGATATTCCTGGCAAAAGATATTGCTGTAGAGAGTAAGGAGACTAAAGATTCACTAGAAGAGCTCTGGGAAAGAATCTCAAGGGATGATTACATGAAATATGCTGTTGAGGAGTGCTTTTACAGCGTCAAATTTATCCTTACAGAAATATTGGACGATGAAGGAAAGAAGTGGTAAGTTTATTTAATATTCTGGTTTTTCTCTACAGCTGTGGCTCCCAGATTTCTCATGTGAGCATTTATTGGTTTGTCGAAGTTTATTTAATATTCCCTTGAGAACATGTCAGGGTTGAGAGAATATATGAAGACATCCAACAGAGCATAGTGAACAGGAGTATCCTTGTTGATATTCAGTTGGACAAACTACCGCTTGTTATACAGAAAGTCACTGCACTCCTGGGAATATTGGTTTGTAGAAGTTTGCTTTTATTTCCTTTTCTTATTTGAACTAAGAAACATGAAAATTTATTAAAAGAGAATGAAACTGTGCAAAAGAACGAAACAGTATAAAGGAGTTATTGGTTCCTTAATATTGAGACCCATCCTATCTTATCATGCAACTCTGATCTCTAGCAAAATCTGAAACAAAATATTCAAAGAACGCCTACATTTTTATGATTTGAGACCCACCAACCAACCCACTGAACCCCATCCTACACCACGTCTAAGGATTGTTTACAATCGTCATAATTCTTTTACTCCTTGTAACTCCCGAAAACACTGGACCCTTTTTGTTGATAAATCCTCCAAGATTTGGCAAAAACAGATTGTTTACTGAACATGGCAAAATCCACTATAAGCTCAGTTACCATTTCACTTTATACCATAAACTAATATAAAACAGAACAATGAAGAAAAACACTGGTCTAGATCTTTAGAAAGATTCCTGCACAAAATACTCTAATTTGGGGGAAGAGGATGGTGTGGATAATGAGCCACCTTCCTAGATACAGGAACATTCTAAATAGGTTTAAAGAAAGGAAAAGGAGGGTAGGACACTTGAGGAAAGAAGAAATTTTAAAAGATTTGCCATAAAATCATCCCGCTTGGATCCAAAACTGACAGTGTAGTATTATCCTCATTCTCTATAGGATTAACTCTTAAAATCCCTGGCAAACATTAATTTAGCCTTGAGCTTGACTTGACCTCTTTTTTAAAACAGAAATTGAACATTGGCCATCGATGATTGATGGTGCAATGTACTGGTTTGAGAACAGTATGCAGGCCGTCAAGTTAATGGCTGTAATATTGATTGTTGAATAAAATTATCACGGGGGCAAATATTTAGGAATTTGAAGTGGATTGTTAATATTAACTTTTAGATGCTGTATAGTGTATCCCTTGTTTTTTGTGACTTGAATGGACTATTTGATTTTTTTAAATTTTTTTAATCTCAACTTGCTTGAATGGTTAAATATATCTGCAGAAAAAGGATCGAACTCCTGAACTCGAAATTGGTGCTGTTAAAGCTATTTTAGATCTGTATGATGTTATGCGAATGGATGTCCTATCTATCGACATGAGGTTTGTATGAATGGTTCATTATCTTATTTTCTTTCTTTTTGTCTTTTTGGGGGTGCGGGCTTCCCTGGAATCCCAAATTATATAACTCAATTAATATGTAGAGATAATTATGAGACGTGGAATATGCTGTCAAGAGCCCGAACTGAAGGTCGTCTCTTTCAAAAATTGAAGTGGCCTAAAGATGCAGAGTTGGTAGGCTTTCTTGGCACCTGTACTTCCTATCTTTTTGCTGCCTATCAAATTATATATTATTGTACTAAGAGCTTGTCTACTTAATATATCTCTAGAAAGCTCAAGTCAGTAGATTGTATTCACTACTTACGATCAAAGACTCTGCTGCAAATATCCCCAAGAATCTTGAGGCTAGAAGGCGGCTACAGTTTTTCACTAATTCCCTCTTTATGGAGATGCCTGTAGCTAAGCCTGTCCGAGAGATGCTATCCTTTAGGTAGTTGCTTGATGTGACTTCAGTTATTTGGCTCAGTAGCTTGATTTGAATATGTACGTAATTGTTCATGTTCTTTTATGCAGTGTGTTCACTCCATATTACTCAGAGACCGTGCTGTACAGCATGTCTGAGCTTCTAAAGAAAAATGAAGATGGCATCACAACACTCTTTTACCTTCAAAAGATATATCCGGGTATGCCTGGCTTGTTTTGAATGATGCAGGCTTTCTTGTTTCCTATTGGAGGTTTCAAATGTTTTTGGTTTTTCTCTTGGGAACAAATTAGACCTTGACCTTATACCCAAGGTGCAAATTGTGGCTCATAAACTATTCTTTTCATCCAATTCAACCACTTCTTTTCATTATGGTACAAATAAGACCCAAATCTAACAAAATCCAAACTCTTAAAATATCATCATAAAAAATATTTAAAAAAATGTGGAGTGAACCTAATAAAGTCCAAATATTTGTGGGGCTTTTTTTTTTGTTTGGTAAAAGAGAAACTGAATAAAAGAACATGAACAATTACGTAATTTTTGTAACATCCCCACTATTTTTCTTTTACCGAACCCCCCCCCCCCCCCAACTAATGTTCGGACTTTATTAGGTTCACTAAATGAAGTATTGTTGGACACGCTACATAAAAGAACATGAACAATTACATACATATCTTTTTATGCAGTGTGTTCCATAATACTTCATTTACTGAACCTAATAAAAGAGAAATAGTAGGAATGTTACAACTAAGCTAGAGAATGAGCTCGGAGTCATCCATCCACTGAATCCAAAATGAATTGGGTATTTTTAGATTATTAAGCAATGAAATTACTTCTGATATAACCAGGGGATAAATATAGCATGGCTTTTTTGATTTTGTTTGTTCTTGATATTATGGAGCTCATAAAGCTATATGACCATTTCTGAGTCTCTATGTCTTGACGCAAACCAGTTGCTATTTAACTCCCTTCTTGTTATCGAGTAGAATTGACTTTACCTCTTCCAAGTAAAAAAATGTTATTACAACAAAGAAAAATATTTTTTCGATAATTTTTTATTCACCTTTTCAATGCGGAGGTGGCCACACTTCGATGCTTGCAATGATGGTTATACCTTATGTTCTGTTATTTTTGTAATTAATGGTCTGTCTTTTTGAATTATTTTTCATATTACTTTATTGTAATTATATACAATTTACTTCAACTTGTTGTGGATTTTTGTGTTTACGTTGTATGATTCGTTCTTCTTCCAAATTATTGAAGTGAAGCTTGTACAATGTTATATCGTTATTAAAAAAAAAATACTACATTAGTTTCATTTACTGTGATGTCTTTTTCTTCATATACAGATGAATGGAAAAATTTCCTTGCGCGGATTGGACGTGATGAGACTACATCAGAGTTGGAACTTGGTGATAATCCTAATCATATATTAGAACTTCGGTTTTGGGCTTCTTATCGAGGTCAAACTCTTGCTAGAACAGGTGATTCTTCTGCTGTTCTTTATTGTATTCCTTTCTATTTTTTCCCTCTTAATGTTACAAGTGTCTTGGTTCTGTTTGTCCAAACAACATATTTCCCTCTCTTTGTGAACTTCAAAGATTATAACAAAAGAGATTATATTAATAGTCAATTAAAAAATGATCATTGTTGCTGTAATAAACATATAAAGCATGAGAAATAAACTAAAAAGTTGCTGCAATCACGGACTCACACGGGGTCACGTGGTGCTTGTAGTGGATTAGTAAATTAGCGTACTGTGCGGCTAGTAGTCTTTTTTGTGACTACTTCCGCCTCACTGTTGTAAACTTTCTCGAAGGTGGTGCATGATGATGACACAATTCAGTGAATTCACACCCGTAGGTGCTTTTATTGGTCACAACAAGTTGACATATCATTGGTACAAATATGCAAATCAACTTCTCATTAAATGCTAAAAACAAGTACATTATAACAGTAGGCAACAAATTACAACGCATTGAGTTGGAGAGGGGGATGCTGATTGCAACGCTCACTTGTTGGTCTTCAGTTGATCACCTTCCCACTTTAATAGCCCGTCCTAAAAATATGGCTAGCGATGACGCTTTGCATTAAAAAGCCAAAAAACAAGAAAGTACAAAGAACGGCCGGGCAAGTCCCCCCACCCCGCTATGCATATTTAAAAGCAAAATACCAACACTATAGCAATGCTGTAGCTTGGCTGAGGTGTGGTCGCTGGCGGTCTTCCACAGAGGTATTGAAGAAATCCGTGACAAGGGCAGGATTGGTGCTGGTGGCCCGACATCAGTCACGGGAGTCTGACATTTTCCGGATAATCCTAGTGTAGTGATGATTTTTTTGGATTTTTGTTATGTTAATCTCTTCAGGTCTAAGGGGATTATACTGCAATCTCGGAGGGAGGATAAAATTTCATTGATTTGGTTATACATGTTTGTTTTTGTACCTTGAATAAACATACTATCCTTGTGTATGTAAGTTTGGCTCCAGTAGCATATGAATTTTCTCATCCCACCTACCTGTTCATGGTTGAGAAGTATGTGGTATTGAAGCATTGTTTATTTCTATATTCCACTTATTCTTACTCACTACCTTGTTGAAAAGCAGTTCGGGGCATGATGTACTACAGGAAAGCTTTGATGCTCCAGGCTTATCTGGAACGGATGTCATTTGGAGGTTTGCATTTTATGGATAACTAGTACATACATATATATATGTGTGTGTATATATATATTTGTCTTCCCATGCTTGTATCTGATATGTCATGGTTAGTTTCAGATGTTGAAGCTGGCATTGTTGGAAATGAGTCAGCTGATGTTCAAGGTTTTGAGTTGTCTCCAGAGGCAAGAGCTCAAGCTGATATCAAGTTCACATATGTTGTTACATGTCAGATATATGGAAAGCAAAAGGAAGATCAGAAACCAGAAGCTGCAGATATTGCTTTGTTAATGCAAAGGTTCTGTATCAATAACAAATCTCCATTCTTACTGAATGATCTTGCTTAGAATCTTGTGCATAAATGGCAAACTGCTGAGTTTCTATTAGATGCTAATTAATTAGAGATAGCTAATCTACTAATCAATGATTACCTTATCAAAATAAAACCATTATAGAGAATTTGTGGAATAGATAATTTTTTTGATATAGTCTGCTCCATGGCTGAAAATCTGCCAACTTAAGCTATACAAGTTTCCAGTTTGTCATAGGAATTATTGTGTCAAGTTAGATGTACCAATTCCTTGGGCTGATAGCTTTCCAGCATACAATTCTCTCACATTGTCTAAAATATGAAAACAGAAATGAAGCTCTCCGAGTTGCTTTCATTGATGAGGTTGAAACTCTGAAGGAGGGGAAAGTGCACACAGAATATTTCTCAAAACTTGTGAAGGCCGATATCAACGGAAAAGACAAGGTTCATATGATTATCTCTGTTAATTTTTTTGATACCTGAGGTATAATTTTAGAGCGTTTTTTCGTTTCACACACTGAATCAAACTTTTGTCAATATTTCTGAAATTTATCAGAGGGAAGAGCCGAAGAGAAACAGTTGTTGGTTTCAGCTTTTATTGTTTTTAAGTCAAAAGGCAAAAATAGGAAGTCTAAGGATGTATGGTTTTGTATGCCAAATAACAATATCATAATATATAGGAAGTTTGAAGAAAAAATTGGAGTTGCTAATAAGTATTTGAATTCTTATGTTACACCCAGTGTCTCACTTCGAAGGAGTTTATCTAATTCAAGTTCGAATGTTATCAACTCACTCTATAATGGGGGACTTCTTATTTGTTAAAATTCATTTTGTTCCTTCGCTGTACGAGTTGTACCATTTTCTTAGTCTGTTTTGAACTTAGAAATCTTTTTATGCTATAGGTTTTGTTTTACTGCAATTTTCATCCAAAGTATTAATATATTTGCATGTCCGTGTTGTGTTCGTTATGTTAATCAATGCTAAATAAAATATAGAAAACTAGCTAAATGACAGTGCCCCAAGTTCTCTGTGGTTTGAAAGACACCATGTGTCCCTAAATTTTATACTCTTCCACACCTCATCAATGGATTCCTCTAAATTGTTAAAATGCCCCCTATCTTTTTTAAACAAATAGACAGTGACAGACCAACACAATTTTGGGATAATGTTGCAAAATGTGGGGTAACCCATAACAGACCCAGCTCGTTTTAATACCCTATACCACAACTTTTGAGAATAAGTTTCATCCCTTATACTTGATCTGGGTCTTCCTGATGGAAGCTCCACACCAATTTGGAGACAGACATTTGGATATCGTGTTGTATCATGTCACAAGTGGGAAACCTGCAAGCTTCTTTGCAGTTTTAGTAAGAACTGAATCCCAGAATGAAACCTTTAAGGGGTTACGTCCAAGTGTGACTTAGCTGCTGATCTGACCATAGTTTCCTTGCTAATTTCATAGATTATCATTTTGTTCTTGAAGGATGTGTTAATTATGGAACTGATTCATGTATACCACGCTTATGTTCTCTAGCAAAAACCTCAGAGCTGTCTATATAAATACCTTGTCTAGTATGCCTTGTCACAACAGTTGTCATTTGAGTCATTGTGTATTGGGTACTGAAAAAATAAAATAAAAAACATTACAGGAGATCTATTCAATAAAGCTACCAGGGAATCCTAAAATTGGTGAAGGGAAACCTGAAAATCAGAATCATGCAGTAGTCTTCACTCGTGGCAATGCTGTTCAGACAATTGACATGAATCAGGTTTGCATTACTATATTTCTGTTTTGCATGATCCCAATATAAAGTTCCCTGCCAATGTAATTCTGCTGTGATATCTGGAGTTTTGGATTTCCACTCATAAACTGTGATGAACTAGATGATGTTGAGAGTAATGATTTGCCCTTGATCTTTCAGTTAATTAATATTCTGATTCTAATGTTGGCAAAGATATGTCTGCTGCACAATGTTTCTTTGCATCGGTTATCAGGCTTGACACTTTTTTCTTCTTATTTTCTATCAAAGCAGAAACGTATCTGTGTTTCAGATTTGGACAGTTAGATGCACTAAAACTTGGGAATGCTATTTGGGATAACGAGTTCCCCTAGTGTAAATTGGACATGCATTTGAACTTTAGTAAATATCTTCCTGTAATAATTTGGCTTTGCATTGTTATTTCGCTTTCCTTGTTAAGCATCCATAGAAGCAGCATTTTCTCTATTTTTTTTATCATCATTTCCTGAATCACTTCTCACAGGACAATTATTTTGAGGAAGCACTGAAGATGAGGAATCTTCTTGAAGAGTTTAACTGTGATCATGGATTACGTCCCCCCACCATTCTTGGTGTGAGGGAGAATGTGTTTACTGGAAGGTGTTCTGAAGTTATATATATATATATATATATATATATATTTAGTCTCTATATGCTTCACTGATGCTTAACTTCTTAGCTTACTAATGCAGTGTGTCTTCATTGGCATCCTTCATGTCTAATCAAGAATCTAGCTTTGTCACGCTTGGTCAGCGAGTTTTGGCAAATCCGTTGAAGTGAGTATGCTTGCTATGCAATGATGTTACTGTGCAAGATAAGGTATACTTAATGCTGATATTTGGGTAATTGTCAGGGTCCGCATGCATTATGGACATCCAGATGTATTTGATAGAGTTTTCCATATCACAAGGGGTGGGATCAGCAAGGCATCTCGTGTAATTAATATCAGTGAAGATATTTATTCAGGTGTTGCTATTAGTTCTTTGATATTTTTGGTTTTTTATCATTTAATTTTGATCCTACATACTATTAAACAGATCTCTTGCATTCAAAGCTATATTCCTTAATTGACTTTTTTGACAAAGAAGAAGTTAGTGACTGGTAAAAAAGAAATGGAAAGCAACCCTCCTCATCTCTTTATTTAGGACTCATTTTTATGTGATACCACTTAAGAGATGGCATGGAGTCATAGGTTAATGAGATAGTTATCGTCATAGTTTCTATTTTATCAACTGGACCTAAGAGATGGCTTCAAACCTGCATTATCTTTAGAGCTTGTCATTATTTTCCTTTCATCTTTTCTGAAGCTGAAGTTGGAAAATGCAGGTTTCAATTCAACTTTACGCCAAGGAAATGTGACTCATCATGAATACATTCAGGTATACTCTAGCATTGCTCAAAAACCTGCCGAGGGGCGGGGCTGGGGTAAAATGTAAAAAAGTTTGCGGATGTAAAATTGGCTAAATGATTTTCTACAGGTTGGCAAGGGACGAGATGTTGGGCTCAATCAGATTGCCCTTTTTGAGGGCAAAGTTGCTGGGGGAAATGGCGAGCAAGTTCTTAGCAGGGATATTTACAGGCTTGGGCAACTCTTTGATTTTTTCAGGATGCTCTCCTTCTACTTCACAACTGTTGGATACTACTTCTGTACCATGGTTAGCTTACTATGTAGCAGCAATGGTTTTTCAACATTTTGTTTTACATCTTGTGCTATGAGTGCACTCATTTTGGGCGTGGAAGGCATCTCTTTTCCCATATGCTTGCTTTTAAGTTGTTTGTACATCATGCTGCTATGCCTTTATTTATACTCTTAAGATACTTCACTGAATTCCATTTAATCTCCATGCAGTTAACAGTGCTGACTGTGTATGCTTTTCTCTATGGGAGGGTATATTTGGTAAGTGCATCCTTAATACTTTTGAGTTAATTCAGAGTATCTTTATTTAATGCTTCTGTTCTAAATTCTTAAAAGCATTTGTGCTAAAGTCCACTTGGATTTGGGGTTGCCAATCTAATCTTTTGAGGTCCTTTTCTCCTTTTTGTTGAGGGAAGGGGACAGGAAAACATTGTTAATGCCTCTCTTTGTTTAGCATGATAACAAGGGGAAGGAGATGCATTTTATTTGTTAACCTTCCCTATCTTGTACTAGTAGCCCTGGAGAATGGAACATGATGAGAAACCTCCTCTTCCCCCTTCCCACTTTGGTACTGTTGTTACTACCACCAAAAGAAACAGAGTTGTTACTTTCCATGCTCCGAACCCCCTCTGATCTCACCATATGCCCCTCTCTGGTTTACATTGGGATTAGATGTCACGGAACTTGTTGAGATCACATATTTATCCTGCAATAATCTTCACTGAATTCATATGTCCAGTTTTGTCTAATATTTGCTTTATCCTTTCAAGGCATTATCTGGGGTTGGTGAAACTGTACAAACAAGAGCAGATATATTGGGGAATACTGCTCTCAATGCAGCTCTAAATGCAC
The DNA here is from genome assembly GCA_026008535.1 of Perilla frutescens. Taxonomy (NCBI): domain Eukaryota; kingdom Viridiplantae; phylum Streptophyta; class Magnoliopsida; order Lamiales; family Lamiaceae; genus Perilla; species Perilla frutescens. Next base: position 55,299,866 of record BRKX01000013.1, on the reverse strand, counting down.
AGTTTCTGTTCCAGATTGGTATTTTTACAGCATTGCCAATGGTTTTAGGCTTCATATTGGAACAGGGCTTTCTAAGGGTAAGTCTATTCACATCTCCACCACCCCCCACCCTTACAAATTTTGTTGTGAACCCATATAACGGTTAAAGTTGGATTGATCTAAAACATGATTTAGACTGTGATCTAACTGTTGATACCCTCTACACCAAGGAAAGTAACTAAAATCCCATTACAACCATATTTTACCAACTAATTTTTGTTCCAAATAATCTAGCCTTAAACCGTTCTCTATTTTTTACTTAATTACCTTGTTTATTTCTAAATTAAGTAATTTTGTCTCTCATACTCAATTTTGTAGTTTTCTTTAAATTTATATTTTAGTTATAATACTTAATTTATCTAATTTGTTTGTTTAGTTGCTAAACTTAAATTGGACCTATTAAAATTTGTATGTGAAGAACTCCAGAAGTTTTTCCCAAATACTTTTGTTGTCTTTTGATATGTCATGAATGTGCGCTGTACTCTGTTTGATATCCATGTTCCTCTAATTTTGCACTGGTTTATAATGAATGCTTGTGTGTGATGGAGATTTTTTCACTTATTAATTGTTTTGGGTGGTGTGGCAGCTGTTAACTTTCAACTTCTAATTTGTTTCTGGCATCTTCTGCTTCTTCTGTCTTACAGGCCATGGTTAGCTTTGTGACTATGCAATTTCAGCTTTGTACTGTCTACTTCACATTCTCACTGGGCACCAGGACACATTACTTTGGCCGTACTATTCTTCATGGTGGTGCGAGGGTATGTTAATCCATCATTTCCTGCCAAGGGAAATTACACAGTTGAAATGACTTAGGACACGGTAACTTTTTTTGCAGTATCAAGCAACCGGGAGAGGATTTGTAGTTCGCCACATCAAGTTTAGTGAAAATTACAGGCTTTACTCACGAAGTCATTTTGTTAAGGGGTCTCTCTCTCTCTCTCTCCTCCCTCCTCTCCTTCTCATATTGTTCACATGTGTATATCTCTGTGCCTCTTTACAGATGTGTTTTCATATAGACTTACGTTATTATTTTCTTCAGAATGGAAATTGTGCTCCTGTTGGTGGTATACCTTTCATATGGGTACAACGAAGGTGGTGCTTTATCCTACATTCTTCTCACCGTTAGCAGTTGGTTTCTGGCTATTTCTTGGCTGTTTGCGCCATATTTGTTTAATCCATCTGGATTTGAGTGGCAGAAGTAAGTTTCATTTCATTGCATTTTCCTTCCTGTTAGTCTACTTGGTTCAAGTATAAACCCTCTTGTCATTGTTAGGACTGTTGAAGATTTTCGAGATTGGACAAACTGGCTTCTTTACAGAGGTGGAATTGGAGTTAAAGGACAAGAAAGCTGGGAGGCTTGGTGGGATGAAGAACTGGTATGGTCGTAATTTTTCTTGACAATTCTTCCATCTTAACCTTGATAATTGTTCCTCTTCAATCAATCATAAACGGGAGTGACTGTTTATTTACAGAAGAGAATATCTACCATCTTTCTTGGGAAAAAGATCAATATGAAATCAGCATTTGCGTGTCTATACAAATCTGGTTACTAACTTTCATTAACGTTAGGGTGAAATTGTAATATTCCATTCCTTGATTTTCCATTATATCATATCTTTTAGTCTATCTTTATTTAGCCTTTTGTTTTTGTTTAGTTTACAAAATAAAAATTCTGTATATTTTGACTGCAACTGATGAAAAAAATATGAACCTAGCTGAAATAATTCCTAAATATTGGCTAAATTATTCTCATTTTACTTATATAAATTTTAGAAAAGTCATTAGTGAATCAGAGAAATATACTGTTGATGATACCCAAAAAGAAAAAAATGAAAAATTCCGAACTTTAATTTTTGTCTTTCCTCCATTTGGTAGCTTTCTTTTCTTATATTTTTTCTTCCTCCTTTACCCAATCCACCCACATTCCAATAGGCCCCAACTAACCTTCCACCCCAATCCTCAACTCCAAAATATAAAACAAAAGAATAAAAAGAATAAGGCAAAAAAGCTAAAAAAAAAACTCGAGCATCCCACCCTGCCCCAAACTTAGATCTGAATAATATACTTGGCTTTCCTTTTAATATATATTTGTTCTTTTTTATATGTTTCGCATGATTGCATGTGTTCAAACGTTTATGTTCAGAAGCTTAGGATAGATGTAAGAGATACGTAAGCCCAATAATTCACGCGTATCGATTGATAGAAGAAAGAAAATAATTTAGGAGCACAAAGGTGAAGTGCATTTCTAAAACTATTTGAATTTTTTTTGGGTTAATGGATTCTTTATTTCTAATGTTGGGAAATGATTACATACACTAAAATAATGACTTTTAATAGTTCAAACTTGTATGTTTGGAGAATTAGGATAGATAAGAGAAATACGCATGCTCAATGATTCACGCATATCGATTGATTGAAAAAAAATAATTCAGGGACACAAAGGTGAAGTGCATTTCTAAAACTACTTGAATTTTTTTTTTTTTTTTTGTTGCATGGATTCTTTATTTCTAATGTTGGGAAAATGATATGTACTAAAAGAATGGCCTTTAGTTCATAATCTAAAACATATAATGATCAATTTTAGGATGCTTAAAACTTACAAGAGATTGTCGGCAGGGTAAATTAATAGTACATGACTTTACACAAACTATAGCCAAGATTTTGCCTTTGATAGTGTTTGCTAGAACTGTACGGTCATAGGCAACAACCTGAACTGATGCTACGAGTTTATGGAAGTCCATAAATCATATATGAGTCCTGCTCTCAAGTTTGGTTCTCTCCAATTTATTGCCCTTTTTCTGCTACTCTTAATTCTTGGTTGTATTTGGGACAAATTTATTGGTACTAGTAAGTTTGGCTGTATAACTCTTGTTTAATATCTCATATTTATGTATGACAATTTACATTTGGTACAGTCTCACATGCGAAACTTCAGTGGCAGAGTGGTGGAAACGATTCTTAGCCTACGATTTTTTATCTTCCAGTATGGTATTGTTTACAAGTTACATGTTCAAGGAGATAACACATCCCTGACGGTAAGATTCTTGTTTTTAGTGAAGAATGTCTGTTATTTTCTCATGGTTTTGGGAATCACAACACTGAACCTATATGATTGACTGTTGCATTATTGTGATAAAAATAATTGCCGCCTTTTGCTATAATATACATGATCTGCATAGGTTAAGGGTCATATATATACTAGTAAGCCTTAACACCCCTACATGCATATATATGGTTATATAACTAACTTGAGATAGTAAAACTGCCTGCTAGAAGTTTGCTGAGACAAGGTGCCTGAAGGTGATCATTGTATGTTTTAGATTAATATCGCTTGAGTTTCGCCAAATGCCTTTACCAGATAAATCATTCTGTCAAATGTCGGTTGTCTCCTGTTCATATCGAACTTCATTAGAATCATCTACTTATAACTGACCATTGACGGATATCTTATTTATCTATTGAACTTGAATTGTTTTAGTGTAATTATTGTATCACCACACTGATATGACTTCTAATTTCATGTAAGGCTTGGTTTATTCAGTAAACATGGAATTTGGAATGCAGGTCATTTCATTAGCTTAATTAATCAGCTGATCTCAAGTTATGCTTGTTAGAATGATTTGTTTATGACTAGGCTCTCAGAGATCCATTTTGTCCTATTTCTTTAACCAAACACGGGCTTCCTCACAGTAATCAGAATTCAGAAGAGATAGTTGATAAACATTCATCCTTAGAAATGCCTAAAATAATTGATATCTAAGTTTCTGTTTTTTCTTTTATTTTATCAATGTAGTATTGGATAAAAATGAAAACTGATTCCTATTTGCTGTGATGTTTTTCTTCCCTTAGGTATATGGATTTTCATGGATAGTGTTCGCAGTGCTAATTATTCTCTTCAAGGTTGGATTTTAAACACTTTTTTTTCAGCAAACTCATATTTCATAAGCATGGGCTCTATCAAATCTCTCTGTTGATTCCACAGGTATTCACCTTCAGTCAGAAGATATCAGTCAATTTTCAGTTAGTGCTACGATTTATTCAAGGGCTCGCATTTTTATTGGCACTGGCTGGCGTAGCTGTTGCTGTTGCAATTACTTCTCTCTCCATCCCCGATATATTTGCCTGTATTTTGGCTTTTCTCCCCACTGGATGGGGAATTCTTTCTGTAAGTTTTGTCTCTGACTTAATTCAAGCTTCTTACTATCAGTTTTTCATACATCTATATTTGGATTATGATTTTTCTGCTCAAAATACACAAGTAAACTCTTTCCTACCTGCAGATCGCTTGTGCTTGGAAACCTGTGGTGAAGAAAATGGGACTCTGGAAGTCGATACGATCTATTGCTCGGTTATATGATGCTCTAATGGGAATCCTTATCTTCATCCCTATTGCCTTATCCTCATGGTTCCCATTCGCTTCAACATTCCAAACAAGGCTTATGTTCAACCAAGCATTCAGTCGTGGTCTCGAGATCTCACTTATCCTTGCTGGGAACAACCCCAATACTGGAATTTAATCACACAAGTTTGTAATTCTGATTTTGCTACATCATTGGATGTATATATGTATTACTAGATTTTATTATGTCATAGAGTTGGTGGGTGTTCTTGTACCAAAATATGATGCGAGATGGAACTATTAATGTATATTGAGATTTATGGAGTTGCGTGCAGAAAAGCAGATTCTTTGAAGATATCCTATTTTATTTTATTTTTATTTTTTCCCTTATTTGGGAAGGGGAGAGATTCCAAGCTGTTATTTCTAATTGTAACGACCCAAAATAAAATATTTTCAATTGGCCGTCATCATTAATTCTAAAATGTTTTTTGTTGAGTCATTTCATATTTAGAATTTTTGTAAGTTGTGCCTTGACTAATAAGATTTAGAGACGTCAGAAGTATGAACAGCTACTGACTAAGAAACTCACCAACGAAAGATACACCAAGTGGATCCTCAACTGATCGTTGAAGAGAGCAGCTGACAAGGAGAACCTGACCAATGACATTGATGAACAAATTCAGTGTGTCACAAGGCTCTTGGAAAAGCTTAAAAGAAATCTAAGACATGATCACCAAAAAGATGAGAGTCCAAGGCAAGAAAGAAATTGACAACCGACTGAAAGAGCAATTGAATCTACCAGAAACTGCCGAGCTTCTAGTGAATGCTTTCAATGTCATAAATAGGGTCATTACAAATATGAATGCCCTGACATTCTAGAAGATAAATGAGCAAAAGTGAAACGAAGCTTCTTCAAAAGAAAGTAAATGATGGCCAACTCGGAAAATGCAATTCTCGATGACTCGGACTACTCATCTAGAATTGATTCATACGAACATTGATACGAGCTTAGGTAGGGTGTCGATGTTTAAGTTTGAGTGCTCGAGAGGCTAGTATATAGGAGGCCTGAGTACCAACGAGCGTGAGCTCAACACCCGCGCCAAGTGGCGCAACCCAGAAGTGCAAGCAGAAGGCGCGATCCGCGCATTGATATTGAATTGTGTTCTGGTTTGGTCAAGGCACGACTTGCTGCAGGCACAGGTTTGCCACGCGAGTTGATTGTCTGTTGCCTTTTGGAATCACCGGTAAAATTTGATGAAAGTCTCCATTAAATACAATTATTTTACCTCTAAATGGAACATCAAATCTATTTGTCGATGAAAAACACACAATGCAAGCTTCTATCCAACGCTTCAAAGCAAAGTTTGTGCATCATAAGAGCTTTATCTCAAATTATAAGTATGTCCCTTATAATTAGATCGGCAAACTCACTTTTCTGTTTGATATTGCATGTTGAAATTTTGAAGCGCGAATGAGATGTTCTCCATAGGCAACAAAAGCAAAAGTGAAGCTAGTACACTTGAGAAACAGTTAAGAAGATTTCCCCCCTTGACCTTATATTAGTAGACAATCTCTTCCAAACAAAAGTTTTTCAAGTTCTTCCATATCTATTTTTTATTCCATCCTCACCTAACAACAATTCTGCAATAATGTTTTATAATTATAAACAATTTCGAAGTCTTATTTATATGTAATTTATAAAATACAAATAAATAGTTTAAGTAATTGACATACTTGGATTTTGCAGCATTATCATATGATTGTTTAGAATATCGTCTGAGAGATAACTCCAACAATTTTCCCAAATAGTTTCTGACCTAATAATAGAATTTGATGATAGTAGTGTTGCTGTTGAGTTTGCAGCTCGATGCGACGTAAGAAAGCAGCAAGGAAGCAACCATGCATCGTATGAGTAAGAGGAGCACAGTTTAGCAGTTGTGCACACGTGGCAACCAGTTAAAGAGTGCCATGCAGGATCACATGCAAAGCTGCTATGACCGTAGATCAAACTCTCACTCGGATCAAGCTTATCAACCGTAGATCTTAGTTTTGTAGTTAGCAAGATATATTTCTGTATAAATAGAAGAAACACAGAGTGTTGAAACTGATTTTTTCAGAAATAATATACATCTATTTTGCATCAGATTCTCTTGCATGATTTTGCATGAACAATTCTTCAGTTGCAAATTGATTTCTCAACGATGGTCCTGACGCCCAATAACTTGCTTCTATGATTTCATTAATGTACTTGTAGATTTACTCTAGGTTTCTGAACCCTAGACGCTATCTCCATTCAGTAGCATCTGCTCCTTTTTGTTTCCTCTCCTCCCTGTCGCTCTTCTCCTCATGGCAAAATACGGCATGGCCACTAATTCTTCTGCCTCTAATGTCCCAACTCCAACCCTCGATTCATCTTCACAATTTGTTACTAATCACAAGCTACATGGACACAATTTCCTTCAATGGTCCCAATCTGTCTCCATGTTTATTTGTGGCAGAGGGAAAGATGGTCATCTCTCTGGGGAGATTGTGGCACCAGAGGCGACTAATCCAAAACACAGGCTTGGAAAATCGATGATCATTTGGTCATGTCTTGGTTAATCTCCTCAATAACAACTGAAGTTGGAGAAAACTTTTTGCTCTTCAAGACAACAAAAGACATCTGGAAGGCTGCTCGTGATACGTATTCCGGCACTGAAAACTGATCAGCCCTCTTGGATATTGAAACTCGGCTGTATGACCTCCGTCAAGGTGAGTTTAGTGTAACCCAATACTTCAATTTGCTTACAAGCAGTGGCGGATCCAGAAATAAATATTTGAGGGGGCGACATTATAGTCTATGATAAAAAAAAAATCCACGAAATCAAATAAACATATAATAACAACATGATATGAAAAAAATCACAAATTTAAGTAAGATGGAATTGTATAAATATTTAGTACATTAAAAATACTCTAAAAATTAACACTTTGTGAGATTGTAGTTGTGCTTGTTTGCGGAAGTGCCGACAACTGAAATCTGCGTGTTTTCATTGATTAAAAACGTTGCAAGATCGGCTCGTTTTCAATTGTCAAAAACAAGTCCCTCTCAATAAACACAACTAAACTATCATTCATCCACTCATCTGCCATTCGATTGCGTAAATCAGTCTTCATAATCTTCATAGCAGAAAACACTCTCTCAACATAAGCAGTAGCAATAGGTAACACCAACGCCAACTCGATCATACGATAAACCAATGGAAAAACTAAACTCTTACCAGATTTAACCATTTCTTGAGCAAGACTTCCTAAGTTGGCAATTGTAGAAAATTGAGGGTCACACCTAACATTAACAATGAAATTGCTAAGTTGTTGCGGAAGAAATAAACAATCGACTGTTGAGAAGTCCTCATGATAATGACGAGCAAGGCACATGAGTTGATCAATATTAAATCGCGAAAAAGAATCTCTCGGATCAAGACATGTGATTCAACGAATCAATTCAGTGTCAGCTTTTGAAAACCGATTATTTATCTCTTGGATAATCAAATCAACAACCTGACATTGAAAGAAAAATACAATTAACAACAATTATAAATTTCCAACAAATAAAATAAACAATATATTTAGAAATAATACCTGATAAAAAATCTGCACACGATTATAATGTAAATTAGTGAAGGCCTCTCTTTCATTCCTTTTATAACCACGTCGTGAAATATTGGCATCCATATCAATAGGATCAATGTTACTCAATTCACAAAATCTATCCACTTCTTCTAAAATTATTTTCCATCCATCTTCTCTGAAGGTTTGTAATTGACATTTCACGGTGGCAATTAATGACATGACTTGAATAATATTTTGCTCCCTTTGTTGTAAGGCAAGAGACAACTCGTGTGTGATTCCTAATAACTACTTCATCAAGTGTAGTACAAAAACAAACTCATAGCTAGCCATTTTATCAATCAAACCCCTTGCAGTACTTCTAGCTTCAGATAAAGTAGCATCATCACGTACATTTCGCAATACTTGTTCAATCGAAGGTCACAAAGAGTATAGACGAAGCAATGTAACATAATGCGAACCCCAACGAGTATCTCCATGCCTTTTCAAAGTGGATTCCTGATTTTTACCACTTCCACTAACTCTTTCCCCAGCATTGAGTTCATTAATTATTCTTTCATGATCCAACATCTTGAGTTGATCTCTTCTTTTACAAGATGCTCCAGTCATATTCACTATCATGGATACATAAGAGAAAAAATATTGAACCATATCATTTCCTTTAGCAACAACAACAATAGTTAACTGGAGTTGGTGAGCAAAACAATGAACATACATTGCAAATGGATTTTCTTCCAAGATTAGGGATTTCAAGCCATTGAACTCACCTCGCATATTTGAAGCCCCATCATATCCTTGACCTCTCAATTTGGATAATGATAAACCATGCCGTGTGAACAAAGCATCAATAGCATCTTTCAAAGAATGTGAATTAATGTCTTTCACATGCACGATAGCAAGAAAACGCTCAACCACACAACCTTTTTGGTTCACATATCTCAAAACAACTCCCATTTGCTCTTTCATTGAAACGTCCCGTGCTTCATCAACCAAAAGAGTAAAAAACTTGTCTCCAATATCATTGACTATAGCAAGTGTAATTTCTGAAGCACAAGCATGTGTTAGTTACTTTTGAATTGAAGGTGCAAGCATTTGATTATTTCCAGGAGCATTTAGACCCATAACTTTGGAAACATCAGGACACCTCTCACAATACCAATGAACCATTTCAAGAAAATTGCCCTTATTTAAAGAACTAATTGACTCATCATGTCCACGGAAAGCCATTCCTTGTTGCAACAGAAAATGAGCTACATCCAACACTGCTGTTAAACGAGTACGATATGCAATATGCATCTCACGAATATTTGTTCGAAACATATTTGCCACAATATGTCTTTGATCTTGAAAAGACTCAAACTCAATTCTAGCATAATTGTGACAACTATTTGGAGCCCCAACATGAGATTCACACTTTTCTGTTATCCTTTTCCAATTATTGAATCCAATTTTTATAAAAGTTTCCAGTCCATATCGACCCCCTTTGTATGATTCTTTGAAAAGATAACACCAAAAACAAAATACCGCATCTTTTGATATGCTATACTCCATCCATGTGAACTTTGTATACCATTCATCTCCAAAACATTTGTTATATTTACCAGATTTAGTTTTCGGATACTTATGACCGACTGGTTGGCAAGGACCCCTAGTCAAATACTCCCTTCGTACTTGATCTCGAATAGAAGCATCAAATTTCTCAATTGATTTTCTCAAACTCGGATCACTAACAATATCAATAGAATTTAGTTCTATTTGTACTCGAGGTCGTTTTTCCACCGATCCATTAGCACTAGGTCTAGGTACATGAGAAGCGGATGAGGAAGCACCCCCATTAGCTTTTGAAAAAAATCTCTCCATATTCTATTTCTACATTAAAAAAATACACAAAATAAATTGATAAAATTATCATAATTCATAATAATCATCTTCAGACATCAATTATTCAATAAACATTTCTGCAAATTAACTTTTCTGCAAATTACGTACATCTCTTTTTCATATTTCAAAATTATCGTAGTTCATAACAATCATATTCAATTATTTAAATCCCTAATTCTATTTCAAAATTATAATCCAATTATCCAATATTCCAAACATTTCCAACCCTAAGTTACACAATCTCAATTCTCATAGATAAAATAACTTACCTACATGAGTGCTGACCGACGACCGGCCACAGATGGAGAAGTGGAGAAGATAAAGAGCTGTACACTGCTCTGCTGCTGTCTGCCGGCGACCGTGAAAATGACGGAGAATTGGAGAAGAGGAAGACGGCCTTTCGCCCCTTTCCTCTTTTTTTGAATTAATTTTGTTTAGGTAATAGTTAATTCAATAGATTGTGTATGGATAATGGAATAATGAAAGCCCATTTCTTCAAATTTCAATAATGGATAATGGAATAATGGAAGCCTACTAATAAATAAATAAAAATTTGGGGGGAACCTTAATTTTTATCTTAGAAAAAAAAATTAAAAATACATACTAAAAAAAATTGTTGGGGGGGAAGCTGCCCCCTAGCCCCGGCGTACATCTGTCACTGCTTACAAGGTATTGGTTACAACTAGACATGTATGAAGTCCATTCTTGAAAGTGCCCGAATGATGCAGCACTACATAAGAAAATCATTGAAAAAAAGAAACTTTAAGGTTTCTCCTTGGCCTAAATAAGGATCTAGATGGAGTAAGGGGGAGAATTATGGGCATCAAACCTTTACCAAGTGCTCGTGAAGCATTTTCTGAGGTGCGCAGGGAAGAGAGTAGGAAACAATTGATGATGGTCGACAATCAGCCCACTCTCCCTACTGAAGAATCTGCCATGCTCACTCACAACCCTTCTCAAGACCCCAAGTATCGCAGAGGTGGCCGTCCATGGTGTGACTACTGCAAAAAGGTGGGACATTTGAAGAACACTTGCTGGAAACTGTATGGTAAACCAGCAAATTAGAAATCGGCCCACTCATTTCTATGACTGCAAATGGGGCTAGTAATGTTCCCTTCACTAAGGAACAGATTGAAACGTTGCAGCAACTCTTTGGTCAGATCTCGATATCTTCAACACGCAACTCCAAACAAGCCAAGCACTTACTCCTAATTCACCATCCTCAAATCATGAAGGTATGAATTTACTTATGCCTAGTATTGATGATTCTACTTTGCCTCTCAAAGGAAAGGTGTCAGAAGTTGCACCAGCCATCCTATCAACAAATATGTGGCCTATGGAAAATTATTGCCTACCTACAAAGCATGCATTTCGCATCTTGACAATGTGAAAATTCCTCAATCTATTCATGATGCCCTTAATGATCCACCTTGGAAGCAAGCTGTAGAGGAAGAAATTCAAGCACTAGAAAATAATGGTACATGGACACTCACAAAATTACCAAGTGGAAAGAAACCAGTGGGATGCAAGTGGATCTTCACATTCAAATATAAGGCAAATGGGAGTATAGAAAGATTTAAAGCCAGACTTGTAGCAAAGGGGTTCACTCAATCCTATGTTATTGATTACCAAGAAACATTTGCCCCAGTGGCTAAGTTAAACACAGTAAGAGTATTGCTTTCACTAGTTGTTAATCTAGATTGGCCTCTTTACCAACTAGATGTTAAGAATGCCTTTAATGGGAATCTTGACAAGGTAATCTATATGGAAATTCCTCTAGGAATGGAAACTACTTCCAACAGTAAGTTAGTTTGCAAATTACAAAAGTCTCTCTATGGCCTCAAGCAGTCCTCTCATGCTTGGTTTGATAGATTTGCTAAGGAAATGAAGGAGAATGGCTACAACCAGTGCCAATCGAATTACACTTTGTTTGTGAAGTTTTCGGCCAGAGGTAAAATTGCTATTTTGATAGTCTATGTTGATGAGATTATTTTGACTGGTGTGTGAAGATCAAGGAATGCTTGCTAAAGAATTTGAGATCAAGGATCTGGGAATCCTCAAATACTTTCTTGGCATAGAGATTGCAAGATCAAAGGAAGGAATATTTATATCATAAAGGAAGTAAATTCTTGACTTGTTGAAGGAAACTGGAATGCTTGGATGCAAACCAGCGGATACACCTATGGATTCTAAGGCTCAAGTGAATAAAGATGAAGAAACAATTCCTGTTGACAAAGGAATATATCAAAGGCTGGTGGGAAAACTAATTTATCTCTCTCACACTAGACCAGACATTGCATATTCCGTCAGCATTGTCAGCCAACACATGAATGATCCAAATGAAGATCACTTAGAGGTGGTAAACTGATTCCTAAGGTACTTGAAGTTGACCCCAGGTCATGGATTAATATTTAGGAGATCTCCAAGCTAAAAATTGGAGGTGTACATTAATGCTAGTTGGGCAGGTGAGCTAACAAATCAAAGATCGGTTACTGGCTATTGTTCATTTGTATGGGGGAACTTGGTGACTTAAAGAAGCAAAAGGCAAGATGTGGTGTCAAGAAACAGTGCAGAGGGTTTGTATTTAAGGCTAAGATATATATGCCAAGTGTGTTTAGAGAATTGACAAACTTCACATTGATAAAGACTTGATTTTTTATTGATGAATAAATAAGGAAACATCTTCTTAAGATACATGAATTTTGGATGATCTAGGCGATAATACCATAACATAACTTGACTCTCAACGGAATTTGAAATACCTGAATTTGAAGGACTATAATGGGAAACAAAACCAACTAAACTAGAATTAGAACTGAGACAAGAAGATGACCGTTGATTTTCTTGGAACACATATAGGCCACCACGCTCTTTAGCATTGCCAATCACCTTTCTCGAATCCTCCACCTGAAATTCACAAAGGTTAGAAGAAAACTTAGCCAAACATTTCTGCTCACATGTGAGTTTGCTAATAGAAAGCATATTGCAATCTAGATTAGGAACATAGAGAACATTAGATAAGTAAAGCTATGGGGTCAATTGTATGGACTCAGTTCCTGTTACTGTTGAGAATGTCCCATTTGCTATTCGGACTGATGCTTGACAGATGCATGGTTTGAAGTTGTGGAGAATAGTGAGATCACCAGTCATGTAGTCTGAGGCCCTAGAGTCAATGATCCATGCTTTGTGTTTTCTGTTATGGATAAAATAGGCAGAAGATAAACTACCTTGATGAGCAAATAGACTTGTTGGAGGAGGGCCAGCTGTAGTGGAAGATGGTTGAGGTGTTGGAGATGTCGAGATCTGACCAAAGAGTTGCTGCAGCGTTTCAATCTGTTCCTTAGTGAACGGAACATAACCAGCCCCATTTGCAGGCATAGAAACTATATTGGCCTGACTTCCATGATCATGTGAGCGGGTTGGTTTCCAATTTGCTGGTTTACCATGCAGTTTCCAGCAAGAGGTCTTCAGATGTCCCACCTTTTTGCAGTAGTCACACCATGGACGGCCACCTCTGCGATACTTGGGGTCTTGAGCAAGGTTGTGAGTGAGCATGGCAGATCCTTCAGTAGGAAGAGTGGGCTGATTGTCGACCATCATCAATTATTTCCTACTCTCTTCCCTGCGCACCTCAGCAAATGCTTCACGAGCACTTGGTAAAGGTTTGATGCCCATAATTCTCTCCCTTACTTACTTATTTAGGCCAAGAAGAAACCTTAAACTTTTCTTTTGTTCAATGATTTTCTTATATAGTGCTGCATCATCCGCATCATCCGGGCACTTCCAAGAATGGACTTCATACATGTCTAGTTGTAACCAATACCTTGTAAGAAAATTGAAGTATTGTGTTACACTAAACTTACCTTGACGGAGGTCATATAGCCGAGTTTTAATATCCAAGAGGGCTGAACAGTTTTCAGTGATGGAATACGTATCACGAGCAGCCTCCCAGATGTCTTTTGCCATCTTGAAAAGTATAAAGTTTTCTCCAACTTCAGTTGTCATTGAGGAGATTAACCAAGACATGACCAAGTGATCATCGATTTTCCAGGCCCTGTGTTTTGGATCAGTTGCTTCTGGTGCCACAATCTTCCCGGAGAGATGACCATCTTTTCCTCTGCCACAAACGAACATGAAGACATATTGGGACCATTGAAGGAAATTGTGTCCCTGTAGCTTGTGATTATGACAGATTGTGAAGATGAATCGAGGGTTGGAGTTGGGACATTAGTGGCAAAAGAATTAATGGCCATGTCGTATTTTGCCATGAGGAAAAGGATGACATGGAAGAGAGGAAAGAAAAAGGAGCAGATGCTGGAAGGAGATGACGTCTAGGGTTCAGAAACCTAGAGCTCTTGATACCATGAAGAAAAGAATATTTATTATCATTCACGTTATATCAAATAGAGGAAAAAACACCCTCTTAATATACACCAGGAACCCTAAACAAACTCAATAAGAAAAAGGAACTTAAATCAAAATAAATTGATCCTTACCTAAATTATATCATAATATATCCTAACTAATATTGAGCATATCATAAAATATTCTAACTGATATATGGTAAATCTACAGTGACATATTGAACCCCATTCAAGTATCTTATCTCTTCATAACATCTGAGTACTCTAAAAACGTTCAAGAGACATCTTTCATAATACAACTCTCCAAAACCAAGTGATACATAACATAATCTTTTTCGATTGCATATCTCATCTGTCTCGGTCCATTCTCTAGCCTTTTGTTTCCAAATAAATTTTGTTAGAAACTTAGCATAAGATAACTCTTGTGCCTCAGGATATTTACATGACTGATCAAATACTTGATTGATTGAGATTGATTGTATCATTTAATATTTACATGTGCACCATACTTCATAAGAAAATGTCAATTGTGAGGCAACACGTATCTATTGTCTAAAACGACACCACCTTTTTCAACTATTGTATTATTGTTGCGTCGCCTATATATTGGATAACCCTCTTCATCAATTGAAGTTACCTCAATGAATTTCTTTGTGAAATATTTTTTGCATTGATCGTTTGACATACATGGAGAGTTTATGTTTGCAGCATCACATGGCCTGTGTATCATAAAATCTCACACTGCTTTGCAGTATTCGGGATCAACTTTTTTATTAGGTTTTTCTGTTAAGATAATTTGGTCAATATCCTCTGGAGATGGATACTTATCTTCATTGCTAAAAAATAATAAAATGTGAGTCTGAGGTAATCCTATGTTGTTGAAACTCAATTGTGTATACAATTATAAAAGAACAAAAAAAAAAACAAATTAGTAAATATTTTAAAAAGATTTTAAAAAAACTAATATATTACCTATTTAGACATTGCCAAATAATTTTTCTGTCGGAAATCTTTAATCATATTATCAAATTTAATCTTAAAAACACGATAATCGACAAATGATGTCAAATCTTCAGGTTTTTAACTTATTTCTTCCATAATTCTAACGATTTCTAGTCATTTTGGGTTGTATCTTGATAATTTTGAATCATGTATTGAGCACCATGATTGTAAATAACATGTTTTCCAAACTTAGTTGGATCAATCTCTCTTTCGATAAGTACATCTTTTAGCCCACTATGCAATTTAATACGCAGTTGTTTTTTATTTCTGCTCACAAAAGACAGTCTATCTTATTCAACCAAAGTATGCATCAATAATGGATTGTTGAAATAATCTATTCCTTGGCATAATAGGGCAACTCAATTTGTCCCTCATGCAATCGGTAAGTAAAGAACTCTTTAGGACTTAAATATTTTCGACTACGATTTTCTTTGTCTTTTGAGTTTGCAAATAGTATATTTGTTTTGAATACCCATCCTCGCCGTATGGTTAACCAACAATGGATATTACAAGGGAAGATAATATACATGAAGGTCACTTATGTGCTTTAATTGTCCATATCGTTTTTCAGTTATGATATCTTTATTTCTTATTGCTTCTTCAAAATCGCCAACTATCAATGCAAGAATCTCTGACAAGTTAGAACATAATCATTTTGTTCTAACTTCAGAGTTAGAACAAAACTAACTATGCCGAACTACATATATCGAACCAACACTTCGATAATTTTAGACATCCATTCTAATTCTGAAGTTAGAACATAATCACTTTGTTCTAAGTTCAGAGTTAGAACAAAACTAACTAGACCAAACACTTCATTAAAATCATGGAAATCAGGTTAAATAGGTATTAATGTAAATGTGTGTGGTGCAAAGAATAAAATCAATGGTGCATTGAGGAACAGTGGTGTAAAGAATAATTTTAGTGGTGCAAATAGAAACTCCCTAAAAATAATTTAATAATTTACCTCACATAATGTAGTCTATTTGCAACTTCGTTCTCCCTATCATAAA
Source organism: Perilla frutescens (assembly GCA_026008535.1). Lineage (NCBI taxonomy): Eukaryota > Viridiplantae > Streptophyta > Magnoliopsida > Lamiales > Lamiaceae > Perilla > Perilla frutescens. The sequence continues at coordinate 55,283,619 of BRKX01000013.1, read as the reverse complement.
TATAGAGTTGTGCAAATTTAGGTGGTATGAAACTTCCAATCAAATGATAATTTTGCCCATGCATTCTAAACATTGGTGATGATTTCCCAGTATTCAAACTTGAATCTATTTTGCATCTCATAAAAGTGATGTTGAACATACTATTGTAAGACCGAATCTTTTCAAGAAAATGTTTGCTTCTGGCATACTTATTGAAAGCTTATAACTGATTTTATAACTAACTTTCTGGATTTAACGTGTTAGTTATAAATTGCGTATGTTTCTTCCAAGAACGGTGAAAACATACTTATAAGTAGCTACATCAAATGTTTTCATTGTGGCTTCATGTATAGTAGTAGAGTAAAAGTTGACTCAATCGGAACGACATTAACTCACAATTTTCGTATTTAGAAGACTGCGGACGCATGCCTGAATACATACGAGGACCAAATCACACAAACCATCCAATTATGCTCGCGTACCTCCCTGAAACTTTACATCCAACGGAAAACAACAAGAAATGCTAGTTGCGGGGTTAGATTTTCCGTTCCTCTTGTTTGAATGAGGTAAACCTTGCATTCACCAGTTCAGCAGCAGCGCGTGCAGCAGCTGATGCGCGCTCTGCTGCGGTGATAGCAGCACGAGCCCTCTGCAAGACGTCAGATGATTGTGGATTCAGATTCTTGATCTCGTTGGTTGGTTTCGGGTTTTGTTCTCTGGTTGATGACTCAGCTCTCCCTGTTTCCACAAATGAAGTGCTGCTGAGAGTAGGAGATGGCAGGTAGTGCTCTCCCTGGTTACCATTTAAAGGAGTTGTTGATTGATCTGCAGACCAACCTTTCCGAACTTCTAGCCTCGAATCTTTGTGATGTTGTGCTGCTATTTGTTTTGGTCCATTCTGGAACATATATGAAACAACAACAACAGAATTAACTCAAATAATTTCATGTTTCTGCAGGTGAATCTGATTTGTGTCGAAAGAGACACCTACCAGAAGATCCTCGGGATTCTTGCTGAATTCTCGTTCCGTTTTGGTTGAATCCCAATTGACATTAAATTCAAGTGCAATTGCCTTCAGCACTTTGAGCTTTACATCTGCTGGTGGAGCACTCACCGAGAGCTTTTCAATTATCTGAACATTGCACGATATATATCAAATCAAATGTGGCGAATATAGTGAATATAAAGGTAAAAAAAACCGAAGTCAATTAACTGTACGGTTGACACTAGTATCAGGGCGAAGCTCAGAGGCAGCAGCTATGAACTCTTTTCCGTATTTTGCAGCAAATAAATTCCGGACATGCAATAGATCCGGTAAATCTGAACATCTTGGAGCGGAAAAGATTATGCTAGCCACTGCTTCCCGCAACTCTGTAGGGCATTCCCTGTTTTATGCAAGATTAATGGCATATCATATTCCTATTCAATATTCAGAATGCATGACTAATTTGTTTGAAATAAGAATCACGTTGAAATCTAGAATTATCAAGCAATCATAAAGACAAAAGGCCAATGACTGATCCTAATCAAGCATACTCCTTTCCCATACAAATTATTTAGGTGATGAATTAGCCATAATAAACTTGAAATTCGAAACACTTTTGAGTGGCATTAAGGCGAACCAAGAGAAAATGAACTTTTTTCCGGCTTCATGTTATAAAAAACAATAAACTCACGAGCATCAGCATTATACAGGCATATAGCTTATAGCTCATAAAAGAGTGAACTAGGTCAGGGTGGATGGTGGTTTCAGGATCTCGTAGAAAATACTTCTTTTATGCCTTGGGTATTAGCCACAATCTGTATTCATTCAGTAATTCTGCCCCCTTCTTCATTCTTGTACCTCCTTTCTTAATATTGCGACATTTCCATTCTCGACTTGAACTAGAGACCTCACCCGTGAAGTAAATCATAACACATATGGTCCAACCAATTGGGAGAGAATCAGTAGATTCCTTTTCAGAAGCATTCTTCCCGAATGCAGCATACAACTCTCCACCGAACTCACCATGCATTTGCTTCTATATAACTCTATACCACTTTTATTACTTACTAACATGTCCAGAGAATCAATGTTCAAAGATCTAAACGATGTATGATTTTATAACAATTACAAAATGCAGAAGTCAATTAATTATTGGCTAGTTTACCCTTATAGCAAGAACGTCCGTAACAAAGCCATGTTGCTAGAAATCAACTGATAAACTTCATGCACGAAAGAAAATATTTGGTTCCAAACCAACTTTTCTGATGCAATCTATCATAATCAGGCATAAAGATCCCAATATCAAGAAAAGATGGACATTGATAATAAATCCTAGAGCTGTGTTCAATGTTTTACCTCTGGCTTTCAAGAATTGGTACACGAGCAAGAACAAATTCGCAGAATAACTCCAATATTTCATATGCCTCCCACGTGTTTTGTTCTCGTATAATATGCTCCACCTAACCATAGCACAGATAAAAAAACAGAATCAAAACAGAAACAAAAACAACGTCATGAGTAAACGATATTTCCAGATGATTAACATAGTAGTACTCTAATTCGAGCAATAGCTTCTTGGCCCGCCTGCAGAAATTCTGCTATCTCCTTTCTCATAAGCTTCAGCTGCACATCCCGCTTGTTTTGCAACAACTTGATTCTCGAGATTGCCAAGGTTAAGCATGTTTTACTACAAAACAACCCATAAAAATCAATACAATAACAATCCTAACTATGAAAAATCTCAAGAACAGATCTTCCAAATTTCATAAGAGGAAAAACCCACGAGAAATCTTTAACTGGGCTCTTCCAATCACAGAATAGCATATTGTTCCATCATTCAGCATAATACACTTTACCAATTCCATTGGCCATAACAACCTAACTCATGAACATTATAAATCCCCAAATTTGTTTGGTAGCATGAGAATGCAAATTTCACAATACTCAATAAATTTAGATCCAAATATCTCCCACCTACACAATACAAAATAATATATACATATCAGAATAAACCATACATTTAGTTCCTCCTATTTTTTCAGATTCGAAGTAGATACCCCATATATAAATACATGCAATTTTCAGCAGAAAGACATATTTTTTCGAAATAAAATGACTAAGAAACACAACGGGCAACAACCCGATGAAGATCAGAGATTCTTAGCTTTCAATGCTTCTTTTCTTTTCAATAAAGATCATTTCTTTTCTTTCAAATTTCCGTCTTCCAATTGCAGGTGAGGAAAAAAGGGACCCCCAGTAAAAAATAAACTAAAAAATTTGAGAAATTAATCGATTGAAACTAACCATTTTGCTCCAAGAAGTCCCCTGTTGAAGAGCTGATTCAGCATAGCCATTGGAGTTTGTTGTACGCCACTTTTCAAGAAGCAGAATTCAGCTTTGTATAATTGAATGTATGAAATTCGATTTCACATGAATTCTAAGCTTATAGTTTATTTGATTGATAACGAATTACCGATGACGAAATGTAAATTCTGATACTTCATATTTTTGTTCACTGATGAACAACCAAGAAGAAACGCACCATTTATAAACCGGGCCGGGCCGGGGTGGGCCGGAACCTCCGTTCTGTACTTTCCGGCCCGTCTCTTAACTCTAGTCTATAAAGTATCCCTTTAGTAATTTTTTTCGGGAGTTTCTGTTTGCACCCCATATTTATTCTTTGCACCATTGTTTCTTCATGCACCCTCTTTTTTATTTTTTACACCCTTAAAATTGACTATAATGCCTTTATTTAAAAAAAACATAAAATTTGAAAATTAAAAGCATAAAAAAACGCGTTCTGTTCAAAGTTGTGTATTCGAACATTCTGAATATGTTCGAAGTCTTCTGTTCGAGCATAATGGATATGTTCAAAGTCTTGTGTTCGAACGGTACTTAAAAAAAATTCACGGAGTCCGTTCGGAAATTAATTGAAATTTCGAACAAACACGAATTTCGAACCACACTTATTTTTTTCTTTTTTGAATAAAGGACATTTAAGTAACTTCAAAACTATTTTATTTTTTCTTTTTTTCTTTTGAGATGCAAAGAGTAAATATGAGTGTGCAAACAGAAACTCCCTTTTTTTCTTTTTTTCTTTTTATTGTGGAAGGTAACCCGCAGCCGCTACCGAGGTGCGCATTGGGTAAACCCCGTCCTTGTGTAATAGCCTGCAAACCACACAGGGGAGGTAAACCACACTTGGCAAGCCAGGTGTGACAGGCTTACACCTAGTGGTGTTAGTGGGATTCGAACTTGAGACCTTTGGCCTCATGCAATAAACGGTTAATTGCAATTTTAAAGTTTGCAATTGATCACATTTGTAATTTCAACGTTATTTTTCAAAGGATACAATAATAATTCTATGTTTAAATTTGTGGTAATTACGACATTCTCAAACTTTTTGGCGATAAAAAATTAAACGTGGTTCAATAAGATATAAGGATGTGCAAACTGTCAGTCTAATCTTAAAAAGGATATATATATATATATATATATATATATATATATATATATATAAAAGGGAAGGATCAAATAGGAACCAATTCCCCCTGAAGGAACCTAGAAACCAATCCTAACCTTAGATTTGATTAGATCTAATGATCATAATTTAGTCAAAGTTTTAGTCAAAGTAAGATGGCAAACTTGTAATATTTGAGAACTTAATGAAAGCAGGGTTATTTTCGTAATTTAGAAATTCTGTTATGTTTTTTCGGATTTTGGGCCCAATTCCCGGAATTAAATAGACAACACTTTAAAACAGTTATCTTTTCTGGCGTTGTATTAATATGCTAACATGAAAGATGTATATTGCTAACATCAACAGATTTTGTTGCTATCATGAGATAGACTCATATAGCTAACTTGACGAGATCATAATATTAAATTGACACGTATTAAACATCACACATATAGCATTGGACCACATTTAAAATAATACTGTGTAACATGTGTAACATCATTCATACATATAACATATTGCTAATATGTTAGAGAATATACACACTGCTAATATGTGACTATTAATTTGCTAATATGTTAGTAACACATTGCTAATATGTGAATAATGATATGCTAGTATGACTTAAATTCTCAAATATTACAAGTTTTCAAAATAATATTAAGCATTGATAAAGTTATAATTGTTTATGAACTTAACTATATATAGCTCATACTTTAACTATTTTCTCATGAAAGCAACTTAAAATTCAAAGTCGTGCATAAAAAATTTCATGTTAGCAACATAAACACAAGATATGAGCAATATTGTGATATCATATTAGCAAATATCTGACAGTTACGAGTTGAATATACGTGAAAAATAATTTTTTGTATTTTTCATCAATTTTTGCTCAAATACACATGCATTATGGATCTTAAATGAAAGAGCATGAAAAAATCTTTAATTTGATATATTTTTTGCGTAAATTGGATAAAAAATGAATAAGTTATGATTATTTAAAGTTTTTAGGAATTTTTTTAAAAGATGCATCACTTTATTAAAAAAATCTGGAATTACCCCTTATAATTTGAATTTTACATATTTACAACTATGCCACCGCTTTTTTATCCGCCATGTCATCAAAATCCTTGAATTTGATTGGTTCCTAGGTTCTTTCAAGGGGTTGGTTCCTATTTGAACCCACCCCTATATATATATATATATATATATATATATATATATATATATATATATATATATATATATATATATATATATATATATATATATATATATATATATTTTGCTCAATAATTAATCTAGTCCCAACCCATTAATCAAATAAATGTATTATGATATATTATAATAATAATATACTATGTGTTATTCTATATATTTTGAACTTTTAGGGAAATATATATATTATGATTATTAATATTATTATATCAAAATTCAATTATTTATTTTAGTAGAGTAATTCAATTAGTCTGATATGACCGATTACATACTTTTCAAAATCGGACGGACATGAAAAAAAATCCAATCTCCTAAAATGAGGATCGGAGCGACCTAACTGAGATTGAAAATTGATCGAAACTAGGAAAATTCGATCGGCTTTCAATCCAATTTTGCACACCATTAATAGGACGTGTTCATTGATATCTATACGAGTTCAGTACCTCTTAGAAAAAAAATCTACATTGATTGTCGGGAAAATTAGGATATCAAAATAACTACAAATAAGAAAAATAGCGTTATTATTGCAATATTTGAAAAATGGTATCAAAATTGTAAATCCGATCAAATGTTGTGATTAAAATTGCAATTAACCCTATAATAAATTATAAATCTAATTTTAAAAGATCTAATCATATCTCATGTATGCATTAGAGTTTTAATTTGATTATTATAGTAATGGATTGTAAATAAAAGCTACACTATTAACCAATGAATTAGACGTGTCCCGTTGAATGGTCTAGTGATGGAGTGAGATTGCTAGGATATCAAAGGTCACTATTTTAATTTTCTCAATAGTGTGAATCTTCTCTAGTGATGGAGTGAGATTGCTATGATATCAAAGGTCACTATTTTAATTTTCTCACTACTATAGATCGGGTGTGAATCTTCTCAATATTAGAGGTGGGCTGCCTGACTAAAAAAAAAAAAAAAAAAACAATGAATTAGACGTTTCTTTTTCCTCCAAAAAAAATTAAAATCTCGAAATAGGCCATTTGTGAAATCATATTTTTTATAATCACCTTTGGAAATCGACTCTTAAAATTACAGTAGTGCTCAGATCGCCGCCGATTGCCAAATTTGATACCTTTTCCATTGTCAAAATAGCTCAACGTGCTGTGAACTTGGCTTCAAACATCGCTCGTATCTTCGAGCAAAAGCTAATCTTGCTCATAAAATCATGTAAGACCTCGAAACAGCTCCAACAAATTCAATCCCAGATTATAATCAATGCCGCTGATTACAGTAACCACCTCGTAAGCTCCCATTTTCTCTCAAAGTGCGCTGAACTGCGGAAAATAATTTACACCCGGAAGGTGTTCGACCAATTGCGTGAACGAAAGCACACTTCTCTTTGGAATGTGATGTCAAAAGGGTATCTCCAAAATGACGTCTTCAGTGAAGTGGTGGCGTTGTTCTGTGATATGATGAGGGAGAATGTGGTGCTCAATTGTTACACACTACCGGTGGTGTTGAAGTCGTGCTGCAAATTATTGGCTTTGAGAGAAGGGGAGGAAGTGCATTGCATCGCAGTCAAGAATGGTTTCATTTCGAATACTTACGTTGGTACTAATTTGATCGAGCTGTATTCGGCCGGGGGGCGTGTGGCATGTGCATACAGGGCGTTTATTGAGATGGTGGATAGGAATGTGGTTTCTTGGACTGCAATGATCAATGGGTATGTTGCTAATGGTGATTTGGTTTCAGCAAGGAGGCTATTCGATTTGGCTCCTGAACGGGACGTTGTGTTGTGGAATAGGATGGTTACCGCGTATATAGAGTTGGGAGATATGATGGAGGCTAAGAGGCTTTTTGATATGATGCAATGTAAAGATTTGATGTCTTACAACACTATGTTGAATGGATATGCAAAGAATGGGGATGTTGAGGGGTGTGAGAGACTCTTCGAGTCTATGCAGGAGAAGAATATTTTCTCTTGGAATGGATTGATTGGAGCATATGCTCATGGTGGGAGATTCCTTGATGTTCTTGATGCTTTTAGGCGAATGCTGAAAGAGACGGACGTGCAGCCTAATGATGTGACACTGGTTAATGTGTTGGCTGCTTGTGCAAGACTAGGAGTCCTTGATTTTGGTAAATGGTTGCATAAATACGTTGAAGACAATGGGTACAGAGGGAATGTGTATGTTTGTAATGGTTTGGTTGACATGTATGCAAAGTGTGGATTGGTAGAATGTGCAATCGATGTGTTTGAGAGCATGGATAAGAAGGATCTTATATCGTGGAACACGATAATCAATGCCTTAGCTGTGCACGGTCATGGAGCCGATGCTCTGAGCATTTTCAGCAAGATGAAGAATGCTGGAGAAGAACCAGATGGGATCACTTTCATTGGAATATTGTGTGCTTGTTCTCATATGGGATTAGTTGAGGAAGGTTTGCTCCATTTTCACTCAATGACTAATGAGTACTCGATTCAGCCAAAAATCGAGCATTATGGCTGCGTGGTTGACCTCTTGGCTCGAGGAGGGCTTTTGGAGCAGGCCGTGGAGTTCATACACAGCATGCCAATAAAGGCAGACAGTGTCATCTGGACTGCTTTGCTTGCAGCTTCGCGCATTCACAAGAAAGTCGAGTTTGCTGAACTTTCTCTGCAGAAACTGCTTGAACTCGACCATAGCAATCCTGCAAACTATGTTATGCTATCCAATGTGTACGGAGAAGCCGGGAAGTGGGAGGACCGGGCAAGGCTAAAAGTTGCTATGAGGGACACTGGATCGAAGAAGGTGCCGGGATGGAGCTCGATTCAGACTAAAGATGGTGTTGCTGAGTTCTATTGTTTTGATGAGAGGCACTCCAAAACTGAACAGATATATCATGCCTTGACAGGTTTGACAAAGTTGTTGAGGTTGTCTGGTTACAGAACAGACCTAACGGAGCTTGAGCAAGAAACCTAGAGAAACTATTCATGTTATTGATTGATATGTTCTTGTTATAAAGTTTTGTAGTAGAAGACTTTGTCACAAATTTAATTTTAAGCTGATTGCTTTGACTGTTTTTGAGTTTTTGGGTAGAGCTCTAAAAATTATGTTTGAGCTCGTTTGATTATATAATGAGTTGAGCTTGATGGATAATTCATTCAAGTGATATTGAGTTTTAAAAATTATATTTGATCTCGTTAGATTACACACTGAGGCGTGTTTGAATGAACTTTAATCGAACCTTAAACGAGTCAAATTCAAGTGTTTGATCTATTGTTAGGTTCAAGCTCGGGTGAACTTTAGTTTTATCAAATACAGACGTATGTTCAAGTTTGTTTGTTATATTTAATGAACTGAGCTAAAAAAAATTGAGGTCGTGTGGTGTAACCACCCAGCGCTAATGCGCGGGCTCATGCACTGTGCTTGTAATTGATTTTTTCGAAATAAATATATATATCTATACTAATATAAAAGGTGTGTTATCTTACAATTTTGATTTTACCAATTATATCCCTATTATATACTGTATTCAAGGGTAATGATGTAATATAATACAATTACGAATATTAAAAATTTATTTGAATGTAAAATAATTACTATAATGATTATACTGTCTTAATATATTTTAAAGAAATTGGGATTCTGATTATGATAAACAACTCGTACAGAAGCTCACTAATCCTAATCTCTTGCATTCCATGAAATTCAAGCAATATATTTAACATATATTATTTTTCTTTTGAATAAGAAAAAAAGAGAAACATGGTGAAAAGAAATATGCGCATAGTTGAATGTTAACCACTTTTTGGTTCGAATTTGTCCAATTATTTAGATATTATTTATAATAGAATTTATTAACTTGAATTCTATGCTTACGGATAATTAATTAATTAGTGATGAGAAAATTAATAACTCTAAATATTAATTAATTTATTTGTTGATATCAATTTAATTTGGCAAAACATATCATTATGTCCTGTATTGTTACTATTTATTTTATTAGGTCTCTATACAATTTCTTTCGTTTTAATAAGTTCTTACACTTTGGCTAAACACATTTTTAACTTCTTTCTATTAAATTTTACTAGTATACCACCTGTGCGATGCACATGAAGTGAATTTTATTAAAAATATTTATGAATAATAATAAAATTATATTCAATCTTGAATTCAGTATGTAAATATATGAATTAGATCGACAAAATTATAAATTATTTGTGTATTTTTCAGGGTTGTAGAAATCAAGTTATTTGTGTATTTTTCAGGATTGTAGAAATCAGGCTAGGCGGCCGCATAAGCGCTAGACGTCTCTTACCCATGCCGGAAACACCCAAGTCAAGTGTAAAATGGGGAGATCGGATCCTTGTCACCCAGGTGATCTCGACGGTAATTAATTGGCCAATTAGACACCGATAAATTTTTAATATTTTTTAAACTTTTTGGCTCAAAATATGATTAAATAAAAAATTTGAGATTTTCACTCTTTTATACAACTACCTATATCCCAAATTCTTCAATTTACAATCAACGTGTAATGTAGTAAAATCAGAAAAAAATTGCATAAATAATTTGTGATTTTAATTTCAATTTAAGATTACCTAATCTTTTATACAACAATTCACATTCCAATTTGTCAATCTACAACTGATGTGGGATATAGGAAATGTTGAAAAAATCATTTGAGATTTTATATAACAACCTATATCTCAATCTTCATTATACAAACCCGTATGGGATGTACGGTAAATGAAAAATTTAATATGTAAATAGCAATACGTAATAATACATAATAAAAAATAAAAAAACTCCTAGATTCTACTTAGGCTCTGCCTATTATTATATGTAACTTTATTAACCCACCTGTACAAAAATAAAATATTGTGATCCCGATTATTGATATGCAAGTTTAGAATTTCACAAATCTAAAAAAAAATATGAATAGTGGTAACACACACACACACACACACACATATATATATATATTGTTAAAAATCAAGTACACCATCTTTAAATATTTTAAATTAATAATGCATTTGCACATATTCTCTAAAAACAGATATCAAATATTACATGTGATCTCAACATAAATACTGAGAAAGGTTGAAAGACTATTGCTGAGTCTCAATATGTGTAGATTGTTCATGCACAACAATATATGTCAATTCTTTGATATTAAATGAATTTAAAAATATTTAACATTAAATTGAAAAGATCAATTAATACATTTAATTAAACAAAATTAAATATATTTAATTTAAAATTTTGGATGTGGATCTTGATTTTTAAATATATTTAATTAAATTAAAAATGTATATTTGAACTTTTTAATATATTTAACTTAAATTTTTTTATTTTAAAATAGTTAAATTTTATAAATTTAAAATATATTTAGAATCTATATTATATCTAAAAGTAAGATAGTCACTATAAATAGTAATAATTAGTTTTCCCGCCTAAATGCACTTTCTATAAATAAAAATAAAAAATTATTAATTAATTAATATTTACATTATATAGTCATTCAATATTATAATTTTTTTATTTTGCAAAAATATTACATTTTAATCAAAAATTATTTTGTTCATAAGATGAAATAAATTATGTGGCCTTCAAATTGTTGATTTATATGTGAGTTTTCTAAATATCTATTTTTTCTTTACGATGGACATAATTTTATGTTAATTATCCTTCTTTTAACTATTATGAGTGAATGTTTTAATATAATAATTTAAAAATATTTTAAATTTTTAAGTTGATTAAATATAATAAAATAATTCCAGATTCACGTCAAGATTTCAATTGAATATATTTAAACTTTCAAATTAAATGTATTAATCAAGATACACATCGAGAATTTTAAATTAAATCTACTTAAATTTTTGAATTAAATGTATTAATTGAACTTATCAATTAATTGTTAAATATATTTATGCCATGATATATATATATATATATGTATGTATGTATATATATTAAATAGTTAAAGCTTATACTTTTAGTTTTTTTCAAACAAAAATCATCTCACAGTAAAAAAACTTACAAATATTGTTATGCATGAACAAATTATAAAGTATGAGTCACAACAATGATATTTCCACATTTATTGATCTCTAAGTTGAGATCAAGTGTAATATTTAGATATTTGATATTATCATTTTAATATTAAATATATTTTAAATTTATAGATTTGACCTAAATTATATATATTAAATAGTTCAAATGAAATATTTTTAAAATATTAATTTAAATTTTCTACTCTTTAATTGATTAATGGAGTTTCTATATACACCATCCTTTTTTTCTTTATACACCACATTTATTTTATACATCATACATTTTTTTCATTACACCACGATAAAAGTCATTTCTATCATTTCATTATGAAAATAAATTAAAAAATAATAATTCAAAAGAAATTAAAAAAAAATTATTCTCCACCCTCACTCTCTTCCTTCTATACTACAGACCGCCACTTTCCGTCGTCGTCACCTTTCTTCCTGACCTACCACCTTCGTGTTTCCTCCCTAATAGTTATTTTTTTTCAAAAATAAAATAGAGAAGGACATAGTTGTTGTCAATACTGTGTTTCAACTCTGACAAAATCCTTTTTCAGATTTATAAAATATTCTAATAAATCCTTCAATGTCACCAGATTTTAAAGTATTATCATCAACACCATGTCCCAAATTCCAATATCTCAATCAGATATATGTATTTCTCTAAATATTTATGCGACAAATCCTATGATTGGAGAAGTTAGCAAAGTTAATTTTTTTAGCCCCAAAAATATACGACATCAATACACATATTTGATTTCATAAGCAATTTTTACAAAGAAAATAAATGGAGGAAGAGGATAGAAATGAAGATTAGCATAAATGGAGGGAAATGAGAGAGCAATTGTGGGGGTAATGCGGCGGGTGAGGTCATTGGGGTGAGAAGAACGTGGTTATTTATTTTTATTTTATTTATTTTTTTAAGTAATTTTTAAAATTAAAAATGATATTTATATAAATTAATAATTATTTATTTTTGAATTAAACTTAATAGTGGTGTAGTATAAAGAAAATTTGGTGGCGTACTTAGAAATACCTATTAATTAAATATATTTTTAAAAATCAAGATCCGCATACAGATTTTTAAATTAATATACATTTAAATTTTGAATGGTCAAAACTCGAAATATATTAATTGATCTTATCATTTTAATGTTAGATAATTTTAAGATTTTCAAGTTATCATATTTAAGTTTTCAGCTTTAAAATTGTTTTAAATAATTAAAACTTATATATTTTAATTTTAACCAAAATTTATCCCACATTGAAGAACAAAGAAAATAATATTGTATATGAACAAACTATGAATTGTGAGGCCCCCATTGATCACTGCAAATTGAGATCAAGTATAATATTTGATATTTGATTTTATCAATTTAATACGATACATTTTACATTTTTAGAAATTAAATATTTTTGAATTGAAATTGAATTAAATATATTAAACAAATGTAATAAAATATTTTAAATATATTAATTTAAAATATTTTTAATTTTATAAGTTAATTAAATATATTAAAAATTCAACATCCACATCCAAAATCTTTTAATGAGTTAAAATCTTTAAAGATAACGTATTTCATTTTTTCAATAAAAAATATTTTTTTTCTAACATTCCTCATTCGTGTGTGAGCGCGTGTAGATCTGTGAAGTTCTAATGTTACATATTAATCATCGCGACTATGATGTTTTGTTTCTTCACAAGTGGGTTCATAAAATTACACACAATAACATATAAAATTCCATTTAGATTGTCTTCGCCTAAGTATTTTTTTAATATATTATTATTACATATTGTCATTTACATATTAAATTTTCACTTACCCTACGTCTCTTATCGGCTGTAGACTGGGATGTGGGTTGTATAAAAATGGTGGAAAACCTCGAAAATTTTATTTAATCATATTTTGAACAAAAATATTTTAAAAAATTGAAAAAAATTATTCGTGCCTAATTGGCCGATTAATCACTGTCAAGACCATATGGGCTGCGATGACTCTGTCTTCTCGATTTTACAACCAACTTGGATGTTTCCAACACGGCTAGAACCGCCAAGATTGATTTCTCCAATGATGAAAAATACTAAGTAATTTATAATTCAAACGATATAATTCATATATTTATATGCGAAATTCATGACTTAATATAATTTTATTATTGTTTTTTTAATAACATCCTCTGTGCCGCACAGGTGGTATACTAGTTTAATATTAAACTAATAAAATCATAAATTATAAATCAAATATCGAAATATCACACTTGATTTTAAATCAAAGACCGAAAAAGTTGAAAGACTATTGTTTGGCCTCACAATTTATAGTTCATTTATTCAAAATAATATTTGTTAGTTCATCGATGTGGAATAACTTTAGAGAAAAAAAAAAGTTCAAATATGTAAGATTTAATAATTTGTTCATTCAAAACAATATTGCTAGTTTATCGATGTGGGATAACTTTTTATAAAAAAATCTAATATATTAGATTTATTATTTAAGGTTTATCTTTCATTTATTTAAAATTTCAAAATTATATACATTTAAAATTTCAAAATTAAATATATTTATTTGAATTTTTTTTATATATTTATATTTTTTGAATTTAAAATATAAAATTTTAATTTTAATTTTAAATATAATTTGATAGATATTTAAATGAAAAATTTTAAATATATATTTTAATATTAAACTAATAAGATCAAATTATACTCGATCTCAACTTATAATATCAAGAAACGTATGAATATTTTATTATTAATTATTAGAATTTACAATATGTTCAAGTAGAACAATACTCCTCATTTTTTAATGCAAGATCAAACATTAAACTTAATTTTAGATGAAATATGAAGAAAGTAGTAGGAATACTATTGTTATGCCTAACAATTTATTGTTTGTTCATTCAAAATAAAATTTGTTAGTTTTTCAATGTGAGATAATTTTAGTAAAAATAAAATAAAATATAAGATTTAATTGATTAAGCTTTCATTTTCATAAATTTAAAATTTTAAACTTATATATATTTAAAAATTTAGAAATTAAAATTGTTTATTAGAATTTTTAATTTAAAAACATAAAATTAAAAAACTATTTTTAGATATATATTTAATAAAAAACTGATACATATATTTAAACTAAAAAATTTATATATCTATTTTAATATTAAACAGATAAGATGAAATAGTACTATTCTCAATCTCAACTTAAAAGATTAAGAAAGGTGTGAGAATTTTATTATTGACGTTTAAAATTTATAGTATGTTGACATATAACAATACTCCATATTTATCAATGTGGGATCAAACAATATATACTTGATCTTAGTTGAAATATAGAAAAAGTTGTATGGATACTATTGTTGGGCATCACAGTTTATAATTTGCTCATTGAAAATAAATTTAGCAAAATAATTAAAATATATAAGATTTAATCATTTAAGATTTATTTTTCATATATTTAAAACTATAAACTTATATACGTTAAAATTTTCAAAATCAAATTTATTTTTGGATTTTTTTAACATAAAAGATAAAATTTAATTTTAAATATATAATTAATAAGAAACTGATAAATATTTAAACTAAAAAATTTATATATGTATTTTAATATTAATAAACTTAAAGGATCAAGAAAAGTATCAAGATTTCATTCTTAACAATTAAAATTTATAGTATGTTCAGATAGAAGAATTCTCTTTATTTTTCAATGTGGGATAAAATATTATACTTGATCTTAGTTAAAACACTGAAAAGGTTGTATGAATACCATTGTTCAATTCTCAATTTATATTTTGTTCATTCAAAATAATATTTGTTAAATATTCGATATGAGACAAATTTAGTAAAATAATTAAAGTATATAATATTTCATTGTTTAAGATTTAGTTTTCTTATATTTAAAATTGTAAACTTATATACATTTAAAATTTAAAAATTAAATATATTTATGTTAACGTGTGTATATATATATATTTTTTAATTTAAAAGCATAAAAGTAAAAAAATTATATTTTAAATATATATTTAATAAGAAATTCATAGATATTTAAACTCAAAAAAATTAAATAAGTATTTTAATATTAAACTAATAATGTTAAAAACTATACTCGATCTCAACTTAAAAACCAAGAAATGTAAGAAATTTCATTATTGATTATTAGAATTCAAAGTATGTTCAAACATAATAATACTCATTATTTTTCTATGTGTAATCAAACATTACACTTAAAAAATTATATATCTTTTTAGTTAAAAAAAAAATTAAAGTACATTATCTTTAAAGATTTGAACAATTATGTACGACATTCGAGCCATAAAACTAATCAAATGTAATTATATTTATAATTGTTTTGAAAAAGTGTGTACTATTTCGTTAAGTGAGTTATTTTTGAAAAATAGCCCAAAATGTAAATATCAAACTTTTAATTCAAATTTTTAATTTAATTAAGTTATATATATTCATTATTAAATTGATATAATCAAATATCAAATACTACATTTGGGGGGGTGTATTGGATTAAGATTTCGTTGGATTTCGTTGGACTTTTAAAATCCGGGTGTATTCAATCCAGACTTTTAAAAGTCCAACAAAATTATGGTGTATTCAATCCAGACTTTTAAAAGTCCAACGAAATCTTGGTGTGTTCAATCCAGACTTTTAAAAGTCCAACGAAATATTGGTGTATTCAATCCAGACTTTTAAAAGTCCTTTAAAATTCTACGGTATTCAACAATCCACGGACTTTAAAAAGTCATTGACTTCGTTGGATTTCAACTGGATTTCACGTGAAAATTACAAAGGATGACATCCGACCTCTGGACATGAGATTTCGATGGATTTGGAAAACCCGGCGAGCGTTGTGTCCCAGCGGTCGGTGAGGAGTTGAAATCGGACACCCCAACCGTCACCCGACCCCAGCGGCCGCTGGCTTTGCCGATGATGGCACTCCAGCGACCGCTGGGTGCTAGCGGTCGCTGGGAGCAAGGCCGCGGCTCCAACGGCCGCTCGGACCAGCGATCGCTGGGTTAGCTCTCCGCCTCTTCTCCCAGCGGCCGCTGGCTTCCAGCGATCGCTGGGTTTCATTTTTTCCCGGGCCCACCGATCGCTGTGTTCCATCGAGCGCTGGAAAAAATGATTTCAAATCCGTTGAAATCGTCCAAAATTCATTCGAAATCCATACACAAATCCGTCAGACTCTGCGTAGAGTTGGGAGACTCCATGTGGAGTCTATGGATTTATAAAATCCATAAAAATCCATGGACATTTTAAAGTCCAACAAAATCCATCAAAATCCTAATTGAATACACCCCCCTTGATCTCAAGAAAAAGATTGGGACATGTGGAAAAATCATCATTGGGTCCCAGAATTTATATTTTATTTATGTACAATAATATTTGTTAAGTCTTCTATTTGAGATTTAAAAAAAAATCAAATGTAAAAAGAATGAAAAAAAGTGGAATGACGATTAGCGAGTCCTTGATGTGGGATGAATTCTTTATGAAAAAATAAAATATATAAGTTCTAACTGTTTAACATATATTTAAGGGCTAATTGCTAAAAAAATAACTACATTTGAATGAATTTGAAATTATATACGACTTTTTAAATGTTGCAATAAAACACTTTTTTTTTATTCGTAGCAAAATCAACACTCCTATTTTTTCGATGATCAGAATTATGATGAGGCAATGTTTTTCCACGTGTAGTAATTAATTTAATTTTGGGATGTAGAATATGGAGGGTTTTTCATGTGCAAAGTCAGTTTTATCTTCTAAATTCTGATAAATGAAAAAAAAAAAAGGAGTGCTGATGATCAGAATTATGATGTGGCAATAAAAATTAGCTCTTCTATGCTAATACATGTAAATGTAAAAAAATTGAGTTTATACTGATAAATTTAATTTTTAAATATTTACATTTAATTTGAAATTTTAACTTAAATATTTAAATACGTATTTAAATATTGAATTGATAACTTCAAACACACTATTTGTTCTCAAGTCTCAACTAAAAGATCAAGAAAAGTGTGAGATGTGAGAACTTCATTGTTAACCATTAAAATTTATAGTGCATTCAAGTAGAATAATCATCTTCAAAATTCGATGTGGGATAATTGTCATTTAAAAGATTTGGCTACTTAATACTTTTTTCAGTTATTTTTTCCAACTCTGGTGAAACTTTGTAGACGTTTTACTTTTACATAAACCATTTCAAGTAATACTGATTGAGTAAATTTGTGATGCATACGTGGAATATATGTAATAAGGGTATAAAGTGAAAATATTAACAACATCATATTGTTGTATAAATAATTACTCTAAAATTTGCCAACTGCGTTGAATGTATATCATATAATTTTGTCTCGTCTCTCGAAATGGCATGTCAATACTCAATCGACACTGAATTTGTAATATACCATTCCCTGGTACTGCTATCAAGCTAGTGACTTTTATATGTGTGTGTGTGTAGTTGGAATTCAAAAATTCATATTTATTCATTCAAATTAAATACCATATAATGTTGCTAGAATTCACAAAAGATTTGTTATATATATATATATATATATATATATATATATATATATTCAGCAACATTTTCTTTAATTATTTCTTTTTCAAAATATATATGATTTGGATTTGAAGGCGCAAACTCCAAAATTGACTTGTTGACTGTTTGTATAATGAGTTGAAGCAAGAAAAATTACAAAATACATTTCATAATTATTATTAATTCAGAATATTACAAAATGCATTGTTAATAAATATTATTTAATATTTGTTGGTGTTTGATGTTGGATACATTTAATTTTAAAATTATAATAAATATAATTTAATTGATTAAAATATATTTAAAATTACAAACATAAATAATTTTTTTAAAATTTATAATGATAAGATCAATTATTGACCATTAAACTTGAATACATTTTGTTCAATACATATTTAATTGTCGAAATTTAATTCAAATATTTTAATATGTATTTAAATATTAAACTAATTAAATCAAGCTATACTCGTTCCCAAATAAGAGATCAAGAAATGTGTGAGAATTTTATTGTTGGCTATTATAATTTATAGTATGTTAAAACAAAACAATTCTATTAAAAATTCGATGTGGGATAATTATTATTTCTATTTGTGGTAAGTGTAAATGGACGGGAAAATAAGAATTGCTATTTAAAGTATACTTATTTGTCTTTATATATATTAAGATTAAGATTTATGATTATATTTCGAATATTATACGCACTTTATAATGAAAATCAACCAAAAATTAAAAGGTTTGTAGTGCATTGCGAATCAATTAGATATGGGCAAGGCCAAAATAGTGGGCGGCCAAATTTTGTAAGATGATTGCATATGGTGTGTCGAATCAATTACTTGATTTGGGAAGGACAAAATATTGGGTGGCCAAATTTTGTAGGATAATAGTAAATGGTGTGTGGAGCATTAATTAAATAAATATTTTTGACTTAGTATACAGTTATCATGTTCATGGTCTCCTTTTCTTTATTCACACTCCTTAGTAACCACTTTTTAGTAAAAATACAAATATTAATTATTAAATGATGGTCACCTAATCATTATAATCGTCTTTTAATTTGTTTGCATTCTTTTTGGGTGTAAATATAATTCTAATTTAATTCAAATATTCTTTGATTTTCAATTTAAGGTTAATTAGTTGATTATTAACATCATTGTTTATTATTTGTTGTTTCTCTAAATATTACCAAATTTAATTCTCAATATTTATAATTTTAAACTATTTTATTCTATAACAAAATATAATTATATATATATATAATTATTATAAAACATAATTAATTGCCTAACGCGAATGCTCCAATACAAGCATATATATATATATATATACACTGTATATGTATGTATACATATCCATAATAATTTTTCAAGAATACTTTTAAGAGGGAAACCTAGTTACAATCATATTTGTAAAGCCAAAAAAATAAAGGTAAGCATTGCATAACATATAAATGTTGTTCTCGGAAAGGAATTAAAGGTGTGGGGACTATATGTTAGGTGTGACAACTTTCTTTCATTTACTAATATTATCGGCAACTTTCTTTCATTTACTATATGTTAGATGTGACAACTTTCTTTCATTTACTGTACTAGCAATTCACCTGTGCGTTGCACATGATATAAAGTACTTAATTTATTATTATGCATATAGTATAACAATTAAATTATAAGTAGTAATTAGTTATATTGAACCAATTTCAATAGCATATAATTACAAATAAAATATAAAAAAGAAAAATTCATATTTAAAATGTGCTTAAACGTGAAAAGCAAATACAAATGAAAAAATATATAGGAAAATACCCATCATTAACCCTTATCAGACATTCTATTTTGAGCACTATTAACATGCTCAAAGTAAGTAAGCACCTGCATATTAAATAAAAAATAATTAAATAAGTAGTATAATTGTGGAATCAGGTGTGGAGGACCGACTGCATCATTTAATTTACTATCAACTATAAAATATATTTTCAAAGATAATCATTCGATTTTCTATAAATAATTCAATAATTCAATAACAAATGAATATCTTTGAAAAAGTAATTATTTATAAAAAATAATTATTTTAATGTGATTGAATTATTTATGGAAAATCAAATGATTATCTTTGATTATATTTATATTGTATACATATGTTGAGGGTAATTACTCACATAATATATCATTGTGTGTATGTAATTTTTAAATAAACCACAATTTCAATTTAATTTTGTAGGATTATAATAAATAATGAAAAAATATGTTTAAACTAAATGATAACTTAACAAAATGGGATCACTTGTTACAATTTGTGTTGCATTTCCTATTCCAACTCTTTAATTTTTTTTTAAAGATATTTTTTCAATTTTCAATTTATTATGATTTATTTTAATTTAATTGATTTTGTATTTGAGGTTCATCTTTCTCCAATTAGGGTATATTAAAAAAATAAATAAAAAATTAATTATGAATCATGAAATGTAATACGGATGGGAACAGGGGATATGATCCGTAACTTGACAGCACTAATTACCTAATAATTTTTGAAAGAAATCTAATTAAACTAATAAATTGAAATCACTATTATATTGAGTAAAATATTCAAGAAATAATAAGAAAAAGAAAAGCATAATGGGTATGACGAAAAATCATTAATAATAATTAATTTATGGGAGTACTGAGAGATATGTAATATTTTAGATTGTCGAAAATTGATTTCTTTTAAATGTGCAATTGAATTGCTCTTTAAATTTGTATAAGGTGTACTATAGCTAGATTAATTTATTTTGTCAAAATATAAGAAGATAAATAGAATAAATTTAATAAAAATATCAAAATATAACATATATAGTGATAAATTGTCCAAAAATATATTTGCGTATGTCCAAATATTTTTTTACATAAACATATTATATATATTATTAACCATTTTGGTAAATATTATATATTTTATTTATAAATATACCTAGCTTAGATTTTATTTAACATCATTTATATAACTGCATTTTTCCCTTCACACAGGAGATGACAACTTGAATTTTACCTGTTTTATAATCTAATCATTGTATCCTACTAAGTACTAACACATACATCTAAAAAATGAAATTTATTATCTAATAGGTATGGTATTGTGTTTAATAAAAACTTAAGTAGATTATGCAAATGTGAATTTTTACAATATAACTAATTTAAGCAAATAAAAATATATTTCAGTATTATATAAGTATTAAGAAGATAATAACTATGTATGTATGCATGCATGTATGTATGTATGTAAATGCACGTATGTATATTTTAAAATTGCAGAGATTGTACATCATAAAATAAAATATTCACATTGGATAAATAATCAATATATTAAAATGTAACTATCTAATCTTATGAAAGATGCATTAAAATTAAAAAATATTTAACATTAAATGTATTGAAATGAATTAATTCATTACATTGACTTTAATATATTTAATTTAATATTTTGGATGTCAATATTGAGTTTTTTTAAATATATAGGATTCTTTATGATAATTAAATATATTTTAAAAATTCAACATCGACATCCCAAATTAAATATGTTTAAAAAATAAAAAATAGTTATGTTAATTATTATTTTTAATCATTATATAATGAATAAATATTAAACAATTCCCATGTTGAATTAATATTATATTTTTAATTTCTATAACATTAAATTGTTCAATGGGTAGGAAAACTAATAGTTACTTTTACATTGCTGTAAGTAGCCATTGTCTACTTACATGACTGTATTCAGAATTAACAACAACTAGAAATAACCGTTGTCTATATTGAGATAGACAACGGGTATTACGCGCTTTCTTTCAGTGTGTCCTAATAGACAACACCTTTATAGACAACGGCTCGATTCTTTAAAGACAACGCGGATTAGCCATTGTCTATAGCCGAAATTCTTGTAGTGCTTTGAACGTAAATATATTTAAAATTACAAAAAATTGAGTAAATTAAATAAAAAATTAATAGAATACACACAATTTGAAAATATAAGTTGGTAAAAAAGCGATAATTATTTATAATCGAGAGATATCCACCTAAATGTGAAAAAATATTTATAGTACAAATAACAAATATGAAACATTTACTAAAAATATGTACAACAATGATTATGATACAATGAGTCTGGCCACAAAATATTTAGATGAATACAATGCTATTTTTACAACAATTCAAGATTAAATTGTCTCTCTTTGTATCATTGTGCGCATAGATAATAGATCTTGATAAAATCAACTTCAAAACTCTCAAGCAAGAATGAATAGTGACATCTCCTAAAAAATTTGAAGTAATTGTGCTATTCTTACAACATAGTATTAATTAAAAAATAATAATGAAAAACTAAATTACAAAATAAGAATATTGGTACAAATAAATAAAGTGATCATAAAAAACATGAACACACAAATTGAAGTTAAAAAAATTGTGATATAACAATCTGTATTTATAGACCTCAAAGATCCATCTTAAAGCTCACATTTTGAATTGGATATGCACAAAAATATGGCAATTAATTAAATTAAATGTGCACAAATTTGCTAATCAAAATTTATTGTAATCAATAACAATAAAATCAATTCAATTGTATTCAAAGAAAATAAATTTATACTATAAAACATTATCATATTACTTTGCATTATATATATATATGTGTGTGTGTATTATATGTAGAAATAATTTTTGTCACAAATCTCGATATAATTACTACATTATATAACATACATATATTGATGTCTATCCGTACTATTATATTATATGCTTAATTTATTGTTTTATATTGCTTTTATATATATATATAATATATAATTAAACAATTATTTTATTATATGTATTTGATATAGTATAAACTATTATGTATTATATTATATGATTAACATACAATCAAATCTTTATATATATATAAAAATCAACTTACTAAATGTTATAGGTGTTTTTGGCGGGAAAATATTAAGTTACTATTAAAGGCATACTTTCTTACTTTTATATATATAAAGATAAAGATTTTAAGAGGTTCATTTACTATTTTTTTGGTTCAATAAATTATTTTACTTTTACATTTCATCTCAATATTTTTTTTTATCCATGATATACCTAAACCGTTACTATTATAATTAAAAAAAGAATATATAGACAAAAACTAAGATACACAATAACTTATTAAACCAAAAATAAAATATGTACAAAATCCTATACCATAATGATATGATTACTTATTTTAAGAGAAATAAATCAGTAATTGAAACTTTTTTCTATACATAATACAAATGAATCCCACATATATAAATTTATTATTAGACATTATATAGAACTAAAAAAATGAAATAAATAACAAATAATATACTTGTTTGCTAAATTATATTGTGGATGATTTTATTTGAGAGCCATGTAAATTACATAATTAACTAATCGACCATTTCTACTTTTATTAAGATGATTAAATAAAACTTTGAACTTAGGGTCAATTTTTTATTGCAAGATGCTTTTTTATGGAGTTTCTAAATGCACCACGAATTTTGCTCTTTGCACCACATCTACTCAATGCACCACATATTTTACTCTTTGCACCACTAATATTGATAATAATGCCCTTCCTCTAAAATATGTATTTTACTTAAAAAAAAAACTTAAAATCAGAAAATTAAAAACATAAAATAGTTAAAAAAAACTTAAAAACACTAATGAGAAAATTAACGTAAAAACTTAAAAACATATCAAGAGCTAAATCCAACATCCCGGATTCTCCGTAATAGTATTTTCCGCAATCAATCCCGGCCGTTTCATAGCAGAGCCGAGATCCTCCAAACCTATAAGCCTCGCTACCAATGAGGATGGAGTCCTATAATCAACCGGTGAGGTCTCGGCGTTTGATCGTCGGATCTCCGGCGGAAGCGTGGGGCTTCTCCGCATTTTAACTGCGCATGTTAGTCGGTTGGTGTCAGAAGTCTGCTTTACATAACAGTCGTCTTCGGCTGAGGATGGCGAGGTCTTCGGCATTAATGGTTGATCTAGCTAGAAACGACGGCTTCTGCTTTTTTTGCTTTTTACCTGAAATTGTGGCGGTTGAAAATTAGCGTTATTATGTGAAAAAAATGTTGAATACTTTATTTGGGAACATTATTTTCAAGAATTGTATTCAATAATTTCAAAGAAGGCGTAGCCCTGAACTCGGTCACCATATCAAGCACTCAAATCACTTACCTGATCATTCTAGCCCGCCCAAAACCACGAACAAGAGTAATAAAAAGTCCAAATGTATAAATGTTGACAAAAGTAAATAGGAAATGGGAAAAAACAACAACTTTTAAAACTAGGTAGTTTTGTAGGCAATTTGTATTATTAAACAGTTGGTCCCCACATTCAATCATTGGCTCAATGTACTTTTCTCTATTTTTTATACATTTCCACACACAACTATATATACATTTCGACATATTTATATATATATATATATAGATATATATATATATATATGACATGCCTCGATAATGATCCTCGATTAATCAGATAGAAGGCTCGATTATATATACATTTCGACTATATATTGCAATGGGCCTCGATTAACTCTCAATGAGCCTCGATTAACTTCAAGGTACACAATTAATTTTTTCAACACTACGTCAATTAATTTGCAATGAGCCACGATTAATTGTGGCTTATTATTATGATCCTCGCTTATTTTTTAAGAAGGTATCAATTAACTTGTGATGAAGGTCTCGATTAATTGTGGCTTATATATGATCCACGATTAATTGAGATGAAGACATCGATTAACTTGTGATGAAGGCCTCGATTAATTGGGACTTATATATGATCCACGATTAATTGAGACACTTTATTGTTAATCGAGGGTTTTAAAATTAATTGAGGCAATTTATTGTTAATCGTGACTCATTTCACTATTAATCGATGGCTATTTTTATTATTAATCATGACAATTTTCTAATATATCAAGGCATAGTTAATCGAGGCAATTTAGGTATAATCATGGCTAATCATGACATAGTTAATCGAGGTAGATATTTTTAGTATTAATCGATGATAATTAATAAAATTAATCGATGCATAGTTAATCGAGGAATATTTTCAATATTGATCAATTTAATATTAATCGAGGCTTGTTTTAAAAATAGTCGTAGATATTGGAAATATTAATCGTGACTTCTTTAACTTAATCGAGACCTTATTTTAAATTCAATAGGGTATAATTTAAATGTACAATTAATCGAGGCATGGTTTAGAAATAATCGAGGCTATTAGTTAACAATCAATCGATGCCTATTAGTTAACAATCAATCGATGCCTTATTTTAACAATCGATGCCTATTAGTTAACAATCAATCGATGCCTTATTTTAACAATCGAGGCTATTAGTTAACAATCAATCGATGCCTTATATACCAAATAATCGATGCCTTATTTTAACCGATGCCTTATATATTCTAATTTTTTTTAACCGATGCCTTATATATTCTAATTAACAATCACTTTAACTATCGATTATGAAATCTTGAAACAACCTATACACTATAGTATAATCAAATTGATTCTCACATGTGAAATCCTAATACAACCTATATACTATATAGTATAATCAAATTCATTCCACATGTGAGAATCAATTTGATTACACTATAGTGTATAGGTTGTTTCGAGAAATCATAATCAATAATCAAATACTATAGTGTATATGTTATTTCGAGAATTCATAATCGATAATCAATTTGAGTATACTACAGTGTATGTGTTGTATCGGGATTTCATTTGCGGGAATCACTTTGATTATACCATAGTATATAAGTTGTTTCGAGAATATCGATAATCAATTTGATTATACTATAGTGTTTAGGTTGTATAGTGATTCCACATGTGAGAATCAATTTGATTACACTATAGTGTATAGGTTGTTTCGAGAAATCATAATCAAGAATCAATTTGATTATACTATAGTGTTTAGGTTGTATAGTGATTCCACATGTGAAAATCAATTTGATTACACTATAGTGTATAGGCCCACGATTATGTTTAAAAATGCCTATGTTAATTAGAATAAGGCCTCGGTTAAAAAATTAGCATCGATTGATTTAAAGATGTCAATTTTAATATCCTCGATTATTTTAAAAATTAGTATCGATTAATATATTAAAAGTAATCGAGGATATTAAAAGTAATTTCTCGATTGAGTTTTGGAGCCACGATTAATAGTATCCTCCAAAACAATTGATTCCTCGATTTTATACTAATTTTAAAATAATCGATGCCAATATTAAAAATTTTAATATATAGCATCGATTGATTAATAATATCCTCCAAAACAATTGATTGATAATTTAAAACTATTGCCAATTTTAAATTATATATTAAAAATTAATATAAAAATAGCATCGATTGATTTACATAGCCTTGATTAATATAAAAATAGCATCGATTGATTTATATAGCCTCGATTAATATAAAAATAGCATCGATTGATTTACATAGCCTCGATTAATATATAAATAGCATCGATTGATTTACATAGCCTCGATTAATATAAAAATAACATCGATTGATTTACAGAGCCTCGATTAATATATAAATAGTATCGATTGATTTACATAGTCTCGATTAATATATAAATAGCATCGATTGATTTACATAGCCTCGATTAATATATAAATAGCATCGATTGATTTACAAAATGGCCTCGATTCCTTAATTAATTTTAAAAAATACATCCATTAGTTTTAAGAGAGCCTCGATAATATCTAAATAGCCTCGATTAGTTTATAACTATCATCGATTAATAGCTAGTCATGATTAACATCAAATAATCCATAATTAATATCAAATAATCAACCAATAATATCTAACTAGCCACGATTGAAAAATTTAAATTAATCATGCCCAACAAATTAAAAAAATCAAACATAACCGACGATTGTAATCGAAGAAGATATTTACAGATTTAAAAAAAAAAAGGAAGCCTACTTGATGAGAAGATGATCGACTGTGGCTAGGTTTTTTTTTTTAAATTGCAGCTGTGAAGCCATTCTTTTTAATCGCAGACATGAATTGGAAGAAGAATGATGATGAGAGAGAGTGTGGGGTTGTTGGGGATTATATTCAAAAGGTGGAGAATTTATTCCTTTGCAGGGTGTGTCAGTTTTTTAATATTGAAAACTGATTTTGTGGGACCTGATATACATTTTTTATAGAGAAAAAGTACAAAGTGTCGAAATAACTCATTGATTTTAAACTTGGTCTCTTTTTCTCTTAAATTATTTACTTTTGTCGAAAAATTCTGGGCACCCTAATAAAAATGTCATCATCGGGGAATGAACCAATTTTGTTTGGCATTTCGTCGAGCAACTGCTCGACAATATTAAATTGTCGAAAAGTACAGAGCTTGTGGATCAAAGCTCGGTAGGTGGACACATTATGTGTGAAACTGGGATCGTCGAGGCCCAGTCGAAAATTTTATTTTCTATTGTTTTATTTTTTTAATTTTATTTTCTGGTGCATTGAGTAATTATTATAGTGTATACAAGTAATAAAAGCGTAAATATGTCATTTCGTATTTATTTTATTTTTTATTTAATTTTTTAATAGTCCATTTAAAAACTCCTTTATTTTATTAATATTTTTTCAATGTAACTTTCAATTTTTCTTCCCCCTTCTCCGTTGTTCAATTCGTCGGGCATATTGCCAGCCACCATCCCAATTGCCATGAAATAGCATTCCACCTATAATTTCATCACTGCTCTTCCCTTTTCCGATTCAAGGTGTACAACAGATTCGTTTTTTAATTATCAGTCATTGTTTCGCTCTCTTCTCAACAGGTGGTGATATTTTGTTGTAATGGAGGCTTTCGATTTTTTTTTCGGGTGCTGTCCTAGCTGAATTGAATTAGTTTCTTCAGGAATCCGATAGATATACTGTCAGTATTTATTTAATTTTTTGCCAATTTTTTTTTTTGCATAGCTGTTTATTTTTTGGTTTGTTTTTTTCTTTTATTTGTTGTCGGGGTGGGAGGCTGGCTAGGTGTTGATGAATCTGGATTGCTTGATAATTATTTGCATTTATAGTTGAAGCTGGTGTGTATGAAAAGATGTGAAATTCAATTTTTGTGGATGACTAGTGAGTTCTAATTTGTGCCCTGCATTTTGAAATGCTAAATTAGGGGTTTCATTTTGCTATTGAAATTTAGTAAGATGTCGATGATATTCATTTGTTATTACAGGGATAATAGTCTTGAGTGAGCTAATTTATTCGGTATAATTTCACATATTATCGGGATCTGAGGCTGGAGAACACCCTTCTTGATTGAACCCTGACCCACGGTTAAAAATCTGTATTTTTTGGTTATTCGAATATAATGGTAAACATCTAGGTGAGTTGAAGTTATAAGTTTACTTGCTATAGTAAAATTTGTACGATGAAGCTGTTTATATTGACTGTGTTTTCTTTTTCCCCTTTGTGTAGTCATCTCTGCTTCATTCAAGGTCCAAATCAATTGTTGGAATTCTTGTTGGAGCTCTAGAGGTTCTATCTAGAAGATAAAATGATGAGAAGGTCAGGAATCTCATGTTTCTTGCTTCATCCAGTGGTGCAATTTATAATTTGTTTGTATGTTGTTTAATCTAATTTGTCTAAATTGTTATCTACTCTTTAGATTCTCTTGATTCATTTTATAGTGTAATGTCCAGTCCCTGATACAACACAATGAATGGGGATGAAATAGGTTGGTAAAGCTGATGGTGATGAGTGGAAGTGAATGAGTATTGACTTAATTTGACTCTCGATTGATAAATGAACTTGCCTATTATGTGCCTTAGGAGTTAGTTATACAATAATAGTTACTACTCTATATGAAATTTACCTTGTCTAGTGTTTAGTCAAACATGAATAGGATGCAATTTTTTTTTTTTTTTTTCCCATTTGAGTAAAATAAGGGTGCTCTGTCATGAATTCTTTTGTTTTTGTCATAGTGAGGTTTGGGTATCTAGTATGGTGCTGTGTGTTGTTGGAAAGCTGTCTGTTGGACTTTGTGGCTTTCTTGGAGTTGTGTTTCTATGTAACTAGACAGGTCATAACTTTTTTTATTGTTCTTTCTTTACCTGCTGCAGATGGTTGTGTGTTGAAGCTCTGTTGGTGGCATATAAACTGTCTTTGCTGCTGTTGGTTTTCTTGTTCTGGATCCAAATAGGATGATTTGTCAATCTTCCAACCCATATGACACAATTTATATTAATATTCTTGATCATGTTGATTTATTCTGCTTATTGTTTGTATCTAGCTAGTTGAGATGTGGAGTAAATTTGGCATATAAGTAACCAACAATTCTGATTTGGTCTCAATAAGCTTTACTTCGATCTATTCATTCGTAAAAAGTATTGTGTTATCTTTTTGCTAATTCCACAATTAGGATGTATGATAACAATACTTTTTTCCATTTTGCTTCTCAATATTGAATCTACTGTGTTTTGCAGCTGGACAAGGAAAGTTTAGGACATTATCAAGCTCATATTATAGAGATGCTCATGGAATCAATCTCAGTAATTTGAGTGCTTGAACAATACTTTTTTCCATTTTGCTTCTCAATATTGAATCTACTGTGTGTTTTGCAGCTGGACAAGGAAAGTTTAGGACATTATCAAGCTCATATTATAGAGATGCTCATGGAATCAATCTCAGTAAGCCATGAATGAATCTAGAAAGTTCAAGGCAACTCCCTAATAAGGTTGTTTCCCACCCCCAATAGAAAAAAACCCCTCGCAGAGAGAGAGAGAGAGAGAGAGAGAGAGAGAGAGAGAGAGAGAGAGAGAGAGAGATGGGGACAGTGAGAAAAATAGTGAAGAAAGGATTTTCTATGGGTGAAATGGGGTTCATTAAAGGCGGCGGAAATGTTAATTGGTTCCCCGGACATATGGCCGCTGCCACTCGGGCCATCCGTGACCGCCTCAAACTCTGCGACTTCGTCATCGAAGTTCGTGACGCCCGTGTAAGAAAAAAATCATGTTTCTATTTGTTGTTTTGTTTTGTAGTTTTTTGCCAATTTGATATTTTCCTGCAAAAATGTTGCTTTTTTGGCCCCCTTTTAGATTTACATTATCATGTGTTGTAGTCATTAATGCATTGTATAGGTGTGTAAAATTCAAGTATGGTTTCAATTTTTCTGCCAAGCTCTGTTTTTTTTAGAATTGTTTATTGATGCGAACTGCGAATAATTTATTAATTTTTTAGCTTCTCAAGTTTTGAGTTGATTTCTTGTGGAGCTGGAGATGTGAATGAAGCTTTATTTGTTGTGTTAATTAAATTAGCTCCAACGAGACTGAAACAGTTAGTTTTGATAAATGAATTATGAGTTATTTGTGTTATCTTCTAGTTTGTTTTTGTAAAAGAACGGGTGTTGGAAGTACTATGCGGGTGTTAAGTAATGCTGATGATGTCTTGATTGTTAATACTCAATTTCTTACGCATTTCTTGAAGGATTTGTGCAGATACCTTTGTCATCTAAAAATAATGACTTGGAGCCTTTGCTGGCGGGTAAAAGGCGTCTCATTGCTCTAAATAAGAAAGATTTGGCCAACCCCAACATCATGCACGTAATGTCTTGGGTTTAATTGTTATATCAATTGTGTGTTTGTGTGTTTACTCATTGGTTATAATTTACGATTAGGCTTTGTTTATTAGGATTTAGTATTTTTACACATTTCAAACAAGTTATTCTATGATGTTGGAATGGGAATGAAATGTATGCTCACTTCATTTTGTGCAGAAGTGGGTTCGGTATTTTGATTCAGGCAAACAAGATTGTTTGACAATAAATGCCCACAGCAGAAGTTCCGTACAAAAGGTTGGTTTAGTTTTCTGTTTCTCAGTTTGTAAAGATTAATACTTGATATATGAATATTCTCAACCATTCCACAATATGAAGATTATTGCGATCAAAAGATTAATTTGGTCTAGTAACTGCTTGTCAATGTACCTTTCTAGCTCATTGTTTTGAGTTTCTTCTGAGCGTTTCTGTCTTGTGATTGATATGCGAAAGCTTCTAGATCTTGTTGAGTACAAATTGAAGGAGGCTATCTCTAAGGAGCCGACTCTTCTTGTCTTGGTGGTCGGTGTTCCCAATGTTGGCAAGTCAGCTCTAATCAACTGCATCCATCAAATAGCATCATCTCGCTTTCCAGGTTTCATTTTGGTTTCACTGCCGTTTCTAGCTATCCCATACACTAAAGTTGTGGGAATTTAATCTCTAAGCAAGCAATGATGGTCTAAGTTCCATCTTAGTGCAGGGGAAAAAGAAGCGAGCTACTGTGGGACCCTTACCTGGAGTTACTCAAGATATTGCTGGATTCAAGGTAGATGTATTTGCCAAAAAATAGACAGGGGGAAAACCTTTTCCGGTTTTCTGTGTTGATTTATACCCATGTCGTTGAGGATAAATGCCTTAGGGGATGTTAATGAATACGAGATTCCTTGTTTTATAAAATTTATGTCCTCAAGGTTTTCTAAAGAAGGTTTTTTCCCTTCATTGCCCAAAATCTTTGGATTTGTACATTACATCATTTGCTTGGCCATGTTTTTAGTAGTTTGTCTTAACATACTCATTGAGATATCAATTTGAACATTATCATTATCGGCATTTTAATTTTTCGAATTCCCCACTCTTCTTGATGAGCTAACTTTTATAGCAAATCTTTGTATAGATTGCACATCAACCAAGCATATATGTTCTTGACACACCAGGAGTTTTGGTTCCAAGTATTCCAGATGTTGAAACTGGTTTAAAGCTAACCGCAGCAGGTTTGTTTCTTTTCAAGTCTGCTCTCTTGTTGTGGATTTTGTTCATCTCATTTAAACTTTTGGAGTGCATATTGCATATCGGATGAGCATAGTACTTGGTGCATTTTCTTAAATAGCAAAATCTGGGAGAAGCTTCCTTATTGGCACTTGTATTTTTTGTGTTACATTTAATTATCATCTTATCTGCATTAGTTCAAGGTATTCATAAGGAAAAGTTTAAAGTTGAATCACAATGTTCAGCTTCTGAAGTTGTTTGGACTTCCCCCATGGTGACTCTTGCTAAAGAGTCACCAGAAGACGACAAACTTTGGGGAAAAAAAATAAATCAAAAGTCATGTAATTGTGTGACTTGAGGGACTTGGGGCAACAGTGCATTGACTTGCCACGTGGCAGCCTCTAATTGGGTGTCATGTGTATATATAGTTTAATTTAAATTGTAAATATTTTATATACTTATAAAAAATTAAAAATAAAATTATATCAAAATTCATAAAAAAAATTTATCTATAAATAGAGCTTAATATTGATACGTTTTTACACACAACCTAAAATTATCTTTTATGTACTCGTAATTTAAAATTTCATGTGTCTCATTGTCGTTTATTTAATTATGTTTTCGCTCTTGTAATTTTTATTTTGTTATTAAGTAAATTATGAATTTATAATTGTATAGGTAGTTTTTTTATAATTATGAATTAAAAAAATTCTAATAAATTAATTAAGATTTTTTAAATGTAAGAGAAAAATATTATTTTAATAATATATTCTTATTAAAAAAATAAATTGATAAATATTTTATGTAGGCTGGAAGAAAAAGAGAAATTAATATTTTATTTGAAGGTTGGGTTGGACGAAGGTCACTGATGGAGTATAAATTATATAAAGTTGAGGTTGTGGATGTGGATGAGAGAGAAATTAGTTGGGTGGGGTCATTGATGTGGATAGTTTTAGGAATAAGTCGAATGTGATTTTTTTTGCCATAACGTGCCTGGGAATGCTCCTTTCAATCCGAGTTATATAGAGATACAAAATTATCGAACTAAATGGTTCCCTTGAAATAGTTATCATCCCGACAAGTTCACACAACATATTTACCTATTTTGCAGGTTCTGTAAAGGATTCTGTAGTTGGTGAAGAGCGGATAGCTCAATACTTACTAGCAGTTCTGAACACCCAAGGCACTCCTCTTCATTGGAGGCGATTTATGGGTGCAGAAACTCACTTTGAGGATATACCTGACTACAGCCTTCAAAATCTTTTGCCAAAGAGGAAGAGATCTCCTACTAACAAATCTGATGTTGTCTACATCGATGTAAGGGCAAGAGAATAAAAAAAAGGCTGAAATTGTAGAATGTTACCCTTCATCCTTCATTTCTGATTGTAATTTACTTTTTTCGACTAATTTGCAGGATGTTGTTACGCGTGTTCAAGGGGCGCTCTGTGAGATGCTGACAGAATTCAACGGAAACTTGGAGGAGGAGGGTGACTTGGAAGATCTTATAGACCAGCAGTTCGAAGCACTGCAGAAAGCTCTCAAGATACCTCATAAAGCCTCAGAGGCTCGAATGATGGTGTCAAAGAAGTTCCTCACACTGTTCAGAATGGGCAAGCTTGGCCCTTTCATCCTTGATGATGTCCCTGATCAATGAAGCTATTCTCGGAGACCCGGTAAGCGTCATATTTCAATCTTTTAACAAAAATGTTTCGATCTTTGAATATTTACACTTTGATATATGGCTTTGTTAACTTTTATCGAATCTATCTCATTGTCAACTATCCAATAACATATGGCTTGTGTGGACGATCGGTAATTTGATGTAGATTTTCGAAGCATGAATCACTATATTTTAAACTCATATTTTTAAAGTTGCGATCATAATATTTTTGAAGTTGGGATTATGATTGAAGTTGCAATCACATTTTTATTTTAGTCGAATAAAAACAATTTTGATGTATTATGATATCGAATATTTCAACATAAATAAATATTGTGATATTAGTTTATGGTTATCAAATTTTATTATATTTTCAAATGTAAGTGATTATTAATGTTACAAGAAGATGGTGTCGAATCGCAAATTAAAAACAAAAATTGGAAATATTTTTTGTTTAATTTTCAATCGATC
Source organism: Perilla frutescens (assembly GCA_026008535.1). Taxonomy (NCBI): domain Eukaryota; kingdom Viridiplantae; phylum Streptophyta; class Magnoliopsida; order Lamiales; family Lamiaceae; genus Perilla; species Perilla frutescens. The sequence continues at coordinate 55,249,518 of BRKX01000013.1, read as the reverse complement.
TTGATTCCTTTTTGTTAAATTGCTAAAAGAAATCTCTTTCAATGATAGTTTTGATTTTGTTAGTTAAGGCTCCTACATACTACATATTTTTAAAAGTAAATTTGATTCTTTAGTTTCAAAATTTTCAAAGATGATAGTGAATTCGTGAGTTGAATGATTTTAATGTCTTTAAGAATTTGAACATATGAAGCAAATTTCGTGATTTTAAAGAATAAAAATGCATTTTTTTTGTATCTATTTATTTGATGTGATAAAAATAATATCAATAAATATATTAATAAATAATTAGTGATAATTTTGTGTGCACTTAAAGAGTTTCACTCTACTATTTGGAATGAAATCATTACTATTTGTAAATACATATTATATTATGTAATATTTTGCTATTTTTTATATCTATTTTAGATCACCAAGATTCACATCTTTGATGTTATGACATTATGTGAATCAGTAATTTAAAGTTATAATAAGTTTGAAGTATATTGAATAAATTATAGGGATAATTTTTAAATAACTTACTATATTTGACCGATTTTGCAGTTCAACACATTTTTTAAAATGTTTCAACAGTATCACCATTTTTTTATTTGTATATTCAACATCTATAGTATGCAAATTCAACATTCACAAATTGATGTTAAAAATAATTTAAAGTATGTAATCCCTCATTAAAAAAAAGAAAAAACTCAATAATTTTTTACATGAATATTATCTCAATTAAGTAACAGTAAAGACGTAATTGTGTAGAAATCTAAAAAGAAAAATAAGAATGAAAGGTGAAAGACGATGCAAAATGAAGGATACAAGATTATTAGATAGATATGAGGATGAATATTTTATATGCAAATACAGAAATTAAATTAAAAAGGGTGCATGTTTGAATGAAGTAATTAATTAATTATAAGAAGAATTCAGAATCATCCCACTGCAAAACTGCAGAATCCAAATTCTGCTCTCTTTTGAGCTTATCTTTGAGGAACCAATCGCACACCCTCCCGGCATTCAGCTCCTCTATTCCGCACCCTTCCTGCTCCGAGATCACTCGGAGCAGATTCAACGACGATATCTGTGTTAACCATTTATCACGTGTATTAAATGACATCATAATATTAATTTAATAACACTGATAAAATAGAAGAAGAAGAAGAAGAAAAATTAATTGTACCGTTAATCGGCATAGAAAGCGCTCGTGCGGGCTTAGGCCGGAGATTTCGACTAAACCGGCTTCTTCCAGCGTCAGGAAACTTCGCCTTTCGGTTCTCTTCTCTCCGCCATCGCTGGCGGCTCTCGCCCTTCCCCGGGCGGTGGAGATGTTCGCCGGCGGTTTGATGGAATTATTGTTGGTGAAAATGCGTGGTTTGAAGGGTGGAGATAGTTGAGTGTGTAGGGAATATTGTGGTTTGATTGTGTTCATGGTTTACGAAAAATGGTAGATATTAAAGTTATGAGATGAGTTTATTATTTATCTCCACCTTTTGTGGTTGTGTGGTTCAAAATCTATTAAATGATGGACAATCTTAAATAATTTGGACGTATGTAGCTTACTATTTATAGACCTTATGTATTGTATTGGGCCTTATTCCGTTTCTTTACATGGTGTTTTTTTTTTGTTACTGAGTTCTGTTGTTTTGATGAGAGGCACTGCAAAACAGATATATCATGCCTTGACAGGTTTGACAAAGTTGTTGAGGTTGTCTTGTTACAGAACAGACAAAGTTTTTTTTTTTTTTTTCAAATCATAACAGAGAATTAAAAGCATGAATGTTTGTCTATTCTTTATTCTCAAATTGAATTTATTTTGACAGTCATAATCATGTATTATGATGATGATCTGGGAAATCCAAAGGAATTTATTATATAAATCCAATTCATAATAAAGGGAAAAACTGTTGGAGATGAACACAATGGATTCCACCGTTGAAGATGAAAAGAGTTGGAACTTGGGCTTGAAGACACGCACCAAAGTTGGCTACTAAGCCTAGTGCCGTATTTTATCTGTGATTTTTAATCTAGATTCCATCATCGTTTAACTAGGAGAAGAAAAAAAAATATGTAAAAATTCAAGTTATGAAGAAGATCAAAGATCGAGAACTACGAAGAAGTCTGTCTATATATCTAGTTAAAGTGGGCTATGATAGGATTTTAGGTGTTGAGTTTGGGGCAAAAAAGTCTTCTCATGTTAAAAGTTAAATTTAATAAATTGCGGAACAAGAATCCAAGGAATAAAGAGAAATTGAATGGGTTAATCTTGTTCCATATGTTCATACTTGTATGGATGTGGGTAGTGTGTGTTGGTGTGTCTACGAGTTTCCCTTATTACACATATCTCAAATTTGAGTTCCACCAACACTGCTAGAGATATGAGTTTGATTTTTCAAGTGTAATTTATTTTTTTCTCTGTGGGTTGCAGGCTATTACACATCTTGGTATCGGTTGCGGATTACCTTTGTCATCTAAGAAAAATATAAAATGTTGACAATGTTGAGTTAGATACATGTCATGAATTTAGAAATATCTATATTATAAGTATATGATATTACTTAAGCATGCACATGCTTGTTTTTCATATACTTCATAAAGTGTTCTTAATAGTCAAAGAAACAGATGTGTTCGCTTGCCACACTTCATATTTCAAGTGTGGTTTATCTTTTTTTTTTTTTTTTTTTTTGTGTAGCTCGCATGTTATTATATAGAAGTGGGGTTTACCCGGTGTCCACCTCGATAGCAATTGTAGGTTACCCTCATCATCCAAAAAAATGTAATGTCATCAATGTTGAGTTAGATACATGTCATGAAATCAGAAATATCTCCTTTATAATTATTATATCATTATTTGTTGGTTAGTTATTTACTTTATATTATTTTTTTAGAACAATATGAAATTACTTAAGCGTGAGCATGCTTATTTTTCATATACTACATAGTGTTCTTAATAGTCAAAAGAACAGATGAAATATGAAGCCAGAAAAAATGCACGACCAGTTCAATTCAACAACCTACTTTAGGGACTTCACCCAAAATTAAAAATTTATTTACTACACCTTCAAGAAGACTATTTGAGAAACTTATACATACCAGACTTCCTCCTCATATCACATTTTCTTCTTCACGGACTCTTTGGTAAACAAAAGTTGTGAGATCCCTCACAATCATGTAAACTAGTCTACCCTAACAGATCATGACTTCAATTGCAATCTCTCTCACCGTCGCGCACAACAGATCAAAACAACTCTCAAGTATTTCTCTCACAAAAATACTAAATTGTACTAGATTATCACGTTGCACATTATGAGGAACAACTCTAGCTATTACAAGAAATTCCAACACAAATGAATCACAAACAATAAACTCAACAAGTCACAATTATATATTCAATACACTGATTATGAAAGAAATGAGTCTTCATATAGTGCAACAATCCAAAAAATCTTAATTTCCAATCTTCGGCACTTTGAAAGTTGATATAGGGTACTTTTGGATTCTTGTCATGTTGAAGTATATTGTTTCTTTATTAGGGATGGTCTATATGAGGACACATTTACTCCACAAGACCATCAACATTTGTTCATTGTACACCAAAAGAATCCATGCAAGATCTCTTCAAAAAAGGAATATGCCTGAAATGAATGGTCGAGGACAGTGTCTATAACATCAGAAAAAATAATATAATTTGTTCTTGTGTGCACAGCGGAATCATGCACCACGTCAGAGACACATCAACGATCACTTTGCCGAACATAAATCATCAAACAAATAAGTGCATGCAAATGACACTTATCCATTTTCTTATAGCTAGGAAAGGCCTAGCTAGGATTTTGATTGAGCAGTCATGTGCAATCAAATGCCCTTCAATTGCGTATCACTTAATAAACTTGAAAGGTTAATATTTGTTACTCTTGAGGTAGATATAACTCGTTGTTGGCCATCCTATATGAAAGTACATGACAAATGAATGGTGAGAATGACTTACTAATCTTTCACTATATACAGTAATTTTCATCTATATGCTTTACAAGTTACAACCCACTTTTCTTCTTTCATTGCATCTTTGTATGGCTTCCTTTAATATTCTATTATGTGGTTGCAACTTAAATTTGGACATATTTTTGTAACCGGCTAGTGAGGCTAATAAAGCTAAAAAAAGTAAAGCGTCAACTGAAAAAAGAATAGAAAAACATTGACAATAGAAATGAAGTAAAATGTAATATACTATTTTTTTTTACAAAATTTGATTCCTGCCCTCGACAAATTAAGTTGTGAGCTTAATGCTGCTCCAGCCCTTTTCTATCACCGGTTACATTTCAGGATCATCTTTACCATGGTCTGCATGCATAATAAGCTATAGCTAATATCAATATTAATACGTGCATAATGTTTTAATCAAAGTAAGATATCAATATTTTCATAGATACTAATATTCTCAACCTTGAACAAACTGCATTCAAGACCTAAAAACAATTTCGTTTTTTTTTTAAATCTCGGTTAGACACTTGCTTTAGGAGAGGGAGCAATTGTGTCATTCCGTACACAACAAACTTAATAATGTGCAAACTTAAATAACTCCAGCACGTTTTCCATATTTTATGAACCGACAAAAGTGCTACTAGCCAAACATCTCCCACACAACATCATTGTGTTTTCATATGAATTCTACCAATTTAAGATTATCCCATCACCACGTCATGCACAAAATAATTGAAAATTCTCAATAAACATGGCAATAAAGAATAGGCAACAAAGTTCAAAATGGCTATGAAAGATAACATAAATTAGGTGAGGTGTAGGGTGATAATTTGGCTAGAAAAAGATGTGCAAGTGCTAGAGATAATCAACCAAATCTGACCAATCACACGAGAAAAAATAAAAATGAAAAGTCTTAGGCTCAAAACTTGAAGGGTTAATCAACATTTCAAGGCATAAATTTGTCAAATTCATCATAGAATACCGCAATAAATCAAATCATGCTTCTCTTATGAAATTTCAATCATCAAATCTCATCATCATTAAACATATGACATGAACTCTCCAGCGTGTTATTAATTTAACTCTACCAAAGATGAAAATGTCGTTGTCGCACCAAATATCGCAATTTTAATTTTATGAATATATCGCAAGATATATCGATATCACATAAAATTATCCTAACATATTATTATGCACATATTCTACTCAAAATTTTGATAGAATTGTATTTTAAAAGCCAACGTATAAATAATAGATTATATAAATATTGTGGAAGACAATAAATACATTTGACAAAATACTACATAATACAATATAAAATAACTAAATAAACATACAATTAATACAAAAATGAGGATCTACTCAGCGAACGATATCCGGAACAAGAAAACAATGTTCCTATAACGCATTATATGATATGATATTATAAAAAGTTGATTTCATTTGGGTTTTACACTGCAAAATTCGATTTCGGTCTTAATTAATAGGACCGAATCGTAGGTTCGATCGATTTAGTCATTGATAATTTATGATTGAACCGACCGAAAAATTGATTAAATATATATATATATATATATACATACATACATACTATTTTATTATCCTAACCTATCATCCAATATTATAGAATTCGGCGTAAGCGTAGGCGCCCCGTGCCAAAACATTGGTGATTTTATATGAGTCGGCGAATAATCGGAAAATAGGCTGCTTAGCCCTTTTTTTTATGTATTTTTTAGTTATTTTTAGGTTTTATTTTTAAATTTCCTAATTTGATATTTTGAACCATACGTGAGACTTAAAGAGGGAAATTCAGGTATTAAAAAAAAACGCGCGAGAGAGAACTGGAGAAGAGTCGCGATATTGCGACTTGCGTTGCTGCTCCATCCCTACCAGTCCGTCAGGCGCCGACGACCACTCATCCACCGCTGCCGCTGCCGTCTCGAGGAGTCGAGGTATGTACCAATTTTCTTCTATTGTTTTTCACTTTTTTAGGTTCAGTGGCCAGGGCTCGTCTAATCTCCTTGTATCACAAATTGTGAATCCTGCTTCCGCAACATTTATGAATTCCTTGTAGTTTTGCTTCTGCCACATATTTAATCCTCAATTCTACTTCTACAGTTTAGGCATATTACAATCTGGTGTAAATATGTCTGCTTCCTCGTGGTTTTGCTTCTGCCGTTTTTCCTTATTTCCTCGATTAATTTTGTCTTGATAAGTTATTTGCAGCATGTTTATTTGTGAGTTTCAGTTGAATTGTGCGCTGTTTTTTTGTTTGTTACAATTTATCTGGAATTTGGATGCAGGATTGCTGTGTTGATTTTGTTAGAGATATTAGCTCTTAAGCATGCTACTCCATTTTATTTTTTTATTTTTTTTGGATAATATGCGATTCCGAGTTTTAACTATGTATTGTAGAGTATGATATGATTTGATAGTCAGGCAGTTATGTTTCGATCAGTTATGAGAGAGATAACTTTGAGTACTTTTTCTATAGTTACGTATGATTATTGATGATGAAACCTAGATGTCTGCAGTCTTCTTCTACAGTTCAAACGTTCATTATTTTGATATATGTCTATTTTGAATATTTGAGGGTTGTAATGTGCCTAAATTGTAATATGGTGTAATCTGCTTCAAATTGTAAAAAATATAAAAAACACTCGGTTGGACTGACGGGGACTGATCGAGGAATTCGGTCATCAATCTGCCTAGTGTAGTTTCTCTTGATTATTTTTGCACTTCGTCCAATGTAATTTATTGACTGATCTCATTTTTTACTTAGCTTTGTTTTTTTGGAATTTTTGTTTATGGGTTTGGGATTTTTGATTGCAGCCACATTCTTCTTCACAAACGTTGTCGTGCTGGTTTTCATTAGGAAAAAGGCGCGAATGCGAATTGAAGATGCTTTCTTTTTTATATTTCAATCAATTATTATATAAAGAATTGAGAGTTTTTAGACTTGTGCAGTTAGTGAACCGAAGAATAATGGGGAGAAAAGCAGGGAAGTACAAAAAGAAGGAATATAAGGGCCTTCTGAAGAACAAATCTATTCAATTTGATTCTGATAATGAAGATATGATGAACGATGAGATTGATGCCTGTATGTGAATGTTTTTGCTCAAGATATGCCTTACTGAATTTTATAGATTTAAAATTTATTTTTTCTGTTCATGTCAAACTACAGTTTATAATTGTGTTTTTTGGTTTGTTTTCATTATTGTAGTTCACAAGAACAGAGATGTTGTACCACTGAACATAAATGAGGATGTGGGAAAGTCTGATGAGGATACTGAGCAGCCTGTGCTTGGTGTTACGGTTGAACTTCTTGTGTTCCTTTGTTTGGCTCTTGAGTTATTTATATTTTCTTCAACGAAATTATACTTATTTGACTTCGTGGTTCTTTGTAGTATTTATGTGAGTAATGAATATTTTAAATATATTGTTTTTTTTTTTTGCTTTCTTTAACTGGACCACCACCACTACGACATTAAAATGATGAAAACACAATCTAGGTTTTTTGTTTCCAATTTAATATTTTTATTTAGATGGTAAAGTTTTTCCTGTAGTGGCTTGGTGAATTGGTGAAGAGATTTTAATTTTTTTAATAGAAACAGTTAAATTTGGCTAAATTTGATTTGGTTTAGCATTTAATGAAAACGTATTGACTCATTTTTATTTATGTCAATATATTTATTTTTCCTTGGATATGTTGAAGACTAGAAAACAATTGAAAATTTTAATTGTGATGATCATTGCTTTCAAATTTATCCTTAAAGACTTTTAATGGAATATGTTCTTATTTACAATTAGGATGATGAAGATGAGGACATTGATGATGATGATGATGATGGTAAGCCACCAAAGAGTCTGGCAGTGAAAAGTAAGATATCATCTTTTGTTTCTCAAATATGTATTCTAAATATAAATTTTATTGTTATTAGTTTTGTATGCCATGGGTTTTGCGTAGACTCTCTGGATAAGAAAGCTCAAATACCGCATCAAAGTATACAGGGATCATATGTAATCTGTTCTCACCATTTCAGTTTTCTCTGGTTTTAAATCATGGAGAAGTTATGATAAATCTTACTCATCTTATGAAGTTTTAATAGTAATATACGTAATGGGTATAAAATAGATAGTCTCTGCGATCCTCTAATTCCTTATTCAATAATAAATTTTGATGACATTTTACTATTTCTTAAGATCAACAGCTAAAGTATTAGTTTAGTTACAATTACAATCCTCCTCTATCTGGAAATAATGGTATCCTCCTCAATCCTCCCTGCAGTATACTCATTAAAGACATGATTACTATGAATCCTGATATTCCTCTTCTTGTTATCCTTGCATTAGTAGTTTGTTCCCATGGTGATAATATACCATAGTGGTTGATATGCTTGCAAGTGTGTTCTATAGATTTAAAGGAGCATTTTGATTCTAGTTTATCTTGTCTTGTAGTAGGAACCTCCCCATTAGATGATTTTATTATTTTTTGTGGTTTATTTGTTTTATGTTAAATGTTTTGTAAAATTAAGTTGATTGTGGGGTTTCTACAGTTGCAATAACACAAAGGAATATGCGGGGTCTTTATGGTGATGTTGAGGATGAAAGGCTTGATTATGCTGACAAAGAAGAACAGAGAAGGGTTGTTTGGGGTCCTAAACGTTGTATGTACGGTGCTGATGTTGTCTCTGAGGTATGTTATCAATACTGTTGTATACTACTACTTTATTTATTTGGTCTTGAATATGAGATATTGGATAGTTCCATAGTTTATTATTTCTTGAACATTTTTAATATGTTAAACTAATATTCTACATATCTTGAATACCTTAAAATGATACTTAGTACTCTCGAGTTCTGAGTGAAGATCACTCCAGAATTGTATGTGTTTTATATCACTCCAGAATTGTATGTGTTTTATATAAGGCTATATTTCATCAATTAAAGAAGAATGAGCAAAAGTTCTGAAATACATATATAAGATGATGGCTATTCAGTCTTATGGTTTAATCGTTTAATTACTTTAGTCAATGATACCATTTTTTAGAACATGGTTGAAATTTGTCCGGTAATCAAGTTGTATCATCTAAGTTAATAACTTAGAGTCTTAGAGAGAATAATTGTTTCTGCTAACAATTCATTGAATGGCATCTGAGTAAGAATTACAATGTTGGTGTATGGTGACTATCTTTTTCTTGAAATGACTACTAGTGCAATTTCAAAGGTGCATTGTGCAACACTTTCCTGTTAGAAGGGTCGTGATTCAATATATAACAACATCGTCACAATATTTGTAGACCTGGAAATAGCAGAGGGTCCTATATATGTATGAATATCAATTATTCTCCCATCAGGTCCTTACAGTTCCTCAGTGCTATACTATCTTTGTGAAGGGTTGAAACACATTATTTCAGTCAATTTTTGGTTTTTAGCTTCACTTATAGTCCTTTAAATGTGGTAAAATTTGAGTTCCTCGTGCTGATCACTACATAGAAATTTGGGTTTCTTGTAAGATCCATTGTCCAGAGATCCTTTCCTGAACCAGAGGGCTGGTGCTTTTGACCTAGCTAACCCTAAGGGATGCTAACTTAAGATTTTAGATTCCATGCCATCATTTTTTTGGTATGTTTTCTTTCAAATTGAATTTTTAAATGAGTGTCATGCCGTGTTTTACATTTTGTTCTCATATTAAGCCACAATCAAGTGATGATGAAGATGCAGTTGAAGAGGAGAGAGAAGTTTTGAAATTGCAAAGTGATAAATCAAAAATTCTATCAATGGAGGACTTTGGACTTGACAATACTAGCTCACACGAGACGGATGCGGAGCGCACATTTGAGGTAAAAGTATCCATGAATAATAATGTCCAACAAATTCTCATGTTACAATGGACGTGCTTTAGGGTTTGAAAGGAGCTTTGTTGATTCCATATCATTTTGTCACATTTCAGGAAATCTTGGATCACGGAAAACCCCCATCAAAAGCTTCGCTTGACAAAGGAACCGAAGATGAAGAAGGAATGACATATGAGGTAATAAAGAAAGATTTAAATGCTTTGACCAAGGAAGAGCAAATGGATGTTGTCTACAGGTCAGTTTGCTTTTCAGCATCTTGATTTGCCTCTTTAATTGTTCTCTCTGTGAACATATTTGCTACTTTTTACTTGCCGTTGGTTTTCGTTATGATTAATTGGATGTGCTCCTTTTTTCCAATTGCTGGTTAAGTGGTAAACTAGGGTAATGCAAGCTTATTTTTTCATTTTTCTAACTGTGTTCTACAAAAATAAAGGTACGAGGGAGTAAGAATCTTCAACACAACACAATATAGGCCAGGCCTGAACTATTTTTCGCCTACTAAGATGGAACCTCTGTCATAATTCCTCCCCCAACTCACTACACCCCGACTTCTGTCGTAACTAGGGACATACTGTGACACGACATAATTTTTCATTGGCTTCATATATGATGTATCTACTTTAGTTTTCGAAAAGCTTCCTATGCATACTAGATTAAAATTAACAATCTCTCTTCCCTTCGTTTTTTTGCATTTGATGTTTCTTAAGGGGCTAGCCTAATGACTAGTTTTGCAGCTCTGCACCAAAATTAATTGGACTTTTGTCAGAGCTGGATGATGCCTTAGAGCAACTTCAGAACAAAGTTAACCCGCTTGTAGAAGAGGTATGATCATTCGTCGTAGTAGGTCGTATTATTTGGTTGTAATTTCTTGGTTTTTTTTTTTGGTAGATGATAGAAGAGAAACTAATACATTTCTGATTTTTTGCTCATCCCGATGTTAGCTTGAATAACAAATTTTATTTCCTGAGTTGATGTTTTATATGCATTGTATTAACTATTCCTGTATGTATAAAGATTAGAGGACAAGAGAGTGCAAAGAAAGGCGTGCTGCACTATACCGAGGTGAAGCAGTTTCTGTTGCAATCCTTTTGCCAGGCTATAGCCTTTTATCTTCTTCTTAAGTCTGAGGGGCAGCCAGTTCGTGATCATCCAGTTGTTTCTCATCTAGTTCATATCAAGAGTTTATTGGATAAGGTTATTGTTTCTCATTTCCCGGTGAACTTGATTTTTAATATCTAGAATTTTTTAACATACCAAACTATATTGTACCAGAGTAGAATATGTGATAATGTAGCACTTAAAGTTACTTCTTTTGTCCCTATGTATTTTTGCACATATCCTACCCTCATGAAAATATCCTGTAGTCAAGGTTCGGGAAAAACTAGTCACACTTTGCTGAAGACTCTTAACCTAACTATATAAACCGGCAATTTTTAAGTTTCTTCCTTTGTTGGCAGATAAAAGAAATGGATGATAGCCTTTCTTTGGATATGGATGATATTTTCAAGAAGTATGTGAATAATGCAGCAGTTGTTAAGTCTGCTCCAGTAGAATCTGATTCTTTCAATAACAGTCTGATGTATCCCATGGTCACATCTGCAGAACAAGGAACAGTTGAGGTGGGATCTTTTTTTATTTTTTATTTGTGGCTGATACACTATATTCATTTTCTTAAATCTGCAACCTCATTCTTCTTATTTTGCATATGCGTAATTTGTAGCCCAACAAAGAAGCTGCGTTGAATACCTTGAAAAATCCAAAGATTAAGCAGTCAGAACACAAGCATCAAGTAAGCTGGCATGGCTGTTGTTCTACCAGTACTAATTTTCCAGTTATAGGTTTTGTATGTTTGGAAGGCTTAGCTTGACTATGTTGATATTATTGAATTATGACAGGATAAACAAGTTGGACCACAGAGCTCGGAAATGTTAAAAATAAGGGCATCCCTTGATGAGAAATTGAAGCAGCAAGGTGTTTTTAGTTCCATTGCACCGTCTGTTAGGACAAAGAGAAACCAGCAGCCAGTGAACAGGTATCTCATTTCGTTATGACGCATGTATCTGGTTTTCCATGTAGTTATTATTTATTAATGCCATGCACTTCTACTAATCGAAAGAAAAGTCATACTGTATCTCATAGGCAACTTGAGACATTAGACGATTTTGTTGATGAGGCATTGGAAATAGATAATGGGGCAAATGGAAGGAGTAACGGGGATGCAAATCTATTACGTTCCAGCAAAATTTCCCAGCAACTGAAACGCAAGGTGTGTATGGTGGAAATACCGCTTCTTTTATGGTAAAAGACAGTATTTTGCTGTAATTATAAGCCATCTCTATTCACTACAAATAATTTGGATTTGTTTGTATTACAGTAACTTGAAAAGATTGTTATAGCCATTTATGAATTAGGATATGCATGACTTACTATGTCTAAAACGGGATGTACTGGTAATTTTTATAGCAAATATAAGACGGAGTATACAAGGGATGCAAACTCTGCAATTCCTTGGGGCAATTAAAGTTTAGAACAAACCAAGTGATTGCGCACATAAGCTTTAGATGGAATTGCTGTGTTAAAAATGATGCTTAAAGACTTACCCTTGACAAAAATTGTAAATAGAATAATTGAACAGAATGGCTGGCAATCCTTGAACATTGATCCGTCTTTCTACTGTCGATGCTCGTGCTATAAATTTTACTCCAACAATTGTCCAAAGACTTCTTTTATTTGATTATGAGATTATTGATAATATGTACTATTTTGTATTCTGAGGGCCTCCACAGAATAACCATTTGAAATTCCTCATTCAGAAATCCCCGAATTTTCTGAAATAAGTTTCCCTTGGAACTAACTTTGTCTTTGGAAGGTTATTTCTGGTGATGATGACATACCAAAACGAGATGATATTGGAGAAAGGCGAAGGAAGTATGAGCTACGTGTTCTGGCAGGGGCTGGAATTAAATATGGTGATGGTCTTGAAAATGCTGAGGTTGAGACTGGTAATCACTCTAGTGATGGAGCTGATGCTAATGGAGAAACTGGTAGTGATCCTGATTTGGAACTTTACCAAGAAGTGAAATGTCAACGTGCTACGAAGCTTGCTGCAAAATCTGCGAAGTACTCTAGGTATACTGACATAAGTGGGATATTTTGCTTGCCAATAACTGCAGCTTTTTTGTATTGATGACCCAGGGTACTTGAAAAAAAGTACGGAGTTTTCGCTACAATGCTCCCAATCACCTCGAGTTGTTCAACTTTTTATAATCATATATATGTACATGCCTATCATCTCCTGCAAAGTGTATCATGTTTATCTTCATATATCATTCTAATTACTTTCACACGTCTTGTTATGCTATAATCTGTTTTCATAGATTATTTAGTGCATTTATTGTGCTTACTCATGACACAAGTTAACTACCTACAGAACTCCAGAAGTTTCATCTCTGCCAGAAACTGTTGATGGAAAGCGCCACATTTCTAATCCGGTAATTGAAATCTTCGCCTTTTTCTGTAAAAACTCTTCCTTAGCTCTACTCACTCAGATTTTGGTTCTTGTTCGTATATATCCAGATCGAAAAGAACAGAGGTTTAACTCGTGCTCGCAAGAAACTGATTAAAAATCCTAGGAAGAAGTACAAGGTATTTGATTGAAATAGTTCTCTCTCTCTCTCTCTCTCTCTCTCCACCTGCAAGCGCCCACACACAGTGATGGAACAGTTGAAGAAAACTTTACTCTCTTAGTCTCTTAGTAAACTGACTGATAGTAACTCTTTATCTTTGTTAACAGTTGAAGCACAAGAAGGCAGAAGTGCGTAGAAAAGGGCAGGTTCGCGACATCAGAAAACCCGCAGGCAGCTACGGAGGCGAAGCATCGGGTATTAATGCAGGGGTCAGCCGCAGTGTCAGATTCAAGAGCTAGTGTCTTGCAGTTTGCATGCAGTTAAGTTGGAACATTTACAGGCATCGTGTCGATCACTGCTTCTTGCCAATTTTGACTCTCTTCGAAATAATTTCTAGCATAATTTTTTTTAGTTGTGAACGAATCAAGCTGGCCGAATAGTTTATTATGGCATCTTCCATGGAGTTTCCCTATATTTTGATTGTATATATAAATATTTTGAATGTATATAAGGGTTGGTCATGGAGTTTTTGAATGTGTAGCTTGATTGGCTATATAGCTTACATGTTGACATGTTATAATAATTTTACATACCAATGATTTTGAACAGTCTTGTTGGAAACTGACTTTGAGAACACATGAGTGCGTTGTTTGAACATTTTTAGGTTGAGGTGTTGCTCGTTTATAAATTATTTATAAAGTTAATTTAATTTTTTGAAAAATATTTTTTCACCTAAGCATGTACTTATGTGTTTTGGTGATTGAGACTGAGGCGTTACAATCTCCTTATTGATTCAAAATAAAATGATAGTCAATTTCAAAAAAATGTTAAATAAGGGTACATTAAAGAAAATAAAAATTTAATGCATGTCAAATAAAAAAATTGAACTATAATTAATTATCTCAGGGTTGATAAAGAGCCTCAATTATATGGATAATGAGATCGATTGGACGGTCATTTGTCCATCTTCGCGCGGCGGCAAATTTCTCATCGTCTACGGCGGCAGTGGAAGCGGAGAGGTGCAAAAATGCACGGCCGAGGAATGACTGGAAGAGAGAAGAAATCAAGTCCATCTGCTATTCCATGTTGTATATTCTCTACATTTCTTTTTTTTTTCTTTTTTTTTTTTCCTGCTGCAAATTGCAATATTTCTCCACTGTCAATTGAGTTTGGTTTCTTCTTGTTGTTCTTTAATACCTTTTTTCCATAAATTTAATTTTAAGCTGATTGTTTTCACTGCATTTGAGTTTTCGGTAGAGCTTTAAAAATTGTGTTTGGACTTATTTGATTATCAAATGAGTTGAGCTTGATGGATAACTCATTCAAGTGATATCGAGTTTTTAGAATTATATTTGATCTCATTAGATTAATTACCCACTGAGACATGGTTGAATGAACTTTAATCGAACCTTAAATGAGTTGAATTCAAGTGTTTATCTTTTATTAAGTTCAAGCTCGAGAGAACTTTAATTTTATCAATACATAAGCATGGTCAAGTTTGTTTGTTATAATTAATGAACTGAGCTAAAAAAAAATTTGAGGTCGCGCGGTGCAATTGCCCAGTTGCTAATGCGTGGGTTCGTGTACCGCATTTGTAATTGATCTTTTCAAAGTAAATATATATACTTCAAAATGGAATTAGTGAATCCTAAAAATGAATTAGTTAATTTTTTTGGATCCGGCTGCTTGCATAACGCACACACCTTACGTTAACGCGTGAGCTTGTGCACTGTACTCGATAATTAATTATTTTAAATTAATCATAAACTGTAATTGAAATTAATAAACTTGATTAAGATGAAATAAAGTATTTTTAATAATAATAATAATAATAATAATAATAATAATAATAATAATAATAATAAGGCGTTGGCGTGTGGTCAGCACATGCCAACATTCTTTTGCGAGTTTCGACGACTTTAGATGAATTTGATTCGTTTAACGGATTGTGACCTATTGTCGTGAACAATCACGAGTTGCTCTGAGGTTGGAAGAGCATGTAGTGGGCCCAAAGTAGGCAACCAATGTAAAGCCCGTTAATGCATTGGGCTTTGACACCCAATTTTCGACTGTACGTATGTGTTTGGTCCATTGTAAAACCATCAAACTAATCAATCACGTATTTGTTTAATGTTAGTTCAATTATTAAATAACATTGAATAAAATTTGAAAATAAAATGAAATATGAATCTATAAAACTACAAGTGTTCCTCAACTTCTGACAAAAATCTTATTTTTCATGACTAACGTTAATATATCAAACTGAAATTTCGCCACCAAATTGGCACCCTTTATTGTCATGTGATGTACTAGTAGCGATTTATTTTGATTTGACTCAAAATGTAATGCCACACCATAATTAATTGAATATTTTAATTACTTGATCATTCTTTTGCAAAATCTCAGTTTGAACTAATGTTTGAAGCTAGCAAACTTAATTAAGGCACGAAGAATAATAGAAATATATATTAAACACAAATTGCTAATAAAATACGATATTTACAAGAATTTTATACAGAATAATATATTTCAAATCAAACATCAAATATCAGTTAGGATACTCTGTCTCTCTATAGAAACACAGAGACATAAATTAATCAAGGAGAAATAACAAACTTGTGACCTAATTAGAGAGGGAAAAAAACCATTGAAAAATTGAAGACATTTCGAGTTTGATGTAATTAAAAATGGTGATAATTTTTACAAATCTAAGGTTTACTAATTTCTTGGGTTTTACTTTTTAATTTGCTAAAACCATCTAGAAATTTTCAGCAAATGATTACAGTGTTAAGGTCTTACAATCAAAAGGCAAATCCCATGCTAGCTAGAAGTCTTGAATGGAGGTTTGCTTCTTATCATGCTTTGAAGAAAAATTAGTACTATGTCTGTACTTTTGCTTTATTAATTTTCTGGTCATATGATTAGCTTTTAGACTAAGATATACATGTCTATTTTAACTCGATAAATACAGTCTAAGGTTTTTCGATTTAAAGTGTTGGTATAAATCGAACTCATGACTTTTTTTAGTTTTGGTATGTGGTACTTCACTATTAATTAGGCCGCCTCTATAGTATGAAGTTTTTTATACGTTAATGTAACTTCTCATATTTTATAATGTACGTCATATGTATTGAATATCATACCATAAAACGAAATGAAACATACCATTGAACAGTCTCGAAACAGTTAGCACATTGTTGCTTCTCAATTGTCAACATCTTTACATTTTGTACCAATTGCTAGTAATTAAATACTAATGTATGCTATATATATACGGTGTTGCGTCCCTATCTCTAGATGCTTGGTATCTTTGAACATTGAATTTTCCTCCTTAGAAAGAAAAAACGAAGCTCATCGTAATGATTATTTTGATCATGAAAAAATATCAAATGTATGTATTTATTATTTCAACCCAATGTTTTACTTTCCATGTGTTGGCCATGATTGCATCACTAAGACTATATATATTATCAACTTTAAAAAAAAAGTATGACCCAATTTGAATTTGTTGACGGCTTGAGGTTCACACAAGTGAAACCATCTTTAATTTAGAGAGGCGAAATTTATTGAATTGGAATATAAATCGATTAGATTGTGACACTTTTTTAAGGTTATAATTATAAATTAGTATAGTTCTCACATCTTTTTATGCTGTCAAGTGCATGAAATGTCAATTTGGATAGACAAGGAAGAAATTGTAGATGATGAATCATATTCCTCGTGTAAGAAATTGTATGTGAATAATATTTTCTCGTGATAAAGAGAAATCAATTAGTGCTATATGCATGTGGTGCACATTAATTTATCGTCAATTAACTTTGTTCCTATGTACTAAATGTACTAGAATAATCTCGTGTGACATATTAACCTTTTAAAAGTTTTATAGTGAAAATCCAACATTTTTTTGTTGTTGTCAAGGTTAATCCGCAGCCGCTAATGAGGTGTGCATTAGGTAAATCTCGTTCCTGTGTAATAGCATGCCACACTTGGCAAATCAGATGTAATAGACTCATACCTGGTGGGCGCCCCTGTGTAATAGTTTACAAACCACATAAGGAGGAGATTAGCCACACTTGACAAATCAAGTGTGACAGACTCACACCTAGTGGCCCCCTGTGTAATAACCAGTGTGGTGGGCAGCACCTGTGTAATAGCCTGTAAACCACACAGGAAGGAGATTAACCACATTTGGCAAACTAGGTATGACAGACTCACACCTAGTAAGCCCCTGTGTAATAACCAGTGTGGTGGGCAACCCCTGTGTAATAGCCTGCAAACCACATAGAGGGAGGTTGATCATACTTGACAAGTCGGGTGTGACAAATTCACACCTAGTGAGCCCTTGTGCAATAGCCTGTGTGGTGGGCCCCTGTATAATAGTCTGTAAACCAGACAGGAAGGAGGTTAACTACACTTGACAAGCCAGGTGTGACATACTTATATCTAGTGGTGTTGGTGGTGGAATTCAAACTTAAGATTTTTTACCTCAAAATAATACCACTCCACCATTAGACCATCCCCAAGGGGACGTGTAAATCCAACTTTGATATTCTCTTTAATAGATTGAAGTGACCAAAAGCCGGTTTTAATTTGTGATTAGGTTGAATTATGATGTGATAAATTGTATTGTAACATTTTCTTGTTCGTTTTTAATTTTCTCTTTTGTGTTTTAGTTTAATTTTACAATTACTCATCCATCCCAATTATGCGGTCCATTTTATTGTTGTACGTAGATTAAGAATATTTATGAAAACAAGATATTAAAGCTTAATTTTCAATATTACCCTTATTTAAAATTTATGATTTAAAAAAATGTAAGCGGTTGATTTTTAATTTCAAAGACCCAACGAGAGTATATTTGCATATTACCATGAAAATTAATACTATTTATAGTTATGAGACTATATAATTAGGACACCTCAAAATAGTAATAGAGACTATATAAATGGAACAAATGGAGTATAAATTATTGGGAGAAATGATCTCATCCCAATAAAATGACTAAGTTTTTAGACTCTGAAGGAGTGTTTGGTTTCATTTTCACCTTCAATTTTCAGTTTTCATTATATTTGATATATGTTTTTTTTTTAAAAAAAAAATCAATGCTTTTATTATGATTAGTGATTTAATGTTTAGAAACTAGAGTCATAAGTTTGAAAAATTGAAATTTGTTTGTATGCTTATTTTTTCAATTTGAATTTTTGATACACACACATGTATGATAATATAATATTGAAAAAAATATAAATAGAAATTGAAAATGAAACAAAGGTGCTTTTTGTATTTTACGTATTAAAAAATCAGAAATTTTGATTTGGAAATAAAAACAAAGAATGCATGAATTTTCCCATTCTTGTTCTTTATCATTAAACTTTTTCTAGTCAAAGATTTTCTGGTCCACGGGTCAATAGTTTTACATTCATTTTTATATATGGCAATTATTGAATTTTGAGTTAGGGGAATTTTATCATATCTCATGATCACTATTGATTTTCTTTTAGTGATTCAAAATAAGGTTCAATACTTCAATTCCAAATCAGGAAAAGCAATTTTGGGCCTTCTCATAATTTATGGTGGATATGGCGGCCACCTCGTGAATTTTAATTAGCACCTTAATTTCTTATCTTCACTATTTTAAGCAATTAATTAAATCTAAGCTGTTAGCCTGACTAATTATGCCTTAAAAAAAGACCAAATTGTGTGTATCTGTTTATTTATTGTTAAGATAATCATTGATTATAGGGAAAAGATTAAATCTGATCCTTTAAATATTTTCAAAAGTGCAGTTTGATCTCGAAGTAAAATTTAGTCCAAATTGATCCTTTACTTTTTTAAAAACTATCATTATTTAGAAGAAGAAGAATGGAAGTATAATTATTTGAATTTAATCCATATTAATTCTAGTGTGTGAGGAAAATGTGTGTTTTTAATGAGTGTTATTAACGATCATTAATGTCCGTCTGGTTAGGGAGCAATGGAGTGACCAATCTAATATATACCTTTAAAAAAGTTATGGGAATAATTTGGACCCAAATTTTATTTCGGGATCAAACTATGCTTTTGAAAATAGCTAAATGATCAGATTGGACATTTCCCTTAATTTTAACTATTCCCCAAGTAATTCAGAACCCGATAAGTGACAACAAATATCCAAGAATTCTTCGAATTTTTGGACAATTTTATTATTTTTATTTTTAGAAAAAGATAATTTTCATAAAATCAAAGATGCATAACCCGAAGCAACTTCCCATAATCATAAAAGAAAACTAGATGTGTCCCTTGTGGATGGCCTAATGGTGGAATGGTGTTATCTTGAGGCCAAAGATCTCAAATTTGAATTCCACCATCAACACCATTAGGTGTGAGCCTGTCACACCTGACTTGTCAAGTGTGGTTAACCTCCCCTACCACTAGGTCACACCTGGCTTGCCAAGTGTAGTTAACATCCCCTGTGTGATTTGTAGGCTATTACACAGGGGCGGAGTTTACCCAGTGCACACCTTGATAACGGGTGCGGGTTACCTTTGACAAAAAAAAAACCTAGATGTTACCCGATCGTATGCACTGAGTAAAAAACCGAACACGTAAAAATAAAATGCGATAAAAATCGGAATTAGATAAGAAAAACTATTATTAATTAATACTATAGTTATGATCATTTAGTTTCAAACGACACCAAACATTCCACATCCCACCAAACCCCAAAAACTAGAAACAGAAGCGTGAATGCATAGTGCATGAGGTTTCCCATTAGCACACAATCCACAGGCATTGCCTAGGAAGAAAATAATTAAATTATTCTGACCTAAGTTTTTATTTTATCTATATTCTATAATAATATTAATATAGGAAGAAATTTAATGGGGCGATGCGATGAACCCCCACGCCCTCTGTCACATGTTAACAGTCCAAATTGTGCAGCCAATCGGGTTTGAGTCAAGCACCCCATGCGGCCGGTGCACCACTTCGAGTGCGGGCCCCATTCAATTTTATATTTATATTGTATTTAGTGTTTAATATATACATATTAAAAAAAACTAATCATAATTATAGTTTGTGTTATTGCCTATTGGGTTGCTTCTTTACTTTTTGGTATCCATTTAATGGGAAAAACATTTTCTTGGATTCTCATGTTTGGCTTCTTATATATTTTAGTACTTTGCGTATCGTTTCTATTAAAATGGTGCTTTAATTATATTTATTTTATTCATTTTAATTTATCTATATTATATCTAAAAATAAGATAGTTACTATAAATAGTAATAATAAAATTTCCCACCTAAATGCATTTTCTATAAATAAAAATAAAATATTTATTTATTAGTTAATATTTATATTATATAGTCATTCAATACTAGAATTTCAATATTATAAATTATTATTTTTATTTTGTAAAAATACTATTTTATCAAAAATATTTTGTTCATAAGATGAAAAAAAATTATGTGACCTTTAAATTGTTGATTTATATGTGAATTTTCTAAACACATATTTTTTTCTTTACGATGGACCGTAAGTTTATGTTAATTATCATTCTTTTAAGTATTATGAGTGAATGTTTTAATATATTAATTTAAAATATTTAAAATTTTTAAGTTGATTAGTTAAAATAATTCCAGATCCACATCAAAATTTCAATTAAATATATTTAAATTTTCAAATTAAATGTATTGATCAAGATATACATCGATAATTTTAAATTAAATCTACTTAAAATTTTGAGTTAAATGTATTAATTGAACTTAGCAATTAATTATTAAATATATTTATGTCATGAATTATATATATATATATATATATATATATATAATAGTTAAAGCTTATACTTTTAGTTTTTCAAACAAATATCATCACACATCAAAAAACTTACAAATATTGTTATGCATGAACAAATTATAAATTGTGAGTCCCAACAACGATATTTCCACATTTGTTGATCTCTAAGTTGAGATCAAGTGTAATATTTAGATATTTGATATTATCATTTTAATATTAAATATTAAATATATTTTAAATTTATAGATTTGAATTGAATTATATATATTAAACAGTTCAAATGAAATATTTTAAAAATATTGAATTATTAATGGTGTTTCTAAATACACCGTCATTTTTTCTTTATACACCACACATCTTTTTCATATTTTCACATTTTATCTTTACACATCACAATAAAAGTCATTTATATCCTTTCACTATGAAATTAAATTAAAAAAATAAAACTTATTCTCCACCCTCACTCTCTCCCCTCCATAGTATAGTCGTCGTCATCTTTCTCCCTGACCTGCCGCCTTCGCTTTTCTTTCCCAGTAATTTTTTTTTCCAAAATAAAATAGAAAAAAGATGTAGTTACCGTCAACACTGTGTTCCAACTATGACAAAATCCCGACAAATCTTTCAATGTCACTAGATTTTTAAGTAATATCATCAACACCGTGTTCCAAATCTCAACTCCCCAATCAAATATATATGTATTTCTCCAAATATTTATGCGACAAATCCTATAATTAGAGAAGTTAACGAAATCAATTTTTTAGCTCCATAAATATACGACATCAATACACATATTTAATTTCATAGGCAATTCTTACAAAGAAAATAAATGGAGGAAGAGGTGAGAAATGAAAATTAGCATAAACGGGGGAAATGAGAGAGCAATTGTGGGGGCAATGCGGCGGGTAAGGTCACTCAGGTAGGAAGAAGGGGATTTTTTACTTTTATTTTATTTATTTTTCAAGTAATTTTAAAATTAAAAATGATATTTATGTAAATTAATAATTATTTATTTTTAAATTAAATTTAATAGTGGTGTATAAAGAAAATTTAGTGACGTATTTAGAAACACTCATTGATTAAATATATTTTAAGAAATCAAGATCTGCATGCAAATTTTTAAATTAAATATATTTAAATTTTGAATGGTCGAAACTCGAAATGTATTAATTGATATTATCATTTTAATGTTAGATAATTTTAAGATTTTCAAGTTATCATATTTAAGTTTTCAACTTTAAACATGTTTTAAATAGTTAAAATTTATATATTTTAATTTTAAACCAAAATTTATCCCACATTGAAGAACAAATAAATAATATTGTATATGAACAAATTATGAATTGTGAGGCCCAACAATGATCTTTGCAAATTGAGATCAAGTATAATATTTGATTTTTGATTTTATCAATTTAATACAATACATTTTAAATTTTTAGAAATTAAATATTTTTGAATTAAAATTGAATTAAATATATTAAAAAATATAATAAAATATTTTAAATATATTAATTTAAAATATTTTTAAATTTTTAAGTAAATTAAATATATTAAAAATTTCAAGATCCACATCCAAAATCGTTTAATGGGTTAAAATCTTTAAAGATAAATATTTGATTTTTCATTAAAAAAATATATATTTTTTCTATAATTCCTCATTCGTGTGTGTGCGCGTGTGTGTCGATTTGTGATGTTCTAAAATTATATATCAAACATCGGGACTATGATGTTTTATTTCTACACAAGTAAGTTCATAAAGTTACATATAATAACATATAAAAATTCATTTAGATTGTTTTCGCCTAAGCATTTTTATTCTTTTATAATATATTATTATATATTGCTATTTACATATTAAATTTTCATTTACTCTAAATCTCACATCGATTGTAGACTGAAATATTGGGATGTGGATTTCATAAAAAAGTGTGTAATCTTAAATCAAAATCTCAAATTAGTTCCACAACTTTTTAAAATTTTCCTACATCCCACATTGGTTGTAGATTGAAACATGAGATGTAGGTTGTTGTATAAAAGAGTGGAAAACCTCCAAATTTTTATTTAATCATATTTTGAATAAAAATATTTAAAAAATTGAAAAAAATTATTCGTGCCTAATTGGTCGATTAATCATTGTCGAGACCACTTGGGCGGCGAGTACTCTGCCTTCTCGATTTTACAACCAACTTGGGTGTTTCCGGCATGGCTAGAACTGCCAAAGGTGATTTTCTCCAATGATGAAAAATACATAAGTAATTTATAATTCAAATGATATATTTCATATATTTATATGTGAAATTCATAAATTGAATATAATTTTATTATTGTACATAAATATTTTTTTAATAATATTTTATCTGTGCATCGCACAGGTGATATACTAGTATTATTTTAAAGACGGATAGGGATCCGTTGTTAATATCTCATTTAGCCAACTACGAGAGATCCAAGAGCAATTGTAAAAAGAACGGGAAGGTGTTAAACAACATGCGGAAGACGTTTTGAAGCATTAGATGGAACAATGCCAACGACATATGCAGGAGATGATTGAGTCCTATCTATCAAGTCGGATGCAGATCCAGTCCTTTGATTCACAGCCAGGACAACCTCCAACAAACAGTTAGTTATGTTGTGTTATTTTTTCAGACGTTTGGTACGTATATTATAGTCTTTTATAATGTTTTGTTATGAATATTGGAAGTTTGGTTCGTACATTTCACTTTTTGTGATGTTTTACACGAATATTGTATAGATATTATTATAATGTTTAATGTTGTTCAGATGTTTGGATTTTATTTAATTCGATGGTATTTAAATGTTTTTATTTGTATTGATATATTTAATTTATATACATGTATATATAAACAATTAAAATAAATTCTATTGAATTATTTTTTATCACACTAGCAACATAATAGAAACGGAATATTCAATCTCTAAATGAAAAAAGTGTCCAAATTAGCGACCGAATATTCCGTCTCTAGTCTAGAGACGGAATATTTGCTCTCCAAATCCAAAAATGGTACCCGGTCTCTAAATTAGTTATCGAATATTCCGTCTCTAAATTTAGAGACGGAATAGATACGGAATATTTTGTCATTAATTACCAGCGACCAAGCAAGACGATTGACGATAGAGACGGAATATTTCGTCTCTAAATATTAAAGATGAACAAGTGTCCGCCGTTAGGTATTTAGCAACTACAATTTTAGAGTCGGAATTTATCCGTCTCAATTCCATCACTAATTATGATTAGTGACGTGAAAAATGGATTTGTAGTCAGAAATTTCCATTGGTATTCCGATATTTTTTTGTAGCGGATATCAAAATAAATTAAGACGTCAATCTTAAAAAATCATTTTCTCTTGATTTTATCGTTACATTTTATGTATAAGTTTTACCTGATATTGCTTTGGTTGGTGTAACACTAAAATGTATAAATATAGAGCTAAAATATATTATAAATAAACTGAACGTACATACATTGATCAAAATGTCATGTAAGAATGTAAGATGAATTAAATATTTTAGAAGTAACAAAGTAATCACATCAATTAATTGTTGGCTGTAATCAATGTCATGTAATAACACACACACATAAATACTTCGTTCTTTTACTTTTGTTTAAACAAAAAAAATATCTACCTAAGTTTCCTATTTGAGGGTGCACTCTAGTCATGAATTCTATTAGTATAGAATAAACTATAAATTACATATGAGAGATAAATTTCACTAAATAGTTTATATAAATATATCAAGAATTCGACGTACATATCTCAATCTCTCATCGTGGTAGAGTTTCGAGTTTTCTTTTACGCAAGTACATAGATATAATTTGGATCCATTGAAATTGGACTCTTCTCTTAATCGATCTCACTGATTCATGTATATTGGCATGTTTTTAGGACATCATCCTCTATAATTTCAAATGCTATATTTCAATTTAAGCCTAACTGAAGATAATGACCTGCAGACTCCCCTCGATCAATATTATTAGATAACTACTAAAATTATTTCATGTGCTAATTATTGTTAACTTCTACTTTTAATTTGGCCTGTCTTTATACAACGTTTATGCCAAAAATATCTTTATATACAACCTATATATATATATATACATCATCAAATAAAGCATAAAGAAACCATACAGCTAAATTTACGATTAAAAAAAATGGGAGACGCGATATATATGTAGGGTTACTTACGATTAAATTAATGAGCTTTAATTAACCCAATTTTCAATTCATCACGGCTTTTAATTTTAAATAGAGCAATTATAACACAATTTTAATTTGTAAGTTGTTGCAAATATACACACCCTAAAATTTAATTTTCAACAAATGAAAAACTTATATTTAATATTGTAAAATTGTATATAGATATATACTATCATAATAGTAATACTTTAATTTTTATTAATATGATAGAGATCAGTATGAAATATTATATTTGAATTTCCTATAATATTGAAAATTAATTGTGTCTATTTGTAGCAAATAATAAAATTATGTTATAATTGTAAGATTTCTAAATTTATATCTAAATTACATATTGTATCAAAATTCATGTATATATTTAATCGTTATTAACCCTTATATATATATATGTATGTATCCTTCAATTCGGTAATCATTTTCGTTTAGTCACTTTCTGATTGAAGATTTTAGGTAGCTGGCATTATTTTTCGTATGTACATAAGTTATAGTCGATGGGTTGACATGTAACATGTAGCATCTAATGAAAAAAAATAAACACTTTTCTCAAAGAAGAAAAAAAAAAGCAAGATACGGATAACGCCGGCGTCAACCATGAATTAATTTGCATAATAATTAAATGTTTAAATGAAGAAATTTTGCCGATGTAGGGGAGGTATTGGATTGAGATTTCGTTGGATTTCGTTGGACTTTTAAAATCCGGGTGTATTCAATTCAGACTTTTAAAAGTCCAATGAAATCTTGGTGTATTCAATCCAGACTTTTAAAAGTCCAACGAAATGTTGGTGTATTCAATTCAGACTTTAAAGTCCTTTAAAATTCTGCGGTATTCAACAATCCACGAACTTTAAAAAGTCATTGACTTCGTTAGATTTCAGCTGGATTTCACGTGAAAATTATAAAGGATGAATTCCGACCTCCAGACACGAGATTTCAATGGATTTGAAAAACCCAGTGAGCGCGGTGTCCCAGCGGCCGGTGAGGAGTTAAAATCGGGCACCCCAGCCGTCACCCGACCTCAGCGGCCGCTGGCCTTGCCGATGATGGCACTCCAGCGGCCGCTGGGTTCCAACGGCCACTGTGTTCAATTTTTCTTACCAGATACACCGATCGTTGTGTTCCAACGAGCGCTGGCGAGATAGATTTGAAATCCATTGAAATCGTTCAAAATCGATCCGAAATCCATACGAAATCCCCCAGACTCTGCGTGGAGTTGGAAGACTCCATGTGGAGTTTTGGGAGATTCCATGTGGAGTCTATGGATTTATAAAATCGATAGAAATCCATGGACATTTTAAAGTCCAACAAAATCTATTAAAATCCCAATCCAATACACCCCCCCTTAGTTAAGTCAAAAAAGGAATGATCATATACATTTTCTTTCGTTTGTTTCCTTCAAGATATGTTTTGTAGAATGAGAATGACTCTCTCTCTCTCTCTCTCTCTCATTTTTTTTAATGTCGAGAGTAACCCGCAGCCGCTACCGTGGTGCGTACTGGGTAAACCTCGTCCCTGTGTAATAGCCTGAGTAAAGTAAAATAGAAAATTTACCCTAATTGAGGATGGATGAATCCTAAATAGAAAATTTAAAGTAAAATAAATCATAATAAATTAAAAAATAAAAAAAATAATTTTGTTGAAAAAATATTGAAGATTTGCAACAAAAAATGCTACATAATTTGCAATAGGTGATCCCATTTCCTTTTACCGAACTTGAATAGTAAATTTTAGTGTACCAAACGATCTCTCAAGAGATTGTTGGAGCAAAATATTATTTATATAAAATACAATTTTCTAAATATACAATAATATATAATAAATCTCTCCAAGAATTATATATTTTTATATATCATTTAATAAATTGCACAAACTTTTTTAAGTTAAAAATGGTCTAATACAATGAAAAAAACATGATTAAACGACAGACTTAGCGACAAATTATATATTATGACGCTAGATTACCAGCAAATTACGACGAATTAACATTAAGATGTCTAATGACAAATTTTGTTTCTAACGTAGCGATGGAAAAATCCGCCGTTAATTTTTTTATATTAATCGATAATTTCATCATTAAATTTATTTCTAATTTTTTAATTTTATTTTCCAATTACCACTTAATGCCCAATTTGAAATGATTTTTTAAATATTTTTAATTTATTCTATTTTTTCTGATTTTTTTATTTTCTTAATATTTTTTTTATTTTCTTAATATTTTTTTATTTTTAAATTACTAATTAATGGCATTTTGATAATTTTTATCACTTTAATTTTGTTTTAATAAATATTATTAATTATAAATATATAATATTTGAGAAAATTAATTTAAATAATCTAATATTAAATAAATGATGTAATATAATTATATTTTAATTACAACATTAAAAATTATAATATATATATATATATATATATATATATATATATTCAAATAAATGAAGCACAACAATTTTCGTGTGTTTGTTCTATTAGAATATTAACATAAATATACATTAACCCATTTGGTTCAGCTGCATATGATAGAATCATGCATTCTTGAAAGGTCGGGGGGCTTGATTCTTGCGAGCAACAAATGTTGGAATAATATGGGGGTGTGGGGCTCATGGTCAAGTTGTCCACAAGGGCCCATTTTTTTATTTTTAGCGATGGAAAAATTATGTAGTTAAATTTATTTATTTTTTATATTTTCTATTTTCGACGATTGAATTTGGCAAGAATTTTCCGTGGTTAATTTTATATCGTTAAAATGACTAACGATGAGATTTTTAACGACACACTCAATCTATCGTTAGACCACATTAACGACGGATTTTTGATGTTTAAATATGAAATTTTCCGTCGCTAACCATGTGTTTTTCTTGGTAGTGTAACCAATCCCCACGTGTTGAGAAAAATAATTTCCTTTACCCCCAATGCATAATTCAATGGTGGGATTTTTTTCTAGCCACTTAGAAAAAAAAATTTAGCCACCAATCTTTAAACATTATTATTTTAGCCACTTTGAATTAAAATTATCTCCCCACTATTTTTTAAAAGATAAAATACATATATTAACATTCCCTCCCCATCCACTCTCTCTATCGAAACAAAAGGGGGATTTGTCCCAGTGGGGATGGCCTAGTGGTGGAGTGAGGTTGTTTGGAGTCCAAAGGTCACGGGTTCGAATCTCCTCAATACCACAGGTGGGGTGTGTGAGTAAAAAGGGGGGGGATTGTGCAATATTTGCATTTTCAAGATTTGAGGCAAAAAATTTCGAAGATTTGAATGTTATTTTGTAGGTGATTCTTATACTTAGTTCTTTAATACAAATATAGTAGTTTTTGATTGTGGAAAAAAAAATTATTCATACCTGCGCGCCGGGGTGTTCTTTGCTACACGCTGAACGCGGTGCGTACACCAGTGCGTGCGCGGCGCCAAAGCGATAGCATTGCGGGCGATGCCTACGCGTGCGCCCGACCCGCTCGCCCAGCGCACGACTATCATGCGTGCAACTTGAGCGCACACAACTCCGGCCCTTCTTGTCTGTTGCGTGCATAGCGCCTCTTCCGCGCTCGCCTTGCGCGCTGGGCTATGCGCGCAGCTATAAACACAAACCTAGTTTTTTTTTTTTTTTTTTTTTTTTTGCGAAACTACTAATTTCTCAAAAATTCAACAGCAAATCAACTAACAACAACGTAAACATTGTTCAATATAATTCCAATAAATCATAGTATAACCAACAACAATGTTACTCCAATAAAACATAATACACCTAGAGTTAGCAATTTATTCAATTCCTTTGTTAGGATTTAATGGATAGGAGAGAGAGAGAGGGAGGTCTGTCGGCAATTTGATGGCGACGGCGACGACGAAGACAATGTCAATCTGTATAAGGGGAAAAGAGAGGCGGTGGTGGTGGGGGTGTGGACAATTTACCCAATTCCTTTGTTAAGATTTAATGGACGAGAGAGAGAGAGAGAGGAAGGTTTGCCGGCAATTTGACGGCGACGGCGATGGCGATCTGTATAAGGGGAAGAGAGAGGCGGTGGTGGTGGTGGATTTGCAGATTGTTGAGGGAGAAAGGAGAGAGAGAGAGACGAGAGTTGCAATTGTTGAGAGAGAGAGAGAGAGAGGGGGGGGAGAGATCCTTGCTTTTACATTTTGGAATTATTTTTTTAAGGACATAATGATGCATATTAGAGTAAATTTAGATAAAAAAATAATATATAAAAAATGGTGGCTAAAAAGCCCTACTGTCACTAATTCAATTGGAAATTGGAATTAGTGACAAGAAGTGAAATACTTCTCTATCTTGTTAGGAGTCATAGTGTACGAGTTCAAGTCATGTTGACAATAATTTGAATTGAAAATCTTTCGATACCCATCCGACACTAAAGCATATGACACGATTTACCTTATCTACTAAAGCAGGGTTCAAGTCCTGCTGACTACAATTTTAATTGAAAAGCTTTTGATACTCAACCATGGAATCCCAACCTCATCAATATTTGACCATGCACAGTTGGCATCCCATGGGGTTGGACCGGGCCGCGCCGAACTGACGACCTCTATTGTGTGTAAAAGAAACCTTTTTGTTAGAAAGAAATAGAATGTTGGGATTCACTAGTCAGTCTCACACCGTCACACGCCTCGCTCGGTTTTCCATTCAAATGTATATAAACGCACTCATGCCATCTCTCAAAAATCTACAAAACTCACAACACAACCCACACCCACACATACAAAACGTAATATTTAGTGAATTACTTAGATATTTATGTACACAAATTAAAACGTTTGTGAATGATGCTCACTGTAGGAGTTTCGTCTGTAGATAGAGAGAGAGAGTCGACGGAGAGAGAAAGATAGAAGAAGAGAATGATGGATAGCCATAGCTCGAACAAGAAGTAGCAGCAGCAGCAGCAACTATATATATACATACATATGTGTATACGTCTATGTGCCGTACCATCAGTTCAAACAGCTCCAGACAAAAAAACACACACAAAACTGCCATACAATTCTGCTTAGCACTCGCACCAACTTTTCATCCAATTCTCATTCCCTTGTGATCAGCTGCCACAACAACATTTCTCTCTCTCTCTCTTGCGGCATTGTGTGTGTTAATTTCCTTATGAGAAGATTATCATTCCTTACAAAAACCCCTCACTTCCCTTACAAAATCCACATCACACCCCTCTCCCTCATCTTCCCCAAAAAATCATATTCAAAGTGGGCCAACATGTCCACCCACTCCGCCACCCCCTCCTCCGCCCCCCGCCACCGCAAGATCGTCGTCATAATGGGCCCCACAGGCTGCGGAAAGACCAAACTCTCAGTCGACCTCATCTCCAGATTCTTCCCTTCGTCAGAAATCATCAACTCCGACAAAATCCAACTGTACCGCGGTCTCGACACCACAACGAACAAAGTCCCACTCCACGACCGCAAGAACGTCCGCCACCACCTCCTCGGCGAGTTCGACCCATCCGACTCGCACCCCGTGTTCACCCCCTCCGACTACCGCGCCGCCGCCTCCTCCGTCATCTCCCAGATACTCTCCCGCCGGAGGCTACCCTTCGTCGTCGGCGGCTCCAACTCCTTAATCTACGCATTGCTGGCTAAGAAATTCAACCCGGATTCAGACGCATTCAGCGAGCCGGACTCGGTGTTCTGCAGAGAGCTCCGCTACAGCTGCTGCTTCATCTGGGTCGACGTCTCGTTACCGGTGTTGAATCAGTACCTAGTGAAACGAGTCGACGACATGCTCGACTCGGGAATGTTCGAGGAGTTGGCGGCGTATTTCGAGAGTCCCGAGTGCGACTCAGTGAGTGAGAGCGGGTTGAAGAAGGCGATCGGCGTGCCGGAGCTGGAGGGTTATTTCAGGAGGTTTAAAGGGGAGGGGTGGAGGGGGGGAGATGATGACGTGGAAAAGAGAGCGGTGTACGATGAAGCAGTGAGGGCCATCAAGGACAACACGTGTCAGCTCGCCAAGAGGCAAGTGGGGAAGATCCTACGGCTGAGGGACTCCGCCGGCTGGGACCTCAAGAGGGTGGACACCACGGCGGCGCTTAGGGCCGCCATCGAGGGCCGGAGGGTGGCGGAAATTTGGGAGAGACAGGTGGTCGAACCAAGCGTGAAGATTGTGAAGCAGTTCTTGATGGAGTAGGTTTTCCAGCTATTTCCAGCTCCTCTTTGCCCTCAAAATTGAACATTCCCCACCCTCAATCTCTCTCTCTCTCTCTACCAGTTTCTCTCTCTAGTTTGTTAAAGAGTCGTATTTTCTATTTTGTCCTTTTTTTTCTCTCTCTCTCACTTCTCCAGTTTTCTTGTTGTAAAAGTTTTGCAATTTCGGAATCGGGGGTGGGGGCGACCAATTTTGGGGGTGAAGGCCGCCGTTAAGGGGGAATTCTATGCTAAGTCTACGGGTAGTATCCAATTGTCACAATACATCTATTATGACATTTTAAATACATAAAAGTGTCACAATAGATATATTGTGACATTTGGGTACTACCCGTGAGGTAGCATAGACAAGACTGCCGTTGCGATCAAAATTTGGGTTTCTTTTTTCTTTTTCTTTTTCTTTTTTAACAACAATGTGATTTTTACTGATGAATACAAACAAAAAAGGCTACAAAATTGTATGTTCCCCATTTTTACTCTTTTTTTCTTTGCATTTTCGACTATTTTCTCTAATTTTTTAGAATATATCGAGAGTTTAAAAGCTTTCTTGCTACTTTTGTGCAATCGATATCGCGCAAAGGCAAAAAATAATATATATATATATATATGTATGTATATTATGATAATTTTATTAGAAGAGACAACTTTTAGTGTCTCGTTTACAAATATTACCTGCAATATTTAATGAAATTAATTACACCCGTTTTCCCGCGTGTGGTGCATGCCATATGTTTAATTATTTTTTATTACCATTATTAAAGCCAAGATTCGATGGAATTAACCAAAAGTTCAGTAACTTTTTGAGAATTTAATCGAATAAGATCTCCAGTTTAAATTGCGTGTTCCTTCCGAGTGTTTATTACTGTTTTTCAGAAAAATGAAATTTATTATATTATAATTAATATTTATTGTTAAAAATTAAAAATTTTAAAAATTATATACTTTAAGTTTGGAATAATCAATAAAAAAATCAATTATATTAAAAATCATGAAAATTAAATACCATGTTAATTGGGTGGATTACACTTTAATTAAATAATAGTGTAAAATTATACTAAATCAAAAGAAATTAAAATTAAAAAAAAAAACTAATAATTTTGATGTTTGACACACGGTTGGCACACACAAATTTTGACTAGAAGATCGCGGAATTTAATTATTTTACCTAGGTAGCATATTTTTACATTTTGCAATAGCCAAGCGTGTATAAAATGTAGAGATCTTAGTTATATAATAAATTATTAAAAGGTCGTGCAAATGGTACCTGTGTGTTGCGAAATGTCCAAAAACAATATTTTTTTTGGATATACACAAATGCATATGATATTGATAAAATTCGAACTCGAAAATCTATAGCCATTTCCGTCGTTAGATTCTTACTCCGCCAACTAGATCACCGCTGAACATTATTACAACTGGAGTGCTGTGCTGGTTCGATTCCTCGGGAATATCTAGGTAGAATGATCGAGCTCTGTAAAAAGTAGTGCTAATTAATACACTGTTATGCATATAATGCTCTCTTTCAGTGTTTTCCTCTAATCTGCAAGACTGCAATTTCGAAGGCCCCTTATTTTCATGCTATAATCAAGCAATGCCTCCATGTCACATCATCACATTAACATCCTCCTGCCAACTTAACTTCTCATTCATGTCTCTCCCATGATTACAATTGTAAACGAATCGAGTCGAACGTCCTGGTGTTCGAACTCCGCTTGTTAAGGAATATTCGAGTTTGAGCTTGATTTGAGATTTTTTTTTTCATTTTGTTCAAGCTCGGCTCCACAAATATTTATCATACTCGAATTCGGCTCGAACTTGACTCGTAATCAAATACTCGAAAATTTACTAATCGAGCCCGAACTCGAATGCTGAAAGAAGCTCGTTTAATTTTGATGTTCGAACTCGAGCTCGAAAATAACTTATTTAATTTATTTGTTAGAAATATTTGTAATATTCATGAACATTTTCAATTAAGTTCGAGCTCGAACATGTTCGCGAGATGGCAGAGTCGAATACTATTATTCAAACTGAGCTCGATAATTTTATCGAACTCAATTCAATGCTCGAGCTCGGCTAGTTTAAAAAATAAACGAACTTCGAACGAGCTTCTTTTAAGCCGAACTTTGAATAGCTCGCAAGCGACTCTGTTCGTTTACAACACTACCTATGACATTTGTCGTCGAATGTAGTGCCCCTACATGTTTGGTATTTTAACTTTTGAAACTAATGGATACGTGGTTTTATATCCCTTTTTCCCCTATGAGTATTATAATGATCATAATATAAGATTACACCAACAATCGAAATCTTGAACATATAGTTTTTATATCTACTACAATTGCATCTAAGTGCTTCATCAATGTATAAGAATAATAGGTTAATTTGTAGGGTTTTTTTAGATGGAGACAATCCTTCTTGTGTGTACACTTGGATTCACGTCTATATTTAATAATATGACTAGTTCAATTCACTTTTTTATAGATTAGATTTTCAGAATCCATATACAAGATCATCCCATCAACCAAATCTTTCCAATATTTGTTTCAATAAATTAAGGTTTTAGAAAATAATAATCTCTCAAGTCACAAGATTCCGCGTTCGGTGTGGTCTAATCGGTGAAGTGGACAATTTCGAGATTCTAGCTTCCATTGTAGATCGAGCTTTTTGAATTATGATGATCATTGCCAAAATAATGAGAGGTGAAATTCCAGCTTTCATTGCTTATGATCTGGAAATTATGACCCAAATAAGAGAAACTTCTAGAGTGGCCCTTTTAAAAGAGTCATTTTCTTTTGCTAAAAAATACTAATGAGAGAGTCATTTTCTGTATTAATTAACATCCAAATTGAATTAATTCTGAGCTCCGAGAGACACATTTTGCTGTATTAATTAGTATTTCTATTTAATATTAACTCATTCAGTTCTATAGTTATTTTTAGTATGCAATTATGAATATTTTTAAATATACATTTGATAAGAATCATAAAGTCAGAATAATAAGTGAAACATCATTTTGAAATAGAGAATCACGTCCGCTAAATTTCGAATCTTGACGACTTTAAGGTCACTGCTTTTCTTACATATAATTATATTATCTCCGAATATTAATCCAAATGTTTCTCTTTTTAAATGTGTGGCATGATTGATGATCATCATCGACGCTGCAACAAACCTTTCTCCCTTTTTATTTTTATTTTATTATTTTTTATTTGGATTTTTTTTGAGATGGTACCAATGTTTTTTTATTGCTAATAGTCCAATACATAAAATGAGGATTTCATTCAGTCCTACTCCCAATCAAATAGGCTATCTTCTCCAGAAAAAAGAAAATTCATATGTAGGTACGTAGCTAGGAATCAAATATGTATGTGGGAGAGAGAGAGAGAGAGAGAGAGAGAGAGCGCTCTACAGCTCAAATCTGATCATCTGAGAGAGAGAGAGAGAGAGAGAGAGAGAGAGAGAGAGAGAGAGAGAGAGAGTGGGGAGTAATTTTTTGGTTTATATTTCGATTTCGATTTCGCTTTCATTCAATATACAGATCGACATAAAGTTATAAAATAATATATATATATATAATATAATGCATGTAAAAATCTCAAATACGGACTTGTTAGGTTTTATTTCCAACATCAATTTTCAGTTTTTAATATTTTTAATTCAATTTACGAGATATATTGGTTTTTGAATAATTAAAATGATTTTATTTTGATGAATGGTTTAATGTTTAGAGTTGTAGGTTTGAAAAATAGAAATATGTTTGCTTGATTATATTTTCAATTTTAATTTGTGATTATTGAGATGAAAAGATAAATATATACGTGGTTATAGTGGAATTTCGGAATTAATATATTTTATGATTTTTTGCTCAAAATTAATAAACATAAAGAGAGAAAACAATGTGAGCCCCCTTTTTTTTTTATGTGAGTGTATGGGGAAATGCGTCTAGAGCTAGGCATGCATATTGATTGATGTCAAAGATTGAAACAGTTTTACTAGTTTAATTGGCTCAGAAGTAAATTGTTTTGGAGATCAGAGAAAAATTCCGACATTACATTAAAATTTTGGATGAATTAAATTGCATAACATGTCGTTTAAGTAAACAAAAAATTATATATAATTTACTTGTACAATATATCAATACAGAAGAAATCCTACTTCAATTCTTAACATATATGTAAAGTTTCAAAACTATTAATTGTATTTTCAACACGGCGAACATTTTTCACTTTTAAGAGTATTAGATATATTATGATAATGATATTGTTTTTATTGTATCAAATACGAACACATGACTATATATTTAATTATAATACAAATATATATAATAAAGATACTTTTTTTTAGACTGGCAATATGGGTATTGTGGTATTGCAATATTGTAACTAAACCAAATAAATAAACTATGATCAAATTATTTTCTTCTCCCAAATTACGAGATATATGTACACTTAAAAACACAAAAATTGGGATAATTATGATGATAAATTAGGGCTGATAATTTTAGACATAACGTGATAGCATGATACGAATATATATGCACAAAAGTAACGGTTATTGTTTAGTCTTATCGTGTTCATGTTCTTATCATGTCGACACTATAAGGTTACGAAAATTTCGTACCGGATTCGTGTAACCCGTTAATATTATATAAATATATAAATAAATATTATATATATATATATATAATTTAATTAACATATTTATTTAATCTAAATTTTTTAATTAAAACTCAATTATCTAATTAAAAATTTAAATTATAATTTTAATTTAATATGCACTTCTAGTTATTTTATACCGTGTCCTTGCCGTATTCATATTCTTATCGTGTCGTGTTGGCACGATAACAAACCGTGTTTTCGTGTTCGTACCATGTTTGTGTCGTCCGTGTTTATACAAAATGGATCTTGTTCGTGTTCATGTCGAACAGATCCTTAACAGACTAAGTTCGTGTTCATGTCGAGTGATACTTAACGGATCCTATTCATATTTGACCATATCGTGACGTATAGTTATTGTGTCGACCCGTTAACGATCCGACACCGCAAATTATCAGCTCTACACATAAATACGACAAGAATTGGTAATAATGAAGGAAGAAAAGGTACATGCCCTCGATCACCCGTGTATTTAATCTAGTAATTAGTAGCCAACTTGGGACATGCTTAAACTGTCACAAATAATGTTTTTAACCATATTTTATACTCGCACGAACCCACACATATGTTGATTATTGATCCCAAGAAGTGAAAGACAAAAATCTCGAACATAGAGCAAATGAGTGCCTTGGAAGCATTCTGTCACCACCTAGGTACAAAATTTTTATAAAAATACGAAAAAAATAATGAATTTGCAGAAAAACTATTGTGTATAAATACTTAAACCTTGTTATTAATATGGCTTAAAATTTAACAAAATAAAGAAGCCTGTGAAAATTTAGTATTATATTGGCAAGTAGATTGCCCCGATCGAATTTAAATTTATTTTACAGTACAACTTTTCGCTTACAATAGTAGCTACTAAACCATTAATAATTTGATTTAAAAAAGTGTAATAGTATTTTATATGGAATTAATAGAAAGTAATGAGTCAATACGCGTGCGGTTTCTTCTTGTGCGCATGATCCTATAAATACAAGCCCCCATGCTCGCACCAATATAATGTATTGTGTATTATGTGTTATATATATATATATATATATATATATATATATATATATAATGCACAATTTGATAGGGCAAAACATTGCTAGTTCCAACAATAAGACCGTGTAATAAAGCACAACGAGGAGAGTTTGCATTTTCCAATATTGCTCCATTTTAGTTTTATTTTTTTGTGATCAGGAAAAATTCATAATATAATCGTCAATTTTTTTTGAGTAAATAATATAATCGTTATTTTTAGATGTAGTAAGATATTTTGATAGTATTACTATTATTGATTCAATATATATAAGTGCCATATAGATTTGATTCCAACTTTGACTAATTGTAGATCGAGTTGGCCAAGAGCTAACTTCAAGTCGAGTTAGACAATTGATTTAAACATTTTTCAATGTATTCTTATTTCACTTTGTAATAATAATAATAATAATAATAATAATAATAATAATAATAATAATAATAATAATAATAATAATAAAAGTTAAGGAGTAATATTGTAATCAACAAAGAATTACAAAAAAATAAAATAAAATAAAAAATAGTACTTCACTCAGCTCGAAGTCGAGGATTCATGGAATTATATACATACATACATACATACATACATATATATATATATATATATTAATTTTTAAATAAATAGAGGTAGCTAGCAAAGGTAGTCAATCTTAAACTCATTTCAAACAAGATATGAACATGTAATAAATCAAATGTAGCCACAACGAGACCAAATATAGCGGAAGAATGAATGGCAAACATGTTGTAACCTATTTTTGGTATATAACTATATATAGGCTTTAGTGCATGAAACATTACATTACTATATTAGTAACCATAAAAATTAAAAATAAACTTCGAAACCACGTATACTTCCACCTCCACCCATATCTTCACATTTTACAATTATAACATTCTCAGCGTTTCATTTTTTTTTATCTAAAATAAATAATTAATTTTAGAGGCAGTTTTCTATACATTAGATGTATGGGTTTGGATCCATCAGACTGGCCCAGACCGAATAAGGCCCAACACCAAATAAAAAAAATCTGATTCATTTCGTGCTCGTGGACCCATGCGAGCCCACGCGCGACGGGTGGGGTACATAGGCCAATAATATATATTTTTTAATTTTTATGCGACTTTTTTATTATTTTTTTATTTTGTTTTCGATTTTTCTGTTTTTTTCTATTCCCCCCTCCAAATTGTATACCCTATACTACAATTAGTGAACTTTAAAAATAAAATGCGAAACCAAGTATACTCCCACTGATAAACTGAGATTTTACACCGATTTTGATACACTTTTGTGCTGAGTTTGAATTGGTTATGGTGTGTTTTATCTCAGTTTATTTGTGTTTTCATGCATTTGGAAGTTTGGTATTACTTGTTCGAATTTTGCAGGAATTGTACTTGGAAAGATGGTGATTGCACGAAGTATGGAAGTCCCGGAAAAATACGTGGAAAAATGGCCGAGAACCGCGGTCCACGTGGCAGCTCGCGGGTGAAGACCTCGGCCAATAACTGTCGAAATCGCGACAGAGGCTGGGGTGTTCAGAGGAAAAGTCGCGAGTCGCGAATGAGACCGCGAATCACCAAGGGCTATTCACTGTTTGATCGCGACAGAGACAGGGGTCATCTTTGAAAAATTCGCGACCCGGTCACGAATATCAGTATCAGTCGCGAATATTTTGACAGCTGGATGCCACGTGGAGTCGCGACCCGAGTCGCGACCGACATGCTCGGGAGCGAGCTCGCGAATTTTCAAGGTGGTGCAGCTGTGGTTTCCTACTTTGGATCAAATTTGTACTTAGTATTTAAGGGTGGAAATACACGAAAATCATGGACAGAAAACCCTACTATAAGTTTTGGAGCAGAGAAAAATAATGGAGGAAGGCCATCGTGAAGAACAAGCTCTGAGGATTCGAGGAGTACAAGATTAGAGGCAGATTTAACTTTCCGGGTTTTATTTATTTTTATTCTTGTATTTCTATGGATTGTTGGATTGGATATTTATTTATTGGTTTGACTATGGATAACTAAACCCTAGTGTTCTAGGGTTGTTTATGACTCAATTATGAAACCAGTTAATTAATAGAATTTTCTTGTCTATGGTTCTTTTCATGCTTTAGTTATTCTTGTTTTGTATGTTGTGTTGATTAATTGACCATTAATTGATGCAATCAGAGGTGTTAATTCATAATTCGAGAGATGAGTTTTAGCACGAGATTTTGAATAATTAACTTAATAATTAATAACACTCGAGATAGTTGAGATTATTTAAGAGAGTCTTTGACCTGTTGATCATTTTGGAGTTGCATATTAGATAATCAATGGAGACATTATTATTTAATCTGTAATCAACATTTACATTTCTCTGAGAAGAGATTGTATACAATTTTGTGGTTGCTCTAGTGTGAGGTGAATCTGAATATAGGCATGGAGTTGTGTTAATTAAACCGGTGGAGTAGTTGATGATTAAACAATCCTAGAATGCGCTTAGTCTCCTGATAGTTTTACTTGTTATTTCTTTCTTGTTTTATGCTTGTGGTAGTTTTATTTATTTTGTTTGGTTAGTTCAATTAATTTTATATCCATCATTTTGTTAGTCTAGATAACAGCCGTAGAATAAATAGAATAACTAGTGATTAGATACTGAGTCTCTGTGGATTCGACCTTGTTCACCGCTTTACTATTAGCCTCGCTGTACACTTGCAGTTTAGGTGAAAATAAATCCCGAACACCCACCTCCATCCAAATCTTCGTATTTATAATTATAATACTCTCACCGTTTCATTTATATTGTTATTTTATTTTTTTTATCTATAATTAACAATTTATTTTAGAGATGGTCTTCTATACATTAGATGTATGGGTCTGGGCCCATCAGATTGGCCTAGAACCAATAAGCCTCAACACCAAATAAAAAAAAAAAACTAATCCGATTCGGGCGCCACACATAATTTTTTTTAATCTAAAATTAACAATTAATTTTAGAAGTGGTCTTCTATATATTAGATGTATAAGTTTAGGCCCATCAGACTGACCCAAACCTAATAAAGCCCAACATCGAAAAAAAAAAACTGTTCCATTTTGGGCGCGTAATCCCCACGCGGGACGCGCGGGGTACACGCGCTAGAAATATATATATATATATATATATATATATATTTTA
Organism: Perilla frutescens; assembly: GCA_026008535.1. Taxonomy (NCBI): domain Eukaryota; kingdom Viridiplantae; phylum Streptophyta; class Magnoliopsida; order Lamiales; family Lamiaceae; genus Perilla; species Perilla frutescens. The sequence goes on along the minus strand of BRKX01000013.1, from coordinate 55,209,087 downwards.
TTTCTTTCTACAACTTTTTTTATTATTTTTTTGATTTTTTTTTATTTTTTTTCGATTTTCTTACTTTTTTTTCGATTTTTCTGTTTTTATTTTTTGTTTTCCCCCCCAAATTTGTATACCCTAAAATACAATTAGTCAACCCTAAAAATTGAAATGAATTAATTTAATTTTTTTGAAATAAATATAAATATATATATTCTAAAATTGATTTAATGGACCCTGAAATTAAAGTAAATGATTTTTTTTAAAAAATTTGGTGACTCACGTAATACATTCGCTCGATGCTAATGCATGGGTTGGTGCATTGTACTCGACAATTAATTTAATTTTTTCGAAATAAATATAGTTGGTAATTGAAAAAAAAAATCTAATTTTGAACTAAATATATACCATAAATGGAATTAATGGATCCTAAAATAAAAATGCATGAATTTAATATTTTAAAAAATAAATACAACCCCTAATTGAGATTAATAAACCTAAAAAAAATTATGAACCCTAAAAAATACAACAAAAACCCCTAAAAAATACTAAAAAAATTCTTAAAAAACTATGAACCCTAAAAAAACTCACTCCATACACTCTAAACATTAATTGGAATGGAAAAAATCATAATTTGAACTACATAAATTAAAAGAAGATAAGTAGCAGCCAATTTACTTTTTAATAATACAAATGATACTTTTTGAATTTTAAGTGATACTTTTTAATGTTAGGATTGATACCGATTTTACTTTTTTTTTGCTGGCCACCGTCGATCAACGCGGATTGAACCGCGTTGATCTTGATCTGTCTGATAGATGTATAAGCCTTATTGGGCCTGGAGTGATGTATGTGAGACATAAAATCTTATTCACTTATATTTTTCTAAAATAAGATTTAAGATAAGGTTAAAATTGAGAGAGAATGTAAAAATATATAAAACAACAAATATTTTGACAAAAAAAAAATAAAATTAAAACAATCAAAATGAAACAGAGAAAATATCAGTTAATGTTGTTCTTTTTTACAGCAACATAATAGTACTCATGGATCTAAGTAGATCATATTGTGCTAACACTATTTATCTGCATTACAATAAAATTGTATACATTTTTTCTTTTATTTTTACCAGAAACACAAAACACATGACAGTGAAAATTTGGTAAACAAAAAAATAGAGTCCCCCTTTTTTTTTTTCTTCTTTTTGCGCGTATAATCATTCTCTCTCTTAAATTTCTAATAAACAGGGCTCGGTCAATTTGGGCTAGGCCCAATTGCATTTTAGAGGCCCACAGATTATGAAAGAAGGTGTGACAAGAAATATACATCAATAAGAAAACAAATAAAGCGAAGTAATGAAAATTGGAGAAAGAATAATGAATATACTGTAAAACTTTTATACAATAATATCGTTGGGACCATAGAAAAATATTACTATAGAGAGGTTATTTTTATATAGAATTTATATATAAAAAATATATTTTTTTAAAAAATAATATATATTATACAATACTTGAAAATGTTCCTTCATATTTTAAAATACATGAATTTAAAAAGTAGATAAAATTCATTCATGTGCTTTAACCGAAGAAGACATCATTATAGGAATTAGGCAAGAAGCGCAAGATGATAATCCAAAAGATGATAGTATAGAAATAGAAAAAGTCTCATGTTAAGAAGTTTAAAGCATGTTGGACAAGTCGGAAATGTTTTGGATTCGACAAGAAGGTGGTTATGTTGTGGAGTTACTTCAAACGTTCAAGTTAAAGGATGTGATATTAACCTAAAAAATTAAAGCATTGTCATCGAAAATTAAAATCAACTTTATATAAGTATTTCATACAATCTTAAGTTTAGATAAGTATTTCATACAATTTTAAATTAATTTAATATTTCCCAAAAAAACACAATTAAGTACAAAGACATGATTTAAGCACAATTTTCTATTCAAAACATCATCAATTAAGTCCCAAATTATGTGCAAAAACCATTATTTTCTATATATTTCTTTTTTCAATCGAGTTGTCTATTATTAATTTGCTTGGCAACTGATGTTTTTTCAACTGTGAAAACCTGATGTTTAAAACTGGAGAGAATAACAGAAATAAGAAAAATTGCTGTGACGTGGTGTTGGATTCCACTGCCTTAAAAAATGATTTCCGGCAGCCCGGGGTGTAAAGCCTCCACACGGATCGTTCCCAAGGTTAACACAGCGCTCGAGAATCGACTACACTATCAAAACTCAAATTGGAGTCCACACAATCTATTGCTCAGAGTTGCAGCAGAGAAAAGGGGGAAAAATAGGCATTGTATTTTTTCTGTACCTCTGAAGCCGCAAGGAAGGAAAAAATATACAGGGAAGAAAGAGAGCGCCCCTTAATCACACGATCTAAATGTGCGCCTCCATCAAAAACGGCTAGAAGAATTGGTCAAAAATAAATTAGGGCTAGACAAACAAATAAAGTGGAAGCAAAAAGAAAGGCCCAGACCACTGCTCGTTCACCCCCCCACACACGCGCGCGACCAGACCAGACCGGACCGGGCCGGGACGGACAAACGGCGCGCGCGGGGGCTTCGCTATCACCCCCTCACTATAAAAGCCCACAACACATTTGAACCCAAGTGAGAGGAAGAATAATAAAAAGGCCTCCAAAGATCATTCCACTTTCGATGTGGGACAAGGAAATTGCTTTACATTTCCAACAATCCCCCACAAATGGAAAGCAACGGGATAAAAGAACAACTCTGAGCAAAAGAAGGATAAATGCATAAGTGACAATAATCTTTCGATTTTGAATTGAAACTTATTCGACTTAAAGGACAACACTTGAATCCAAAAAAGTGTGTTTACCACTTGAACTTTAAAAGATTCAAGTGAAATTCGTTAGATCATCGCACAAATCCTTAAATCGAGTAAAGTCCGCGATATCAAATAATGACCATCACAACCTTGGATTCTCATGAGTGCAATAGCATGACAAAATCTTGCATAGGAGACGGCCAGTTCTCCACACTCACTTAGGTGATTCCAGATTGTGCGTCTCAAAAGCACAAAAATACAACAGCAGTGCGTCTCAATAGCACAAATGTATTGAATCATTAAGAGTCAATTGCTCAACCTCAAATAGTTAAACATCATGTACAACAGTACAATACCATCAAGTCCACTACTTAGGATCACCCACAGAGGGGCTATGGCACAATATCAACAAATGTAAATCCATTAAGTCTGTCTCAATAGGACCACCCACAACTGGGCTATGGAATGAAACATTTCATAAACATTCAACAATGTCTCACAAGTAATCAACAAGTCAAATAAGATAAACTTTACAACTTCGTTTGACCTTTGAAAGGTATCCACTAAAAGTTACCTCACCGATGAGACCTTACGCCCATTCCCTTGGAAGAATCCAACACTTGATTGCCATTGAGACCTTTGGTGAGAGGATCAGCTAGATTTCTTTCAGACCTTACGAAATCTAAAGAAATCACTCCACTTTTCAGCAGCTGCTTCACACCAGCATGCCTCACCCAGATGTGTCTCCTCTTTCCATTGTAGACGCTATTCTTGGCAACTCCAATGGCAGCCTGCGAATCACAATGCAAAGAAATAAGAGCAACTGAATTCCTTATAAGAGGTATGTTAGCCATCAAACTCCTCAACCAGTTAGCTTCACGACCTGCTAACTCAAGAGCAATAAATTCAGATTCCATAGTAGAGTTAGCAATACATGATTGTTTAGCCGATTTCCATGAAACAACACCACCACCCAAAGTAAATACAAAACCACTAGTGGAACTCACTTCATCATTATCAGACACCCAGTTTGCATCACAATAACCTTCCAGAACAGCAGGAAATTTTTCAAAATGCAAACACCAATCAGAAGTGCCTTTCAAATATTTTAATAGGTGATAGAGAGCAGTCCAATGCTCATTACTAGGATTATGTGTATACCGACTCAAACGACTCACAACATATGCAATATCGGGTCTAGTGCAGTTTATAAGGTACATCACGCTACCTATGATCTTAGCATATTCAGTTTGAGACACGGGTTCATTCACATTCTTCTTTAGATACATGCCACTATCATAAGGAGTTTTAACAGCAGATAAAGAATCATAATTAAAGCGTGTTAACATTTTTTCCACATAATGTGATTGACTCATCATAAAACCATGCTCAGTTTTTTCCATTTTGATACCAAGTATTAAATCAGCCTCACCCATATCTTTCATATCAAATGCAGAAGATAGAAATGACTTGGTTTCCAAAATCACATCAAGACTGGTCCCAAAAATAAGCATGTCATCCACATATAGGCATACAATCACACAATTAGAATCGCACATCTTAGAATATAAACAAGAATCAGAACCATTAACCTTAAAACCATTTGCAGTAATAGTACTGTGAAACTTGTAATACCACTGAATTGGAGCTTGCTTAAGTCCATACAAATATTTTCTCAACTTACATACTTTTCCTTCTAGACCAGCTACCACACAGCCTTCAGGTTGTTCAATATAAATCTCTTCATTAAGATCACCATTTAAGAAAGCTGTTTTAACATCCATCTGATGAATTACCAAGTTATGAATGGCAGCTAGAGCAACTAGTGCACGAATAGTGGAAATTCTAGCAACAGGAGAATATGTGTTAAAGAAGTCAACATCTTTCTTTTGAGAATATCCCACTACCACCAATCTAGTTTTAAACCTATCAATTGAACCATCTGGTTTTGGTTTCTTCCTAAAGATCCACTTAGTCCTAATAGGTTTACATTTTTCAGGCAGATCAACCAACTCCCAAGTATGATTATCAATTATGGATTCCAATTCACTATGAATAGCTTCTTTCCAGAAAGTGGCATCTATACTAGTCATAGCTTCAGAATACGTGACAAGATCTTCATTTATAAGAAATGCAGACACAACATACTCATCAATCATATCAGGATTATTTACCAGAAAAGCAGTAATAAAATCAGAGCCAAAAGAAGACTCAGTTCTCTGCCTTTTACTTCTTCTAAGTTCAACATGATCATTAGACACATTCACAGATGAACTCGGCACATAAACATGATCATTAGCGGAAGAACCAGAAGCATTCATATCATCACGAGATGTAAGAGGAAAAACATTCTCAAAAAATTCTGCATCACGTGACTCAGAAATAGAATAGTCACTCAAAGACATGAATCTATAAGCAGCAGAATTAACAGCATAGCCAACAAACACAGAATCATATGTCTTGCATCCAATGTTTAACCTCTTAGAATCAGGCAGACGAACTTTAGCTAGACACCCCCACACTTTCAGATATTTCAAGTTAGATGCAAACCCTTTCCACAATTCATAAGAAGTCTTATCTAGCCTTTTATAAGGTACCCGGTTCAAAATATAGCATGCAGAAAGTACAGCATCCCCCCACATATTATTAGGCAACCCAGAACTAATCAGCATAGCATTCATCATGTCCTTTAGGGTCCTATTTTTCCTTTCAACTATTCCATTTTGTTGGGGAGAATAAGGAGCAGTAAATTCATGAATTATGCCATTTTGTTCACAAAAATCCTTAAGGAATAAAGTGCTATATTCACCGCCTCTATCAGACCTTAACCTTTTTATTTTCCTGTTAAGCTGATTTTCTACTTCCAATTTATATTTCATAAACATGTCAGCAGCTTCATCTTTAGTCCTCAGGAGGAAAATTCTAGTGTATCTAGAAAAATCATCAACAAACGAAATGTAATACATTTTCCCTCCTTTACTCATAATGCTTCTAAAGTCCACTAAATCCGTCTGAATCAGTTCTAGAGGTTCAGAGTTTCTATGTTCAACTGATTTAAACAGTTTTTTAGCATATTTGGCCTCTACACAGATTTGACATTTAGACAAATTATGCATGTTCAAAGCCGGGATTAATTCCAGTTTTCTTAGCCTTTTGATCGAAGCTGCATTAACGTGTCCAAGTCTCGCATGCCATACATCATAAGACTCAATCAAGTAAGCAGAAGTAGAAGCATTCTCATTAATAACAACAGAATCAACATTGAGTACAAACAGACCCTCATTCAGATAACCTTTTCCCACAAATTCACCATTTTTAGTCAACACGGCTCTATTAGCCTTCAACACAATTTTCAGACCAGCTTTATTCAGCAAAGCACCAGAAACTAAATTCCTACGCATGGAAGGAACATACAACGCATTGCTCAAGCTCAATGTTTTCCCAGAAGTTAATTTAAGGAGATTTTTTCCTTTACCCAAGACTCCAGCGACACTGGAGTTGCCCATGTAAACGCATTCGCCTTCTCCAGTTTCCTCAAAGTCGTGGAAGAGTTCCTTGTTACTACAGAAGTGTCTCAAGGCTCCAGTGTCCAGCACCCAGTCAGTTTTGTTCTCCACCAGGTTCGCCTCAACTACAACAGCAGCGACAATTTCACCAGTCTCGGTTAAATGAGTTTGGTTAGGATTTTGGGATTGTCCTTAGCGCCTTGGGCACTGGTAAGCTTTGTGTCTGGGGTTTCCACACACCCAACACGTGAGTTTTGTTGTTGGTTTCTTTGCTATCTTCTTTTCAGCATTGAGGTTCTTTTTCTTCCAATCTGGCTTGTCATTTTTCGGGACAAAGTGACTTTTCCCTTTTCCTGTAGCAGATTCAACAAGGTTACTATTAACAGAGTTAGAGGATAAAGACATGGATTTGTCCTTCATTCGATTTGCCTCCTCCGTGCGCATGTGACTGATTAATTCCTGCAAGGTAAGATCACGTTTCTTGTGCTTCAACTGATTTCGATAATCAGTCCATGAGGGAGGAAATTTCTCAAGCAAGACATTAGCCTGTAGAATCTCGCACATCTTCATCCCTTCATTCAGAACAGCGGCAGTCAGATTTTCATATTCGTGAAGTTGTTCCATAACTGGCTTGTCGTCCACCATCCTGAATTGCAGCCACTTTCCAACGACGTATTTTCTTTTGCCTGCATCGTCACCACCATACTTCTTCTCCAGTGACTCCCAGATTTGTCTAGCAGACCTTGTATTGAAGGTCGAACAGACTGTTCGTCATGTGATTCAGAAGATGTCCACGAACAGTCTTATTGTCTTTGTCGAACTTTCTGGCAAGAGGAGATGGGGCGTCGATCTTGTCTTTGGTCGCAGAGTCAGCGGCTATGTCTACATCAGTAAGGGTAATATGTTTGTCCTTGTCAAGGGTAGTAGCATCGCCATTGGCAGGAATGTCAACGACGTTGGCAGCAACAATGACGGTAGAGTCAGTCGGCACAGGAGGGTCTTCGAAGAGCACATAGTCGACCTCCAATTGTTCGAAGAAGATGAGGAGCTTCTGATGTGGTGTTGAATAATAGAAATCAGAAAAATTGTTGTGACGTGGTGTTGGATTCCACTGCCTTAAAAAATGATTTCCGGCAGCCCGGGGTGTAAGGCCTCCACACGGATCGTTCCCAAGGTTAACACAGCGCTCGAGAATCGACTACACTATCAAAACTCGAACTGGAGTCCACAACAATCTATTGCTCAGAGTTGCAGCAGAGAAAAGGGGGAAAAATAGGCATTGTATTTTTTCTGTACCTCTGAAGCCGCAAGGAAGGAAAAAATATATAGGAAAGAAAGAGAGCGCCCCTTAATCACACGATCTAAACGTGCGCCTCCATAAAAAACGGCTAGAAGAATTGGTCAAAAATAAATTAGGGCTAGACAAACAAATAAAGTGGAAGCAAAAAGAAAGGCCCAGACCCACTGCTCGTTCACCCCCCACACACGCGCGCGACCAGACCAGACCAGATCGGACCGGGCCGGGACGGACAAACGGCGCGTGCGGGGGCTTCGCTATCACCCCCTCACTATAAAATACCACAACACATTTGAACCCAAGTGAGAGGAAGAATAATAAAAAGGCCTCCAAAGATCATTCCACTTTCGATGTGGGACAAGGAAATTGCTTTACATTTCCAACAAAACCAACTAAAATCTTTATCTTCTTTATGAGGTGATTTCCGCAAACTTGCTAAGTAAGTAGTGACTTAGTTTATTCTGCATACTTCGAGATTTTGTTAAGTGATTTTTGATCGTGCTTATTCACCCTTTTAATCACTATATTATATTTTTTGAGACACCCCATATATATATATATATATATATTATATAGGTTGGTTTTTAGTTAAATAAAACACCGAACAATTCTCTATGGAGCACAGACCGTGATCCCTGTTTGTCACCCGATACACTTCACCGTTTTAAACCGTTCTCGCTCGTTTCTCATCCGATTGACTTGATTCGTTTTGCAATGCTCTCATAACTTGATTATCTATCTTAGGAACTTTTCAAGTTCAATTTCATCTCATAAAATATTTGGCAATAAATTCCTTCAAAATGAGGAAAAATGTGACACTACACAAAATATGAAAAACTATGCACAACTTCTCAATATATGCACACAATGCACATGAACTATCATCTAAATAGACCTCAAACTTGCACGAAATCCATGAAAATTAAGAGTTTATCAACTCTCCCAAACTTAAAGACATGTTTGCCCTCGAACATCTGAGAAACATGAAAGAAATGAAGTGTGGATCGTCAAATGTGCAATGCTTTAGAGAATAAATCAAAATTTTACCCAATCAAGTATGTAAATCAGAACCACAATGCACAAGGACAAACTTAAAGAAATCATGCTTTTAAAATAATGAATCTCTTAAGGTGTGGATTTTTCTCTCAATACTCAAGTGTTTATAGGAACATGTTTACACTCAAAATTAATTCAATGCATATAATCCACCATAGACTTTCAATCAATCTCATCTCTCCACTATAAAAAATGTGTGCTTTAAAATAATAATAAAAAAGGACTTTTTCATTGGTTGTAATGTAGGCTTCGGCTAAGGTGGGGAAATTTTGGCTAAGTGACTAAGTTATATGAAATCTGATAGTCTCCAAATAAATACCATTCCGTAGTATGATCCTTTTGAATCCTCTTACAAGCTTTTCACTTTTCTATAATGTTCAATCCATTTCTAGCCACATCAGACTGTTCAAGTCTCATTTAATTTCATTGGTACATTTTTCTTCAATTTTCATGCTCACTCATTTTTTTTCTTTTTTTACCATTTTCTTTTCTTTTTCTTTCTTTTCACTCATTTGAAGTGATCCATGTGAACATCAAAATTCATACTAATTTTATGAGTAAAAGAACATCAACTATGTTAGTGCCATCATACATCACTAAGTATTTTTTAGATTGTCATGATCTTTATGGCAATTCAAAGAACATGAAGGTTTTGGTTTTTCAAGTTCTGAAGACCGTGTTCTGGATATTATGAAATGAACATTCTGCTGCTAATCTGATTGAAGATTGAAGAATGTACTTGAGCATGTTCATGAACATGTTCATGTACATAGTTGTTCAGGGAGTTTCCAAGAGATGAGAGATGTGCTAAGCTGATTTCAAGGAGTTGAAGTTACATTTTCAAGATAGACATTTCAGAATGGAAGGTGTCTTGTTCAAGATGAAGATCAAGATGGAAGAAGGCGAGTTCTATTCAAGAAAACTAGAAGAAGTCCGAATTAAACTAGGAAAGTTTCTTTTTAGAGTTTGATTCAAAATAGGATTCTCTGATTACCTTGTTTAAGCTATGTCTTGTATTTATAAATAGTATGTGAATCAAACTAGTTAGGCAGCAGAGGTTTTACGTATACACAAGAGCTAGAGATTCTAAAAAAGGCTTCTAGTTTGAAGCATATAATATACAGATAGACCAGGTTGATCCTTGTGATCATTGTGTGTCTAGTTTGTGTTTGAAATTCTTTCATGCACACTTAGAGGAGTCTCGGGAGAGATTTCATGTGGGAACTAGAGGGAGTCTAGGTTGTGAGGGGATCTTACAATTCAGTCCATCAAAAGAGGTTGTAGAGTGTAGGAAATGGGTTGAGTGATGGGAGATCATCGTGTAATAGCCTTTGTAACTTTGCAATGGAGTAGTGGATTATTTCTCACGGACTTGTGAAGTCCCCTTAAAATAGATCAGTTGATTGAACAGGGTTACCAACCTCATGCCATTTACTTGCTTTATATTTGGCATTCTGACCTTACATGTTCTTCATAATGTGCATGTACATGATTAAGAACATGATCCTATCTGCACGGTTTATGTAACTTCAAACTACAACCCCAACTACCCATTATGAGTTCAACATTCTTTTTCAAAATTCAAGATTTAACTGAAGATTAATTATAGACTGTATCTAGAAGAATTTAAGAAGGAAGAGATGTTGATAAATTACCTTGGAAGACACCTAGATGATTTTCCAAGATCAACAAGGAAAGAGCAAGGATACTAAAGAAAGTAATAGGTACTTAACAAGGAAAGTCCTACTCAAACTAGAATTCCAATTCCAAGAAGGAAACTAACTTCATTTCAGATGTGAAATCGGCTATGTTTTTCGGTCTTTGATAGAGTTCTTCACTTTAGTGTTCAATGTGTAGTCTAGCATCCTAGTGTTTAGATATTCTGTCTTACACTTCAGTTTATGAGTGATTGGGTAGAATTAGGATCAAAAGAGTTAGTTTGTGAGAACTAGAAGGATCTAGAGTGTAAGAGGGTCTTGCACGTAAATTCACAAAAATGGTACACATGGTATAAAAGGCAATGAGTGAATAGGGTTTTTCATATAAGTACCTGTAACACCCGCCCTAATAAAATAAATGTAAAATATAAAGTAATGTAAAAATTAGGGTGAGGTGTCTCTTCTAAAAATATAAATATGTATTTTCATTAAAAAGTGTTCAACTTAAAAATTTAGGTTAACATGTGGTGCATTTAAAGTTATGAATAATTATAAAAATATAATTTACTAAAGAATGTAAAGAAATCATTGCTCACTTTGTAGAAACAATTCTAAGTATGTACAAATAAATTTGAATTCAAACCTACGATATCTAAGCAGAAAATTAAAATATAATAGTATAAGCCCTTGCTCTCCTCACAGGTCGTCATCCATGTATATACTTCTCAGGACTTCTCAGAGCTTTAAATATTCATGCATTGAGGCACCACACGTTATCATTTTCACTTACAATGCATGAACTACATGAGCTAAAGTTCAGTAAGCAGAAATCATGCACATGCATGTTGACTAGCATCAAAACACGTGCAAGACACAACACACCACAAATGTGAAATGCTCGTGTATAAAATCCGTTCATGCCATCTCAAAAGTATTTTCAACGTTTAGGAACTTGGCTCCCTTCACCAGACACCAACATGAGCCATGAGCTTATAATATAATCAATATTCACTTGGCCAAATTGTGATTAGTGCACTCATATGGCTCATCCTTCCTGGACCCCATGAGACATGCCCCCTGCCTGTTCCCTTTGATCCCACATGAAAGTCATCCCACATCAGCCACTCATCACCTCAAAGGTGCAGTCGAAGTGGACCATCCTCCTTGGACCCCAAGGGACACGCCCCCTACCTGTTCCCTTTGATCCCACATGGAAGTCATCCCACTCGAGGCACAAATATACAACCCATCACGGCACGGGCTGGTGGTGACCAATCCCAAACAAAATATTTTCTCGCTCTAAAAATCATTTCATGCATGCAACCTCGATGATGTCTGTATGATGTGCATGCATATGCTCGTGCTCATGTACAAGATATTCAATGACAGATAATACAATATCATAAGTATAACACATCACACAATCATACAATATAACATAATAATAAATAATAAACATAGTCAAATAATACTATGTTCATGCATTGTAGTTGCAGATGAATTTCTACTTACCTCGATTCCAAAGCTTATAGTATTCCCGATGGTTTTAGTATATGGTTGGATTTTAATCTAAACTTAGGGTATAGTTATCATAAACCCGCATTCCCTAAATAAAATCTATCCAACACATACAACAAGTTAATATATATATATATACACACACACACACACACAAACATATATATAGCCGTAACATGAATTGGTAAATAGCATGAAATTAACATGGTCTGTTCACTATTTGTATTACTAAATAAAATAAAGTAACATAATAGCTTGATTGCTAATAGATATCCAATAAATCACTTGATTAACAAAAAGTAAATCCACTCTAACTCTTTTAATTGAATATACACTTGAACTATTCAAATAATATTAAAAATCAGTAGAAATAAACAAAATTAGTGTTTAATGTGCAAGAAAGGAAACTTGCAAGTTAATAATATTACAAAATTATTATTATAATTTTATCGTTATTTGTTGCAAAGCCTAAAAGCAATTATATAATAAGATACTTGAAAACCTTAAATTGAGCACAAACCTTAATCCACAAAAGTTTCTTAATTATTGTTCCCTTCTTCAAATTCCTGAATGATGATAATACGATTTTTATTTTTATTTTTGATTTAGTTGTTAATAAGTCTTGCCCAACATAATTTAAAGATTACTATCTCTACTTACACGTGTAATCACTATATATATGTATGTTCCAAAGATTGCCACCTATTACACTTACGTGTAATCATAATAATCTTTTTTTTTTCTTATTTAATCACATATTTTCTTGTGCAATATCACTATACTGTATATCTTTGTAAAGTAATCGAATATATATATATATATACACACACATTAAGTTGTCATATATTTCTATATAAATTTAATTGGAATGAAAACAATTATATAAAACATAAATTAAGATAACTATTGAGTAGTGGGTGACTTGGATATTACAGTACCTGAGTATGAAATTATTTTTTTTAGTGGATTGATTCTCACCTGGATGGAGGTGATGTGAGCCAATGTAGGATGTCGAGATTCAAGTTTGAGTGTTTGAGAGGTTCTCACAAATAGGGGTCCTAATGCATCAGATGTCATGAACAGATAGAAGGAGCTGAGCTTGAGATTCACGAGTCAGACCAAGGACTAGTTTCTAGAAGGTCGCTACTTAGGAGGGGGGTCAGCTGTGCATTATTCATGAGCGGGGTCACGGATTTGACAGAGGTCGCAAATATCATGCCATGTAAGCACCACACGAATTCGCGAGTGACTTGGTTGCGAGCGAGGTAGTGAGTGCAATATGTTTTTCGGATTTTTATGTTATTTTCTTTTTAGTTTAGAACTTTATTAGGGTTTGCTTGGTATTTTCCCCACCTATATAAGGGACCTAAAACATTATTTTGAGACACCTTATTATTGATATTGAATCAATATTTTCTCCATGGAGAATTTTTATTGAATCGTTGATTCAACCTGACTTATCAAATAAATTCATCACCTCTATTTGTGGTGTCTTCTCTAATGTTCCAAGGTTCTTATCTTCAACTACAATAGGGTCATCGATTTAACATATCAATGGTTTGTCTGTGTTGTGAGATTCAGGTTGAGGGATTCTATTTTGTAATCTGATACTCCTGGGTTCCGGATCGTATCAAGTGGTATAAAAGCTTCAGTTTTTTATCAGGTTTCAATCTATCTATCTTTAATTTTCTGTGTTTAACTTTCTTCAATTAAAAAAAAAGGTTTTTTGGCAGGAAAATAGTTTGCTATTTCATTGGTTCTAGCATTGATATTTAGGTTCCCGGAGTCTTATATATCGCCTAGAGAAAAGTCGCACAATTTTTTAAAATTTTAAAATTTTTGTTGCTATTTTTATGTCATTTTTGTGCTCTTAAGAATTAGCTGTGGGGAGTGATATTTTTTGTGTTTGGAGTAAGTTTTCATGTGTTTGAATTGTGAAAAAAAGGATGAAAAAGATACAAAACTACAGGTTCTGTAGAAGAAACAGATACTAAGTTTGATGTAAAATACAATCTTGAGGTGTTGCAGTAAGGAATGGGTAAATTGATGAAGAAAGTGATGGAGGATGTGTATAAATTAATATCGGCAAAGGAGCAAGCTATACTAATTCTCGTACACACAGAGTGGGTAGAGACGGTAGATGGGGAATCATTGTAGAATTGAACAAGAAGATTATTATGAAGCCGAATTTGATGAATATGAAAATAATGATAGGTACTCAATTGATAGAGCTCGAAGACATAGAAGGGTAAAGAATCAGGAAAATGATTATCTTGGCAATATCAAGATAAGCATTCCCTCTTTCCAAGGAAAAAATGATCTAACAGTGTACTTGGAATGGAAACAGAAGGTCGAGATGATGTTTGATTGTCATACATATTCAGAGTTGGAGTTGAAAAATGGATAGTTAGCAGTTATTGAGTTCTCCGACTATGCTATCATGTGGTAGGATCAGTTAAAAGCCACTAGACAGTGTAACAGAGAGTGATCAATAGAGATCTAAGAGGAGATGAAGGCGGTCATGAGACAACATGTTGTGCCAAGTTATTATTATGAGGAGTTGTACAACAAGATACATACATTGCAGTAAGGATCAGATAGTATTGATGAGTACTATAAGGAGATGGAGATAACAATAACCTGTGCTAATGTGGAGGAAGATCGAAAGGCCACTATATCACGATTTTTGGCCGGTTTGCATAGAGAAATTCAAGAAGTAGTAGAGCTGCAACATTATGTTAAACTAGATGACATAGAATAAATGATTATCAAGATAGAGAATTAACTCAGGAGGAGGGACAACTACACTCAATTGAATTCATCTATTTGGAAATTAAACTAGAATACCCACACACCTCAATGAAAGTCGAGCCAAGGGACAAAGAAGGAACAATGATGGTCATCCAAGCCGAACACTGAATCACCCATCATTACTAGCTAAGGTACTTCTGAATCCAGTGCTAGAAGTCAAGATATCAAGTGTTTTAAATGTCAAGGAAGAGGACACATAGCCAATCAGTGCCTGAATCAGAGAGTGATGGTGTTGCAGGATAATGGAGAGATCATGATCAATGGGGAATAATAAGATCCCAAAATGCTGATGTTGGAAGAAGATAGTGGTGAGAGGTGTGTGGCACCAACGACTCTCACATTGGTAATACGAAAGTCTTTGAACTTACAGACCAAATGTGTTGATGGAGAGTAGCGTGGGAATCTATTTCATACTAGATGCTACATCAAAGACAATGTATGTAGTATGACTATAGATAAAAAAAGCTATACTAATGTAGCTAGTGTGGCGTTGGTGACAAAATTATGATTACCCATCCTAAAGCATCCAGAGCTATACAACTTGTAGTGGTTGAGTGATAGGAGACCAAAGTGAATAAGCAAGTGAGAGTGCCATTCTGGATTAGGTAGTATGAGTATGAGGTGTTGTGCGATGTTGTGCCGATGCAAGCGGGACATTTGTTGCTAGGGCTGCCATAGCAATTTGATAGTCAGGTGGAACATGAGGGCTTTACTAATATGTATTCATTCGTGCATGATCAACGTACATTGACCCTTGTTCTTCTGACTCTTTTCCTAGTGTTTGAGGATCAAATGCTCTGGCAAAAGGAGGCAGAGTAGATGACGAGTAATGGAGAGTGGTCAAAAGAGGAAAATAGTGAGAATTGCATAGTTCACCATTCATGTTTAGCCAGAGCTAGTGAAATTCGATGAGACCTTGAGGCTGACTATATGGGGTTGAAGCGGCTAGTTAGATCACATAGTGGAGTGCTAACCTATGTTATCCATTATTTTCTTATCTTGTTTTACTTTTACAGATTAACAAGGGAGCGCCACCGGATTTATCATCTACGAGAGGCGTTGTTCTTAGAATTTTAGGTTTGAGATCACATCTATTTCATGAGGAGGTGAATGATGTGAGCCAAGATGGGGTGCCGATATTTGAGTTCAAGTGTTCGAGAGGTCCACGTAAAAAGGGGTCTGAATGCATCAAAGGTCGTGAATTAGTAAAATAGCTGAGCTTATGATTCACAAGCCACAAAATAGTTGCGAGTTTGGTCACAAGCCAGACCGAGGACTAGTTTCTGGAAGATCCCTACTGAAGTGGGGATTGATTGTGCATTATTCACGAGTGGGGTCGCGAATTTCAAAAGGGCCATGAATATCATGACACGTAGGCACCACATTAATTCACAGGTGATGTGGTCGCAAGCTAGGTCACAAACATGATATGTTTTTTGGATTTTTATGTTATTTTCTTATTTTGGGCTTTATTTGTTTCCTTTCCAATTTAGAACTTTATTAGGATTTGCTTGGTATTTTTCATACCTATATGAGGGACCTAAAATATTATTTTGAGACAACTTATTATTGATATTGAATTGATATTTTCTCTGTGGAGAATTTTTATTGAATCATTGATTCAATCCAACTTGTCAAACAGATTCATCATCTCTATTTGAGAAGTCTTCACTATTGTTCCAATGTTCTTTTCTTCAATCACAATAGAGTCGTCGATTTAATATAGTAACAATTTGTTTGCGTTGTGAGAATCGGGTCGAGAGATTTTATTTTTATAACCTGATACGACCTGGGGTTCTAGATCGCATCAAGAGATCCCCTAGAGTAGGTGTTTACTGAACCGCGTTATCACTTTTGGTATTCTTTATTTGTTTTATTTTCTTCTAATGTTCATATTGGCATTCACAACATTTATCTGAGCATAAGTAAGTATACCGGCGCATAGATTAAAAATTTTCAGTATCAAGTATATTGCTATAAATGTTTATATGTTTCATTAGCATATGTGAAATGTTTCATTAGTATCAATTATATTGACATTTAATGATATAATAATGTATTAAGATGTTTTTTGTATGAGAATGCTAATGCATTGCAAATATTAGCTTTAACATATGCTAATGAAAATATTATAATTATGATAATGTAGTATAAAATTATATATGATAACAAAATCATATGTATTTAATTAATATTATATGTGTATAATCACTGTATAACTTCAATCTCAATTAAGTATGATTCGTGAGAATATGACAGATGCTTCGCTAGCATCATGATCAGTTATATTGCTATAAGGGTTTATCAAATCAATTTTAGAGTTCAACAATTTAATTTTATTGAATTTCATCATTTTCTATTGTTATCATTGTCATATGTTAACAATTATTATGTAATGATAAAGAAATGTATTACATAATGCTAACAAATCAATAATGTAGTGGATTGAAGCCATATAATGCAACTAATAACCTTCAATCAAATAACTATAATTTTATCCACAATTAATATTTTTGAAATTACTTTTTTGTTAAAAACTAAGCTTGACTAGCTTTCTAACCATATAAAACTCGTCATTTAATTATTTCCTAATAAAATCAATTTTACGTTTAAAGTTAGGTATTGTAGCCTTAATTAGTTAAGTAGGATGGTGGTGATGATAGACATGGAGATTCTTCTTAATTTGACTTGTAAAATGTATCTTGTGCATTTTTAAAGCTTAAAATATTGAAACAAAAAAGATAAGAACTTTAGTCATCACTCATAAGTCGAGGTTTTCAATCTTTTATTATGTCACGATGCTGTAGAATACAAGATAGGAACTTTAGTCATCACTCATGAGTTGAGATTTTCTCTCTTTCATTACGTCACGATCCTGTAGAATACAATATATATATATGTAATACCCCGAAAATTTTATTATATAAATTTAATTAGGAATATATACATATATATATATATATAATAGTTAGAATAAGTTAAATATCCAAACTTCTTGGTAAAAAAAAAAATATATAAATAACATATGCTAACCATAAGGATAATCTAGGAAAGAAAACGGATCCTTCTAGGTCACATTTTTAGGAGATGTATGTCCAATGAGTGTGTTAGAAATACCCTTAGAACATTCCTGTATTTAATTTAGAACCCTAGATATGCACTTAATTGGATTAATTAAAATTTATTTACTAAGTGTAATAGATTATTGTGATAAATACATATGCATAAAAAAAAAATGAATATATATATGTGTGTGCATGCATATCATTTATTTATTTATTTATGTATGTGTTTAAAAAAAATATGCACTACGTATATATATATATATATTCATATATTTCACTTGCTAAAGTTGGAAATAGTAATATTTTAATATATAATATGTATAGCCAATTTAAATTATATATGTGTATACTTGTACCTCTCGTAAGCATTAAGTTAGTGGTTAATAAAATAATAATAATAATAGTTTAATCCCTATCCTAGCTCACATAGGTTTATAGGAATGATAGGTGGAAGGACTTGAGTAATATGTATTGAAACATAAGCATACGTGTCTTTATCTCAAATTGAAGTAATAGAAATTCTCATGATAACATAAATAGCTTGAAATAATGATATTTCATAACTACACACTACTCGTAATCAATAAACATAATACTATATCTAAAATTAGTTAGCATATTTGAGAAGGGTTCAGTTGAAGGTTTGTCTCTAAATTTAATTTCGAGTTCAATTTTTATAAGTATTCGGTAATAATTGATTATTTGATAGAAATAGTAATATAACATATGTATTTCAGTAATAAATTTCATTTTTTTTGTGACATGTATAAGAAATTATAAATCTTAATATATTAGCTATTATTTTTGTTTTATTCTTATTTAATTAATGATAGGAAACAAAAGGAATTAACTGGACATATTCTATATATATATTTTTTAGTTAATGAACGTGGATTATCAAATTTATTACTTAAATTTAAAAAAAAGAAAAGAAATAAAGATATCAATTAAGTGATGTCTTAAAGGAAAAGGTGATTTATGCATGATTATGTACGGCTGTATGTGTGTGTAAATTAGTGTATAGGCGTGTGTGTTTTTAGATAGTGTATGAAAGCATTAATTGGCAATAATAGTATATGGTTGTAATATATATCTATTGAGTTCAAGGGTATTTTATTGCTTGAGGGATGAATGTGATTATGGTAGATCAAATAGAAACTTAAATTTAGAAAAAAAAAAAAATAGAGCTTAGGGATTGAGTTTTAACAGAGGCCATTTAGTTAAACTAAGCAAATGTTCGTTGTTGTAGGCTCAGAAGAAGCAACAAGAATCAAGTAGAATCAGTCTGGAAATTTGAAACCTTATCTTTTATCCAGGTGGGCTACTATATCTTTGCAAATTGTATCTTTCGAGTTATTAAACTCTGCTTTGCTAAAATTGCATATGTGACTATCTGTGTTAAATATTTACATGCTACTGTATATTGTCGGAGTCTCATAAACCAGCGCTGTGTCAATGTGAGTAGCTACAGTATGCATGCATTATTTGTTATACCCTACTCCTTGTTGGTGAGACTAAAATGAAACACATATGGGTTACACCCATTGGGTATACTTGGCCATACTCAACTTTACGCATGGTGATGTAGTACAGGTTGCGGGCAGTGACTGGTTACACTCTTAAGCGCTTCACGATAAAATGTTTTGGTGAACTTAGGTTGCTTTAAATTTTGAAACCTCCTAAGCTTCACTACCTGCATGAACACAGATAGATTACTTTAACAAAATAATTTGCATAACTTGTATTGTAAAAACTTGCCCACTGAGTGCACTAGTACTCAGCCCAAATATTTTCAAATATTTTTCAGGTCAGTACGCTGGCGCGTGAAGGTGACGATGCTGAGAAATGGGCTTTTGTTGTTTATATATTTTCCCACTGTCTCTTTTTGTTAAGTATTCTGTTGATAATGAAGTCTCCTTGTAATATCCTTTTGTTAAACGCTAAGAGCTCTGATCTTGGTGTTATGAATATGTATATATTATTATATAGCAGGTTTGATTATTCTGAGTCTTCTGTTGAGATTTTATTAATCAGGTTACCCCCTTTCTTTCCCGCTTCTTAATTCCAACCCCCGTGGCGTCCATTTCCACGGTCTTTCAGGACCGGGGCGCTACAATATATATATATATATATACTAATAAAGACATATTTTTATTATTATATTATTAGCATGAAAAATAAATAAATTATTACATACTTAAAAGTAGTATAGTACAATAAAAACAAGACTTGTGAAATTTTAGTTGTCAACCATGGTAACATGTTTGGTATTGAATTTTAATTTATCAAGAACATTATTATTTGTGTCCAAAATATTATCTTTCAACTAAATATATAAGTAATTAATTTTATATATATATATATATATATATATATATATATATATATATATATATATATATATATATAGGGAAGAGATCAAATGAGAACCCTTCTCCCAGGTGGGAACTAGGAACCAATCCTAGCCCTTGTTTGACTCAATCTGGACGGTCCAGATTAAATCAGATTTAAGTGGATGGGCGGTGGCATTCATGTAATTTTCGGCAACTTTGTGGACGGAGGGGTAATATAGTAATTTAATAATTCAATAATTCTTCCCTTTTGTTCTGAGGCTAAAATGAGAATCGAATAAGGCTAAAATGAGAACCACATGATGCTAAAATGATTGAAGTAGGAGGCTAAAATTGATGTGACATTTTCCACTAGGGTTCACCGTTCCCAATTAGGGTTTATTACGTTTCGATTAGGGCTCTGATCCCAACTAGTAATTATGAGATTCCCATTAGAGTTTACTGTCCACAAATAGGGTGTATTGCATTTTATTTCAATGAAATCATCGTTCCATTTTTGTTTATCAACACATGCTAAAATGAGAAATGCATGAGGCTAAAATGAGCGAAGTCGGAGGTTAAAATTGAATCTGGGCAATTTCTGAGTTCAGTTCCGATTTTGCCCTTAATGAGATGCGTGAATTGAAGACTTTTGTTTTAATTACACAATTGCCACCGAAAAATCTGGATTGATCTGGACCGTCCAGATTGTGGAATGGAGGGATGGGATTAGTTCCTTGTTCCCACCTGGTGACTGGTTCTCATCAGATCCCATCCCTATATATATATATATATATATATATATATATATATATGGGAGGGTTGCAATGCAAACCCTATCTAGTGTAGGAACTAGGAACCCATCTCACACTATACAATCAATAAAGATCTATGGTTCAGATTTGATTAAAAGGAGTGGTGGCAATTCTGTAATATTTGTAAAAAAATTCGCGCGGGGGTATTAACGTAATTTGGTAATTCTTATAAAAATCACGGAGGATGTTTGATAACATATCGTCATGCTAAGGAAGTATTATCATCATGCTAACGAAGCGTTATCTTTATGCTAATGAAATTTTTCTCATATTATTAACAAAAAACTAAATTCTAAAGTGTAATTATAAATTAGGATCAAATAAACCACAATTCAGATATAATAAACTTCAATGATTTAAAAAAAGAATTAAATTCTAAACATTAATTATAAACCCCAATTGGATGGAATAAATCATAATAACAATATAAATATAAAATATTAGCATAATGATATTATTTTATCAGCATTGCGAATAAACTATGTTAGCATATGACAATTCATTGTTAGCATAAGTTATAAACCATAAATGGATGAAGAAAACTCTAACTAATATATTCTAATTTGACAAAATAAATAATATATAATATTCAATTAGTAACTAAAACATAAAAATTAAATCATAAAAAATAATTATAAGTCATAATTGAAATGTAATAAATCATAATTATAATATAAGTATATGTACTACGTTAACAGTATGATAATCATTTATTAACACAATGAATGCAATGTTAGTATATAACAAATGCTTCGTTAGAATACGTTATCAACTTATCATAATGCTAACGAACCATTATTTAAAAGCTAACGAAAGCATTTTCGTGCTGGACACAAGTAAAAATGTATATTTTGTATTTTTCGTCTATATTTATTTGAACAAATATATCAATGACTGATCTTTAATTAAAGAGCATTAAAGATCTTTAATTAAAGAGCATTAAGTATATTATTTGTGTTGATCCGATTTGAAACGAGTGAGTTATGGTCGTTCAAAGTTTTAAAGACTTTTTTAAAAATGTGATGACATTAGCTTTTTTATGGGGATTGGACAACTATATCCTCGCCTCCTTTTTTTTGCCTTGACTTTGACATTTAGGGGATAGCTGGTATGTCGGAATAGAATCTAGTGGGAATTGAATGAACTTAATAATGGAATGGTGATGGGAATGGAATAAAATGACTATTACCATTCTTTTGGCTAGTATCACAAGTAATAAGATAAGAATGAAACTTATATTTTTGAATTGTTTATTATAACAATATCTAATTAATAAATAAAATGCATGAATTGGCTTATTTAGTTCTAAATAATAAATTACTCTTCTTTCAAAGACACTATTATATTTTAATAACATGTTGTTGAATATTATGTGATTTTTTTTACTTTATTAACATTTGTGAAAAAATTGAGTATACTTTAAATAAGTATTTCGCTAATGATTAGCGGGTTTGTATATTTTATGTAATCCTATAATATCATCAGTACTTTTGTGAAATTTTACAAAATTTTATGTTTCATTAATAAATTATTAATAATTTTTTAAGAAAAATTCATAAATTTGTTTTTTAAATAAAATATTTTATAAGAATATAAGATTTCATTTGTCAATACAAAAAACAAAGTATAGTTTTGCAAAATAAAAAACAAAATTTATTTTGATAATCAGGAATACATAATACCATAGGAGCGGGGAGTAATGACTAATCATATGTTCATGGTAATGTGATTCCTTCGGGAATGACCATTCTCAATTAAAAAAATCATAGCAGCCATAGGAATGGGAATGGACATGGGAATGTGATTCTATTCCCATTCCATTCCATCATACCAACCATGCCCTTAATCTCAGCCATTAGATCATCTAGGTGGATGGTATAAGATGGGTTCCTAGTTAAAAAATGGAACTTAGTCATCTTGATTGCAGATGAAACGTTGACATTGTGCATGTGACGAACACTAGTTCTCATTCATCGAAAGATGGCATTGGTATTTTGTATACACAACATGGTTTATCATTATCCAAAGTTAGAGGTCAATGATATGATAGAGCTTCAAACATGCAGGGTGAATTTAATGGTTTAAAATTCTTAGTGTTGCAAGAAAATCCATAAGCCATGTATGTTCATTGTTTTTATCATCAACTCCAATTAATTATTATTGATGATGCTAAGAGAAACATGATTGTGATATATTTTTTTAACTATGTCATCATGATAATGAATACGACCGCAACATCTCATAAAAAAAGAGATCAAATTAAATAGTTAGAGTATGAGAGGCTAATAAAAAGAAAGAGAAAGTGAGAAAGGTCAAAATAAGGAAACAATTTTGATAAGGTTTGGAGATACTCATTGGAGGTACACATTACTTGACTTTACTCTATCTGTGATTTATATGACCTTCAAATGACCAAGTATTGCAAAATGTACGAGATGATGCTAATCCTTTTAAAAGTAGAAGTACTGCTGAAGGTTTGATTCAAAAATTGGATAGTTATAAGTTTACATTTCTGTTGCATTTGATGAAACATTTATTGAGGATCACAAATGAATTATCTCTTACCTTATAACAAAAAGATCAAATATTGTTGAAGCGGTGTCATTGATCAATAGTATCAAACATCAATTACAAAATTTTAGAGATGATGTATGAGAAAATATTTGTGATAAAGTAAACATATTTTGTGAGATAAATAATAACTCAATGATTGATATAGAAGACAATATAATGCAATGTGGTCACAAAAGGGACTGAGCACAACTCATTACTAATTCTCATTATGATCATATGAGGATTTTTTATCGGATATTATTTCTAACTTGTAATTTTATTTATTTATTTTATTTATCTATATTTTTTCATTCCTCATCAATTTTATCTTGGGTTGAAATTTAATGGTTGTTGATTTAACTATACAAGAGTTGAATATCTCTTTATTAGAAGTTAACACTGAATTGCTTATTTGCATGGCATGTCTTGATCCAAGAATATTTTTCTCTCAATTTAATATCGATCAACTCATGCGTCTTGCTACTTTATATCATGAGGACTTCTCAACCAATGATTATTTATATTTTCTGCAACAACTATAAAATAAAATTTCATTGTTAATGTGCGATGTGATCCTCGATTTTCCAAAATTAGCAATTTGGGAGATCTAGCTTAGGAAATGGTTAAAAGTTAAAACTGGTAAGCATTCTGTTTTTTCACTAGTTTATCGTATGATTGAGTTGTTATTGGTTTATGCATTGCGCAAAGAGCCTTTTCTACAGTGATGACTATCAAGGCTGATTTGCGCAACTGTATAGGAGATGAATGGATGAATGATAGCTTAGTTATATATATTGAGAATGAGATTTTTTTCAATAATTAATAACAATCCCATCTTACAACATTTTCAATTGAGTGATACATGTAGATACCAATTTCCACCACTTCCTCCTATACGTGCAACTACAAGTCATCCAAGTATCAATTTTTAGACTAGTGTTGATGTGTTAGACTAGTTTTAATGTAATGATATTTTTAGTGCAACTATGTTGCATCGCTTTATCTAGAGACTCGTAATTCATATTTTTAGCTTTCTTTAATTAATCAAATAAATTAAACTTGGCAATAATTACACAAATTAAATTTAAACAATTCAAATAACGTAAAACTTAGAGAGAAAGTGGATTATAGGGTGTTGCCTTTCTATGGATTCAATTAATGTATTAAACCAATTTAATTTCTAAACTTGTAGGAGAATCACTAGTACTTGTGAGAAATCGCTCAATCACACGCTATTCTTTATTCACATATCTTAAAACAACTCACATTTACTTTTTCATTGAAAACATCTCAAGCCTTATCAACCAAAAGAAAAATAACTTTATTTTCAATATCATTAACTATGACAAGTGTGATCTCAGAAGCACAAACATGTACTAATTCTTTTTTAATTTTTGGGGAAGTCATTTAATTATTACCGAGAGAATTTTTACCTAGTTGACTAGTTAACTTGTCATGTCCAAAATGTACTATACTATTACACTTGATACTGTTCCTAATGCTCCTAAATTTCTTGTTAGTTAGTTTATTGTTTATAAGCCATCTCAGCAAAACTCATAACTGCTCTGTGACCTTTTATCCATTTTATTGTGGTGTTCAGGACATGCAAATGAAAAGAAAGATTGGTGGAAGACATGACAATAACAGTCTATACTATTTAGATTCTATTACACCTCTCTCTTCATGTGCTCTTTTTGCAACTATGTGTTCTTATCAGTTTCATTGTTGCCTTGGTCATTCCACTCCTTTCTCTCTCAAAACTTTAGTTTTTTGTTTAGTTAACTAATTTTCAACGCGAGTCATGTGAGCTTGGCAAACACCATTGCTTGTCTAAACGTAGTTATTTTGCGTTTGTTCTTGTTCATTGTGATGTATGGGGTCTTAGTTGAGTTGAGTCGAGTCTAGAGGGATTTTTTGGTATTTTATTCTTTTTGTTAATGATTATTCACTCATGGCATGGTTATATTTACTTTAGAGTCGATCTGAAGTCCTTGATCGACTCAAGTCTTTTTATCATGAAATAAAAACTCAATATTTTGTTTCTTTACACTCTTCGTACTGATAATGCTCTTAAGTTTAAACAATAATCTGTTTCTACCTTTTGCACTTATAATGGCATGATTCATCAAATGCCTTGTTCTTACACTTCCCAACAAAATGTGATTGTTGAACGCAAACATCGCCATATTTTAGATGTTGCACCTACGCTTGTCTGTTACATGCATGTTCCAAAATACTTGTGGGTGATGCCATTCTCGCAACTTGTTTTCTAATCAATACGATGTCCTCTATTATTTTATACGGGGATATCTATTTTGTTAGTCTTCATCCAGATAAATCTCTTTTCTCTATTCCTTCTCGAGTCTTTAGTTGTGTTTATTTTGTTCATAAGTTTACTCTTCGCTTGGATAAATTATCCCTTCTCTCTTTTAAATGCATTTTTCTTGGCTATTCTCCCACACAAAAGGCTAATGTTGTTATGATCCTCTTACAAAATGCAGTTGCACTTGTACATATGTTATGTTCTTTGAGTCTCAATCTTATTTATCCCCATCTCTAGGTCATCCATTTAATACTCTCATTTTTCATATTTACTGTTCACATCATCATTCGATATATCTAATTCTAACCTTTGTAGGTGTATACGCAACGTCTTCAATATGTATCTATCTCATGCCCACCATTTTAATTTCTCTTCCACCTACAACTTCTGATGCTTTTCTATCTTCTAACCTTGATCTCTTTCCATTGCTTTGATGAAAGGTATTCGTTCTTGCACTAACCATTATTTATCTAACCATATCTCTTTTGATTCTCTTGGTTCTATTTTTCGCACATTTGTAGAATCTATTTCATCTACAACTATTTGTATATCTTACTATGAGGTATATATATCAACACCTTGTTTGGTAGTCTGCTACAAATAAAGATATGTCTACTCTTGTCTCTTATAATATTTTGGAGCTTGTGCTTGCACTCTTTTTGGCTGATATTGTTGTTTGTTGTTAGATGTTTACTTTGAAGTATCATGTTGATGGTACCATTGATATGTACAAGGCAAGTTTGGTGATAAAAGAGTACACAAAAACTTACGATGTTCATTATTTTGTGATGTTTTCACCCATTGCCCAACTAAATTAGTTTCGGGTTCTCTTATCCTTAGCTATCAATATTTCTCGGTTGATGTGTTAACTTGATATGGAGAATGCCTTTTTCTATGGTGATTTGCATTCGACAGTTTTTATTGAAGAACTTCCTAAGTATGTTGCTCAGGGAGAAAATGCTACTAAGGTCTGGAAACTTAAGAAGACCATTTGTAGTCTTAAACAAAGCCCTAAAACCTTTATAGTGATTTGCATCTGATGGTTTTTATGGAATAACTTCCTAGGTATGTTGTTTAGGAGGAGAATGTTGATAAGGTATGTAAACTCAGAAAGACCATTTATAGTCTTAAACAAAGCCCCAAAGCCTGATTTGATAAATGAAGTACATTCTTCGTGTTATTAAGTTCAAGCAATGCAAATATGATAATAATATGTTTGTCTGACATCGCACGAATGGGGTTGTCATTCTTATTATGTATGTCGATGATTGATGTTCAGAGGATTGATGAGATAAGAAATACATGCATCAATAATTTTTACTAATGATATAAGGTATCCTAAGTATTTCTTAGGTATTGAAATTACTCACTACAAATCTGAAGTTTCTTTATGCCAAAGAAAGTATGCCATATATTTACTAAAAAAATTAGATTACTTGGAACTAAGCTAGTTGATACTCTAATGGATATCAATCCAAGTATATGAGATGCAAATGATGAGTTCTTCAAGGATAAAGCAAGGTACAAAAGACTTGTGGGAAAAGTCATCTACTTAACAATGACGAGATATGATATTTCATTTGCAATTGGAGTAGTTAGTTGATTTATGGATAAGCCGAGGCAAGTTCACTTGGGTAATGTTATTAGGATTCTTTGGCATATCAAGAAATCTCCATGTAAATGATTATTATTTAGGAAAAATGGCTATCTAAAGATTGAATCTTACTATAATGCTGACTATGCCAGTTTAAACACCAACAAAAGGTCCATTTATGGACATTGTACTTATGTTATGGAAATTTAGTAATGTAGCATAGTAAAAAAGCAGAATACTATTGCTAGATTTGCTACCAAAGCTGAGTATAGGGTAATGGCTCACAAATAGCTCACATCACGACAAGATGATTTGGGTAAAAATATGTTTGAGAGATTGTGGTTCACTTCAAATGAATCTTTGTTTATGTATTGTTGTAACAACCCGGTCCGAAAAAAGGGATTAACGAATGGGAACGGGGTGTTATTGAGGGATTAATACGAAACATGTGGAAGATTTACAAGATAAACGATGATTAATACGAAACATGTGGAAGATTTACAGATAGAGATACACTTTCGAAAGATAGACGATGATACTCAGAATTACTTGATTTAGAAAGAAACATACTTTGCAGATAATGATGAGCGAGAAACTTTGACTAATCAGATACTAACAAGTATAGACCTATTCATAGGTAAAAACGAATAAACAGATACAAATATACTTAAGCCTCTCCATAGGCGAAAGGAAAATATGCTCAAGAAGCAGGAATAGAACTTAATATGCATCATTATATAAATAAGATTGTGTTTGGACATTTGTTCATAGAAACTTGAATAGGATGATATGTCTTAGAAACAGATAATATTTATCAGAGTAGTAGAATTATAGTGGAATTTAAACACTTATACTATAGCAAAAACTTGGCAGCCAACCTAGATTCACAGCCACCATCATTCTCAGTATCTAAACCTGAAAACATTTGAAAAAGAGGGCGTGAGCACTAATGTACTCAGTGGGTTTTAATAAAAGCTTCTTTAGTAACTTGAGAAATGTCCAATAATCAACTGACGGTATAAGGAGAGCAAAACGTAAAAGCCCTCTCTATATCTGCAAAACCTTTTCTTTACTTTTGGGCTCAACATTGACTCAAACTTGATGTCAACTACACCCTTAGGCATGCCATAGGATAAATAGGGGTTACCTCAAATATCCAAATGAGTTTGCGAGGGAATTAACCCAAAAATGACTCACTTTAATGATCAAAGATCATGAATTCTGAGCTCAATCCTGGATATAAAAACTATATTCTTCCTTAACTCCCTTCCTTCCTTTCTTAACTTAGCTTCCTTTCCTTAACTTAACTTTCTTTCCTTAACTTAGCTAGAAATGTTAAGCCTAGAGCAATCGTCTAAGGCTAATTCTTTATTTAAGCATGATTTTGGCCTATAAGGGATTTATCACTACCCTAAAAGGCAATGCTATTAAAATCACTTTTTAGTTTAAAGGCAAGATTAATTGTATACCAAAATGGACAAAATCGATAAATTTATAATTTGATACCATTTTTAGTATAAAATGTTTCATATTTTAAATTAATATAAATTAAGTTATTCATTTAATCAAATTCACAAAATGCTATTATAATATTCTCAAAAATATAATAATAAAGACGTTAAAGACACATATTGATAGACAACATAATATAACAAGCTTGTGCATTCTTTACGTCATTTATTTATTTTTCTAGTAATATCGGATATCATCCCCATTGATATGAGTTTATAATCTATTTTATATATGTATATATATAATGATACGATGGATGTGCATGGTGAAGAAGTGTCCAGACAAGGCAAGGGAAACTCAGTGCAAGGTGAAGTAACAGAAGAAGTTAATGAAAGAAGGCCTAAGAAATCTGCTAAGGCTCGACAACTTCCCAAGAGATATTTGGATTAATTTAAATGGCGTCGGATTGAGGTGATGAAGGGGCTGCAATAGGCTGCAAAAGGGGAGGCGGCGGTGGTGAAGACTTCTCGGTCGAGATGTGGCTGTCCGCGGCGGCGGCTCGGACGGTGGTGGTGGCGGTCTTCTCGCGCTCCTCTTTAAACTTTGCTCGCATTATTTCTTGCTCTTCTTGAACGGCCTTGGGTGTTAACGGCTTCAGTATGGTGGTTCGGCCGTCCTTCTTCACTGTGTAGGTGTTCGCGAGTCCGTCGTATACAGCTTGTCTATCAAATTGCCATGGTCTCCCTAAAAGTATATGAGCTGCATCCATAGGAATAACATCGCATAATACAGTGTCAGAATAACGACCAATGGAAAAAGATACATGTACCTGACCGGTTACGCGAACTGTGCCTCTTTCTGTAAGCCATTGCAAACGGTATGGATTTGGATGCTTCACGGAAAATCCAAGTTTGTCGACCGCGTACTGGCTCACTACATTAATAACGCTTCCACTGTCTATGATCAATGTGCAAGTCTTGTCTTGAATAGCAACTCTGGTGTAGAATATGTTCTCTCGCTGTGATTGTTGCTCAACTTCTCGATTTATGTTCAGACTGCGGATAGAAACTAGACTGACATGTGGAACCTCGGGCTCTTCTTCTTCGAGCTCATCATGGACGTCTTCTTCAGCTATGGCGTTGGCCTTGACTGGTTCATCATCTTCACTGGCTGATTCGAGCTCATTCTGCTCCGTGAGGAATCGAACTCGTCGGTTTGGGCACTGTGCTTGAAAGTGACCCCAACCATGGCATTTATGGCACTGAAAATCTCGGGCTCAACTAGGGGCTGAAGTTGGCGCCGTATTGGCTTGATTTGGCCGTGTGAAACTCGGCCTAACGGGGGCGGCGGGTGTAGGATCGGTCCTACGGCTCGGCGGTGGTGTAGAACGGTCAAAACACCGCTCGGGTGGTCCGGATTGACCTCGGGGTTGAGTGGAGTCCGTAGAAGGAGTAGAAGATGATGTGGACGGCGTACCTTTGTTCCAAGAGGGTCGAACAGGGGCTGCAGTGTGATGAGATTGACGTCGGCCTTCTCGGAGCTGTCTCTCCACAATTGATGCGCAGTGCACCATATCATCTACACCCGTGAAGTCTCTGAGCTCGACTTCACATGCAATGTCAGGATTCATGCCTTCAATGTACCTGATGATGGTAGAATTTAAGGACTCTCTTTTTCCGACACGATTCAAGGCGGTCTCCAACTCCTTATGATACTCTTCAATCGAACGGGTGCCTTGCTTGATCCGGTTGAGCTTCTTCTCAAGCTCTCTCTCATAGTGAACTGGTATGAAACGGCCTCGTAGGAAGCCTTTCATCTCCTCCCACGTTTCAACAGGCGGATATCTCTCTCTTCATCGCCTCTCTTGCTACATTTCCCACCACGAGGCTGCATAGCCTCTAAACTCCAACGCTGCTAACTGGACCTTCTTGATCTCTGGAAAGTCATAACAAGTAAAGATCTTGTCGACTTTGTGCTCCCAATCCAGATAGAGGTCTGGATCGTGCAAGCCTTCAAATTCTGGAATGCTCGTTTTGATGTTATTGAGCAATCCGTCTCCATCTCCATATTTGGGCCTCTCATATCGAACAGCTTGTCTGGCAGGTGGCCTGGGACGATCACGGTGATCATCACGTCTCGGTGGTATGAACTCAGCTTCATAATCATCAGCGGCATCGAACTCGGGTTCGAATGCAGCGTGTTGGCGGCGGTTTTCTTGGAAAACGGGCTGCCTCGGTGCGCCTCTCTGCTGGGGTTGCTGGACTGCTTGACTTGTAGCCGGTTGAACCGAGAGCTGTTTGATTTGCTCGGCCAATTCGGCTACTTGATTCCCGAACTCATCCTTCATCTGCTGGTTTTGACCCGAGAAGAATTGTGCTAATGCGTCAAACTGGTACTTTGGATCTCACTGAGTTTTGGATGTGTAGGACAGGTCATCAGGTGATTTGGGCGAGAATGACTCGACCAAAGGTGGTGTGGAGACGGTGGCTTCGTTCTTGCCTTTGTCCATGAGACCTACAAAATGAACAAACGTAAAGGAAAACAAGGATGGAACCTCACAATCTCACTTTCTCTCGTTTGTTTTCACTCTTGATTTTACCTCTTGTGTTTGCACTCAAAGTGTATGGTGATGTGTGTGTGTCGTGTATAATGGAGGTGGAAGATAGCAGTCTTGTCGAATGTCGAGGGTACGGATTAATTGCACGAAAGGTGTAGACGAGTATCACTAACTAGGATCAATGGATAAGATGGAGTATGTGTCGTGGGCTTAGGTGGCGATGGGGGTGGGGTCGTGGGTCTAGGTGGTAGGGTAGGTGAGGGATAGATGGATCCCCAAGGGTAGAAGGAAAGAGATATGAAAGAAAAGGAAAGAAGAATTAGGTAATTTGGAAAGTGTTGCACAATTATGACACAATTCTAAATATCCTAATTGAACTAGACTCTAGAAGGAAGTAACCAAAAAGAAACTATATCTCAAATAGAAACTACCAACTATGAAATAAACTAGGAAGGAAAGATCCTAAAAATAAAATAAGACTCTAATGGCAATTACCAAAAAGAAAATAAACTTGGAAGGAAAATTCCTAAATAAAATAAATCTCTAATGGAAGGTACCAACTATAGAACTTGACTAAAAGGAAAGTACCAACTATAGAAAAGTACTACAAGGAAAGTACCAAAATTAAAATAAGACTCAAAAGGAAACACAATGAATATACCTCTTTTTTTTTTTTTGAATTTTCGGATTTTTCTTTTATCCGATTTTTTTTTGATCGCCTTTTTCTCTTTTTTTTTTGATCGGCTTTTTTTTTAAACGATAGCTATGCTATTACAACTTGATGACACGTACGAAAATAAAAGACACGTAGACGACACGTAGGATAAAATGACACGTCGGATTGAACCACGACCAGCAGAGCTGACCTGGCTCTGATACCAAAATATGGTACGACCCAGACAAACGAACTAGGATGATAATAACAATGTAACGGAAGACTTAATAATCGAAACACGTCAGCGGAATGAAGGGAACAATCCGACTAAAAAAAACAACGAAAAGACGAAAACTAGACAACTAAAATACCTAGAAAAATTACACAACTTAAATAACACAAACCAAAGGTTATGAGGGCTGTATTGGACGTGTATGAGGCTGGGTTTAGGGATGGAATATCGTGTGTGAAAGTTGGTGAAGAATGGCTTGGAGAAGATAGGATATGATAGTGTTTGAATAAACTTACGGATATAACGAACGGATGTAGAACTCGGATTTGTAGGGCTGCCGTGAGGATGGGCGTCGATGGTGAATGGATGACGTCGAGTATGTGTTGGATGCGTGATGTTGTTGTGGTGATTCACAACCCGATAGCCTCCTTGAATCTCGAACGTATCCAAGGTTGAAATCTCCAAGTTGTTCCTCGATAGCGAATACCGGTCAATCCCTCAAGTGAATTGAGCAATACCCTTGAATAAGACTTGTAGTTGCTAGCTCCAAGAATGAATATTTTCGTGTGAAAAGTATTCAAAAGACGAATAGGTTTGAGACACAAATTGAATGCAATAGCAATTTAATTCAACAATGTCTAAAGTTTAATGTTCCCAAGTGATCCATTTATATAGAGGTAGGGAGCACGAAAATAATAAGGAAAAATACTTAAAAGGCTTGTCCAAAGTGGACTAGAAAATTACCTAGACTAGAATTCTAATTAAGGTAGGAAATTACCTTAAATAAAACCTAGTCAACTTGGACTCTATAAAAATCCGAAAATTACATTAATTAAATAATATAACTGAACCAACTATAGTCTAAAATAATTAAATTAGTACTATAGTCTAAATAAAATTCAACCCTTTAATTAAATTAAGAGGGCCAAAAATTCTGCTCCAAAACGCATACGGTTTCGCCTACAGTTTCTGGTAGAAGCTGAAAATTCTGCTACAAAACGCATGCGGTTTTGCCTACGGTTTCTGGCAGAATTCTTCATGCACATGCATTTGTCTTGTCTTGTTTTTATCTTCAACTCTTCAAGTTGTATTTTCCATGGTGTGATCTTGATCTTCAATAGTTAATAAATTAACTATCTTGGAGCTGCCTTTCTCGACTTCTTCATCTCCAATCTCGAGCTTCCTTCGAATCAACACTTGCAAGTATGCTTGAAGCTTCTTAGCTCTTGATCGAGTAATTGGACCTTGAAATTGCAACTCTGGGTCTTGATCTTCATTGTTGCTCATGGCTTCATCACTCCACTTTGCTCTAATATCATCACTAAGATACCCTAGCCAACGGCCCCCGGAGGGACAAAATCTGCAATCTATAAGCACAATTATTAAGTTCATATTCACAGAAATTCTACAAACTCCTACTAAAAAAAATATATTCATGGATGTCCAAAAAAATGCGATACAAAGATTCAAATTAAAAGGTCCAGAATTGACATGACAACCCAAATTCCAATTTTCATTACAGGGTGTATGTAGGGTTTAAGGATTACTAACCAAATTCAAATTTCATTATAACCCGTAGGGGGTTTAAGGATTATGTTACGATAGAGAGTAGTGGGAGTCGGTTAACAAGCCTACGTGGCAGCGAGAGTTAAGGGAGTCAGTTAGATCGATGATGAGAAGTGAATGGAGTTAGTTAGCTAGAGTTAGAAGGGTGATTGTATAAAGAGAGAGAGGGAGTTGGGATACATATATCGAATATACACATTTTGTAACAAGAGTTCTTTCAATAAAACATTTACTCCTTTTGGTTGCAAAGTCTTGTTATTAATTCGTCTTTATTTTGCAATTCTTATGCAATTGATGTAATCAATTGCGATTGATAACGCCGAGAGGGTCTATCATTGATAACAGATTACTAACCGCTAGAGATAGAAGAAACAATCATGTAGAGCAGACGACGCAACGGTCGTTTGACGACAGGTCATCTCAGCATGAAATAGGACGAACGCCAACACTACTACCAGGAAGGACGAACAATAGAACTGCTATGAGGAAAGAAGAATAGCGGGCACAACTCAATGAAGGACTAGAGAGAGGTTTTCCTTTTAGAAGAAGGTTTTGGGAGAAAGACCATTTTAAACTATTTACATAATTTAAGTAGTTAATTTAA
Organism: Perilla frutescens; assembly: GCA_026008535.1. NCBI lineage: Eukaryota > Viridiplantae > Streptophyta > Magnoliopsida > Lamiales > Lamiaceae > Perilla > Perilla frutescens. Next base: position 55,174,713 of record BRKX01000013.1, on the reverse strand, counting down.
TCATTTAATTAAAAAAATAATTAAAGAGTAAAGATACGATACACAGATTTTGTCTAAAGAGCCATAAACCATTATATTAAGTAAATGACATAATACACACCCAACAATCATAAAAATAAACTGTTGTGTACGAATTTACACAACCTGACAACGGTTCATATAATCATTGTCTATACTTCAAAATTTTAATTAACAACGACTGTGATCACCGTTGCCTGTTACATGTTGTCTATATTCAAAATAACAACGCAAATTAACAACGGTTTTCTAAATACTGTTCTCTATTCAAATTTCGGATCCAACCTAAACAACGGTTATTAAGCCAAACACAACGGTTTATAATCAAAACTATTGTATTTGGACTGTCATCTATTTTAAAATTTACAGTAGCTGATAAAAAATATGTGTGATTTAAACATGGGTAAAATTCATATAATTCTCGTATTTTCTTGAAAAATAAAAAACCCTCTTTTGTTTAACAAACAGTATGAAAACCCACTTAGTAATGGCAAAAAACCATTAAAAACACTATTTCATACTGTTTGTTAAACAAAAGAGGGTTTTTTATTTTTCTTTATTTCTTTAACACAAACGTTATATTTTCATTAAGTGTCAATTTTGTGTGTCTTCTTTAAGCTAGCAACACAATTAGGCATCAGCTATTTTCAGTTAACTAAAATAGTTTAACAAGCAAGATTAATTGTATACCAGAATGGACAAAATCGATAAATTTATAATTTGATACCATTTTTAGTATAAAATATTTCATATTTTAAATTAATATAAATTAAGTTATTCATTTAATCAAATTCATAAAATGCTATTATAATATTCTCAAAAATATAATAATAAAGACGTTAAAGACACATATTGATAGACAACATAATATAACAAGCTTGTGCATTCTTTACGTCATTTATTTATTTTTCTAGTAATATCGGATATCATCCCCATTGATATGAGTTTATAATCTATTTTATATATGTATATATATAATGATACGATGGATGTGCATGGTGAAGAAGTGTCCAGACAAGGCAAGGGAAACTCAGTGAAAGGTGAAGTAACAGAAGAAGTTAATGAAAGAAGGCCTAAGAAATCTGCTAAGGCTCGACAACTTCCCAAGAGATATTTGGATTAATTTAAATTGCTTTATTAGTTGGTTCTTTCCTTAAAAATAGCTTACGAAAGTTGGTTAGTTTTAATTATAATTTCCTTACTTTTAATTATTACTTCCTTGTTCAGATAGATTGTGATCCTATAAATACTGGTAGGGTTTTTGCCGTTTTGGACTTAATCAATATCAATTATTTACTTTGCAATTGCACAGTTTAGATTTTATTTTCTTGTATTCAAGAAAAATATGTAAATTATTGTTAAATATATTGTTTGAATTTAATAGGAGGGTATTAAACTGATATTATTATTCAAAATGTAATAATTCATTCAAATCAATGCACGCAAGGGATTAGCCTTAGTGAATTTACAAGTTTATCATAATAAGAATTACAATTTGTCAAGAATCTATAATTAAGATAGTTCAATAATTACGATAATTAATTTACATTAAAATAAAGTGTTAATATTCAAAATTTTATTAGAATACATTATTCCCTTAAATATAATGTATCGTTGGGATAGAATAGGTAAACTCAAAATTGTAAAATAAGACACTTTTTATATTAAAATAAAGTATAGATTATAAGAAACACTAGTGATCCATTATCCATATATGTATGTATGATACGATTTACGGCCAGATTGAAGATGAGGTGATCAATCTAATTAAGTGTGAATTTTGTGTGTCTTCTTTAAGCTAGCAACACAATTAGGTATCAGCTATTTTCAGTTAACTAAAATAGTTTTTTGTGTGAGATTCTTCATATTACCGCATAATATAAGATGTGGGAATTGAGATGTTCATATAAAAGTAGAGAGACATTGATAAAAGAAAAAAATGTTTATTATTAGTAAAATAAGAAAATAACAGTACAGTTAATATTTCCAGAAAATTACATCAAAATAATTAAGCATGCACCGTCAACTATGTTTATGAAGAATATTGTATCTTAATCGCACTTCTTAGAAGTTAGAGCGCAAGGATGGAATGCTCTGTTCATTCTTGAAGAAGTTGTGAGGATCAACTACAGTTTTCACTCGAACAAGGCGATTGAAATTATTCTTGAAATATTTCATGCCCCAAATGCTGGCCTGTGCGTAACTGGTCTTTCCATGAACGTTATTGACTCCGACGTCGAGATCTCTATAGTTGAGGTATGCTTGCCTGGGGAATTTTGAAACATAAGGCGTCATGTAACTGTAATACCTCCTGCTCCAATTTATGTACCTGTCTGAATTTTGAGACTCATCATTGTCCCAATAAACCAAACCTGCAAGTTTATACAAGTTACCAGCCCTATGAGGAAACGGAGTGGCGGACTCAGAAATTTCATCCATTCTTCCACCGTATGGGACCATCCAGATAATAGTCCCATAGGCTTCTGGTTCATATAACTGTCTGATGATCCCTTCAAACACGAATTCAGGAATTGGTTGCTGCACATAATCTGATTTCACTTTGGCGGATCTCACGTTCCGATCAGTTCTGTTGAGCAGAACTTCAAGAGGCCCCGCCGGAATTTGGTTCATAGTGAAGGCTGATTGGATCCAACTCACTTCGGAGCATTCTTCTCTCACGATCCCCAACTCCGGGAAACTTTCTTGCATCAATGCGAGTAATCTGTCAATCCCACCGAGGAAAAGTGAAGCGAAATTTGCTTGGATGGTTGAATTCACCCGATTAAAGGTGACTCCGATGAACAAATCCTTATCGGCTTTCGGAGCCACGTACTGCCAGCGGTGAAGGAGTTGAGTCACATTTTGAGTCCTAATCACTGAGAAAACAGTGACTCTTTCTGGAACATCCACCAATTGTACCTTCCATGCAACAATTACACCGAAGCTTGCACCTCCGCCGCCTCTAATAGCCCAGAACAGATCTTCACCCATTGATTTTCTGTCAAGAATTCTGCCATTAACGTCGACTATTCTAGCATCGATGACATTGTCTCCGGCCAGACCGTATTTTCTCATCATGGCGCCGTACCCTCCTCCGCTGATGTGTCCACCAACACCCACAGACGGGCAAAGGCCGGCAGGAAATCCCAGAACTGGGCTTTTCTCTGCAATCCTGTAGTATACGGAACCGAGCGTTGCACCTGCTTCGATCCATGCAGTTTTCTCCTCAACATTGACTGTTACTTCACTGAGATTGATCAAATCAACGATCACAAAGGGGACTTGTGATACATAAGAAAGTCCCTCGAAGTCATGGCCACCACTTCGAGTTCTGATTTCCAGATCACTTTCTTTGGCGCAGTATATGATAGCAGGGATTTGGGATTCGTGTTCCGGGGTTATAATCACTTGGGGTTTTGGAGTTGATTCTGTATCTAATCTCAGGTTTCGAATGGAGAATTTTAGGACCGAAGTGTATGATGAGTTGCTGGTGGTGTAAACGTCGTTTGAAATCGAGGAGTAATTATTCTGAAACTGATCGGACAGACATTCCAGAAAATCATCGTGCCCATCAGCAGAAGTTGTCGATGAGCATGAGAAGATGAGAAGAAGAAGGAATGAGAGAGTTGAGATTGAAGGAGTTTTCATGATTTATGATTTAGAGAAGATGAATTTGTGTTTGAGATGCTTTGCAATATTGCCTTCTATTTATAAGCATCTTAGTTTCTTAGTGGGAAACGCGTATAGTTAGTTCCTCAAAATTGAAGCGCAGCATCTTCAAATTAATTCGACCTTTGAAATTGACTTTTCAAAAACTTCATCATTCTTGGTTGAAATAGGAACATTAATTCCATTTTAAATCACATCCTTCTTATTAATTCTACTACATATATATATTTTTTTAGCCGCGTAGATGATAATTCAATATTGACCGAATAAAATAGCATTATCCTGCACAATCATCCATTTCCGCTGACCATGCATTTTCTTTCATGACTTTCTAGCTAGGTTATCTGAGAATATTTCAAAGTTACTCGATTTTACATTTTAAATTTGCTGTCTACATTCCACCATGGAATAAGTGGATCTCGATTTGATGAACGAGTTGTAATTTGTCAAACTGCAAACTACTCAACTTTTTAAAACTCGATTACAAAATCAGACATTTTATTTGAAACTGATGGTATGATATATAGTCTTTAATAAATATCCAAATAAAGTATGGATAATCTTGCACGACGATCGTAGAAATATCGACATTTTCTATGATCAAAAGTCATCGCTATCAGTTATCGGATATATTAGGCTCGCTCAATTCATTTGATATATATATATATATATATATATATATATATATATATTCTGTGCTTCGATTAATGTTGGCATAAGTCAGTCATAGCTGAAGGAAACATTTCAGTACGACTGGACTTTTTTTTTTTTTAGGAAAAACAACTATATATCCATATATTCATTTGACATTTACGGTTTACTTTGTTTCGATTTTGTTTTCTTTTTTTAATATGCCGTCCTTTCATTCCTGTTTTTTTTTTTATTGTTTCTCTTGGAGGGTAAGGAACGCCAATGCAACTTCATTAATTTAAACCTTTTTCATACTTGCACATATTGTGAATTGGTATGTAAATTCCCTATGAAAATAAAATTTGAAATTGATGGTATGATATCTAGTCTTCAATTATATTGCAATACATGTTTATGATAACTATATAATTTTCTTGGTCAGCTCAGAAAAATTGAACGACCATATAAAATATCAATAATCATGTACAAAGATCAAACATGTTGGATATATATATATATATAGAGGGGTGTGTTATAATGAGGACTGTGCTTCGCGTGAGAACTAGGAATTGTGCTTATTTACTATGATTTTTTAGCTTACCTTTTTGTATTTTAGTGCTATTAGCACTTGCACTAAAATATAACAGGATAAGTTATAAATGTTTTTTTAAAACAATTAGCACTAAAATATAATAAAGTAAGCTATAAATTCATAGTAAATAAGCACCGTTCCCAGTTCTCACACGAAAACTAGTACCTATTTGAACCAAATCATATATATATATATATGTGTGTGTGTGTGTGTGTGTGTGTGGTTGAAAATCTTTATTCCATTGCTGCAAATTCAGTAATGGAGTCAAGAATTCTGTTCAGAGGAGCCTAAATAATCATACACGAACATAAAATTAGAAGTTGATAATATTTTTATTAAAGTTATGATACTATATTAATTACATTCTAACGTAAAACGCCCACACAATAAAAATCACCCCATTAGACTTTTTGGAAGTTGAAATCCTAATTATTATTATTATTATTATTATTATTATTATTATTATTATTATTATTATTATTATTATTATTATTATTATTATTATTATTATTATTATTATTATTATTATTGTTACACTGGTTTTAGCACATTGTTGTTTTTGTAAAATTATATTAGCATTGTATATTTGTATGTATATGATTATATGTTTTTCGAATTGTATTTTATTACAACCTAATTAGAATTTATTAATCTCAATTATGTTTTATCATAGCCTAGTTAGTGTTCATTCTATCCCAATTAGGATTTATTCCACAATTTATGTATTTTTTTATTCTCATTCAATTTCGTCAAATGAAAATAAATATAATGTTAATATGAACGAATTTGCATGATATTGTGAACATATATATATGCCAAAATAAATGAACAACACAAATATTATTACGAGTATATTTACATGTTATTCTCATGCAATTTCGTCATGTTAAAATTAAAGCAATATAATATTAAAATGAACATATAACAATGCTAAAAAATTAACGAATAACACATATAATTAATATTATGAGTAAATTTATATGTTATTCTTATGTAATTTTTTCATGCTAAAATAAAAGGATTATAATATATCAAATTAAACTCGAATACAACTGTTTATCTCAAGAAATATATATGGATAAAAAATACCAAATATTAATGTTTAAGGTTTATTTCATTTCAGTTAGGGTCTATTTCATTTTAGTTAGGGTTTATTATAATCAAATTGGTTTTTATTGCATCATGTTAAAGTCGAATGAAATATCATGCATGCTAAAATTAATAGAAACATTATGCTAAAATATAGAAAATATTATGCTAAAGTCGTGCTAAGATCCCAATTAGGATTTATTAGATCATGCTAAAATCGGGGATAATAACATTTTAGAATCCTGCTAACAGATGAATTAGGATTCACTCCATCCAAATTAGCTAGGGTTTATTACATTTTACTTAAGATTTATTATTTCTCAATTATGTTTTATTGTGTCATGTTAAAACCAAAGAAAATATCATGCTAAAATCAATACAAATATTATGCTCACTAAAAATTAAGGAAATATCATGCTAAAGTTATGTCAATATATATTTCAATTAATACAACTTTCAACCGTATCATATTATAAACATATAACTATGATAAAATGAATGAACAACACAGATGATATTACGATCGAGTAAATTTATATGTTTTATGAATATTTTTCACACCATTATGAATATTTTTCTTTGTTATCGTGATTATGTTTCATGTTATAATGAGCACTTTGTCATGCTATTATAAATATTATTTTATACTATAGCGAACAAAATATTTTTTTTAGATAAATTTGTGGAATATATATATTAGATGAAAGAGTATGAGAATATCTTTAATTTAATGATTTGTGTAAATCTGATAAAAAATGAGCAACTTATAACTGTTTAAAGTTGCTATTATATTTGTGTAAAGGGATAAGGCCCAAATAGGCCCCTGAACTTATTTGGGGGGGAACAATTAGGCCCTCGAATTTTTTTTCGGTCTCAATTGAGCCCCTGAACTTTTAATTTGGGCTCAATCAAGCCCTTCCGTCAGGCACCTCACAAACGAACGTTACTTTTCAAACAAAATGACGTCGTTTTATACAAAATGATATCATTTTGTATAAAACTAAAAAAACCGCACTAGAGGGGTTAACCTGCACCACCCGACCCGCATACCCAAACCCACTTGTCCATCTTCTCAACCCGCTCTCTCTCTCTCTCTCTCTCTCTCTCTCTCTCTCTCTCTCTCTCTCCTGTCACGGATATAGTTAACGGGTCTCAACTATCTCACCTCCCCGGCACTGGTGAAGACTCCTCTCTAGGCGGCCAACCTCCGACGACATCCAATTCGTCAGATTCTACCTCTCCCAACTCCCAAAGCCATGGCTCCATCCCTCTCTTATCTCTCCCTCTGGCGGCAATATCTGAATCGATTCAGCCATCTTCTGGGCTCTCACCACAGGCCTCATCACTTCCAGCAGCCCCTCTCCTTTCTTCCCATGCGTCTGCAATTACCACCCAACCCTCATCTCTAACTATCACTATTCCGAGCTCAAAACTCTAAAAAAATTCATCCCAAATCGTTAATGGCGGACCCCAGCCTCTGCCCACACCTCCCGCGACCTCCCAACCCTCTTCATCGTCATCTGCCAGTCTTTCTTCTCCTCCCGCAGCAACTGCAATACCCCCACCCCATTATGCCACCAATCCCCAACCTTCTAGCCCCCCGATCATTTTTGGACAATGATTCCCAGTCGAGAGCCTCCCTCACATCATCTTTGTCTGCTCCTGTCTCTCCTCACTTCTTTTCAGGTGGTGCGGGTTAACCCCTCTGGTGCGGGTTTTTTTTAGTTTTATACAAAACGACGTCGTTTTGTGCTCTCACTAACGGTCGTTTGTGAGATGTGTGACAGAGGGGCTTGATTGAGCCCAAATTAAAAGTTTAGGGGCTCAATCGAGACCTAAAAAAGTTTGAGGGCCTAATTGCTCCCCCCAAATAAGTTCAGGGGCCTATTTGGGCCTTATCCCAGCTTGTGTAAATATGTTGATATCATCTTCTTAATTTATGAGTATCATGGTAAAAATTCATGAACGCAATGTTGTCATGAGTTACATATTATGCTAAAATGTCATATATCATATATGGAATAAATTCCACCTGCATGGTTTCACATGAACTTTGTGCTTCCTCGGGGGAACATCATCAACCTGGCGCATCAGGGTATAGTGGCCATATATGTTGCACAACTAATCATATATGTAAATGCTATTGCCTAAAATATTGAGGTTGTTGATCGTATCAAGAATCTCACTCATTGATAAATCAAAGCAATAACATAACATATATATGCCCCCCAATATATTGGTTAAGAACCCAAACTCTGCGGATCTTTATTCTCTCACTTAAGGTCATAATAGAGAATAATATCCTATTGTGATTCACCTCAATACACAAGCCAGTGTACTAGCATAATCAATTAGACAAGATAAACAAACTATCAGATTATTCTACGGTGTACCGATGGTGGCTTCAAGACCATCTAAGTCGTGAGCTTTTTAATACATTGCAATGAATCCAATGATATAATCTTTACCATGTGTATACCTACACTATATCATCTACAATCCAAGTATATAGAACTAGAAAATAAATATAACTATAAATAAACGCACACAGTGATTGCAATAAATATTCAATCTATATCATCAAATAAAACATTGTAGAATTTATACAAAGACAAGTCTTCCAGTATACAAGACTAATATTCCCCTTCCTGAATTGAACTGTTGATACTCCTTCTGCTCATTGGCGTTGTGTTGGATGGAAACACAAGTTGGGAAGATGTTTTACCCTTAGTAGAGTTTGCTTATAACAACAACTACCAATTAATTATAAAAATGGCACCATATGAAGCCTTGTATGGTCACAAATACAGATCACCCCTATACTGGGATGAAGTTGGAGAAAGAAAAATTTTGGATCTAGAGATCGTGCAAACCACTGTCAAGATGATAGACCAAATTCGAGCAAGAATGAAATAAGCACAAGACAGACAGAAGGTGTTTCAACCAAAATTACACTTAGGTTGCTCGCAAGAGAACGAGATCCCTATAGTGTGATAAGTTTTCCCAAGTCATATTCTCAAAGAAGGCTTAACAGGGCAACAATTTTTGTGTTACAAATCACAAGAAATAAAATTCCTAAACATTCTAAATCCAATGTTTGAGTTGATGAATAAACTAGACAAAACAAGAAATAAATAACAAGTAACAAGAAATAATCATGATTGAGAACAATGATGAGTCAAGACTTTATAGAGTCTAGGGTATAGGTTCATCTCTTCGGGTAAATCAATTAGTAAATGAATTGCTCATGCTCTATCAATAATTCACAAACAGCCAAATTAATACAGATGGATAAACTCTAGTTCTCGCATTCAATGATTATCCATATATTGATTCATTTGGTTTAGATTGTTAAATTATTAAATCACTCGTCTCCGGTAAGATTTAATCTTGATCAATCACAAACACGCAACAAATTCTTCTCTCGATCTCCTTCATTGCAAACACAATTTAACAATGGCCAGTTGTCAAATCATATATAAATCAATTGATCAAGAACAAACATAATCACAATTTATACATATAATAACCCGATTCAAATTCTCTCACCCTAGATTATAAATTTAGTTCATAATTGAAGATAATTCATCCATAAAAATCAAATAAGAAATCATCATCAACTAAATTCACCAAATAAGAGAAAGTAGAAAAGATCTCACAAATTCAAGAACCAATCCTCAGGTTTTCAATTCTCCAAGATAATTGGAATTGAAATCTTGCAATATAATTCTCTCCAAGAGTTTGTGAATGAGAATTTTTGTCCAATTTCTCTTTGAAAGTCCATCTACCAAAACATCCCCAAAAGTGTGTATATTTTCCCCCTCAAAAACCCTACAAAATATCATCATAAATGCCAAAAATCGCGTCGTCCAGCCACGGCTGGGCGGGAATTCTGAAATCAAAAAGGCGCATAAGCAGCCATGGCTGGGATTACGCCACGGCTCAATGAGAAGGCTACCGGTTGATGACCCGGTTGTCCAACAGTCGCGGTTGTATTCTTCTAGTTCTTCAATCCGGTCTATTTTTGCACAATTTTGCTCCACTTACATTCCATTTTCTCCATTTACCCTGCAAAGTTTTTGGAACACCAACAACACAGAAACACACAAACATACTATATAAACCAATAAAATAAACTAAAAGATGAACATTATGAACACATCAGTAACAAGAAAAACAAACAAAAAATGATAAAACAAACTCTCCCACACTTAGCATTTTGCTTGGCCTCAAGCAAACTAGAGATATGGCAAATCGAATCAGGCAAGAAAGTCATTGGTTCAAATCTACAATTATTCGTCACTTCAAAATTCTCAATCGAACAACTTCCAAAATAAGTAACAATTGTAATCTAACCAAGTACGCGGCATATCCCAATACAATTATATATCCATCAGAAAAATGACAAGTATTGAAGCAACACATTGCTAGCCGCCCTTTATTAACGTACCACATTTTTTTTGAAACTACATGATTGAACGCGGGATATTGATCATTAGGTATAGCCATCAGGTTTTAAGCCCGAGTTTCCTAACGTGGTTTCTCATACTCATTATTCATGCCTAAAGAGATTAAAGGTTCGCAAATAAGAGGAGTAGAATGCCAACCGTTCAACATGTTTATGCCCAAAATATTTTATCTGGTGTAATAGATTAAGATAAATTCATGAGGTTTAAACTTTGAAGGTTTTTCGAATACTCCTAACGAGGTTTCCCATGCTCATAGCAAGTCAAACGATGACACTAGAGGAGCATAATCCACACTACACACTTATTCACACCACTTCTTTTAAAGTACTTTTAAGCATTTAACAAAGACTGTGCTTCAACACGTGTTATAGATCATCAATTCAATTAATTCACAAAGGGCTCGCCCCACAACAAAGTCAAATATCAATCACACCAACATCGGAAATAATTCGATCAAAATTCTTAGAGATCACAAATAAATCGTGCTTTTCACCAAAAATGAACTTTTCCAATCATCAATACTATACTCTAGGGGCACAAGGCAAACAACATGCTATACTCAAAATACAAAAAAAAACATAAAATACAAAACAAACACATTCAAAACCAACAAATCCCCCCACACTTAAAATCGAGCAATGTCCTCATAGCTCAAAAGACTAAAAAGGAAAAATAATGACAACTCCCCTGAACACCCGGCAACAGTAATTAGATCTCCCGAAAAAGAAACTAACACCTGCAGAGCAAGATAAAGCACAAAATGAAACCAACAAGAAAGCAACACAAAACACAAAAATAAAAAAAAAACACACTAAAAAAATACAATAAAGAAAAATGGAAATATATACAAATGGATTCATGGTGAACGATCACCACGTGTCCGGAGGGTGTGGTGGTGGTGGTGGGAGTGCACGATTATCATCATCCCACATTTGTTCTCTATCATGCAACACTCGTAACAACTCTTTTATTGTATCCAAAAGAGTTACATCAATCCGGTCAACAGACTGAACCTGTAATGCTACCTTCTCAGCCAAGGTATTAGGAGTATAACTCAAAGGAAAAAAAATTAGCCAAGGCAAAAGAAGGATTCTCATGTAAAAAGAAAGAAACATGCATATCAGAAGTAGACACTTGTATCGCATCATGCTTCATATCGATGAGGGCATTAATGGTATCCATAAAAGGTCTACCCAAAATCAATTCATATTGTCTCCCTCGCACAAAACTCTGACCCATGTCAACAACAACGAAATTAGAAGAAACCTCTAACCCACCCACACTAACTAACACATCTTCTAAGATTTCATTCAGATATCTAATAGATTCATCGGCTAGTTGTAAACCAAACATAGAAGGTTTTAATTCTGCTAAGTCTAATTGCATAAACATAGATTAAGACATAACATTGGCTTCTACACCAAAATCTAACATGCCAGACACTTCACAAGAATTCTCAAATTTAACTTTAAGGTTATGATTACTTGAATCACCATGAAGTTGCATTGGAAATAGTTTAGAAGGGCAATTGGGGTGAACCTCCATCTCGACCTTACACTCTACAGGTCGATCTTTGTCCTTCTCTTCACTCATGAGAACGGAAATTGCAAAGGCTTGCTCCACTTGGCTTGGCATGTTTCTCTTCTGGAAATATTGTGTAAGCTCGCCAACGGTGCTCGCCAAATGACCCAATTGGGTCTCAATTTTCTTCATCGACACCTTCACATTCTCAAATCTTTGGTGGCTAGCTTGAATGAACATCTGAAGTGTGTCCTCCGAAAAAGGCCCTAGTGGTGGCGCCGAGTAATATTGAGGTTGTCCCCTTGATGAATGTGAATGATTACTCCAACATGCAGTACTTGGGTAAAAATATGAGTTATCCGGCCTTTGATGGTACTTGTTAAAATCATGAGAATGTGCCTCTTCTTCACCAAACTTTGGATAAACAGTTGCCAGAATCTGGTCCTTAGATGACCTCAACAATTATAGCTCTCGAGTCAATTCAACTAGCTTCTTGGTCATGTCATAGCTCGGAGCTACCTCACTAGCGAAAGTATTATTTTCCCATACACTCCATTGTTGAGAGATCATCAACATGATTTCAAAATCCAATGACCTAACATTCACAAACACAAGAAAACAATCACACGCACCTACGGGAGAAAATCACAATTCCACCAAAAAAAAAATTAAACAAAATAAAAAACACACACACAAAACTAAAAATCACAAAGTTCATGAAAAAAGAACAATCACCAAAACACAAAAATAATTTGCCTAAAGCCTTCCCCCGCAACGGCGCCAAATTTTGTTTCAACCAAAAGTACACTTAGGTTACTCACAAGAGAACGAGATCCCTGTAGTGTGATAAGTTTTCCCAAGTCATATTCTCAAGGAAGGCTTAACAGGGCAAAAATTTTTGTGTTACAAATCACAAGAAATAAAATTCCCAAATATTCTAAATCCAATGTTTGAGTTGATGAATAAACTAGACGAAACAAGAAATATATAACAAGTAACAAGAAATAATCACGATTGAGAACAATGATGAATCAAGACTTTATAGAGTCTATGGTATAGGTTCATCTCCTCAGGTAAATCAATTAGTAAATAAATTGCTCATGCTCTATCAACAATTCACAAACAACCAAATTAATACAGATGGATAAACTCTAGTTCTCGCATTTGATGATTATCCTTATATTGATTCATTTGGTTTAGATTGTTAAATTATTAAATCACTCATCTCCGATAAGATTTAATCTTGATCAACCACAAACACGCAACAAATTCTTCTCTCGATCTCCTTTGTTGCAAGCACAATTTAACAATGGCCAATTGTTAAGTCACATATAAATCAATTGATCAAGAACAAGCATAATCACAATTTATACATATAATAACCCGATTCGAATTTCCTCACCCTAGATTATAAATTTAGTTCATAATTGAAGATAATTCATCCATAAAAATTAAACAAGAAATCATCATCAACTAAATACACCAAATAAGAGAAAGTAGAAGAGATCTCACAAATTCAAGAACCAATCCTCAAATTTTCAATTCTCCAAGATAATTGGAATTGAAATCTTGCAAAATAATTCTCTCCAAGAGTTTGTGAATGAGAATTTTCATCCAATCTCTCTCTGAAAGTACATCTACCAAAACATCCCTAAAAGTGTGTATATTTTTCCCCTTAAAAACCCTACACAATATCGTCATAAATGCTAAAAAAGCGTATAAGTAGCCATGGCTGGGTGGGAATTCTGAAATCAAAAAAGCGTATAAGTAGCCATGGCTGGGATTACGCCACAACTCAATGAGAAGGCTTCCGTTTGATGACCCAGCTGTCCAACAGCCGCGGTTGTATTTTTCTTGTTCTTCAATCCGGTCTATTTTTGCACAATTTTGCTCCACTTACGTTCCATTTTCTCCATATACCCTGCAAAGCTTTTTGGAACACCAACAACACAGAAACACACAAACATACTATATAAACCAATAAAAATATACTAAAAGACGAACATTATGAACACATCAATAACAAGAAAAACAAATAAAAAATAATGAAACAGAAGGCATATGCAGATAGGAGTAGAACAAACCTACAGTTCCAAGTTGGTGATAAGGTTTTCTTAAAGGTATCTCCAACACGAGGCGTTGTGAGGTTCGGAAAGCGAGGCAAATTGAGATCAAGATTTATTGGGCCATTTGAGATTCTAGAAAGAATTGATGAGGTTGCTTACCGACTTGCTCTAATATGCATTTGACCCAGAACACGTAAAAAATAGTGAATTAATTTTACATTCTGATATAACATACGAGGAAAGACCTCACGAGATTCTTGATAGAAAAGTTCATGTCCTAAGAAGCAAATAAATTCTATTGGTGCTTATGCAACGGAATCATCATGATCGATCAAAAATAATGTGGGAACTTGAAAGCAAGATGGGAGAACAATACCCCGATATATTCTAAGGTACGTGAATTTCGGGACGAAATTCTTTTAAGGGGGGAGTGATGTAACACCCTAAATTTTTATTATCTAAATTTAATTAGAAATATAAATATAATAGTTAGAATGGGCCCAAACACTATTCTATTTTATTTAGTTTGCATTTGGCCCAAAATACCTAAGTTTAACCTTTTAATGTTGAGGCCCAATTTATGGGCTTTTTAGCTCATTCACGTTTTAATTTTTTATCGAGACCTATAGTTATCGGAACGAGTCTAACGAATACATTAGATGATAGTGTTCGTTGATATGAAATCATAGAACTTGATTTCACCTTAGATGGACTTCATTTGACCAAGTTATGAATTAATTCGGAGTGATATAAATACCCATTATCCCCTTTCTACCTCATTTTCGAGGATTCATTTCTAGGTCGGCCCCTGATGAGGACAACCATAGAAACGAGGACCTAAATCCGGAGCTGCAATTCAAAGGCCCCGTCACAAGACTACGAGCTAAGAAGTTACAAGACTATTTGCAAGCAACAATTTGCAAGAAGCTCGAGGATGGAGACGGCGTGCAAGGTAGCTTGAAGTTGATGACCTTGTTGATAATGGAAGATATCTTGTCTTTCAAAGATATTAACCTTGGCATGTTAATGAAGTTAGCATGGAATATTGTTACCTCTAAGTCTTACACCATGCAGCTTATCCGTACTCGCTTTCTTTCTCATCCTAAGCAACCTAAAAGAGTTGCTTTTTCTTCTTTTTGGCCGGGTGTTCGTCCTCTCACTCAGGAGCTGGTTTGTGATTCTTACTGTATTGTTGGTAGCGGTTCCTCAATGGATTTTTGGCATGATAATTGGTTAGGTTATATCATTGCCGATCACCTTCGCATTCCTTTGCATGTGCATGCCAAGTTTACGGATAAGGTGGGATCATTTCTTCATAATGGGATTTGGCAGCTCACGGCTTCTTTTGCGAGCTCGTTTCCGGATCTTTTGGAGGATATTTTGCGGGTTAAAATTGTAAAGGGGTCAGATGAGAGAGTTTGGTCGAAGTCCTTGCATGGAAATGTTACTGCACGCTTAGCTCGGCTTCACTCTCATCTTCATTTTCCTACGGTTAAGTGGGGGAAATGGATTTGGGATCGATCGTTAGTTAATTGGCATCTTCTCCTTTCTCGTCTTCCTACTTTTGATTCCTTACATGGATTCATTGGTCCGCATATGTGTTTTATGTGTAAAGGCGAGAACGAGACGTTGGATCATCTCTTTTGGCACTGCCCGATAGCATCGGTGGTTTGGCGATGGGTCTTTTCTATCTTTCGAGTTGAGGATATTTATGCTGCTTCTATTCATGAAGCCTATGTTCATTTTATGAATAAGGATTTTAGCTCACAATTGATGGTTCTTTGGAAGTTGGCTGTGGTTACAGTTGTATGGAGCATCTGGACGTTTAGAAATAAGGCCATTTATGAAGATTTCACTCATACGCCGTTTCTTCTTATTTTTACTGTACGTGTTGCGCTTCGTGAGGTTTCTTCTATGAGAAGGCAGCGTGGATATATGAGGAATACAATCGATGAATTGATGATTTTGAAGAGTCTTAATGTGGATCCGAGACCGCCTCTCCAAGAATTCCTATTTATGTTATCTGGTGGCCGCCCCCTGCTGGATGGACAAAGATTAATATAGATGGATCTTCCCAGGGTTGTCCAGGGGCAATGGCAACGGGAGGTGTTTTTCGGAGGTCAGATGAGACTGTTTCTCTTTGTTTTCACACTGACAAAGGTATTGGGTTTGCCTTTTTAGCTGAGTTATTGGCGGTGGTTATTGCATTGGAATGGGCTCAGAAGTTGTCTCTTGATTTTATCTAGTTGGAGGCTGATTCTACTTACGTGGTTTCACTGCTTTCTGCTCGTAGCTTGCAGGTGCCGTGGCCATTGAAAGTTAGATGGTGTAATGTGCTAGATTTTATTAAAGATATTCATTTTTGTATTTCCCATATTTATAGAGAGGGTAATAGAGTAGCTGATATGTTAGCTTCTCCTACTGTGTCATCGGGATGTTGGTTTTTTGCTATTCCTTGTATTGTTGGCATTGCCAGACAGGATTTTGTGGGTCCTAGTTATTTCCACTTTGCTTAGAGGAGTACTATTTTTCCTATATGGGTTTTCCCCATCTTGGGTTTTCCATATGGGTTTTAATGAGGCTCCGCTCCCTTGAAATATCGGTTTGTGGTATTCGAGTTTTTTAGGTTTTCCTTTTATTTATACAATTCATTTAAAAAAATCCATTTGGTTTTTATTGTATCATGTTAAAGTCAAATGAAATATCATGCATGCTAAAATTAATAGAAACATTATGCTAAAATATAGAAAATATTATGATAAAGTCGTGCTAAGATCCGAATTAGGGTTTAGTAGATCATTCTAAAATCAGGAATAATAACATTTTAGAATCCTGCTAACAGATGAATTGGGATTCACTCCATCCAAATTAGCTAGAGTTTGTTACATTTTACTTAAGATTTATTATTTCTCAATTATGTTTTATTACGTCATGTTAAAACCAAAGAAAATATCATGCTAAAATCAATACAAATATTATGCTAAAAATCAAGGAAATATCATGCTAAAGTTATGTCAATATTTCAATTAACACAATGAATGAACAACATAGATGATATTACGAGTAAATTTACATGTTTAACGAATATTTTTTCGCACCGTTATGAATATTTTTCTTTGTTATCGTGATTATGTTTTATGTTATAATGAGCACTTTGTCATGCTATTATAAATATTGTTTTATTCTATAGCGAACAAAATATTTTTTGTTAGATAAATTTGTGGAATATGGATATTAGATGAAAGAGTATTAGAATATCTTTAATTTAATGATTTGTGTAAATCTGATTAAAACGAGCAACTTATAATTGTTTAAAGTTTCTATTATATTTGTGTAAATATGTTGATATCATCTTCTTAATTTATGAGTATCATGGTAAAACGTTATGAACGCAATGTTGTCATAAGTTACATATTATGCTAAAATGACATATATCATGTATGGAATAAATTCCATCTGCAGGGTTTCATATGAACTTTGTGCTTCTGAAGAGAACATCATCAACCTAGCGCATCAGGGCACAGTGACCATATATATTGCACGACCCATCATATATGTAAATGCTATTGCCTAAAATATCGAGGTTGTTGATCGTATCAAGAATCTCACTTATTGATAAATCATAGTAATAACATAACATATATATGCCCGCCAATATATATAGGTAAAGAACCCGAACTCTGTGGATCTTTATTCTTCGCTTAAGGTCAGAATAGAGAATAGTATCCTATTGTAATTCACCTTAATACACAAGCCAGTATACTAGAATAATCAGCTAGATAAGATAAACTAACTATCAAATTATTCTACGGTGTACCGATGGTGGCTTCAGGACCATCTAAATCGTGAGCTTTTTAATACATTGCAATGAATCCAATGATATAATCTTTACCATATGTATACCTACACTATATCATCTACAATCCAAGTATATAGAACTGGCAAATAAATATAACTATAAATAAATGCACACAGTGACTGCAATAAATATTCAATCTATATCATCAAATAAAATATTGTAGAATATATACAAAGACAAGTCTTCCAGTATACAAGATTAACATTCCCCTTCCTGAATTGAATTGTTGATACTTGATAGGACGTATTTTACTTGCTTTTATTGTTATCTTTTGGTGCCATTTCTCCTAATTAATTGCCCTATACTTGTGTATTTTGGAAGAATGATGTGTTTGTTGAGTTGTGTAGGGATGTAGTACAAAGTTGGTGAAAATGGTAGGTTTTGGTGCAAGAAGAAGCTGAGTGAAGAAAGATCAAAATTTGAGTCTGACAAGACCAGGACGTAAGGGCTTGCCACTGGAAAGCTGGAGCGAGTTTCTGGAATCTGGGCCTCTACAAGCGTTTTGGGCTTGCAAAATATGATTCTCGGCCCAAACCATGATCTGGACGCGGAATTGAGCTTTCCACCGCCTTAAGAGTCCTTCTCTTGCTATGTTTCCTAGTTTAGATTGATTTAGGATTTTATTTCCTTATCTAATGTTTTAATTAAGGATATTATATATAGATTATGACTTATTTCTTTATGATTCATTCGATAATCACGCACGCGGGCAACACGAGAAACACAACAGCAAGAACGATTTTATTCAGATTTCTTTCTTTTCTCTTCGTTTAATTCATCGCATTGCTCCACAATATTTTCTGTGTTCGATTTCCAAGTATGCAAGTTAGCTAAGTTTCTCGTATTCCGGTGACAACAATGAAGCCCCGTTTATACAAACTGTGAGATCTAATTTGTTCGTTCATCATTAATTATTTGCATGCATCTGTTGTTCTTGAATTTCAAGTGGTTAATTGTTTCGGGTCTATTAAGTAGTTGTAGATATTTGATAGTCTGAGATTAATTACTAGCCAATTAAATCGGCCATACGTAATTGTGGTTTAGGTTTAATAAGTGGTAAAACGGTTCTTCAGAACTAGGGGAATAACATAATTAATTTAACAGTCCTGCGTCGGAGTCTGTGAAGTTAAGAATCGGGTTTCCCTTGTGCTTATTGCTGTCGGCTCATTAAACTCATAGAGCGTCTCTTACAGTTGTCAGCCGATTAGGGGAATAATTAATGAAGCGTCTACTTAATTATCGAGAATTTATGGAGAAATTAGGTCATGTTAGAAGCGTCTTCAATGACTATAACTGATTTGCATGGAATTAATTGATTAATTATTGCATCAAGGATCGGTTTATATAAATAGGGTGGAGTTTGTTGGATCCGGAATATCTTTATTAATTTGTTTAAAACACGTTTCCTCTGCTTAATTATTTTGTTAGTCATTTATTATCAATTTCGTTATTTTATTCCATAAAACACACAAAAACCCTCTTTAAAGTTTGGTTATACAGATTGAAGGTCAAGAGTAGTTCTCACCGGTCCCTTGCGAGACGATCTCACTCATCGCTGTACTCTGCAGTAAGGGCTTACCGACGGAAGTCGGGACATTTATTTTTGGTGAAAAATGACGCACCAAATTTTGGCGCCGTTGCCGGGGATCGGTTCTAAAAGTAGTGATTACTCGGAATTTTCAGTTTGTTATTTACTTTGCTTTATTTTTGATTTTTTCTGGTGCATGACCCATTCCTCTGCGGAAGAAGATTTAGTGTTTGATCCAGAGCTAGAGAGAATGTTACACCGATTGAGGAGAGCTGCTAAGGAGTCTAAGGAGGCTCTCGAATCTGAACAAGGCAATCTTGGTATTGATCAACTCTTCGACATGGCCAATAATGAAAATCCACCGAACCTGCAAGGCCCTACCGCAAGAAGAGCCTTCCTCAATGCCAACGTTGCTGATCCTGAGCCCGAACATGAGCCTTTTATCAGGGAACTCGGCCGCCTTCAGAGCAACAGACCCATTTGCATCGTGCTACCCCCGATTGCCAACAATGCAGAGATCCGACCTGCATTTATCCAAGTCTTACCGAAGTTTGGTGATCTACCAGGAGAGAGTGCACACAAGCACTTGTCTGAATTCGACCTCGTCTGCTCCACTCTGAGGCCGCAAGGTTTTACCGCCGATAATCTGAGGTTACTAACTTTTGCTCATACATTGCAGGGAAAAGCGAGAGACTGGCTGTTTGATCTTCCACCTAGGTCGATCACTACCTGGAATGAGCTAGAGGGACAATTCCTACGCAAGTTTTTCCCGGAGTCCTGAGCTGCAAACCTAAGGATGGCAATTAGCAGCATCAAACAAAAACCAAATGAGAGTTTGGCCGAGTATTGGGAGAGATTCCAACAGCTTTGTCGCAAATGCTCGGACCACGGATTCATGAATTATCAATTGCTAACCAATTATTTTTACCGTGGCATGTCTACTTTTGACAGAAAAATCATTGATGCTGCCAGTGGGGGATCCCTCACTAACAAGACCCTAGCTGAGGCGAAGCAACTCATCATTGACATGGCTTCTGGAGGGTGACAGTATGAAGATGAAGATGAAGGTAGACACCGGTCAGTAAGAGCAATTGATCGAGCTGAACACTCCAGTGTCAATGAGAAGATTGACACTCTAACTTCTCTGGTTAGAGGTCTAGCTGTGGCACAAACTCAAAATGTCCGCTGTGGAGTTGGCTTGGAGAATGGCCACTTTTTTGATGCTTGTCCTGCCTTGCACGATCCTCGTACTGAGCAAGCCTACTATGGGTTTGGTGATGCACAATATGATGCCCAAAAATGGAGGAATTATGATCCGTGCTCAAACACATACAATCCAGGTTGGAGAGATCATCTGAATTTTCGTTGGAGACAGCCTAGAGACCAGCCAGCAGCAGGAGATTTGCCACCGAGGCCCCCAAGGGGTGAGCCGTATGCCCACACAGACCGATCTGCGCCATCTATGAGTGAGATCATGAAGAGTCTCGAGCAGAGCACAAGCCTAGTGAACAGTCTAGCGCAGAGCCAAAATGCCTTTCAGCAGGAGACACAAGCTGCCCTGGGCAGTATGGGCATGCAGATCACAGCTCGCCACACAAGTGAACAAATTGCACGGGTATCAAGGGAAGCTGCCTTCCTAAACTGAGCAAAATCCACGAGGGAACGTCAGTGCTGTGACCATTCGAAGTGGCAAAGAATTGGTTGAGATTGAAATAAAGAAGAAGAAAGACAACACGTGGTGTGGGCAAACTGCAGAAGCTGAAAACAGACCAAGCGCAGAGGGCCAACAATCTGCTACCTCGTTTGCCCCTACTGAGGTACAAGTTCCACCTAAAAATTCTAACCCTATTAATGCAGCTCCTTTCCCTTCCAGGGTAGCAAGGCACAAGAAAGAGGAGGATGAGAAAGAGATCTTCGAGCTTTTCAAGAAAGTCGAGATCAATCTACCATTGATTGATGCTATCAAGCAAGTCCCGAGATACGCGAAGTTCTTGAAAGAACTATGCTCCAAGAAAATATGATATGGGAAAGATGCAAAGATCAAGGTTGGTGAGACTGTTTCAGCCGTTATTCAATGGAAATTACCTCAAAAATGCCGAGATCCAGGTATGTTTACCATCCCTTGCATCATTGGTAGCAAAAAGGTAGAGAAAGTTATGCTAGATTTAGGTGCATCTATCAATGTTATGCATTTCTCTGTTTACAAGGAATTACAGTTGGGTCCCATGAAAGATACTCGAGTCATCATTCAATTAGCTGATAGGTCCAACGCATACCCTAGAGGTGTAGTAGAGGATATCTTAGTTAAGGTGAATGAGTTGATTTTTCCTGTTGATTTCTACATCGTTGACATGGATGATACATTGTCTGCACATAGATCATTAATTCTGTTAGGCCGCCCGTTCATGAAGACTGCGCAAACTAAGATTGATGTAGACAAGGGAATGCTAAGTTTCGAATTTGATGGGGATGTTGTCACATTTAATATATTCGAAGCTATGAAGCATGTGGAGGACCCTGAAGCTCTTTTTATGGTTGATACTATCGATTCCATTATTGATGATTTTGTTGAGCATAATTTCAGGGATGACAAATTAGAGCAGGTACTCTTTAATGGAATGCCCGAACCCACTGCAGATTCGGAGGAAGAAAGGGCAATCCGCGAGATAGTCCAGCAGCTGTACGCAGCTGAGGAGTTTCCAGCCAGAAATCTGACAGGCCGTATGCCCTTACTGACCAACTCGAAGCTGATTTTACCATCTCATATGAAGGCCTCTGTGTTGGGGCTGAAAGGGTAAGAAGCAAGGTTGGTCGAGTTTTTGAAGAAACATAAATGTGCGGGGATGGAAGCAATTCCTTTCGACAAGGGTAGATCGGATATCCCCGAATTAGTATCTTGACCGTACCTCCCCACATCGAGCCTCAGACGTTAAATAAGGGCGCTTCTCGGGAGGAAACCCGAGCTTTTATTACTTTCTTTCATTTTTCGTATTTCATTTAGTTACTTACTTGTTTTTTCTTTAATATAATAATAAAAAAAAGAGCGAGTGAGAGTTCTCATCCAACTTTCTAGTGCAGGTTACTCTTCTAGCACTGTCCCTACCCTTGCCGAGCTCATGGAGTTGTTTGAGCATTACACACCAAGCTGGGCTACTGCACTTGAGCATCGTCTGTATGCCCTTGATCAATGCCGCTGCTACCCGGCTTGAGGACAGTCTAGGACGCCGGCTTGATGAGATTGACAGCCGCCTCGATGTCATGGAGCAAGTTATCCGCCACCTGGCGGATCAGAGTTAGCCCTTTTCTTTTCCCCTCCCTTTTAATCATTGCTTGTCCTTGATTTGCTTGTGTTTTTTGTTTTCCTTTGTTGTGTGTGAGTTTTTATTTCTGTTATGTCTTGAGTTTGCTTTTGTTTTCCTCTCCCAGTGAAGACACTGTGACTTTCAAGTGTGGGGGGGATTACCCTGTCAGTTTCTTGCTTATTGAAGTTATAAAAAAGAGAGTCGTTTATTTATTTTGGGATTTTATTGGGAATTTGACTAAGTGTTGACTGCCCAAATTGATGAGTTTGAAGAGAACGGGCTGTGATTAGTTTGACTGGATGAGAGGTTGATGTTTGTGATAGAAATGTGCCAATTTTTGGATGAGATCTTGAATGATGAATCATGCTTTCAATCGCAGCGTTCTAAGCCTACCAATTGTGAGTGTTTGAGCCTTCGAGCCTGCATGAATTAAGAGCTCACCTTTTGTATGTTGAGTGTTGTCTGATTATGTTTCTTGGATACTTGAATTGCTTTGCTGCCCCCATTGTTACCAACTTTGATGTCATTCACAGATATGATTAAGGTATTAGGGATACCCGAGCTATTGGCCTAAAAACACCCTAACCGTACATTGCCAAGTAGTGAGCTATTTTGAGCCTAAATATCCAACTTTTGTTGTCTACAACCACTATACATGAGCCATAGCCTTTATTTTGGCCTGCTTTTCGTCCCTGAAAACATGCAAGTACTGTCATGAATGGTGTTTAAGCTACACAAGTGAGGAATTTGATGGCTTGAAAACAAAAATGTATGAATGTTCATATCCTGCTCCTCCGAAAAAGAAAAAAAAAGAGAAAATTTTTTGAATAAGAAGTAAAGCTTCTATATATATAAAAAAAAACAAAAAGGAAAAAAGAGAGAAAATCAAAGAAAATTGAGGAGTAGGATATGGTGAGAACAAAAGAATCTGTGTGCTCAATTTTTTTTGAAATAAGCTCTATGTTGAGTTGAGGATTTTGCTGAGCCGTGCTTGAAAGAGATATACATTCTTATACTTGCATCGTTTTCTTTGTACTCAGCCACTTTAGCCAAATGTATCCTACCTCATGAACCTTAGCCCCATTACAACCAAAGAGGAAAGACCTTATGATTTGTGAATGAAGTTGAAGTGTGGCATTTTTGGGTGACATATGAGCAATTTTATGTTGAAAAGAGCTAATCATGACTTGAGTGAAAAAGAAATGCCTCATGACCTGTTTTTGAGAGTTAATGAGTGAAACTTGGTGAGGCTGGATTGATGAGTATGATTCTAACTTGATTGACACATGTTGGCATGTTTCTTGAACAAAATTGGTTGGTGGTTTGTGGATTGATAAATCACAGCTCGTACTCTTATTTCTCATTGATTTGGGAGGTTGATATTTGGTCATTTGTCCTTGTTGAGTCTGTTCTTTATTTTAAGGTTGCTCGAGGACGAGCAAGGTTTAAGTGTGGGGAGATTTGATAGGACGTATTTTACTTGCTTTTATTGTTATCTTTTGGTGCCATTTCTCCTAATTAATTACCCTATACTTGTGTATTTTGAAAGAATGATGTGTTTATTGAGTTGTGTAGGGATGTAGTACAATGTTGGAGAAAATGGCAGGTTTTGGCGCAAGAAGAAGCTGAGTGAAGAAAGATCAAAATTTGAGCCTGACAAGACCAGGCCGTAAGGGCTTGCCGCTGGAAAGCTGGAGCGAGTTTCTGGAATCTGGGCCTCTACAAGCGTTTTGGGCTTGCAAAATCTGATTCTCGGCCCAAACCATGACCTGGACGTGGAATTGAGCTTTCCACCGCCTTAAGAGTCCTCCTCTTGCTATGTTTCCTAGTTTAGATTGATTTAGGATTTTATTTCCTTATCTAATGTTTTAATTAAGGATATTATATATAGATTAGGACTTATTTCTTTATGATTCATTCGATAATCACGCACGCGGACAACACGAGAAACGCAGCAGCAAGAACGGTTTGATTCAGATTTCTTTCTTTTCTCTTCGTTTAATTCATCGCATTGCTCCACAATATTTTCTGTGTTCGATTTCTAAGTATGCAAGTTAGCTAAGTTCCTCGTATTCCGGTGACAACAATGAAGCCCCGTTTATACAAACTGTGAGATCTAATTTGCTCGTTCATCATTAATTATTTGCATGCATCTGTTGTTCTTGAATTTCAAATGGTTAATTGTTTCGGGTCTATTAAGTAGTTGCAAATATTTGATAGTCTGAGATTAATTACTAGCCAATTAAATCGGCCATACGTAATTGTGGTTTAGGTTTAATAAGTGGTAAAACGGTTCTTCAGAACTAGGGAAATAACAGAGTTAATTTAACAGTCCTGCGTCAGAGTCTGTGAAGTTAAGAATCGGGTTTCTCTTGTGCTTATTGCTGTCGGCTCATTAAACTCATAGAGCGTCTCTTACAGTTGTCAGCCGATTAGGGGAATAATTAATGAAGCGTCTTCTTAATTATCGAGAATTTATGGAGAAATTAGGTCATGTTAGAAGCGTCTTCAGTGACTATAACTGATTTGCATGGAATTAATTGATTAATTATTGTATCAAGGATCGGTTTATATAAATAGGGTGGAGTTTGTTGGATCCGGAATATCTTTATTAATTTGTTTAAAACACGTTTCGTCTGCTTAATTATTTTATTAGTCATTTATTATCAATTTCGTTATTTTATTCCATAAAACACACAAAAACCCTCTTTAAAGTTTGGTTATACAAATTGATGGTCAAGAGTAGTTCTCACCGGTCCCTTGGGAGACGATCTCGCTCATCGCTATACTCTGCAGTAAGGGTTTACCGACGGAAGTCGGGACATTTATTTTTGGTGAAAAACGACACACAAATACTCCTTCTGCTCATTGGAGTTGTGTTGGATGGACAAACAAGCTAGGAAGATGTTTTACCCTTAGTGGAGTTTGCTTATAACAACAGCTACCAATCAACTATAAAAATAGCACCATATGAAGCCTTATATGGTCGCAAATGCAGATCACCCCTATACTGGGATGAAGTTGAAGAAAGAAAAATTTTGGGTCTAGAAATCGTGCAAACCACTGTCAAGATGATCGACCAAATTTGAGCAAGAATGAAAGAAGCACAAGACAGACAGAAGGCATATGCAGATAGAAGTAGAACAAACCTATAGTTCCAAGTTGGTGACAAAGTTTTCTTAAAGGTATCTCCAATACGAGGCGTTGTGAGATTCAAAAAGCGAGGCAAATTGAGACCAAGATTTATTGAGCCATTTGAGATACTAGAAAGAATTGGTGAGGTTGCTTACCGACTAGCTCTACCACCGGATCTGTCACAAGTTCATGATGTATATCACGTTTCAATGCTCAGGAAATATGTGTTTGACCCAGAACACGTTGTCAAAATAATGAATTAATTTTACGTTCTGATATGACATACGAGGAAAGACCTTACGAGATGCTTGATAGAAAAGTTCAAGTCCTAAGAAGCAAGCAAATTCCATTGGTGCTTGTGCAATATAATGGAATCATCATAATCGATCAGAAGCAATGTGGGAACTTGAAAGCAAGATGAGAGAACAATACCCCGATATATTCTAAGGTACATGAATTTCGGGACAAAATTCTTTTAAGGGAGAAGGATGTAACACCCCAAATTTTTATTATCTAAATTTAATTAGAAATATAAATATAATAGTTAGAATGGACCCAAACACTATTCTATTTTATTTAGTTTATATTTGACCCAAAATACCTAAGTTTAAGCTTTTAATGTCGAGGCCAAATTTATGGGCTTTTTAGCCCATTCACGTTTTAATTTTTTTCAAGACCTATAGTTATCGGAACGAATCGAATGAACACATTAGACGATAGTGCTCGTCGATATGAAACCATAGAACTTGATTTCACCTTAGATGGACTTCATTTGACCAAGTTATGGATTAATTCTTCATATTTAATTAGATTTTAGGGTTTATTTTAAGGAGTGATATAAATACCCCCTTATCCCCTTTCTAGCTCATTTTTGGGGATTCATTTCTAGGTAGCCCCCTTTTCCCTCTCTTCTCCCCCTCTCGCCTCTCCCCTTCCTCCGCCAGAACCACCGCCACAACACCGCCCGCCGCTTCTCTTCCACCGCCGGAAAAATTTTCCATCGGCATTTTTAACATGCAATCATATTTTTCAAATGCTCTCTTCCTCCTCTACTTATTTCTTCAACTATTTTATGGTTTATCAATGATAAGGTCTCCGATTTTCAAATCTAAAAATAGACAAATCTCTAACCTTTGAGAAAAATTTCGCTTACCTTTTTCTCTTCAACTTTTGGAACTTTTAATCTATTTATTTTATATTTTAAGGGCTGTTTTGGTGATGTTAAGAATCGGTATTAGTTGAAAATTGATGCATGTGTGTTGATGTGTAGAGATCCACGAAAATGAATTAAGTTTATGTATTTAATTATGGATGGAAAATAATGAATTTTGTTGAAGTTTTTGGTTGAAGAAGGCTGCTAGAAATTTAGATTTGGAGTGTGAATTTATGTGTGTGGGATGCCGTGAATGTGTGTGTGTCGGCGATTAGTGTGTGTGAGTGTTCTTTAGTTATTTTTTTAAAATAAATCATATAATTAAGTTACTTAATTAAAAGGATTAGCTTATAGTTTAAAATTAAACCTCTTGCCAAATGGTTAATCTTTAGTTTTGATCTACAAAGGTCTAAGGTTCAAAGTTATTTGGGAGCATTTTTTTTAATTAATGGGTGTAATTATGACTATATTTAATTAAAATTATAGAACTATTTTCGATAATTGGATTTAGTTTAATGATTGGGGATTAATGTCTATATTAAAGAGGTTTAATGTTCAAACCCCATTGCATGCATTTTAAGATATCTTTTTATTGTAATTAATATCTTCTGTTTCATCTATAATTAATTAAAATCATGTTATAAATTTTAAAAATTGTATCTAGCTTAATGGATATGTTCAGATTTGCTAACTCAAAGGGTAAGGGTTTGAATCCTATTAATTCAGTTTTAATCATTTTATCTAAGATTTATTTTGGATCTTATATAATTAATGTCATCTAATTAATATTGAAAATGGTACTTAGTTAAGTGGTTAGAGCCCAAATTCTTATTTGAAAGGTCTCTAGTTCAAATCTCATTGAAGTAAATTTTACACTTTTTAATCTTTTTATCATAAGACTTTTTTGGACTATATAAATTACTAATGATAGGTTATAAATTTTGAAAATGAGGTTTAGTCCAATGGTTAGTGTTCTAATTGTGATTAAGGGGTCTAGGGTTCGAAACCCCTTGATACAATTTTAATTCTTGTTTTGTGTATTTAATTCAAATCCCTTTAACTACAATTTTATTTATATATCTATTTATTTAATTTATTTCTTTCTCTATTTTGTTTAATGTTAGAACTTAATTTGAAATTAAGTATATGATAAGTGACACTTTATTGGGATATTATTATCTTTTGAACCATCCATTTAATCATATGATTTTAATCTACGTGATTAAAATATATTTTTCTCGATCAAGTACTCGGGTAAAGTTTCTTAAAGTTAGGATTATCCGTTTGATCTTCAAGCATGGTCCATTCGCGACCTTATTCTATAGACTTACCTTTATGCCCTTATACCTGTATTTTACCTCAATAAGCTTCTAAGTCTTAGTCTTTATGTATAGGACAAAACCCGGAACATCGAACTTAGGGGACTTCTAGAAGAATTGCTAAAGTTTCAGCTTTAATAGCTATCAAGGTGGGCTATATTATCTTTGAAAATTGTATCTTTCGAGTTATTAAGCCCTGATGTGTTAAAATTACATATGTGACTATCTGTGTTAAATATTTTCATGCTACTGTATGTTGTCGGAGTCTCATAAACCAGCGCTGTGTCAATGTGAGTAGCTACAGTATTGCATGCATTATTCATCATGCCCTATTCCTTGTTGAAAGACTAAAATGAATTGTTACACTCATTGGTTATACTCATAAACTTTACGCGTTGGTGATGTAGTAGGGGATTGCGGACAGTGACTGGTTATACTCTTAATCGCTTCACGCTAAAATATTTTGGTGAACTTAGGTTGTTTTCAGCTTTAAAACCTCCTAAGCTTAACTACTTGCATGGATACAGATAGATCACTTTTAGAAAATGATTTGCATAACTTAAATTGTGAAAACTTACTCACTTAGTGCATTAGTACTCAGCTCAAATCTTTTCAAACATTTTCAGGTAAGTAGGCTGGCGCGTGGACGTGACGATGCTAAGAGATGGGCTTTTGTTATTTACTTATTTCCCATTATCTCTTTTTGTTAATATTATGTTGGGAATTAAACAAGTGACTCTTTTATTAAACGTTAAGAACTCTGATCTTGGTGTTTCGGATAAGTATATGTATTAAAAAGCATGTTTGGTTATTCTGAGTCTTCTGTTGAGGTTTTGTTAATGAGATTATTCCCCTTTTTTTCCTGCTTCTTAATTCTAACCCCCGTGACGTCCATTTCCACGGTCTTTCAGGACCGGGACGCTACACTTAGAAACAAATCCTAACCTTTCAATTTGTGTTGCTTGATGGTTGAGAATAAAATTAGAAAAGATATCATAATTATAGATTTAATATATAAATCATATATATATATATAAATATTAGTATAATTAGTGATATGGAATTATCCAATTAAATCTCATATCCCATTTTCTTTCTCTTTCCACATATCCCCCTCCCCCTCCCTCACCTCTCTCATCTCTCTCTCTCTCTGACACACATACACGCACCTCTCTCTCTCTCTCTCTCTCACACACACACACACACACACACACACACACACACACGTCTCCCACCCCACTTATTTCTTTCTCAATGGTCCATCATCATGGTCAAACCACGACAAATTACCATCTAGACAATGAAACTAAAATAACATCAATTCAAACATTCTGAGCAATAAAATTTAACAATATAAGCAACAAACTCCCCATTACTCGTTAGAACATTCGAAATTCATGGTATAAATTGATCGAGATGTACTATTTTAATGATTTTAATATTATAATTTTCTTAAATTTTAGCCGGAATTAATTCATTACTTCTACTGTAAATCTGTAACATTTTATTGTTTCTCAACTACAATTTCATTGCATGATGTGAAACATTTTGATTTAAAAAGAAAAAAATATAAATATATGATGACAATTGATGCTTCGTTGAGTGTTGTTTTTTGCTTCTATATGAGAAAATTTTCGCTTACCAATTAAAATATAAAAAAAATATAATTATTGGATATCAAACTATTGCTTATGTAGAATTAATACATTGCTTGCAAAACACTAAATCATTGCTAAATTCATGTTGATCAACATATGAATTAAGATTTTTTAAACAAGAAATAATTTATTGCTTCTATTGTTATAGTGTATTGTTTCTCAAATAGTATTTTATTGCATAATGTGTAACATTTTGTACTTTTTAAAAATTAATATATGATAAAAACTGATACTTTGTTAAGTGTTATTTGTTACCTTATTTATGAGAAAATTATTTTTTTATCAATATATATATATATATATATATTATAAAAATCATAATGCTTGGACATCAAATCATTATTTATTTAGAATCAGAGCATTGCTTGCAGAACATCAAATCATTGCTAAAATTATATCGATCACCCTATGAATTAGGAATTTCGTAAGTTTAAATCATTCATTGTTGGTTTTGCAAAAATTAATAGATAATACATACATATGATCTTCATGTATTTAATGTATATTGAGAAACATGTTGTAATATATTATAAATTTTATCTTAGTCTTGTTGGTTTTGATCATCTTGTTTCGTCTGATTTTTTTAGCATCCGATAAAAGGTGTATTTTAGCTTAGGAACTCGACATTTTTTAATTTATGAATTAGATGTTTGTATTGTGATATCAGGTTGTAATAATGTAAAATTCATATTCTACATGATTACAATTAGATACTAGGGCATGTTCACCATTTTTAGACCTGATCTAGTTATTTTATTAACTTGAAATCTATTTGTGATTTTAATTATCGTACCAAGTGAAGTATTATATGATATTATAGATGATTAAACATTAATTATCGAACTAATTAAGAACAAAGAAGTGTCATTATTTTTAAGGTGAAGTATTGTTAACTATGAGTTAATTAATATCACTAACTCTGAGGTAAAGTGTCACAGGCTATTATCGATTATTAAATATTAATTATTGAATGTCACTAACTCTAAGTTGAATATACTTAACTATTAAGTGAATTATCATTAATTTTAAGGGCAAGTATGACTTACTCTAAGGTGCAGTAAAAGAAAAAGTGAAGTAATATAATTAGCTATGATGTCAAGTATTACTAACTTTGAGGCGAAGTATCATTAGTTATTAGGTGAAGTATCATTAACTCTGAAATGAAGTATATGAAGTCAAGTATCATTAACTCTGAAATGAAGTATCATTAGATATTAGGTGAACTATCATTAATTCTGAAGTAAAATATCATTAGTTAAGAAGTTGAGTAAAATATCATTAACTCTGAAGTAAAATATATGAAGTCAAATATTGATGGTAAAAACTAAATAAAAAAATGTTAGATTCTTTTTTTTTTTTTTGTCTTCCACCCCCATAATTATTTGACTAAGATTATATCATTTTTGTATATTTAATTTAATGAATATTTCATTTTTATACATTGAATATATATAATGAACCACTTTCTCTAATTTTATATTGAAATTAAAGTTATTTACATTTAAATCATGCATTATACATGGACACATTAGTAAAACTCTAATCGGATAAACTAATAATAGATACATATATTTTTTAGATTGAATATATTTGAAAGAAAATATGCAAAAATACACTTATAAGTTACCTATGTATATCTAAATAAAGCATAATTCATTCAAGCTAATAATACAGTGAACTGACAAGTTGAGTGCGGATTTTCTGCTAAGTTCTTCATAAATATTTTATATTGGACTTTTTAATATAAATTTTTATATTAGTTTCTGCATATTATATTTCGTATAGTATAATTCAATTTTTATTTTTACTGAAATTATTGTGCATATTTAACTAGAATATTAAAATAGAAAATTAAGAAAATCTAGAAATATGATGATAAGAAGAAAAAAAAGAGAGAGAAACAAGGAAAGTTATTAGAAATACAGAGGATTACTGATAATCAAACGATAAAATACAACTCAATAAAATAAAATGTAGTCATACGATAATTTCTAATATATATACAAGGTTTAATTGTAAAAACTTTTGCCTTCCAAATTATTAGAATAGAAAATTTGAAATTTATTCAATATTACAAATTATCCCTAAAAAATATTACAAGCCAAAAATTGTTCCCGATGTACAATTAACACACTTATTAGATTAATGTTTAACACTATTGAAACGTCTTAAGAACAACTTGTATTATATTTTATACAACATGTTTTAAATAATATTAATAATTTTCTTGTATAAGCCAGCTAGCTATATTTTTGTAACTCTTTCATAATCAAATTGATACTTCTATACAAGATGAGTATTAATTATTGAAAAAAAATCATTTCACTTTGCTACGGACTTGGCGACTGATTTGGAAATACATAAATATCTCAAATACATAAATGAGGAGGCTAGGGCGGACCATCTCGATCATCAAGGCGGCGGTAAAGCTGTTTCCACATCAGTGTCTGCCTAGCTTTATCCCGGCAACGCTCTTCTTCAGCTAGATGCGCTCTCTGGGTCTCCTCAAGCCGTTTCCTCATTTGATCAGCCTCTACTTGTCTTGCCTCTGCCTCTGCACGCCGATTTGTCTGAAGTTGGTCAATCAAAGCCCTTAACCCAACTGCCTTAGCCTGCAATGCATCGCCCTCCATCTTCCTAACTTCAACCTCCATCTGTCTGACTTCAAGGTCGTGGATTTTCAGCAGCAATTTCTCCTATTCCATCCGACTCGCCTGAAGCTGAGAAGTCAACTCCCTAAACTCTAGAAGGTTAGCAAGCACTGAGAGCGAGGTGGCACTAGAATCATGACTCATTGTCCCGACAGGCAATTGGGTGCCAGAGTACAGAGACCCTAACCTGAAACGCGATCCTTATCTGATCGGGCAGCCCACTCATCATAGATCACATTCCTATCTATGGGTGGAGGATCTATACCATCGGGAAGTGACTTGTTTCACTCGGCTACAATCTGGTCCACCTCTTCCTGTATTTTACATTTTTTAAAATTAAATCTAATTATTTAAAATTAATATAATCATTATTTAAAATTTAAATAACTTACAACAATGCGAGCAGCTTTTGGGTCGATGTAATGCTTGTCATCAACGTGGTGCATCCTGTAGAATGTGTCTAACAACTTCTCATCTATAGGGACACCTCTATCTTGAGCTTGCGGGATTAAAATAATGTTGTTTACATATCTTTATAAAATTGAAATTGATTATTAGATAAATGAATTACTTACAAGGGCTGCAACATAGGATGCGGCACTCCTAGACTCTCCTTTGTGTGTGGATGGACCGCTATCAGGTCCGTCCACATCGACAAGATGATTCTTCTTTGTCTTGCGTGAAATTTCTTAGGCAGTCTCAGTATCCCAATAAGAAGACCAAGTGGCCCACGCCACTTCAAACACCCCCGCAGGCCGACCTTTTGCCTTGCAAACTCAATCCTTGTACCTCTCAGTAGCTTCAGAATAAAACTTAATGTGAACTTGGGCATCAATAGCCGTATCTCAATAGAACAACTTCTGCAAAATTGATAGACAAAAAAGGAAATTACATATAATCAATACACATAACAAATTAAAATAAGAAATTGTAAAAATTACATTGAACTTGTCATAGTAGACCTTCTTCGTATCCTTTGATACGAGTCTCTATGCATATCCTTCCTCATTCACATATCTTGAAAATGTTAATAATCTCACTGGCCACCTTATGTGGTGGATGCAATGATCTAAACATATTGTAATCAACTGATCAAATTACCACAATTAATTATGTGAACATAATTATTAAGTAAAAAAAATAAAATGAACTCTATACATACCCGTCAGCTACTATTGTGATCTGCTGTTGAGCAACTAACGATGCCAATGTGGATGACCCATCTCCTAGTATATCAGGAGTAACTCATGATAACCTTTGAACCGAAGTACTCATCCAGGCAAATCATATAGACATCTTTGGTGAAGGTCGTGGCTCCGAGGAATCTGAGGGTGTGGAGGAACTACCAGGTATAGAGGAATCTCACCTTGGAAACAAATACGCTAGCCGACGAGGGACATATCTACCTCTACCACCTTGACTACTCGATATCTAACGTATTCAAACACAAATATCATAAGTATATTAATAAGTCCATTTATTTTGTATTTTTATGGGCATTTTGTTCATTACAAATGTCATTTTTAGTGTGTTTTGAGTCAAAAAGTACCAGGATGAGATCATGGGGCATTGCAGAGGTCAAGTCTGGTGAAAGGGGCATTTTATGTCCGGTTATCCAAGCAACATCCAAGCTTAAGATTCAGTCAGAGGCACAAGGGACTTCTTTCAGCACTCATCCTATATTCGGGTGGCGGAATGGGCATATCAGATATGGATGAGGCTGACTGCAAGATGCCATGCCCACTTTGCTCGTGCAGACTTCATAACAATGGTTGGGCTAGGTCGAATGCGAGAAACCCGGGATAAGTTGAAGAGAGAGAGACGAGAAGGATAGATACATTATCCGAAGAAGAGTTGGAGGTGGACTGGACTCTTGGAGGCGTTGCAAAGAAGAGATAAGCCCAATCCCTAAAAAATAGGGATTTGGTCAACTTATGCCTATCCAGTCAGATCAGCGAGGGCACACCAGCTCCGGAAATCCAGTGAAGACCCCAATTTGTTGGGGAGTCTCTGATTCAGAAATGTACTATTTAATCTCCTTTTAATTCTGGAAACAAGAAGTTTTGGCAGTCAGAAACATTGCTATGTTTTAAGTTTTTGCATTTTCATTTTTCGTACACTGCTTTGCAGCAAGAAACAATTCCAATAGGCCTTAAACCTTTGGACTTAAGATTATGTTTCAAACTCAACGTTTATGTTGAGTCTTTTTGCGTATTAATTTCAGTAAGTTTTCTTTACAATTATGTTCTTTATTTCTGCAATATTAATTATATCTAGCATGCTTGGCTAGACTTTTAATTCTGGTGTTTGAACAATGAAAATGGTTTGAATATAAATCTGGACTCATGAGGCCAAAATGGGCATAGCAATGCATGATAGGTTTCTGTTGATTCTTGTGTCTTGTTCCACGTGAGTGTGTGTTTGAAATGCCCAATGTCGTTGATCACTCGTTAGGTAAAGAAGGCACACCACTATTAATTGAATTGACGAATCATGACTGTGTGTTGGTTCATATAGTAATAAGGGAATCAATAGGTTGTTGTGGGCACACGAGAGATCGTTAAACACAACAGATCTGGGTTCGTCTAGGTCACACTGCTGTTTGTTCGCTTACATCTCTTTGGAGAACCGGGGGATGGGTGACTGATTAGGGATTTAATTGACGATGAATTGCTTTTAAGTCTATACTGAAAGGATGAATGAGGAGACGCAGATGGGGAATCCGGTCTCCATAACTAGATGATTTGTCATGTATGAAAATCAGTATGCCCATGATCGAGTTGATATATATTTAAACCAAATTCAAGTTCAAATGCCAGAAACCTTTGTTATTTGATATTGTCTTTTAATTTTCTTTTGCAGATTTAATTTTCAGTAGTGACAACAAACCAAACCCCTTTTTATAATTGGTTACTTGAAGATGGAATCACAACAGCTCTCTGTGGGATCGACACGTACTCATTAGCTGGCTACGCTCGCTGTGGGCACAGAAGTTACAAATTTATTTTGAGCGCGAAACGACCGCGCGTCATATATCAGTATCTATAAAAAAATGTAGATTAAGTAAACAAATATTTAACCTATAATTAGTTGTCATCATCATCATCATCGATATTAGTATAATCATGAGAGAAGTCAATATCCTCATCCACATCTTCTTCATCGTCATCTTCTATGTCGATATCTCTATTTATATCTACCAAAGCATGAATGTCATTTTCGTCTATGATAAGCTCAGCCACTGTGAGCAAATCATCTTCTTGGAAAGGTGAGGAGATAGTAAGACTAGACTCTTATGAAGGGACGTGAACTTTAGCATGAGCTTGTGTCTTACAAACTGTCAACCAATCAATCTTTGACCTATTTAAACTTGGATATAAACAATAAAAGACTTGAATAGCTTGACTTCCTAGCACAAATGCATAATCCCCGAGTATTTTCATTTGTGGTTGATAGACACCATCTTGTATAGAGGATAAACCTGTGTCCCAGCTGGTGTAGTATCAAACCATTCACATTTGAAGAGTGTGGTTTTTTTACGGGCAAACTGAGATAATTAACTTCCACCACTTCTTGTAATCTCCCATAGTAGCCACTCTCACGATTCTTGTAACCAACCCCTTTTATGCAAACATCGCTATTCATTATCACCTTGTGTGTCCCATACGTGGTGGTGTGAAATTTATATCCATTAACAAAGAGTCATTTTCTTTTGCTAAAAAATAATAAGAGAGTCATTTTCTGTATTAATTAACATCCAAATTAAGTTAATTCTGAGCTCCAAAAGACACAATTTGCTGTATTAGTTTTTCTATTTAATATTCTCTCATTTAGTTCTATAGTTATTTTTAGTATGCAATTATGAATATTTTTAAATACACATTTGATAAGATAAAGTCGGAATAATAAGTGAAATATTATTCTGAAATAGAGAATCACGTCCGTTAAATTTCGGATCTTGACGACTTTAATATCACTGTTTTTTTCTTACATATAATTATATTATCTCTGAATATTAATCCAAATGTTTCTCTTTTTAAACGTGTGGCATGATAGATCATCATCATCGAAGCTACAACAAACCTTTCTCCCTTTTTATTTTTATTTTATTATTTTTTATCTAGATTTTTTTTTGAGATGGTACCTATGTTTTTTTATCGCCAATAGTCCAATACATAAAATGAGGATTTCATTCAGTCCTACTCCCAATCAAATAGGCTATCTTTTCCAGAAAAAGAAAATTCATATGTAGGTACGTAGCTAGGAATCAAATATGTATGAGAGAGAGAGAGATAGAGAGGGAGAGAGAAAGAGAGAGAGACTAGAGAGCGCTCTACAGCTCAAGTCTGCTCATCTGTGGGGGGAGAGAGGGAGAGAGAGAGACGGGGGGGGGGGGGGTACGTAGCTTCAGCTACATTTAAATTTGGGTTTATATTTGGATTTCGATTACGCTTTCATTCACTATAGAGATCGACATAAAGTTATAAAATAAAATATATATAATGTATGTAAATTCTCAAATATTTAGGCTTATTTGGTTATATTTCCAACATCAATTTTCAATTTTCAGTATTTTTAATTCAATTTATGAGATAAATTGGTGTTTGAAAAATTTGAAATGATTTTATTTCAATGAATAGTTTAATGTTTAGAGTTATAGGTTTGAAAAATGAAAACATGTTTGCTTGATTATATTTTCAATTTGAATTTGTGGTTGAGATGAAAAGATAAATATATGTGTGGTTATGATCAATTGATGAATATTTAAATAATGTGTGCCATTGTAATGATATATATATATATATATATATATAGGGGTGGGTTAAAATGAAAACCACACCCCTATGTAGGAACTAAGAACCATTTACATCCATAGATCTCTACAAAATTAATGGACAAGATTGATTTTAGATTTTAGGGGTCAAATTGCAAAATGGTAATTTTTAACCAATATTTTGACATTCATAAGGGCATTAATGGGAAAAGAAAATATCCATAATATCCATATCTAGGTATAATTATGGGATAAATATTACAAAATATAGAGATTGATATACATCAAATACGTTGCCTCAATTACATTAAAATGCAGATCCCTACCAGTCGCCATTTTTCACAGCAATCCGCCGCTACTCTTTCTACTCCGATCGATGCCTCAATTCCATTCAAATGCAGATCCCTACCAGTCGCCGCTTTTTGCACAAATCCACCGCTGCTCTTTCTACTCCGATCGTTCTTCCCTTGATTTCTCACCACCAGCAGTGCCGACTGCCCACAACGCCCCCTCTCTTGCTCGACACTACCGATAGACGACGTAGGAAGGCCACCGCTCTTTCTACTCCGATCTCCCCTCCCGCTTGGTCAGCATCAGCGAGGATGAAGTCGAACAACGCAGGGTGGCCGGCATCAATGATGGGCAAAGGGTTCTCATGAAAACCTTCTTATATTTTTCCCCAAATTTTTTCGTCATTTTTGTATGCTATTTGAATATCTAGAAAGTTGAAAAATTAATGTTGGTCTTTTTTGATAGAATTTCGATTTCATTGGTACTTGTTGGTAAACTTGCTCTTCTGTTGATAGCAAATTATGTCTTGGTATTTGGCAAATCGTGCAACTGGTTATAGCAAAATTTCATTTTTCAGTCCTATATTTTTAGCGAATTATTACGTTGATTATAGCAAATTGGCAATTTGTTTCTAGCAAATATTTTCTTTGTTTGTTACAAGTTATTCGTCTAATGATATCAAATCAGTATATGTTTATAGCAAATTTTTGTTTTGTTGTTAGCCAATAATTATGTCGACCGTGGATAAAAAATTATTTAATGTGTTTATAGTTTGTGGCTTTTTTTAGATTCATAATTCATAGCAAATTATTCATATGTTTATAGCATTTTTATCCGTATGTGTTTAGCAAAGTGTGCAATTGATTATAACAAAGTATGCATTTTTTTCATATTCCTATTTTTCTAGCAATTTATTCCTCTGTGTATATCAAATTGTTTAGTTGTTTATAACAAAGTCGCATAGTTTTCATATTCTTCTTTTTTTAGCAAAATATTCCACTATTGATAGTAATTTTTACATCCGGATTTAACAAATTGTGCAGTTGGTAATAACAAAATTGCATGTTTCCCATATTCATATTTTTTTAGCAAATTATGTCTTGGTGTTTAGCAAATTGTGCAGCTGGTTATAGCAAAATTTCATTTTTCATAGTCCAATATTTTTAGCGAATTGTTCTGTTGATTATAGCAAATTGCAGCTTGTTTCTAGCAAATATTTGCTCTATTGTTCACTTAGAGTTGTTCACTTCATCTGGAAGTGAATTTTTTTCCCTTCACGATTACATACCACATACTTCCAAATAAAAACACCATCCATCTTTTTTTCCGATCCAAGCCGAATATCGAAGTGAATTTTTTTCCCTTCACGATTACATACCACATACTTCCAAATAAAAACACCATCCATCTTTTTTTCCCTTCACGGTTACATACCACATACTTCCAAATAAAAACACCATCCATCTTTTTTTCCGATCCAAGCCGAATATCGAAACCACCTGCTTGACCATAAACCCAATAAAAGGTAGTTGCTTCTTCGAGATTTTTAAACATCTAACCAACAAATGGCTTCAAAGATTGATCACATTCTAGTATGTAGCTTCCACAAGAGCCCAAAACTAAATCAGCATTAATTCACTTCATCTGGAAGTGAATTTTTTTCCCTTCACGATTACATACCACATACTTCCAAATAAAAACACCATCCATCTTTTTTTCCCTTCACGATTACATACCACATACTTCCAAATAAAAACACCATCCATCTTTTTTTCCGATCCAAGCCGAATATCGAAACCACCTGCTTGACCATAAACCCAATAAAAGGTAGTTGCTTCTTCGAGATTTTTAAACATCTAACCAACAAATGGCTTCAAAGATTGATCACATTCTGGTATGTAGCTTCCACAAGAGCCCAAAACTAAATCAACATTAATTCCTGCGATATAAAATAATGTTATAAGCATGAAGGGTATATGCTATACATGAGTATATAATATGCTATAAATAATTTCATAATTTAAAAGTAATCATGCATACGCTATTTTGTTTTCTTAATAACTTCAAAAATTCCACAACCAAATACGAAAAGCATCTATCATCTATAATAAATATGAAATGCCCATTTTCTGCGAACATCTCAATATCATGCAAAGAACGTTGAAACCATTTAAAAAAAAACACAAACGACCATCCTATCATAAAAAAAAATCGTATGTTCACATAAAAGTATTCCCGATTTGCTATTAACACATTTATAATTTGGTAATTATGAAGACAAAATTTACTAAACGTCATACATACGCGTCTATAACAGAATCTGTCCATATCCATACACCTATAAAGTTATTTTTAATCGATAATAAATATGAAATGCCCATTGTCTGCGAACATCTCAATATCATGCAAAGCACGTTGAAACCATTTAAAAAAAACAAATCAT
Organism: Perilla frutescens; assembly: GCA_026008535.1. Classification (NCBI taxonomy): domain Eukaryota; kingdom Viridiplantae; phylum Streptophyta; class Magnoliopsida; order Lamiales; family Lamiaceae; genus Perilla; species Perilla frutescens. The sequence continues at coordinate 55,134,546 of BRKX01000013.1, read as the reverse complement.
ATTTTCACATAGGGTATTCCCGATTTGCTATGAACATATCTATAATTTGGTAATTATGAAGATAAAATTTGCTAAACGTCATACATACGCGTCCATAACAGAATATGTCCATATCCCTACACCTACAAAGATACATTAATTGATAACATAATACCTGTATCTTCTATAATCAGATGATGACGAGAGTGATGATAATATACGATGGAGTAAGAACTTGTGGAAAAAAATACATTCTTAATTATTTTGCACACAACAATTCATGTCATTTTAACTATTTTTTTAATAACTTCATAAATTCCACAACCAAATACGAAAAGCATCTATCGTCTATAATAAATATGAAATGCCCATTGTCTGCGAACATCTCAGTATTATGTAAAGTATATTGAAACCATTTAAAAAATAATCGTATTTTCACATAACATCATTTCCGATTTGCTATTAACATAAATGTAATTTGCTAATTATGCATAAAAAGTTTGCTAAACGTCAGAAATACGCGTCTGTACCAGATTCCACCCATATATCTACACCTACAAAGATACATTAATGGAGAACATAATACCTGTATCTTCTATAATCAGACGATGACTAGAGTGATGATAATATATGATGGAATAAGAACTTGTGGAAGCCGATAATAACATTCTCCAGAATGACTTCTTCAACCATAAGAGAACGCAATCCATATATGAAACATTGATAGATACAACTCTGTAAAAAAATGAGTTATGAAAACCGTCCAAAAAAAAACGTTCCATATAAATCCCACTATATATGGAAGCGATATATTTACTGCAGATTTTTAATATACATTACAATGACATATATACCCTCAACTTAATATAATTTTTAAGATATTGCATTTTTGACCCCATTTTTTGAGATTGATCTGAGCCTTAGAAAATCATTGGTCCAACGCTTCATATTAGTTCATAGTTCCTACACAGGGCATTGGTTCTCATTTGATCTCTATACTATATATATATATATAGGGATGGGATCTGGTGAGAACCAGTCACCAGGTGGGAACTGGGAACCAATCCCATCCCTCCATTCCAAAATCTAAATAGTCCAGATTAATCTAGATTTTCGGTGGCAATTTTGTAATTAAAATGAAAATCTTCAATTCGCGCGTCTCATTAAGGGCAAAATCAGAAAAAATAAATTCTGTGAACTGTAGCATCATTTCGCGAAGAACTGAACTCAGAAACTGCCCATATTCAATTTTAGCCTCCTACTTCACTCATTATAGCCTCATGCATTTCTCATTTTAGCATGTGTTGATAAACAAAAATGGAACGATAATTTCATTGGAATGAAACGCAATACACCCTATTTGGGGACAGTGAACCATAATTTGAATCTCATAATTACTAGTTGGGATCAGATGAGCCCTAATCGGAACGTAATAAACCCTAATTGGGAATGGTGGACCCTAGTAGAAAATGTCACATCAATTTTAGCCTCATACTTGGATCATTTTAGCTTCATACGATTCTCATTTTAGCATGTGTTGATAAATAAAATATGAAACGGTGATTTCATTGCAATGAAACACAATACACCCTTTATGAGGACAGTGAACCCCTACTGGGAATCTCAGAATTACTAGTTGGGATCAGATGAGCCCTAATTGGAACGTAATGAACCCTAATTGGGAACGGTGAATCCTAGTGGAAAATGTCACATCAAATTTAGCCTCCTATTTCAATCATTTTAGCCTCATGCGTTTCTCATTTTAGCATCTTCTGATAAACAAAATATGCAGTGGGAATCTGACAAGGTATTTAACCTCATGCTTCCGTTATTTTAGCATCATATTCTAAACAGTAATTGTGGTCAATAAAACTTAATAGTAATATAAGTACTGCAAAGAAAATGTCATAAACACTTTTATTAAAAATCATATATATTCTTAAAAATGAATGTGTTGAAAACAATTCACAAGCATGGTAAAACATGATATTAAACTATGCCCAATCGCTATAATAACATCAAGTTGGATAGTTCCTAGCATCATGATCTAACAACTTGTAGCAATTGCTGCACATTCTGAGTGGTTTGTTCTCCTTTCTCTTTGTTGCCTCTTTAGATATCAAACGACTGTCGCTACCTTTTATTTTAACTGGAATAGGTGGATGAACAACAACTTCAGAAGGGGCACATAAACCATAGAATTGCTCAAACATCATCGTCTTACTATGTGAAGTAGAACCCTCCATATCACCGTGTGAGTAATCTTACTATGGTCACTTCAAACAAAAGAAGCTGACACATTAAAATCAAAAAATTATAATCTGAACAAGGTAAAATAATAATACAATTACATCAAGAGATGTTCAGACACACAAATTGATTTTTAGCATTAGGTATGTACCATTCTAGCATTATGCAACATACATTTTAGCACCAAAGTATTCTAATATTTACATGGTGTCTATAACATTGTGTAGCCGAATCACAAAAACACACACACACACACAAAAGAAAAAAAAGCAAAGCATGGTTTGTATGACATGTTTCACAGAGTGCAGTAGAAATAATATTAAACCAACATGTTATCATGCTAAAACATATGTGACGACAGGCTAAAACGACTACATTAACATGCTAAAACATATGTGATGATAGGCTAAAATGAATATATTAACATGCTAAAACAAATAAACAGATCAAATTAATGCATATTCTGTATATTCTCGTACATACTAAACCCTAGAATTCATAAGAATTAGAAAATAACTGATATTTTTCTCAAAAAAAAAAACTGATACAACCCAAATCTGAATGAAAAAGATCAAATCAATCAAAAATATCGAATCTTCGTAACAAAATGATGAAGCCATAAACTAAAATAAGATAAGAAATAAAAATCACGAGAAGAAATGAGAAATAAATCGACATACCAAACTACTAAAATAAATTGAAAAAAAACATATACATGGAGTCACCATACAAAGACAGCACCGCCGATGAACTCTACAAATCATAGGGTCGAATCTTCATGATAAAAAGATGAAAGCAGATGCTGAAAAATAATGAGAAATCAAAAGGGAAGAAGAAGAAGAAGAACAAGAAGAACGTAATTAGCGAGAGAGGGGGAGAAAAGGGGAAAAAATATGAAGAAGAAAAGTTGAAGAACTGAATTACTATATTGCCCTCCCCTTCATCAAACTTGCCAAATATTACAATTATGCCACCGCCCCATTAACTTAATCTGCGCCGTCCAGATTGAACCAATGAAGGGATAGGATTAGTTCCTAGTTCCCACCTAGAGGAAGGGTTCTCATTTGATCCCTTCCCTATATATATATATATATATATATATATATATATATATATTAATTTTTAAATAATTAGAGGTAGCTAGCAAAGGTAGTCAATATTAAACTCATTATATATATATATAGAGAGAGAGAGAGAGAGAGATGGGATCATGTGAGAACTACACCCCCTTGTGAGAACTGAGAACCAATTTTAGCCACAGATCTCGCTTATTTTGACGGCCAAGATCTGTTCCTAGATTGAAAAAACACGGTGGTAATCTCATAATATTATCAACTTTTTAATGAATTGGGGTTATATCTGTAATTAGCTATTCCAACCTCTCTCTCTCTACAACTCATCAAATCTCCAATTTCAATTCTCCGATTCGGAACAAAATCATTCAACGAAACGACTCCACCTCTGACGAGGAGAAGAAGCCGGCGGAGATGGCGCCGCCGCCGCAACACAAATCGGAGGAGCTTTAGCTAGAATTCTCCCGATCTTTCCGCGGCTTCTCCACCTGAAAATCCGCGATGGATCTTCTCTGACCGACTCTCTATCCACTTCTCGATCATGCAGACTCGTGGGTAATTTGCCATTTTTTTATCATTCTTAAACACGTCGCGGCGCAGGTTAGCGCCGACGTCCACATCAACAGCGTAGGTCTTATTCCTCATTCCTTCTCTGCAGATCACCATCTCGTCGTCGCCTTGATCGATGGAGTGATAAATTATATCAAGCAGGCTCGAAGAAAATGATGAATGGTTCGAATTCGAGGAGGCAGAATGCGAGATTTCAGCCTCCCTTCTGTAACTACACCTCTCCACTGATAGTTTATATTTTAGCACTGGTAGTTTATATTTTAGCACCGGTAGTTTATATTTTAGCAATTTCATTTCCTTTTTTAGCACTGTTAGTTTATTTTTTGAATATTTTCGTAGGTGATAGTGTTAGCATTTGTAATCTGTTATTTACGATGAATATTTAAATCCCACTGAATTCGAGAAAGAATACTGTGAATACATATGAATGGGTATATGGTGCGTCATTTTACACCAAAAATAAATGTCCCGACAAACCAGTCGGTAAGCCCTTACTACAGAGTACAGCGGCGAGCTGGATCGTCTCCCAAAGGACCGGCAAAAATTATTCCAAATTTCCAATCTGCAAAAAAACACACTTTCCCAACGAGTTTTTGTTGTATAATATCAAGAACGAAAATAAATAATAAAACAGAGAGTAGATTTGTAACAGATTATAAAAGGTATTCCGGCTTCCAATTAACTCCACCCTAGCTTAATTATACCGATCCTCGATGCAAAGATAATTCCAATTAACACATGCGAACCAGTTATAGCCACCGAAGACACTTACTGACGCAACCTAATTTCTCCTTAGTTTCTCGATAATCAGGAAGACACTTCACCGATTATTTCCCTAATCGACTGATAACCGTAAGAGACACTCTATAGATTTAATGAGCCGACAGCATTAAGAACTAGACAAATCCGATTCAAAACCAACAGACTCTGACACATGACCGTTGAATTAAGACTATTATTCTCCTGGTTCTGAAGAACCGTTTTACCACTAATTAAACTTAAACCACAATTACGGATGGCCGGTTTAATTAGCTACTAATTAATTCTGATCTACTAAATATGTGCACCTATCTAGCAATATCGAAATAATTAATGACTCAAATTACCGAGAACAATAGATATATGCAATTAATCAAAATAAAAAGAACAATTAGATCTCACAGTATAATTGCGCCAGGGCTTCATTAATCTTCATCGGAATAAGAACGAGTCTAGCTCGAAACCTTGAAATATTGTAAAAGAAGAACACGATGAAAAATAATGAAGAAGATGAAAATAATCTGCTCTACCGTCTCTCTGCTGCTGCCTATCGAATGAATAATGGAATCCTCTTCTAAATTAAGATAAGTCCTAATCTATATATAATATCCCTAATAAGATAATGTCCAACATGGAAATAAAATCCTAGTATATCTTAAATAGGAAAGAGATAAAATAAAGAGTCCAATAGCTGTAAAAATCTAATAACTCGCGTCCAGGCCTAAAGGCTCAATAAATCCGCGCTCCAGCCCAATTCTCGCGCGCACAGCAGCCCAGCAGGTAATTTCTCGGCACCTCACCCAGGCAGTATGCCCATACGGCCTGGCTTCCAGACTCTCCATATTTACTTAACTTTTCTCAACTGCAAACTCTCCATAATCTCGGCCAATTCGTTCATATATGTGTTAATCACCTGAAATCATTCCCAAAACACATTTTCTTCCACAAAACACGATCGTGAGGCAATTAACATATCAAAACAATACAAAAAATGGCCCAAAATATGTATGTAAATATAGCCCAATCAAATCCTCCCACACTTAGACAATGCTCGTCCTCGAGCATATGTAAACAAAGAACAAACTCTAAAATAAAAACAGAAAATGACACGTCAAGCACCGGCTGCCTTAAACTGAACACACTCAAAGTTAGGATTACAACACAACCATCCACAATCCACTAACCCTTCTCTTGTTTCATAAAACTGTACACATGCTCTTCATTCAAGTAAAAAATATGCAAACTCAATCCTGCCTCACCAAGGTTCGCTCAATTTCTCTCAAAAAGTAAGGACATATTTTCAACTCACACAAGTCGTGATTTGATACCTTCAAACATAGATTTGCCCATATGTCAAAATCACTACCAAGTAAGTAAGAACTATGCACAAATCAAAAGGTCTTTTCAATGGGTTGTAATGGGGCTAGGGTGCTTAGGCAGGATAATTTGAATAAGTGGCTCAAATAAATTAAAACATGTAAGCATATTATAACACAATCACAGAGTTCTTCAGCTACTTCTTCAGATATTGCAATATTTCCCAAGTTGTGTGCTAATCTTCAACAGTACAGGGCACCAAAAGAAAAATTAACTAAGTACATCCCCTTATTTCCTCCATGTCCTTCCTACTCCGGTATGGGCATACGGACCATTTTTTTTCTGAAGCTTTGCTTCTTTCTCTTTTTTTTTCTTTTTTTCTTGAAACAGGACAAGAGTTTTTTTTTCACAAGTTTTCTTCAATTTCCAGCACCAACTGTTTTTTCAAGTAAATTTCGAACTCATCTCAACACAATCCAATATAACTCACATGTTTTTAAGGGACAAGAGCAGGCCAAAGAGGGCTAAGACTGAAATATTTAGTGGCTGTCAAGAAAGAAAGGATTTAGGCACAAACGAGCTCACTAAGGGGTAGTATCAGGTATGGATAATTTATTCAGGCTAGAGCAGTGGTTAATCATGTATGCCTTTATCATTTTCATGCAAAAGGAAACTCACAAGCAGTATGATCATGGCAACAAGGCAAATCAGAAATTCAGCATTTAAATCCGACACACTCAACAAAAGAATAAAATTAAGCTTTCTATATATATAACATGCTCAAGAGGCTCAAATCTCACGTTTATAAGCTCATCAAAAGTTGATCAAGTTGCACATTTCATCATTCAAGAATACATACGAGTAATAGCATAATTCAATCACAAGAGAATCAATCAAACAAACCAAGATAAGCCATGCTATAACCCTTTCTCTTTGTACATTTCAATCTCCGGCAGCCAATACTCAACAAAAACAAGCAAAACACAAAAGTTATTTTTTTTTTCAATTTAGAAAAGAACCAGACACAAAAACAGCAACTTCCTCCCTCCTACACTTAGACAACACAGTGTCCTCACTGTGTAGGAAAGAGAGTCAATAAACGGATACAACATGAATGAAAGAAAATAAAAACAAAGGGATAGAGAAGGCAAACTAGCAATCAAGGCGCGAAACAGTCAGTAGGGGCATACAGACGGCGCTCTAGTGCAGTGGTCCAGCTTGGTGTGTAGGGGTCAAACAACTCCATGGGCTCGGCAAGGGTAGGGGCGGCGCTGAAGAAAAGTCCCTGCACGAAAAAGCTAGACTAGAGTTTTTTTTTTTACGAAAACTAATAAGCAACTAAATGAAATAAGAAAAATGAAATAAGTAAGAAAAGCTCAGGTTGCCTCCCGAGAAGCACCCTTATTTAACATCCGAGGCTCGACACAAGTAGAACTCGATCATGAGACAATTTCAGGGGTAGCAAATCTACCCCTGTCGAAGGGAATCGTCTCCATCCTCACACCTTTATACTTTCTCAAAAGTTCGACCATCCTTGCTTCTTGCCCTTTCAGCTCCAACATTGGGGTCTTCTCATGAGCTGGTAAAATTGGTTCCGAGTTGGTCGGTAAGGGCATACGGCCTGTCAGGTTCTGAGTTGGAAATTCATTGGTGGTATACAGCTGCATGATGACATCTCGAATTTCCTCGTCTTCATCTGTTATTACAGCGATTTCAGTCAGCCCACGAAAGAGTACCTTCTTGAACAGCTCGATGATCTCTTTCTCATCATCCTCTTTCTTGTTTCGAATTAACCTGGATGGAAAAGGTGCTGCAACCAGAGAGTTAGAAATTTTGGATTCAGATTTCACCTCACTAAGGGCAGACTCGGCAGCTGATTGTTCTTCTTCTGCACTAGATTTATTTTCAGTCTGTGTAGTATGCCTATACTGCGGGTTCTTTTCCTTCTTAGCCTCCACATCATCCAACTCTTCCGCACTTCTCAAAGTGATAGCGCAAACATGTGCTCTTGGATTCATTTCAGTTTGGGAGGGGAGTTTGCCTTGATTCGCCTGCATTCTATTCATTTGAGTGGCAAGCTGAGTGATCTGTGTGCCCATACTGCCTAGAGCAGCTTGCGTCTCCTGCTAGAAATCTTTCTGCCTTTGTGCCAAACTGTTGACAAGGGCACTGCTCTGCTCCAGACACTTCATAATTTCACTCATGCTAGGCGCAGGCTTGTCAGTATGCCCATACGGACCGTCCTGCGGTGGCCTCGGAGGCAAAACTCCCGGCATCTTCTGATCTTGCTATCTCCAGTCGAAATTAGGATGGTGTCTCCAGCCTGGGTTGTATGTATTTGACTACGGGTCATAATTCCTCCATCTCATGGCATCTTGTTGCGCATCACCGGACCTATAGCATGCTTGCTCGGTTGGAGAATTTTGCAAGGTAGGACAAGCATCAGTGAAATGGCCATTCTCCGAGCAGACTCCACAGCGGATGTTCTATGTTTGTGCCAAAGCTAAACCTCGAACCAAAGAAGTCAGAGCATCGATCTTCTCATTGACACCGGAGCTGTCTACTCGCTCAACAGGTCGATATCGGTCATCATGCTCATCCTCATACTGCTGATCTCTAGAAACCATGTCGATGATAAGTTGCTTAGCCTCGGCCAGCGTCTTGTTGGTAAGAGATCCTCCACTAGCAGAATCTATAATTTTCCTGTCAAAGGTAGACATACGACGGTAAAAATAGTTAGTGAACAACTGATATTCGGAGAAACCGTGGTCTGGACATTTACGGCACAACTGTTGGAATCTCTTCCAATAGTCTGCTAGACTCTCATTTGATTCAGGAAAGAACTTGCGTAGGAATTGTTCCTCTAACTCATTCCAAGTGGAAATAGAGCTCGATGGGAGATCAAATAGCCACCCTCTAGCCTTGCCCTGCAAAGTATGAGAAAACGTCAATAATCTCAAATTATCAGAAGAAAAACCTTGAGGGCGTAAAGTAGAGCAAACTAAATCAAATTCGGCAAAGTGCTTATGTGCACTTTCTCCAGGTAAATCGCCAAACTTGGGTAAAACTTGAATGAAACCAGGTCGTATTTCAGAATTATTTGCAATAGTGGGAAGCACGATGCAAATCGGTCGATTGTTTCTATGGCGACCCAACTCCCTAATTTGAAGTTCTTGCTCAGGTACTTTATTGAGAGCCATGTCTTCTCCAAAAAGCTGAATGATATCAAAACACGCTGATGCAGATGTAGATGCTCCCTTAGACTCTCTTGCAATCTTCCTCAAGCTTTGTAAAGTCCTCTCAGATTCTGGATCAAACACTAGACTTCTTCTTTTTTTTTTTTTTGGAAAGATCGAGTGATGCACTAAAACAAAAATAAAAAAAATAAAAAAAAATAGCAAACTGAAAATATTAGAATAATCACTGCTTAAAAACCGATCCCCGGCAACGGCGCCAAAATTTGGTGCGTCATTTTACACCAAAAATAAATGTCCCGACAAACCAGTCGGTAAGCCCTTACTGCAGAGTACAGCGGCGAGCAGGATCGTCTCCCAAAGGACCGGCGAGAATTATTCCAAATTTCCAATCTGCAAAAAAACACACTTTCCCAACAAGTTTTGGTTGTATAATATCAAGAAAAAAAATAAATAATAAAACAGAGAGTAGATTTGTAACAGATTATAAAAGGTATTCCGGCTTCCAATTAACTCCACCCTAGCTTAATTATACCGATCCTCGATGCAAAGATAATTCCAATTAACACATGCGAACCAGTTATAGCCACCGAAGACACTTACTGACGTAAACTAATTTCTCCTTAGTTTCTCAATAATCAGGAAGACACTTCACCGATTATTTCCCTAATCGACTGACAACCGTAAGAGACACTCTATAGATTTAATGAGCCGACAGCATTAAGAACTAGAGAAATCTGATTCAAAACCAACAGACTCTGACACATGACCATTGAATTAAGACTATTATTCCCCTGGTTCTGAAGAACCGTTTTACCACTAATTAAACTTAAACCACAATTACGGATGGCCGGTTTAATTGGCTACTAATTAATTCCGATCTACTAAATATGTGCACCTATCTAGCAATATTGAAATAATTAACGATTCAAATTACCGAGAACAACAGATACATGCAATTAATCAAAATAAAAAGAACAATTAGATCTCACAGTATAATTGCGTCAGGGCTTCGTTAATCTTCACCGGAATAAGAACGAGTCTAGCTCGAATTCATAATTGAATTTAAACCTTGAAATATTGTAAAAGAAGAACATGATGAAAAATAATGAAGAAGATGAAAATAATATGCTCTACCGTCTCTCTGCTGCTGCCTATCGAATGAATAATGGAATCCTCTTCTAATTTAAGATAAGTCCTAATCTATATATAATATCCCTAATAAGATAATGTCCAACATGGAAATAAAATCCTAGTATATCTCAACTAGGAAAGAGATAAAATAAAGAGTCCAATAGCTGTAAAACTCAGCATTAAGAACTAGAGAAACCCGATTCAAAACCAACAGACTCTGACACAAGACTGTTGAATTAAGACTATTATTCCCCTGGTTTTGAAGAACCGTTTTACCACTAATTAAACTTAAACCACAATTACGGATGGCCGGTTTAATTGGCTACTAATTAATTCCGATCTACTAAATATGTGCACCTATCTAGCAATATCGAAATAATTAACGACTCGAATTACCGAGAACAACAGATACATGCAATTAATCAAAATAAAAAGAACAATTAGATCTCACAGTATAATTGCGACAGGGCTTCGTTAATCTTCACCGGAATAAGAACGAGTCTAGCTCGAATTCAATTATGAATTCGAACCTTGAAATATTGTAAAAGAAGAACACGATGAAAAATAATGAAGAAGATGAAAATAATCTACTCTACCGTCTCTCTGCTGCTGCCTATCGAATGAATAATGGAATCCTCTTCTAAATTAAGTTAAGTCCTAATCTATATATAATATCCCTAATAAGATAATGTCCAACATGGAAATAAAATCCTAGTATATCTCAACTAGGAAAGAGATAAAATAAAGAGTCCAATAGCTGTAAAACTCTAATAACTCGCGTCCAGGCCCAAAGGCTCAATAAATCCGTGCTCCAGCCCAATTCTTGCGGGCACAGTAGCCCAGCAGGTAATTTCTCGGCACCTCACCCAGGCAGTATACCCATACGGCCTGGCTTCCAGACTCTCCACAATCTTGGCCAATTCCTTCATATATGTGTTAATCACCTGAAATCATTCCCAAAACACATTTTCTTCCACAAAACACGATCGTGAGGCAATTAACATATCAAAACAATACAAAAAATGGCCCAAAATATGTATGTAAATATAGCCCAATCAGTATATGAGAAGCAAAGGAGCAAAGAAGAGCGGGAGATGCATTGTAGCTAGTGAGAGTTGAATTTAAACAACTCCATTTGGTGAGATTTGAAGTTCCAATGGGTTGAGTACAAGGCCACGACGGCTATCACCGAAAGAGGTTGCATCTAACTCATGATCATGACTTGTGTTTCTCCAAAGAAGCTTGGGCAACGAGCAGCATGCAGACGAACTACTTCTTCTTGTTGCACACATATTTTTTCTTGTAATGCTAAATAGGCATAGCTGATATTTCATTTTTTGCATTGCTAATAAAGATTTTAATATTTCTAGCAAGTGTGCAACAACAGTGCTAAATAAAGAAGCGTAAGTGCTAAAGTAAAAAACTACAAGTGCTAAAATACTTTATAAAAGAGCCAAAACTTCAGAATTCAAATACTAGTGCTAAAAAAGGAATGACATAGCTGATATTTCATTTTTTGCATTGCTAATAAGGGTTTTAATATTTTTAGCAGGTGTGTAACAACAGTGCTAAACAAGGAAACGTAAGTGCTAAAGTAGAAACTACAAGTGCTAAAATACTTTATAAAAGTACTAAAACGTCAGAATTTAAATACCAGTGCTGAAAAAGGAATGACAAGTGCTAAAACCTCAATTACCAGTGCTAAATGTCACATAAAGCTGCTAAAAACTTAGAATAGTGAATCTAAATATTAACTAGACAAACTTGGTAGTCTTATATGATAGTAGCGGTGCTAAAAAATGATTTGTAAGTGCTAAAAGTCAAAATGTCAGTGTTAAAACTTCAGAATTCAAATACTAGTGCTAAAAAAGGAATGTCATAGCTGATATTTCATTTTTTGCATTGCTAATAAGGGTTTTAATATTTCTAGCAGGTGTTTAACAATAGTGCTAAACAAGAAAACATACATGCTAAAGTAGAAACTACAAGTGCTAAAATACTTTATAAAAGTGCTAAAATGTCAGAATTCAAATGCCAGTGCTAAAAAGGGAATGGCAAGTGCTAAAACCTCAATTACCAATGCTAAATGTCGCATAAAACTGTTGGAAACTCAGAATTGTGAATCTAAATATTAACTAGACAAACCTGGTAGTCTTATATGATAGTAGTGGTGCTAAAAATTGATTTGTAAGGGCTAAAAGTCAAAATGCCAGTGCTAAAACTTCAGAATTCAAATACTAGTGCTAAAAAAAGGAATGACATAGCTGATATTTCATTTTTTGCATTGCTAATAAGGGTTTTATTATTTCTAGCAGGTGTGTAACAACAGTGCTAAACAAGAAAATGTAATTGCTAAAGTAGAAACTACAAGTGCTGATACTTTATAAAAGTGCTCAAAGTTTAGAATTCAAATACCAGTGCTAAAAAAGGAATGACAAGTGCTAAAACCTCAATTACCAGTGCTAATACCAAAATATTCACGAGAATAAGAAATTGTGTCAGTTACTATAAAATATTCATTTACTAATAGTATATACCATTAAAGACAAATAGAGAGGGTGCTCTGATTACTCAGTGAAAGATGTGGTTAACGAGCAAGGAATTGGACTGCAGACTAGTTTAGATGAAGGGTGCAAGAACTCAGTTGAGTGCAACTCTTGTTTAGGGAGGTGGGAGGAGGTAGGTAGATCAGCTAAAGAAGATGAAGTCGATGTCTGTAGGTTTTCGTTGCTTGTTGCAGTCACAAGCAGAAGAATCAGTGACATGGGATGGATAGATTCAATCTACAACTGTCTTGGAAATGAAATTCCACTAGGTAATTGCTACTTTTATTCAAAAATATTATGTGAAATCTTGTTTTATTAGTTTTATATATGCATGATCAATCGATCTTCTGCAGGTGATAAGGCAAGAGAAGAAAAAAAAGATTAGATTAAGTAGAGGTTGTCATGCTAAACAAGGGTCAAGCTGGTGCTAAAATAAGTCATGACACTGCTAAAATAGGAAATGACAATGCTAAAACCCTAAATTGAAAAATATACGCGTGAATCACATATACATTGAAATTTCCGATTTTACCCTTACTAAGATTTAGGGGCAGCGAAGTTGGACGTTATTACAATTATGCCACCGCGTTTTTTATAATTTTAGAACAGATCTTGATCGTTCAAATAGACGAAATCTATGATTGAGATTGGTTCTTGGTTCTCACATGAGGTATGGTTCCTTCTTGAACCCAACCCTATATATATATATATATATATATATATATAGACACACACACACACATACATTTTAATTTTTAAATAAATAGAGGTAGCTAGCAAAGGTAGTCAATCTTAAACTCATTTCAAACAAAATATGAACATGTAATAAATCAAATGTAGCCTCAACGAGACCAAATATAGTGGCAGAATGAATGGCAAACATGTTGTAACCTATTTTTGGTATATAACTATATATATGCTTTAGTGCATGAAACATTACATTACTATATTAATAACCATAAAAATTAAAAATAAAATGCGAAACCACATATACTTCTACCTCCATCCATATCTTCACATTTTATAATTATAATACTCCCACCATTTCATTTTGATTATTGTTTTATTATTTTTTTTTATCTAGAATTAACAATTAATTTTAGAAGTTGTCTTACATACATTAGATGTATGAGTCTGGACCCATCAGCCTGGCCGAGATCCAATAAAGCCCAACACCAAATAAAAAAAATCTGATTCATTTCGTGCACGTGCACCCCATGCTGTCCACGCGCGCCCTAAAATATATGTTTTTTTATATAACTTTTTTTATTATTTTTTTGATTTTGTTATATTTTTCTTTTCAATTTTCTTACTTTTTTTTATTTTTCTATTTTTCCTTCCAAAATTGTATATCCTATAATATAATTAGTGAACTCTAAAAATTGAAATGAATTAATTTAATTTTTTTTGAAATAAATATAAATATATATTCTAAAATTGATTTAATGGACCCTAAAATTAAAGTGAATGATTTTTTTTTAAAATTAAGTGACTCATGCAATGCATTCACTCGACGCTAATGCGTGAGCTGGTGCATTGTGCTCGATAATTAATTTACTTTTTTTGAAATAAATATAAATGGTAATTGAAAAAAAAATCTAATTTCGAAATAAATATATGCCCTAAATGGAATTAATGGATCCTAAAATAAAAATGAATGAGTTTAATATTTTAAAAAATAAATATAATTGAGATTAATAAATCTAAAAAAAAATGAATCCTAAAAAATACAACAAAAATCCCTAAAAAATACTAAAAAACTCCCTAAAAATTCTAAAAAAACTATGAACCCTAAAAAAACCTACCCCCTACACTCTAAACATTAATTGGAATGAAAAAAAAAATCACAGTTTGAACTACATAAACTTATATAAAATAAGTAGGAGACCAATTACTTTTTAATAATACAAATGATACTTTTTGAATTTTAAGTGATACTTTTTAATGTTAGGATTGATACCGATTGTTACCAAAAGTTTTTTTTTTTTGCGGGTCAACGCCGGTTGAGCCGCGTTGATCTCGACCCGTCTGATGAATGTATAAGCCTTATTGGACTAGGGTGATGTATGGGAGACATAAAAATCTTATTCACTTATATTTTTCTAAAATAAAGTTTGGTATATGATTAAAATTGAGAAAGAGAATGTGAAAATATATAAAACAATAAATATTTTGGCACAAAAAAAAAATTAAAACAACAATCAAAATGAAACGGAGGGAATATCAGTTAATGTTGTTCTTTTTTACAGCAACATAATATATTATACGTATGGATCTAACTAGATCATATTGTGCAACACTATTTATCTGCATTACAATAAAATTGTATACATTTTTACTTTTTTTTTTACCAGAAACACAAAATACATGACAGTGAAAATTTGGCAACAAAAAAATAGAGTCCGTCTTATTTTTGTTTTTTTTTTCTTTGCGCGTATAATCATTCTCTCTCTTAAATTTCAAATAAACGGGACTCGGTCAGTTTGGGCTAGGCTCAATTGCATACTAGAGGCCCACGGATTATGAAAGAAGGCGTGACAAGAAATATATATCAATAAAAAAATAAATAAATTGAAGTAATGAAAATTGGGGAATGAATAATGAATATACAACAAAACCTTTATACAGTAATATCATTGGGACCATAGAAAATATTACTATAGGGAGATTATTCTTATATAGATTTTACATATAAAAAACATTTAAAAAAAATAATATATATTATACAATACTTGGAAATGTCCCTTCATATTTTAAAACACATGAATATGAAAAGTATATAAAATTCATTCATGTGCTTTAATAGAACACTCACAATCGCCGACACACACACACACATTCACGGCATCCCATACAAATAAATTCACACTCCAAATCTAAATTTCCAGCAACCTCCTTCAACCAAAAACTTCAACAAAATTCATTATTTTCCATCCATAATTAAATACACAAACTTAATTCATTTTCGTGGATCTCTACACATCAACACACATGCATGAATTTTCAACTAATACCAATTCTTAACATCACCAAAACAACCCCTAAAATATAAAATAAATAGCTTAAAAGTTTCAAAAGTTGAAGAGAAAAAGGTAAGAGAACTTTTTCTCAAAGGCTAGGGATTTCCCCATTTTTAAATCCGAAAATCGGAAGTCTTATCATTGATAAACCATAAAAATAGTTAAAGAAATAAGTAGAGGAGGAATAGAGCATTTGAAAAATATGATTGCATGTTAAAAATTCCGCCGGAAATTTTTTCCGACAGTGGAGAAGAGGCGACGGTCGGCGTTCCGGCGGTGATTCTGGCGAAGGAGGGGAAAAGGCGAGAGGGGAGAGAAGAGAGGGAAAAGGGGGCTGATGTGACCCGGGACCTATGGGACACGACACGGACGAAATATGCGGAAGCTAGGAAAGAAACTACGTCGGTGAAGTAAGGGATCAATACGCAAATAACTAGACGACTAAGACAAACTAAAATACCTAGAATATGACACACAAAACTAACACAAAATCCAAATAGTTAGGGCTGTTTTGGGATGGATAATGGACGAGAATGGTAATGGAATTCGTGTATGAAGGTTTAGGTGAAGAAGGGCTAGAGTAGATAGGATATGATAGAATTGTAACGAACTTACGGATGAATGGAACGATGATGAACTTGACTCGAACTTGTTGAACTCGAACGGCTGAATTGATCACGGATGTTGGTGATGATGAATGGCGTCGATGATGGCTGGTCGAAGGATGAGTGGTAGATGCGAATCACAACCCGAAAGTTGCCTTGAATCTCGAACGTACACAAGGCCAAATTCTTTAAGTTGGTCTTCAAGTAGCGAATTTCCGACAATCCCTCAAACGTGGATGGCGAATTCCCTTTGATAAAACCTAGAATTGCTAGTTCTAAGAGTATGAATTTAAAATTTAAACTCACAAAGATTAAACGGGGTTGAGACAATATTGAAAGCAAAGCTTAGTTTATCAAATATGGTCTAAAGTATGAATGTCACATGAAACCCCTATTTATAATATAGGGAGGGCCGAAAATCCTAAACCTAATAACTATAGGAATTCGAAAATAACATAAAGAAATTCAAAAGGAATCCTACCTTAACTAGAAGTCTTAATTAAGGCAAGATAAGATAACATAAAATAAGGAAATAAAATCTAAACTAATCTAGATAAAATCCCATGGACTTAGGCCTTCAATCTCGCCATCTTGGACTCCAAATAATTAAACCATGACCGAAATTTAAAAGAATAAAAATCGGTCCAGTTATACTATCGGAAATCACAATTATACTATCGGGAAGCACTTTAATACTATCCTTCAGTATAATTATACTATCCGACTCTGTTCCCAGAACGTCCAAATCATCTTTCTTTCTTCTCAAGTCTTCATGCTTCCTTCTTCTTCATGCATTGCACTCCATGTCTTGATCTCTAACTTCCATTATCAACAAGGTCATCAACTTCAAGCTACCTTGCACGCCGTCTCCATCCTCGAGCTTCTTGCAAATTGTTGCTTGCAAATAGTCTTGTAACTTCTTAGCTCGTAGTCTTGTGACGGGGCCTTTGAATTGCAGCTCCGGGTTTAGATCCTCGTTGCTATGGGTGTCCTCATCATTCCCCCCTGCTGAAGAGAATTCATCCTCGAATTTGGATCCTCATCATGGTCGAATTCATCTGCATTAAAAGGTGACAAATCAGCAACATTAAATGTAGAAGAACACTTGTATTCACCTGGAAGATCAATGCGGTATGCATTATCATTAACACGGCTCAAAATGGTGAAGGGACCATCTCCTCTATGCGACAACTTCGATTTCCTCAAGTTAGGAAAACGGCCAGGACTCAGATGAATCCAAAAATGTAGAAGAACACTTGTATTCACCTGGAAGATCAATGCGGTATGCATTATCATTAACACGGCTCAAAACGGTGAAGGGACCATCTCCTCTATGCGACAACTTCGATTTCCTCAAGTTAGGAAAACGGCCAGGACTCAGATGAATCCAAACATGATCTCCGGACTGGGATATAACATGTTTGCGCCTTGTGTTGCGTGCGGCGGCAGTGGCTGAGCCTTTGTGCTCAATTCGAGTACGAGTCTTCTCATGCATCTCTCGAATATAATCATCTCTCTTCATACCTTTAACACTCGTTAGATGCTCAATGGGTAAAGGAATCAAATCAGTAGGAGTTAGTGGATTAAATCCATAAACTACCTCAAATGGAGACATGTTAGTAGAAGAATGAATTACACGATTATAAGCAAATTCAGCATATGGTAAACACTCTTCCCATGACTTCAAATTATTCTTAATTAGAGACCTAAGTAAAGCTCCTAATGTACGATTCACAACCTCAATTTGACCATCGGTTTGTGGATGACATGCAGTAGAAAACAATAACTTAGTACCTAATTTTCCCCACAAAACACGCCAAAAATGTCCTAGAAACTTAGAATCCCTATCACTAACAATAGTACGAGGAATTCCATGCAATCTAACAATATGAATAAAGAACAAGTTGGCAATGTGAACAGCATCATCGATTTTCCTACATGTAATGAAATAAGCCATTTTGGAGAACCGATCAACTACAACAAACACCGAATCTTTACCCGACCTAGACCTAGGCAATCCCAATATGAAATTCATAGAAATATCGATCCACGAGGCTGTAGGGGCGGGTAATGACGTGTACAATACAAACGGGTGTGAAGTGGACTTGGCTTGACGACAAGTAATGCAACGACTACACACATTCTCTGCATCCCTACGCATATGCGGCCAAAAGAAGTGTTCATGCAGCAAGTTTAATATCTTATGCACACCAAAGTGACCCATCAAACCTTCCACATGCGATTCTAACACAAGTAGCTCACGCATGAACAAGCAGGAATGCACAATTTAGACTCTTTAAACAAGAACCCATCATGTACATAAAAACCATCAATAGCACGCGACTTAGAACTACATGAAGCATAAATGGGGCTGAAGTAGGCGTCTTCTACATACAAGGACTTAATGGAATCGAAACTTAGCATCTTATCATACATTAAGTTCAAGAGTGCGTACCTTCTAGACAACGCGTCGGCCACGACATTCTTCTCGCCCTTTTTGTACTTGATCACATATGGAAAGGACTCGATGAATTCTACCCATCTCGCGTATCTCTTGTTCAAGTTTTGTTGCCCTTTGAGATGCTTTAAACTTTCATGATCCATGTGAATCACGAACTCCTTGGGCCAAAGATAATGCTGCAATGTGTCCAATGCACGCTTCAAAGCGTAGAGCTCTTTATCGTACGTGGAATACCTAAGTGAGGCGCCATTCAGCTTCTCACTGAAGTAGGCGACGGGTCTGCAATCCTGCATCAAAACTGCACCAATACCTATGCTCGAAGCATCACACTCGATCTCAAAAGTCTTAGAAAAATCAGTTAAACAAAGAATAGGAGCAGAACATAATAATGACTTCAAAGTAATAAATGCATGCTCTTGTTGCTTACCACACTCAAATTTTCGGTCCTTCTTACTTAGCTCAGTAAGAGGGGTGGCTATACTGGAGAAATCCCGTACAAAATGACGGTAAAACCCAGCCAATCCATGAAAGGATTGAACCTCAGAGGCGTTCTTTGGTGTTGGCCATTCCTCAATCACTTTGATTTTGGAATGGTCAACCTCAATACCTCGTGAACTGATGACAAAGCCTAGAAAGACGACTTCATCTATGCAAAACGAACACTTAGACAAGTTTCCATACAATTTGGCATCACGCAATAAACAGAATACACGTCTAAGGTGATCTATGTGCATCTGTGCACTGTGACTGTAAATCAGAATATCATCGAAGTATACAACCACAAATTTACCAATCACATCACGCAAAACATGGTTCATCAATCTCATAAAAGTGCTCGGTGCATTAGTGAGTCCAAAAAGCATAGCTAACCACTCATATAAACCATGCTTTGTTTTAAATGCAGTTTTCCATCCATCCCCTTCATGCATTCTAACTTGAAAATAACCAGATCTCAAATCTATCTTAGAAAACACATTAGAACCACTTAATTCATCTAGCTTATCATCATGTCTAGGGATAGGAAATCTGTACTTAACCGTTATTTTGTTGATGGCGCGGCAATCCATGCACATCCTCCATTCGTTGTTCTTCTTTGGCACTAGGATCACTGGAACTGCACAAGGGCTCATCGACTCTCGGATTTGCTTCTTCTCCAACAGCTCCTTCACTTGGTGGTCGATCTCTATCGTCTCCTCGGGGGACGTACGGTACGCCAGTCGGTTGGGCAAAATGGCATCGGGCATGAAGTCGATCTGGTGCTCGATCCCACTAACTGGAGGTAATCCACTTGAAATCTCTTCCGGAAACACGTCCGCGAACTCCTCCATAAGTGGCTGCACATCACAAGGCAAAGAAACACCATTAGTAGCACTATCCTTATAAGATAAAAGTACAAAAGGTAAACCTGCTTTTAGTGCTTTCTCTACGCCTTTAACTGAGATGAACAGGGACTGATTTTGCTCTGCTTTAGGGGCTGATCCGGATGTCTTTCCACGAACCAAGGAATCATTGGAAGGCATCAAAGGGGCTGTATTGGTCGAAATTGAAGAAGTAGTCAGTGGTGAAGACACGGCCGAATGGTTTCCGTTCACGGCGGTAGATCGGACGGCGGCTGTGGCTGTTTTCACCCGTTCCTGCTTAAATCTCTCTTGCATCCTCTCTTGATCCTCTGCAACAACTTTAGGATTTAGTGGTTTCAACACGGTGGTTCAGCCATCTCGAGTAATCGAGTAGGTGTTCGCCAATCCATCGTGAACCGCTTTCCTGTCGAACTGCCACGGTCTCCCTAAAAGTATGTGGGCTGTCTCCATAGGGATAACATCACGCAAAACAGTGGCAGAATAACGACCTTTAGTAAAAGATACGTGTACCTGACCTGTCACATGAATAGAACCGCGATCTGTGAGCCACTGCAGCTTGTAGGGCTTCGGATTCTTTGTTGTGGTGAGGGCGAGCTTATCAACAGCATACTGACTGATTGCATTGATCACACTCCCACTATCTATAATCATCGCACAAGTCTGATCTTTGATAGCAACTTAAGTGTAAAAGATGTTCTCACGCTGCGATTGCTCTTCATCTTCACGATTGATGTTCAGACTGCGGATTGAAACTAGACTGACATGAGGTAACTCGGGTTCCTCATCTTCAAACTCGACTTCAGGGCTGTCGACAGCAACTAGGGCGGCGGCCTGGGGCTCCTCCTTATCTTCACTGGCTGATTCAAGTCCATTCTGTTCATTGAGGAACAGAACACGTCGATTTGGGCACTGGTTCTAAAAATGACCCCAACCTTGGCATTTGTGACACTGGATGTCACGGGCTCGACTAGAGGCTGCATTCGGCATTGTGTTGGACTGATTGGGCCGTTAGAATAAGGGTCGTGTGGGCGGCGCCTGTGTAGACTCGGGTCTATGGTTGGACTGCGGTGTAGAACGGTCGAAACGCCGTTCAGGTGGTCCGGATTGACCTCGGGTCGTGTGGACTCAGAAGAAGGTGTAGAAGGTGATGTGGATTGTGTACCTTTGTTCCAAGAAGGTCGTGTAGGGGCTGCACTATGGTGTGATCGACCACAACCTTCTCTCAACTGATTTTCCACAATCGATGCGTACTGCACCATCCTTTCTACACTGGTGAAGTCTTTGAGCTCGACTTCACATGCAATATCGGGATTCATGCCTTCAATGTACCTAATGATGGTAGCATTTAAGGTCTCCTCCTTCTCGACTCGGTTCAAGGCAGTCTCCAACTCTTTGTGGTATTCTTCAATCGAACGAGTGTCTTGCTTGATCCGGTTGAGCTTCTTCTCAAGCTCTCTCTCGTAATGGACTGGAATGAAGAGTCCTCACATCAATCCCTTCATTTCTTCCCAAGTATTGACGGGTGGATGTCGATGGCGTCATTTTCTCTCTTGCTGCATCTCCCACCATGAGGCTGCGTATCCTCGAAACTCCAAACATGCTAATTGTACCTTTTTGACCTCTGAAAAGTCATAGCATGCGAAAATCTTCTCTACCTTACGTTCCCAATCTAAGTATGCATTGGGATCGTAAAGGCCTTCAAACTCCGGAATGCTCATTTTGATGTTGTTGAGCATTCGGTCTTCATCATATGTGTCGGCGCGGGCTGCACGCCTGGGAGGAACTCAGGGCTGATCTCGGCCTCTTTCAGGGGCCTCGAATTCGGCATCTGTGTTCTCATCATAGTATTCCTCTTCTAGCTCATCTCGATGCTCGTTGCGTCTTGCTAGACCTCGAACAGCTTGGGTAATGGTCGGAGTAGTCTTAGTGCATTCAAATGCATGCACTAAGTCATCGATCTTGTCGGATAGAGACTGGTGCTGTGTTTGGAAGTGCTTTGAAAGCGCTTCAAAGTGGTACTTAGGATCCCACTGTGGTGCTGGCTCAGAGTAAGACTCCATCAGTGCTTTGGATGGATCCAAATGGGGTATGGTCGACTGAGGGTCGACAGGTGGTGTAAAGGACGACCCTGGGTGGTCTCCGTGCTTCATGATACCTACAAAACGAACAAACGTAAAGAAAAACAAGGTAGGACCTCACAATCTCACGTCACTCATTTGTTTTCTCTCTTGATTTTACCACTCAATATATGGGTGCACAGTGTGTGATAATATCATGTATAGGGCTGCTCGAACTAGCTAAGAGAATCGGCTCTCTTTCACTGGGAATTGACAGGTATGCTACTCTCGGAACAAGAATGAGTTTGGTGTGTATGAGACAAGTATGGTATATATGGGGGCTGTCGAAATTTAAGTGGTGGAGTAGGGAGGTGGTCGAGTAGAGTAGAGGTAGGAAATGAAAGAATTAGATCAATTAATGAAGTTCCAATTAGATTAGGAAATCCAAAAATAAATCTAGGTAGAAAAAGGGGGAAAAAATAGAATTGGATAAGGAAAGAAGAATTCAAGAAGGCAATAGGGTGATTTGGATATGTATCAATCTATGTGACACAATCTAAATACCTTAATTAGCCTAGACTCTAGAAAAAAAGAACCAAAAATAAAATATGACACCTAAGGAAGTTACCAAAAATAAAATAAACTTGGAAGGAAATTTCCTAAAAGAAAATAATATCTAAAAGGAAATAACTAACTATGGACTTGTACCACAAGGAAGGTACCAAAAATAAAAGAACACAAAAGGAAACAATGAATTATACTTCTTCTTCTTTTTTTGAATTTTCGGATCTTTTTTTTTATCGTTTGCTTTTTCTGTTTTTTTTATACGATCTCTCTTTTTTTTTCAACTATGAATGATACTAAAAATAAATTACAACTCGATAAGACTTAAACTAAATAAACGAGTATTGAATCACGAATGATATGAACCGATGTGGCTCTTGATACCAATTTATGATGTGACCCGGGACCTATGGGACACGATACGGACGAAATATGCGGAAGCTAGGAAAGAAACTACATCGGTGAAGTAAGGGATTAATACGCGAATAACTAGACGACTAAGACAAACTAAAATACCTAGAATATGACACACAAAACTAACACAAAATCAAAATAGTTAGGGCTGTTTTGGGATGGATAATGGACGAGAATGGTAATGGAATTCGTGTATGAAGGTTTAGGTGAAGAAGGTCTAGAGTAGATAGGATATGATAGAATTGTAACGAACTTACGGATGAATGGAACGATGATGAACTTGACTCGAACTTGTTGAACTCGAATGGCTGAATTGATCACGGATGTTGGTGATGATGAATGGCGTCGATGATGGCTGGTCGAAGGATGAGTGGTAGATGTGAATCACAACCCGAAAGTTGTCTTGAATCTCGAACGTACACAAGGCCAAATTCTTTAAGTTGGTCTTCAAGTAGCGAATTTCCGATAATCCCTCAAACGTGGATGGCGAATTCCCTTTGATAAAACCTAGAATTGCTAGTTCTAAGAGTATGAATTTAAAATCTAAACTCACAAAGATTAAATGGGGTTGAGACAATATTGAAAGCAAAGCTTAGTTTATCAAATATGGTCTAAAGTATGAATGTCACATGAAACCCCTATCTATAATATAGGGAGGGCCGAAAATCCTAAACCTAATAACTATAGGAATTCGAAAATAACATAAAGAAATTCAAAAGGAATCCTACCTTAACTAGAAGTCTTAATTAAGGCAAGATAAGATAACATAAAATAAGGAAATAAAATCTAAACTAATCTAGATAAAATCCCATGGACTTGGGCCTTCAATCTCGCCATCTTGGACTCCAAATAATTAAACCATGACCGAAATTTAAAAGAATAAAAATCGGCCCAGTTATACTATCGGAAATCACAATTATACTATCGGGAAGCACTTTAATACTATCCTTCAGTATAATTATACTATCCGACTCTGTTCCCAGAACGTCCAAATCATCTTCCTTTCTTCTCAAGTCTTCATGCTTCCTTCTTCTTCATGCATTGCACTCCATGTCTTGATCTCTAACTTCCATTATCAACAAGGTCATCAACTTCAAGCTACCTTGCACGCCGTCTCCATCCTCGAGCTTCTTGCAAATTGTTGCTTGCAAATAGTCTTGTAACTTCTTAGCTCGTAGTCTTGTGACGGGGCCTTTGAATTGCAGCTCCGGATTTAGGTCCTCGTTTCTATGGTTGTCCTCATCAGGGGCCGACCTAGAAATGAATCCTCGAAAATGAGGTAGAAAGGGGATAATGGGTATTTATATCACTCCGAATTAATTCATAACTTGGTCAAATGAAGTCCATCTAAGGTGAAATCAAGTTCTATGATTTCATATCAACGAACACTATCATCTAATGTATTCGTTAGACTCGTTCCGATAACTATAGGTCTCGATAAAAAATTAAAACGTGAATGAGCTAAAAAGCCCATAAATTGGGCCTCAACATTAAAAGGTTAAACTTAGGTATTTTGGGCCAAATGCAAACTAAATAAAATAGAATAGTGTTTGGGCCCATTCTAACTATTATATTTATATTTCTAATTAAATTTAGATAATAAAAATTTAGGGTGTTACATCACTCCCCCCTTAAAAGAATTTCGTCCCGAAATTCACGTACCTTAGAATATATCGGGGTATTGTTCTCCCATCTTGCTTTCAAGTTCCCACATTATTTTTGATCGATCATGATGATTCCGTTGCACAAGCACCAATAGAATTTATTTGCTTCTTAGGACATGAACTTTTCTATCAAGAATCTCGTGAGGTCTTTCCTCGTATGTTATATCAGAATGTAAAATTAATTCACTATTTTTTACGTGTTCTGGGTCAAATGCATATTAGAGCAAGTCGGTAAGCAACCTCATCAATTCTTTCTAGAATCTCAAATGGCCCAATAAATCTTGATCTCAATTTGCCTCGCTTTCCAAACCTCACAACGCCTCGTGTTGGAGATACCTTTAAGAAAACCTTATCACCAACTTGGAACTGTAGGTTTGTTCTACTCCTATCTGCATATGCCTTCTGTTTCATTATTTTTTATTTGTTTTTCTTGTTATTGATGTGTTCATAATGTTCGTCTTTTAGTATATTTTTATTGGTTTATATAGTATGTTTGTGTGTTTCTGTGTTGTTGGTGTTCCAAAAAGCTTTGCAGGGTATATGGAGAAAATGGAACGTAAGTGGAGCAAAATTGTGCAAAAATAGACCGGATTGAAGAACAAGAAAAATACAACCGCGGCTGTTGGACAGCTGGGTCATCAAACGGAAGCCTTCTCATTGAGTTGTGGCATAATCCCAGCCATGGCTACTTATACGCTTTTTTGATTTCAGAATTCCCACCCAGCCATGGCTACTTATACGCTTTTTTAGCATTTATGACGATATTGTGTAGGGTTTTTAAGGGGAAAAATATACACACTTTTAGGGATGTTTTGGTAGATGTACTTTCAGAGAGAGATTGGATGAAAATTCTCATTCACAAACTCTTGGAGAGAATTATTTTGCAAGATTTCAATTCCAATTATCTTGGAGAATTGAAAATTTGAGGATTGGTTCTTGAATTTGTGAGATCTCTTCTACTTTCTCTTATTTGGTGTATTTAGTTGATGATGATTTCTTGTTTGATTTTTATGGATGAATTATCTTCAATTATGAACTAAATTTATAATCTAGGGTGAGGAAATTCGAATCGGGTTATTATATGTATAAATTGTGATTATGCTTGTTCTTGATCAATTGATTTATATGTGACTTAACAATTGGCCATTGTTAAATTGTGCTTGCAACAAAGGAGATCGAGAGAAGAATTTGTTGCGTGTTTGTGGTTGATCAAGATTAAATCTTATCGGAGATGAGTGATTTAATAATTTAACAATCTAAACCAAATGAATCAATATAAGGATAATCATCAAATGCGAGAACTAGAGTTTATCCATCTGTATTAATTTGGTTGTTTGTGAATTGTTGATAGAGCATGAGCAATTTATTTACTAATTGATTTACCTGAGGAGATGAACCTATACCATAGACTCTATAAAGTCTTGATTCATCATTGTTCTCAATCGTGATTATTTCTTGTTACTTGTTATATATTTCTTGTTTCGTCTAGTTTATTCATCAACTCAAACATTGGATTTAGAATATTTGGGAATTTTATTTCTTGTGATTTGTAACACAAAAATTTTTGCCCTGTTAAGCCTTCCTTGAGAATATGACTTGGGAAAACTTATCACACTACAGGGATCTCGTTCTCTTGTGAGTAACCTAAGTGTACTTTTGGTTGAAACAAAATTTGGCGCCGTTGCGGGGGAAGGCTTTAGGCA
This sequence comes from Perilla frutescens, assembly GCA_026008535.1. NCBI lineage: Eukaryota > Viridiplantae > Streptophyta > Magnoliopsida > Lamiales > Lamiaceae > Perilla > Perilla frutescens. Next base: position 55,107,875 of record BRKX01000013.1, on the reverse strand, counting down.
AATTATTTTTGTGTTTTGGTGATTGTTCTTTTTTCATGAACTTTGTGATTTTTAGTTTTGTGTGTGTGTTTTTTATTTTGTTTAATTTTTTTTTTGGTGGAATTGTGATTTTCTCCCGTAGGTGCGTGTGATTGTTTTCTTGTGTTTGTGAATGTTAGGTCATTGGAGTTTGAAATCATGTTGATGATCTCTCAACAATGGAGTGTATGGGAAAATAATACTTTCGCTAGTGAGGTAGCTCCGAGCTATGACATGACCAAGAAGCTAGTTGAATTGACTCGAGAGCTATAATTGTTGAGGTCATCTAAGGACCAGATTCTGGCAACTGTTTATCCAAAGTTTGGTGAAGAAGAGGCACATTCTCATGATTTTAACAAGTACCATCAAAGGCCGGATAACTCATATTTTTACCCAAGTACTGCATGTTGGAGTAATCATTCACATTCATCAAGGGGACAACCTCAATATTACTCGGCGCCACCACTAGGGCCTTTTTCGGAGGACACACTTCAGATGTTCATTCAAGCTAGCCACCAAAGATTTGAGAATGTGAAGGTGTCGATGAAGAAAATTGAGACCCAATTGGGTCATTTGGCGAGCACCGTTGGCGAGCTTACACAATATTTCCAGAAGAGAAACATGCCAAGCCAAGTGGAGCAAGCCTTTGCAATTTCCGTTCTCATGAGTGAAGAGAAGGACAAAGATCGACCTGTAGAGTGTAAGGTCGAGATGGAGGTTCACCCCAATTGCCCTTCTAAACTATTTCCAATGCAACTTCATGGTGATTCAAGTAATCATAACCTTAAAGTTAAATTTGAGAATTCTTGTGAAGTGTCTGGCATGTTAGATTTTGGTGTAGAAGCCAATGTTATGTCTTACTCTATGTTTATGCAATTAGACTTAGCAGAATTAAAACCTTCTATGTTTGGTTTACAACTAGCCGATGAATCTATTAGATATCTGAATGAAATCTTAGAAGATGTGTTAGTTAGTGTGGGTGGGTTAGAGGTTTCTTCTAATTTCGTTGTTGTTGACATGGGTCAGAGTTTTGTGCGAGGGAGACAATATGAATTGATTTTGGGTAGACCTTTTATGGATACCATTAATGCCCTCATCGATATGAAGCATGATGCGATACAAGTGTCTACTTCTGATATGCATGTTTCTTTCTTTTTACATGAGAATCCTTCTTTTGCCTTGGCTAATTTTTTTTCCTTTGAGTTATACTCCTAATGCCTTGGCTGAGAAGGTAGCATTACAGGTTCAGTCTGTTGACCGGATTGATGTAACTCTTTTGGATACAATAAAAGAGTTGTTACGAGTGTTGCATGATAGAGAACAAATGTGGGATGATGATAATCGTGCACTCCCACCACCACCACCACACCCTCCGGACACGTGGTGATCGTTCACCATGAATCCATTTGTATATATTTCCATTTTTCTTTATTGTATTTTTTTAGTGTGTTTTTTTTTTTATTTTTGTGTTTTGTGTTGCTTTCTTGTTGGTTTCATTTTGTGCTTTATCTTACTCTGCAGGTGTTAGTTTCTTTTTCGGGAGATGTAATTACTGTTGCCGGGTGTTCAGGGGAGTTGTCATTATTTTTCCTTTTTAGTCTTTTGAGCTATGAGGACATTGCTCGATTTTAAGTGTGGGGGGATTTGTTGGTTTTGAATGTGTTTGTTTTGTATTTTATGTTTTTTTTTGTATTTTGAGTATAGCATGTTGTTTGCCTTGTGCCCCTAGAGTATAGTATTGATGATTGGAAAAGTTCATTTTTGGTGAAAAGCACGATTTATTTGTGATCTCTAAGAATTTTGATCGAATTATTTCCGATGTTGGTGTGATTGATATTTGACCTTGTTGTGGGGCGAGCCCTTTGTGAATTAATTGAATTGATGATCTATAACACGTGTTGAAGCACAGTCTTTGTTAAATGCTTAAAAGTACTTTAAAAGAAGTGGTGTGAATAAGTGTGTAGTGTGGATTATGCTCCTCTAGTGTCATCGTTTGACTTGCTATGAGCATGGGAAACCTCGTTAGGAGTATTCGAAAAACCTTCAAAGTTTAAACCTCATGAATTTATCTTAATCTATTACACCAGATAAAATATTTTGGGCATAAACATGTTGAACGGTTGGCATTCTACTCCTCTTATTTGCGAACCTTTAATCTCTTTAGGCATGAATAATGAGTATGAGAAACCACGTTAGGAAACTCGGGCTTAAAACCTGATGGCTATACCTAATGATCAATATCCCGCGTTCAATCATGTAGTTTCAAAAAAAATGTGGTACATTAATAAAGGGCGGCTAGCAATGTGTTGCTTCAATACTTGTCATTTTTCTGATGGATATATAATTGTATTGGGATATGCCGCGTACTTGGTTAGATTACAATTGTTACTTATTTTGGAAGTTGTTCGATTGAGAATTTTGAAGTGACGAATAATTGTAGATTTGAACCAATGACTTTCTTGCCTGATTCGATTTGCCATATCTCTAGTTTGCTTGAGGCCAAGCAAAATGCTAAGTGTGGGAGAGTTTGTTTTATCATTTTTTGTTTGTTTTTCTTGTTACTGATGTGTTCATAATGTTCATCTTTTAGTTTATTTTATTGGTTTATATAGTATGTTTGTGTGTTTCTGTGTTGTTGGTGTTCCAAAAACTTTGCAGGGTAAATGGAGAAAATGGAATGTAAGTGGAGCAAAATTGTGCAAAAATAGACCGGATTGAAGAACTAGAAGAATACAACCGCGACTGTTGGACAACCGGGTCATCAACCGGTAGCCTTCTCATTGAGCCGTGGCGTAATCCCAGCCATGGCTGCTTATGCGCCTTTTTGATTTCAGAATTCCCGCCCAGCCGTGGCTGGATGACGCGATTTTTGGCATTTATGATGATATTTTGTAGGGTTTTTGAGGGGGAAAATATACACACTTTTGGGGATGTTTTGGTAGATGGACTTTCAAAGAGAAATTGGACGAAAATTCTCATTCACAAACTCTTGGAGAGAATTATATTGCAAGATTTCAATTCCAATTATCTTGGAGAATTGAAAACCTGAGGATTGGTTCTTGAATTTGTGAGATCTTTTCTACTTTCTCTTATTTGGTGAATTTAGTTGATGATGATTTCTTATTTGATTTTTATGGATGAATTATCTTCAATTATGAACTAAATTTATAATCTAGGGTGAGAGAATTTGAATCGGGTTATTATATGTATAAATTGTGATTATGTTTGTTCTTGATCAATTGATTTATATATGATTTGACAACTGGCCATTGTTAAATTGTGTTTGCAATGAAGGAGATCGAGAGAAGAATTTGTTGCGTGTTTGTGATTGATCAAGATTAAATCTTACCGGAGACGAGTGATTTAATAATTTAACAATCTAAACCAAATGAATCAATATATGGATAATCATTGAATGCGAGAACTAGAGTTTATCCATCTGTATTAATTTGGCTGTTTGTGAATTATTGATAGAGCATGAGCAATTCATTTACTAATTGATTTACCCGAAGAGATGAACCTATACCCTAGACTCTATAAAGTCTTGACTCATCATTGTTCTCAATCATGATTATTTCTTGTTACTTGTTATTTATTTCTTGTTTTGTCTAGTTTATTCATCAACTCAAACATTGGATTTAGAATGTTTAGGAATTTTATTTCTTGTGATTTGTAACACAAAAATTGTTGCCCTGTTAAGCCTTCTTTGAGAATATGACTTGGGAAAACTTATCACACTATAGGGATCTCGTTCTCTTGCGAGCAACCTAAGTGTAATTTTGGTTGAAACACCTTCTGTCTGTCTTGTGCTTATTTCATTCTTGCTCGAATTTGGTCTATCATCTTGACAGTGGTTTGCACGATCTCTAGATCCAAAATTTTTCTTTCTCCAACTTCATCCCAGTATAGGGGTGATCTGTATTTGTGACCATACAAGGCTTCATATGGTGCCATTTTTATAATTAATTGGTAGTTGTTGTTATAAGCAAACTCTACTAAGGGTAAAACATCTTCCCAACTTGTGTTTCCATCCAACACAACGCCAATGAGCAGAAGGAGTATCAACAGTTCAATTCAGGAAGGGGAATATTAGTCTTGTATACTGGAAGACTTGTCTTTGTATAAATTCTACAATGTTTTATTTGATGATATAGATTGAATATTTATTGCAATCACTGTGTGCGTTTATTTATAGTTATATTTATTTTCTAGTTCTATATACTTGGATTGTAGATGATATAGTGTAGGTATACACATGGTAAAGATTATATCATTGGATTCATTGCAATGTATTAAAAAGCTCACGACTTAGATGGTCTTGAAGCCACCATCGGTACACCGTAGAATAATCTGATAGTTTGTTTATCTTGTCTAATTGATTATGCTAGTACACTGGCTTGTGTATTGAGGTGAATCACAATAGGATATTATTCTCTATTATGACCTTAAGTGAGAGAATAAAGATCCGCAGAGTTTGGGTTCTTAACCAATATATTGGGGGGCATATATATGTTATGTTATTGCTTTGATTTATCAATGAGTGAGATTCTTGATACGATCAACAACCTCAATATTTTAGGCAATAGCATTTACATATATGATTAGTTGTGCAACATATATGGCCACTATACCCTGATGCGCCAGGTTGATGATGTTCCCCCGAGGAAGCACAAAGTTCATGTGAAACCATGCAGGTGGAATTTATTCCATATATGATATATGACATTTTAGCATAATATGTAACTCATGACAACATTGCGTTCATGAATTTTTACCATGATACTCATAAATTAAGAAGATGATATCAACATATTTACACAAGCTGGGATAAGGCCCAAATAGGCCCCTGAACTTATTTGGGGGGAGCAATTAGGCCCTCAAACTTTTTTAGGTCTCGATTGAGCCCCTAAACTTTTAATTTGGGCTCAATCAAGCCCCTCTGTCACACATCTCACAAACGACCGTTAGTGAGAGCACAAAACGACGTCGTTTTGTATAAAACTAAAAAAAACCCGCACCAGAGGGGTTAACCCGCACCACCTGAAAAGAAGTGAGGAGAGACAGGAGCAGACAAAGATGATGTGAGGGAGGCTCTCGACTGGGAATCATTGTCCAAAAATGATCGGGGGGCTAGAAGGTTGGGGATTGGTGGCATAATGGGGTGGGGGTATTGCAGTTGCTGCGGGAGGAGAAGAAAGACTGGCAGATGGCGATGAAGAGGGTTGGGAGGTCGCGGGAGGTGTGGGCAGAGGCTGGGGTCCGCCATTAACGATTTGGGATGAATTTTTTTAGAGTTTTGAGCTCGGAATAGTGATAGTTAGAGATGAGGGTTGGGTGGTAATTGCAGACGCATGGGAAGAAAGGAGAGGGGCTGCTGGAAGTGATGAGGCCTGTGGTGAGAGCCCAGAAGATGGCTGAATCGATTCAGATATTGCCGCCAGAGGGAGAGATAAGAGAGGGATGGAGCCATGGCTTTGGGAGTTGGGAGAGGTAGAATCTGACGAATTGGATGTCGTCGGAGGTTAGCCGCCTAGAGAGGAGTCTTCACCGGTGCCGGGGAGGTGAGATAGTTGAGACCCGTTAACTATATCCGTGACAGGAGAGAGAGAGAGAGAGAGAGAGAGAGAGAGAGAGAGAGAGAGAGCGGGTTGAGAAGATGGACAAGTGGGTTTGGGTATGCGGGTCGGGTGGTGCAGGTTAACCCCTCTAGTGCGGTTTTTTTAGTTTTATACAAAATGATATCATTTTGTATAAAACGACGTCATTTTGTTTGAAAAGTAACGTTCGTTTGTGAGGTGCCTGACGGAAGGGCTTGATTGAGCCCAAATTAAAAGTTCAGAGGCTCAATTGAGACCGAAAAAAAATTCGAGGGCCTAATTGTTCCCCCCCAAATAAGTTCAGGGGCCTATTTGGGCCTTATCCCTTTACACAAATATAATAGCAACTTTAAACAGTTATAAGTTGCTCGTTTTTTATCAGATTTACACAAATCATTAAATTAAAGATATTCTCATACTCTTTCATCTAATATATATATTCCACAAATTTATCTAAAAAAAATATTTTGTTCGCTATAGTATAAAATAATATTTATAATAGCATGACAAAGTGCTCATTATAACATGAAACATAATCACGATAACAAAGAAAAATATTCATAATGGTGTGAAAAATATTCATAAAACATATAAATTTACTCGATCGTAATATCATCTGTGTTGTTCATTCATTTTATCATAGTTATATGTTTATAATATGATACGGTTGAAAGTTGTATTAATTGAAATATATATTGACATAACTTTAGCATGATATTTCCTTAATTTTTAGTGAGCATAATATTTGTATTGATTTTAGCATGATATTTTCTTTGGTTTTAACATGACACAATAAAACATAATTGAGAAATAATAAATCTTAAGTAAAATGTAATAAACCCTAGCTAATTTGGATGGAGTGAATCCTAATTCATCTGTTAGCAGGATTCTAAAATGTTATTATCCCCGATTTTAGCATGATCTAATAAATCCTAATTGGGATCTTAGCACGACTTTAGCATAATATTTTCTATATTTTAGCATAATGTTTCTATTAATTTTAGCATGCATGATATTTCATTCGACTTTAACATGATGCAATAAAAACCAATTTGATTATAATAAACCCTAACTAAAATGAAATAGACCCTAACTGAAATGAAATAAACCTTAAACATTAATATTTGGTATTTTTTATCCATATATATTTCTTGAGATAAACAGTTGTATTCGAGTTTAATTTGATATATTATAATCCTTTTATTTTAGCATGAAAAAATTACATAAGAATAACATATAAATTTACTCATAATATTAATTATATGTGTTATTCGTTAATTTTTTAGCATTGTTATATGTTCATTTTAATATTATATTGCTTTAATTTTAACATGACGAAATTGCATGAGAATAACATGTAAATATACTCGTAATAATATTTGTGTTGTTCATTTATTTTGGCATATATATATGTTCACAATATCATGCAAATTCGTTCATATTAACATTATATTTATTTTCATTTGACGAAATTGAATGAGAATAAAAAAATACATAAATTGTGGAATAAATCCTAATTGGGATAGAATGAACACTAACTAGGCTATGATAAAACATAATTGAGATTAATAAATTCTAATTAGGTTGTAATAAAATACAATTCGAAAAACATATAATCATATACATACAAATATACAATGCTAATATAATTTTACAAAAACAACAATGTGCTAAAACCAGTGTAACAATAATAATAATAATAATAATAATAATAATAATAATAATAATAATAATAATAATAATAATAATAATAATAATAATAATAATTAGGATTTCAACTTCCAAAAAGTCTAATGGGGTGATTTTTATTGTGTGGGCGTTTTACGTTAGAATGTAATTAATATAGTATCATAACTTTAATAAAAATATTATCAACTTCTAATTTTATGTTCGTGTATGATTATTTAGGCTCCTCTGAACAGAATTCTTGACTCCATTACTGAATTTGCAGCAATGGAATAAAGATTTTCAACCACACACACACACACACACACACACACATATATATATATATATGATTTGGTTCAAATAGGTACTAGTTTTCGTGTGAGAACTGGGAACGGTGCTTATTTACTATGAATTTATAGCTTACTTTATTATATTTTAGTGCTAATTGTTTTAAAAAAACATTTATAACTTATCCTGTTATATTTTAGTGCAAGTGCTAATAGCACTAAAATACAAAAAGGTAAGCTAAAAAATCATAGTAAATAAGCACAATTCCTAGTTCTCACGCGAAGCACAGTCCTCATTATAACACACCCCTCTATATATATATATATATCCAACATGTTTGATCTTTGTACATGATTATTGATATTTTATATGGTCGTTCAATTTTTCTGAGCTGACCAAGAAAATTATATAGTTATCATAAACATGTATTGCAATATAATTGAAGACTAGATATCATACCATCAATTTCAAATTTTATTTTCATAGGGAATTTACATACCAATTCACAATATGTGCAAGTATGAAAAAGGTTTAAATTAATGAAGTTGCATTGGCGTTCCTTACCCTCCAAGAGAAACAATAAAAAAAAAAACAGGAATGAAAGGACGGCATATTAAAAAAAGAAAACAAAATCGAAACAAAGTAAACCGTAAATGTCAAATGAATATATGGATATATAGTTGTTTTTCCTAAAAAAAAAAAAAGTCCAGTCGTACTGAAATGTTTCCTTCAGCTATGACTGACTTATGCCAACATTAATCGAAGCACAGAATATATATATATATATATATATATATATATATATATATCAAATGAATTGAGCGAGCCTAATATATCCGATAACTGATAGCGATGACTTTTGATCATAGAAAATGTCGATATTTCTACGATCGTCGTGCAAGATTATCCATACTTTATTTGGATATTTATTAAAGACTATATATCATACCATCAGTTTCAAATAAAATGTCTGATTTTGTAATCGAGTTTTAAAAAGTTGAGTAGTTTGCAGTTTGACAAATTACAACTCGTTCATCAAATCGAGATCCACTTATTCCATGGTGGAATGTAGACAGCAAATTTAAAATGTAAAATCGAGTAACTTTGAAATATTCTCAGATAACCTAGCTAGAAAGTCATGAAAGAAAATGCATGGTCAGCGGAAATGGATGATTGTGCAGGATAATGCTATTTTATTCGGTCAATATTGAATTATCATCTACGCGGCTAAAAAAATATATATATGTAGTAGAATTAATAAGAAGGATGTGATTTAAAATGGAATTAATGTTCCTATTTCAACCAAGAATGATGAAGTTTTTGAAAAGTCAATTTCAAAGGTCGAATTAATTTGAAGATGCTGCGCTTCAATTTTGAGGAACTAACTATACGCGTTTCCCACTAAGAAACTAAGATGCTTATAAATAGAAGGCAATATTGCAAAGCATCTCAAACACAAATTCATCTTCTCTAAATCATAAATCATGAAAACTCCTTCAATCTCAACTCTCTCATTCCTTCTTCTTCTCATCTTCTCATGCTCATCGACAACTTCTGCTGATGGGCACGATGATTTTCTGGAATGTCTGTCCGATCAGTTTCAGAATAATTACTCCTCGATTTCAAACGACGTTTACACCACCAGCAACTCATCATACACTTCGGTCCTAAAATTCTCCATTCGAAACCTGAGATTAGATACAGAATCAACTCCAAAACCCCAAGTGATTATAACCCCGGAACACGAATCCCAAATCCCTGCTATCATATACTGCGCCAAAGAAAGTGATCTGGAAATCAGAACTCGAAGTGGTGGCCATGACTTCGAGGGACTTTCTTATGTATCACAAGTCCCCTTTGTGATCGTTGATTTGATCAATCTCAGTGAAGTAACAGTCAATGTTGAGGAGAAAACTGCATGGATCGAAGCAGGTGCAACGCTCGGTTCCGTATACTACAGGATTGCAGAGAAAAGCCCAGTTCTGGGATTTCCTGCCGGCCTTTGCCCGTCTGTGGGTGTTGGTGGACACATCAGCGGAGGAGGGTACGGCGCCATGATGAGAAAATACGGTCTGGCCGGAGACAATGTCATCGATGCTAGAATAGTCGACGTTAATGGCAGAATTCTTGACAGAAAATCAATGGGTGAAGATCTGTTCTGGGCTATTAGAGGCGGCGGAGGTGCAAGCTTCGGTGTAATTGTTGCATGGAAGGTACAATTGGTGGATGTTCCAGAAAGAGTCACTGTTTTCTCAGTGATTAGGACTCAAAATGTGACTCAACTCCTTCACCGCTGGCAGTACGTGGCTCCGAAAGCCGATAAGGATTTGTTCATCGGAGTCACCTTTAATCGGGTGAATTCAACCATCCAAGCAAATTTCGCTTCACTTTTCCTCGGTGGGATTGACAGATTACTCGCATTGATGCAAGAAAGTTTCCCGGAGTTGGGGATCGTGAGAGAAGAATGCTCCGAAGTGAGTTGGATCCAATCAGCCTTCACTATGAACCAAATTCCGGCGGGGCCTCTTGAAGTTCTGCTCAACAGAACTGATCGGAACGTGAGATCCGCCAAAGTGAAATCAGATTATGTGCAGCAACCAATTCCTGAATTCGTGTTTGAAGGGATCATCAGACAGTTATATGAACCAGAAGCCTATGGGACTATTATCTGGATGGTCCCATACGGTGGAAGAATGGATGAAATTTCTGAGTCCGCCACTCCGTTTCCTCATAGGGCTGGTAACTTGTATAAACTTGCAGGTTTGGTTTATTGGGACAATGATGAGTCTCAAAATTCAGACAGGTACATAAATTGGAGCAGGAGGTATTACAGTTACATGACGCCTTATGTTTCAAAATTCCCCAGGCAAGCATACCTCAACTATAGAGATCTCGACGTCGGAGTCAATAACGTTCATGGAAAGACCAGTTACGCACAGGCCAGCATTTGGGGCATGAAATATTTCAAGAATAATTTCAATCGCCTTGTTCGAGTGAAAACTGTAGTTGATCCTCACAACTTCTTCAAGAATGAACAGAGCATTCCATCCTTGCGCTCTAACTTCTAAGAAGTGCGATTAAGATACAATATTCTTCATAAACATAGTTGACGGTGCATGCTTAATTATTTTGATGTAATTTTCTGGAAATATTAACTGTACTGTTATTTTCTTATTTTACTAATAATAAACATTTTTTTCTTTTATCAATGTCTCTCTACTTTTATATGAACATCTCAATTCCCACATCTTATATTATGCGGTAATATGAAGAATCTCACACAAAAAACTATTTTAGTTAACTGAAAATAGCTGATACCTAATTGTGTTGCTAGCTTAAAGAAGACACACAAAATTCACACTTAATTAGATTGATCACCTCATCTTCAATCTGGCCGTAAATCGTATCATACATACATATATGGATAATGGATCACTAGTGTTTCTTATAATCTATACTTTATTTTAATATAAAAAGTGTCTTATTTTACAATTTTGAGTTTACCTATTCTATCCCAACGATACATTATATTTAAGGGAATAATGTATTCTAATAAAATTTTGAATATTAACACTTTATTTTAATGTAAATTAATTATCGTAATTATTGAACTATCTTAATTATAGATTCTTGACAAATTGTAATTCTTATTATGATAAACTTGTAAATTCACTAAGGCTAATCCCTTGCGTGCATTGATTTGAATGAATTATTACATTTTGAATAATAATATCAGTTTAATACCCTCCTATTAAATTCAAACAATATATTTAACAATAATTTACATATTTTTCTTGAATACAAGAAAATAAAATCTAAACTGTGCAATTGCAAAGTAAATAATTGATATTGATTAAGTCCAAAACGGCAAAAACCCTACCAGTATTTATAGGATCACAATCTATCTGAACAAGGAAGTAATAATTAAAAGTAAGGAAATTATAATTAAAACTAACCAACTTTCGTAAGCTATTTTTAAGGAAAGAACCAACTAATAAAGCAATTTAAATTAATCCAAATATCTCTTGGGAAGTTGTCGAGCCTTAGCAGATTTCTTAGGCCTTCTTTCATTAACTTCTTCTGTTACTTCACCTTTCACTGAGTTTCCCTTGCCTTGTCTGGACACTTCTTCACCATGCACATCCATCGTATCATTATATATATACATATATAAAATAGATTATAAACTCATATCAATGGGGATGATATCCGATATTACTAGAAAAATAAATAAATGACGTAAAGAATGCACAAGCTTGTTATATTATGTTGTCTATCAATATGTGTCTTTAACGTCTTTATTATTATATTTTTGAGAATATTATAATAGCATTTTATGAATTTGATTAAATGAATAACTTAATTTATATTAATTTAAAATATGAAATATTTTATACTAAAAATGGTATCAAATTATAAATTTATCGATTTTGTCCATTCTGGTATACAATTAATCTTGCTTGTTAAACTATTTTAGTTAACTGAAAATAGCTGATGCCTAATTGTGTTGCTAGCTTAAAGAAGACACACAAAATTGACACTTAATGAAAATATAACGTTTGTGTTAAAGAAATAAAGAAAAATAAAAAACCCTCTTTTGTTTAACAAACAGTATGAAATAGTGTTTTTAATGGTTTTTTGCCATTACTAAGTGGGTTTTCATACTGTTTGTTAAACAAAAGAGGGTTTTTTATTTTTCAAGAAAATACGGGAATTATATGAATTTTACCCATGTTTAAATCACACATATTTTTTATCAGCTACTGTAAATTTTAAAATAGATGACAGTCCAAATACAATAGTTTTGATTATAAACCGTTGTGTTTGGCTTAATAACCGTTGTTTAGGTTGGATCCGAAATTTGAATAGAGAACAGTATTTAGAAAACCGTTGTTAATTTGCGTTGTTATTTTGAATATAGACAACATGTAACAGGCAACGGTGATCACAGTCGTTGTTAATTAAAATTTTGAAGTATAGACAATGATTATATGAACCGTTGTCAGGTTGTGTAAATTCGTACACAACAGTTTATTTTTATGATTGTTGGGTGTGTACTATGTCATTTACTTAATATAATGGTTTATGGCTCTTTAGACAAAATCTGTGTATCGTATCTTTACTCTTTAATTATTTTTTTAATTAAATGATTAAATTAACTACTTAAATTATGTAAATAGTTTAAAATGGTCTTTCTCCCAAAACCTTCTTCTAAAAGGAAAACCTCTCTCTGGTCCTTCATTGAGTTGTGCCCGCTATTCTTCTTTCCTCATAGCAGTTCTATTGTTCGTCCTTCCTGGTAGTAGTGTTGGCGTTCGTCCTATTTCATGCTGAGATGACCTGTCGTCAAACGACCGTTGCGTCGTCTGCTCTACATGATTGTTTCTTCTATCTCTAGCGGTTAGTAATCTGTTATCAATGATAGACCCTCTCGGCGTTATCAATCGCAATTGATTACATCAATTGCATAAGAATTGCAAAATAAAGACGAATTAATAACAAGACTTTGCAACCAAAAGGAGTAAATGTTTTATTGAAAGAACTCTTGTTACAAAATGTGTATATTCGATATATGTATCCCAACTCCCTCTCTCTCTTTATACAATCACCCTTCTAACTCTAGCTAACTAACTCCATTCACTTCTCATCATCGATCTAACTGACTCCCTTAACTCTCGCTGCCACGTAGGCTTGTTAACCGACTCCCACTACTCTCTATCGTAACATAATCCTTAAACCCCCTACGGGTTGTAATGAAATTTGAATTTGGTTAGTAATCCTTAAACCCTACATACACCCTGTAATGAAAATTAGAATTTGGGTTGTCATGTCAATTCTGGACCTTTTAATTTGAATCTTTGTATCGCATTTTTTTGGACATCCATGAATATATTTTTTTTAGTAGGAGTTTGTAGAATTTCTGTGAATATGAACTTAATAATTGTGCTTATAGATTGCAGATTTTGTCCCTCTGGGGGCCGTTGGCCCTAGTATCTTAGTGATGATATTAGAGCAGAGTGGAGTGATGAAGCCATGAGCAACAATGAAGATCAAGACCCGGAGTTACAATTTCAAGGTCCAATTACTCGATCAAGAGCTAAGAAGCTTCAAGCATACTTGCAAGTGTTGATTCGAAGGAAGCTCAAGATTGGAGATGAAGAAGTCGAGAAAGGCAGCTCCAAGATAGTTAATTTATTAACTATTGAAGATCAAGATCACACCATGGAAAATACAACTTGAAGAGTTGAAGATAAAAACAAGACAAGACAAATGCATGTGCATGAAGAATTCTGCCAGAAACCGTAGGCAAAACCGCATGCGTTTTGTAGCAGAATTTTCAGCTTCTACCAGAAATTGTAGGCGAAACCGTATGCGTTTTGGAGCAGAATTTTTGGGCCTCTTAATTTAATTAAAGGGTTGAATTTTATTTAGACTATAGTACTAATTTAATTATTTTAGACTATAGTTGGGTCAGTTATATTATTTAATTAATGTAATTTTCGGATTTTTATAAAGTCCAAGTTGACTAGGTTTTATTTAAGGTAATTTCCTACCTTAATTAAAATTCTAGTCTAGGTAATTTTCTAGTCCACTTTGGACAAGCCTTTTAAGTATTTTTCCTTATTATTTTCGTGCTCCCTACCTCTATATAAAGGGATCACTTGGGAACATTAAACTTTAGACATTGTTGAATTAAATTGCTATTGCATTCAATTTGTGTCTCAAACATATTCGTCTTTTGAATACTTTTCACACGAAAATATTCATTCTTGGAGCTAGCAACTACAAGTCTTATTCAAGGGTATTGCTCAATTCACTTGAGGGATTGACCGGTATTCGCTATCGAGGAACAACTTGGAGATTTCAACCTTGGATACGTTCGAGATTCAAGGAGGCTATCGGGTTGTGAATTGAATTGCAAAGAAAAAAATTTCTAGCATTTTTCTGTTTGGGACAAAAATTGATATCAAAATGGGACCAAAATCGATAATTTTTTTAACGGAAAACTTGAGACCAAAATCGATATCAAAATGGGACCAAAATCGATAATTTTTTAAACGGAAAACGTTAAGGCGGGACTAAAATTGATAATTCAATCGATTTGGGACCAAAAATGATAAGGATGAGACCAAAATCGGACTAACCCATGTCCTATGGGACTAAAATCGAAATTTTCTCATATTAAAAAATATTCATGTATTTGTTGGCACACATTCATAACTGTATATTTTCAAAATTAATTAATAAGGAATATCTCACCAATTTTATTTACAGTTGCCAATTAAATCCATCGACTTTATTGTTGCAATGCTATCGATTTCTTCAAGGTAGAGCAATGGAGTAATGTATTTTCTTCTTCCAAATATTCTGAAAACACTGCAACAAAAGTTAGGATAATAGTAACAAAAATTGTTGCTAATATGCCCATTTGTCTAATTACTTAATAATAATAATAATAATAATAAAAAAAAAAAAAAAAAGACATTGTCACTATAGAACTGATCGACGTAAGAAATGTTCAAACCAATTGCAAATGAGTCTACATATACATAAAGAGATTGAAAATTTGCTATAAATTTTAACTTTGATGTACCTTAAGTGCCAGTTATTATTTAATTTTAAATTTTGAAATTAAACTGAATATGGGCGATTATGTATTTATTTATTTTTTATTTTAACTGCTCTATTCTAGCAAGAAAAATAAGATATTATATTTTTCCATTTAATTAGTGATCAATAAGTGAAAAGCATATACTAAGTTGGAAATACAAAAGGCTAATAATTATGGATTGCTTTTAGTATTAAAGTAAACATAATCTCAATTTTAATAAATCAATTAATTGTTCTGATTGTTTTATGGTTGAATAAATTTTAATGTAATCATTTTTTCTAAACAAATGTAATTTGGAAAATCGGAAAACGTTTTTAATTTTATGTTTTAAGTTTGAACACGTTTATACAAAATGTAAATATTTATCAATACATTGAAAAAAAGCATATTTAAATCAAATGTTGTCATTGATGACCTGATTTAAATGTGTAATAAATTACGTGTTAATCATAGATGATTTGTCTCAAAGTTGTTAAAGGAATACATGACAAATCCGGCGGAGTTGGTACCCGCCACCGCCGCCGTCGACAACCACCCCAAAAAAGGCGGTGAAAGTAAAACTAACCACTCTTTCTCCACCACCACTCTACAACTCTCCGATAAACCCTAATCTTCCAACACCGCACACACATTTTTCAACGGTCAGAAATCGCGGGCCAATCAAAACAAATCATCACCAAAAAAATAAAACTATATATATATGTCAAACGCAAATTGTCAAACTTATTTTATAGTATTTTATTTCTTCACCTCTATATATAAGCAGAGGCTCCCACTTCCAAAATCCACCTTTTTCCTATCCTTAACAACAATCTAACAAAGGAAAAAGCAGCCATTTTCATCCATATATACACTTTTATTTTTATTTTTCTCAAAGAATTGATCACTATCGAAATATTTTCTTGTTTCATACTAATTAATAATTTTAATTCTTAGTGAAAGAAGCCATGAGCCCTTCAAAGTTTCAAGATAGTGACGTCACAAAGGGAGTGATCAACGGTCCACGTCCTTTGCCGCTGAGAATCAGCAAAGATTCACACCTGATTCACAAACCTCCTCCTCCTCCTAATCCTTCCTCACATCAACCGGCCACCGACGCCGCGGCGGCGAAGAACCTTGGCCAGTCAGCGGCGAAACGGCAGCAGCCGGTGATCATATACACGCACTCACCGAAGGTGATCCACACAAATGCACGTGACTTCATGGCCCTCGTGCAGTCACTCACCGGACTGTCACGTGCCGACGGCGAAGGCAGCGACAGGGCGGCGGCGAAACCGGAGGGGACGAAGGAGGAGGATTCTAATTACTCCGACGAGAAGGGCTGCAGCGTGAACAACCTCGGATACGTCGAAAACAACGAAACGACGTCGGTTCTGACCGATGATCAGAGATTCATCGGCGACGTGAAGCAGGATTCGACGGCGGTTTCGCCCATGTACAAAATGTCCAACGCATTCTTAGTCGACGCGCCGCTCTTCACGCCGAATTCGAATGAGTTCTTCTGCTCGTCGACGTCGCGGCCGAACTCGCTGTTTCCGACGACGAACATGGCGGCGAGCTCGATCTCGCCGTCGTTCATGGATTACATGAAGGCGTTCCCGGATTACTGATCGTTTTGGTTGCGATTTAATTAATTTAATTAATTCGTTTGTGGTGGATGAAGAGGTGAAAATTATTTCATTAATTTTTTTTATAGGATGATCAGTTAAATTTAGATTTGATTTGTTATAGATAGATTGGATATGATAGAGAGAGCTCAGTAATTTGAAAAAAAAAAAAAAAAAGTTAGGCAAAAAAAATTAAATGTTTGGTTTATTATTTTTGGCCATGTGTGTGAGGATTGATTGATTTCCTTGCATGTTTGCGCTGCTAATAAACTTTCTTTGACTTCTAATTTAATTCCAAGTGTACACATATGATAATAAACTTTCTTTGACTTCTAATTTCATTTCAAGGGAACACATTTTTTTAATATAATAAACTTTCGTTGACTTCGAATTTAATTTCATGTGTACACATTTCTTTAAGCTGATATGTCGAGTTATTTATTGGTGCACTTTTTGGAGTTTGAGTTTCTTTGTTTGATTCAAATTTCAAACTCATAATCCTAGTCTTGAATTATATATTTATATATATAGACTTTTATTTATTGTATTGGTCTGATTTTGTATACACCACCTAATGTATAGTTTGAAAGGGATTTTAGTCTTGGTCAACTAATGGAGAAAGAATATTTGTTATATTATTGCATTTGAAATACACATTTATCTAGGAGTTTTATTAAGCGTGAATATATATCTATGTAACTAAGTTAGTGTTGTAAAATTCTTTACTAATCAAGAAATGTAGAATTTTCCTTTTAATTATTTTTTTTTTGGTTCACTATAACACGCTTACTGAATTGTGGGACCCAATCAAAATTTTGAAAAAGAATTCGAAAAAAAATATGCCTAACACATGTACACACCAAGATTTACACCCACATATAAGAGAGGAAATTTATATAACCAAAAGCAAGTTGCAAATTTATTTTCTAACCAATAATTATAAAATATTCATTTTTAATCAAAGACGAGTGCAATTGTCCTATTCAAAATGGTTTAGGGCTTCTCTCAAAATATTATATCTTCAAAGTAAGATACGAAAAGGAAATATATATTAACCATTTCACTTCCAGATAAGGCCTGGTGTTGGCCGGATCAAAAGATATCATTTTTTTTTTTCAAATTCTACGTAAATATCATTTTATTAATAATAACACAATTTGAGATAGCAGAAATTATGGGGTGTTACTATTTTATTATTGATAGGTTATATTTGACATTGCAATCCTTGTGGATATAATACCGATGCTCACTGTTACCTATGATTACACTGTATACTTGGGTTGTCTTTAATGATAATAAAATAGTGACCAAACTTTTTATATTAAAAAACTAATCTAGTTTTCAGTTCTATATCCCATCACATTACGTTACAATTATTATTAAAACACACACACACACAGGGGGAACCTTAGCATTTGAGCATATGTCTTGTATGTAAATTGTGAATCAATATATTACATTAATTTTTTAAGATTAATGGTCATTATTTAGAAGGATATTACCCTAAAATGTCAAGATGAGGCGCACCCTTTTTTTCTTATTTTCTATTTTTTCTCAAAATATATACCCTAAAATGTAATTATTAAACCCTAAAAGTGAATCACTGACTGCTCGTGCAGTGCCTCATTTATTAATATTTTTAAAATAAATATACATTCTAAAATGAAATTAGTGGACCCTAAAATAAAAGTAAATTAATTTATTTTTTGAATTAATTTAATTTTAAAAAATCTTTAAATAATCATAACTTACTCATTTTTAATTCAATTTACTAAAATAATTTATTAAATTTAAATTCTCTTCATGATTTTTCATATAAGATCCTAAAAGGGCATGTTTAGATGAAAAACGTGGACGAAAAATACAAAAGATACATTTTTACGATACCCAAGTTGCAAATGTCTTCATTATCATATAATAACTATTCATCAGCGTTATGATAATATATGCTAATGAAGCATTTGTCATATGCTAACATATTGTATACAATGTGCTAATGAAACGTTATCATAATGCTAGTGTAGCACACTTATGCGGATTTATTATGGTTTATTCAATCTTAATTATAATTTATTTCATATCAATTAGGGTTTAATCCATCCAATTATGATTTATAATTATTTTTCAAAAATTAATATTCATTTTTTTAGTTCCTAATTGATCATTAGAGTTTAGTTCATCAATTAAGGTTTATAATGTATGTTGATGAAATATTATTATATGCTAACATAGTGTATTCATAAGGCTGAAGAAGCAATATCATAATGCTAATGTAGCACACTCATATTGTTTTTATGAGTTGTTTCATCTCATTTAGGGTTTATGACATCCAAATAGAAATAATTTCATCCAATTACCATTTCGTTTATTCAATCCAATTAGGTTTATGATTATTTTTTAAAATGTAACTTTTCACTAATAATATGAGAAAACTTTCATCAACATCGTTAAAATATTTTATTAGCACGATGATTCTATTATCAAATGTTTCGCGCTTTCTGTAAAGAATTGTCGAATTATGTTAATGCACCCGTCCAAAAAGCTTATCAAATATTATAGAATTTTCACTGCCATTTTTAATCAAATTGTGGGCCCTTAATTTTTTATGATTATACGGTGTAAAATGTCACATGAAATTTCATGTTGCACTCTGCGTTTCACCACATGTTGCACTTTTAAGTTATGAGCTTTTCTTGTATTTTTTACTTCAATTTCATTTTTTATCATTTAGTTTAATTTTGGAATTGTTGATTAGAATTCATCTCATTCACTTACGATTTATAATTATTTTTTAATATATAAATTTTAATTTTCAATTAAAAATTCATTATTATTGTCGATTATTTCATATTTAATTTTTTTGATTCATTTTTTTTGTTAATAAATGTTTACTATGATTATTTATGTTATAATTATTTTTATTTCATAATAAATATTATTAAAATCATAAATTTGGTGGTAAAATACTAAAAAGTACAACATGAGATTTGAACTGTGGTCTCTTGTTTACACGCTAGGGTGGGTTTTCTCATAACCCCTCACCCCTATATATATATATATATATATATATATATATATATATATATATATTATTACACCAAGTTATTAAGATGATCATAACTTTCAAAATCTCAAGGAATTATATAAACCTTAAAAATAAACATTATGATAAATTAATGATCTCATTCTAAAAAAATGAAAAAGAAAACACACACGCACACCAAAAAATAAAAATAAAAAATGATTACAATAAATTAGATACCGTTTTTATAATCCAATATGCGCTTTAGTTGCAAAGAAGCAATATCTTGCTCTTTGTTTTCCATGTGAATGTGATTGGAAAAGTTCCTAAACAAACATTACAAATTTTAATCAGGAACAACCTCCTACCTACTCTTCAAAATCCTAGAGTGTTTTGGCTAACATCCGGTCATTCTTTTTTCCATTTCTATGCTAATTCACTTTGACATCTATTTCCTTCTAGGGGAATTCTTACATGCTTTAAAATTCAGTACGTACATGTAATAACTCAAGTGGCATAATAGATATAATGTGACACTTCCATCTGTAACAATGATAGATGAGAGTGTCACATTATATCTATTGTGTCACTGGAATACTACCTTTACATGTAGGCAAGAATCCCCCTTCCTTCTATAAGACGCATACATACTAGAAGTCCCCATCTAGATTTGCCTTAACATTTTACTATTATAGTTTCTAAAAACACCATTTTTTTTTTTGAGGGCCGGATCTGGATTATTTTGGGTGGGTAGGTTTGAGTACCATATGATTCATATAACTGTTAGACGGTCTGATATAAGTTTTAACTGAATAATTAAAAACAAGACAAAACATATTCTTAGCTCCCTCTACTGTTATTTTTTGTTTCGATAGATTCTCGTACAATTATTTTGTTTTAGTAGATCTTTTTCTACTTCTAAATTCAACATTTTCAACTCCTTTTCTAATGAAACTAACGAATTTATTAACTTTATCCGTTATTTAAATAAGGGGTCATCCAATTCTAATTTAATTAAATTTCATGTCATATCCTAGTTGGAAACATATATAAAATGCACATTTTTCACTATATTTCGTTGAAATTTCATGTTACACTTTCTTGTGTTTCATTCCGTGTTTCATTATCAAATTTGTGATTTTAACAATATTTATTATAAAATAAAAATTAATAATAACATAAATAATCATAGTCAATATTTATCAATAAAATAAATGAATTAAAAAAGTATAAAACATAATTTTTAAAAAATAAGCCATAATAATGAATTATTAATTAGAAATAAAAAATTTAAATATTCAAAAATGATTATAAATCCTAATTGGGTGGGGCGAACGCTAAAAACAATCATAAAATTAAACTAAGTGACAAAAAAATAAAATTGAAGAAAAAAAATACAAGAAAAACTCGTAATTTGAAAGTGTAACACATAGAGTGTAGTAGGAAATTGGATTCTTGTATTTGATTATAGGAACTGCATTTATTATAAATTTAGAACAAATGAATAATGTGACGGCCGCCATTACTATTAATTAATCTGCTCTATTGATGCAAAATTGAGATTTGGTTAAGCAAAAACGCATTGGATTATGCTATTCACTGTGATTGTTTTCCAATCGCTCGTGTTGGTTATAAGTGCTTCTAAAAAAATGATTATTGTATTTGCTTCGTGTCTTTTGCTTCATGAGAATTTAATCGAGAGTCTTTAAATTTCAACCAATGGAGAAAAGCAAGTGAGAAACAAGAAAAAGAGAGAGAAATGACGATAACTGTGTCTTCTTCCAAACAAAGAAAAAGAAAATGATGACGACCTCTTTACTAATTGGAGATTTTGTATTAACTTTTCAATTAGACATGGCATGGATCTTTTATTAAAGGTCAAATATATACTTATATCCCCAAGTTTGTCCTTTTTTTTTTTTTAATGTCCTGAACTTCAAATAATATCAAAGTATGTCCTGAACTTTGACATTTTTTCTAAAAATGTCTTGAACTTCAAATAATAACAAAAATATCCCGAACTTTCCACTTTTTTGTAAAAATGTCATAGGATTTAATTTCCGGCATTGGATTAATGATGAGCATACCAGAGTCCAGCGTGTCAAAGTGAAATAGATTTTTTTAAAAATCTCAATTTGAAAGGTATACAATTTTTTTTCCAGCAAATTGGGTTGATCCTGTTCGGATTCTCTTCAAATTGGATTGATATGAGACATTTGTTGGAATGAAAAGTTACGGTTTTAGAGATGAAAGCGGAAAACAATGTTGTCATTATTTATTTATTTTTTTAAAAAAATTACGACGTCCACATCACTTTGACATGCTAGACTTCAGTATGCCTCATCAATAATCCGCCGCCGAAAATTCCTTCTCATGAAGCCATAGATATTGTGGAGGTTAGATCCTTTTGCTTCATATGACTTTTACAGCGAGTGTTGTTCTTCTGGTTTACAATTTTATTCTGGATGCTATGTATTTTTGTAAATTTAATTCTGAATGCTATATCTTCCTTCTTGCTTATCCAGAACTGCATTGTTGGTTTGTTGACTTGGATCTCATATGAACTTAAATCACAATAAAAGATTCTATCTTGATTTTAATATTTACACTCAGTGTTGTATTTTTCTTTCTTATTTATCCAAGATTACTTCATGGTTTCTCCTATGTTTTTTTATTTTTATTTTTATTTTTTTACTTTTGATAAATGATCCTTCTGTTGATGCACTATGTGTTATTTTGCTGGCTCCCTTACCTCTGAGAATGTATTCAAAGTGTCTTGATGGTGTTTGTACTGAATAGGAACTAGGAGATTATCCTTTCCCACTTTGTTTTAATTCTGATTCCTCCACTCTGGCCGTTATACTCTGAAATGCACTTCTCTTGGTTTTCTACTTGCAAGTGCATTGTCATAATTTATTTTGTTGGACCTCGCAGGTTTTGCAATCCAGAACAAAACCTGCCTCTGTACCATGGAAAGGTGGAGCTGTAAGTATTTTTTCCAATGAAGAGATTTAATTTTTACCTTCTTTTTAATTTGAGAGAGAGAGAGAGAGAGAGAGGTGTCTTTTAGCATAGAACCCATGTGAGTGTCCATTTCCAGATTCCCATGCTATTTGAACATGAAACACAGCATGAAGAGATAAATGCATTATAGTGGTTGGAATTATCATCAATTCCTTAGTTGGAACTAGCACAAACTTACATCTTGCTGAAATTGTATACCAATGAGAATTGCCAATGGGCTGCTGAGCACAAGATTCATTTTTTGGCAACCCCGAATTACTTACCCCAGATGGTTCCAGCATGTCCATTCCATATGTAGAGAAAGCAAACGATGGAAGAACAATGCACAAAACCTTAAAAAACCGCTACTAGTTTATTAGCTAGGGAACTTAAAAAACCAGTCTTAAAATGATAAATCAATCAGCATTTTAGAAATGTTAGAAGGTTACCCACATCTCCCAATAACTAAATATATGATCTGACAGCTACAATCAAAATTATTCACTTTTTTTCCATTTAGAATCATCCCTGTAATGATTCAAAGCCATGATACGACATACTAACCCTACACCAAGCACTAAACAAATAGCTGCTAATTCGTGAGGACCTCATAATTGGGATAGAATTCACTAATTACTTGACTCCTAAAAGCAAAAGCAAAAGGATGCAAATAACTGAAGAAAACACCATTGCAGTGCATAAACCTTGCGATGCAACTGCAGGGCAGAACTACAATGAGAAAATGCACAACGAAAATGCAGAACTTCACTGGTATGGGATCAGTCAAAAAGAAAAACAAATGTGTAATGTGTCTACACATATTGGCACATACCTTTAGTGCCCCTCTCCACACACAACAAATGGAACACAGCATTGCACAACATCAATACCGACTCATCACTTGCTGAGTTGATTCATATTTATAACTCAAAACTACACAATGCTTCCTACGAATCAAGTTTTAGTCAGACACAAGAAAGTTCTTTATCTTAACCAAAAACTTATAAATGACAATTGTATAACAAGCAGCATTCAGTGACAAAAGCCTCATGAGCAACTAAAGAAATCTAGAGAGAAAGGCAAATGTTCAAGACCTGGTCTAATAAGATCACTTAAATCAATGTCGCAGAAAAAGCAAAGTAAAAAGATCAACTAATCAAAAGAGAATGAATCTCACATAAAAATTCAATCTTTAACTTTAAGGTTACTTCTCGAGAAACCCAACTAAGTCTTAAAAGAACATTACATGTCAAAATAGAACATCAAAACAAAAAAAAACCCTTATCTCAAGAAGTGTATGTTCTTCAGTCGCCCTTTCTCCGGAAGGAGCAGCCCTCGGTGAGGCGGGCACGTCCACCAGTCGGTTGGCAAAGCACAGTCTGGCAGTTTCCGCACACAACAACGGTTTGGGAGTGGCTGAACACAGTGGTTCTGCACATACATAAAAACATTAATTCACACACACTCTCATGAAATCCAAACAATTCAGCTTATAAATATAAAAAAACAAATAAAGAACTTACATGTTGAAGCAACCCTGACACTTGACATCCTGCAACAATCACAAAAATCAGTATTACAAAACATAACAAAAAATGGGGTTGAAAAAAACAAACTACAAATCAGATCAACCGAAAAAAAAATACCATGAAGAAAGAGTTTGGGGATTGCACTAGGCGCTTAAGCTTGTGCTTCCTCTTCTCAAGCTCGGCCGGTGGGTTGAGCAAATCGTAATCGTTTGACAGAACCTAGCAACAAGCAGCATTTTTCTTTTTCAAACAAACGCCAACATCATCGCAATTAAATAAAGAAAATCGCAATAACGATGCAGCATTTTTGTAAAGCAAACGGAAACACGTCGTGATTAGATATAAAAATTAACAAAAACCGTGAATCAAAAGTACATACCATCTTCGCTGGGAGGCTAGAGAGAGAAGAAAGAGCTTCACACAGCAGCTGCGGACGGCAATGGCAGTAAGGAAACCTAGGGTTTAAGTGATTGGGTTATACACTGGTTTTCTTTTTTATTGGATAAAATGATATTGAATGGGCCATTATTTGAATTGTATTGGGCCGAATGAATGGGCCTTTAATCCTATTGGATGTGTGTAGTGTATTGGGTCGGATGTTAGTACTATTAATACATGGGAAATTCTAAACACAGTTTTCATTTTACTCTTTACGATCCCCATTATTTTATATAATATAAATATGATAACGTATTTTAACCCTTAACCCTGATACCAAAATCATATTATATGATCAATACATGCATCGTGTTAATTTTTTCTTACTATTTTAAACTTTAATTTTTGTACTTACTTCTTGGACTAATATTTTCAATCTTATTTATAATTATTTTTCTTGTATTTTTATGTTAATATCTCCCATATTTTACTTTTTTTAAATTACCGTAAACTTTAATTATTGTGCTCACTTAATTTTTATTTAACTCTTTGTATTTATATATTCGTGTTTCTCCTATTTTTATTAACTTTTCAATAAAAAAAAAAAACGAGTAAAACTAACGCAATAAAATATACAAAATAAATTATGAGTAGTAAAAATAAAAGTCCAAGCAATGAAAGTACAAAAGTAACGTTAAGAAATATAAACGAAAAGTAACATGAGGCATATGTGTGTAAATGTTTGGATTAATTTTTATTGCTATTAGGCCAATTTTTTAAAATTACAAAAAGTTACCAATCAAAATTTGATAGCTACAAATAGTTAAAAACATTACAAATTTTATAAATCACAGAACTTAAGTCAACTTATGAAACCTCGTAAGTACTCCTCCGGCAAATTAATTGTTTTAACTTGGGAAAATACACTCATGGAATCGTTAAATTTTTCCTCATATGATCAAACGATGAAGTATTCCCTTAAAATATCTATAGATATAAATGAGTTCTTAATGTTGTAACTGTTATCACATGTGCCCTAGCTATAATTATCTGTAACACCCTAATTTTATAAATCTAAAATACTATTTATTTTATAAAAACTAACATGTAAAATAACACATGAAAGAGAATTTAAAATATTTTCTAAAATATGTAATAAAACTAATACTAGAAAAACATAAAAATGCACAAATAAACTTCTATTTAGGAAAATACCATAATATCATAATAATTCAAATAACATAGAGCGGAAGCGATTTTAAATAATTCAAACTCCTAAATATTTTAAAGTTAGAAATCCACAATCCAACAAAACATATCATCAACTAAAAGTTTAGAAATTAAACAAGTCTAAAAACTTAAATATTTAATTAGAAACTTAGTTCACATCCATCTCCACATCACCATCACCGAACTCCTTAACCTGAAATGTTATAATAATGGGATGAGTATAACGAATACACTCAGTGGAGAATACGCATTATCCAAAACATATTAAACGAGTAACTCATATTCAGACATTCATGTCATGTCACATAATAATAATTGTTTGAACAGTGGGGAGTCAGCCCAAAGGCAACTTATCACGATCTCAGACCTATTAACGGTCTCTGAACAAGTATATGCATATACACATGCACGGTGGGCGACCCAAGGACAACTTTTACGGTCCCGGACCTATGAACGGTCCCTGGCATACTTTAACTTTCACTTTCACATAAACACTCAGTCAAACAATAAATCACAAGTATAATATATTTTGGATAATAAATAACCACGTGCGTATAGAATTCCCCACCTTTACTTTGAAGAGCTTTGACTCGACTTTTCAATGCAAAATATTAAAGACTTGCAGGAACTAACGCGCCCTTTACCTAACAGATAATTCAATTTAATTATATTAAATGATTATATATATATATATATATATTTATGTTTAACTTTATTACAAAATTAAAGTTTTAACAATCCGAAACTTTGATTATAAATAGATAAATTATATGAATAAGATAAGTAGAATCGAATATACCATTTCAACTAATATTTATACATTGAATAATTAATTAATGTAATACAATAATTTAATTATTTAAATACTAATGAAAAGTTTTGGAGTCAAACTAATTATGACCTAGGAATTTGTGTATATTATTAAATAAACAAACTATGTTTTACGAAATAGAATCCCAAATCAATACTCCCTTTTCTTAAATCCCTAGCACTACCGTCTCTCTCTCTCCTATTCTCATCTGCTCATCTCTGCAACTCTTCTTTATCTCTCCCTTTACTTTCCTTTTCTTTACATTAATTATTTTCTATCTATTTATTCCCAGATCATATTTTTCTAGCAATAAAATATCCCATTAAATCACTTAAATACCAGTAGAGATTGGAGAACGTAGAGCTAGAGTTCTAATTAGAGATGAATTTCCAATTTCATTCGATTAATGGGATGTTGAATCGCATGAAGGAAGCACATCAACTGATTAAATTTTGAAGGTCTATCATCAGTTTCAATGAATTTTGAAGGAGTATTTCCTAGATTGGTTTTACGAAGCAAAACAGAGTCTAGAGGTACTTTAATGCTTATATTTTCAATTCATTGTTAAAATTTACATTCTGTTAATATTCATGGAAATTGAGAAATAAAATGCAGTGGTTTGATGTAGGTATCGTGGAAATTTGAAGGCTTACTTGTTATGAAAGTGACTGAAATTTCTTCTCTGATCAAAATGGAGTGTTTCGGATTTTCTCTGCGGTACGAGAAGGAGAAATAGAAATGAATATCTAAAGAAGAATAATTGCGAGGATATGAGAATTTTCCTTAGTTGAATACCTGATTCTGAATTTTTGTTTGAAACTTGAATTCCAACTCTTAATTTCAATGTACTTCTTGATGGAATTGGTATGCTCTTCTTCTTCTTGATTCAAACGTAGAAATATAGATTTGAATTGAAAGGTTTGATGTGAACAGTGGGATGTTTCATGGTTGTTTCGGAGGGAGGTTCTTTGAATATTCAGGATGATTAAGTGCTTTTGTGATTGTAATTGGGTTTAAGTGTGCATTTGAGATCAGAGAAACTGTGGAAATGCAGTTTTGCAGTTGCCTGATACGTGGGATGAGGGAATATTTAAGTTGAGTAAATTATTATTATTATTATTATTATTATTATTATTATTATTATTATTATTATTATTATTATTTGGATTTTTGGATTAGTTATGGAATTTTGTAGCATATATTATTGCATTTTCATATATTTATTCCATTATAAATTATTAATATTATCCTTTAATTTTCTCTGTAGGCGGGACGACTAAATAAATATAATACATCAAATATTAAATCAGTCATAACGACGAGATTAAAAGACTATATTTTAAAAAGTGAAATTTTTAGAAAACGGGTCGTTACATTATCGCTCTAAAATACACTTATAGAATCGTTGTATTTCCTCATATGATCAACCGATCAAGTATTCCCCTAAGATATATGCAGATATAAATGAGTCCTTTAATGTTGTGCCTGTTATCACATATGCCCTAACTATAATTACCACTCTAAAATATTTTTGTGCTAAATTTTTATAAACATGATTAATAAGATAATGTTGTAAGCATGATTTACTCATTATTACATCACTATAATGCCCTACACTTTTTATTTATTTATTTATTTTTCTTTTTTAACTTTGACAACTCAGTTCGAATTGCATAAATACGATAATTTCATTTTGTATTTATTGCATTAATATTTTATTTTATTATTTTGGCAATTGATAACTCAATTCATATTATTCACGCGCGCGCGCGCGCACACATATATATAGTAGCTTATTAGGTAATAATATATAAGCTTTAAATATGTAATACAATTTGATATACAGGATGTGATTCGGATGAAATATAATGTCAGGACCTAATAAGTTTTCACTTTTGACTCATTTGGTTGACAATTAATTTGGCATTGGAAAGTGAACTGATTCCATATTTTTAAATTTATGTGTTTGGTTCAATTTTTTGAAAATTTGGAAAGTAATCAAAATCATCAAAACAATGAAACTAATACAACTTTTCTAAATTCTAAATATTTACCAGAAGTAGGTATTTTGATTACTTGTTTATGGGAATATTATGTTAGATTATTTTTATTATTTGATTTTTTCATCAATTATTTTTTATAAATTATTATTAAAATTGTATTTATAATTTTTCAATAAAAATGAAAATCTGGAAAGTATATTTTAATCTTAATTTTCTTTTTGTGGATTATAGTTAGTTTTTTTATTATAAAGTTTAAACTTTCAACAAAAAATTTAAAAATTGAAAAAACAAAAATCCTACTAAAATTCAATTATCATATATATTTTTCTATTTTTTTTTAAATTTTCAGCAATTGGTGGTAGAGATATGACAAACTTAAAACAACAAGCAACCCGACTTTAGAATTAACAACAAAATTTGACCTAAAAAATAATTTATCTTCGAATGATGCCAACCAAATATATATGGATAGATTGAGTCAAATGGAGAGGGATCCTGATAATCGTTTTAGAAATGTCTCTCTATAAAGGAGAGAAGACATCTGAAGAGATGCACAAAATCTAGAGTGTAATTTAGTAGTTCAAGATATTTGAACCCTTTTTCGACCTCTCTTCGGACTCCCAAAATTTTCATAAAAAAATAATATCGTTCATCTTTCTTTCTCTTTCTTTCAAATTGTTTTATTCACTTTCAATTGATACTGATTTGAGCGTCGGAATCCTCTCAATCGTCGATTCCTTGACGGTCTTTCGGATTCACATTTATTATTTGTTTTATAGATCATTGGAGCCGGAATCTGAACGATCTAATTGTGAGATTTTGGTTCTACATGGCACAATGGCCTAAACTTTTTCAAATAGCATTTTAATTCGTATATCAATTATACAAAGCGTATAAGTATACAACTTATTAATATAGTCAACCATATTATTTTATGATAAAATATCAATTTGGTTAAATACAATATATACTATGTTGTTGTCTTCCAATCAGAATGATTAATTAACAAAAATATTCCCACTGATTAATTATTGAGATATGCTTAAGAATAAAGAAGTTGTTTAGTGGTTGAACTTTTGCAATTTGCTAGACATAAGGACATTCATGATTAGTTTTATTTGACTTATTAATGGATCTTCAAATTAAATATTTTGGGTAGTGAAATAGAGAATATATTTGCGCGCGTGTTTTTATTTATATGGTTGCAATTAATTAAAAATTTAACTCAAATGTAAGTGCTTAATTAAGTTTGAAGATAAAGATTTCCACCATATTCTTGAAATTAAGGTATCGTTTATTTTGGAGCATAAATATATATTGAGAGTTTAATAAATGAATATATGTGGACGTGAACGTGTATATGTTGGAAGAATTACGTAGCAAAGCACACTTCTTTATCTTACAATTCTCATTCATGCATGCATATACAATTAATTACAAGCACTCCTATTTATAACTGTCTAAGATATTTTAGATTAGTCTTGATTATTCTCTACGAATTACACATGTGCTCGTATCTACATTTTTCTAGATTTCTCCTTATCTAGAATATTCATTTTCTTTTAATTCATTTTGATTATAGATTCTTCTTCTTTCTTTCTATTTTCTAGCTAATTCTGAATCTTTGATTTCTTCCAAAATATCTAACAAATGAAGTTTAATATTCCAACACATATGACTCAATATCAATGTTTGAAGGCAATATTTGAGATTTTTTTTATTTTTTATTTTTATGACGAGGGTAACCTGCAACCGTCACTAGCTGATGGTGTACAGTTAAACTCTGTTCTAGGTTTGACAGGCTTATACCTAATGATGTTGGTGAGATTTAAACTCGAGATATTCGATTATAAATTACATCACTCCAACAATAGAGCATCTCCAAGACTCCAACAAATAATACTTGAGAATTTTCACCGGTATGTAGGGTAAATTGATATTTAGGCAATTACATTTTTTCAGAATTAATTAATTAACCATATTCATTAGGGAAAGGAAAGAATTGTGATATTCCAAAATAATTTGTGGTTTAAAATAAGGCCAATTATTTGCAGGCAAATTTGAACAATTATTGATCATAATAGATATTCTTAGCTACCGTCGTTACTCTTTAATATCCGCTACCTGATTATCAAGTGAGCAAGAGAGGGGCTGATTTGTTACACCTAATTTTCATTCCCCCTTCCTTAATTAATAAAGAGGGGAACGAAAATCACATTCCCAACCCTAATGGGTTGGGCCTCTCTACTTGTTCCATTCCCTTAGTCCACTTATGTATTAATTGGGCTATAGTAGGGATCTAGAAGAATATTAAATTGGCCCAGTAATTTATTTAATTTCCAATATCCAATACTATGATATAATTAAATAAATTAAGTGTTATTTTTATTTCACTAAATAAATAACACTGACCTACCAATTTAAGACACAAATATGCTTTCTTTTCTAGTCTAGACATTCCCCACGTTTAAGATATAATGTCCATTAATTAATTATGTAAGCTCTGACTGCTATAATTAATTAATATCTCCATTCCTAAATCAGTACCACACAAGCTTTATCATGTACGGAATAAATTTCACCAACAGAGTTTCACATGTACTTGTGTCTACTCAAGGGGACATCATCAACCTGACTCACCAGAACATGGTGACCATATATAGTGCACGATCTATCATACATGTAAATGTTACTGCTCAAAATATCGATTTTATTGATCCTATCAATAATCCCACTCATTGATAAATCAAAGCAGTAGACATAACATATATATCTCCGTCATTATATATGGGTTAAGAACCCGAACTCTGTGGATCTGTGTTATCTCTCTTTAGGGTCAGAATAGAGAACAATATCCTATCGTGATTCTCTTCAATACACATGACAAATGTATCAGTTAGTAAAGATAAACTAACTATTAGATTATTCTACGGTGTACAATGGTTGGTTCAGAACCATCTAAACCGTGAGCCTTTTAGTACTTTGCAAGGAATCCAATGATATGATCTTTACCGTGTGTTTACCCACACCATATCATTTACAGTGCAAGTATATGGACACATGCATGTAGATATATAACAATAAATAAATGCACAGACAGTGACTGTAATTAATATTCAATCTATATCGTCAAAATATTGTAGAGTGTATACGAAGACAAGCTTTTCAGTATAGAATTCTAACAGATTCCACTGTAGAAACACAATACAATAGAAAGAAATTGAACTCCCAAAATTACAGAATTAAAAAAACATAAATGCCGGAATCAAAACAGAGTACGCAAATCACATTAAAACTTATCAATTTATGGGATCTATTCCAACATATTCGAAATGAATTTGTATTGATTTTTTAAGTCCTTTTTCCCATTTTATAGTTATAAAAAAAATGGGCCGAGGCTGTAATATGATTTAGGTATTGGGGTTAAGGGGGTAAAATATATTATCATATTTATATTTATATTTTATAAAATAATGAAGATTGTAAAAAGTAAAATGGAAGCTTTGTTTAGAATTTTCCATTTATTAATAGTACTAGTAGGGCTGTAAACGAATTGAATCGAGCCAAACATCCTGATGCTCGAGCTCAGCTCGTTAAGGAATATTCAAGTTCTGAGCTTGATTCAAGCTTTTTTCCTCTTTTTCAAGCGCAGCTCGATAAATATTTGTCATGTTCGAATTCGGTTTGAGCTAGGTTCGTGAAATGCTCAATAATTTACAAAACAAGCATGAGCTCGAATGCTCGAAAAAAACCTCATTTAATTTACATATTCGAGCTCGATCTTGAAAAGAATGTCTTATTTTATTTACGTGTTTGAAATATTTATAATATTCATGAACATGTTCATGAACATATTCGATTAAACTCGAGCTCGAACATGTTCACGAGCTGGCCGAGCTGAATACTATTCTGTTCGAGCTAGGCTCGATAATTTTATCAAGCTCGATTTGAGGCACAAGCTCGGCTCATTTAGAAAATGAACAAACTTGGAATGAGTTTTTTTCGAGTCGAATTCCGAATAGCTTGCGAGTGGCTCTGTTCATTTACAGCCATAAGTACTAGCATTCGACCTAATACACATATCTAATTGAATTAAAGGCGCATTCATCTGACCCAATACAACTCAAATAATGGTCCGTTTAATATTATTTGATCCAATAAAAAACAAAACCATTATATAACCTAATAGTTAAAACCCTAGATTTCCTTCCTGAAATTGCCCTCCGCAGCTGTGTGAAGCTCTTTCTTCTCTCTCTAGCCTCCCAATTTCAACAGCAAAGATGGTATGTACTTTTGATTCACGATTTTGCTAATTTTTATATCTAATCACGACATCTGTTCCGTTTGCTTTACAAAATGCTGCATCGTTATTACGATTTTATGTATTTAATTGCGATGATGATGGCGTTTATTTGAAAGAAGAAAAATGATGGTTGTTGCTAGGTTCTGTCAAACGATTACGATTTGCTCAACCTACCGGCCGAACTTGAGAAGGGGAAGCACAAGCTTAAGCGCCTAGTGCAATCCCCAAACTCTTTCTTCATGGTAATTTCCTTTTCGGCTTTCGTTTCACTGATCTGATTTGTAGCTTTTCCCCCCATTATCTGTTATTTTTTTGTATTACTGATTTTTGTGATTGTTGCAGGATGTCAAGTGTCAGGGTTGCTTTAACATGTAAGTTCTTTATTTGTTGTTTTAGATTTATAAGTTGAATTGTTTGGATTTCATGAGGTTGTGAATTAATTGTTTCTTCAGTTGAAAATATTGTTGTTTTGTTGATTTGTGTGTGACTTAATGTTTGCGTGTATGCCTGTGTTCAGCCACTCCCAAACACATGTTGTGTGCGGAAACTGCTAGACAATGCTTTGCCAACCGACTGGTGGATGACCCGCCTCACCCAGGGCTGCTCCTTTCGAAGAAAGGGCGACTGAAGAACATACACTCCTTTTCACACCCCTGATGGAATGTGAGATACGGGTTTTTTTGTTTTGTAGTTCTATTTTGACATGTAATGCTCTTTTAAGACTTAGTTGGATTTCTCGAGAAGTAACCTTTTAAGTTTAAGATTGAATTTTTATCTGATATTTATTCTCTTTCGTTTAATAATCTTTTAAATTTTGCTTTTTCTGTGACATTGAATTAAGTGATCTTATTAGTCCAGGTATTGAACATTATTAGTCCAGGTCTTGAACATCTGCCTTTCACTTTAGTTTCATTTAGTTGCTCTTGAGGCTTATGGTTACTGGATGTTTCTTGTTATACTATCGTGATTTATAAGTTTGTAGTTAAGATGACAACTTCGATGCCAATGTTTTATTATGTCTAAAATTTGATTCATATATACAGTGTAGTTTTGAGTTATAAATATAAATGAAGGCATCTGAGTCATAAATTGGTGTTATTCCATTTGTTATGTGTGGAGAGGGGCTCATATTACACTTTTTCTACTTTTCTTTGTAGGCTAATCCCATACCAATGTAGGATTTTCTTGTACATTTTCTCAGTGAAGTTATGCCCTATGCAGTTGCATCGTTAGGTGTATGCTCCGCACTAGATGCAACTGTGATGCTGGGTTTTTTTTTCAGTTATCTGTGTCCTTTTGTTTTTAGGATTCAAGTAATTAGTGAATTTATCACAATTGTTGAGGTCCTCTCAAATTAGCACTTAAAGATTTTGTAGCCCCTATTTCTTGTTGATTTACATTTTATATTTCAGGAATGTGTTAGGGTGTATCATGGTTTAAAATCATTACAAGGATAATTCTAAATGAAAAAAATTGAATCTACTGGCTCTTCAGTTGAGAAATTTGGAGTAATTTTGATTGTAGTTGTCAAATCATATATTATGTAAAATCAGATTGAATTGTCAGTTTAAGACTGGTTTTTTAAGTTTCCAAAGAAATAACATACCAGCTATTTTATGATTTTACATGGTTTAGGTCAACTTTAATGTTACATAAGGGGCTCATTTACATCTCTCACAACTTGTGAAAGTGATGTCAAATAAATACGAGAAGGATTCTCATTTTTTTTAATTTATGAATCTCATTTCTGCCAATTGAATTTGGGAAATGATTATGAAGTTCCTATCGATTTTTTCCTAGGAACATCTATTTCATTACGTTTCAACTATTATTTTCAACATTTCTTAACAGATGGCGATGTATAATTTATCGTATTTGCATGGTGAAGTTTCACCCTATTCAGCAATAAAGACTACATAATGCCTTGGTTAAATGAAATTTTCTGTTTCAAATTACCTAAATGCAATACGATTTCTTTTATAAACGACTTATCATATGTTTAACTTAGAATTACATTATTCTAAAATGAAACATAGAAATAAATATTAATTTTTTTTCAAACTTAAACATAAATTATCTAGTCCAATCGAATAAAACTACTTCCATCAACTGACCTAGTCTAGTGCTTCCGAAAATGATGGCATCCTCTATAAACAATTCTTAAAATGCACATACATGAGACGTGACGACTCAGAAGCTCAATCTGAACGCATCTGCAAAATCACTGCAATTTGTTCACATACACAACTCTAGACTTATTATCATGGAAGAAGTATGGTCATTCTGAATAGATGAGTTGCATCATTTATATGGAGCGAAAGGGCATTTGCAGTGGTGATGGGCGATCACCAAGTTCTTCACACACCTCCTTCATTGAAGGGCTCAATTTTGGATCTGAGCTTATGCATTTGAGTGTTGTTGTCACCACACGAAACACCTCCCTCGACACTCTTACATCTTCATCTGAAGATGACAACCTCTTATCTAAGAGCTATTGCAGCATCAAGTTATGAGCAAATTGTGTAGATATTATCATAGAGAAAAGAAATTTTGATGGGTAATCTCCAAACATTATTTCTAGTGCCACCACTCCAAAGCTGTATACATCACATTTTTCTGTAACCACCATTGCGTACATCAGTTCTGCAACCAAGACGCGTAGAGGTGAAACTAATTGTTGATGGAAATATGTAGAGGTTATGGTATGCATACTACCTAGTGCAATATAACCACGAGTTCTGACAAGTAGAGTCTGATTGGATGAATCTGGATCCTACAATCTTGTTGTTCCGAAATCAGATACATATATTTCAAACTTTGAATTGAAAAGTATGTTGCTGCTGGAGATGTCTCTGTGTAAAATAGGCGGGCTACAATCGTGATGCATGTAACACAATGCATTGGCAATACCCTTCACCACATCTACTCTCTTCATCCAATTCAGCTTTACGGCTTCATCTTCATCCTTCAACACACTAAACAGGCTTCCTCTTTCCATGTAATCATAGATGAGAAACATGCTCCGTTTGTGCAGAATGCTTTCACTTTCCATGTAATCATAGATGAGAAACATGCTCTGTTTGTGCATAATGGAAAGAGGAAGCCTGTTTAGTGTGTTGAAGGATGAAGATGAAGCCGTGGAGCTGAATTGGATGAAGAGAGTAGATGTGGTGAAGGGCATTGCCAATGCATTATGTTACATGCATCACGATTGTAGCCCGCCTATTTTACACAGAGACATCTCCAGCAGCAACATACTTTTAAATTCAAAGTTTGAAGGATAGGTATCTGATTTCAGAACAACAAGATTGTTGGATTCAGATTCATCCAATCAGACTCTACTTGTCGGAACTCGTGGTTATATTGCACCAGGTAGTATGCATACCACAATCTCTACATATTTCCATCAACAATTGGTTTCATCTCTATGCGTCTTGGTTGCAGAACTGGCGTACATAATGGTGATTATAGAAAAATGTGATGTATACAACTTTGGAGTGGTGGTACTGGAAATCATGTTTGGAGATCACCCATCAAATTTTCTTTCCTCCATGATAATATCCACACAATTTGCTCATAACTTGATGCTGCAACAGCTCTTAGATAAGAGGTTGTCATCTTCGGACGAAGATGTAAGAGTGTCGAGGGAGGTGTTTTGTGTGGTGACAACAGCGCTCAAATACATATGCTCAGAGCCAAAATTACGGCCGTCAATGAAGGAGGTGTGTGAGGAACTTGGTGATCACCCACCACTACTGCAAATGCCATTTCGCTCCATATCAATGCTGCAACTCATCTATTCAGAATGACCATACTTCTTCCATGATAATAAGTCTAGAGCTGTGCAAGTGAACAAATTGCAGTGATTTCGCAGATGCGTTCAGATTGAGCTTATGAGTCGTCATATCTCATGTATGTGCATTTTAAAAATTGTTTATAGAGGATGCCATGGTTTTCGGAAGCACTAGACTAGGTCAGTTGATGGAAGTAGCTTTATTCGATTGGACTAGATAATTTTTGTTTAAGTTTGAAAAAAAAATCAATATTTATTTCTATGTTTCGTTTTAGAATAATGTAATTCTAAGTTTAACATACGATAAGACGTTTATAAAAGAAATCGTATTGCATTTAGGTATTTTGAAGCAGAAAATTTCATTTAACCAAGGCGTCATGCAGTCTTTATTGGTGAATAAGGTGAAACTTCACCATGCAAATACTATAAATTATACACCGCCATCTGTTAAGAAATGTTGAAAATAATAGTTGAAACGTAATGAAATAGATGTTCCTAGGAGAAAATCGATATGATCTTCATAATCATTCCCCAAATTAAATTGGCAGAAATGAGATTCATAAATTAAAAAAAATGAGAATCCTTCCCGGATTTATTCGACATCGCTATCGCAAGTGATGAGAGGTAACATTAAAGTTGACCATCAATTCACACACAGATCAACAAAACAACAATATTTTCAACTGAAGAAACAATTCATTCACAACCTTATGAAATCCAAACAATTCAGCTTATAAATCTAAAAAAATGAATAAAGAACTTACATGTTGAAGCAACCCTGACACTTGACATCCTGCTACAATCACAAAAATCAGTATTACAAAAAATAACAGAAAATGGGGGGAAAAACTACAAATCAGATTAGTGAAACGAAAACCGAAAAAGAAATTACCTTGAAGAAAGAGTTTGGGGATTGCACTAGGCGCTTAAGCTTGTGCTTCATCTTCTCAAGATCGGCCGGTAGGTTGAGCAAATCGTAATCGTTTGACAGAACCTAGCAACAACCATCATTTTTCTTTTAACAAATAAACGCCATCATCATCGCAATTAAATACAGAAAATCGTAATAACGATGCAGCATTTTGTAAAGCAAACGGAACACATGTCGTGATTAGATATAAAAATTAGCAAAAATCATGAATCAAAAGTACATACCATCTTTGCTGTTGAAATTGGGAAGCTAGAGAGAGAAGAAAGAGCCTCACACAGCTGCGGAGGGCAATTTCAGGAAGGAAATCTAGGGTTTTCACGATTAGGTTATATAGTGGTTTTGTTTTTTATTGGATCAAATAATATTAAACAGGCCATTATTTGAGTTGTATTGGGTCGGATAAATGCGCATTTAATTCAATTGGATGTGTGTATTAGGTCGAATACTAGTACTTAGGGCTGTAAATGAACAAAGCCACTCGCAAGCTATTCGGAATTCGACTCGAAAAAAACTCATTCCAAGTTTGTTCATTTTCTAAATGGTCCGAGCTTGTGCCTCAAATCGAGCTTGATAAAATTATCGAGCCTAGCTCGAACAGAATAGTATTCGGCTCAGCCAGCTTGCGAACATGTTCGAGCTCGAGCTTAATCGAATATGTTCATGAACATGTTCATGAATATTATAAATATTTCAAACGTTTAAATAAAATAAGACATTCTTTTCAAGATCAAGCTCGAATATGTAAATTAAATGAGGTTTTTTTCGAGCATTCGAGCTCATGCTTGTTTTGTGAATTATTGAGCATTTCACGAACCTAGCTCGAATCGAATTCGAACATGACAAATATTTATCGAGCTGTGCTTGAACAAGAGGTAAAAAGCTCGAATCAAGCTCGAACTTGAATATTCCTTAACAAGCCGAGCTCGAGCATCAGGATGTTCGGCTCGATTCAATTCGTTTACAGCCCTACTAGTACTATTAATAAATGGAAAATTCTAAACAAAGCTTCCGTTTTACTTTTTACAATCTTCATTATTTTATAAAATATAAATATAAATATGATAATATATTTTACCCCCTTAACCCCAATACCTAAATCATATTACAGCCCCAACCCGTTTTTTTTTATAACTAAAAAAAGGGGGAAAGAAGACTTAAAAAATCAATACAAATTCATTTCGAATATGTTGGAATAGATCTCATAAATTGATAAGTTTTAATGTGATTTGCGTACTCTGTTTTGATTCCGGATTTATGTTTTTTTTTAATTCTGCAATTTTGGGAGTTCAATTTCTTTCTATTGTATTGTGTTTCTATAGTGGAATCTGTTAGGATTGTATACTGAAAAGCTTGTCTTCGTATACACTCTACAATGTTTTGACGATATAGATTGAATATTAATTATAGTCACTGTCTGTGCAATTATTTATTGTTATATATTTACATGCATGTGTCCATATACTTGCACTGTAAATGATATGGTCTGTGTAAACACACGGTAAAGATCATATCATTGGATTCCTTGCAAAGTACTAAAAGGCTCGCGGTTTAGATAGTCCTGAACCAACCGTTGTACACCGTAGAATAATCTAATAGTTAGTTTATCTTGACTAACTGATACATTTTTCATG
Organism: Perilla frutescens; assembly: GCA_026008535.1. Taxonomy (NCBI): domain Eukaryota; kingdom Viridiplantae; phylum Streptophyta; class Magnoliopsida; order Lamiales; family Lamiaceae; genus Perilla; species Perilla frutescens. The sequence continues at coordinate 55,068,451 of BRKX01000013.1, read as the reverse complement.
TGTATTGAGGAGAATCACGATAGGATATTGTTCTTTATTCGGACCCTAAAGGGAGATAATAAAGATCCTCAGAGTTCGGGTTCTTAACCCATATATAATGACGGACATATATATGTTATGTCTACTGCTTTGATTTATCAATGAGTGGGATTATTGATAGGATCAATAAACTCGATATTTTGGGCAGTAACATTTACATGTATGATAGGTCGTGCACTATATATGGTCACCATGTTCTGGTGAGTCAGGTTGATGATGTCCCTTGAGTAAACACAAGTACATGTGAAACTCTGTAGGTGAAATTTATTCCGCACATGATAAAGCTTATGTGGTACTGCTTTAGCAATGGAGATATTAATTAATTATAGCCGTCGGAGCTTACATAATTAATTAATGGACATTATAAATTAAACATGGGGAATGACTGGACTAAAAAAGAAAGCATATTTGTGTCTTAAATTGGTAGGTTAGTGTTATTTATTTAGTGAAATAAAAATAACACTTAATGCATTTAATTATATCACAGTATTGGATATTGGAAATTCAATAAATTACTGGGCCAATTTAATATTCTTCTAGATCCCTACTATAGCCCAATTAATACCTAAGTGGACTAAGGGAATGGAATAAGTAGAGAGGCCCAACCCATTAGGGTTGGGAATGTGATTTTCGTTCCCCTCCTTATTAATTAAGGAAGGGGGGAATGAAAATTAGGTGTAACAAATCAGCCCCTCTTTTGCTCACTTGATTCCCTAGGTTATATCTAATCACGACATGTGTTCCATTTTCTTTACAAAATGCTGCATTGTTATTACGATTTTCTGTATTTAATTGCGATGATGATGGCGTTTATTTGAAAAAAGAAAAATGATGGTTGTTGCTAGGTTCTATCAAATGATTAAGATTTACTCAACCTACAGGCCGAAATTCAGAAGAGGAAGCACAAGCTTAAGCGCCTAGTGCAATCCCCAAACTCTTTCTTCATGGTAATTTCTTTTTCGTTTTTCGTTTCACTAAACTGATTTGTAGTTTTTCCCCTCATTTTCTGTTATTTTTTGTAATGCTGATTTTTGTGATTGTTGCAGGATGTCAAGTGTCAGGGTTGCTTCAACATGTAAGTTCTTTATTTGTTTTTTTAGATTTATAAGCTGAATTGTTTGGATTTCATGAGGTTGTGAATTAATTGTTTCTTCAGTTGAAAATATTATTGTTTTGTTGATCTGTGTGTGAATTAATGTTTGCAAGTATGTGCAGAACCACGGTGTTCAGCCACTCCCAAACTGTTGTTGTGTGCAGAAACTGCGAGACAGTGCTTTACCAACCGACTAGAGGACGTGCTCGCCTCACCGAAGGCTGCTCCTTTTAAAGAAAGGGCGACTGAAGAACATACACTCCTTTTCACACCCCTGATGGAATGTGAGATAAGGGTTTTTTTTATTTTGATGTTCTATTTTGACATGTAATGCTCTTTTAAGACTTAGTTGAGTTTCTCGAGAAGTAACCTTTTAAGTTTAAGAATGAATTTTTATGTGATATGTATTCTCTTTCGTTTAATTGATCTTTTAGATTTTGCTTTTTCTGTGACATTGAATTAAGTGATCTTATTAGTCCAGGTCTTGAATATTTACCTTTCTCTTTAGATTTATTTAGTTGCTCTTGAGGCTTATGGTTACAAGATGTTTCTTGTTATACTATTGTGATTTATAATTTTGTAGTTAAGATGAGAACTTCGGTACAAATATTTTATTGTGTCTAAAATTTTATTCATATAAGCAGTGTAGTTTTGAGTTATAAATATAAATGAAGGCAACTGAGTCATGAGTCGGTGTTATTCCATTTGTTAAGTGTGGAGATGGTCTCACATTACACTTTTTCTATTTTTCTTTGTAGGCTGATCCCATACCAATAAAGGATTTTCTTGTATATTTTCTCAGTGAAGTTCTGTCCTATGTAGTTGCATCGTTAGGTGTATGCTCCGTACTAGATGCAACTGTAGTGCTGGGTTTTTTTTTTCCAGTTATTTGCATCCTTTTGTTTTTAGAATTCAAGTAATTAGTTAATTTATCGCCATTGTTGAGGTCCTCTCAAATTAGTACTTAAAGCTTTTGTAGCCCCTATTTCTTGTTGATTTAAATTTTATATTTCAGGAATGTGTTAGGGTGTATCATGGTTTTGAATCATTACAAGGATAATTCTAAATGAAAAAAATTGAATCTACTGGCTCTTCAGTTGAGAAATTTGGAGTAATTTTGATTGTAGTTGTCAAATCATATATTATGTAAAATCAGATTGAATTGTCAGTTTAAGACTGATTTTTTAAGTTTCCAAGCAAATAACATACTAGCTATTTTATGATTTTACATGATTTTGGTCAACTTTAATGTTACCTCTCATGACTTGCGATAGCGATGTCGAATAAATCCGGGAAGGATTCTCATTTTTTTTAATTTATGAATCTCATTTCTGTCAATTTAATTTTGGGAATGATTATGAAGATCCTATCGATTGATTCCTAGAAACATCTATTTCATTACGTTTCAACTATTATTTTCAACATTTCTTAACAGATGGCGGTGTATAATTTATCGTATTTGCATGGTGAAGTTTCACCTTATTCACCAATAAAGACTACATGACGCCTTGGTTAAATGAAATTTTCTGCTTCAAATTACCTAAATGCAATACGATTTATTTTTTAAACGTCTTATCGTATGTTTAACTTAGAATTACATTATTCTGAAATGAAATATAGAAATAAATATTGATTTTTTTTTCAGACTTAAACATAAATTATCTAGTCCAATCGAATAAAGCTACTTCCATCCACTGACCTAGTCTAGTGCTTCCGAAAACCATGGCATCCTCTATAAACAATTCTTAAAATGCACATACATGAGATATGACGACTCATAAGCTCAATCTGAACGCATCTGCAAAATCACTGCAATTTGTTCACTTGCACATCTCTAGACTTATTATCATGGAAGAATTATGGTCATTCTGAATAGATGAGTTACAACATTGATATGGAGCGAAATGGCATCTGCAGTGGTGGTGGGCGATCACCAAGTTCCTCACACACCTCCTTCATTGACGGCCGCAATTTTGGCTCTGAGCAAATGTATTTGAGCGCTGTTGTCACCACACGAAACACCTCCCTCGACCCTCTTACATCTTCGTCCGAAGATGACAACCTCTTATCTAAGAGCTTTTGCAGCATCAAGTTATGAGCAAATTGTGTCGATATTATCATGGAGGAAAGAAAATTTCATGGGTGATCTCCAAACATGATTTCCAGTGCCACCACTCCAAAGTTGTATACATCACATTTTTCTGTAACCACCATTGTGTACGCCAGTTCTGCAACTGAGATGCATAGAGATGAAACCAATTGTTGATGGAAATATGTAGAGGTTGTGGTATGGATACTAACTGGTGCAATATAACCACGAGTTCCGACAACTAGAGTCTGATTGGATGAATCTGAATCCAACAATCTTGTTGTTCCGAAATCAGATACCTATCCTTCAAACTTTGAATTCAAAAGTATGTTACTGCTGGAGATGTCTCTGTGTAAAATAGGCGGGCTACAATCGTGATGCATGTAACACGATGCATTGGCAATGCCCTTCACCACATCTACTCTCTTCATCCAATTCAGCTCCACAGCTTCATCTTCATCCTTCAACAACACTCAAATGCATAAGCTCAGATCCAAAATTGAGCCCTTCAATGAAGGAGGTGTGTGAGGAACTTGGTGATCGCCCACCACCACTGCAAATGCCCTTTCGCTCCATATAAATGTTGTAACTCATCTATTCAGAATAACCATACTTCTTCCATGATAATAAGTCTAGAGTTGTGCATGTGAACAAATTGCAGTGATTTTGCAGATGCGTTCAGATTGAGCTTATGAGTCGTCATATCTCATGTATGTGCATTTTAAAAATTGTTTATAGAGGATGCCATGGTTTTCGGAAGCACTAGACTAGGTCAGTTGATGGAAGTAGTTTTATTCGATTGGACTAGATAATTTATGTTTAAGTTTGAAAAAAAATTAATATTTATTTCTATGTTTCGTTTTAGAACAATGTAATTCTAAGTTAACCATATGATAAGTCGCTTATAAAAGAAATCGTATTGCATTTAGGTAATTTGAAGCAGAAAATTTCATTTAACGAAGGTGTTATGTAGTCTTTATTGCTGAATAAGGTGAAACTTCACCATGCAAATGTGATAAATTATACATCGCCATCTATTAAGTAATGTTGAAAATAATAGTTGAAACGTAATGAAATAGATGTTCCTAGGAAAAAATCGATCGGAACTTCATAATCATTCCCCAAATTAAATTGGCAGAAATGAGATTCATAAATTAAAAAAAATTAGAATCCTTCTCGGATTTATTTGACATCACTATTGCAAGTTGTGAGAGATGTAAATGAGCCCCTTATGTAACATTAAAGTTGACCTAAACCATGTAAAATCATAAAATAGCTAGTATGTTATTTCCTTGGAAACTTAAAAAACCAGTCTTAAACTGACAATTCAATCTGATTTTACATAATATATGATTTGACAGCTACAATCAAAATTACTCCAAATTTCTCAACTAAAGAGCCAATAGATTCAATTTTTTTCATTTAGAATTATCCTTGTAATGATTCTAAACCATGATACACCCTAACACATTCCTGAAATATAAAATGTAAATCAACAAGAAATAGGGACTACAAAAGCTTTAAGTGCTAATTTGAGAGGACCTCAACAATTGCGATAAATTCACTAATTACTTGAATCCTAAAAACAAAAGGACACACATAACTAAAAAAAAATCCAGCATTACAGTTGCATCTAGTGCGAAGCATACACCTAATGGTGCAACTGCATAAGGCAGAACTTCACTGAGAAAATGTACAAGAAAATCCTACATTGGTATGGGATTAGTCTACAAAGAAAAATAGAAAAAGTGTAATATGAGCCCCTCTCCACACATAACAAATGGAATAACACCAACTTATGACTTAGCTGCCTTCATTTATATTTAAAACTCAAAACTACACTGCATATATGAATCAAATTTTAGACAGAATAAAACATTGGCGTCGAAGTTGTCATCTTAACTACAAACTTATAAATCACAATAGTATAACAAGAAACATCCAGTAACCATAAGCCTGAAGAGCAACTAAATGAAACTAAAGAAAAAGGCAGATGTTCAAGACCTGGACTAATAGACTAATAAGATCACTTAATTCAATGTCACAGAAAAAGCAAAATTTAAAAGATTAATTGAACGAAAGAGAATAAATATCACCTAAAAAATCAATCTTAAACTTAAAAGGTTACTTCTCGAGAAATCCAACTAAGTCTTAAAAGAGCATTACATGTCAAAATAGAAATTCAAAACAAAAAAACCCGTATCTCACATTCCATCAGGGGTGTGAAAAGGAGTGTATGTTCTTCAGTCGCCCTTTCTTCGAAAGGAGCAGCCATTGGTGAGGCGGGTCGTCCACCAGTCGGTTGGCAAAGCATTGCCTGGCAGTTTCCGCACACAACATGTGTTTGGGAGTGGTTGAACATAGTGGCTCTGCACATACATGCAAACATTAATTCACACACAAATCAACAAAACAACAATATTTTCAACTAAAGAAATAATTAATTCACAACCTCATGAAATCCAAACAATTCAGCTTATAAATCTAAAAAAACAAATAAAGAACTTACATGTTGAAGCAACCCTGACACTTGACATCCTGCAACAATCACAAAAATCAGTATTACAAAAAAATAACAAAAAATGGGGGGAAAACCTACAAATGAGATCAGTGAAATGAAAACCGAAAAAGAAATTACCATGAAGAAAGAGTTTGGGGATTGCACTAGGCGCTTAAGCTTGTGCTCCCTCTTCTCAAGTTCGGCCGGTAGGTTGAGCAAATCGTAATCGTTTGACAGAACCTAGAAACAACCATCATTTTTATTTTTTCAAATAAACGCCATCATCATTGCAATTAAATACAGAAAATCGTAATAATGATGCAGCATTTTGTAAAGCAAACGGAACACATGTCGTGATTAGATATAAAAATTAGCAAAAATCGTGAATCGAAAGTACATACCATCTTTGTTATTGAAATCGGGAGGCTAGAGAGAGAAGAAAGAGCTTCACACAGCTGCGGAGGGCTATTTCAGGAAGGAAATCTAGGGTTTTAACGATTAGGTTATATACTAGTTTTGTTTTTTATTGGATCAAATAATATTAAACGGGCCATTATTTGAGTTGTATTGGGTCGGATGAATGCGCCTTTAATTCAATTGGATGTGTGTATTAGGTCGAATGCTAGTACTTAGGGCTGTAAATGAATAGAGCCACTCGCAAACGATTCAGAATTCGTCTCAAAAAAACTCATTCGAAGTTTGTTCATTTTCTAAATGAGCCGAGCTTGTGCCTCAAATCGAGCTTGATAAAATTATCGAGCCTAACTCGAACATAATAGTATTCGGCTCGGCCAGCTCGCGAACATGTTCGAGCTCGAGCTTAATCGAATATGTTCATGAACATGTTCATGAATATTATAAATATTTCAAACGCGTAAATAAAATAAGACATTATTTTCAAGATCGAGCTCGAATATGTAAAATAAATGAGGTTTTTTTCGAGCATTCGAGCTCATGCTTGATTTCTAAATTTTTGAGCATTTCACGAACCAAACTCGAACTGAATTCGAACATGACAAATATTTATCGAGTTGCGCTTGAACAAGAGGAAAAAAGCTCGAATCAAGCTTGAACTTGAATATTCCTTAACGAGTCAAGCTCGAGCATCAGGATGTTCGGCTCGATTCAATTCATTTACAGCCCTACTAGTACTATTACTAAATGGAAAATTCTAAACAAAGCTTCTGTTTTACTTTTTATAATCTCTATTATTTTATAAAATATAAATATAATTATGATAATATATTTTACCCCATTAAACCCAATACCTATATCATATTATAGCCCGGCCCATTTTTCTATAACTAAAAAAAAGGAAAAGAGACTTAAAATCATTACAAATTCATTTCGATTATGTTGGAATAGATCCCATAAATTGATAAGTCTTAATGTGATTTGCGTACTCTGTTTTGATTCCGGCATTTATGTTTTTTTAATTCTGCAATTTTGGGAGTTCAATTTCTTTCTATTGTATTGTGTTTCTACAGTGAAATCTATTAGGATTGTAGAAAAGCTTGTCTTGGTATACACTCTACAATGTTTTGACAATATAGATTGAATATTAATTGCAGTCATTGTATGTGCATTTATTTATTGTTATATATCTATATGCATGTGTCCATATACTTGCACTGTAAATGATATGGTGTGGGTAAACACACGGTAAAGATCATATCATTGGATTCCTTGCAAAGTACTAAAAGGCTCGCGGTTTAGATGATCCTGAACCAACCATTGTATACCCTAGAATAATCTAATAGTTAGTTTATCTTGACTAACTGATACATTTGTCATGTGTATTGAGGAGGATCACGAAAGGATATTGTTCTCTATTCTGACCCTAAAGGGAGAGAACAAAGATCCACAGAGTTCGGGTTCTTAACCCATATATAATGACGGATATATATATGTTATGTCTATTGCTTTGATTTATCAATGAGTGACGTTCTTGATAGGATCAATAACCTCGATATTTTGGGCAGTAACAATTACATGTATGATAGGTCGTGCACTATATATTGTCACTATGTCCTGGTGAGTCAGGTTGATGATGTCCCCTTGAGTAAACACAAGTAATGTGAAACCCTGTAGGTGGAATTTATTCCGTACATGATAAAGCTTGTGTGATACTGCTCTAGAAATGGATATATTGATTTATTATAGCAGTCAGAGCTTACATAATTAATTAGCTTACATAATTAATTAATGGACATTATATCTTAAACATGGGGAATGACTAGACTAAAGAAGAAAGCTTTTTTTTTATCTTAAATTGGTAGGTCAGTGTTATTTATTTAGTGGAATAAAAATAACACTTAATCTATTTAATTATATCATTGTATTTGATATTGGATATTAAATAAATTACTGGGTCAATTTAATATTCTTCTAGATCCCTACTATAGCTCAATTAATACCTAAGTGGACTAAGGGAATGGAACAAGCAAAGAGGGCCAACCTATTAGGGTTGGGAGGGTGATTTTTGTCCCCCTTCTTATTAATTAAGGAGGGGGATGAAAACTAGGGGTAACAAATCAGCCCGTCTCTTGTTCACTTAATTCCTTAGGTTATCCACATAGTTTAGTAGTTTTTAGCCCACATTACATCTAAACAAGTTATGAGAATACAGTAGAAGATCAATGAGTGTTATTGCTGTCTTGGAGGAGTTCGAACAGAGTGAGAGAAGGCCGAGTTCGATTGAGTCTCCTACAACAACGAGATTAGACATGTAATCTCATGTGCAACCCTACTGTTCATGTAAGTCGGTTTATCGAATTTATTTTTCCGCTGCAATAAATTCGATATTCTTACGTGTTTCGTTCAACATGTTTGCTTGATAACATCACACATAAAATATGATTTGCATGCTAATGAATTAATGAATATCCAATTAGATCATGTGGGGTATAATTCGAAAAAAAAAAAACCCCAACAGAATCCAGATCATGGTGATTTTTAATTTGCATATGTGATTTTCTATTTTAGCTCTAGATTACATTTTTTTATATTTAGATATTTGTGAAGATATTGTGGTTCGTAAAGTACCAGGACGGACACTGATTTTGATTTTTCTAGGTCCCTTATTCTTTTTACTTATATGGGTTCTGAATATATGAAGCTTTAACATTGCCACCAAATCGTAATGAAGACCTGGGGGATATTGAGGAGTTACTTCCATATTCTGATACAATTAGCGCTATGAATTTTCAACGGGCCTATTTTGCAATGGTATTCCCTTTTTGCTAATCTGAACTTTGAATTAAACCCCAAAATTTGTTTGTTAATATAAAAGGCATGTTCACTTTTCATAGTACATTGATAGAAAACTTGCAAGTGTGTGGTGTGTGGTGTCTTCATCAATGCCAAATATCAATACAAAACAGCATTTGACGAATTCATAATGCACTGGAATATGTTAACTTGCAGAGACTGGATAATGTGGATGATCCCTAACTAAATCAAAACTTGAGGGTGAAGAACAAGACCACCATTAATGTATGTTTTTCTGAGTACTGAAAATACTATACTCTTCACTTCTTTCACATTATTATTTTGGTTGGTATAACTCAACTAATATCTCCACCCCTGTCTAATTTTTATTGCAGTTGAGGCTGGTAATATTACAATAAATGATAATTATGATTCATATCGGGTAGATACCGCAACATTCAATCAATTTGAAAGGTGAAAATAGAAACTGTGACTTACATATCTTTGTTCATATAGAAATACGATTGCACACATTTACCATCATAAATCTTGGCATTAACCACTCTCTTAATTATTTTATCCAACTATTGATCAAATTTTAGATCAAGTTTTAATTAATTATCAGATGATATGGAAACTTAAAGATGCAAATAGCTTGATTATGCTCATCAACACAACTCTAATCTATTAATCTTTATAGGTATGTGAAACGACCAAATTTTACCATGTGTATTGCCAATGCATAGGGAGAAGTTACACTTGTACTGGCTTCTGGTATAAAGGTGAATCGATCTGCCTTACCCTCATCAACAATCATGATAAAACAGGTTTGCTTTAAGCCATATCATGTTATGCATTTGTCTTTTATATATCTCACAGGAATAGATTGTGTGGCTTTGTTACGTGACAACTACCAATTTAACCCATTTGAACAGAGTTTCTTATCTTGTAAAACAACTAGAATGACCCGTCGTGCGATGCACGGATAAGATATGCACAATTTTTATAATTATTTTGGTATAAATTATAATTATAAAAGAAATTATTTAAACGAAATTAAATATAACAACTTTTAAAATAATACAAACCTTAAAAGTAAGTTTTTACTGGTTCATGAGTACACCCAAGTGGTGAAGATTCAAGTATAAAAGGGTTACGCCTTATGTGGAGACCCCAGGGACATCCAACTGGTGGAGACCGCACGTCTTGATTAGAGATTCATAAGTAAAAATGAGATATCTCTTATTCAATACATACCGCTTCCTTTTTGTATAATTATCTTTATTGTATTTTTACTTTTTAAAAATTTTATAAAAAATATAAGATATGCCCTATAAAAAATAGATATTAAACCATGAAGTTGTTTGGGAATAAAGAAACATCACATTTTCACGGTGGAAATCACCTAATCAAATTTACATTAATTAATTAGCATATTATTTTAATATGCAAATTAATAGTTATTAACTTATTATTTCAATATAACATATAAAGTAATTAAAATATTGGGTCAAATAGCAAATATACATTTTTTTCACATGTAATAGACTATTTTTCAGTTTGGGCGAAGTCCTCCCAATTCCACAAACAAACATATTGCATCAATATATGTCAATCAATGTGTGCTTAAAAATGGCACTAACAATCTCCTCATTTGACATTTAATTTGGCAATACAATCCCACGATGAGCATAGAAATGTCTCCCCCTAAATCACAGATAGGAGGGTTAGATGATCAAATAATAAACATAGATCATCAAAAAAATTATGTCGTCTCCTCTTTATGTTAGCAGTATTGTCCAGAACAGCTTCAGGAACATCTTCGAACTCATACCTTCAACATTAAACAGACGATAAAAGCATGTGTCCCTTCTTCTATTCGGCTGGAACTGCTCCAACATCCATTTCAATCTTACTTTTGAGATGTGATTTTGCAACTATGATATAAATTATCTTCCATGTTTTAAAAGAAAATAATAATTTTTTACTTGCATAAATATTTGTCCCAATAATTTTATAATCACGAATTGATATTTACGCTCCAAGTTTTCACATAATTTTAAAACACTTTTTTCACTATTATATAGTTCTCTTAATTCAGAAAAGAACATTACCAATGAATTTGATGAAGAGCGGAACGAATGGTTTAGACATGAATGCTCGATATTTTTAATAAATTAGCGAAATAGTAAAATAACTATTTATTCATCAATTTCTAATAACTAAAAATATATCATTAATATTCGCAGTTAATAAAATAATTATAGCACGATCCTTTAATTGTGAAAAAATATTAATTGATTTTTTATATATTGATTTGCCAATTTTGATTAAATTTAACATGTTAATCACTGAAATTATTTATTAGAAAAAATTAAAATAACTATATGCCATATCTCTCATTTATATAATAATGAAATAATATAAAAATAATCAATTTTAATAAAATTGGACATTGAAACGATATTTAATTTATATTGGTAATGGTTATAGTTCAATAAAACATGAATCTTGAAAACAATTCAACATTTAGAATAATTAAGAAATGCACGAAATTATTATAAGGTTTTGAGATTTATGATTGCATTCGTATTTTATTTTATGTGAATCCACTTGAATGAATTTTACTCAATTAAAATTTATCATTCAAATTATTAATCAAACAATAACTTCAACTATCAAATCAATTAATATCTCAACACCATTGTGTTCAATTCTAGGCACTCAATTCTCAAAATCATTAACCATTCTCCAAACTTAATTAATTAATTGCTAAAAAAACATAGGGCTTTAGTTAATGACTGACATATTGATATTCCGTCGTCATTCAGCACTTAATTTGAGTTATAAATTAAAAGGATCGTAGGATAAATGAATACCCATTTAAGCAACGTTAGACAAATGAATCCCTATTTAAATTTAATTCTTAATTTACAATATCTTTTAAAAAAATTGAGCATGCATCATATTTTAAAAAAAATAGACAGTTCTTGGCTAGCTAGCTAGCCTTTTTCGATGATTAGTTAGTTGTCTTATTTTGAATTAAAAATAAAACAAATATTAACTAAATATTCTCTTATATTTATAATGTAGTAATTAATGTTAGGGCAAGTATTGAAGTTATTGAAAGTGTGTAACATATTTATTTCCAAAATGACTTGTATAAAATTAAAGAAAAAGAAAAGAAACCCAAACTTAAAAGTCCCGGATGTCACATGAGTGTAACATATTTATTTCATCTAGACATTGACAAATATATATATAATTTTTTGGAAAAAAAAATGTAACAAAGCTCCACACACACATATCCTACTATATATATATATGGACTAATCCGTAGGCCCATCCTTGTTTAATTTCTTGCAAATTATCAATGTAGGTTATACCTTAATAATGGATTAAATAGCCATGGCAAAAGGTACTTAGCATTCAAAACAAAATGAAAGAAAATAAAAATCATAATTAAGTTCATAGTTTAAAACTGAAATCATTAGAAAACCAGAACCATAATCTAAATAAAAAACATAAGTTCAAACAAATAGAAACTCCAAACTTCATCATGTCTTGACTTCATTCATTCTCAATCTTTTTATAGACTTCAACAACCTTTTGTTGTCCATTGTGGTCGAGGAAAATTCAAGATTCAAATTTTTCTTGTTCAAATTGTCGCCCGCCAACCTTGTAGTTGAATTTTATGTTGATGTAGAACCATTCCAAAAGACAATATATCATTTGACCTTCTGAATTGTGGTTATTCATTAGAACGAACAACTGACATCAATATAAAAATCAAGGAGTACATCGAATAATCAAGAATCCTAACATTATTTACCAAACTAAAAAAAAAGAGTCATGTCTAATATGATGAATAATTTTTTTTTAATTTGGTAATGCAAGATCAATAAAGGTTCATGGAATGGATATATTGAGGAAAAAAATGAATATTATATAAGGTGGAGTTAGTAGTTAGTAATTAATATTAGATTGATTTAAGTGCAACAAATTAGGGATTTGCTCTAATTATTTGAATTGATTGCATATTTAATCAAATAAAAGCATAATTGTTTTTAGATAATACATTGGCATTAGTTAAGGCATATATTACTGTAACGTAAATTTATATATTTTTTAATTTGTAATTTAACTAAACTAAATATTTCACAATTAGGAAATAACTATTTCACGTACTATGGGATGAATTAATGAAAAATAATATGTATTGGGGCATGAGGATGGTTGTTAGTAATTTATTATTAGATTTATTTAAGTGCAACAAATTAGGGATAAGATTTAATTATTTGAATTCAATGCATAACAATCAAATAAAAATCGATCTAATAATAAATTAGCATTCAAAGTAATTATGGCTTCATTTTCTTTTATTATTAGAGTATGGATTTTTTTGGTAAGTAGGGTTGTTTTGGCGGAAAACTTATATTACTATTTTACCCTACACTAGATGTAGTAAGATTATATACATAATGATAGATTAATATATAATCTAAATAAAATAATATAATATACATTAATTATAACATAATTACTACAAAAAGTAACGGACTACAATTTTAATTCTTAAATTATGTATAGTAAGATAGTACTGTTAAGGGGTTCATTATGTTATTACCATATTAGGCTTCCCCTAAAAAAATAATGATATATTAATTAATCATTTCTTAATTTCCAATTTACATTACATATTATATATATATATATATATATATATATTAGGTTAGGTAGGATAGTTTTGGCGGAAAATTAAAACCCTAAACTATCATACTTTTAGATATAGTAGGATGAAGCACATATGTAACTCTTCTTTTTAGTTATTTCACTATTGCTTCATTTTGGCACCTTTTGTTCTTATATTGACTATGGATTTACTTTTCAGCCAATGGCCAAGTCTCAGGATCAAGCAACCGATGTAGAGCTACAAGTGATTTTTTTTTTAATATTGACCAAAAAAATCATCAAAACAAATGATGTTTTTTGAGATACAAGTGATATTTTTTTTTTAATTTTGAGTAATACTTTTTAGTGTTATTATTGATACTGATTTTGACAACTTTTCTTCTTTATTTTTTCTGGCCGATACTTTTTAATGATACAAGTGACACTTTTAAACTTTTGAGTGATATTTTTTAGTGTTATGATTGATATTGATTTTGACCGATTTTTTGGTCAACGCATTGATTGGGTCCACGCGTGTTGATCAGATCAATACGTTAACTGTCTGATGTGCACCTAGTGCACACAAGATCTACCCATTTTCTTAGAAGACAGGATTTGACAATTTCTAAATTTTTTTTAGTAATGTTACACACTATTGCCGCGTTCTAAAAAATAATCAAATCCCTACAAAAAAAACGTTATTTCACCAAAATTAAAATTATGTATACATAGCATAACCTACTCTAATAAATCATCTCACTTTTAATTGTCTATAAATTTCAATATATAAAATGAAAGATTGGTCTCCCAAAGAAAACAAATTAAAACAAAACAAAACAAAATAAAATTGTGGAAATTTTGTATGTAGGGTGGGGTAGCATATGGAGTGGGATTTCTAAGTCTATACATAGTGGTGGAAGATTTTTATTTGGAACTCATTCTATTAATTATTAAATCGGAAGTGTTATGCTGGGTGAACGTGGTCAATTTCGAATATTAACTTATGTTTTAGCTATAAAAAAAAATTGAAAAAAAAGAGTAGCAATGTATCTGACAATAAGAGAACGAGCAAAAATAGGTACAAATTGAAAAATATACTAATTGCTAATTAGTTTGAGAATTTTTATACCCCCAACCACTAATGCATTTTAATATTTTTTTATTATTTATCAAATATAGTTTTCTTAATATTCAAATAGTGTATTGTACCGGATTCAATAGGATATAATTTTTCAATTAGTTGCATGACTATTTTCGACATTAAAAATCATAGAATTTAACTCATGGAGACTCGTAGATAACATTTGGCGGGTGGAATGGAATAGCTTGCGATGATGGTGGGCGTGTTGTAGAGATGAGCCTGGAAGGATGCATTGCTGAAAGTTGCAATTATTGGCCTAAGTTGGAATTTAATTTCAGAACAGATAGGTTACATTTCCAAACTAACTTATCTCAATTTCTCTTTCAATAGTCTCTCAGGCCAGCTGCCTCTTTCATTGTCAAATCTGACAAAATTACAGGTTCTTCACATTTCTTCGAACTCTAAACATTTCCAATAGGAAACCTTAAGTACTTGGTTAATCTCGATTTTAGCAAAAATTGGATAACTGGCTCTCTGCCCTCAACTATGAGCAAATTAACAAGATTGGAATTCTTGAAATTGCACAACAATATGTTGAAAGGTGGTTTCTTTGAAGCAGGGATAGAAAAGCTTCCTTCAATCAAAACCATAGACCTAAGTTGGAATTTAATTTAAGTAGAGATACCTCTTCAGTTTGGAAATGTTGGTAATGCAACATTTCTGGATTTCGATCTTTCTAAAAACAATATTTCTAGAAACAATCCCCGAATCTGTTCATATTTGAATGAAATTAATTAATCCTACAATCGATTAGAGGGTTCAATTCCATTCGCGTCTGGCTTCAGTTCCCCAAAGATTCATTTTTTGGCAACCCCGAATTACTTTCCCTAGATGGTTCCAGCATGTCCATTCCATATGTAGAGAAAGCAAACGATGGAAGAAAAAAATATTAATTAGAAATAAAAAATTAAATATTCAAAAACGATCATAAATCCTAATTGGGTGGGGTGAACCCTAAAAACAATCATAAAATTAAACTAAGTCACAAAAAAATAAAATTGAAGAAAAAAATACAAGAAAAACTCGTAATTTGAAAGTGTAGTAGGAAATTGGATTCTTGTATTAGATTATAGGAACTGCATTTATTATAAATTTATCAAAATTTGTCATTTTTTCTAAAAATATCCTGAACTTCAAATAATATTAAAAAATTGGAAAGTTGATCAGGGCATTTTTTTTTGAATTTTTTTTATGTTTAGATCATTTTTAAACAAAAGTCAAAGTTTGTGACATTTTCAGAAAAAAAAAATTCAAAATTCAGAACATATTTTTATATTATTTAAAGTTCGGGACATTATTAAAAAAACAGAGCTAAAGTTGATGAGATAAGTATACATTTGGCTTTTATTAAATGAAATTGAGCTGACATGGTATTTAATTAACCGAATAATTAACCATATTCCATTCCCATGTGCATTGCCACACCGGCCTCTCCTTTTGCTAGATCTCACCTCCACGCTTTGCACATTGTTCATCCTCTTACCGATTGAAAAAATGGATTCTCTCTCTCTAGAAATTCTCTGCAAACTCTTCCAAGAGTTGAGCGAATGGAGGAAGAAGAGACATTCTCACAACCTGAACTGGTCTAAGTTCCATCTTTCAGTTATCCACGGTTGTCTTGCAGCTTAACCTCACCTCCGATTCAAGGCTGATGAGGGAAGCGAAGCTGCTCAACGATGAATTCACGCTCGAGAAAGTGGCACGTTTCATGCTCGAGCTTCAGCAAGTCTTCATCGTGCCAGAGCAGCACCACTTCCAGAGAAATAGAGCCGTCAAGGCTGCTTTCGTAGACATGCTTCTTCGTTTGCTGCATCACAGACTCGGTTCAATGGAGGTTAGAATATGTGAACTGCAGAAGAATCTGAGATTTCTCCTGGCTGTTCTTGGTGATGAACCATTCGTTTTTATTGATCACGAACAAGGCCGGAATGAATTTGAGGCAGTCGTGAATAAAGCTATGATCATCACTGATGCTTACATAACTCGAAACATCGCAGCTGCTGCTGTTGATTCTCTCTTCATAGTCGACTCCCTCCTCGGTGATCTCGAGGATCTATGGAATCGGGAGGGTGCTGTGGTTGCTGATGTGAAGGATGAAGTCAAAACTTTGCAGATGGAGCTGCTAAAGAATGCCAACTTCTTGATGATCAAGGCATCCCAACAACACGATTTGAAAGAATATGTGATGCCAATCAGAGACGTGGCCTATGAAGCAGAGTATTTGATCAACTCTTTCTTGGATGGAGATGCCCCTCCCAGGTATTTGTCTATCAGATTATCTCATGTTATCAGCAAAATTCATTTTTTGGCAACCCCGAATTACTTACCCCAGATGGTTCCAGCATGTCCATTCCATATGTAGAGAAAGCAAACGATGGAAGAACAATGCACAAAACCTTAAAAAACCGCTACTAGTTTATTAGCTAGGGAACTTAAAAAACCAGTCTTAAAATGATAAATCAATCAGCATTTTAGAAATGTTAGAAGGTTACCCACATCTCCCAATAACTAAATATATGATCTGACAGCTACAATCAAAATTATTCACTTTTTTTCCATTTAGAATCATCCTTGTAATGATTCAAAGCCATGATACGACATACTAACCCTACACCAAGCACTAAACAAATAGCTGCTAATTCGTGAGGACCTCATAATTGGGATAGAATTCACTAATTACTTGACTCCTAAAAGCAAAAGCAAAAGGATGCAAATAACTGAAGAAAACACCATTGCAGTGCATAAACCTTGCGATGCAACTGCAGGGCAGAACTACAATGAGAAAATGCACAACGAAAATGCAGAACTTCACTGGTATGGGATCAGTCAAAAAGAAAAACAAATGTGTAATGTGTCTACACATATTGGCACATACCTTTAGTGCCCCTCTCCACACACAACAAATGGAACACAGCATTGCACAACATCAATACCGACTCATCACTTGCTGAGTTGATTCATATTTATAACTCAAAACTACACAATGCTTCCTACGAATCAAGTTTTAGTCAGACACAAGAAAGTTCTTTATCTTAACCAAAAACTTATAAATGACAATTGTATAACAAGCAGCATTCAGTGACAAAAGCCTCATGAGCAACTAAAGAAATCTAGAGAGAAAGGCAAATGTTCAAGACCTGGTCTAATAAGATCACTTAAATCAATGTCGCAGAAAAAGCAAAGTAAAAAGATCAACTAATCAAAAGAGAATGAATCTCACATAAAAATTCAATCTTTAACTTTAAGGTTACTTCTCGAGAAACCCAACTAAGTCTTAAAAGAACATTACATGTCAAAATAGAACATCAAAACAAAAAAAAACCCTTATCTCAAGAAGTGTATGTTCTTCAGTCGCCCTTTCTCCGGAAGGAGCAGCCCTCGGTGAGGCGGGCACGTCCACCAGTCGGTTGGCAAAGCACAGTCTGGCAGTTTCCGCACACAACAACGGTTTGGGAGTGGCTGAACACAGTGGTTCTGCACATACATAAAAACATTAATTCACACACACTCTCATGAAATCCAAACAATTCAGCTTATAAATATAAAAAAACAAATAAAGAACTTACATGTTGAAGCAACCCTGACACTTGACATCCTGCAACAATCACAAAAATCAGTATTACAAAACATAACAAAAAATGGGGTTGAAAAAAACAAACTACAAATCAGATCAACCGAAAAAAAAATACCATGAAGAAAGAGTTTGGGGATTGCACTAGGCGCTTAAGCTTGTGCTTCCTCTTCTCAAGCTCGGCCGGTGGGTTGAGCAAATCGTAATCGTTTGACAGAACCTAGCAACAAGCAGCATTTTTCTTTTTCAAACAAACGCCAACATCATCGCAATTAAATAAAGAAAATCGCAATAACGATGCAGCATTTTTGTAAAGCAAACGGAAACACGTCGTGATTAGATATAAAAATTAACAAAAACCGTGAATCAAAAGTACATACCATCTTCGCTGGGAGGCTAGAGAGAGAAGAAAGAGCTTCACACAGCAGCTGCGGACGGCAATGGCAGTAAGGAAACCTAGGGTTTAAGTGATTGGGTTATACACTGGTTTTCTTTTTTATTGGATAAAATGATATTGAATGGGCCATTATTTGAATTGTAAGGGCCTTTAATCCTATTGGATGTGTGTAGTGTATTGGGTCGGATGGGAAATTCTAAACCCAGTTTCCGTTTTACTCTTTACGATCCCCATTATTTTATATAATATAAATATGATAACGTATTTTAACCCTTAACCCCGATACCAAAATCATATTACATGATCAATACATGCATCGTGTTAATTTTTTCTTACTATTTTAAACTTTAATTTTTGTACTTACTTCTTGGACTAATATTTTCAATCTTATTTATAATTATTTTTCTTGTATTTTTATGTTAATATCTCCCATATTTTACTTTTTCTTTAATTATTGTAAACTTTAATTATTGTGCTCACTTAATTTTTATTTAACTCTTTGTATTTATATATTCGTGTTTCTCCTATTTTTATTAACTTTTCAATAAAAAAAAATAACGAGTAAAACTAACGCAATAAAATATACAAAATAAATTATGAGTAGTAAAAATAAAAGTCCAAGCAATGAAAGTACAAAATTAACGTTAAGAAATATAAACGAAAAGTAACATGAGGCATATGTGTGTAAATGTTTGGATTAATTTTTATTGCTATTAGGCCAATTTTTTATACTATTGTGATTTATAAGTTTGTAGTTAAGATGACAACTTCGATGCTAATGTTTTATTCTGTCTAAAATTTAATTCATATATGCAGTGTAGTTTTGAGTTATAAATATAAATGAAGGCATCTGAGTCATAAGTTGGTGTTATTCCATTTGTTATGTGTGGAGAGGGGCTCATATTACACTTTTTCTATTTTTCTTTGTAGGCTAATCCCATACCAATGTAGGATTTTCTTGTACATTTTTTTAGTGAAGTTATGCCCTATACAGTTGCATCGTTAGGTGTATGCTCCGCACTAGATGCAACTGTAATGCTAGGTTTTTTTTTTCAGTTATCTGTGTCCTTTTGTTTTTAGGATTCAAGTAATTAGTGAATTTATCGCAATTGTTGAGGTCCTCTCAAATTAACACTTAAAGCTTTTGTAGCCCCTATTTCTTGTTGATTTATATTTTATATTTCAGGAATGTGTTAGGGTGTATCATGGTTTAGAATCATTACAAGGATAATTCTAAATGAAAAAAATTGAATCTATTGGCTCTTTAGGTGAGAAATTTGGAGTAATTTTGATTGTAGCTGTCAGATCATATATTATGTAAAATCAGATTGAATTGTCAGTTTAAGACTGGTTTTTTAAGTTTCCAAGGAAATAACATACTAGCTATTTTATGATTTTACATGGTTTAGGTCAACTTTAATGTTACATAAGGGGCTCATTTACATCTCTCACAACTTGCGATAGTGAAGTCAAATAAATCCGAAAAGGATTCTCATTTTTTTTAATTTATGAATCTCATTTCTGCCAATTTAATTTGGGAAATGATTATGAAGTTCCTATCGATTTTTTCCTAGGAACATCTATTTCATTACGTTTCAACTATTATTTTCAACATTTCTTAACAGATGGCGATGTATAATTTATCGTATTTGCATGGTAAAGTTTCACCTTATTCAGCAATAAAGATTACATAACGCCTTGGTTAAATGAAATTTTCTGCTTCAAATTACCTAAATGCAATACGATTTATTTTATAAACGACTTATCATATGTTTAACTTACAATTACATTATTCTAAAACGAAACATAGAAATAAATATTAATTTTTTTTCAAACTTAAACATAAATTATCTAGTCCAATCGAATAAAACTACTTCCATCAACTGACCTAGTCTAGTGCTTCCGAAAACCATGGCATCCTCTATAAACAATTCTTAAAATGCACATACATAAGATGTGACGACTCATAAGCTCAATCTGAACGCATCTGCAAAATCACTGCAATTTGTTCACATGCATAACTCTAGACTTATTATCATGGAAGAAGTATGGTCATTCTGAATAGATGAGTTGCAGCATTTATATGGAGTGAAAGGGCATTTGCAGTGGTGGTGGGCGATCACCAAGTTCCTCACACACCTCCTTCAGTGAAGGGCTCAATTTTGGATCTGAGCTTATGCATTTGAGTGTTGTTGTCACCACACGAAACACCTCCCTCGACACTCTTACATCTTCATCCGAAGATGACAACCTCTTATCTAAGAGCTTCTCCAAGAGTAGGCCTCCGGCTCGCCAAACGGTAGAATACAGTGCAGAAATGAAAATTGCTTGCTCCAACAGCACCTCTCTCGTCTCTCTATTTTGGGGTTTTGTGAACAGTGTCACGGTTGAATAACCGTGACACTGTTCATCTCGCCAGCAATTTTTTTTTTTAATGGTAATTAATATTGTGGCTGATTTTTTCCTTTTTTTTCTTTCTTTCATTATATAATTGTGGTAATATATTTGGTTGATTTTTTATATTTTGTATTAAATTTCTTATTTTATGTTTTAAAACATAAAATACATGAACCTTTTAATTTTTGAATAAGTTGATTATTTTTACATGAACCTTTTAATTTTTGTAAAATAAAAATAAAATTTAATTATATATTAATTAAAAATAAAAAATAATGAGCAAGAATATTAATATATATTTTTTTATATATAAACATATAATCATATTCAATTAAATAATTCGATAAAAAAAATTAAATCAATAGTAAAGAGTATAAAAATGGAATATTCCATTGTAGGGTGAAATGTAGAGTGTTGCTGTTGGAGATGAAAATTGAAAATTTGTAACTTTAACTGTAGTGTAGTGCAGAGTTAACTGTATTCTGATGAAAACTGTTGGAGATGGCCTAAGAGCTGTTGCAGCATCAAGTTATGAGCAAATTGTGTAGATATTATAATAGAAAAAAGAAAATTTGATGGGTGATCTCCAAACATGATTTCTAGTGCAACCACTCCAAAGCTGTATACATCACATTTTTCTGTAACCACTATTGTGTACGTCACTTCTGCAACCAAGACGCATAGAGGTGAAACCAATTGTTGATGGAAATATGTAGAGGTTGTGGTATGCATACTACCTAGTGCAATATAACCACGAGTTCTGAGAAGTAGAGTCTGATTGGATGAATCTGGATCCAACAATCTTGTTGTTCTGAAATCAGATACATATCCTTCAAACTTTGAATTCAAAAGTATGTTGCTGCTGGAGATGTCTCTGTGTAAGATAGGCGGGCTACAATCGTGATGCATGTAACACAATGCATTGGCAATGCCCTTCACCACATCTACTCTCTTCATCCAATTCAGCTCCACGACTTCATCTTCATCCTTCAACACACTAAACAGGCTTCCTCTTTCCATGTAATCATAGATGAGAAACATGCTCCGTTTGTGCAGAATGCTTCCTCTTTCCATGTAATCATAGATGAGAAACATGCTCTGTTTGTGCAGAATGGAAAGAGGAACCCCGTTTAGTGTGTTGAAGGATGAAGATGAAGCCGTGGAGCTGAATTGGATGAAGAGAGTAGATGTGGTGAAGGGCATTGCCAATGCATTATGTTACATGCATCACGATTGTAGCCCGCCTATTTTACACAGAGACATCTCCAGCAGCAACATACTTTTGAATTCAAAGTTTGAAGGATAGGTATCTGATTTCGGAACAACAAGATTGTTTGATCCAGATTCATCCAATCAGACTCTACTTGTCGGAACTCGTGGTTATATTGCACCAGGTAGTATGCATACCACAACCTCTACATATTTCCATCAATAATTGGTTTCATCTCTATGCGTCTTGGTTGCAGAACTGGCGTACACAATGGTGGTTACAGAAAAATGTGATGTATACAACTTTGGAGTGGTGGCACTGGAAATCATGTTTGGAGACCACCCATCAAATTTTCTTTCCTCCATGATAATATCCACACAATTTCCTCATAACTTGATGCTGCAACAGCTTTTAGATAAGAGGTTGTCATCTTTGGACGAAGATGTAAGAGTCTCGAGGGAGGTGTTTCGTGTGGTGACAACAGCGCTCAAATACATATGCTCAGAGCCAAAATTGCGGCCGTCAATGAAGGACGTGTGTGAGGAACTTGGTGATCGCCTACCACCACTGTAGATGCCATTTCACTCCATATCAATACTGCAACTCATCTATTCAGAATGACCATACTTCTTCCATGATAATAAGTCTAGAGCTGTGCAAGTGAACAAATTGCAGTGATTTCGCAGATGCGTTCAGATTGAGCTTATGAGTCGTCATATCTCATGTATGTGCATTTCAAGAATTGTTTATAGAGGATGCAATGGTTTTCGGAAGCACTAGACTAGGTCAGTTGATGGAAGTAGCTTTATTCGATTGGACTAGATAATTTATGTTTAAGTTTGAAAAAAAAATCAATATTTATTTCTATGTTTCGTTTTAGAATAATGTAATTCTAAGTTAAACATACGATAAGACGTTTATAAAAGAAATCATATTGCATTTAGGTAATTTGAAGCAGAAAATTTCATTTAACCAAGGCGTCATGTAGTCTTTATTGTTGAATAAGGTGAACTTCACCATGCAAATATGATAAATTATACACCGCCATCTGTTAAGAAATGTTGAAAATAATAGTTGAAACGTAATGAAATAGATGTTCCTAGGAAAAAATCGATAAGATCTTCATAATCATTCCCCAAATTAAATTGGCAGAAATGAGATTCATAAATTAAAAAAAAAAAAAAAGAATCCTTCCCAGATTTATTCGACATCGCTATCGCCAGTCATGAGAGGTAACATTAAAGTTGGCCAAAATCATGTAAAATCATAAAATAGCTAGTATGTTATTTGCTTGGAAACTTAAAAAATCAGTCTTAAACTGACAATTCAATCTGATTTTACATAATATATGATTTGACAACTACAATCAAAATTACTCCAAATTTCTCAACTGAAGAGCCAGTAGATTCAATCTTTTTCATTCAGAATTATCCTTGTAATGATTCTAAACCATGATACACCCTAACACATTCTTGAAATATTAAATGTAAATCAACAAGAAATAGGGGCTACAAAAGCTTTAAGTCTTAATTTGAGAGGACCTCAACAATTGCGATAAATTCACTAATTACTTGAATCCTAAAAACAAAAGGATGCACATAACTGGAAAAAAAACCCAGCATTGCAGTTGCATCTAGTGCGGAGCATACACCTAACGATGCAACTACATAGGGCAGAACTTCACTGAGAAAATATACAAGAAAATCCTT
This sequence comes from Perilla frutescens, assembly GCA_026008535.1. NCBI lineage: Eukaryota > Viridiplantae > Streptophyta > Magnoliopsida > Lamiales > Lamiaceae > Perilla > Perilla frutescens. The sequence goes on along the minus strand of BRKX01000013.1, from coordinate 55,044,424 downwards.
CATTGGTATGGGATCAGCCTACAAAGAAAAATAGAAAAAGTGTAATGTGTGACCATCTCCACACATAACAAATGGAATAACACCGACTCATGACTCAGTTGCCTTCATTTATATTTATAACTCAAAACTACACTGCTTATATGAATAAAATTTTAGACACAATAAAACATTGGTACCGAAGTTCTCATCTTAACTACAAAATTATAAATCACAATAGTATAACAAGAAACATCTAGTAACCATAAGCATCAAGAGCAACTAAATAAATCTAAACAGAAAGGCAAATGTTCAAGACCTGGACTAATAAGACCACTTAATTCAATGTCACAGAAAAAGCAAAATTTAAAAGATCAATTAAACGAAAGAGAATAAATATCACATAAACATTCATTCTTAAACTTAAAGGGTTACTTCTCGAGAAACCCAACTAAGTCTTAAAAGAGCATTACATGTCAAAATAGAACATCAAAATAAAAAAAAACCCTTATCTCACATTCCATCAGGGGTGTGAAAAGGAGTGTATGTTCTTCAGTCGCCCTTTCTTTGAAAGGAGCAGCCCTCGGTGAGGCGGGCACGTCCTCTAGTCGGTTGGCAAAGCACCTTCTCACAGTTTCTGCACACAACAACTGTTTGGGAGTGGCTGAACACAGTGGTTCTGCACATACTTGCAAACATTAATTCACACATAGATCAAGAAAACAACAATATTTTCAACTGAAGAAACAATTAATTCACAACCTCATGAAATCCAAACAATTCAGCTTATAAATCTAAAAAAACAAATGAAGAACTTACATGTTGAAGCAACCTTGACACTTGAGATCCTGCAACAATCACAAAAATCAGTATTACAAAAAAATAACAGTATATGGGGGGAAAAGCTACAAATGAGATCAGTGAAACGAAAACCGAAAAAGAAATTACCATGAAGAAAGAGTTTGGGGATTGCACTAGGCGCTTAAGCTTGTGCTTCCTCTTCTGAAGTTCGGCCGGTAGGTTGAGCAAATCGTAATCGTTTGATAGAACCCAGCAACAACCATCATTTTTCTTTTTTCAAATAAACGCCATCATCATCGCAATTAAATACAGAAAATCGTAATAACGATGCAGCATTTTGTAAAGCAAACGGAACACATGTCGTGATTAGATATAAAAATTAGCAAAAATCGTGAATCAAAAGTACATACCATCTTTGCTGTTGAAATTAGGAAGCTAGAGAGAGAAGAAAGAGCTTCACACAACTGAGGAGGGCAATTTCATGAAGGAAATCTAGGGTTTTAACGATTAGGTTATATACTGGTTTTGATTTTTATTGGATCAAATAATATTAAACGGGCCATTATTTGAGTTGTATTGGGTCGGATGAATGCGCCTTTAATTCAATTGGATGTGTGTATTAGGTCGAATGCTAGTACTTAGGGCTGTAAATGAATAGAGCCACTCGCAAGCTATTCAGAATTCGACTCGAAAAAAACTCATTCGAAGTTTGTTCATTTTCTAAATGAGCCGAGCTTGTGCCTCAAAACGAGCTTGATAAAATTATCGAGCCTAGCTCGAACAGAATAGTATTCGGCTTGGCCAGCTCGCGAACATGTTCGAGCTCGAGCTTAATCGAATATGTTCATGAACATGTTCATGAATATTATAAATATTTCAAACGTGTAAATAAAATAAGACATTCTTTTCAAGATCAAGCTCGAATATGTAAATTAAATGAGGTTTTTTTCGAGCATTTGAGCTCATGCCTGTTTTGTAAATTATTGAGCATTTCACGAACCTAGCTCGAACTGAATTCGAACGTGACAAATATTTATCGAGCTGTGCTTGAACAAGAGGAAAAAAGCTCGAATCATGCTCGAACTTGAATATTCCTTAACGAGCCGAGCTCGAGCATCATGATATTCGGCTCGATTCAATTCGTTTACAGCCCTACTAGTACTATTAATAAATGGAAAATTCTAAACAAAGCTTCCGTTTTACTTTTTACAATCTTCATTATTTTATAAAATATAAATATTAATATGATAATATATTTTACCCCCTTAACCCCAATACCTAAATCATATTATGGCCCCGGCCCATTTTTTTATAACTAAAAAAGGGAAAAAAAGACTTAAAAAAATCAATACAAATTCATTTCGAATATGTTGGAATAGATCCCATAAATTGATAAGTTTTAATGTGATTTGCGTACTCTGTTTTGATTCCGGCATTTATGTTTTTTTAATTCTGCAATTTTGTGAGTTCAATTTCTTTCTATTGTATTGTGTTTCTACAGTGGAATCTGTTAGAATTCTATACTGAAAAGCTTGTCTTCGTATACACTCTACAATATTTTGACGATATAGATTGAATATTAATCACAGTCACTGTCTGTGCATTTATTTATTATTATATATCTACATGCATGTGTCCATATATTTGCACTGTAAATGATATGTTGTGGGTACACTCTACAATATTTTAATTCACGATTTTTGCTAATTTTTATATCTAATCACGACATGTGTTCTGTTTGCTTTACAAAATGCTGCATCATTATTACGATTTTCTGTATTTAATTGCGATGATGATGGCGTTTATTTGAAAAAAGAAAAATGATGGTTGTTGCTAGGTTCTATCAAACGATTACGATTTGCTCAACCTACCAGCCGAACTTGAGAAGAGGAAGCACAAGCTTAAGCGCCTAGTGCAATCCCCAAACTCTTTCTTCATGGTAATTTCTTTTTCGGTTTTCGTTTCACTGATCTCATTTGTAGCTTTTCCCCCCATATACTGTTATTTTTTTGTAATACTGATTTTTGTGATTGTTGCAGGATCTCAAGTGTCAGGGTTGCTTCAACATGTAAGTTCTTCATTTGTTTTTTTAAATTTATAAGCTGAATTGTTTGGATTTCATGAGGTTGTGAATTAATTGTTTCTTCAGTTGAAAATATTGTTGTTTTCTTGATCTGTGTGTGAATTAATGTTTGCATGTATGTGCAAAACCACTGTGTTCAGACACTCCCAAACAGTTGTTGTGTGCAGAAACTGTGAGACGGTGCTTTGCCAACCGACTAGAGGACGTGCCCGCCTCACCGAGGGCTGCTCCTTTCAAAGAAAGGGCGACTGAAGAACATACACTCCTTTTCACACCCCTAATGGAATGTGAGATAAGGGTTTTTTTATTTTGATGTTCTATTTCATTACGTTTCAACTATTATTTTCAACATTTCTTAACAGATGGCGGTGTATAATTTATCGTATTTGCATGGTGAAGTTTCACCTAATTCAGCAATAAAGACTACATGACGCCTTGGTTAAATGAAATTTTCTGCTTCAAATTACCTAAATGCAATACGATTTCTTTTATAAACGTCTTATCGTATGTTTAACTTAGAATTACATTATTCTAAAACGAAACATAGAAATAAATATTGATTTTTTTTTCAAACTTAAACATAAATTATCTAGTCCAATCGAATAAAGCTACTTCCATCAACTGACCTAGTCTAGTGCTTCCGAAAACCATTGCATCCTCTATAAACAATTCTTAAAATGCACATACATGAGATATGACGACTCATAAGCTCAATCTGAACGCATCTGCGAAATCACTGCAATTTGTTCACTTGCACAGCTCTAGACTTATTATCATGGAAGAAGTATGGTCATTCTGAATAGATGAGTTGCAGCATTGATATGGAGTGAAATGGCATCTACAGTGGTGGTAGGCGATCACCAAGTTCCTCACACACACCCTTCATTGACGGCCGCAATTTTGGCTCTGAGCATATGTATTTGAGCGTTGTTGTCACCACATGAAACACCTCCCTCGAGACTCTTACATCTTCGTCCAAAGATGACAACCTCTTATCTAAAAGCTGTTGCAGCATCAAGTTATGAGGAAATTGTGTGGATATTATCATGGAGGAAAGAAAATTTGATGGGTGGTCTCCAAACATGATTTCCAGTGCCACCACTCCAAAGTTGTATACATCACATTTTTCTGTAACCACCATTGTGTACGCCAGTTCTGCAACCAAGACGCATAGAGATGAAACCAATTATTGATGGAAATATGTAGAGGTTGTGGTATGCATACTACCTAGTGCAATATAACCACGAGTTCCGACAAGTAGAGTCTGATTGGATGAATCTGGATCAAACAATCTTGTTGTTCCGAAATCAGATACCTATCCTTCAACCTTTGAATTCAAAAGTATGCTGCTGCTGGAGATGTCTCTGTGTAAAATAGGCGGGCTACAATCGTGATGCATGTAACACAATGCATTGGCAATGCCCTTCACCACATCTACTCTCTTCATCCAATTCAGCTCCACGGCTTCATCTTCATCCTTCAACACACTAAACAGGCTTTCTCTTTCTATTCTGCATAAACAGAGCATGTTTCTCATCTATGATTACATGGAAAGAGGAAGCATTCTGCACAAATGGAGCATCTTTCTCATCTATGATTACATGGAAAGAGGAAGCCTGTTTAGTGTGTTGAAGGATGAAGATGAAGTCGTGGAGCTGAATTGGATGAAGAGAGTATATGTGGTGAAGGGCATTGCCAATGCATTGTGTTACATGCATCACGATTGTAGCCCGCCTATGTTACACAGAGACATCCCCAGCAGCAAAATACTTTTGAATTCAAAGTTTGAAGGATATGTATCTGATTTCAGAACAACAAGATTGTTGGAGCCAGATTCATCCAATCAGACTCTACTTCTCAGAACTCATGGTTGTATTGCACTAGGTAGTATGCATACCACAACCTCTACATATTTCCATCAACAATTGGTTTCACCTCTACGCGTCTTGGTTGCAGAACTGACGTACACAATGGTGGTTACAGAAAAATGTGATGTATACAGCTTCGGAGTGGTGGCACTGGAAATCATGTTTGGAGATCCCCCATCAAATTTTCTTTTCTCTATGATAATATCTACACAATTTGCTCATAACTTGATTCTGCAACAACTCTTAGATAAGAGGTTGTCATCTTCGGATGAAGATGTAAGAGTGTCGATGGAGGTGTTTCGTGTGGTGACAACAACACTCAAATGCATAAGCTTAGATCCAAAATTGAGCCCTTCAATGAAGGAGGTGTGTGAGGAACTTGGTGATCGCCCACCACCACTGCAAATGCCCTTTCACTCCATATAAATCCTGCAACTCATCTATTCAGAATGACCATATTTCTTCCATGATAATAAGTCTAGAGTTATGCATGTGAACAAATTGCAGTGATTTTGCAGATGCGTTCAGATTGAGCTTATGAGTCTTCACATCTTATGTATGTTCATTTTAAGAATTGTTTATAGAGGATGTCATGGTTTTCGGAAGCACTAGACTAGGTCAGTTGATGGAAGTAGTTTTATTCGATTGGACTAGATAATTTATGTTTAAGTTTGAAAAAAAATTAATATTTATTTCTATGTTTCGTTTTAGAATAATGTAATTCTAAGTTAAACATATGATAAGTCATTTATAAAAGAAATCGTATTGCATTTAGGTAATTTGAAGCAGAAAATTTCATTTAACTAAGACGTTATGTAGTCTTTATTGCTGAATAAGGTGAAACTTCACCATGCAAATATGATAAATTATACATCGCCATCTGTTAAGAAATGTTGAAAATAATAGTTGAAACGTAATGAAATAGATGTTCCTAGGAAAAAATCGGTAGGAACTTCATAATCATTCCCCAAATTAAATTGGCAGAAATGAGATTCATAAATTAAAAAAAATGAGAATCCTTCTCGGATTTATTTGACATCACTATCGCAAGTTGTGAGAGATGTAAATGAGCCCCTTATGTAACATTAAAGTTGACCTAAACCATGTAAAATCATAAAATAGCTAGTATGTTATTTCCTTGGAAACTTAAAAAATCAGTCTTAAACTGACAATTCAATCTGATATTACATAATATATGATATGACAGCTACAATCAAAATTACTCCAAATTTCTCAACTAAAGAGCCAATAGATTCAATTTTTTTCATTTAGAATTATCCTTGTAATGATTCTAAACCATGATACACCCTAACACATTCCTGAAATATAAAATGTAAATCAACAAGAAATAGGGGCTACAAATGCTTTAAGTGCTAATTTGAGAGGACCTCAACAATTGCGATAAATTCACTAATTACTTGAATCCTAAAAACAAAAGGACACACATAACTGAAAAAAAAAAAAACCCAGCATTACAGTTGCATCTAGTGCGGAGCATACACCTAACGATGCAACTGCATAGGACAGAACTTCACTGAGAAAATGTACAAGAAAATCCTACATTGGTATGGGATTAGTCTACAAAGAAAAATAGAAAAGGTGTAATATGAGCCCCTCTCCACCCATAACAAATGGAATAACACCAACTTATGACTCAGCTTCCTTCATTTATATTTATAACTCAAAACTACACTGCATATAGGAATCAAAATTTAGACAGAATAAAACATTGGCGTCGAAGTTGTCATCTTAACTACAAACTTATAAATCACAATAGTATAACAAGAAACATCCAGTAACCATAAGCCTCAAGAGCAACTAAATGAAACTAAAGAGAAAGGCAGATGTTCAAGCTTGTGCTTGTGCTTCCTCTTCTCAAGTTCGGCCGGTAGGTTGAGCAAATCGTAATCGTTTGACAGAACCTAGCAACAACCATCATTTTTCTTTTTTCAAATAAACGCCATCATCATCGCAATTAAATACAGAAAATCGTAATAATGATGCAGCATTTTGTAAAGCAAACGGAACACATGTCGTGATTAGATATAAAAATTAGCAAAAATCATGAATCAAAAGTACATACCACCTTTGCTGTTGAAATTGAGAGGCTAGAGAGAGAAGAAAGAGCTTCACACAGCTGCGGGGGGAAATTTCAGGAAGGAAATCTAGGGTTTTAACGATTAGGTTATATACTGGTTTTGTTTTTTATTGGATCAAATAATATTAAACGGACCATTATTTGAGTTGTATTGGGTCGAATGAATGCGCCTTTAATTCAATTGGATGTGTGTATTAGATCGAATGCTAGTACTTAGGGCTGTAAATGAACAGAGCCACTCGCAAGCTATTCAGAATTCGACTCGAAAAAAACTCATTCGAAGTTTGTTCATTTTCTAAATGAGCCAAGCTTGTGCCTTAAATCGAGCTTGATAAAATTATCGAGCCTAACTCGAACAGAATAGTATTCGGCTCGGCCAGCTCACGAACATGTTCGAGCTCGAGCTTAATCGAATATGTTCATGAACATGTTCATGAATATTATAAATATTTCAAATGCGTAAATAAAATAAAACATTCTTTTCAAGATCGAGCTCGAATATGTAAATTAAATGAGGTTTTTTTCGAGCATTCGAGCTCATGCTTGTTTTGTAAATTTTTGAGCATTTCACGAACCTAGCTCGAACCAAATTCGAACATGACAAATATTTATCAAGATGTGCTTGAACAAGAGGACAAAAGCTCGAATCAAGCTCGAACTTGAATATTCCTTAACGAGCCGAGCTCGAGCATCAGGATGTTCGGCTCGATTCAATTCATTTACAGCCCTACTAGTACTATTACTAAATGGGAAATTCTAAACAAAGCTTCCGTTTTACTTTTTACAATCTCCATTGTTTTATAAAATATAAATATAAATATGATGATATATTTTACCCCATTAACCCCAATACCTATATCATATTATAGCCCGACCCATTTTTCTATAACTAAAAAAAAGGAAAAAAGACTTAAAATCATTACAAATTCATTTCGATTATGTTGGAATAGATCCCATAAATTGATAAGTCTTAATGTGATTTGCGTACTCTGTTTTGATTCCGGCATTTATGTTTTTTTAATTCTGCAATTTTGGGAGTTCAATTTCTTTCTATTGTATTGTGTTTCTACAGTGAAATCTATTAGGATTGTAGAAAAGCTTGTCTTGGTATACACTCTACAATGTTTTGACAATATAGATTGAATATTAATTGCAGTCATTGTATGTGCATTTATTTATTGTTATATATCTATATGCATGTGTCCATATACTTGCACTGTAAATGATATGGTGTGGGTAAACACACGGTAAAGATCATATCATTGGATTCCTTGCAAAGTACTAAAAGGCTCGCGGTTTAGATGATCCTGAACCAACCATTGTATACCCTAGAATAATCTAATAGTTAGTTTATCTTGACTAACTGATACATTTGTCATGTGTATTGAGGAGGATCACGAGAGGATATTGTTCTCTATTCTGACCCTAAAGGGAGAGAACAAAGATCCACAGAGTTCGGGTTCTTAACCCATATATAATTACGGACATATATATATAATGTCTATTACTTTAATTTATCAATGAGTGACGTTCTTGATAGGATCAATAACCTCGATATTTTGGGCAGTAACAATTACATGTATGATAGGTCATGCACTATATATTGTCACTATGTCCTGGTGAGTCAGGTTGATGATGTCCCCTTGAGTAAACACAAGTACATGTGAAACCCTGTGGGTGGAATTTATTCCGTACATGATAAAGCTTGTGTGATACTGCTCTAGAAATAGAGATATTGATTTATTATAGCAGTCAGAGCTTACATAATTAATTAATGGACATTATATTTTAAACATGGGGAATGACTAGACTAAAGAAGAAAGCATATTTGTATCTTAAATTGGTAGGTCAGTGTTATTTATTTAGTGGAATAAAAATAACACTTAATCTATTTAATTATATCATAGTATTTGATATTGGAAATTAAATAAATTACTGGGTCAATTTAATATTCTTCTAGATCCCTACTATAGCCCAATTAATACCTAAGTGGACTAAGGGAATGGAACAAGTAGAGAGGGCCAACCTATTAGGGTTGGGAGGGTGATGTTTGTCCCCCTTCTTATTAATTAAGGAGGGGGGACGAAAACTAGGGGTAACAAATCAGCCCCTCTCTTGTTCACTTGATTCCCTAGGTTATCCACACAGTTTAGTAGTTTTTAGCCCACATTACATCTAAACAAGGTAGGAGAATACAGTAGAAGATCAATGAGTGTTATTGCTGTCTTGGAGGAGTTCGAACAGAGTGAGAGAAGGCCGAGTTCGATTGAGTCTCCTACAACAACGAGATTAGACATGTAATCTCGTGTGCAACCCTACTGTTCATGTAAGTCGGTTTATCGAATTTATTTTTCCGCTGCAATAAATTCAATATTCTTACGTGTTTCGTTCAACATGTTTGCTTGATTACATCACACATAAAATATGATTTGCATGCTAATGAATTAATGAATATCCAATTAGATCATGTGGGGTATAATTCGAAAAAAAAACCCCAACAGAATCCAGATCATGGTGATTTTTAATTTGCATCTGTGATTTTCTATTTTAGCTCTAGATTACATTTTTTTTATATTTAGATATTTGTGAAGATATTGTGGTTCGTAAAGTACCAGGACGGACACTGATTTTGATTTTTCTAGGTCCCTTATTCTTTTTACTTATATGGGTTCTGAATATATGAAGCTTTAACATTGCCACCAAATCGTAATGAAGACCTAGGGGATATTGAGGAGGCACTTCCATATTCTGATACAATTAGCGCTATGAATTTTCAACGGACCTATTTTGCAATGGTATTCCCTTTTTGCTAATCTGAACTTTGAATTGAACCCCAAAATTTGTTTGTTAATATGAAAGGCATGTTCACTTTTTATAGTACATTGATAGAAAACTTGCAAGTGTGTGGTGTGTGGTGTCTTTATCAATGCCAAATATCAATACAAACAGCATTTGACGAATTCATAATGCACTGGAATATGTTTACTTGCAGAGACTGGATAATGTGGATGATCCCTAACTAAATCAAAACTTGAGGGTGATCAAGAACAAGACCACCATTAATGTATGTTTTTCTGAGTACTAGAAATAGAATGACCCGCCGTGCGATGCACGGATAAGATATGCACAATTTTTATAATTATTTTGGTATAATTATAATTATAAAAGAAATTATTTAAACGAAAACAAATATAACAACTTTTAAAATAATACAAACCTTAAAAGTAAGTTTTTACTGGTTCATGAATACACCCAAGTGGTGAAGATTCAAGTATAAAAGGGTAACGGCTTGTGTGGAGACCCCAGGGACATCCAACTGGTGGAGACCGCACGTCTTGATTAGAGATTCATAAGTAAAAATGAGATATCTCTTATTCAATACATACCGCTTCCTTTTTGTATAATTATCTTTATTGTATTTTTACTTTTTAAAAATTTTATAAAAAATATAAGATATGTCCTATAAAAAATAGATATTAAACCATGAAGTTATTTGGGAATAAAGAAACATCACATTTTCACGGTGGAAATCACCTAATCAAATTTACATTAATTAATTAGCATATTATTTTAATATGCAAATTAATAGTTATTAACTTATTATTTCAATATAACATATAAAGTAATTAAAATATTGGGTCAAATAGCAAATATACATTTTTTTCACATGTAATAGACTATTTTTCAGTTTGGGCGAAGTCCTCCCAATTCCACGAACAAACATATTGCATCAATATATGTCAATCAATGTGTGCTTAAAAATGGCACTAACAATCTCCTCATTTGATATTTAATTTGGCAATACAATCCCACGATGAGCATAGAAATGTCTCCCCCTAAATCACAGATAGGAGGGTTAGATGATCAAATAATAAACACAGATCATCAAAAAAATTATGTCGTCTCCTCTTTATGTTAGCAGTATTGTCCAGAACGGCTTCAGGAACATCTTCGAACTCATACCTTCAACATTAAACAGACGACAAAAGCATGTGTCCCTTCATCTATTCGGCTGGAACTGCTCCAACATCCATTTCAATCTTACTTTTGAGATGTGATTTTGCAACTATGATATAAATTATCTTCCATGTTTTAAAAGAAAATAATAATTTTTTACTTGCATAAATATTTGTCCCAATAATTTTATAGTCACGAATTGATATTTACGCTCCAAGTTTTCACATAATTTTAAAACACTTTTTTCACTATTATATAGTTCTCTTAATTCAGAAAAGAACATTACCAACGAATTTGATGAGGAGCGGAACGAATGGTTTAGACATGAATGCTCGATATTTTTAATAAATTAGCGAAATAGTAAAATAACTATTTATTCATCAATTTCTAATAACTAAAAATATATCATTAATATTCGTAGTTAATAAAATAATCATAGCACGATCCTTTAATTGTGAAAAAATATTAATTGATTTTTTATATATTGATTTGCCAATTTTGATTAAATTTAACATGTTAATTACTGAAATTATTTATTAGAAAAAATTAAAATAATTATATGCCATATCTCTCATTTATATAATAATGAAATAATATAAAAATAATCAATTTTAATAAAATTGGACATTGAAACGATATTTAATTTATATTGGTAATGGTTATAGTTCAATAAAACATGAACTTTGAAAACAATTCAAAATTTAGAATAATTAAGAAATGCACGAAATTATTATAAGGTTTTGAGATTTATGATTGCATTCATATTTTATTTTATGCGAATCCACTTGAATGAATTTTACTCAATTAAAATTTATCATTCAAATTATTAATCAAACACTAACTTCAACTATCAAATCAATTAATATCTCAACACCATTGTGTTCAATTCTAGGCACTCAATTCTCAAAATTATTAACCATTCTCCAAACTTAATTAATTAATTGCTAAAAAAACATAGGGCTTTAGTTAATGACTGACATATTGATATTCCGTCGTCATTCAGCACTTAATTTGAGTTATAAATTAAAAAGATCGTAGGATAAATGAATACCCATTTAAGCAACGTTAGACAAATGAATCCCTATTTAAATTTAATTCTTAATTTACAATATCTTTTAAGAAAATTGAGCATGCATCATATTTAAAAAAAAAATAGACAGTTCTTGGCTAGCTAGCTAGCCTTTTTCGATGATTAGTTAGTTGTCTTATTTTGAATTAAAAATAAAACAAATATTAACTAAATATTCTCTTATATTTATAATGTAGTAATTAATGTTAGGGCAAGTATTGAAGTTATTGAAAGTGTGTAACATATTTATTTCCAAAATGAATTGTATAAAATTAAAGAAAAAGAAAAGAAACCCAAACTTAAAAGTCCCGGATGTCACATGAGTGTAACATATTTATTTCATCTAGACATTGACAAATATATATATATAATTGTTTGGAAAAAAAAATGTAACAAAGCTCCACACACACATATCCTACTATATATATATATGGACTAATCCGTAGGCCCATCCTTGTTTAATTTCTTGCAAATTATATCAATGTAGGTTATACCTTAATAATGGATTAAATAGCCATGGCAAAAGGTACTTAGCATTCAAAACAAAATGAAAGAAAATAAAAATCATAATTAAGTTCATAGTTTAAAACTGAAATCATTAGAAAACCAGAACCATAATCTAAATAAAAAACATAAGTTCAAACAAATAGAAACTCCAAACTTCATCATGTCTTGACTTCATTCATTCTCGATCTTTTTATAGACTTCAACAACCTTTTGTTGTCCATTGTGTTCGAGGAAAATTCAAGATTCAAATTTTTCTTGTTCAAACTTACGCCCGCCAACCTTGTAGTTGAATTTTGTGTTGATGTAGAACCATTCCAAAAGACAATATACCATTTGACCTTCTGAATTGTGGTTATTCATTAGAACGAACAACTGACATCAATATAAAAATCAAGGAGTACATCGAATAATCAAGAATCCTAACGTTATTTACCAAACTAAAAAAAAAAAGAGTCATGTCTAATATGATGAATATTTTTTTTTTAATTTGGTAATGCAAGATCAATAAAGGTTCATGGAAGGGATATATTGAGGAAAAAAAATGCATATTATATAAGGTGGAGTTAGTAGTTAGTAATTAATATTAGATTGATTTAAGTGCAACAAATTAGGGATTTGCTCTAATTATTTGAATTGATTGCATATTTAATCAAATAAAAGCATAATTGTTTTTAGATAATACATTGGCATTAGTTAATGCATATATGAATGTAACGTAAATTTATATATTTTTTAATTTGTAATTTAACTAAACTAAATATTTCACAATTAGGAAATAACTATTTCACTATGGGATGAATTAATGAAAAAAAATATGTATTGGGGCATGAGGATGGTTGTTAGTAATTTATTATTAGATTTATTTTAGTGCAACAAATTAGGGATAAGATTTAATTATTTGAATTGAATGCATAACAATCAAATAAAAATCGATCTAATAATAAATTAGCATTCAAAGTAATTATGGCTTCATTTTCTTTTATTATTAGAGTATGGATTTTATTTTTATTTTTTGTTATTGAGTAGACAATATTAATCTACAATAATAAATTTTCTAATTTTGGTAAGTAGGGTTGTTTTGGCGGGAAGCTTATATTACTATTTTACCCTACACTATCTTATTTCTAGATGTAGTAAGATTATATGCATAATGATAGATTAATATATAATCTAAATAAAATAATATAATATACATTAATTATAACATAATTACTACAAAAAGTAACGGACTACAATTTTAATTCTTAAATTATGTATAGTAAGATAGTACTGTTAAGGGGTTCATTATGTTATTACCATATTAGGCTTCCCCTAAAAAAATAATGATATATTAATTAATCATTTCTTAATTTCCAATTTACATTACATATTATATATATATATATATATATATTAGGTTAGGTAGGATAGTTTTGGCGGAAAATTAAAACCCTAAACTATCATACTTTTAGATATAGTAGGATGAAGCACATATGTAACTCTTCTTTTTAGTTATTTCACTATTGCTTCATTTTGGCACCTTTTGTTCTTATATTGACTATGGATTTACTTTTCAGCCAATGGCCAAGTCTCAGGATCAAGCAACCGATGTAGAGCTACAAGTGATTTTTTTTTTAATATTGACCAAAAAAATCATCAAAACAAATGATGTTTTTTGAGATACAAGTGATATTTTTTTTTTAATTTTGAGTAATACTTTTTAGTGTTATTATTGATACTGATTTTGACAACTTTTCTTCTTTATTTTTTCTGGCCGATACTTTTTAATGATACAAGTGACACTTTTAAACTTTTGAGTGATATTTTTTAGTGTTATGATTGATATTGATTTTGACCGATTTTTTGGTCAACGCATTGATTGGGTCCACGCGTGTTGATCAGATCAATACGTTAACTGTCTGATGTGCACCTAGTGCACACAAGATCTACCCATTTTCTTAGAAGACAGGATTTGACAATTTCTAAATTTTTTTTAGTAATGTTACACACTATTGCCGCGTTCTAAAAAATAATCAAATCCCTACAAAAAAAACGTTATTTCACCAAAATTAAAATTATGTATACATAGCATAACCTACTCTAATAAATCATCTCACTTTTAATTGTCTATAAATTTCAATATATAAAATGAAAGATTGGTCTCCCAAAGAAAACAAATTAAAACAAAACAAAACAAAATAAAATTGTGGAAATTTTGTATGTAGGGTGGGGTAGCATATGGAGTGGGATTTCTAAGTCTATACATAGTGGTGGAAGATTTTTATTTGGAACTCATTCTATTAATTATTAAATCGGAAGTGTTATGCTGGGTGAACGTGGTCAATTTCGAATATTAACTTATGTTTTAGCTATAAAAAAAAATTGAAAAAAAAGAGTAGCAATGTATCTGACAATAAGAGAACGAGCAAAAATAGGTACAAATTGAAAAATATACTAATTGCTAATTAGTTTGAGAATTTTTATACCCCCAACCACTAATGCATTTTAATATTTTTTTATTATTTATCAAATATAGTTTTCTTAATATTCAAATAGTGTATTGTACCGGATTCAATAGGATATAATTTTTCAATTAGTTGCATGAGTATTTTCGACATTAAAAATCATAGAATTTAACTCATGGAGACTCGTAGATAACATTTGGCGGGTGGAATGGAATAGCTTGCGATGATGGTGGGCGTGTTGTAGAGATGAGCCTGGAAGGATGCATTGCTGAAAGTTGCAATTATTGGCCTAAGTTGGAATTTAATTTCAGAACAGATAGGTTACATTTCCAAACTAACTTATCTCAATTTCTCTTTCAATAGTCTCTCAGGCCAGCTGCCTCTTTCATTGTCAAATCTGACAAAATTACAGGTTCTTCACATTTCTTCGAACTCTAAACATTTCCAATAGGAAACCTTAAGTACTTGGTTAATCTCGATTTTAGCAAAAATTGGATAACTGGCTCTCTGCCCTCAACTATGAGCAAATTAACAAGATTGGAATTCTTGAAATTGCACAACAATATGTTGAAAGGTGGTTTCTTTGAAGCAGGGATAGAAAAGCTTCCTTCAATCAAAACCATAGACCTAAGTTGGAATTTAATTTAAGTAGAGATACCTCTTCAGTTTGGAAATGTTGGTAATGCAACATTTCTGGATTTCGATCTTTCTAAAAACAATATTTCTAGAAACAATCCCCGAATCTGTTCATATTTGAATGAAATTAATTAATCCTACAATCGATTAGAGGGTTCAATTCCATTCGCGTCTGGCTTCAATTCCCCAAAGATTCATTTTTTGGCAACCCCGAATTACTTTCCCTAGATGGTTCCAGCATGTCCATTCCATATGTAGAGAAAGCAAACGATGGAAGAAAAAAATATTAATTAGAAATAAAAAATTAAATATTCAAAAACGATCATAAATCCTAATTGGGTGGGGTGAACCCTAAAAACAATCATAAAATTAAACTAAGTCACAAAAAAATAAAATTGAAGAAAAAA
This sequence comes from Perilla frutescens, assembly GCA_026008535.1. Taxonomy (NCBI): domain Eukaryota; kingdom Viridiplantae; phylum Streptophyta; class Magnoliopsida; order Lamiales; family Lamiaceae; genus Perilla; species Perilla frutescens. The sequence continues at coordinate 55,028,578 of BRKX01000013.1, read as the reverse complement.
ATACAAGAAAAACTCGTAATTTGAAAGTGTAGTAGGAAATTGGATTCTTGTATTAGATTATAGGAACTGCATTTATTATAAATTTATCAAAATTTGTCATTTTTTCTAAAAATATCCTGAACTTCAAATAATATTAAAAAATTGGAAAGTTGATCAGGGCATTTTTTTTTTGAATTTTTTTTATGTTTAGATCATTTTTAAACAAAAGTCAAAGTTTGTGACATTTTCAGAAAAAAAAAATTCAAAATTCAGAACATATTTTTATATTATTTAAAGTTCGGGACATTATTAAAAAAACAGAGCTAAAGTTGATGAGATAAGTATACATTTGGCTTTTATTAAATGAAATTGAGCTGACATGGTATTTAATTAACCGAATAATTAACCATATTCCATTCCCATGTGCATTGCCACACCGGCCTCTCCTTTTGCTAGATCTCACCTCCACGCTTTGCACATTGTTCATCCTCTTACCGATTGAAAAAATGGATTCTCTCTCTCTAGAAATTCTCTGCAAACTCTTCCAAGAGTTGAGCGAATGGAGGAAGAAGAGACATTCTCACAACCTGAACTGGTCTAAGTTCCATCTTTCAGTTATCCACGGTTGTCTTGCAGCTTAACCTCACCTCCGATTCAAGGCTGATGAGGGAAGCGAAGCTGCTCAACGATGAATTCACGCTCGAGAAAGTGGCACGTTTCATGCTCGAGCTTCAGCAAGTCTTCATCGTGCCAGAGCAGCACCACTTCCAGAGAAATAGAGCCGTCAAGGCTGCTTTCGTAGACATGCTTCTTCGTTTGCTGCATCACAGACTCGGTTCAATGGAGGTTAGAATATGTGAACTGCAGAAGAATCTGAGATTTCTCCTGGCTGTTCTTGGTGATGAACCATTCGTTTTTATTGATCACGAACAAGGCCGGAATGAATTTGAGGCAGTCGTGAATAAAGCTATGATCATCACTGATGCTTACATAACTCGAAACATCGCAGCTGCTGCTGTTGATTCTCTCTTCATAGTCGACTCCCTCCTCGGTGATCTCGAGGATCTATGGAATCGGGAGGGTGCTGTGGTTGCTGATGTGAAGGATGAAGTCAAAACTTTGCAGATGGAGCTGCTAAAGAATGCCAACTTCTTGATGATCAAGGCATCCCAACAACACGATTTGAAAGAATATGTGATGCCAATCAGAGACGTGGCCTATGAAGCAGAGTATTTGATCAACTCTTTCTTGGATGGAGATGCCCCTCCCAGGTATTTGTCTATCAGATTATCTCATGTTATCAGCAAAATTCATTTTTTGGCAACCCCGAATTACTTACCCCAGATGGTTCCAGCATGTCCATTCCATATGTAGAGAAAGCAAACGATGGAAGAACAATGCACAAAACCTTAAAAAACCGCTACTAGTTTATTAGCTAGGGAACTTAAAAAACCAGTCTTAAAATGATAAATCAATCAGCATTTTAGAAATGTTAGAAGGTTACCCACATCTCCCAATAACTAAATATATGATCTGACAGCTACAATCAAAATTATTCACTTTTTTTCCATTTAGAATCATCCCTGTAATGATTCAAAGCCATGATACGACATACTAACCCTACACCAAGCACTAAACAAATAGCTGCTAATTCGTGAGGACCTCATAATTGGGATAGAATTCACTAATTACTTGACTCCTAAAAGCAAAAGCAAAAGGATGCAAATAACTGAAGAAAACACCATTGCAGTGCATAAACCTTGCGATGCAACTGCAGGGCAGAACTACAATGAGAAAATGCACAACGAAAATGCAGAACTTCACTGGTATGGGATCAGTCAAAAAGAAAAACAAATGTGTAATGTGTCTACACATATTGGCACATACCTTTAGTGCCCCTCTCCACACACAACAAATGGAACACAGCATTGCACAACATCAATACCGACTCATCACTTGCTGAGTTGATTCATATTTATAACTCAAAACTACACAATGCTTCCTACGAATCAAGTTTTAGTCAGACACAAGAAAGTTCTTTATCTTAACCAAAAACTTATAAATGACAATTGTATAACAAGCAGCATTCAGTGACAAAAGCCTCATGAGCAACTAAAGAAATCTAGAGAGAAAGGCAAATGTTCAAGACCTGGTCTAATAAGATCACTTAAATCAATGTCGCAGAAAAAGCAAAGTAAAAAGATCAACTAATCAAAAGAGAATGAATCTCACATAAAAATTCAATCTTTAACTTTAAGGTTACTTCTCGAGAAACCCAACTAAGTCTTAAAAGAACATTACATGTCAAAATAGAACATCAAAACAAAAAAAAACCCTTATCTCAAGAAGTGTATGTTCTTCAGTCGCCCTTTCTCCGGAAGGAGCAGCCCTCGGTGAGGCGGGCACGTCCACCAGTCGGTTGGCAAAGCACAGTCTGGCAGTTTCCGCACACAACAACGGTTTGGGAGTGGCTGAACACAGTGGTTCTGCACATACATAAAAACATTAATTCACACACACTCTCATGAAATCCAAACAATTCAGCTTATAAATATAAAAAAACAAATAAAGAACTTACATGTTGAAGCAACCCTGACACTTGACATCCTGCAACAATCACAAAAATCAGTATTACAAAACATAACAAAAAATGGGGTTGAAAAAAACAAACTACAAATCAGATCAACCGAAAAAAAAATACCATGAAGAAAGAGTTTGGGGATTGCACTAGGCGCTTAAGCTTGTGCTTCCTCTTCTCAAGCTCGGCCGGTGGGTTGAGCAAATCGTAATCGTTTGACAGAACCTAGCAACAAGCAGCATTTTTCTTTTTCAAACAAACGCCAACATCATCGCAATTAAATAAAGAAAATCGCAATAACGATGCAGCATTTTTGTAAAGCAAACGGAAACACGTCGTGATTAGATATAAAAATTAACAAAAACCGTGAATCAAAAGTACATACCATCTTCGCTGGGAGGCTAGAGAGAGAAGAAAGAGCTTCACACAGCAGCTGCGGACGGCAATGGCAGTAAGGAAACCTAGGGTTTAAGTGATTGGGTTATACACTGGTTTTCTTTTTTATTGGATAAAATGATATTGAATGGGCCATTATTTGAATTGTAAGGGCCTTTAATCCTATTGGATGTGTGTAGTGTATTGGGTCGGATGGGAAATTCTAAACCCAGTTTCCGTTTTACTCTTTACGATCCCCATTATTTTATATAATATAAATATGATAACGTATTTTAACCCTTAATCCCGATACCAAAATCATATTACATGATCAATACATGCATCGTGTTAATTTTTTCTTACTATTTTAAACTTTAATTTTTGTACTTACTTCTTGGACTAATATTTTCAATCTTATTTATAATTATTTTTCTTGTATTTTTATGTTAATATCTCCCATATTTTACTTTTTCTTTAATTATTGTAAACTTTAATTATTGTGCTCACTTAATTTTTATTTAACTCTTTGTATTTATATATTCGTGTTTCTCCTATTTTTATTAACTTTTCAATAAAAAAAAATAACGAGTAAAACTAACGCAATAAAATATACAAAATAAATTATGAGTAGTAAAAATAAAAGTCCAAGCAATGAAAGTACAAAATTAACGTTAAGAAATATAAACGAAAAGTAACATGAGGCATATGTGTGTAAATGTTTGGATTAATTTTTATTGCTATTAGGCCAATTTTTTATACTATTGTGATTTATAAGTTTGTAGTTAAGATGACAACTTCGATGCTAATGTTTTATTCTGTCTAAAATTTAATTCATATATGCAGTGTAGTTTTGAGTTATAAATATAAATGAAGGCATCTGAGTCATAAGTTGGTGTTATTCCATTTGTTATGTGTGGAGAGGGGCTCATATTACACTTTTTCTATTTTTCTTTGTAGGCTAATCCCATACCAATGTAGGATTTTCTTGTACATTTTTTTAGTGAAGTTATGCCCTATACAGTTGCATCGTTAGGTGTATGCTCCGCACTAGATGCAACTGTAATGCTAGGTTTTTTTTTTCAGTTATCTGTGTCCTTTTGTTTTTAGGATTCAAGTAATTAGTGAATTTATCGCAATTGTTGAGGTCCTCTCAAATTAACACTTAAAGCTTTTGTAGCCCCTATTTCTTGTTGATTTACATTTTATATTTCAGGAATGTGTTAGGGTGTATCATGGTTTAGAATCATTACAAGGATAATTCTAAATGAAAAAAATTGAATCTATTGGCTCTTTAGTTGAGAAATTTGGAGTAATTTTGATTGTAGCTGTCAGATCATATATTATGTAAAATCAGATTGAATTGTCAGTTTAAGACTGGTTTTTTAAGTTTCCAAGGAAATAACATACTAGCTATTTTATGATTTTACATGGTTTAGGTCAACTTTAATGTTACATAAGGGGCTCATTTACATCTCTCACAACTTGCGATAGTGAAGTCAAATAAATCCGAAAAGGATTCTCATTTTTTTTAATTTATGAATCTCATTTCTGCCAATTTAATTTGGGAAATGATTATGAAGTTCCTATCGATTTTTTCCTAGGAACATCTATTTCATTACGTTTCAACTATTATTTTCAACATTTCTTAACAGATGGCGATGTATAATTTATCGTATTTGCATGGTAAAGTTTCACCTTATTCAGCAATAAAGATTACATAACGCCTTGGTTAAATGAAATTTTCTGCTTCAAATTACCTAAATGCAATACGATTTATTTTATAAACGACTTATCATATGTTTAACTTACAATTACATTATTCTAAAACGAAACATAGAAATAAATATTAATTTTTTTTCAAACTTAAACATAAATTATCTAGTCCAATCGAATAAAACTACTTCCATCAACTGACCTAGTCTAGTGCTTCCGAAAACCATGGCATCCTCTATAAACAATTCTTAAAATGCACATACATAAGATGTGACGACTCATAAGCTCAATCTGAACGCATCTGCAAAATCACTGCAATTTGTTCACATGCATAACTCTAGACTTATTATCATGGAAGAAGTATGGTCATTCTGAATAGATGAGTTGCAGCATTTATATGGAGTGAAAGGGCATTTGCAGTGGTGGTGGGCGATCACCAAGTTCCTCACACACCTCCTTCAGTGAAGGGCTCAATTTTGGATCTGAGCTTATGCATTTGAGTGTTGTTGTCACCACACGAAACACCTCCCTCGACACTCTTACATCTTCATCCGAAGATGACAACCTCTTATCTAAGAGCTTCTCCAAGAGTAGGCCTCCGGCTCGCCAAACGGTAGAATACAGTGCAGAAATGAAAATTGCTTGCTCCAACAGCACCTCTCTCGTCTCTCTATTTTGGGGTTTTGTGAACAGTGTCACGGTTGAATAACCGTGACACTGTTCATCTCGCCAGCAATTTTTTTTTTTAATGGTAATTAATATTGTGGCTGATTTTTTCCTTTTTTTTCTTTCTTTCATTATATAATTGTGGTAATATATTTGGTTGATTTTTTATATTTTGTATTAAATTTCTTATTTTATGTTTTAAAACATAAAATACATGAACCTTTTAATTTTTGAATAAGTTGATTATTTTTACATGAACCTTTTAATTTTTGTAAAATAAAAATAAAATTTAATTATATATTAATTAAAAATAAAAAATAATGAGCAAGAATATTAATATATATTTTTTTATATATAAACATATAATCATATTCAATTAAATAATTCGATAAAAAAAATTAAATCAATAGTAAAGAGTATAAAAATGGAATATTCCATTGTAGGGTGAAATGTAGAGTGTTGCTGTTGGAGATGAAAATTGAAAATTTGTAACTTTAACTGTAGTGTAGTGCAGAGTTAACTGTATTCTGATGAAAACTGTTGGAGATGGCCTAAGAGCTGTTGCAGCATCAAGTTATGAGCAAATTGTGTAGATATTATCATAGAAAAAAGAAAATTTGATGGGTGATCTCCAAACATGATTTCTAGTGCCACCACTCCAAAGCTGTATACATCACATTTTTCTGTAACCACTATTGTGTACGTCACTTCTGCAACCAAGACGCATAGAGGTGAAACCAATTGTTGATGGAAATATGTAGAGGTTGTGGTATGCATACTACCTAGTGCAATATAACCACGAGTTCTGAGAAGTAGAGTCTGATTGGATGAATCTGGATCCAACAATCTTGTTGTTCTGAAATCAGATACATATCCTTCAAACTTTGAATTCAAAAGTATGTTGCTGCTGGAGATGTCTCTGTGTAAGATAGGCGGGCTACAATCGTGATGCATGTAACACAATGCATTGGCAATGCCCTTCACCACATCTACTCTCTTCATCCAATTCAGCTCCACGACTTCATCTTCATCCTTCAACACACTAAACAGGCGTCCTCTTTCCATGTAATCATAGATGAGAAACATGCTCCGTTTGTGCAGAATGCTTCCTCTTTCCATGTAATCATAGATGAGAAACATGCTCCGTTTGTGCAGAATGGAAAGAGGAACCCCGTTTAGTGTGTTGAAGGATGAAGATGAAGCCGTGGAGCTGAATTGGATGAAGAGAGTAGATGTGGTGAAGGGCATTGACAATGCATTATGTTACATGCATCACAATTGTAGCCCACCTATTTTACACCGAGACATCTCCAGCAGCAACATACTTTTGAATTCAAAGTTTGAAGGATAGGTATCTGATTTCGGAACAACAAGATTGTTGGATCCAGATTCATCCAATCAGACTCTACTTGTCGGAACTCGTGGTTATATTGCACCAGGTAGTATGCATACCACAACCTCTACATATTTCCATCAACAATTGGTTTCATCTCTATGTGTCTTGGTTACAGAACTGGCGTACACAATGGTGGTTACAGAAAAATGTGATGTATACAACTTTGTAGTGGTGGCACTGGAAATCATGTTTGGAGACCACCCATCAAATTTTCTTTACTCCATGATAATATCCACACAATTTGCTCATAACTTGATGCTGCAACAACTTTTAGATAAGAGGTTGTCATCGTTGGACGAAGATGTAAGAGTCTCGAGGGAGGTGTTTCGTGTGGTGACAACAGCGCTCAAATACATATGCTCAGAGCCAAAATTGCGGCCGTCAATGAAGGACGTGTGTGAGGAACTTGGTGATCGCCCACCACCACTGTAGATGCCATTTCACTCCATATCAATACTGCAACTCATCTATTCAGAATGACCATACTTCTTCCATGATAATAAGTCTAGAGCTGTGCAAGTGAACAAATTGCAGTGATTTCGCAGATGTGTTCAGATTGAGCTTATGAGTCGTCATATCTCATGTATGTGCATTTCAAGAATTGTTTATAGAGGATGCAATGGTTTTCGGAAGCACTAGACTAGGTCAGTTGATGGAAGTAGCTTTATTCGATTGGACTAGATAATTTATGTTTAAGTTTGAAAAAAAAAAATCAATATTTATTTCTATGTTTCGTTTTAGAATAATGTAATTCTAAGTTAAACATACGATAAGACGTTTATAAAAGAAATCATATTGCATTTAGGTAATTTGAAGCAGAAAATTTCATTTAACCAAGGCGTCATGTAGTCTTTATTGTTGAATAAGGTGAAACTTCACCATGCAAATATGATAAATTATACACCGCCATCTGTTAAGAAATGTTGAAAATAATAGTTGAAACGTAATGAAATAGATGTTCCTAGGAAAAAATCGATAAGATCTTCATAACCATTCCCCAAATTAAATTGGCAGAAATGAGATTCATAAATTAAAAAAAAAAAAGAATCCTTCCCAGATTTATTCGACATCGCTATCGCCAGTCATGAGAGGTAACATTAAAGTTGGCCAAAATCATGTAAAATCATAAAATAGCTAGTATGTTATTTGCTTGGAAACTTAAAAAATCAGTCTTAAACTGACAATTCAATCTGATTTTACATAATATATGATTTGACAACTACAATCAAAATTACTCCAAATTTCTCAACTGAAGAGCCAGTAGATTCAATCTTTTTCATTCAGAATTATCCTTGTAATGATTCTAAACCATGATACACCCTAACACATTCTTGAAATATTAAATGTAAATCAACAAGAAATAGGGGCTACAAAAGCTTTAAGTATTAATTTGAGAGGACCTCAACAATTGCGATAAATTCACTAATTACTTGAATCCTAAAAACAAAAGGATGCACATAACTGGAAAAAAAAACCCAGCATTGCAGTTGCATCTAGTGCGGAGCATACACCTAACGATGCAACTACATAGGGCAGAACTTCACTGAGAAAATATACAAGAAAATCCTTCATTGGTATGGGATCAGCCTACAAAGAAAAATAGAAAAAGTGTAATGTGTGACCATCTCCACACATAACAAATGGAATAACACCGACTCATGACTCAATTGCCTTCATTTATATTTATAACTCAAAACTACACTGCTTATATGAATAAAATTTTAGACACAATAAAACATTGGTACCGAAGTTCTCATCTTAACTACAAAATTATAAATCACAATAGTATAACAAGAAACATCTAGTAACCATAAGCATCAAGAGCAACTAAATAAATCTAAACAGAAAGGCAAATGTTCAAGACCTGGACTAATAAGACCACTTAATTCAATGTCACAGAAAAAGCAAAATTTAAAAGATCAATTAAACGAAAGAGAATAAATATCACATAAACATTCATTCTTAAACTTAAAGGGTTACTTCTCGAGAAACCCAACTAAGTCTTAAAAGAGCATTACATGTCAAAATAGAACATCAAAATAAAAAAACCCTTATCTCACACTCCATCAGGGGTGTGAAAAGGAGTGTATGTTCTTCAGTCGCCCTTTCTTTGAAAGGAGCAGCCCTCGGTGAGGCGGGCACGTCCTCTAGTCGGTTGGCAAAGCACCTTCTCACAGTTTCTGCACACAACAACTGTTTGGGAGTGGCTGAACACAGTGGTTCTGCACATACTTGCAAACATTAATTCACACACAGATCAAGAAAACAACAATATTTTCAACTGAAGAAACAATTAATTCACAACCTCATGAAATCCAAACAATTCAGCTTATAAATCTAAAAAAAAAATGAAGAACTTACATGTTGAAGCAACCTTGACACTTGAGATCCTGCAACAATCACAAAAATCAGTATTACAAAAAAATAACAGTATATGGGGGGAAAAGCTACAAATGAGATCAGTGAAACGAAAACCGAAAAAGAAATTACCATGAAGAAAGAGTTTGGGGATTGCACTAGGCGCTTAAGCTTGTGCTTCCTCTTCTGAAGTTCGGCCGGTAGGTTGAGCAAATCGTAATCGTTTGATAGAACCCAGCAACAACCATCATTTTTCTTTTTTCAAATAAACGCCATCATCATCATCGCAATTAAATACAGAAAATCGTAATAACGATGCAGCATTTTGTAAAGCAAACGGAACACATGTCGTGATTAGATATAAAAATTAGCAAAAATCGTGAATCAAAAGTACATACCATCTTTGCTGTTGAAATTAGGAAGCTAGAGAGAGAAGAAAGAGCTTCACACAACTGAGGAGGGCAATTTCATGAAGGAAATCTAGGGTTTTAACGATTAGGTTATATACTGGTTTTGATTTTTATTGGATCAAATAATATTAAACGGGCCATTATTTGAGTTGTATTGGGTCGGATGAATGCGCCTTTAATTCAATTGGATGTGTGTATTAGGTCGAATGCTAGTACTTAGGGCTGTAAATGAATAGAGCCACTCGCAAGCTATTCAGAATTCGACTCGAAAAAAACTCATTCGAAGTTTGTTCATTTTCTAAATGAGCCGAGCTTGTGCCTCAAAACGAGCTTGATAAAATTATCGAGCCTAGCTCGAACAGAATAGTATTCGGCTTGGCTAGCTCGCGAACATGTTCGAGCTCGAGCTTAATCGAATATGTTCATGAACATGTTCATGAATATTATAAATATTTCAAACGTGTAAATAAAATAAGACATTCTTTTCAAGATCAAGCTCGAATATGTAAATTAAATGAGGTTTTTTTCGAGCATTCGAGCTCATGCCTGTTTTGTAAATTATTGAGCATTTCACGAACCTAGCTCGAACTGAATTCGAACGTGACAAATATTTATCGAGCTGTGCTTGAACAAGAGGAAAAAAGCTCGAATCATGCTCGAACTTGAATATTCCTTAACGAGCCGAGCTCGAGCATCATGATATTCGGCTCGATTCAATTCGTTTACAGCCCTACTAGTACTATTAATAAATGGAAAATTCTAAACAAAGCTTCCGTTTTACTTTTTACAATCTTCATTATTTTATAAAATATAAATATTAATATGATAATATATTTTACCCCCTTAACCCCAATACCTAAATCATATTATGGCCCCGGCCCATTTTTTTATAACTAAAAAAGGGAAAAAAAGACTTAAAAAAATCAATACAAATTCATTTCGAATATGTTGGAATAGATCCCATAAATTGATAAGTTTTAATGTGATTTGCGTACTCTGTTTTGATTCCGGCATTTATGTTTTTTTAATTCTGCAATTTTGTGAGTTCAATTTCTTTCTATTGTATTGTGTTTCTACAGTGGAATCTGTTAGAATTCTATACTGAAAAGCTTGTCTTCGTATACACTCTACAATATTTTGACGATATAGATTGAATATTAATCACAGTCACTGTCTGTGCATTTATTTATTATTATATATCTACATGCATGTGTCCATATATTTGCACTGTAAATGATATGTTGTGGGTACATTCTACAATATTTTAATTCACGATTTTTGCTAATTTTTATATCTAATCACGACATGTGTTCTGTTTGCTTTACAAAATGCTGCATCATTATTACGATTTTCTGTATTTAATTGTGATGATGATGGCGTTTATTTGAAAAAAGAAAAATGATGGTTGTTGCTAGGTTCTATCAAACGATTACGATTTGCTCAACCTACCGGCCGAACTTGAGAAGAGGAAGCACAAGCTTAAGCGCCTAGTGCAATCCCCAAACTCTTTCTTCATGGTAATTTCTTTTTCGGTTTTCGTTTCACTGATCTCATTTGTAGCTTTTCCCCCCATATACTGTTATTTTTTTGTAATACTGATTTTTGTGATTGTTGCAGGATCTCAAGTGTCAGGGTTGCTTCAACATGTAAGTTCTTCATTTGTTTTTTTAAATTTATAAGCTGAATTGTTTGGATTTCATGAGGTTGTGAATTAATTGTTTCTTCAGTTGAAAATATTGTTGTTTTCTTGATCTGTGTGTGAATTAATGTTTGCATGTATGTGCAAAACCACTGTGTTCAGACACTCCCAAACAGTTGTTGTGTGCAGAAACTGTGAGACGGTGCTTTGCCAACCGACTAGAGGACGTGCCCGCCTCACCGAGGGCTGCTCCTTTCAAAGAAAGGGCGACTGAAGAACATACACTCCTTTTCACACCCCTAATGGAATGTGAGATAAGGGTTTTTTTATTTTGATGTTCTATTTCATTACGTTTCAACTATTATTTTCAACATTTCTTAACAGATGGCGGTGTATAATTTATCGTATTTGCATGGTGAAGTTTCACCTAATTCAGCAATAAAGACTACATGACGCCTTGGTTAAATGAAATTTTCTGCTTCAAATTACCTAAATGCAATACGATTTCTTTTATAAACGTCTTATCGTATGTTTAACTTAGAATTACATTATTCTAAAACGAAACATAGAAATAAATATTGATTTTTTTTTTCAAACTTAAACATAAATTATCTAGTCCAATCGAATAAAGCTACTTCCATCAACTGACCTAGTCTAGTGCTTCCGAAAACCATTGCATCCTCTATAAACAATTCTTAAAATGCACATACATGAGATATGACGACTCATAAGCTCAATCTGAACGCATCTGCGAAATCACTGCAATTTGTTCACTTGCACAGCTCTAGACTTATTATCATGGAAGAAGTATGGTCATTCTGAATAGATGAGTTGCAGCATTGATATGGAGTGAAATGGCATCTACAGTGGTGGTAGGCGATCACCAAGTTCCTCACACACACCCTTCATTGACGGCCGCAATTTTGGCTCTGAGCATATGTATTTGAGCGTTGTTGTCACCACATGAAACACCTCCCTCGAGACTCTTACATCTTCGTCCAAAGATGACAACCTCTTATCTAAAAGCTGTTGCAGCATCAAGTTATGAGGAAATTGTGTGGATATTATCATGGAGGAAAGAAAATTTGATGGGTGGTCTCCAAACCAGTGCCACCACTCCAAAGTTGTATACATCACATTTTTCTGTAACCACCATTGTGTACGCCAGTTCTGCAACCAAGACGCATAGAGATGAAACCAATTATTGATGGAAATATGTAGAGGTTGTGGTATGCATACTACCTGGTGCAATATAACCACGAGTTCCGACAAGTAGAGTCTGATTGGATGAATCTGGATCAAACAATCTTGTTGTTCCGAAATCAGATACCTATCCTTCAACCTTTGAATTCAAAAGTATGCTGCTGCTGGAGATGTCTCTGTGTAAAATAGGCGGGCTACAATCGTGATGCATGTAACACAATGCATTGGCAATGCCCTTCACCACATCTACTCTCTTCATCCAATTCAGCTCCACGGCTTCATCTTCATCCTTCAACACACTAAACAGGCTTCCTCTTTCTATTCTGCATAAACAGAGCATGTTTCTCATCTATGATTACATGGAAAGAGGAAGCATTCTGCACAAATGGAGCATGTTTCTCATCTATGATTACATGGAAAGAGGAAGCCTGTTTAGTGTGTTGAAGGATGAAGATGAAGTCGTGGAGCTGAATTGGATGAAGAGAGTATATGTGGTGAAGGGCATTGCCAATGCATTGTGTTACATGCATCACGATTGTAGCCCGCCTATGTTACACAGAGACATCCCCAGCAGCAAAATACTTTTGAATTCAAAGTTTGAAGGATATGTATCTGATTTCAGAACAACAAGATTGTTGGAGCCAGATTCATCCAATCAGACTCTACTTCTCAGAACTCATGGTTGTATTGCACTAGGTAGTATGCATACCACAACCTCTACATATTTCCATCAACAATTGGTTTCACCTCTACGCGTCTTGGTTGCAGAACTGACGTACACAATGGTGGTTACAGAAATATGTGATGTATACAGCTTCGGAGTGGTGGCACTGGAAATCATGTTTGGAGATCCCCCATCAAATTTTCTTTTCTCTATGATAATATCTACACAATTTGCTCATAACTTGATTCTGCAACAACTCTTAGATAAGAGGTTGTCATCTTCGGATGAAGATGTAAGAGTGTCGATGGAGGTGTTTCGTGTGGTGACAACAACACTCAAATGCATAAGCTCAGATCCAAAATTGAGCCCTTCAATGAAGGAGGTGTGTGAGGAACTTGGTGATCGCCCACCACCACTGCAAATGCCCTTTCACTCCATATAAATGCTGCAACTCATCTATTCAGAATGACCATATTTCTTCCATGATAATAAGTCTAGAGTTATGCATGTGAACAAATTGCAGTGATTTTGCAGATGCGTTCAGATTGAGCTTATGAGTCTTCACATCTTATGTATGTTCATTTTAAGAATTGTTTATAGAGGATGTCATGGTTTTCGGAAGCACTAGACTAGGTCAGTTGATGGAAGTAGTTTTATTCGATTGGACTAGATAATTTATGTTTAAGTTTGAAAAAAAATTAATATTTATTTCTATGTTTCGTTTTAGAATAATGTAATTCTAAGTTAAACATATGATAAGTCATTTATAAAAGAAATCGTATTGCATTTAGGTAATTTGAAGCAGAAAATTTCATTTAACTAAGACGTTATGTAGTCTTTATTGCTGAATAAGGTGAAACTTCACCATGCAAATATGATAAATTATACATCGCCATCTGTTAAGAAATGTTGAAAATAATAGTTGAAACGTAATGAAATAGATGTTCCTAGGAAAAAATCGGTAGGAACTTCATAATCATTCCCCAAATTAAATTGGCAGAAATGAGATTCATAAATTAAAAAAAATGAGAATCCTTCTCGGATTTATTTGACATCACTATCGCAAGTTGTGAGAGATGTAAATGAGCCCCTTATGTAACATTAAAGTTGACCTAAACCATGTAAAATCATAAAATAGCTAGTATGTTATTTCCTTGGAAACTTAAAAAATCAGTCTTAAACTGACAATTCAATCTGATATTACATAATATATGATATGACAGCTACAATCAAAATTACTCCAAATTTCTCAACTAAAGAGCCAATAGATTCAATTTTTTTCATTTAGAATTATCCTTGTAATGATTCTAAACCATGATACACCCTAACACATTCCTGAAATATAAAATGTAAATCAACAAGAAATAGGGGCTACAAATGCTTTAAGTGCTAATTTGAGAGGACCTCAACAATTGCGATAAATTCACTAATTACTTGAATCCTAAAAACAAAAGGACACACATAACTGAAAAAAAAAAAAAAACCCAGCATTACAGTTGCATCTAGTGCGGAGCATACACCTAACGATGCAACTACATAGGACAGAACTTCACTGAGAAAATGTACAAGAAAATCCTACATTGGTATGGGATTAGTCTACAAAGAAAAATAGAAAAGGTGTAATATGAGCCCCTCTCCACCCATAACAAATGGAATAACACCAACTTATGACTCAGCTTCCTTCATTTATATTTATAACTCAAAACTACACTGCATATAGGAATCAAAATTTAGACAGAATAAAACATTGGCGTCGAAGTTGTCATCTTAACTACAAACTTATAAATCACAATAGTATAACAAGAAACATCCAGTAACCATAAGCCTCAAGAGCAACTAAATGAAACTAAAGAGAAAGGCAGATGTTCAAGCTTGTGCTTGTGCTTCCTCTTCTCAAGTTCGGCCGGTAGGTTGAGCAAATCGTAATCGTTTGACAGAACCTAGCAACAACCATCATTTTTCTTTTTTCAAATAAACGCCATCATCATCGCAATTAAATACAGAAAATCGTAATAATGATGCAGCATTTTGTAAAGCAAACGGAACACATGTCGTGATTAGATATAAAAATTAGCAAAAATCATGAATCAAAAGTACATACCACCTTTGCTGTTGAAATTGAGAGGCTAGAGAGAGAAGAAAGAGCTTCACACAGCTGCGGGGGGAAATTTCAGGAAGGAAATCTAGGGTTTTAACGATTAGGTTATATACTGGTTTTGTTTTTTATTGGATCAAATAATATTAAACGGACCATTATTTGAGTTGTATTGGGTCGAATGAATGCGCCTTTAATTCAATTGGATGTGTGTATTAGATCGAATGCTAGTACTTAGGGCTGTAAATGAACAGAGCCACTCGCAAGCTATTCAGAATTCGACTCGAAAAAAACTCATTCGAAGTTTGTTCATTTTCTAAATGAGCCAAGCTTGTGCCTTAAATCGAGCTTGATAAAATTATCGAGCCTAACTCGAACAGAATAGTATTCGGCTCGGCCAGCTCACGAACATGTTCGAGCTCGAGCTTAATCGAATATGTTCATGAACATGTTCATGAATATTATAAATATTTCAAATGCGTAAATAAAATAAAACATTCTTTTCAAGATCGAGCTCGAATATGTAAATTAAATGAGGTTTTTTTCGAGCATTCGAGCTCATGCTTGTTTTGTAAATTTTTGAGCATTTCACGAACCTAGCTCGAACCGAATTCGAACATGACAAATATTTATCAAGATGTGCTTGAACAAGAGGACAAAAGCTCGAATCAAGCTCGAACTTGAATATTCCTTAACGAGCCGAGCTCGAGCATCAGGATGTTCGGCTCGATTCAATTCATTTACAGCCCTACTAGTACTATTACTAAATGGGAAATTCTAAACAAAGCTTCCGTTTTACTTTTTACAATCTCCATTGTTTTATAAAATATAAATATAAATATGATGATATATTTTACCCCATTAACCCCAATACCTATATCATATTATAGCCCGACCCATTTTTCTATAACTAAAAAAAAGGAAAAAAGACTTAAAATCATTACAAATTCATTTCGATTATGTTGGAATAGATCCCATAAATTGATAAGTCTTAATGTGATTTGCGTACTCTGTTTTGATTCCGGCATTTATGTTTTTTTAATTCTGCAATTTTGGGAGTTCAATTTCTTTCTATTGTATTGTGTTTCTACAGTGAAATCTATTAGGATTGTAGAAAAGCTTGTCTTGGTATACACTCTACAATGTTTTGACAATATAGATTGAATATTAATTGCAGTCATTGTATGTGCATTTATTTATTGTTATATATCTATATGCATGTGTCCATATACTTGCACTGTAAATGATATGGTGTGGGTAAACACACGGTAAAGATCATATCATTGGATTCCTTGCAAAGTACTAAAAGGCTCGCGGTTTAGATGATCCTGAACCAACCATTGTATACCCTAGAATAATCTAATAGTTAGTTTATCTTGACTAACTGATACATTTGTCATGTGTATTGAGGAGGATCACGAGAGGATATTGTTCTCTATTCTGACCCTAAAGGGAGAGAACAAAGATCCACAGAGTTCGGGTTCTTAACCCATATATAATTACGGACATATATATATAATGTCTATTACTTTAATTTATCAATGAGTGACGTTCTTGATAGGATCAATAACCTCGATATTTTGGGCAGTAACAATTACATGTATGATAGGTCATGCACTATATATTGTCACTATGTCCTGGTGAGTCAGGTTGATGATGTCCCCTTGAGTAAACACAAGTACATGTGAAACCCTGTGGGTGGAATTTATTCCGTACATGATAAAGCTTGTGTGATACTGCTCTAGAAATAGAGATATTGATTTATTATAGCAGTCAGAGCTTACATAATTAATTAATGGACATTATATTTTAAACATGGGGAATGACTAGACTAAAGAAGAAAGCATATTTGTATCTTAAATTGGTAGGTCAGTGTTATTTATTTAGTGGAATAAAAATAACACTTAATCTATTTAATTATATCATAGTATTTGATATTGGAAATTAAATAAATTACTGGGTCAATTTAATATTCTTCTAGATCCCTACTATAGCCCAATTAATACCTAAGTGGACTAAGGGAATGGAACAAGTAGAGAGGGCCAACCTATTAGGGTTGGGAGGGTGATGTTTGTCCCCCTTCTTATTAATTAAGGAGGGGGGACGAAAACTAGGGGTAACAAATCAGCCCCTCTCTTGTTCACTTGATTCCCTAGGTTATCCACACAGTTTAGTAGTTTTTAGCCCACATTACATCTAAACAAGGTAGGAGAATACAGTAGAAGATCAATGAGTGTTATTGCTGTCTTGGAGGAGTTCGAACAGAGTGAGAGAAGGCCGAGTTCGATTGAGTCTCCTACAACAACGAGATTAGACATGTAATCTCGTGTGCAACCCTACTGTTCATGTAAGTCGGTTTATCGAATTTATTTTTCCGCTGCAATAAATTCAATATTCTTACGTGTTTCGTTCAACATGTTTGCTTGATTACATCACACATAAAATATGATTTGCATGCTAATGAATTAATGAATATCCAATTAGATCATGTGGGGTATAATTCGAAAAAAAAACCCCAACAGAATCCAGATCATGGTGATTTTTAATTTGCATCTGTGATTTTCTATTTTAGCTCTAGATTACATTTTTTTTATATTTAGATATTTGTGAAGATATTGTGGTTCGTAAAGTACCAGGACGGACACTGATTTTGATTTTTCTAGGTCCCTTATTCTTTTTACTTATATGGGTTCTGAATATATGAAGCTTTAACATTGCCACCAAATCGTAATGAAGACCTAGGGGATATTGAGGAGGCACTTCCATATTCTGATACAATTAGCGCTATGAATTTTCAACGGACCTATTTTGCAATGGTATTCCCTTTTTGCTAATCTGAACTTTGAATTGAACCCCAAAATTTGTTTGTTAATATGAAAGGCATGTTCACTTTTTATAGTACATTGATAGAAAACTTGCAAGTGTGTGGTGTGTGGTGTCTTTATCAATGCCAAATATCAATACAAACAGCATTTGACGAATTCATAATGCACTGGAATATGTTTACTTGCAGAGACTGGATAATGTGGATGATCCCTAACTAAATCAAAACTTGAGGGTGATCAAGAACAAGACCACCATTAATGTATGTTTTTCTGAGTACTGGAAATAGAATGACCCGCCGTGCGATGCACGGATAAGATATGCACAATTTTTATAATTATTTTGGTATAATTATAATTATAAAAGAAATTATTTAAACGAAAACAAATATAACAACTTTTAAAATAATACAAACCTTAAAAGTAAGATTTTACTGGTTCATGAATACACCCAAGTGGTGAAGATTCAAGTATAAAAGGGTTACGGCTTGTGTGGAGACCCCAGGGACATCCAACTGGTGGAGACCGCACGTCTTGATTAGAGATTCATAAGTAAAAATGAGATATCTCTTATTCAATACATACCGCTTCCTTTTTGTATAATTATCTTTATTGTATTTTTACCTTTTAAAAATTTTATAAAAAATATAAGATATGTCCTATAAAAAATAGATATTAAACCATGAAGTTATTTGGGAATAAAGAAACATCACATTTTCACGGTGGAAATCACCTAATCAAATTTACATTAATTAATTAGCATATTATTTTAATATGCAAATTAATAGTTATTAACTTATTATTTCAATATAACATATAAAGTAATTAAAATATTGGGTCAAATAGCAAATATACATTTTTTTCACATGTAATAGACTATTTTTCAGTTTGGGCGAAGTCCTCCCAATTCCACGAACAAACATATTGCATCAATATATGTCAATCAATGTGTGCTTAAAAATGGCACTAACAATCTCCTCATTTGATATTTAATTTGGCAATACAATCCCACGATGAGCATAGAAATGTCTCCCCCTAAATCACAGATAGGAGGGTTAGATGATCAAATAATAAACACAGATCATCAAAAAAATTATGTCGTCTCCTCTTTATGTTAGCAGTATTGTCCAGAACGGCTTCAGGAACATCTTCGAACTCATACCTTCAACATTAAACAGACGACAAAAGCATGTGTCCCTTCATCTATTCGGCTGGAACTGCTCCAACATCCATTTCAATCTTACTTTTGAGATGTGATTTTGCAACTATGATATAAATTATCTTCCATGTTTTAAAAGAAAATAATAATTTTTTACTTGCATAAATATTTGTCCCAATAATTTTATAGTCACGAATTGATATTTACGCTCCAAGTTTTCACATAATTTTAAAACACTTTTTTCACTATTATATAGTTCTCTTAATTCAGAAAAGAACATTACCAACGAATTTGATGAGGAGCGGAACGAATGGTTTAGACATGAATGCTCGATATTTTTAATAAATTAGCGAAATAGTAAAATAACTATTTATTCATCAATTTCTAATAACTAAAAATATATCATTAATATTCGTAGTTAATAAAATAATCATAGCACGATCCTTTAATTGTGAAAAAATATTAATTGATTTTTTATATATTGATTTGCCAATTTTGATTAAATTTAACATGTTAATTACTGAAATTATTTATTAGAAAAAATTAAAATAACTATATGCCATATCTCTCATTTATATAATAATGAAATAATATAAAAATAATCAATTTTAATAAAATTGGACATTGAAACGATATTTAATTTATATTGGTAATGGTTATAGTTCAATAAAACATGAACTTTGAAAACAATTCAAAATTTAGAATAATTAAGAAATGCACGAAATTATTATAAGGTTTTGAGATTTATGATTGCATTCATATTTTATTTTATGCGAATCCACTTGAATGAATTTTACACAATTAAAATTTATCATTCAAATTATTAATCAAACACTAACTTCAACTATCAAATCAATTAATATCTCAACACCATTGTGTTCAATTCTAGGCACTCAATTCTCAAAATTATTAACCATTCTCCAAACTTAATTAATTAATTGCTAAAAAAACATAGGGCTTTAGTTAATGACTGACATATTGATATTCCGTCGTCATTCAGCACTTAATTTGAGTTATAAATTAAAAAGATCGTAGGATAAATGAATACCCATTTAAGCAACGTTAGACAAATGAATCCCTATTTAAATTTAATTCTTAATTTACAATATCTTTTAAGAAAATTGAGCATGCATCATATTTAAAAAAAAAATAGACAGTTCTTGGCTAGCTAGCTAGCCTTTTTCGATGATTAGTTAGTTGTCTTATTTTGAATTAAAAATAAAACAAATATTAACTAAATATTCTCTTATATTTATAATGTAGTAATTAATGTTAGGGCAAGTATTGAAGTTATTGAAAGTGTGTAACATATTTATTTCCAAAATGAATTGTATAAAATTAAAGAAAAAGAAAAGAAACCCAAACTTAAAAGTCCCGGATGTCACATGAGTGTAACATATTTATTTCATCTAGACATTGACAAATATATATATATAATTGTTTGGAAAAAAAAATGTAACAAAGCTCCACACACACATATCCTACTATATATATATATGGACTAATCCGTAGGCCCATCCTTGTTTAATTTCTTGCAAATTATATCAATGTAGGTTATACCTTAATAATGGATTAAATAGCCATGGCAAAAGGTACTTAGCATTCAAAACAAAATGAAAGAAAATAAAAATCATAATTAAGTTCATAGTTTAAAACTGAAATCATTAGAAAACCAGAACCATAATCTAAATAAAAAACATAAGTTCAAACAAATAGAAACTCCAAACTTCATCATGTCTTGACTTCATTCATTCTCGATCTTTTTATAGACTTCAACAACCTTTTGTTGTCCATTGTGTTCGAGGAAAATTCAAGATTCAAATTTTTCTTGTTCAAACTTACGCCCGCCAACCTTGTAGTTGAATTTTGTGTTGATGTAGAACCATTCCAAAAGACAATATACCATTTGACCTTCTGAATTGTGGTTATTCATTAGAACGAACAACTGACATCAATATAAAAATCAAGGAGTACATCGAATAATCAAGAATCCTAACGTTATTTACCAAACTAAAAAAAAAAGAGTCATGTCTAATATGATGAATATTTTTTTTTTAATTTGGTAATGCAAGATCAATAAAGGTTCATGGAAGGGATATATTGAGGAAAAAAAATGCATATTATATAAGGTGGAGTTAGTAGTTAGTAATTAATATTAGATTGATTTAAGTGCAACAAATTAGGGATTTGCTCTAATTATTTGAATTGATTGCATATTTAATCAAATAAAAGCATAATTGTTTTTAGATAATACATTGGCATTAGTTAATGCATATATGAATGTAACGTAAATTTATATATTTTTTAATTTGTAATTTAACTAAACTAAATATTTCACAATTAGGAAATAACTATTTCACTATGGGATGAATTAATGAAAAAAAATATGTATTGGGGCATGAGGATGGTTGTTAGTAATTTATTATTAGATTTATTTTAGTGCAACAAATTAGGGATAAGATTTAATTATTTGAATTGAATGCATAACAATCAAATAAAAATCGATCTAATAATAAATTAGCATTCAAAGTAATTATGGCTTCATTTTCTTTTATTATTAGAGTATGGATTTTATTTTTATTTTTTGTTATTGAGTAGACAATATTAATCTACAATAATAAATTTTCTAATTTTGGTAAGTAGGGTTGTTTTGGCGGGAAGCTTATATTACTATTTTACCCTACACTATCTTATTTCTAGATGTAGTAAGATTATATGCATAATGATAGATTAATATATAATCTAAATAAAATAATATAATATACATTAATTATAACATAATTACTACAAAAAGTAACGGACTACAATTTTAATTCTTAAATTATGTATAGTAAGATAGTACTGTTAAGGGGTTCATTATGTTATTACCATATTAGGCTTCCCCTAAAAAAATAATGATATATTAATTAATCATTTCTTAATTTCCAATTTACATTACATATTATATATATATATATATATATTAGGTTAGGTAGGATAGTTTTGGCGGAAAATTAAAACCCTAAACTATCATACTTTTAGATATAGTAGGATGAAGCACATATGTAACTCTTCTTTTTAGTTATTTCACTATTGCTTCATTTTGGCACCTTTTGTTCTTATATTGACTATGGATTTACTTTTCAGCCAATGGCCAAGTCTCAGGATCAAGCAACCGATGTAGAGCTACAAGTGATTTTTTTTTTAATATTGACCAAAAAAATCATCAAAACAAATGATGTTTTTTGAGATACAAGTGATATTTTTTTTTTAATTTTGAGTAATACTTTTTAGTGTTATTATTGATACTGATTTTGACAACTTTTCTTCTTTATTTTTTCTGGCCGATACTTTTTAATGATACAAGTGACACTTTTAAACTTTTGAGTGATATTTTTTAGTGTTATGATTGATATTGATTTTGACCGATTTTTTGGTCAACGCATTGATTGGGTCCACGCGTGTTGATCAGATCAATACGTTAACTGTCTGATGTGCACCTAGTGCACACAAGATCTACCCATTTTCTTAGAAGACAGGATTTGACAATTTCTAAATTTTTTTTAGTAATGTTACACACTATTGCCGCGTTCTAAAAAATAATCAAATCCCTACAAAAAAAACGTTATTTCACCAAAATTAAAATTATGTATACATAGCATAACCTACTCTAATAAATCATCTCACTTTTAATTGTCTATAAATTTCAATATATAAAATGAAAGATTGGTCTCCCAAAGAAAACAAATTAAAACAAAACAAAACAAAATAAAATTGTGGAAATTTTGTATGTAGGGTGGGGTAGCATATGGAGTGGGATTTCTAAGTCTATACATAGTGGTGGAAGATTTTTATTTGGAACTCATTCTATTAATTATTAAATCGGAAGTGTTATGCTGGGTGAACGTGGTCAATTTCGAATATTAACTTATGTTTTAGCTATAAAAAAAAATTGAAAAAAAAGAGTAGCAATGTATCTGACAATAAGAGAACGAGCAAAAATAGGTACAAATTGAAAAATATACTAATTGCTAATTAGTTTGAGAATTTTTATACCCCCAACCACTAATGCATTTTAATATTTTTTTATTATTTATCAAATATAGTTTTCTTAATATTCAAATAGTGTATTGTACCGGATTCAATAGGATATAATTTTTCAATTAGTTGCATGAGTATTTTCGACATTAAAAATCATAGAATTTAACTCATGGAGACTCGTAGATAACATTTGGCGGGTGGAATGGAATAGCTTGCGATGATGGTGGGCGTGTTGTAGAGATGAGCCTGGAAGGATGCATTGCTGAAAGTTGCAATTATTGGCCTAAGTTGGAATTTAATTTCAGAACAGATAGGTTACATTTCCAAACTAACTTATCTCAATTTCTCTTTCAATAGTCTCTCAGGCCAGCTGCCTCTTTCATTGTCAAATCTGACAAATTTATAGGTTCTTCACATTTCTTCGAACTCTAAACATTTCCAATAGGAAACCTTAAGTACTTGGTTAATCTCGATTTTAGCAAAAATTGGATAACTGGCTCTCTGCCCTCAACTATGAGCAAATTAACAAGATTGGAATTCTTGAAATTGCACAACAATATGTTGAAAGGTGGTTTCTTTGAAGCAGGGATAGAAAAGCTTCCTTCAATCAAAACCATAGACCTAAGTTGGAATTTAATTTAAGTAGAGATACCTCTTCAGTTTGGAAATGTTGGTAATGCAACATTTCTGGATTTCGATCTTTCTAAAAATAATATTTCTAGAAACAATCCCCGAATCTGTTCATATTTGAATGAAATTAATTAATCCTACAATCGATTAGAGGGTTCAATTCCATTCGCGTCTGGCTTCAGTTCCCCAAAGATTCATTTTTTGGCAACCCCGAATTACTTTCCCTAGATGGTTCCAGCATGTCCATTCCATATGTAGAGAAAGCAAACGATGGAAGAAAAAAATATTAATTAGAAATAAAAAATTAAATATTCAAAAACGATCATAAATCCTAATTGGGTGGGGTGAACCCTAAAAACAATCATAAAATTAAACTAAGTCACAAAAAAATAAAATTGAAGAAAAAAATACAAGAAAAACTCGTAATTTGAAAGTGTAGTAGGAAATTGGATTCTTGTATTAGATTATAGGAACTGCATTTATTATAAATTTATCAAAATTTGTCATTTTTTCTAAAAATATCCTGAACTTCAAATAATATTAAAAAATTGGAAAGTTGATCAGGGCATTTTTTTTTGAATTTTTTTTATGTTTAGATCATTTTTAAACAAAAGTCAAAGTTTGTGACATTTTCAGAAAAAAAAAATTCAAAATTCAGAACATATTTTTATATTATTTAAAGTTCGGGACATTATTAAAAAAACAGAGCTAAAGTTGATGAGATAAGTATACATTTGGCTTTTATTAAATGAAATTGAGCTGACATGGTATTTAATTAACCGAATAATTAACCATATTCCATTCCCATGTGCATTGCCACACCGGCCTCTCCTTTTGCTAGATCTCACCTCCACGCTTTGCACATTGTTCATCCTCTTACCGATTGAAAAAATGGATTCTCTCTCTCTAGAAATTCTCTGCAAACTCTTCCAAGAGTTGAGCGAATGGAGGAAGAAGAGACATTCTCACAACCTGAACTGGTCTAAGTTCCATCTTTCAGTTATCCACGGTTGTCTTGCAGCTTAACCTCACCTCCGATTCAAGGCTGATGAGGGAAGCGAAGCTGCTCAACGATGAATTCACGCTCGAGAAAGTGGCACGTTTCATGCTCGAGCTTCAGCAAGTCTTCATCGTGCCAGAGCAGCACCACTTCCAGAGAAATAGAGCCGTCAAGGCTGCTTTCGTAGACATGCTTCTTCGTTTGCTGCATCACAGACTCGGTTCAATGGAGGTTAGAATATGTGAACTGCAGAAGAATCTGAGATTTCTCCTGGCTGTTCTTGGTGATGAACCATTCGTTTTTATTGATCACGAACAAGGCCGGAATGAATTTGAGGCAGTCGTGAATAAAGCTATGATCATCACTGATGCTTACATAACTCGAAACATCGCAGCTGCTGCTGTTGATTCTCTCTTCATAGTCGACTCCCTCCTCGGTGATCTCGAGGATCTATGGAATCGGGAGGGTGCTGTGGTTGCTGATGTGAAGGATGAAGTCAAAACTTTGCAGATGGAGCTGCTAAAGAATGCCAACTTCTTGATGATCAAGGCATCCCAACAACACGATTTGAAAGAATATGTGATGCCAATCAGAGACGTGGCCTATGAAGCAGAGTATTTGATCAACTCTTTCTTGGATGGAGATGCCCCTCCCAGGTATTTGTCTATCAGATTATCTCATGTTATCAGCAAAATTCATTTTTTGGCAACCCCGAATTACTTACCCCAGATGGTTCCAGCATGTCCATTCCATATGTAGAGAAAGCAAACGATGGAAGAACAATGCACAAAACCTTAAAAAACCGCTACTAGTTTATTAGCTAGGGAACTTAAAAAACCAGTCTTAAAATGATAAATCAATCAGCATTTTAGAAATGTTAGAAGGTTACCCACATCTCCCAATAACTAAATATATGATCTGACAGCTACAATCAAAATTATTCACTTTTTTTCCATTTAGAATCATCCCTGTAATGATTCAAAGCCATGATACGACATACTAACCCTACACCAAGCACTAAACAAATAGCTGCTAATTCGTGAGGACCTCATAATTGGGATAGAATTCACTAATTACTTGACTCCTAAAAGCAAAAGCAAAAGGATGCAAATAACTGAAGAAAACACCATTGCAGTGCATAAACCTTGCGATGCAACTGCAGGGCAGAACTACAATGAGAAAATGCACAACGAAAATGCAGAACTTCACTGGTATGGGATCAGTCAAAAAGAAAAACAAATGTGTAATGTGTCTACACATATTGGCACATACCTTTAGTGCCCCTCTCCACACACAACAAATGGAACACAGCATTGCACAACATCAATACCGACTCATCACTTGCTGAGTTGATTCATATTTATAACTCAAAACTACACAATGCTTCCTACGAATCAAGTTTTAGTCAGACACAAGAAAGTTCTTTATCTTAACCAAAAACTTATAAATGACAATTGTATAACAAGCAGCATTCAGTGACAAAAGCCTCATGAGCAACTAAAGAAATCTAGAGAGAAAGGCAAATGTTCAAGACCTGGTCTAATAAGATCACTTAAATCAATGTCGCAGAAAAAGCAAAGTAAAAAGATCAACTAATCAAAAGAGAATGAATCTCACATAAAAATTCAATCTTTAACTTTAAGGTTACTTCTCGAGAAACCCAACTAAGTCTTAAAAGAACATTACATGTCAAAATAGAACATCAAAACAAAAAAAAACCCTTATCTCAAGAAGTGTATGTTCTTCAGTCGCCCTTTCTCCGGAAGGAGCAGCCCTCGGTGAGGCGGGCACGTCCACCAGTCGGTTGGCAAAGCACAGTCTGGCAGTTTCCGCACACAACAACGGTTTGGGAGTGGCTGAACACAGTGGTTCTGCACATACATAAAAACATTAATTCACACACACTCTCATGAAATCCAAACAATTCAGCTTATAAATATAAAAAAACAAATAAAGAACTTACATGTTGAAGCAACCCTGACACTTGACATCCTGCAACAATCACAAAAATCAGTATTACAAAACATAACAAAAAATGGGGTTGAAAAAAACAAACTACAAATCAGATCAACCGAAAAAAAAATACCATGAAGAAAGAGTTTGGGGATTGCACTAGGCGCTTAAGCTTGTGCTTCCTCTTCTCAAGCTCGGCCGGTGGGTTGAGCAAATCGTAATCGTTTGACAGAACCTAGCAACAAGCAGCATTTTTCTTTTTCAAACAAACGCCAACATCATCGCAATTAAATAAAGAAAATCGCAATAACGATGCAGCATTTTTGTAAAGCAAACGGAAACACGTCGTGATTAGATATAAAAATTAACAAAAACCGTGAATCAAAAGTACATACCATCTTCGCTGGGAGGCTAGAGAGAGAAGAAAGAGCTTCACACAGCAGCTGCGGACGGCAATGGCAGTAAGGAAACCTAGGGTTTAAGTGATTGGGTTATACACTGGTTTTCTTTTTTATTGGATAAAATGATATTGAATGGGCCATTATTTGAATTGTAAGGGCCTTTAATCCTATTGGATGTGTGTAGTGTATTGGGTCGGATGGGAAATTCTAAACCCAGTTTCCGTTTTACTCTTTACGATCCCCATTATTTTATATAATATAAATATGATAACGTATTTTAACCCTTAATCCCGATACCAAAATCATATTACATGATCAATACATGCATCGTGTTAATTTTTTCTTACTATTTTAAACTTTAATTTTTGTACTTACTTCTTGGACTAATATTTTCAATCTTATTTATAATTATTTTTCTTGTATTTTTATGTTAATATCTCCCATATTTTACTTTTTCTTTAATTATTGTAAACTTTAATTATTGTGCTCACTTAATTTTTATTTAACTCTTTGTATTTATATATTCGTGTTTCTCCTATTTTTATTAACTTTTCAATAAAAAAAAATAACGAGTAAAACTAACGCAATAAAATATACAAAATAAATTATGAGTAGTAAAAATAAAAGTCCAAGCAATGAAAGTACAAAATTAACGTTAAGAAATATAAACGAAAAGTAACATGAGGCATATGTGTGTAAATGTTTGGATTAATTTTTATTGCTATTAGGCCAATTTTTTATACTATTGTGATTTATAAGTTTGTAGTTAAGATGACAACTTCGATGCTAATGTTTTATTCTGTCTAAAATTTAATTCATATATGCAGTGTAGTTTTGAGTTATAAATATAAATGAAGGCATCTGAGTCATAAGTTGGTGTTATTCCATTTGTTATGTGTGGAGAGGGGCTCATATTACACTTTTTCTATTTTTCTTTGTAGGCTAATCCCATACCAATGTAGGATTTTCTTGTACATTTTTTTAGTGAAGTTATGCCCTATACAGTTGCATCGTTAGGTGTATGCTCCGCACTAGATGCAACTGTAATGCTAGGTTTTTTTTTTCAGTTATCTGTGTCCTTTTGTTTTTAGGATTCAAGTAATTAGTGAATTTATCGCAATTGTTGAGGTCCTCTCAAATTAACACTTAAAGCTTTTGTAGCCCCTATTTCTTGTTGATTTACATTTTATATTTCAGGAATGTGTTAGGGTGTATCATGGTTTAGAATCATTACAAGGATAATTCTAAATGAAAAAAATTGAATCTATTGGCTCTTTAGTTGAGAAATTTGGAGTAATTTTGATTGTAGCTGTCAGATCATATATTATGTAAAATCAGATTGAATTGTCAGTTTAAGACTGGTTTTTTAAGTTTCCAAGGAAATAACATACTAGCTATTTTATGATTTTACATGGTTTAGGTCAACTTTAATGTTACATAAGGGGCTCATTTACATCTCTCACAACTTGCGATAGTGAAGTCAAATAAATCCGAAAAGGATTCTCATTTTTTTTAATTTATGAATCTCATTTCTGCCAATTTAATTTGGGAAATGATTATGAAGTTCCTATCGATTTTTTCCTAGGAACATCTATTTCATTACGTTTCAACTATTATTTTCAACATTTCTTAACAGATGGCGATGTATAATTTATCGTATTTGCATGGTAAAGTTTCACCTTATTCAGCAATAAAGATTACATAACGCCTTGGTTAAATGAAATTTTCTGCTTCAAATTACCTAAATGCAATACGATTTATTTTATAAACGACTTATCATATGTTTAACTTACAATTACATTATTCTAAAACGAAACATAGAAATAAATATTAATTTTTTTTCAAACTTAAACATAAATTATCTAGTCCAATCGAATAAAACTACTTCCATCAACTGACCTAGTCTAGTGCTTCCGAAAACCATGGCATCCTCTATAAACAATTCTTAAAATGCACATACATAAGATGTGACGACTCATAAGCTCAATCTGAACGCATCTGCAAAATCACTGCAATTTGTTCACATGCATAACTCTAGACTTATTATCATGGAAGAAGTATGGTCATTCTGAATAGATGAGTTGCAGCATTTATATGGAGTGAAAGGGCATTTGCAGTGGTGGTGGGCGATCACCAAGTTCCTCACACACCTCCTTCAGTGAAGGGCTCAATTTTGGATCTGAGCTTATGCATTTGAGTGTTGTTGTCACCACACGAAACACCTCCCTCGACACTCTTACATCTTCATCCGAAGATGACAACCTCTTATCTAAGAGCTTCTCCAAGAGTAGGCCTCCGGCTCGCCAAACGGTAGAATACAGTGCAGAAATGAAAATTGCTTGCTCCAACAGCACCTCTCTCGTCTCTCTATTTTAGGGTTTTGTGAACAGTGTCACGGTTGAATAACCGTGACACTGTTCATCTCACCAGCAATTTTTTTTTTTAATGGTAATTAATATTGTGGCTGATTTTTTCCTTTTTTTTCTTTCTTTCATTATATAATTGTGGTAATATATTTGGTTGATTTTTTATATTTTGTATTAAATTTCTTATTTTATGTTTTAAAACATAAAATACATGAACCTTTTAATTTTTGAATAAGTTGATTATTTTTACATGAACCTTTTAATTTTTGTAAAATAAAAATAAAATTTAATTATATATTAATTAAAAATAAAAAATAATGAGCAAGAATATTAATATATATTTTTTTATATATAAACATATAATCATATTCAATTAAATAATTCGATAAAAAAAATTAAATCAATAGTAAAGAGTATAAAAATGGAATATTCCATTGTAGGGTGAAATGTAGAGTGTTGCTGTTGGAGATGAAAATTGAAAATTTGTAACTTTAACTGTAGTGTAGTGCAGAGTTAACTGTATTCTGATGAAAACTGTTGGAGATGGCCTAAGAGCTGTTGCAGCATCAAGTTATGAGCAAATTGTGTAGATATTATCATAGAAAAAAGAAAATTTGATGGGTGATCTCCAAACATGATTTCTAGTGCCACCACTCCAAAGCTGTATACATCACATTTTTCTGTAACCACTATTGTGTACGTCACTTCTGCAACCAAGACGCATAGAGGTGAAACCAATTGTTGATGGAAATATGTAGAGGTTGTGGTATGCATACTACCTAGTGCAATATAACCACGAGTTCTGAGAAGTAGAGTCTGATTGGATGAATCTGGATCCAACAATCTTGTTGTTCTGAAATCAGATACATATCCTTCAAACTTTGAATTCAAAAGTATGTTGCTGCTGGAGATGTCTCTGTGTAAGATAGGCGGGCTACAATCGTGATGCATGTAACACAATGCATTGGCAATGCCCTTCACCACATCTACTCTCTTCATCCAATTCAGCTCCACGACTTCATCTTCATCCTTCAACACACTAAACAGGCGTCCTCTTTCCATGTAATCATAGATGAGAAACATGCTCCGTTTGTGCAGAATGCTTCCTCTTTCCATGTAATCATAGATGAGAAACATGCTCCGTTTGTGCAGAATGGAAAGAGGAACCCCGTTTAGTGTGTTGAAGGATGAAGATGAAGCCGTGGAGCTGAATTGGATGAAGAGAGTAGATGTGGTGAAGGGCATTGACAATGCATTATGTTACATGCATCACAATTGTAGCCCACCTATTTTACACCGAGACATCTCCAGCAGCAACATACTTTTGAATTCAAAGTTTGAAGGATAGGTATCTGATTTCGGAACAACAAGATTGTTGGATCCAGATTCATCCAATCAGACTCTACTTGTCGGAACTCGTGGTTATATTGCACCAGGTAGTATGCATACCACAACCTCTACATATTTCCATCAACAATTGGTTTCATCTCTATGTGTCTTGGTTACAGAACTGGCGTACACAATGGTGGTTACAGAAAAATGTGATGTATACAACTTTGTAGTGGTGGCACTGGAAATCATGTTTGGAGACCACCCATCAAATTTTCTTTACTCCATGATAATATCCACACAATTTGCTCATAACTTGATGCTGCAACAACTTTTAGATAAGAGGTTGTCATCGTTGGACGAAGATGTAAGAGTCTCGAGGGAGGTGTTTCGTGTGGTGACAACAGCGCTCAAATACATATGCTCAGAGCCAAAATTGCGGCCGTCAATGAAGGACGTGTGTGAGGAACTTGGTGATCGCCCACCACCACTGTAGATGCCATTTCACTCCATATCAATACTGCAACTCATCTATTCAGAATGACCATACTTCTTCCATGATAATAAGTCTAGAGCTGTGCAAGTGAACAAATTGCAGTGATTTCGCAGATGTGTTCAGATTGAGCTTATGAGTCGTCATATCTCATGTATGTGCATTTCAAGAATTGTTTATAGAGGATGCAATGGTTTTCGGAAGCACTAGACTAGGTCAGTTGATGGAAGTAGCTTTATTCGATTGGACTAGATAATTTATGTTTAAGTTTGAAAAAAAAAAATCAATATTTATTTCTATGTTTCGTTTTAGAATAATGTAATTCTAAGTTAAACATACGATAAGACGTTTATAAAAGAAATCATATTGCATTTAGGTAATTTGAAGCAGAAAATTTCATTTAACCAAGGCGTCATGTAGTCTTTATTGTTGAATAAGGTGAAACTTCACCATGCAAATATGATAAATTATACACCGCCATCTGTTAAGAAATGTTGAAAATAATAGTTGAAACGTAATGAAATAGATGTTCCTAGGAAAAAATCGATAAGATCTTCATAACCATTCCCCAAATTAAATTGGCAGAAATGAGATTCATAAATTAAAAAAAAAAAAGAATCCTTCCCAGATTTATTCGACATCGCTATCGCCAGTCATGAGAGGTAACATTAAAGTTGGCCAAAATCATGTAAAATCATAAAATAGCTAGTATGTTATTTGCTTGGAAACTTAAAAAATCAGTCTTAAACTGACAATTCAATCTGATTTTACATAATATATGATTTGACAACTACAATCAAAATTACTCCAAATTTCTCAACTGAAGAGCCAGTAGATTCAATCTTTTTCATTCAGAATTATCCTTGTAATGATTCTAAACCATGATACACCCTAACACATTCTTGAAATATTAAATGTAAATCAACAAGAAATAGGGGCTACAAAAGCTTTAAGTATTAATTTGAGAGGACCTCAACAATTGCGATAAATTCACTAATTACTTGAATCCTAAAAACAAAAGGATGCACATAACTGGAAAAAAAAACCCAGCATTGCAGTTGCATCTAGTGCGGAGCATACACCTAACGATGCAACTACATAGGGCAGAACTTCACTGAGAAAATATACAAGAAAATCCTTCATTGGTATGGGATCAGCCTACAAAGAAAAATAGAAAAAGTGTAATGTGTGACCATCTCCACACATAACAAATGGAATAACACCGACTCATGACTCAATTGCCTTCATTTATATTTATAACTCAAAACTACACTGCTTATATGAATAAAATTTTAGACACAATAAAACATTGGTACCGAAGTTCTCATCTTAACTACAAAATTATAAATCACAATAGTATAACAAGAAACATCTAGTAACCATAAGCATCAAGAGCAACTAAATAAATCTAAACAGAAAGGCAAATGTTCAAGACCTGGACTAATAAGACCACTTAATTCAATGTCACAGAAAAAGCAAAATTTAAAAGATCAATTAAACGAAAGAGAATAAATATCACATAAACATTCATTCTTAAACTTAAAGGGTTACTTCTCGAGAAACCCAACTAAGTCTTAAAAGAGCATTACATGTCAAAATAGAACATCAAAATAAAAAAACCCTTATCTCACACTCCATCAGGGGTGTGAAAAGGAGTGTATGTTCTTCAGTCGCCCTTTCTTTGAAAGGAGCAGCCCTCGGTGA
Source organism: Perilla frutescens (assembly GCA_026008535.1). NCBI lineage: Eukaryota > Viridiplantae > Streptophyta > Magnoliopsida > Lamiales > Lamiaceae > Perilla > Perilla frutescens. The sequence continues at coordinate 54,995,625 of BRKX01000013.1, read as the reverse complement.
GGCGGGCACGTCCTCTAGTCGGTTGGCAAAGCACCTTCTCACAGTTTCTGCACACAACAACTGTTTGGGAGTGGCTGAACACAGTGGTTCTGCACATACTTGCAAACATTAATTCACACACAGATCAAGAAAACAACAATATTTTCAACTGAAGAAACAATTAATTCACAACCTCATGAAATCCAAACAATTCAGCTTATAAATCTAAAAAAAAAATGAAGAACTTACATGTTGAAGCAACCTTGACACTTGAGATCCTGCAACAATCACAAAAATCAGTATTACAAAAAAATAACAGTATATGGGGGGAAAAGCTACAAATGAGATCAGTGAAACGAAAACCGAAAAAGAAATTACCATGAAGAAAGAGTTTGGGGATTGCACTAGGCGCTTAAGCTTGTGCTTCCTCTTCTGAAGTTCGGCCGGTAGGTTGAGCAAATCGTAATCGTTTGATAGAACCCAGCAACAACCATCATTTTTCTTTTTTCAAATAAACGCCATCATCATCATCGCAATTAAATACAGAAAATCGTAATAACGATGCAGCATTTTGTAAAGCAAACGGAACACATGTCGTGATTAGATATAAAAATTAGCAAAAATCGTGAATCAAAAGTACATACCATCTTTGCTGTTGAAATTAGGAAGCTAGAGAGAGAAGAAAGAGCTTCACACAACTGAGGAGGGCAATTTCATGAAGGAAATCTAGGGTTTTAACGATTAGGTTATATACTGGTTTTGATTTTTATTGGATCAAATAATATTAAACGGGCCATTATTTGAGTTGTATTGGGTCGGATGAATGCGCCTTTAATTCAATTGGATGTGTGTATTAGGTCGAATGCTAGTACTTAGGGCTGTAAATGAATAGAGCCACTCGCAAGCTATTCAGAATTCGACTCGAAAAAAACTCATTCGAAGTTTGTTCATTTTCTAAATGAGCCGAGCTTGTGCCTCAAAACGAGCTTGATAAAATTATCGAGCCTAGCTCGAACAGAATAGTATTCGGCTTGGCTAGCTCGCGAACATGTTCGAGCTCGAGCTTAATCGAATATGTTCATGAACATGTTCATGAATATTATAAATATTTCAAACGTGTAAATAAAATAAGACATTCTTTTCAAGATCAAGCTCGAATATGTAAATTAAATGAGGTTTTTTTCGAGCATTCGAGCTCATGCCTGTTTTGTAAATTATTGAGCATTTCACGAACCTAGCTCGAACTGAATTCGAACGTGACAAATATTTATCGAGCTGTGCTTGAACAAGAGGAAAAAAGCTCGAATCATGCTCGAACTTGAATATTCCTTAACGAGCCGAGCTCGAGCATCATGATATTCGGCTCGATTCAATTCGTTTACAGCCCTACTAGTACTATTAATAAATGGAAAATTCTAAACAAAGCTTCCGTTTTACTTTTTACAATCTTCATTATTTTATAAAATATAAATATTAATATGATAATATATTTTACCCCCTTAACCCCAATACCTAAATCATATTATGGCCCCGGCCCATTTTTTTATAACTAAAAAAGGGAAAAAAAGACTTAAAAAAATCAATACAAATTCATTTCGAATATGTTGGAATAGATCCCATAAATTGATAAGTTTTAATGTGATTTGCGTACTCTGTTTTGATTCCGGCATTTATGTTTTTTTAATTCTGCAATTTTGTGAGTTCAATTTCTTTCTATTGTATTGTGTTTCTACAGTGGAATCTGTTAGAATTCTATACTGAAAAGCTTGTCTTCGTATACACTCTACAATATTTTGACGATATAGATTGAATATTAATCACAGTCACTGTCTGTGCATTTATTTATTATTATATATCTACATGCATGTGTCCATATATTTGCACTGTAAATGATATGTTGTGGGTACATTCTACAATATTTTAATTCACGATTTTTGCTAATTTTTATATCTAATCACGACATGTGTTCTGTTTGCTTTACAAAATGCTGCATCATTATTACGATTTTCTGTATTTAATTGTGATGATGATGGCGTTTATTTGAAAAAAGAAAAATGATGGTTGTTGCTAGGTTCTATCAAACGATTACGATTTGCTCAACCTACCGGCCGAACTTGAGAAGAGGAAGCACAAGCTTAAGCGCCTAGTGCAATCCCCAAACTCTTTCTTCATGGTAATTTCTTTTTCGGTTTTCGTTTCACTGATCTCATTTGTAGCTTTTCCCCCCATATACTGTTATTTTTTTGTAATACTGATTTTTGTGATTGTTGCAGGATCTCAAGTGTCAGGGTTGCTTCAACATGTAAGTTCTTCATTTGTTTTTTTAAATTTATAAGCTGAATTGTTTGGATTTCATGAGGTTGTGAATTAATTGTTTCTTCAGTTGAAAATATTGTTGTTTTCTTGATCTGTGTGTGAATTAATGTTTGCATGTATGTGCAAAACCACTGTGTTCAGACACTCCCAAACAGTTGTTGTGTGCAGAAACTGTGAGACGGTGCTTTGCCAACCGACTAGAGGACGTGCCCGCCTCACCGAGGGCTGCTCCTTTCAAAGAAAGGGCGACTGAAGAACATACACTCCTTTTCACACCCCTAATGGAATGTGAGATAAGGGTTTTTTTATTTTGATGTTCTATTTCATTACGTTTCAACTATTATTTTCAACATTTCTTAACAGATGGCGGTGTATAATTTATCGTATTTGCATGGTGAAGTTTCACCTAATTCAGCAATAAAGACTACATGACGCCTTGGTTAAATGAAATTTTCTGCTTCAAATTACCTAAATGCAATACGATTTCTTTTATAAACGTCTTATCGTATGTTTAACTTAGAATTACATTATTCTAAAACGAAACATAGAAATAAATATTGATTTTTTTTTTCAAACTTAAACATAAATTATCTAGTCCAATCGAATAAAGCTACTTCCATCAACTGACCTAGTCTAGTGCTTCCGAAAACCATTGCATCCTCTATAAACAATTCTTAAAATGCACATACATGAGATATGACGACTCATAAGCTCAATCTGAACGCATCTGCGAAATCACTGCAATTTGTTCACTTGCACAGCTCTAGACTTATTATCATGGAAGAAGTATGGTCATTCTGAATAGATGAGTTGCAGCATTGATATGGAGTGAAATGGCATCTACAGTGGTGGTAGGCGATCACCAAGTTCCTCACACACACCCTTCATTGACGGCCGCAATTTTGGCTCTGAGCATATGTATTTGAGCGTTGTTGTCACCACATGAAACACCTCCCTCGAGACTCTTACATCTTCGTCCAAAGATGACAACCTCTTATCTAAAAGCTGTTGCAGCATCAAGTTATGAGGAAATTGTGTGGATATTATCATGGAGGAAAGAAAATTTGATGGGTGGTCTCCAAACCAGTGCCACCACTCCAAAGTTGTATACATCACATTTTTCTGTAACCACCATTGTGTACGCCAGTTCTGCAACCAAGACGCATAGAGATGAAACCAATTATTGATGGAAATATGTAGAGGTTGTGGTATGCATACTACCTGGTGCAATATAACCACGAGTTCCGACAAGTAGAGTCTGATTGGATGAATCTGGATCAAACAATCTTGTTGTTCCGAAATCAGATACCTATCCTTCAACCTTTGAATTCAAAAGTATGCTGCTGCTGGAGATGTCTCTGTGTAAAATAGGCGGGCTACAATCGTGATGCATGTAACACAATGCATTGGCAATGCCCTTCACCACATCTACTCTCTTCATCCAATTCAGCTCCACGGCTTCATCTTCATCCTTCAACACACTAAACAGGCTTCCTCTTTCTATTCTGCATAAACAGAGCATGTTTCTCATCTATGATTACATGGAAAGAGGAAGCATTCTGCACAAATGGAGCATGTTTCTCATCTATGATTACATGGAAAGAGGAAGCCTGTTTAGTGTGTTGAAGGATGAAGATGAAGTCGTGGAGCTGAATTGGATGAAGAGAGTATATGTGGTGAAGGGCATTGCCAATGCATTGTGTTACATGCATCACGATTGTAGCCCGCCTATGTTACACAGAGACATCCCCAGCAGCAAAATACTTTTGAATTCAAAGTTTGAAGGATATGTATCTGATTTCAGAACAACAAGATTGTTGGAGCCAGATTCATCCAATCAGACTCTACTTCTCAGAACTCATGGTTGTATTGCACTAGGTAGTATGCATACCACAACCTCTACATATTTCCATCAACAATTGGTTTCACCTCTACGCGTCTTGGTTGCAGAACTGACGTACACAATGGTGGTTACAGAAATATGTGATGTATACAGCTTCGGAGTGGTGGCACTGGAAATCATGTTTGGAGATCCCCCATCAAATTTTCTTTTCTCTATGATAATATCTACACAATTTGCTCATAACTTGATTCTGCAACAACTCTTAGATAAGAGGTTGTCATCTTCGGATGAAGATGTAAGAGTGTCGATGGAGGTGTTTCGTGTGGTGACAACAACACTCAAATGCATAAGCTCAGATCCAAAATTGAGCCCTTCAATGAAGGAGGTGTGTGAGGAACTTGGTGATCGCCCACCACCACTGCAAATGCCCTTTCACTCCATATAAATGCTGCAACTCATCTATTCAGAATGACCATATTTCTTCCATGATAATAAGTCTAGAGTTATGCATGTGAACAAATTGCAGTGATTTTGCAGATGCGTTCAGATTGAGCTTATGAGTCTTCAAATCTTATGTATGTTCATTTTAAGAATTGTTTATAGAGGATGTCATGGTTTTCGGAAGCACTAGACTAGGTCAGTTGATGGAAGTAGTTTTATTCGATTGGACTAGATAATTTATGTTTAAGTTTGAAAAAAAATTAATATTTATTTCTATGTTTCGTTTTAGAATAATGTAATTCTAAGTTAAACATATGATAAGTCATTTATAAAAGAAATCGTATTGCATTTAGGTAATTTGAAGCAGAAAATTTCATTTAACTAAGACGTTATGTAGTCTTTATTGCTGAATAAGGTGAAACTTCACCATGCAAATATGATAAATTATACATCGCCATCTGTTAAGAAATGTTGAAAATAATAGTTGAAACGTAATGAAATAGATGTTCCTAGGAAAAAATCGGTAGGAACTTCATAATCATTCCCCAAATTAAATTGGCAGAAATGAGATTCATAAATTAAAAAAAATGAGAATCCTTCTCGGATTTATTTGACATCACTATCGCAAGTTGTGAGAGATGTAAATGAGCCCCTTATGTAACATTAAAGTTGACCTAAACCATGTAAAATCATAAAATAGCTAGTATGTTATTTCCTTGGAAACTTAAAAAATCAGTCTTAAACTGACAATTCAATCTGATATTACATAATATATGATATGACAGCTACAATCAAAATTACTCCAAATTTCTCAACTAAAGAGCCAATAGATTCAATTTTTTTCATTTAGAATTATCCTTGTAATGATTCTAAACCATGATACACCCTAACACATTCCTGAAATATAAAATGTAAATCAACAAGAAATAGGGGCTACAAATGCTTTAAGTGCTAATTTGAGAGGACCTCAACAATTGCGATAAATTCACTAATTACTTGAATCCTAAAAACAAAAGGACACACATAACTGAAAAAAAAAAAAAAACCCAGCATTACAGTTGCATCTAGTGCGGAGCATACACCTAACGATGCAACTACATAGGACAGAACTTCACTGAGAAAATGTACAAGAAAATCCTACATTGGTATGGGATTAGTCTACAAAGAAAAATAGAAAAGGTGTAATATGAGCCCCTCTCCACCCATAACAAATGGAATAACACCAACTTATGACTCAGCTTCCTTCATTTATATTTATAACTCAAAACTACACTGCATATAGGAATCAAAATTTAGACAGAATAAAACATTGGCGTCGAAGTTGTCATCTTAACTACAAACTTATAAATCACAATAGTATAACAAGAAACATCCAGTAACCATAAGCCTCAAGAGCAACTAAATGAAACTAAAGAGAAAGGCAGATGTTCAAGCTTGTGCTTGTGCTTCCTCTTCTCAAGTTCGGCCGGTAGGTTGAGCAAATCGTAATCGTTTGACAGAACCTAGCAACAACCATCATTTTTCTTTTTTCAAATAAACGCCATCATCATCGCAATTAAATACAGAAAATCGTAATAATGATGCAGCATTTTGTAAAGCAAACGGAACACATGTCGTGATTAGATATAAAAATTAGCAAAAATCATGAATCAAAAGTACATACCACCTTTGCTGTTGAAATTGAGAGGCTAGAGAGAGAAGAAAGAGCTTCACACAGCTGCGGGGGGAAATTTCAGGAAGGAAATCTAGGGTTTTAACGATTAGGTTATATACTGGTTTTGTTTTTTATTGGATCAAATAATATTAAACGGACCATTATTTGAGTTGTATTGGGTCGAATGAATGCGCCTTTAATTCAATTGGATGTGTGTATTAGATCGAATGCTAGTACTTAGGGCTGTAAATGAACAGAGCCACTCGCAAGCTATTCAGAATTCGACTCGAAAAAAACTCATTCGAAGTTTGTTCATTTTCTAAATGAGCCAAGCTTGTGCCTTAAATCGAGCTTGATAAAATTATCGAGCCTAACTCGAACAGAATAGTATTCGGCTCGGCCAGCTCACGAACATGTTCGAGCTCGAGCTTAATCGAATATGTTCATGAACATGTTCATGAATATTATAAATATTTCAAATGCGTAAATAAAATAAAACATTCTTTTCAAGATCGAGCTCGAATATGTAAATTAAATGAGGTTTTTTTCGAGCATTCGAGCTCATGCTTGTTTTGTAAATTTTTGAGCATTTCACGAACCTAGCTCGAACCGAATTCGAACATGACAAATATTTATCAAGATGTGCTTGAACAAGAGGACAAAAGCTCGAATCAAGCTCGAACTTGAATATTCCTTAACGAGCCGAGCTCGAGCATCAGGATGTTCGGCTCAATTCAATTCATTTACAGCCCTACTAGTACTATTACTAAATGGGAAATTCTAAACAAAGCTTCCGTTTTACTTTTTACAATCTCCATTGTTTTATAAAATATAAATATAAATATGATGATATATTTTACCCCATTAACCCCAATACCTATATCATATTATAGCCCGACCCATTTTTCTATAACTAAAAAAAAGGAAAAAAGACTTAAAATCATTACAAATTCATTTCGATTATGTTGGAATAGATCCCATAAATTGATAAGTCTTAATGTGATTTGCGTACTCTGTTTTGATTCCGGCATTTATGTTTTTTTAATTCTGCAATTTTGGGAGTTCAATTTCTTTCTATTGTATTGTGTTTCTACAGTGAAATCTATTAGGATTGTAGAAAAGCTTGTCTTGGTATACACTCTACAATGTTTTGACAATATAGATTGAATATTAATTGCAGTCATTGTATGTGCATTTATTTATTGTTATATATCTATATGCATGTGTCCATATACTTGCACTGTAAATGATATGGTGTGGGTAAACACACGGTAAAGATCATATCATTGGATTCCTTGCAAAGTACTAAAAGGCTCGCGGTTTAGATGATCCTGAACCAACCATTGTATACCCTAGAATAATCTAATAGTTAGTTTATCTTGACTAACTGATACATTTGTCATGTGTATTGAGGAGGATCACGAGAGGATATTGTTCTCTATTCTGACCCTAAAGGGAGAGAACAAAGATCCACAGAGTTCGGGTTCTTAACCCATATATAATTACGGACATATATATATAATGTCTATTACTTTAATTTATCAATGAGTGACGTTCTTGATAGGATCAATAACCTCGATATTTTGGGCAGTAACAATTACATGTATGATAGGTCATGCACTATATATTGTCACTATGTCCTGGTGAGTCAGGTTGATGATGTCCCCTTGAGTAAACACAAGTACATGTGAAACCCTGTGGGTGGAATTTATTCCGTACATGATAAAGCTTGTGTGATACTGCTCTAGAAATAGAGATATTGATTTATTATAGCAGTCAGAGCTTACATAATTAATTAATGGACATTATATTTTAAACATGGGGAATGACTAGACTAAAGAAGAAAGCATATTTGTATCTTAAATTGGTAGGTCAGTGTTATTTATTTAGTGGAATAAAAATAACACTTAATCTATTTAATTATATCATAGTATTTGATATTGGAAATTAAATAAATTACTGGGTCAATTTAATATTCTTCTAGATCCCTACTATAGCCCAATTAATACCTAAGTGGACTAAGGGAATGGAACAAGTAGAGAGGGCCAACCTATTAGGGTTGGGAGGGTGATGTTTGTCCCCCTTCTTATTAATTAAGGAGGGGGGACGAAAACTAGGGGTAACAAATCAGCCCCTCTCTTGTTCACTTGATTCCCTAGGTTATCCACACAGTTTAGTAGTTTTTAGCCCACATTACATCTAAACAAGGTAGGAGAATACAGTAGAAGATCAATGAGTGTTATTGCTGTCTTGGAGGAGTTCGAACAGAGTGAGAGAAGGCCGAGTTCGATTGAGTCTCCTACAACAACGAGATTAGACATGTAATCTCGTGTGCAACCCTACTGTTCATGTAAGTCGGTTTATCGAATTTATTTTTCCGCTGCAATAAATTCAATATTCTTACGTGTTTCGTTCAACATGTTTGCTTGATTACATCACACATAAAATATGATTTGCATGCTAATGAATTAATGAATATCCAATTAGATCATGTGGGGTATAATTCGAAAAAAAAACCCCAACAGAATCCAGATCATGGTGATTTTTAATTTGCATCTGTGATTTTCTATTTTAGCTCTAGATTACATTTTTTTTATATTTAGATATTTGTGAAGATATTGTGGTTCGTAAAGTACCAGGACGGACACTGATTTTGATTTTTCTAGGTCCCTTATTCTTTTTACTTATATGGGTTCTGAATATATGAAGCTTTAACATTGCCACCAAATCGTAATGAAGACCTAGGGGATATTGAGGAGGCACTTCCATATTCTGATACAATTAGCGCTATGAATTTTCAACGGACCTATTTTGCAATGGTATTCCCTTTTTGCTAATCTGAACTTTGAATTGAACCCCAAAATTTGTTTGTTAATATGAAAGGCATGTTCACTTTTTATAGTACATTGATAGAAAACTTGCAAGTGTGTGGTGTGTGGTGTCTTTATCAATGCCAAATATCAATACAAACAGCATTTGACGAATTCATAATGCACTGGAATATGTTTACTTGCAGAGACTGGATAATGTGGATGATCCCTAACTAAATCAAAACTTGAGGGTGATCAAGAACAAGACCACCATTAATGTATGTTTTTCTGAGTACTGGAAATAGAATGACCCGCCGTGCGATGCACGGATAAGATATGCACAATTTTTATAATTATTTTGGTATAATTATAATTATAAAAGAAATTATTTAAACGAAAACAAATATAACAACTTTTAAAATAATACAAACCTTAAAAGTAAGTTTTTACTGGTTCATGAATACACCCAAGTGGTGAAGATTCAAGTATAAAAGGGTTACGGCTTGTGTGGAGACCCCAGGGACATCCAACTGGTGGAGACCGCACGTCTTGATTAGAGATTCATAAGTAAAAATGAGATATCTCTTATTCAATACATACCGCTTCCTTTTTGTATAATTATCTTTATTGTATTTTTACTTTTTAAAAATTTTATAAAAAATATAAGATATGTCCTATAAAAAATAGATATTAAACCATGAAGTTATTTGGGAATAAAGAAACATCACATTTTCACGGTGGAAATCACCTAATCAAATTTACATTAATTAATTAGCATATTATTTTAATATGCAAATTAATAGTTATTAACTTATTATTTCAATATAACATATAAAGTAATTAAAATATTGGGTCAAATAGCAAATATACATTTTTTTCACATGTAATAGACTATTTTTCAGTTTGGGCGAAGTCCTCCCAATTCCACGAACAAACATATTGCATCAATATATGTCAATCAATGTGTGCTTAAAAATGGCACTAACAATCTCCTCATTTGATATTTAATTTGGCAATACAATCCCACGATGAGCATAGAAATGTCTCCCCCTAAATCACAGATAGGAGGGTTAGATGATCAAATAATAAACACAGATCATCAAAAAAATTATGTCGTCTCCTCTTTATGTTAGCAGTATTGTCCAGAACGGCTTCAGGAACATCTTCGAACTCATACCTTCAACATTAAACAGACGACAAAAGCATGTGTCCCTTCATCTATTCGGCTGGAACTGCTCCAACATCCATTTCAATCTTACTTTTGAGATGTGATTTTGCAACTATGATATAAATTATCTTCCATGTTTTAAAAGAAAATAATAATTTTTTACTTGCATAAATATTTGTCCCAATAATTTTATAGTCACGAATTGATATTTACGCTCCAAGTTTTCACATAATTTTAAAACACTTTTTTCACTATTATATAGTTCTCTTAATTCAGAAAAGAACATTACCAATGAATTTGATGAGGAGCGGAACGAATGGTTTAGACATGAATGCTCGATATTTTTAATAAATTAGCGAAATAGTAAAATAACTATTTATTCATCAATTTCTAATAACTAAAAATATATCATTAATATTCGTAGTTAATAAAATAATCATAGCACGATCCTTTAATTGTGAAAAAATATTAATTGATTTTTTATATATTGATTTGCCAATTTTGATTAAATTTAACATGTTAATTACTGAAATTATTTATTAGAAAAAATTAAAATAACTATATGCCATATCTCTCATTTATATAATAATGAAATAATATAAAAATAATCAATTTTAATAAAATTGGACATTGAAACGATATTTAATTTATATTGGTAATGGTTATAGTTCAATAAAACATGAACTTTGAAAACAATTCAAAATTTAGAATAATTAAGAAATGCACGAAATTATTATAAGGTTTTGAGATTTATGATTGCATTCATATTTTATTTTATGCGAATCCACTTGAATGAATTTTACACAATTAAAATTTATCATTCAAATTATTAATCAAACACTAACTTCAACTATCAAATCAATTAATATCTCAACACCATTGTGTTCAATTCTAGGCACTCAATTCTCAAAATTATTAACCATTCTCCAAACTTAATTAATTAATTGCTAAAAAAACATAGGGCTTTAGTTAATGACTGACATATTGATATTCCGTCGTCATTCAGCACTTAATTTGAGTTATAAATTAAAAAGATCGTAGGATAAATGAATACCCATTTAAGCAACGTTAGACAAATGAATCCCTATTTAAATTTAATTCTTAATTTACAATATCTTTTAAGAAAATTGAGCATGCATCATATTTAAAAAAAAAATAGACAGTTCTTGGCTAGCTAGCTAGCCTTTTTCGATGATTAGTTAGTTGTCTTATTTTGAATTAAAAATAAAACAAATATTAACTAAATATTCTCTTATATTTATAATGTAGTAATTAATGTTAGGGCAAGTATTGAAGTTATTGAAAGTGTGTAACATATTTATTTCCAAAATGAATTGTATAAAATTAAAGAAAAAGAAAAGAAACCCAAACTTAAAAGTCCCGGATGTCACATGAGTGTAACATATTTATTTCATCTAGACATTGACAAATATATATATATAATTGTTTGGAAAAAAAAATGTAACAAAGCTCCACACACACATATCCTACTATATATATATATGGACTAATCCGTAGGCCCATCCTTGTTTAATTTCTTGCAAATTATATCAATGTAGGTTATACCTTAATAATGGATTAAATAGCCATGGCAAAAGGTACTTAGCATTCAAAACAAAATGAAAGAAAATAAAAATCATAATTAAGTTCATAGTTTAAAACTGAAATCATTAGAAAACCAGAACCATAATCTAAATAAAAAACATAAGTTCAAACAAATAGAAACTCCAAACTTCATCATGTCTTGACTTCATTCATTCTCGATCTTTTTATAGACTTCAACAACCTTTTGTTGTCCATTGTGTTCGAGGAAAATTCAAGATTCAAATTTTTCTTGTTCAAACTTACGCCCGCCAACCTTGTAGTTGAATTTTGTGTTGATGTAGAACCATTCCAAAAGACAATATACCATTTGACCTTCTGAATTGTGGTTATTCATTAGAACGAACAACTGACATCAATATAAAAATCAAGGAGTACATCGAATAATCAAGAATCCTAACGTTATTTACCAAACTAAAAAAAAAAGAGTCATGTCTAATATGATGAATATTTTTTTTTTAATTTGGTAATGCAAGATCAATAAAGGTTCATGGAAGGGATATATTGAGGAAAAAAAATGCATATTATATAAGGTGGAGTTAGTAGTTAGTAATTAATATTAGATTGATTTAAGTGCAACAAATTAGGGATTTGCTCTAATTATTTGAATTGATTGCATATTTAATCAAATAAAAGCATAATTGTTTTTAGATAATACATTGGCATTAGTTAATGCATATATGAATGTAACGTAAATTTATATATTTTTTAATTTGTAATTTAACTAAACTAAATATTTCACAATTAGGAAATAACTATTTCACTATGGGATGAATTAATGAAAAAAAATATGTATTGGGGCATGAGGATGGTTGTTAGTAATTTATTATTAGATTTATTTTAGTGCAACAAATTAGGGATAAGATTTAATTATTTGAATTGAATGCATAACAATCAAATAAAAATCGATCTAATAATAAATTAGCATTCAAAGTAATTATGGCTTCATTTTCTTTTATTATTAGAGTATGGATTTTATTTTTATTTTTTGTTATTGAGTAGACAATATTAATCTACAATAATAAATTTTCTAATTTTGGTAAGTAGGGTTGTTTTGGCGGGAAGCTTATATTACTATTTTACCCTACACTATCTTATTTCTAGATGTAGTAAGATTATATGCATAATGATAGATTAATATATAATCTAAATAAAATAATATAATATACATTAATTATAACATAATTACTACAAAAAGTAACGGACTACAATTTTAATTCTTAAATTATGTATAGTAAGATAGTACTGTTAAGGGGTTCATTATGTTATTACCATATTAGGCTTCCCCTAAAAAAATAATGATATATTAATTAATCATTTCTTAATTTCCAATTTACATTACATATTATATATATATATATATATTAGGTTAGGTAGGATAGTTTTGGCGGAAAATTAAAACCCTAAACTATCATACTTTTAGATATAGTAGGATGAAGCACATATGTAACTCTTCTTTTTAGTTATTTCACTATTGCTTCATTTTGGCACCTTTTGTTCTTATATTGACTATGGATTTACTTTTCAGCCAATGGCCAAGTCTCAGGATCAAGCAACCGATGTAGAGCTACAAGTGATTTTTTTTTTAATATTGACCAAAAAAATCATCAAAACAAATGATGTTTTTTGAGATACAAGTGATATTTTTTTTTTAATTTTGAGTAATACTTTTTAGTGTTATTATTGATACTGATTTTGACAACTTTTCTTCTTTATTTTTTCTGGCCGATACTTTTTAATGATACAAGTGACACTTTTAAACTTTTGAGTGATATTTTTTAGTGTTATGATTGATATTGATTTTGACCGATTTTTTGGTCAACGCATTGATTGGGTCCACGCGTGTTGATCAGATCAATACGTTAACTGTCTGATGTGCACCTAGTGCACACAAGATCTACCCATTTTCTTAGAAGACAGGATTTGACAATTTCTAAATTTTTTTTAGTAATGTTACACACTATTGCCGCGTTCTAAAAAATAATCAAATCCCTACAAAAAAAACGTTATTTCACCAAAATTAAAATTATGTATACATAGCATAACCTACTCTAATAAATCATCTCACTTTTAATTGTCTATAAATTTCAATATATAAAATGAAAGATTGGTCTCCCAAAGAAAACAAATTAAAACAAAACAAAACAAAATAAAATTGTGGAAATTTTGTATGTAGGGTGGGGTAGCATATGGAGTGGGATTTCTAAGTCTATACATAGTGGTGGAAGATTTTTATTTGGAACTCATTCTATTAATTATTAAATCGGAAGTGTTATGCTGGGTGAACGTGGTCAATTTCGAATATTAACTTATGTTTTAGCTATAAAAAAAAATTGAAAAAAAAGAGTAGCAATGTATCTGACAATAAGAGAACGAGCAAAAATAGGTACAAATTGAAAAATATACTAATTGCTAATTAGTTTGAGAATTTTTATACCCCCAACCACTAATGCATTTTAATATTTTTTTATTATTTATCAAATATAGTTTTCTTAATATTCAAATAGTGTATTGTACCGGATTCAATAGGATATAATTTTTCAATTAGTTGCATGAGTATTTTCGACATTAAAAATCATAGAATTTAACTCATGGAGACTCGTAGATAACATTTGGCGGGTGGAATGGAATAGCTTGCAATGATGGTGGGCGTGTTGTAGAGATGAGCCTGGAAGGATGCATTGCTGAAAGTTGCAATTATTGGCCGTTGGAATTTAATTTCAGAACAGATAGGTTACATTTCCAAACTAACTTATCTCAATTTCTCTTTCAATAGTCTCTCAGGCCAGCTGCCTCTTTCATTGTCAAATCTGACAAAATTACAGGTTCTTCACATTTCTTCGAACTCTAAACATTTCCAATAGGAAACCTTAAGTACTTGGTTAATCTCGATTTTAGCAAAAATTGGATAACTGGCTCTCTGCCCTCAACTATGAGCAAATTAACAAGATTGGAATTCTTGAAATTGCACAACAATATGTTGAAAGGTGGTTTCTTTGAAGCAGGGATAGAAAAGCTTCCTTCAATCAAAACCATAGACCTAAGTTGGAATTTAATTTAAGTAGAGATACCTCTTCAGTTTGGAAATGTTGGTAATGCAACATTTCTGGATTTCGATCTTTCTAAAAACAATATTTCTAGAAACAATCCCCGAATCTGTTCATATTTGAATGAAATTAATTAATCCTACAATCGATTAGAGGGTTCAATTCCATTCGCGTCTGGCTTCAGTTCCCCAAAGATTCATTTTTTGGCAACCCCGAATTACTTTCCCTAGATGGTTCCAGCATGTCCATTCCATATGTAGAGAAAGCAAACGATGGAAGAAAAAAATATTAATTAGAAATAAAAAATTAAATATTCAAAAACGATCATAAATCCTAATTGGGTGGGGTGAACCCTAAAAACAATCATAAAATTAAACTAAGTCACAAAAAAATAAAATTGAAGAAAAAAATACAAGAAAAACTCGTAATTTGAAAGTGTAGTAGGAAATTGGATTCTTGTATTAGATTATAGGAACTGCATTTATTATAAATTTATCAAAATTTGTCATTTTTTCTAAAAATATCCTGAACTTCAAATAATATTAAAAAATTGGAAAGTTGATCAGGGCATTTTTTTTTGAATTTTTTTTATGTTTAGATCATTTTTAAACAAAAGTCAAAGTTTGTGACATTTTCAGAAAAAAAAAATTCAAAATTCAGAACATATTTTTATATTATTTAAAGTTCGGGACATTATTAAAAAAACAGAGCTAAAGTTGATGAGATAAGTATACATTTGGCTTTTATTAAATGAAATTGAGCTGACATGGTATTTAATTAACCGAATAATTAACCATATTCCATTCCCATGTGCATTGCCACACCGGCCTCTCCTTTTGCTAGATCTCACCTCCACGCTTTGCACATTGTTCATCCTCTTACCGATTGAAAAAATGGATTCTCTCTCTCTAGAAATTCTCTGCAAACTCTTCCAAGAGTTGAGCGAATGGAGGAAGAAGAGACATTCTCACAACCTGAACTGGTCTAAGTTCCATCTTTCAGTTATCCACGGTTGTCTTGCAGCTTAACCTCACCTCCGATTCAAGGCTGATGAGGGAAGCGAAGCTGCTCAACGATGAATTCACGCTCGAGAAAGTGGCACGTTTCATGCTCGAGCTTCAGCAAGTCTTCATCGTGCCAGAGCAGCACCACTTCCAGAGAAATAGAGCCGTCAAGGCTGCTTTCGTAGACATGCTTCTTCGTTTGCTGCATCACAGACTCGGTTCAATGGAGGTTAGAATATGTGAACTGCAGAAGAATCTGAGATTTCTCCTGGCTGTTCTTGGTGATGAACCATTCGTTTTTATTGATCACGAACAAGGCCGGAATGAATTTGAGGCAGTCGTGAATAAAGCTATGATCATCACTGATGCTTACATAACTCGAAACATCGCAGCTGCTGCTGTTGATTCTCTCTTCATAGTCGACTCCCTCCTCGGTGATCTCGAGGATCTATGGAATCGGGAGGGTGCTGTGGTTGCTGATGTGAAGGATGAAGTCAAAACTTTGCAGATGGAGCTGCTAAAGAATGCCAACTTCTTGATGATCAAGGCATCCCAACAACACGATTTGAAAGAATATGTGATGCCAATCAGAGACGTGGCCTATGAAGCAGAGTATTTGATCAACTCTTTCTTGGATGGAGATGCCCCTCCCAGGTATTTGTCTATCAGATTATCTCATGTTATCAGCAAAATTCATTTTTTGGCAACCCCGAATTACTTACCCCAGATGGTTCCAGCATGTCCATTCCATATGTAGAGAAAGCAAACGATGGAAGAACAATGCACAAAACCTTAAAAAACCGCTACTAGTTTATTAGCTAGGGAACTTAAAAAACCAGTCTTAAAATGATAAATCAATCAGCATTTTAGAAATGTTAGAAGGTTACCCACATCTCCCAATAACTAAATATATGATCTGACAGCTACAATCAAAATTATTCACTTTTTTTCCATTTAGAATCATCCTTGTAATGATTCAAAGCCATGATACGACATACTAACCCTACACCAAGCACTAAACAAATAGCTGCTAATTCGTGAGGACCTCATAATTGGGATAGAATTCACTAATTACTTGACTCCTAAAAGCAAAAGCAAAAGGATGCAAATAACTGAAGAAAACACCATTGCAGTGCATAAACCTTGCGATGCAACTGCAGGGCAGAACTACAATGAGAAAATGCACAACGAAAATGCAGAACTTCACTGGTATGGGATCAGTCAAAAAGAAAAACAAATGTGTAATGTGTCTACACATATTGGCACATACCTTTAGTGCCCCTCTCCACACACAACAAATGGAACACAGCATTGCACAACATCAATACCGACTCATCACTTGCTGAGTTGATTCATATTTATAACTCAAAACTACACAATGCTTCCTACGAATCAAGTTTTAGTCAGACACAAGAAAGTTCTTTATCTTAACCAAAAACTTATAAATGACAATTGTATAACAAGCAGCATTCAGTGACAAAAGCCTCATGAGCAACTAAAGAAATCTAGAGAGAAAGGCAAATGTTCAAGACCTGGTCTAATAAGATCACTTAAATCAATGTCGCAGAAAAAGCAAAGTAAAAAGATCAACTAATCAAAAGAGAATGAATCTCACATAAAAATTCAATCTTTAACTTTAAGGTTACTTCTCGAGAAACCCAACTAAGTCTTAAAAGAACATTACATGTCAAAATAGAACATCAAAACAAAAAAAAACCCTTATCTCAAGAAGTGTATGTTCTTCAGTCGCCCTTTCTCCGGAAGGAGCAGCCCTCGGTGAGGCGGGCACGTCCACCAGTCGGTTGGCAAAGCACAGTCTGGCAGTTTCCGCACACAACAACGGTTTGGGAGTGGCTGAACACAGTGGTTCTGCACATACATAAAAACATTAATTCACACACACTCTCATGAAATCCAAACAATTCAGCTTATAAATATAAAAAAACAAATAAAGAACTTACATGTTGAAGCAACCCTGACACTTGACATCCTGCAACAATCACAAAAATCAGTATTACAAAACATAACAAAAAATGGGGTTGAAAAAAACAAACTACAAATCAGATCAACCGAAAAAAAAATACCATGAAGAAAGAGTTTGGGGATTGCACTAGGCGCTTAAGCTTGTGCTTCCTCTTCTCAAGCTCGGCCGGTGGGTTGAGCAAATCGTAATCGTTTGACAGAACCTAGCAACAAGCAGCATTTTTCTTTTTCAAACAAACGCCAACATCATCGCAATTAAATAAAGAAAATCGCAATAACGATGCAGCATTTTTGTAAAGCAAACGGAAACACGTCGTGATTAGATATAAAAATTAACAAAAACCGTGAATCAAAAGTACATACCATCTTCGCTGGGAGGCTAGAGAGAGAAGAAAGAGCTTCACACAGCAGCTGCGGACGGCAATGGCAGTAAGGAAACCTAGGGTTTAAGTGATTGGGTTATACACTGGTTTTCTTTTTTATTGGATAAAATGATATTGAATGGGCCATTATTTGAATTGTAAGGGCCTTTAATCCTATTGGATGTGTGTAGTGTATTGGGTCGGATGGGAAATTCTAAACCCAGTTTCCGTTTTACTCTTTACGATCCCCATTATTTTATATAATATAAATATGATAACGTATTTTAACCCTTAACCCCGATACCAAAATCATATTACATGATCAATACATGCATCGTGTTAATTTTTTCTTACTATTTTAAACTTTAATTTTTGTACTTACTTCTTGGACTAATATTTTCAATCTTATTTATAATTATTTTTCTTGTATTTTTATGTTAATATCTCCCATATTTTACTTTTTCTTTAATTATTGTAAACTTTAATTATTGTGCTCACTTAATTTTTATTTAACTCTTTGTATTTATATATTCGTGTTTCTCCTATTTTTATTAACTTTTCAATAAAAAAAAATAACGAGTAAAACTAACGCAATAAAATATACAAAATAAATTATGAGTAGTAAAAATAAAAGTCCAAGCAATGAAAGTACAAAATTAACGTTAAGAAATATAAACGAAAAGTAACATGAGGCATATGTGTGTAAATGTTTGGATTAATTTTTATTGCTATTAGGCCAATTTTTTATACTATTGTGATTTATAAGTTTGTAGTTAAGATGACAACTTCGATGCTAATGTTTTATTCTGTCTAAAATTTAATTCATATATGCAGTGTAGTTTTGAGTTATAAATATAAATGAAGGCATCTGAGTCATAAGTTGGTGTTATTCCATTTGTTATGTGTGGAGAGGGGCTCATATTACACTTTTTCTATTTTTCTTTGTAGGCTAATCCCATACCAATGTAGGATTTTCTTGTACATTTTTTTAGTGAAGTTATGCCCTATACAGTTGCATCGTTAGGTGTATGCTCCGCACTAGATGCAACTGTAATGCTAGGTTTTTTTTTTCAGTTATCTGTGTCCTTTTGTTTTTAGGATTCAAGTAATTAGTGAATTTATCGCAATTGTTGAGGTCCTCTCAAATTAACACTTAAAGCTTTTGTAGCCCCTATTTCTTGTTGATTTATATTTTATATTTCAGGAATGTGTTAGGGTGTATCATGGTTTAGAATCATTACAAGGATAATTCTAAATGAAAAAAATTGAATCTATTGGCTCTTTAGTTGAGAAATTTGGAGTAATTTTGATTGTAGCTGTCAGATCATATATTATGTAAAATCAGATTGAATTGTCAGTTTAAGACTGGTTTTTTAAGTTTCCAAGGAAATAACATACTAGCTATTTTATGATTTTACATGGTTTAGGTCAACTTTAATGTTACATAAGGGGCTCATTTACATCTCTCACAACTTGCGATAGTGAAGTCAAATAAATCCGAAAAGGATTCTCATTTTTTTTAATTTATGAATCTCATTTCTGCCAATTTAATTTGGGAAATGATTATGAAGTTCCTATCGATTTTTTCCTAGGAACATCTATTTCATTACGTTTCAACTATTATTTTCAACATTTCTTAACAGATGGCGATGTATAATTTATCGTATTTGCATGGTAAAGTTTCACCTTATTCAGCAATAAAGATTACATAACGCCTTGGTTAAATGAAATTTTCTGCTTCAAATTACCTAAATGCAATACGATTTATTTTATAAACGACTTATCATATGTTTAACTTACAATTACATTATTCTAAAACGAAACATAGAAATAAATATTAATTTTTTTTCAAACTTAAACATAAATTATCTAGTCCAATCGAATAAAACTACTTCCATCAACTGACCTAGTCTAGTGCTTCCGAAAACCATGGCATCCTCTATAAACAATTCTTAAAATGCACATATATAAGATGTGACGATTCATAAGCTCAATCTGAACGCATCTGCAAAATCACTGCAATTTGTTCACATGCATAACTCTAGACTTATTATCATGGAAGAAGTATGGTCATTCTGAATAGATGAGTTGCAGCATTTATATGGAGTGAAAGGGCATTTGCAGTGGTGGTGGGCGATCACCAAGTTCCTCACACACCTCCTTCAGTGAAGGGCTCAATTTTGGATCTGAGCTTATGCATTTGAGTGTTGTTGTCACCACACGAAACACCTCCCTCGACACTCTTACATCTTCATCCGAAGATGACAACCTCTTATCTAAGAGCTTCTCCAAGAGTAGGCCTCCGGCTCGCCAAACGGTAGAATACAGTGAAGAAATGAAAATTGCTTGCTCCAACAGCACCTCTCTCGTCTCTCTATTTTGGGGTTTTGTGAACAGTGTCACGGTTGAATAACCGTGACACTGTTCATCTCGCCAGCAATTTTTTTTTTTAATGGTAATTAATATTGTGGCTGATTTTTTCCTTTTTTTTCTTTCTTTCATTATATAATTGTGGTAATATATTTGGTTGATTTTTTATATTTTGTATTAAATTTCTTATTTTATGTTTTAAAACATAAAATACATGAACCTTTTAATTTTTGAATAAGTTGATTATTTTTACATGAACCTTTTAATTTTTGTAAAATAAAAATAAAATTTAATTATATATTAATTAAAAATAAAAAATAATGAGCAAGAATATTAATATATATTTTTTTATATATAAACATATAATCATATTCAATTAAATAATTCGATAAAAAAAATTAAATCAATAGTAAAGAGTATAAAAATGGAATATTCCATTGTAGGGTGAAATGTAGAGTGTTGCTGTTGGAGATGAAAATTGAAAATTTGTAACTTTAACTGTAGTGTAGTGCAGAGTTAACTGTATTCTGATGAAAACTGTTGGAGATGGCCTAAGAGCTGTTGCAGCATCAAGTTATGAGCAAATTGTGTAGATATTATAATAGAAAAAAGAAAATTTGATGGGTGATCTCCAAACATGATTTCTAGTGCAACCACTCCAAAGCTGTATACATCACATTTTTCTGTAACCACTATTGTGTACGTCACTTCTGCAACCAAGACGCATAGAGGTGAAACCAATTGTTGATGGAAATATGTAGAGGTTGTGGTATGCATACTACCTAGTGCAATATAACCACGAGTTCTGAGAAGTAGAGTCTGATTGGATGAATCTGGATCCAACAATCTTGTTGTTCTGAAATCAGATACATATCCTTCAAACTTTGAATTCAAAAGTATGTTGCTGCTGGAGATGTCTCTGTGTAAGATAGGCGGGCTACAATCGTGATGCATGTAACACAATGCATTGGCAATGCCCTTCACCACATCTACTCTCTTCATCCAATTCAGCTCCACGACTTCATCTTCATCCTTCAACACACTAAACAGGCTTCCTCTTTCCATGTAATCATAGATGAGAAACATGCTCCGTTTGTGCAGAATGCTTCCTCTTTCCATGTAATCATAGATGAGAAACATGCTCTGTTTGTGCAGAATGGAAAGAGGAATCCCGTTTAGTGTGTTGAAGGATGAAGATGAAGCCGTGGAGCTGAATTGGATGAAGAGAGTAGATGTGGTGAAGGGCATTGCCAATGCATTATGTTACATGCATCACGATTGTAGCCCGCCTATTTTACACAGAGACATCTCCAGCAGCAGCATACTTTTGAATTCAAAGGTTGAAGGATAGGTATCTGATTTCGGAACAACAAGATTGTTTGATCCAGATTCATCCAATCAGACTCTACTTGTCGGAACTCGTGGTTATATTGCACCAGGTAGTATGCATACCACAACCTCTACATATTTCCATCAATAATTGGTTTCATCTCTATGCGTCTTGGTTGCAGAACTGGCGTACACAATGGTGGTTACAGAAAAATGTGATGTATACAACTTTGGAGTGGTGGCACTGGAAATCATGTTTGGAGACCACCCATCAAATTTTCTTTCCTCCATGATAATATCCACACAATTTCCTCATAACTTGATGCTGCAACAGCTTTTAGATAAGAGGTTGTCATCTTTGGACGAAGATGTAAGAGTCTCGAGGGAGGTGTTTCATGTGGTGACAACAACGCTCAAATACATATGCTCAGAGCCAAAATTGCGGCCGTCAATGAAGGGTGTGTGTGAGGAACTTGGTGATCGCCTACCACCACTGTAGATGCCATTTCACTCCATATCAATGCTGCAACTCATCTATTCAGAATGACCATACTTCTTCCATGATAATAAGTCTAGAGCTGTGCAAGTGAACAAATTGCAGTGATTTCGCAGATGCGTTCAGATTGAGCTTATGAGTCGTCATATCTCATGTATGTGCATTTCAAGAATTGTTTATAGAGGATGCAATGGTTTTCGGAAGCACTAGACTAGGTCAGTTGATGGAAGTAGCTTTATTCGATTGGACTAGATAATTTATGTTTAAGTTTGAAAAAAAAAATCAATATTTATTTCTATGTTTCGTTTTAGAATAATGTAATTCTAAGTTAAACATACGATAAGACGTTTATAAAAGAAATCATATTGCATTTAGGTAATTTGAAGCAGAAAATTTCATTTAACCAAGGCGTCATGTAGTCTTTATTGTTGAATAAGGTGAAACTTCACCATGCAAATATGATAAATTATACACCGCCATCTGTTAAGAAATGTTGAAAATAATAGTTGAAACGTAATGAAATAGATGTTCCTAGGAAAAAATCGATAAGATCTTCATAACCATTCCCCAAATTAAATTGGCAGAAATGAGATTCATAAATTAAAAAAAAAAAAAGAATCCTTCCCAGATTTATTCGACATCGCTATCGCCAGTCATGAGAGGTAACATTAAAGTTGGCCAAAATCATGTAAAATCATAAAATAGCTAGTATGTTATTTGCTTGGAAACTTAAAAAATCAGTCTTAAACTGACAATTCAATCTGATTTTACATAATATATGATTTGACAACTACAATCAAAATTACTCCAAATTTCTCAACTGAAGAGCCAGTAGATTCAATCTTTTTCATTCAGAATTATCCTTGTAATGATTCTAAACCATGATACACCCTAACACATTCTTGAAATATTAAATGTAAATCAACAAGAAATAGGGGCTACAAAAGCTTTAAGTATTAATTTGAGAGGACCTCAACAATTGCGATAAATTCACTAATTACTTGAATCCTAAAAACAAAAGGATGCACATAACTGGAAAAAAAACCCAGCATTGCAGTTGCATCTAGTGCGGAGCATACACCTAACGATGCAACTACATAGGGCAGAACTTCACTGAGAAAATATACAAGAAAATCCTTCATTGGTATGGGATCAGCCTACAAAGAAAAATAGAAAAAGTGTAATGTGTGACCATCTCCACACATAACAAATGGAATAACACCGACTCATGACTCAGTTGCCTTCATTTATATTTATAACTCAAAACTACACTGCTTATATGAATAAAATTTTAGACACAATAAAACATTGGTACCGAAGTTCTCATCTTAACTACAAAATTATAAATCACAATAGTATAACAAGAAACATCTAGTAACCATAAGCATCAAGAGCAACTAAATAAATCTAAACAGAAAGGCAAATGTTCAAGACCTGGACTAATAAGACCACTTAATTCAATGTCACAGAAAAAGCAAAATTTAAAAGATCAATTAAACGAAAGAGAATAAATATCACATAAACATTCATTCTTAAACTTAAAGGGTTACTTCTCGAGAAACCCAACTAAGTCTTAAAAGAGCATTACATGTCAAAATAGAACATCAAAATAAAAAAACCCTTATCTCACATTCCATCAGGGGTGTGAAAAGGAGTGTATGTTCTTCAGTCGCCCTTTCTTTGAAAGGAGCAGCCCTCGGTGAGGCGGGCACGTCCTCTAGTCGGTTGGCAAAGCACCTTCTCACAGTTTCTGCACACAACAACTGTTTGGGAGTGGCTGAACACAGTGGTTCTGCACATACTTGCAAACATTAATTCACACATAGATCAAGAAAACAACAATATTTTCAACTGAAGAAACAATTAATTCACAACCTCATGAAATCCAAACAATTCAGCTTATAAATCTAAAAAAACAAATGAAGAACTTACATGTTGAAGCAACCTTGACACTTGAGATCCTGCAACAATCACAAAAATCAGTATTACAAAAAAATAACAGTATATGGGGGGAAAAGCTACAAATGAGATCAGTGAAACGAAAACCGAAAAAGAAATTACCATGAAGAAAGAGTTTGGGGATTGCACTAGGCGCTTAAGCTTGTGCTTCCTCTTCTGAAGTTCGGCCGGTAGGTTGAGCAAATCGTAATCGTTTGATAGAACCCAGCAACAACCATCATTTTTCTTTTTTCAAATAAACGCCATCATCATCGCAATTAAATACAGAAAATCGTAATAACGATGCAGCATTTTGTAAAGCAAACGGAACACATGTCGTGATTAGATATAAAAATTAGCAAAAATCGTGAATCAAAAGTACATACCATCTTTGCTGTTGAAATTAGGAAGCTAGAGAGAGAAGAAAGAGCTTCACACAACTGAGGAGGGCAATTTCATGAAGGAAATCTAGGGTTTTAACGATTAGGTTATATACTGGTTTTGATTTTTATTGGATCAAATAATATTAAACGGGCCATTATTTGAGTTGTATTGGGTCGGATGAATGCGCCTTTAATTCAATTGGATGTGTGTATTAGGTCGAATGCTAGTACTTAGGGCTGTAAATGAATAGAGCCACTCGCAAGCTATTCAGAATTCGACTCGAAAAAAACTCATTCGAAGTTTGTTCATTTTCTAAATGAGCCGAGCTTGTGCCTCAAAACGAGCTTGATAAAATTATCGAGCCTAGCTCGAACAGAATAGTATTCGGCTTGGCCAGCTCGCGAACATGTTCGAGCTCGAGCTTAATCGAATATGTTCATGAACATGTTCATGAATATTATAAATATTTCAAACGTGTAAATAAAATAAGACATTCTTTTCAAGATCAAGCTCGAATATGTAAATTAAATGAGGTTTTTTTCGAGCATTTGAGCTCATGCCTGTTTTGTAAATTATTGAGCATTTCACGAACCTAGCTCGAACTGAATTCGAACGTGACAAATATTTATCGAGCTGTGCTTGAACAAGAGGAAAAAAGCTCGAATCATGCTCGAACTTGAATATTCCTTAACGAGCCGAGCTCGAGCATCATGATATTCGGCTCGATTCAATTCGTTTACAGCCCTACTAGTACTATTAATAAATGGAAAATTCTAAACAAAGCTTCCGTTTTACTTTTTACAATCTTCATTATTTTATAAAATATAAATATTAATATGATAATATATTTTACCCCCTTAACCCCAATACCTAAATCATATTATGGCCCCGGCCCATTTTTTTATAACTAAAAAAGGGAAAAAAAGACTTAAAAAAATCAATACAAATTCATTTCGAATATGTTGGAATAGATCCCATAAATTGATAAGTTTTAATGTGATTTGCGTACTCTGTTTTGATTCCGGCATTTATGTTTTTTTAATTCTGCAATTTTGTGAGTTCAATTTCTTTCTATTGTATTGTGTTTCTACAGTGGAATCTGTTAGAATTCTATACTGAAAAGCTTGTCTTCGTATACACTCTACAATATTTTGACGATATAGATTGAATATTAATCACAGTCACTGTCTGTGCATTTATTTATTATTATATATCTACATGCATGTGTCCATATATTTGCACTGTAAATGATATGTTGTGGGTACACTCTACAATATTTTAATTCACGATTTTTGCTAATTTTTATATCTAATCACGACATGTGTTCTGTTTGCTTTACAAAATGCTGCATCATTATTACGATTTTCTGTATTTAATTGCGATGATGATGGCGTTTATTTGAAAAAAGAAAAATGATGGTTGTTGCTAGGTTCTATCAAACGATTACGATTTGCTCAACCTACCAGCCGAACTTGAGAAGAGGAAGCACAAGCTTAAGCGCCTAGTGCAATCCCCAAACTCTTTCTTCATGGTAATTTCTTTTTCGGTTTTCGTTTCACTGATCTCATTTGTAGCTTTTCCCCCCATATACTGTTATTTTTTTGTAATACTGATTTTTGTGATTGTTGCAGGATCTCAAGTGTCAGGGTTGCTTCAACATGTAAGTTCTTCATTTGTTTTTTTAAATTTATAAGCTGAATTGTTTGGATTTCATGAGGTTGTGAATTAATTGTTTCTTCAGTTGAAAATATTGTTGTTTTCTTGATCTGTGTGTGAATTAATGTTTGCATGTATGTGCAAAACCACTGTGTTCAGACACTCCCAAACAGTTGTTGTGTGCAGAAACTGTGAGACGGTGCTTTGCCAACCGACTAGAGGACGTGCCCGCCTCACCGAGGGCTGCTCCTTTCAAAGAAAGGGCGACTGAAGAACATACACTCCTTTTCACACCCCTAATGGAATGTGAGATAAGGGTTTTTTTATTTTGATGTTCTATTTCATTACGTTTCAACTATTATTTTCAACATTTCTTAACAGATGGCGGTGTATAATTTATCGTATTTGCATGGTGAAGTTTCACCTAATTCAGCAATAAAGACTACATGACGCCTTGGTTAAATGAAATTTTCTGCTTCAAATTACCTAAATGCAATACGATTTCTTTTATAAACGTCTTATCGTATGTTTAACTTAGAATTACATTATTCTAAAACGAAACATAGAAATAAATATTGATTTTTTTTTTCAAACTTAAACATAAATTATCTAGTCCAATCGAATAAAGCTACTTCCATCAACTGACCTAGTCTAGTGCTTCCGAAAACCATTGCATCCTCTATAAACAATTCTTCAAATGCACATACATGAGATATGACGACTCATAAGCTCAATCTGAACGCATCTGCGAAATCACTGCAATTTGTTCACTTGCACAGCTTTAGACTTATTATCATGGAAGAAGTATGGTCATTCTGAATAGATGAGTTGCAGCATTGATATGGAGTGAAATGGCATCTACAGTGGTGGTAGGCGATCACCAAGTTCCTCACACACACCCTTCATTGACGGCCGCAATTTTGGCTCTGAGCATATGTATTTGAGCGTTGTTGTCACCACATGAAACACCTCCCTCGAGACTCTTACATCTTCGTCCAAAGATGACAACCTCTTATCTAAAAGCTGTTGCAGCATCAAGTTATGAGGAAATTGTGTGGATATTATCATGGAGGAAAGAAAATTTGATGGGTGGTCTCCAAACCAGTGCCACCACTCCAAAGTTGTATACATCACATTTTTCTGTAACCACCATTGTGTACGCCAGTTCTGCAACCAAGACGCATAGAGATGAAACCAATTATTGATGGAAATATGTAGAGGTTGTGGTATGCATACTACCTGGTGCAATATAACCACGAGTTCCGACAAGTAGAGTCTGATTGGATGAATCTGGATCAAACAATCTTGTTGTTCCGAAATCAGATACCTATCCTTCAACCTTTGAATTCAAAAGTATGCTGCTGCTGGAGATGTCTCTGTGTAAAATAGGCGGGCTACAATCGTGATGCATGTAACACAATGCATTGGCAATGCCCTTCACCACATCTACTCTCTTCATCCAATTCAGCTCCACGGCTTCATCTTCATCCTTCAACACACTAAACAGGCTTCCTCTTTCTATTCTGCATAAACAGAGCATGTTTCTCATCTATGATTACATGGAAAGAGGAAGCATTCTGCACAAATGGAGCATGTTTCTCATCTATGATTACATGGAAAGAGGAAGCCTGTTTAGTGTGTTGAAGGATGAAGATGAAGTCGTGGAGCTGAATTGGATGAAGAGAGTATATGTGGTGAAGGGCATTGCCAATGCATTGTGTTACATGCATCACGATTGTAGCCCGCCTATGTTACACAGAGACATCCCCAGCAGCAAAATACTTTTGAATTCAAAGTTTGAAGGATATGTATCTGATTTCAGAACAACAAGATTGTTGGAGCCAGATTCATCCAATCAGACTCTACTTCTCAGAACTCATGGTTGTATTGCACTAGGTAGTATGCATACCACAACCTCTACATATTTCCATCAACAATTGGTTTCACCTCTACGCGTCTTGGTTGCAGAACTGACGTACACAATGGTGGTTACAGAAAAATGTGATGTATACAGCTTCGGAGTGGTGGCACTGGAAATCATGTTTGGAGATCCCCCATCAAATTTTCTTTTCTCTATGATAATATCTACACAATTTGCTCATAACTTGATTCTGCAACAACTCTTAGATAAGAGGTTGTCATCTTCGGATGAAGATGTAAGAGTGTCGATGGAGGTGTTTCGTGTGGTGACAACAACACTCAAATGCATAAGCTCAGATCCAAAATTGAGCCCTTCAATGAAGGAGGTGTGTGAGGAACTTGGTGATCGCCCACCACCACTGCAAATGCCCTTTCACTCCATATAAATGCTGCAACTCATCTATTCAGAATGACCATATTTCTTCCATGATAATAAGTCTAGAGTTATGCATGTGAACAAATTGCAGTGATTTTGCAGATGCGTTCAGATTGAGCTTATGAGTCTTCACATCTTATGTATGTTCATTTTAAGAATTGTTTATAGAGGATGTCATGGTTTTCGGAAGCACTAGACTAGGTCAGTTGATGGAAGTAGTTTTATTCGATTGGACTAGATAATTTATGTTTAAGTTTGAAAAAAAATTAATATTTATTTCTATGTTTCGTTTTAGAATAATGTAATTCTAAGTTAAACATATGATAAGTCATTTATAAAAGAAATCGTATTGCATTTAGGTAATTTGAAGCAGAAAATTTCATTTAACTAAGACGTTATGTAGTCTTTATTGCTGAATAAGGTGAAACTTCACCATGCAAATATGATAAATTATACATCGCCATCTGTTAAGAAATGTTGAAAATAATAGTTGAAACGTAATGAAATAGATGTTCCTAGGAAAAAATCGGTAGGAACTTCATAATCATTCCCCAAATTAAATTGGCAGAAATGAGATTCATAAATTAAAAAAAATGAGAATCCTTCTCGGATTTATTTGACATCACTATCGCAAGTTGTGAGAGATGTAAATGAGCCCCTTATGTAACATTAAAGTTGACCTAAACCATGTAAAATCATAAAATAGCTAGTATGTTATTTCCTTGGAAACTTAAAAAATCAGTCTTAAACTGACAATTCAATCTGATATTACATAATATATGATATGACAGCTACAATCAAAATTACTCCAAATTTCTCAACTAAAGAGCCAATAGATTCAATTTTTTTCATTTAGAATTATCATTGTAATGATTCTAAACCATGATACACCCTAACACATTCCTGAAATATAAAATGTAAATCAACAAGAAATAGGGGCTACAAATGCTTTAAGTGCTAATTTGAGAGGACCTCAACAATTGCGATAAATTCACTAATTACTTGAATCCTAAAAACAAAAGGACACACATAACTGAAAAAAAAAACCCAGCATTACAGTTGCATCTAGTGCGGAGCATACACCTAACGATGCAACTACATAGGACAGAACTTCACTGAGAAAATGTACAAGAAAATCCTACATTGGTATGGGATTAGTCTACAAAGAAAAATAGAAAAGGTGTAATATGAGCCCCTCTCCACCCATAACAAATGGAATAACACTAACTTATGACTCAGCTTCCTTCATTTATATTTATAACTCAAAACTACACTGCATATAGGAATCAAAATTTAGACAGAATAAAACATTGGCGTCGAAGTTGTCATCTTAACTACAAACTTATAAATCACAATAGTATAACAAGAAACATCCAGTAACCATAAGCCTCAAGAGCAACTAAATGAAACTAAAGAGAAAGGCAGATGTTCAAGCTTGTGCTTGTGCTTCCTCTTCTCAAGTTCGGCCGGTAGGTTGAGCAAATCGTAATCGTTTGACAGAACCTAGCAACAACCATCATTTTTCTTTTTTCAAATAAACGCCATCATCATCGCAATTAAATACAGAAAATCGTAATAATGATGCAGCATTTTGTAAAGCAAACGGAACACATGTCGTGATTAGATATAAAAATTAGCAAAAATCATGAATCAAAAGTACATACCACCTTTGCTGTTGAAATTGAGAGGCTAGAGAGAGAAGAAAGAGCTTCACACAGCTGCGGGGGGAAATTTCAGGAAGGAAATCTAGGGTTTTAACGATTAGGTTATATACTGGTTTTGTTTTTTATTGGATCAAATAATATTAAACGGACCATTATTTGAGTTGTATTGGGTCGAATGAATGCGCCTTTAATTCAATTGGATGTGTGTATTAGATCGAATGCTAGTACTTAGGGCTGTAAATGAACAGAGCCACTCGCAAGCTATTCAGAATTCGACTCGAAAAAAACTCATTCGAAGTTTGTTCATTTTCTAAATGAGCCAAGCTTGTGCCTTAAATCGAGCTTGATAAAATTATCGAGCCTAACTCGAACAGAATAGTATTCGGCTCGGCCAGCTCACGAACATGTTCGAGCTCGAGCTTAATCGAATATGTTCATGAACATGTTCATGAATATTATAAATATTTCAAATGCGTAAATAAAATAAAACATTCTTTTCAAGATCGAGCTCGAATATGTAAATTAAATGAGGTTTTTTTCGAGCATTCGAGCTCATGCTTGTTTTGTAAATTTTTGAGCATTTCACGAACCTAGCTCGAACCGAATTCGAACATGACAAATATTTATCAAGATGTGCTTGAACAAGAGGAC
The DNA here is from genome assembly GCA_026008535.1 of Perilla frutescens. NCBI lineage: Eukaryota > Viridiplantae > Streptophyta > Magnoliopsida > Lamiales > Lamiaceae > Perilla > Perilla frutescens. The sequence continues at coordinate 54,964,632 of BRKX01000013.1, read as the reverse complement.
AAAAGCTCGAATCAAGCTCGAACTTGAATATTCCTTAACGAGCCGAGCTCGAGCATCAGGATGTTCGGCTCGATTCAATTCATTTACAGCCCTACTAGTACTATTACTAAATGGGAAATTCTAAACAAAGCTTCCGTTTTACTTTTTACAATCTCCATTGTTTTATAAAATATAAATATAAATATGATGATATATTTTACCCCATTAACCCCAATACCTATATCATATTATAGCCCGGCCCATTTTTCTATAACTAAAAAAAAGGAAAAAAGACTTAAAATCATTACAAATTCATTTCGATTATGTTGGAATAGATCCCATAAATTGATAAGTCTTAATGTGATTTGCGTACTCTGTTTTGATTCCGGCATTTATGTTTTTTTAATTCTGCAATTTTGGGAGTTCAATTTCTTTCTATTGTATTGTGTTTCTACAGTGAAATCTATTAGGATTGTAGAAAAGCTTGTCTTGGTATACACTCTACAATGTTTTGACAATATAGATTGAATATTAATTGCAGTCATTGTATGTGCATTTATTTATTGTTATATATCTATATGCATGTGTCCATATACTTGCACTGTAAATGATATGGTGTGGGTAAACACACGGTAAAGATCATATCATTGGATTCCTTGCAAAGTACTAAAAGGCTCGCGGTTTAGATGATCCTGAACCAACCATTGTATACCCTAGAATAATCTAATAGTTAGTTTATCTTGACTAACTGATACATTTGTCATGTGTATTGAGGAGGATCACGAGAGGATATTGTTCTCTATTCTGACCCTAAAGGGAGAGAACAAAGATCCACAGAGTTCGGGTTCTTAACCCATATATAATTACGGACATATATATATAATGTCTATTACTTTAATTTATCAATGAGTGACGTTCTTGATAGGATCAATAACCTCGATATTTTGGGCAGTAACAATTACATGTATGATAGGTCATGCACTATATATTGTCACTATGTCCTGGTGAGTCAGGTTGATGATGTCCCCTTGAGTAAACACAAGTACATGTGAAACCCTGTGGGTGGAATTTATTCCGTACATGATAAAGCTTGTGTGATACTGCTCTAGAAATAGAGATATTGATTTATTATAGCAGTCAGAGCTTACATAATTAATTAATGGACATTATATTTTAAACATGGGGAATGACTAGACTAAAGAAGAAAGCATATTTGTATCTTAAATTGGTAGGTCAGTGTTATTTATTTAGTGGAATAAAAATAACACTTAATCTATTTAATTATATCATAGTATTTGATATTGGAAATTAAATAAATTACTGGGTCAATTTAATATTCTTCTAGATCCCTACTATAGCCCAATTAATACCTAAGTGGACTAAGGGAATGGAACAAGTAGAGAGGGCCAACCTATTAGGGTTGGGAGGGTGATGTTTGTCCCCCTTCTTATTAATTAAGGAGGGGGGACGAAAACTAGGGGTAACAAATCAGCCCCTCTCTTGTTCACTTGATTCCCTAGGTTATCCACACAGTTTAGTAGTTTTTAGCCCACATTACATCTAAACAAGGTAGGAGAATACAGTAGAAGATCAATGAGTGTTATTGCTGTCTTGGAGGAGTTCGAACAGAGTGAGAGAAGGCCGAGTTCGATTGAGTCTCCTACAACAACGAGATTAGACATGTAATCTCGTGTGCAACCCTACTGTTCATGTAAGTCGGTTTATCGAATTTATTTTTCCGCTGCAATAAATTCAATATTCTTACGTGTTTCGTTCAACATGTTTGCTTGATTACATCACACATAAAATATGATTTGCATGCTAATGAATTAATGAATATCCAATTAGATCATGTGGGGTATAATTCGAAAAAAAAACCCCAACAGAATCCAGATCATGGTGATTTTTAATTTGCATCTGTGATTTTCTATTTTAGCTCTAGATTACATTTTTTTTATATTTAGATATTTGTGAAGATATTGTGGTTCGTAAAGTACCAGGACGGACACTGATTTTGATTTTTCTAGGTCCCTTATTCTTTTTACTTATATGGGTTCTGAATATATGAAGCTTTAACATTGCCACCAAATCGTAATGAAGACCTAGGGGATATTGAGGAGGCACTTCCATATTCTGATACAATTAGCGCTATGAATTTTCAACGGACCTATTTTGCAATGGTATTCCCTTTTTGCTAATCTGAACTTTGAATTGAACCCCAAAATTTGTTTGTTAATATGAAAGGCATGTTCACTTTTTATAGTACATTGATAGAAAACTTGCAAGTGTGTGGTGTGTGGTGTCTTTATCAATGCCAAATATCAATACAAACAGCATTTGACGAATTCATAATGCACTGGAATATGTTTACTTGCAGAGACTGGATAATGTGGATGATCCCTAACTAAATCAAAACTTGAGGGTGATCAAGAACAAGACCACCATTAATGTATGTTTTTCTGAGTACTGGAAATAGAATGACCCGCCGTGCGATGCACGGATAAGATATGCACAATTTTTATAATTATTTTGGTATAATTATAATTATAAAAGAAATTATTTAAACGAAAACAAATATAACAACTTTTAAAATAATACAAACCTTAAAAGTAAGATTTTACTGGTTCATGAATACACCCAAGTGGTGAAGATTCAAGTATAAAAGGGTTACGGCTTGTGTGGAGACCCCAGGGACATCCAACTGGTGGAGACCGCACGTCTTGATTAGAGATTCATAAGTAAAAATGAGATATCTCTTATTCAATACATACCGCTTCCTTTTTGTATAATTATCTTTATTGTATTTTTACCTTTTAAAAATTTTATAAAAAATATAAGATATGTCCTATAAAAAATAGATATTAAACCATGAAGTTATTTGGGAATAAAGAAACATCACATTTTCACGGTGGAAATCACCTAATCAAATTTACATTAATTAATTAGCATATTATTTTAATATGCAAATTAATAGTTATTAACTTATTATTTCAATATAACATATAAAGTAATTAAAATATTGGGTCAAATAGCAAATATACATTTTTTTCACATGTAATAGACTATTTTTCAGTTTGGGCGAAGTCCTCCCAATTCCACGAACAAACATATTGCATCAATATATGTCAATCAATGTGTGCTTAAAAATGGCACTAACAATCTCCTCATTTGATATTTAATTTGGCAATACAATCCCACGATGAGCATAGAAATGTCTCCCCCTAAATCACAGATAGGAGGGTTAGATGATCAAATAATAAACACAGATCATCAAAAAAATTATGTCGTCTCCTCTTTATGTTAGCAGTATTGTCCAGAACGGCTTCAGGAACATCTTCGAACTCATACCTTCAACATTAAACAGACGACAAAAGCATGTGTCCCTTCATCTATTCGGCTGGAACTGCTCCAACATCCATTTCAATCTTACTTTTGAGATGTGATTTTGCAACTATGATATAAATTATCTTCCATGTTTTAAAAGAAAATAATAATTTTTTACTTGCATAAATATTTGTCCCAATAATTTTATAGTCACGAATTGATATTTACGCTCCAAGTTTTCACATAATTTTAAAACACTTTTTTCACTATTATATAGTTCTCTTAATTCAGAAAAGAACATTACCAACGAATTTGATGAGGAGCGGAACGAATGGTTTAGACATGAATGCTCGATATTTTTAATAAATTAGCGAAATAGTAAAATAACTATTTATTCATCAATTTCTAATAACTAAAAATATATCATTAATATTCGTAGTTAATAAAATAATCATAGCACGATCCTTTAATTGTGAAAAAATATTAATTGATTTTTTATATATTGATTTGCCAATTTTGATTAAATTTAACATGTTAATTACTGAAATTATTTATTAGAAAAAATTAAAATAACTATATGCCATATCTCTCATTTATATAATAATGAAATAATATAAAAATAATCAATTTTAATAAAATTGGACATTGAAACGATATTTAATTTATATTGGTAATGGTTATAGTTCAATAAAACATGAACTTTGAAAACAATTCAAAATTTAGAATAATTAAGAAATGCACGAAATTATTATAAGGTTTTGAGATTTATGATTGCATTCATATTTTATTTTATGCGAATCCACTTGAATGAATTTTACACAATTAAAATTTATCATTCAAATTATTAATCAAACACTAACTTCAACTATCAAATCAATTAATATCTCAACACCATTGTGTTCAATTCTAGGCACTCAATTCTCAAAATTATTAACCATTCTCCAAACTTAATTAATTAATTGCTAAAAAAACATAGGGCTTTAGTTAATGACTGACATATTGATATTCCGTCGTCATTCAGCACTTAATTTGAGTTATAAATTAAAAAGATCGTAGGATAAATGAATACCCATTTAAGCAACGTTAGACAAATGAATCCCTATTTAAATTTAATTCTTAATTTACAATATCTTTTAAGAAAATTGAGCATGCATCATATTTAAAAAAAAAATAGACAGTTCTTGGCTAGCTAGCTAGCCTTTTTCGATGATTAGTTAGTTGTCTTATTTTGAATTAAAAATAAAACAAATATTAACTAAATATTCTCTTATATTTATAATGTAGTAATTAATGTTAGGGCAAGTATTGAAGTTATTGAAAGTGTGTAACATATTTATTTCCAAAATGAATTGTATAAAATTAAAGAAAAAGAAAAGAAACCCAAACTTAAAAGTCCCGGATGTCACATGAGTGTAACATATTTATTTCATCTAGACATTGACAAATATATATATATAATTGTTTGGAAAAAAAAATGTAACAAAGCTCCACACACACATATCCTACTATATATATATATGGACTAATCCGTAGGCCCATCCTTGTTTAATTTCTTGCAAATTATATCAATGTAGGTTATACCTTAATAATGGATTAAATAGCCATGGCAAAAGGTACTTAGCATTCAAAACAAAATGAAAGAAAATAAAAATCATAATTAAGTTCATAGTTTAAAACTGAAATCATTAGAAAACCAGAACCATAATCTAAATAAAAAACATAAGTTCAAACAAATAGAAACTCCAAACTTCATCATGTCTTGACTTCATTCATTCTCGATCTTTTTATAGACTTCAACAACCTTTTGTTGTCCATTGTGTTCGAGGAAAATTCAAGATTCAAATTTTTCTTGTTCAAACTTACGCCCGCCAACCTTGTAGTTGAATTTTGTGTTGATGTAGAACCATTCCAAAAGACAATATACCATTTGACCTTCTGAATTGTGGTTATTCATTAGAACGAACAACTGACATCAATATAAAAATCAAGGAGTACATCGAATAATCAAGAATCCTAACGTTATTTACCAAACTAAAAAAAAAAGAGTCATGTCTAATATGATGAATATTTTTTTTTTAATTTGGTAATGCAAGATCAATAAAGGTTCATGGAAGGGATATATTGAGGAAAAAAAATGCATATTATATAAGGTGGAGTTAGTAGTTAGTAATTAATATTAGATTGATTTAAGTGCAACAAATTAGGGATTTGCTCTAATTATTTGAATTGATTGCATATTTAATCAAATAAAAGCATAATTGTTTTTAGATAATACATTGGCATTAGTTAATGCATATATGAATGTAACGTAAATTTATATATTTTTTAATTTGTAATTTAACTAAACTAAATATTTCACAATTAGGAAATAACTATTTCACTATGGGATGAATTAATGAAAAAAAATATGTATTGGGGCATGAGGATGGTTGTTAGTAATTTATTATTAGATTTATTTTAGTGCAACAAATTAGGGATAAGATTTAATTATTTGAATTGAATGCATAACAATCAAATAAAAATCGATCTAATAATAAATTAGCATTCAAAGTAATTATGGCTTCATTTTCTTTTATTATTAGAGTATGGATTTTATTTTTATTTTTTGTTATTGAGTAGACAATATTAATCTACAATAATAAATTTTCTAATTTTGGTAAGTAGGGTTGTTTTGGCGGGAAGCTTATATTACTATTTTACCCTACACTATCTTATTTCTAGATGTAGTAAGATTATATGCATAATGATAGATTAATATATAATCTAAATAAAATAATATAATATACATTAATTATAACATAATTACTACAAAAAGTAACGGACTACAATTTTAATTCTTAAATTATGTATAGTAAGATAGTACTGTTAAGGGGTTCATTATGTTATTACCATATTAGGCTTCCCCTAAAAAAATAATGATATATTAATTAATCATTTCTTAATTTCCAATTTACATTACATATTATATATATATATATATATATATATTAGGTTAGGTAGGATAGTTTTGGCGGAAAATTAAAACCCTAAACTATCATACTTTTAGATATAGTAGGATGAAGCACATATGTAACTCTTCTTTTTAGTTATTTCACTATTGCTTCATTTTGGCACCTTTTGTTCTTATATTGACTATGGATTTACTTTTCAGCCAATGGCCAAGTCTCAGGATCAAGCAACCGATGTAGAGCTACAAGTGATTTTTTTTTTAATATTGACCAAAAAAATCATCAAAACAAATGATGTTTTTTGAGATACAAGTGATATTTTTTTTTTAATTTTGAGTAATACTTTTTAGTGTTATTATTGATACTGATTTTGACAACTTTTCTTCTTTATTTTTTCTGGCCGATACTTTTTAATGATACAAGTGACACTTTTAAACTTTTGAGTGATATTTTTTAGTGTTATGATTGATATTGATTTTGACCGATTTTTTGGTCAACGCATTGATTGGGTCCACGCATGTTGATCAGATCAATACGTTAACTGTCTGATGTGCACCTAGTGCACACAAGATCTACCCATTTTCTTAGAAGACAGGATTTGACAATTTCTAAATTTTTTTTAGTAATGTTACACACTATTGCCGCGTTCTAAAAAATAATCAAATCCCTACAAAAAAAACGTTATTTCACCAAAATTAAAATTATGTATACATAGCATAACCTACTCTAATAAATCATCTCACTTTTAATTGTCTATAAATTTCAATATATAAAATGAAAGATTGGTCTCCCAAAGAAAACAAATTAAAACAAAACAAAACAAAATAAAATTGTGGAAATTTTGTATGTAGGGTGGGGTAGCATATGGAGTGGGATTTCTAAGTCTATACATAGTGGTGGAAGATTTTTATTTGGAACTCATTCTATTAATTATTAAATCGGAAGTGTTATGCTGGGTGAACGTGGTCAATTTCGAATATTAACTTATGTTTTAGCTATAAAAAAAAATTGAAAAAAAAGAGTAGCAATGTATCTGACAATAAGAGAACGAGCAAAAATAGGTACAAATTGAAAAATATACTAATTGCTAATTAGTTTGAGAATTTTTATACCCCCAACCACTAATGCATTTTAATATTTTTTTATTATTTATCAAATATAGTTTTCTTAATATTCAAATAGTGTATTGTACCGGATTCAATAGGATATAATTTTTCAATTAGTTGCATGAGTATTTTCGACATTAAAAATCATAGAATTTAACTCATGGAGTGTAGATAACATTTGGCGGGTGGAATGGAATAGCTTGCGATGATGGTGGGCGTGTTGTAGAGATGAGCCTGGAAGGATGCATTGCTGAAAGTTGCAATTATTGGCCTAAGTTGGAATTTAATTTCAGAACAGATAGGTTACATTTCCAAACTAACTTATCTCAATTTCTCTTTCAATAGTCTCTCAGGCCAGCTGCCTCTTTCATTGTCAAATCTGACAAAATTACAGGTTCTTCACATTTCTTCGAACTCTAAACATTTCCAATAGGAAACCTTAAGTACTTGGTTAATCTCGATTTTAGCAAAAATTGGATAACTGGCTCTCTGCCCTCAACTATGAGCAAATTAACAAGATTGGAATTCTTGAAATTGCACAACAATATGTTGAAAGGTGGTTTCTTTGAAGCAGGGATAGAAAAGCTTCCTTCAATCAAAACCATAGACCTAAGTTGGAATTTAATTTAAGTAGAGATACCTCTTCAGTTTGGAAATGTTGGTAATGCAACATTTCTGGATTTCGATCTTTCTAAAAACAATATTTCTAGAAACAATCCCCGAATCTGTTCATATTTGAATGAAATTAATTAATCCTACAATCGATTAGAGGGTTCAATTCCATTCGCGTCTGGCTTCAGTTCCCCAAAGATTCATTTTTTGGCAACCCCGAATTACTTTCCCTAGATGGTTCCAGCATGTCCATTCCATATGTAGAGAAAGCAAACGATGGAAGAAAAAAATATTAATTAGAAATAAAAAATTAAATATTCAAAAACGATCATAAATCCTAATTGGGTGGGGTGAACCCTAAAAACAATCATAAAATTAAACTAAGTCACAAAAAAATAAAATTGAAGAAAAAAATACAAGAAAAACTCGTAATTTGAAAGTGTAGTAGGAAATTGGATTCTTGTATTAGATTATAGGAACTGCATTTATTATAAATTTATCAAAATTTGTCATTTTTTCTAAAAATATCCTGAACTTCAAATAATATTAAAAAATTGGAAAGTTGATCAGGGCATTTTTTTTTGAATTTTTTTTATGTTTAGATCATTTTTAAACAAAAGTCAAAGTTTGTGACATTTTCAGAAAAAAAAAATTCAAAATTCAGAACATATTTTTATATTATTTAAAGTTCGGGACATTATTAAAAAAACAGAGCTAAAGTTGATGAGATAAGTATACATTTGGCTTTTATTAAATGAAATTGAGCTGACATGGTATTTAATTAACCGAATAATTAACCATATTCCATTCCCATGTGCATTGCCACACCGGCCTCTCCTTTTGCTAGATCTCACCTCCACGCTTTGCACATTGTTCATCCTCTTACCGATTGAAAAAATGGATTCTCTCTCTCTAGAAATTCTCTGCAAACTCTTCCAAGAGTTGAGCGAATGGAGGAAGAAGAGACATTCTCACAACCTGAACTGGTCTAAGTTCCATCTTTCAGTTATCCACGGTTGTCTTGCAGCTTAACCTCACCTCCGATTCAAGGCTGATGAGGGAAGCGAAGCTGCTCAACGATGAATTCACGCTCGAGAAAGTGGCACGTTTCATGCTCGAGCTTCAGCAAGTCTTCATCGTGCCAGAGCAGCACCACTTCCAGAGAAATAGAGCCGTCAAGGCTGCTTTCGTAGACATGCTTCTTCGTTTGCTGCATCACAGACTCGGTTCAATGGAGGTTAGAATATGTGAACTGCAGAAGAATCTGAGATTTCTCCTGGCTGTTCTTGGTGATGAACCATTCGTTTTTATTGATCACGAACAAGGCCGGAATGAATTTGAGGCAGTCGTGAATAAAGCTATGATCATCACTGATGCTTACATAACTCGAAACATCGCAGCTGCTGCTGTTGATTCTCTCTTCATAGTCGACTCCCTCCTCGGTGATCTCGAGGATCTATGGAATCGGGAGGGTGCTGTGGTTGCTGATGTGAAGGATGAAGTCAAAACTTTGCAGATGGAGCTGCTAAAGAATGCCAACTTCTTGATGATCAAGGCATCCCAACAACACGATTTGAAAGAATATGTGATGCCAATCAGAGACGTGGCCTATGAAGCAGAGTATTTGATCAACTCTTTCTTGGATGGAGATGCCCCTCCCAGGTATTTGTCTATCAGATTATCTCATGTTATCAGCAAAATTCATTTTTTGGCAACCCCGAATTACTTACCCCAGATGGTTCCAGCATGTCCATTCCATATGTAGAGAAAGCAAACGATGGAAGAACAATGCACAAAACCTTAAAAAACCGCTACTAGTTTATTAGCTAGGGAACTTAAAAAACCAGTCTTAAAATGATAAATCAATCAGCATTTTAGAAATGTTAGAAGGTTACCCACATCTCCCAATAACTAAATATATGATCTGACAGCTACAATCAAAATTATTCACTTTTTTTCCATTTAGAATCATCCCTGTAATGATTCAAAGCCATGATACGACATACTAACCCTACACCAAGCACTAAACAAATAGCTGCTAATTCGTGAGGACCTCATAATTGGGATAGAATTCACTAATTACTTGACTCCTAAAAGCAAAAGCAAAAGGATGCAAATAACTGAAGAAAACACCATTGCAGTGCATAAACCTTGCGATGCAACTGCAGGGCAGAACTACAATGAGAAAATGCACAACGAAAATGCAGAACTTCACTGGTATGGGATCAGTCAAAAAGAAAAACAAATGTGTAATGTGTCTACACATATTGGCACATACCTTTAGTGCCCCTCTCCACACACAACAAATGGAACACAGCATTGCACAACATCAATACCGACTCATCACTTGCTGAGTTGATTCATATTTATAACTCAAAACTACACAATGCTTCCTACGAATCAAGTTTTAGTCAGACACAAGAAAGTTCTTTATCTTAACCAAAAACTTATAAATGACAATTGTATAACAAGCAGCATTCAGTGACAAAAGCCTCATGAGCAACTAAAGAAATCTAGAGAGAAAGGCAAATGTTCAAGACCTGGTCTAATAAGATCACTTAAATCAATGTCGCAGAAAAAGCAAAGTAAAAAGATCAACTAATCAAAAGAGAATGAATCTCACATAAAAATTCAATCTTTAACTTTAAGGTTACTTCTCGAGAAACCCAACTAAGTCTTAAAAGAACATTACATGTCAAAATAGAACATCAAAACAAAAAAAAACCCTTATCTCAAGAAGTGTATGTTCTTCAGTCGCCCTTTCTCCGGAAGGAGCAGCCCTCGGTGAGGCGGGCACGTCCACCAGTCGGTTGGCAAAGCACAGTCTGGCAGTTTCCGCACACAACAACGGTTTGGGAGTGGCTGAACACAGTGGTTCTGCACATACATAAAAACATTAATTCACACACACTCTCATGAAATCCAAACAATTCAGCTTATAAATATAAAAAAACAAATAAAGAACTTACATGTTGAAGCAACCCTGACACTTGACATCCTGCAACAATCACAAAAATCAGTATTACAAAACATAACAAAAAATGGGGTTGAAAAAAACAAACTACAAATCAGATCAACCGAAAAAAAAATACCATGAAGAAAGAGTTTGGGGATTGCACTAGGCGCTTAAGCTTGTGCTTCCTCTTCTCAAGCTCGGCCGGTGGGTTGAGCAAATCGTAATCGTTTGACAGAACCTAGCAACAAGCAGCATTTTTCTTTTTCAAACAAACGCCAACATCATCGCAATTAAATAAAGAAAATCGCAATAACGATGCAGCATTTTTGTAAAGCAAACGGAAACACGTCGTGATTAGATATAAAAATTAACAAAAACCGTGAATCAAAAGTACATACCATCTTCGCTGGGAGGCTAGAGAGAGAAGAAAGAGCTTCACACAGCAGCTGCGGACGGCAATGGCAGTAAGGAAACCTAGGGTTTAAGTGATTGGGTTATACACTGGTTTTCTTTTTTATTGGATAAAATGATATTGAATGGGCCATTATTTGAATTGTAAGGGCCTTTAATCCTATTGGATGTGTGTAGTGTATTGGGTCGGATGGGAAATTCTAAACCCAGTTTCCGTTTTACTCTTTACGATCCCCATTATTTTATATAATATAAATATGATAACGTATTTTAACCCTTAACCCCGATACCAAAATCATATTACATGATCAATACATGCATCGTGTTAATTTTTTCTTACTATTTTAAACTTTAATTTTTGTACTTACTTCTTGGACTAATATTTTCAATCTTATTTATAATTATTTTTCTTGTATTTTTATGTTAATATCTCCCATATTTTACTTTTTCTTTAATTATTGTAAACTTTAATTATTGTGCTCACTTAATTTTTATTTAACTCTTTGTATTTATATATTCGTGTTTCTCCTATTTTTATTAACTTTTCAATAAAAAAAAATAACGAGTAAAACTAACGCAATAAAATATACAAAATAAATTATGAGTAGTAAAAATAAAAGTCCAAGCAATGAAAGTACAAAATTAACGTTAAGAAATATAAACGAAAAGTAACATGAGGCATATGTGTGTAAATGTTTGGATTAATTTTTAAAAATATAATACATCAAATATTAAATCAGTCATAACGACGAGATTAAAAGACTATATTTTAAAAAGTGAAATTTTTAGAAAACGGGTCGTTACATTATCGCTCTAAAATACACTTATAGAATCGTTGTATTTCCTCATATGATCAACCAATCAAGTATTCCCCTAAGATATCTGCAGATATAAATGAGTCCTTTAATGTTGTGACTGTTATCACATATGCCCTAACTATAATTACCACTCTAAAATACTTTTGTGCTAAATTTTTATAAACATGATTAATAAGATAATGTTGTAAGCATGATTTACTCATTATTACATCAATATAATGCCCTAAACTTTTTATTTATTTATTTATTTATTTATTTTTTAACTTTGACAACGCAGTTCGAATTGCATAAATAATACGATAATTTCATTTTGTATTTATTGCATTAATATTTTATTTTATTATTTTGGCGATTGATAACTCAATTCATATTATTGACACACACACACACACATATATATATATATATATTAGCTTATTAGGTAATAATATATAAGCTTTAAATATGTAATACAATTTGGCATAAAGGATGTGATTCGGATGAAATATAATGCCAGGACCTAATAAGTTTTCACTTTTGACTCATTTTGTTGACAATTAATTTGGTATTGGAAAGTGAACTGATTCCTTATTTTTAAATTTATGTGTTTGGTTCAATTTTTTGAAATTTTGGAAAGTAATCAAAATCATCAAAACAATGAAACTAATACAACTTTTCTAAATTCTAAATATTTACCAGAAGTAGGTATTCTGATTACTTGTTTATGGGAATATTATGTTAGATTATTTTTATTATTCGATTTTTTCATCAATTATTTTTTTTATAAATTATTATTAAAATTGTATTTATAATTTTTCAATAAAAAATGAAAATCTTGAAAGTATATTTTAATCTTAATTTTCTTTTTGTGGATTATAGTTATTTTTTTATTATAAAGTTTAAACTTTCAACAGAAAATTTAAAAATCCTACTAAAATTCAATTATCATATATATTTTTCTATTTTTTTTTTTAATTTTCAGCAATTAGTGTTAGAGATATGACAAACTTAAAATAACAAGCAACCCAACTTTAGAATTAACAACAAAATTTGACCTAAAAAATAATTTATCTTCGAATGATGCCAACCAAATATATATGTATATATAATTATTAAATTGTCATTATTTATTTATTTTATTAATTCATTTAATTGTTAATTTATTTATTTATTTTTAATTGAGGGAGGAGAATGATGATCGAATCCCAAACTCTTACCATAAAATGGGTGAAAAATACACATAGATTACAAGTCTACAATATCTATACATATTAAAGTAAAATCGTGTGATAGACAACGGTTAATATCACATGATTTAACATTTATATTTTAGACAACATTTTATATGTAATAGACAACGATTATAAGTTAATAGATAGCGATTATGAGTTAACAGACAACAATAATGACATTTATTGTTGTAAATTTTCTTCTTCTTTTTTTTTTTTCATTTTTCATGACAATTTAGATTATAATCATTGTATTTTCACAAATTTTTGCATCTTATTTATTATTATTTTACTTGAAAATTAAAGATTTATAATGTTTTTTATTTTATTTTTTCATGCATAGGTGGATGATTTGTACAATAACTCTACATTTGTAGCCTAAAAAAATATATATTTCATTTCTATTGCAATAATAATAATAATAATAATAATAATAATAATAATAATAATAATAATAATTTACAATAATTTATTATTTTTCTATTTCAATTTCATCATTTAAAATAATTAAATAGTTATATTTTTTATACCTATCATATATTCAAAGAAATCAAATGTTCTTTAATCGTGAACAATCATACATTGCTTCTTATAAAATCGTGTCATTTGAAATATTTCAATTCGATCTTTTTAATATGGATTTTCATTTAGTTCCTAAAATTTAATTTTCATTTTGTTTATAATAACTACATAAAATTGATATTCTTATCTAATTAATTAACGCGTGTGCATATCGTTTTATTAATTTTTAAAAATTGAACATAACATGTAGAATTCAAAAATAATCATAATATTACAGATTTTAAAAAAATAATTATTATTTGTGCATCGCACAGGAGAAATACTAGTTATTAATTTATATTAACAACCTACTTGATTAATTTGAATAAAAAAAACACTAAAATGAGAATCCTCACAATTTTCTTGTTATGTTACAAACATATGATACTATAGCATTCATTTTTCTGATAATCACATTCCTAAAAATTATATGAGCAGACAACTTTACTTTCCTGTAAATCAAACGGGTCCTTTAAGTTTTGCGGCATTTTGTTATATTTGTTAAATTAATTTTAGAATAAATCAAAATAAGTTAGATTTGAATAATCATGGCTGGTATGTACGAATGGGGTAGGAACAGAATCACCATTCCCATCTCCATTGCTAATCTCATGGTTGATATAATTTTACTATCGGGAATCACCATTCCCGTGATAATCCACATTCCACAGAATTGGGATTAATCATTCCATCTGCCCCTGTGGTATTGTGTATTCCTAATAACCAATAAATATTTTTTTTTTATTTTAACAAAATTAACCATATTTATTACTTAATAAATTACTCATGATTCATAAAATTCTATAACTATTTAAAAACTATTACTAATATTATAAGAAAAAAACTTACATAAAATATATAGACTCATTATTCATTGGTTAAATAATTACTGGAATCATATTTGATTTTTTCACAAATTTCATTTAATGCAAAAATTACAAAATATTCAATAATATATTTTTAAAATATAATATAATAGTGTCTATTGACAATTAATTTTGTTAATTAAAAATAAATTTAAACAAATTCAAGTATTTTATTTTACTAATTATAAACCATGATAATAAAATCAATTAATGAATTCCAGTTTCATTCATATCTTATTCCTTGTGGACACCAGTCAATGAATGACAATATCCATTCCATTCAATTCCCATCATCATTCTATTACCAAATTCATTTCATTCCCATCTAATTTCATTCCTTCACACAAGTCATGCCCAAGTTGCCCAAAAATTACGCTTTGTGCCTACATTGCCCAAATCAAGGTTAAAATGATAAGTTAAAAAATGAGTCCAGTAAATAGCAAAATGTAGGGAAGTTTTGCTTTTATTAGACTGTTAGGTCTAAGATAATAAAGTAACCTACTAATCTGATGCAAAAAAATTATATTGAATCTCATTAATTACTCTAGACATTATTTAAATTCAATTTTAATGCGTTGTAATACTATCATTATATCTCAATAATTATTCTCCAAAATTTATTTTCAATTGATGAAGCCAATTCACATTTGTGGCATTTTACAGCCTCAAACAACCGAATCAAGATCACATAAGTTCACATAAAAAGTAAATTAGTCCCGGTGGGTATGGCCTAGTGGTGGAGTGAGGTTGCTCTGAGGCCAAAAGTCACGGGTTCGAATCTCCTCAATACCACAGGTCGGGTGTGTGAGTTAAAAAAAAAAAGAAGTAAATTATACATATTATTTATTGGAAAGTAGTTATAATAAAAAGTAACATATTAACCCACTTAGACATTACCGTAACTTATTCCTTTCCCCGTTTCACACAAAATTTGACACGAGATGAGTTTTCCTTTATAAGAAAAGGCAAAACTACTAAATAAAAATCTATACCTATATAAAAAGTATTAATGTTTCTTACAAAATATAATTTGTCTATTATATCCATGATCTACATCTAATTTAAGGGTAAAAAAGTAATATAATATATCTAACTATTTATAAATAATTATTTGTAAATATAATATATTTACTTCAATAGCTTTGATATAATTGAACTCTATTATATAAAACTATCCCAAAATAATAACAAAATTATTTCTTTAGTATATTATATTTATTTCAATAGTTTTGTTATAATTTAACTTTATTATATAAAAGGTATATAGATATAAGATTAATGTTCGGCCGCCTCAGAGGCATTGTCAACGCTTCCCTAAATTAATCTTTTTTTATTACATTTTTTTGTAATATAATAGATTATATTTAATTAATTTCTTACAAAATATGATTTGTCAATTATATCCATAATATTCACTTAATTTAAGGGTAAAATAGTAATATACTATATTATATAATTAATTATTCAATATAATGTATTATATTTATTTCAATAGTATTGTACTATTTCAATTCTTCATCCACTATTGCTATAAAAAAAATCTTCATCCACACCTTATTAATTTTTCACCAATTATTTCTCTATCATATCAACCATAACAAATAAGAAAAAAAAATTAAAAAAATATAATCCCACAATAATATAATGTATTAAATAATTAATTTGACATATAATATATTATATTTAATTTTATAATTTAAATATAAAATTAATAGAATTATGATATTATAATTTTTCATTCACCCACATGAATTAAATCTCCATCAATTACATCTTCTATATAAATTACATTCGAATGAAGAGAATGAAAAATAAAAGCTTGAATTTATAGAAAGATTATAAACTAACCTGATGCTACTAACGAAGTTTTCTATCAAAAATAAAAAATTTATTCTCCATCAATCTAATTATTCACCCGTAATATACTCTGTTTATTTTAATAGTATTATTGTACTATTATAATTCTTCATTCACATCAATTAGTTCTCCACGAATTATTTCTCCATCGTATCTACCATAGCAAACAAAAAAAAACATAATCCCATAGTAATATAATATATTATATAATTAATTATCTACATATAATATATTATATTTTATAATTTAAATATTATTTCAATTACATAGTTTATACAGATTACAACCCAATGAAGGGATTGAAAGATAAAAACTTGAATTTATGAAAAGATTATAAACTAACATATTGTTCTTAGTTATTTGTCAATAATCAAGAATTACATCTTCACCAAACATTAATGATGGGGGGAAAAGATAAGAGGAATGATATTCAATCACTGATTTGATTCATTTAATATAAGTTATTTAAGTAGTTCTTAATAGAAAACATGAAATTTTAGTTGTGGCAACTACAATTAATGTGTGTGTGCGTGTGTGTGTGTGTGTGTGTTCTGAATCATATTATATGGTATGAAAGAAAAAATGAAAAAAAAACAAGTTGATTCCATGATATAAAATCAAAATGCTAAGTTTTAATTTATCCCTTAAAATTTATGTGTTCATTCTCATTCATATAATTAAGAGTAGTTTCAATTAAATTTATTGAAATTAAATTTCAACTTTTTTATTTATGGTAGGGCTCAGATAATGCTGACTGCACCAAGAAGACGTGTCAGATGATATATGATGAACTATTAGAATATACTCCTTCCGTTTCGTTTAGATTGTTGTTTTAGTGTTTTTTTTAATCTAGAATTAACAATTAATTTTATGGACTAATATAACCATCTCTTATGTATAGCATAAAATCTTATTAATTTATGTTTTCTTAAAAATAAGACAATATTTTCTCATATATATTTTTAGGGTTTATGATATGGTTAAAATTAGAGGTGAGAGTGTGAAAATATATAAAACAACAAACATTTTGACAAAAAAAAAAAAAAAAAAAAAAAAACTAAAACAACAATCAAAACGAAACGGAAGGAGTATATATCTATTAAAGTGAAGAATACCTAACAAAAGTCAATAATGAAGATAAATATAAGAATTAATTAATGTAGAAAATTTTAGGAGACTCTATTTTAAAAGTTGCTAGATAATGTTTTAAAAAAAATTCACCAACTTTAAACGAATTTACAATTTATACATGACTTTTAAAATATTACATTAATAGATGGTTGATAGGAAAATAAATTCAAATTATGGTTCAAATGTTACGTTTTTCTAGCTTATTAATTTATAATTTGAGAAATTTAAAATATTGGTTGGTTTGATAATTATATACAAAATATTTTATATTAGATTATTCAGTTAATTAAGAATAGTTAATTAAATTCATGTGAGGGGAAGGAATGAATATTGCACAATTTTTTAGAATATGGATTATGTTGACTACCCATAATCATATTGGATAAAATCCTCTAGTCCACTTTTCATATTCCACTATTGTGTCCCACTATAAAATTTAATATTTTTAAAATGTTTGTTACAAAAATAAATTTTATTATAGTATTACAAATCATAATCAACATTTATTGCTAAATATTAAAATTTTTAAAAATTATATACCCTACTTTTGGAATAATTAACCATATTAATCAATTATATTAACTAAAAAATAAGAAATAAATATTAAAAAATAAATATAAACCCTAATTGGGTGGAATAAATCATAAATAATAATTATAAAATTTAACTAAGTCATAACAAATTGAAATTGAAGAAAAAAATTGATGAAAATTGAATAAAAATTAATGTGGGACACCAAATGAAATAGAGAAAAGTGGGATAGAGGATTTCATTTGTAATCATATGACTGAAAATGAATATAATCCAATTACTTATGAAAGAGTTGAAATAGAAGAATTGAATATTTTCTCTTAGATTTAACTACTAATTATTAAAAATAATTCTCAAACTATTTAGCTAAACATAATACATAACACTATTAATATAATATGTAGTTATATGTAGAAGTGTTATACTATTATACATTATGATTTTTTTATAAAATGATATATATTAGATGTTTTGGTTGAATAAGAATGATTAAACTCCTCAGGTAGAAGGAATGTATATTCCACATTTTTTTGGAATATAGATTTCCACAAAAATGGTGATTACAAATTTTATTTTTTAGTTGGGGAAATAATTGAAATTGAGCAATTGAATAGTTTTCCCTTAGATTCCGTACTACTAATTAAATTGGTTAGTCATTGAATCAAGACTTACAACTACCAATCAAATTATATTTTTTTTTAAAAAAATTGTAAACAGTGTATAAAATTTTGAAAAATATATTAAACTTTGAGATTTTATCATTTCTTTATCGTTGAGAAACACATGTTGCTATAACAATATATATATATATATATATATATTTATCTTTAAACACATGATATTTATACATTCAACACCATTTTAATTTAGTTAGGTTATTTTTAGTTTTATTTGTTCAATGTAGTCATTTATATTACAATAAAAAATATAGTATTAAATGTATGTTTAGATAAAATACAAAAAAAAAGTTAATATTTTGCGACAAGTGTAATAATATGTTAAAATATTTCAATTAATTCAGTGCATGATATCATACGTAAATTAATTGATAGCATAGAGTGGTTAAAAATATAATTTACTTATGAGATAAACTATATCAATTGATGTGATATAATATGTTTTGTCATGATAGTAAAAAAATTATATAATTATTAATGTTTTGAACTCATTAACTATTTAAATTAAATTAATTTAGTAAGTTTAATTAATTGTAGAATGAATTTTTCAAAAATGGATGATGCAAGATTTTGTGAATTTACATTAATTAAAAATTTATATTTATATTGGACTGTAAAGTCAAAATAAAAATTGTTGAATAGAATATTTGAATTGTATTAATACATATATATGTCAACAATCAAAGGTTGATAATTGTCGTAAAAAAAGGAAGTTGAGAAAGCATACATGCATCTCTCTCTATGTGAGTGTGTATAAATATTAAAAGAACAAAAATATAAACAAATGAAAAAACTATAAATTCTGAGTTCGTGTTCGAATAGTTACAATTTATATTTATATCATTTTTCTGATTATTGATTAATCTAGAATTTTCCGATATTATTATATTTATAAAGTGATATATATATATATATATATAATATATATTTTTTAATTGACTACTCAAATATAATATAGTACAATCATTCAAACTTTAATAATTAATTTAAATATATTAGTTAATATTGCACGCTTTCTCAGCTAGTACTAAAAAAAAAACGCCATCGAAAAAGAATTTCTTGGAGATGAGAATGCTTTTTAGATATTTGAAATGGAAATTATTTTTTTGCTTCCTTAGAAAAGTAAGAAAACTGCTCTCTCTCTCTCTCTCTCTCTCTCTCTCTCTCTCTCTCTCTCAGCATGCGATGAATGTGGTTTTTGCAGCTATGTAATGTTTTGCTAACATAACGCTTTCCATACAAACCTTCTCCTCTTCTCTACTTATTTTTTCAACTTTATTTTTGTTTCCGTGATAAACCTTTTTTCTGAATATAGCAGACCCATTATGTTTTCCTACATAAACGCTCTCTTCCAGTTTGTTCAAGGATCAATGGCCATTATTATGGAACTTGATTAATATGTAGTTCCACCCTTTCTTTTTCCCTCTCTTTCTTGTTGAAAATTTCATTTTCTTTTAAAGATGAAAAGAACGAAATCAGACACTGCACGTTGGTTTCACTAAGCAGGCAGGGATCGATCCGTACGCTAAACTAGTTTTTTTCCATTCGGCAAAACTAGTTTTTTCCACAGGGAAAGAAACTTGTGATCCTATTGAATCGATGGATAGAGCTGCATTAGAAGGTAATTAATGTGCTAAGGCTGAAAACGTTTGGAAGACCACACTGAGACACTATGTCATCGTCAGCCCCCGATGGCGGGACGACTGGCGATGAACTATCGATGGAGTAGCGATGGATCGTTAAATTCCAGCAGGAATCCGTCTTAAAATTGATCTAATTTTTTTTCCTTTTCTTGTTCTTTTGTGGTTTCAATATTTTTCAGCAAAATTGATTTTTTGTCAGCAGCTGAAGGAACTGCACGCCAATCAGCTCTTGATATTGAATTGATGTTCGAGTACATATTCATTTGGCTCTCATTATTTGTGCACAAATGTCGCTATGCGATTCAATTTCCAGTACTAATGTACTATCAATTTCCGGTATTATGGTAGTATCAATTTCCAGTATCAGTTATATGTGTGATACTGTTTTATTAACTTGAGCAAATCTTTGCATAATTTCTCACACTGAGTATATTTTATATATGCTCACCCCTCATTAACATTTTCAGGTAACTAAATTTGGTGGCGCGTGGAGGATCGAATGACAAGTCAAGTCAAATCGCATTTCTTCCGCTTTTCATAGTCAAATTTCTTTAAACCAATTATTTATAATTTAGTATTTCAAGGATCCTATTATTTCTTAGACATTTAATCATGTTATTGTCTTTTATCTTTCTAGAACTTATGGCGAACTTTTCAAATGAAAATATTCCAGTTGCATCGCTATTCCAATTCATTAAGTATAATTTCTTTTTGTTAAATTCCTGTAGTTATTTTCAGTTTAAATGTTTTAATTATTTAAGTTAGATTATTATTTATTTAAAAAAATATCTCACATTTCCGCATCAATTATAATCATTAAAAATCAGTTTAACGCTTTAAGAAATTTAGGGTGTTATAGTTCATCCTCTAACCGATTGAAAAAAAATAGATTCTCCCTCTATTAAGATATTTATGAGTGCATGAACTTGCATGGCATGGCAGTTAGCAGCGGTTATGATCAAATCCACGTGGCAGCGGTTCCTTGATTCAAGGAGTTAGTTAGTTAGATAGTTATACCTTCATTGTTCTATAAATATTTGTATATAGTTGTAGTTTGTAATCAATTTACATTCAATGAAATACAACCGAAAATTCTCCAGATTCTCTCTTATGCATTTACACAAACACTTTCAGTTTTCTCTAGGTTCTCTTAAGCATTTATACAAACACCTTCGATTATTTAGATTTTAACATGGTATCATCGAGTCTCGGGTTCTCCTCTTGAGTTCTTCGTGTTTCTATCGCGATTCCTTTTGTGATTTCAGTTGATAATCTCTTGTTTTTTCATGGCTTCTGCTCAGAATCCTTCCTCTTCTTTTCTTCCTGTCACCAATTTCAAATTGGATCGAAATAATTACGCTTTTTGGCGGTTTCAAGTCTTAGCTTTGATCCGCGCTCATGACTTCGAGGATTTGATTTTAGATTACTCAGTTCCTCCACCGCAATTCCTATCTTCTTCTTCCCGTGAAAACATCACTAATCCAGAATTCCACACTTGGCGACGCAGAGATCAGTTTTTACTAAGCTGGTTGATCAGTTCCGTTTCAGAGGTAATGATTGGGCACATTACCCGCTGTGTTACGTCTCGCGATCTATGGCGGACTTTGCAAGCCTTGTTCCAGTCGCAGTCCAAGGCTCGAATCATGCAGTTGAAGCTTCAACTGCAGACCACCAAAAAGGGAGATCTCTCCATAGATGAGTACTTTCTTAAAATGAGAGGCTTTGCAGACAGTTTGGCTGCTGTTTGTAAGCCTGTGGATGATGATGATCTGATAATGCATATTTTGGGAGGATGTGGTTCAGAGTTTGATGCAGTGGTGGTGAACTTACCAACAGAGCTGATTCTTTTACTTTGTCGGAGGTGCAATATGCATTACAAGCTCATGAGTAAGGGTGGGACGGTAAGGTATACATTACTTTTTTCATCATACCTTTACCTTACCTTACTTGTACGGTATGGAGAAAATTCATACCGTTATCTTACCTTAACATTCGGTGTACCTTCCAACGGTATGCCTTTAGTTCGGTATGAAAAAATGGCATACCTTTACCGTACCTTTGTTTCGGTATACCTTATCTGTCGGTATACCTTACCGACATCGATATACCTTATCCTAATATCTTACAATATATCTCATTTATTTACTAAATATATGAAACACCCTTAATAACGATCAAAATTCAACAAAATAAAATAAATCTTTTCATGCCACAATAATTAAACTCCAATAAAACAAAACATATATAATAATTCAAATCTAACACTCCAATACAACAATTAAAATAAAAATAAGCACATGATATCCCAATAAATACTAGAAATAAAAATAAGTTGAGTCTAGAATGTTTCTAAAAAACTAATACAATCTTCAAATTTGAATCTCAAGAAACCTACAAATTTAACAATTATTAATTAATGTAACTATATTAGATTCTTTAATTAATTAATATTACTATGCATTAATTATAATATAAGATTATATATGTATAGCATATTTGCTAAGTATTATATATGTATAGCATATTTACTAAGTATTATATATCGATCATATTTTAAATCATTTACTTAGAAATCGTAAGAATTATTTACTATGTATTAATTAAGAACATATTTAGAATTACTATACATTAAGTATAACATAAGATTAATTATAAGTGTTAGATATTGTAAATTTACTATATATTTATAAATGTATAACATATTTACTAAATATTATATATCAATAATATTTTTATAATTAATATAAATTGTATAAAATATTATAAACTTACTATATATTACAAATTTTAAATCGTTTACTTAGAAATTGTAAGAATTATTTACTAAGTATTAATTAAGAACATATTTAGAATTACTATACATTAAGTACAAGTGTTAGATATTGTAAATTTACTAGATATTTATAAATGTATAACATATTTACTAAGTATTATATATCAATCATGTTTTTATAACTAATATAAATTGTATAAAATATTATAAACTTACTAAATATTTCTACTTAGAAATCGTAAGAATTATTTACTAAGTATTAATTAAGATCACATTTAATTATCATTACTATGCATTAAGTATAACATAAGATTAATTATAAGTGTTAGATATTGTAAATTTACCAGATATTTATAAATATATAACATATTTACTATGTATTACATATCAATCATGTTTTTATAACTAATATAAATTGTATAAAATATTATAAGCTTACTAAATATTTCAAATTTTAAATCATTTTACTTAGAAATCGTAAGAATTATTTACTAAGTAATAATTAAGATCACATTTAATTATCATTACTATGCATTAAGTATAACATAAAATTAATTATAAATGTTAGATATTGTAAATTTACTAGATATTTACATATGTATATCATATTTACTAAGTATTATACATCAAGTTCAAGTATCTATAATTCACACACACATACATATATTAATATAATATCACAAATATACCGACATATACCGGTACAACGGTATATGCCGTACCAACGGTATGTACCGGTACAAGGGTATATGCCGAATTAACGGTATATACCTTAAAAATTCGGTATACCTCGGTTTTTAAAATTCTATACCGTTACCTTACCGAAAAATCTCGGTACGGTATCATACCTTACCGAAAATACCGGTATACCTTAAAGTTCGGTATTCCGATATTTTTTTCAGTATGATAAGTATAGTATGACGGTATGTTTCCCCAACCCTACTCATGAGGCTAGACTTCAAAGCCAACAGTCTGTCTTCATTCCTAGTGCTCATCTTGCCCAATTCCCTGGTGGTTGTGGCTCCGTTGATGGTACTTTTGGTCCTGGTCGTGGCTTCCCTGACTTTAATTCTGGAAGAGGTGCTCCTTATAGGGGAAGAGGGGGCCGTGGTTTCTCTAGAGACACCAAAGTTGTGTGTCAAGTCTGTGGGAGGAATGGACATGTTGCACTGAAGTGTTTCAAACGCTTTGATGTACATTTCACTAGTGTGGCTGCTCCTCAAGCTTATTATGTTGACTACTCGTATGATGTTGCTCAGGAAGAGGCCTTTTATGCTCAGCAAATGGACTCACAGTGGTATACAGACAGTGGAGCAACTGCTCACATCACACATGATCTCTCTAATTTGCAGTTGAGCTCACCTTATTCTGGATCTGAGTTGCTCCAAGTAGGCAATGGTAATGTTCTTCCCATCGCCAATGTTGGTGATTCCAGTTATCTTTCCTCTGACTCTCATAAACCTCTTGTTCTACACAATATATTACATGTTCCTGGCATTACTAAAAACCTCATCAGCATGTCTAAGTTTACTTCTGACAACAATTTATTTGTTGAATTACATCATACTTTTTGCTGTGTTAAGGATCTCAAAACACAGCAGGTGCTGATAAAGGGGGATCTCATCAAGGGCCTGTACCATCTGGATCTATCAACCATGTCCCAAATCCCAGCTCATAATAGAAGCCTGTCTTCTGCAGACTCTCACCAGACATCATTTTCCTCTATAGCTTCTAATTCAGTAAATAAGTCTGGTAGTTCATCTCTATGTTTTGTTTCTTGTACAACTGATCTTAATGAATGGCATAGAAGGCTAGGTCATCTACACTCTTCTGTACTGAAACAACTTTGTACTTCTCTTAATATCAAATATAAAGATTCATCTATTCTCTTCTGTGAAGCTTGTAAATTAGGCAAACTTCATCAAACATCTCATACCATACTCAACCTCTCAAAACCACTGCACCTTTTCAACTAATACATTCTGACTTGTGGGGACCTGCAGCAACCACTAGTATCACATGATACAAATTCTATATCCATTTCATTGATGATTTCAGTCGATTTACATGGATCTTTCCTCTCACTTGTAAATCAGAAGCTGCTGAAATTGTTAAACGATTCATTACCATGGTACAAGTGCAGTTTTCTGTTACTATCAAATGCCTTCAAACTAATTGGGGAGGGAGTTTAGAACTTTAACTTCTTATCTTACCAATCTAGGTATTCAGTTTCAACATCCTTGCCCTTATATTCATGTTCAAAATGGTCGAGCTGAGAGAAAACATCAGCATATTTTTAAAAATGGGCTTACTCTTCTTGCACAAGCTACTCTTCCTCTTCAGTTTTGGTGGGATGCTTCTCTGATGCAGTCTACCTCATCAATCGATTACCTTCTAGTACTACTCATAATATCTCCCCTTTCCAAATCCTATACAACACTGCTCTAGATTATTCCTTCTTACATACATTTGGTTGTGCTTGTTACCCCTTTCTCACTCCTTATAATACAAACAAGCTGCAATTCAAATCTTCAAAATGCCTATTCTTAGGTATAGTTCTTCACATAAAGGTTATAAATGTCTCAGCTCCTCAGGAAGATTGTACATCTCTGATTCAGTTGCATTTCATGAAAATGATTTTCCCTACTCTTCCTTATTTCCTTCTTCTTCTCAGATATATTCTCCTGCCTCACACTCACCTACATATGTTCCTTATTTCCTTCTTCTTTTCAGATATATTCTCCTGCCTCACACTCACCTACCTATGTTCCTATTCCTAGTTTTTCTTTTATTGATACTAATCCTATGTGTGCAGCTTCTGTGTCTTCTCCTTTCTCCTCTCCTTCTTCTATTCCTTCTACTTCTCAGTCACTCTCATCCTCTCCACCTTCTCCTTCACCATCTTCTGCACAAACCTCCAATCCAGCACCTCATCATATGGTTACTAGATCAAAGAATGGTATTTTCAGACCCAAAGCATGGCTTGCAGAGGTTCAGCTGCCTACTGAACCTTCTACAGTTAAACAAGCTCTTGCAGGTCCAGCTTGGTTTGCTGCAATGCAAGCTGAATTCTCTGCCCTTCAAGAGAAACAAACATGGGTCCTTGTTCCTTCCTCTTCTGATCAAAAGTTGATTTCAAACAAATGGGTGTTCAGAGTAAAAAACTAAATCTGATGGAACTCTTGATAAACTCAAGGCAAGACTGGTTGCTAGGGGGTTTGAACAGTTTGCTGGAGTGGATTTTCTTGAAACACTTAGTCTTGTGGTTAAATTCTCCACAATCAGATTAGTGTTTGCTATGGCTGTTATGAAGGGTTGGTGTGTGAGACAGATTGACATCAACAATGCTTTTCTCAATGGAGAGCTTGAAGAAACAATCTATATGACTCAACCGAGTGGTTTTGAAGATAAAAGGTTTCCTCAGCATGTCTATAAGCTTTCTAAAGCTATTTATGGGCTTAAACAAGCACCAAGGGCCTGGTACAACACTTTAAAGTCATATCTCAACACAGTTGGCTTTATTCGATCACAATCTGATTTCTCATTATTCTTCAGAGTTTCTGCTACTAATGTTGTGTTAATCTTGGTTTATGTTGATGATATTTTAGTCACTGGAGATAGTGCTGCAGAAATACAATCAGTGATACAAGATCTTCATGGGAAGTTTGCACTAAAAGATTTGGGAAATGTTCACTATTTTCTGGGAATTGAAGTATCTCATAAACTTGGTGTTTTTGAATTATCTCAAGGCAAGTGTATTGATGAGCTATTGGATCGCACAAATCTCACATGCAGCAAGCCAAGTTCTATTCCCATGATACCTGCTATCAAGTTGTATAAACAGGAAGGGTCCCTCTTTGCTTATCCTACTCTTTATAGAAGCACTGTGGGTGCTTTACAATACCTGACATTAACCCGGCCTGATATTGCTTTTTCCGTTAACAAGCTTAGTCACTTTCTTCAACAACCTTTTGATACACATTGGGCAGCCTACAAGACTCTTCTTCGCTATCTGAAAGGAACATCCTCACTTCTTCTTATCTTTCAGCCCATCGTCATTTGCCAAGATTGAAGCATTTTCAGACGTTGTGTTGATGATTGCCGCTCTACTGGGGGCACTATGTTTTCCTAGGAAACAATTTACTCACATGGAGTTCTAAAAAGCAACAAGTAGTCTCAAGGAGCAGTGCTTAATCAGAGTACCGCTCACTTGCGAATGTTACTGCCGACGTCATTTGGTTACAAACTGTTTGTAAAGAGCTAGGGTTTTCAGTTGCCAATCCAGCAAGAATTTGGTGTGATAACAGTAGCGCAATTTCCCTTGCTTCTAATCCAGTCTTCCATGCAAGTACAAAGCACATTGAAGTCGATGTCCACTTTGTGAGAGATAAGGTGCAAGAAAAAGTTGTGGAAGTGGATCATGTACCATCCGTTGATCAGATAGCCGATCTATTCACTAAAGCATTGTCTGAATCAAGATTTCAATCCTTGCGTGATCGGTTAAAGCTCAAACAATAACATTTGGTTTCTAAAGGGGTGTGTTAAGATATTTATGAGTGCATGAACTTGCATGGCATGGCAGTTAGCAGCGGTTATGATCAAATCCACGTGGCAGCGGTTCCTTGATTCAAGGAGTTAGTTAGTTAGATAGTTAGGCCTTCATTGTTCTATAAATATCTGTATATAGTTGTAGTTTGTAATCAGATTATATTCAATGAAATACAACCGAAAATTCTCCAAATCCTCTCTTATGCATTTACACAAACACTTTCAGTTTTCTCTAGATTCTCTTAAGCATTTATACAAACACCTTCGATTCTTTAGATTTTAACACCCTCTCTAGAAATTCTCTACAAACTCTTCCAAGAGTTAAGCGAATGGAGGAAGAAGAGACATTCTCGCAACCTGAACTGGTCTAAGTTCCATCTTTTAGTTATTCACGGTTATGTCTTGCAGCTTAACCTCACCTCCGATTCAAGGCTGATGAGGGAAGCGAAGCTTCTCAACGATGAATTCTCGCTCCGAAAACCTAAAATCATATTTCCTCAAAAAATCGAAAATACTACTATAATACTATTTTTTTGGGGTAAAAATTCTAGGAGGGCCAACGCCCCACTGGACCTATGGGGCTTCGTTGCTGTCGGTAATGTCTCCATGTTAGCAACGGACAACTTCACAATTCTAAAGACACAATTTTGAGTGAGTTAAAGGTGTTTTAAAATATAAAAGAAAGCCTTACTAATAATCTTAAAAACACAATCAGCATGTATCATCACAATCCTAATCAATCAAGATTATCAATAGGAGGTGCACGGAGATGATCATAAGCTCACCCTGATCTGATGACATACGTCGTTAGGGATGTCAATTTAGCCCGAAACCGATGGACCGATCCGAAAAAAAAAAGGTGGGGTTAGGGCCACAAATTTCTGGCCCAAAAAAAAATTTAACTGATTCGGCCCGAACCGAATAGACCCGAAACCGAAATGGGTTGGCCCGAAATCGAACGGGTTGGCCCGATTGACATACCCACCTATATTTTTTTAGACTAACTAGTTATTATAATTTATCATGTTTTAATTTATTTAATTTATAATATTATAATATTATTATTTCTTTTAATAATGATGCAATTTTGAAGATGGAATCAAACATGAAATTGAAAGGGCTTCAAATATTGTTAAAGTAGAAGAAGATTGTACTTCAAATTAGATGGAAGATTAAGCTATAAATAGATTTGTGGTGTAGTTTAAAATGATTATTTTTGGAAGAACAAATTATGATTGAACATTATTGTCATTTTCATGTCATTTATTTTTATTTTCTTTCATTTGATACAGTTTGATCTTAATTAAATTTTGTATTTTTCATGTTCTTTTCATTTTATCTAATTTTTCACGTATTAATTTATTTCAAGAATAAGAGATAATGATTATTTAGGAGAATTATCAAGATATAATTTATACACGTGGAAAAAAAAATCATAAACATGTTGACCCGACGGGTTAGCCCGAAAACCGAAGGGTTAGGGTTAGGGCTGAAGATTTTGAGTCTGAAGAAAATTTTAATCGAATAGGCTCGAACCGAATAGGACCGAAACCGAAACGGATTAGCCCGAAACCGAACGGGTTAACCCGATTGACATCCCTATTAACATCGTATAGAAGAATGTGGTACAATATCTTTTTCAATCAATATATGGTGCAACAATAGAAAATTACATTAAGTGCTTAAAATCTCGATTCTCTACATTTTGTATTGCACATTTGATTTTTTTTAATTTTTTTTCTTCGATTTAAATATGTCAAGCTTTAGTTTAATTTTACACCTGTTATTTAGAATTCATTCTACGCAATTAAGGTGTATTTTTAGTATTGAATTTTCAGTTTTTAATTATTAATTAATTATTTAAAAATTAAAATAAATCCTAATTTGGCAGGATGAACTATAATTAGCAACTGTAAAAGTAAACTACATAATATAATGTAATCGAAGGAAAAAAATGAAAAAAAAAACTAAGAAAATTAAATTCACTAAGCAGCAGAGAATGCAACACAAAATGTGCAATAGATAATTTTGTATGAATTATATCCCACTCCAAGATAATATATATATATATATATATATATATATATATATATATATAATCAACACTGCATATCACGTTAATGAATAAACTTGTCAAAAAATGAAATGGTCTTGTACAGTATTCCTAGAACCGAGAAATCATAATACCTATATGAGTACCCAGATAAATAATAATCAAGGTTTGATTATCTTGTTATTTTAGGTTAATATAAAAAATTTATTATCAGTTCTACAACGAGTTCCTCATTATCTTGAATCCGTCTTCCCTTACCATAAATTCTAAAAATTGATTGCTATTTCTATCAAATTTTAATTGAAATATATTGACAATAAATAACTTTTTTTCTTCAAAATTTTCAAAAAATTTTATTTATCTGATTGAAAATTGTCACTCTAAAATTAATAATAATTCATAAAAAATAAAATAATGAAAATCCAAAAAAATTCAAATTTTTTTTCATATTCTTTGTTGAAAAATTATGAATCCATAATAATAATAATAATAATAATAATAATAATAATAATAATAATAATAATAATAATAATAATATAAAAAAATATAATTGATAAATAAATCGGAAAAAAATTGTCATACACAAGATTTCTCAGAGTCAAGTAATTAGAATACCTACTTAGAATATTGATATTAAGAATCCATGAAAATTGCATCATTTTCCTTCTTGATTATTTTCCCAAAGTTCATTAAAATTTGACAAACCACAAGAATTTAAAACTAAGAAATCAAATTACTTTTCCAGGTCATATTCCATGTTAACCAAATGGATCCATACGGTCTAAATAATCAAAATCTAGAAAAGGTGCATTATTTTCTTGTATTGATGAAAATGAAATCCCTATTCCCAAAGGAAGGGGAATGGTCATTCCACCCATCCCATGAAATTAGTGATTTTTAATGATAAAAAAAATTAATATATGATACATTTATATATAATCATGTTTTATAATATTATTTTATCATATTTAGAAAAATAAATAAAAAATAAAATTAAATAATTTATTATTATTATTATTTTATTATTTTCAAAATATTATTTAAAAATATATGTTAAAATCAAATTTTGATAGCTTTTATAGCTTTGTTGAAGAAAAATGAAAGTGATGCCAAAATAAATATATCATAAAAATATCTTATAATACAATATAAAATATTTATATATTTGACATTATTTAATATATTCAAATGAAAAATTGAAATGTTAAAATAATTTTCTATGAAGTGAAAATATTTTTATTAACTTATAAAAATTATTATATATTTATTAATTAAATATTTTAGAATTAATTTTTTCAAATAAATAAATAAATAAATTTCTTATTATTCCCTGAAAATTGAAAGAGATAATGGTGTGAAGATGACCCGTCAGACCCACTCTCACGACATTGTAAATATTTTTGTTGATATTATAGAAAATTGGCATTACATGATTGAAGCCTTAATCAAAGGCAGCCTTCTTGGAGAGAGAGAGAGAGAGATTCAAGAATTCCAACTATAGGTACATTAAATCAACTTCATATATATAAGTATATAACCATGTCTATAGAAGAAAAAAAAAGGAAAAAAAAAAAGAAACAAACTTCAGTATCTAAAATCCAAGCAGACCTGCATCTGCCTTTGAGATCATTAGCACACCTACACAATAGTTTTCACCTGAATCGACTGAAACACAGTCTGCGTTGTTGTGGTTGGAATGATGTCTGAGACGACTAACACTGTATCTCCATTCTTAATCAGTCCTTTCGTCTTTAAAAGATCGATAGATTTGGCAATGTTAGCTTCCATATCATCTGAAAGATCAACCAGAAGTGGAGTGACTCCCCATTGTAAAGTTCGAGCCATCCTGGCATTGCTGTCGTTTGTGAAGGTAAATATGGGAGGATTTGGACGGTTGCGTGAGATCAGAGATGCCATGCAGCCATGCCTCGTGTACACAAATATCGCATCCAGGCCTAAGTTGTTTGCTGCAATCACAAGGGATACAGCATAAGCATGCAAACATGCACTTTTAGAATGAAATGATTTCATTTTGCAAATTCAGATATTGATCATATCAGAATATCAGATGTCTTCATTTAGCAAAGGGAATGAATTTGGTAGTGAGAGATTGGGATAATGACTGCATACATACCCATTCCTGCAGCAGAGCTGCAGATTTGCTCAGCAATTTGGTCCGGCAAAGATGATCCGAGGCTATGCTGTAACAGAACATTTTGCCTGTTCTCGTCACGACTCCATAGCTCCATCCGACTACTGGTCATCCGCAGCACAGAAAGAGCTTTCTGTCCAAATGGCCCAATAGCTGACTCTCCGGAAAGCATCAGTGCATCAGCATATTGGCGAACGGCTTCTGAAACATCAGCAACCTATAGCAGCAGGAGAGCAGCAAACAGCAGTGTCAATTTTTTATTTTTTTTCACATTTTGCTTAAACTGCATTGTTGAATTTAGAAATTGTTTTTTTTTTTAAGATTCAACGAGAAAAAGAATTAGCTACCTCAGCCCTTGTCGGGGTAGGATATTCAACCATCGACTCCAAAAGCTGAGAAGCAACCACTACTGGCTTATTAAGTTGCCTGCATACATAAGTAATCTCCTCCTGCACTGTTGGAATTTGTTCTAGTGGGATTTCGACACCAAGGTCTCCTCTTGCTATCATGATTCCATCAGAAGCTGCAACGATTTCTTCTAATTTATGAAGAGCCTCCATACTCTCTATCTTTGCCAATACTTTTATTGATCTGTGATCAATAAATTTTCCATCATATTCTAAAAAAAGTGAATAAGTGACACTGACACCTAAATAAGCAAATGACTGGTAACCTCCAGTTGATGCTGATGCACATTCATAATTCTCACAGCAACAATTGAATAATTTGAATCATTAAACCATATATATGCTAGACGTGTGATTTTATACTTACAATATTAACGGACACGAGAAGTAGTGAGAGTTAAAGACGATGCTTATTCAAATTTTGTGATCCGATAAAATCCAGAAAGGACTACTTACTTGGAGGACCTGGTGGCAATGTAATTCTTCAGATGCGTGACAGCATCAGCATCATTCACAAATGACATAGCGATAAAATCAACATCTTCAGAAATTCCAAATTCTATGTCGGACCAATCCTGATAAAGGAAACAGATATATCTCAGACAAGATACTTCTATAAACCTCCATTCAAGCAATTCAATGAACGAATTGTTAATGCTGATATGGAATTTCACTTTTAGTTTGTTTATCAACTCTTTTTCGCCATTTGAAGTTTGCATAAGAACATGTTTCTGATATCACTAGATCTGACTATCAAGATACTAATCATCAACATTAATATCTCAGAAAGTGTTGTGTTAGCATCAGTTTCTTTACTTATTATTACAGTTTATATCATGGCAATATATGCCCCAGCTGCCTAAAAAGATAATAATTACATGAGAATCCAAATAAGTGGATTTTGCTTCACCTTAGTTGACAGAGTTGGAAGCTCATAATTTCTCTCCACAAGCATTCCATCTCTCCAAAAGCTAAGTTTAGCTCGTGGCAAGAGCAAGCCAGGGTCCGTGCACTTACAACGCAAATCATTCCCAATCTTTTCTACCACTTCGAAGGTTGCCATTCCTCCATCAAAAACGATTTCATCGCCCACTTCAATACCTGAAGAGTACAAAAATAGTCAAAAACAAAGACAAAAATAGGCACCTTTTTCCTGCCACTTCGAAGGTTGCCATTCCTCCATCAAAAACGATTTCATCGCCCACTTCAATACCTGAAGAGTACAAAAATAGTAAAAAACAAAGACAAAAATAGGCACCTTTTTCCTGCTACTAGTAATATTTACTAATCCACTTTCATTTACTACATACCGTCAGCAAAACCTTCATAATTTGCTTGAATTATAAATGGACGCGAGCCCTCAAATTTTTCGTTAGTAAAGAACCAGATTGAGCCATCCTAACAATCCAACAAACACATAAAAACCATCAGAACACCCAAAAAAAAAAAAAATAACAAAAAAAAAATCCACTCTTTTTCTATAATCAGTTCAGTACAGAACATTTGTGACATAAATTGTTGATTAAAATTAATACCTCTGCTTTAACAGAGGAAGGAGCACCATGATCAACCACATGAATCTGACTGCCTTCAGTATCAATCATCATCATTCAACTTCTTAATCTTCCTAATCAAATCCTGATGCCACTCCCTAGTGTTGTGACACATATTAAGCTGGAGGTAAGGCATGAGCAAACCCTGCAACTATAACAAATATGA
The DNA here is from genome assembly GCA_026008535.1 of Perilla frutescens. NCBI lineage: Eukaryota > Viridiplantae > Streptophyta > Magnoliopsida > Lamiales > Lamiaceae > Perilla > Perilla frutescens. The sequence continues at coordinate 54,930,352 of BRKX01000013.1, read as the reverse complement.
TGACCACCGTGTTGACAGCTGATGCAATCCAGTTGAGGTAGGAAGTTTTCTTGGCGCTAGCGATTGCGATCGCGGCAGCAATGAGTAGAACTCCGGCAGCGATTGGATCTAGTAAGTTGAATTCGTGGCTGAGATCAGTGTGTATGCGCAAAGAGTTGGAACCGCGGTCGAGGAGAGTAGTGAAGTAAGAAGTCCAGCCTCTAGCAACTGCTGCATTTCCAACAATGGATTCGAGGAGTATGTTGCCTGCTGTTATGAAGGCTGCGAGATCTCCCAGTTCAACTCGCAGGTAAGCGAATGAGCCGCCGGCAACGGGGATTTCGACAGCGAACTCGGTGTAGCAGAAGACAGAGAGCATGGCGGAGATGCCGGAAACTACGTAGGATAAGATTATGGCGGGGCCTGCATGATCATGAGCTTCTTGGCCGGTGAGGACAAAGATTCCGGTGCCGATGACGGCACCGAATCCAAACCAGGTGAGGTCCCACCAGTTGAGGCAGCGCTTCATGCTGTTTTCGCTCTGTTTGCGGAGATGAACGAGCTCCGTTTCTTCGTCGGAGCGGTTGAGAAGGCGGTCCTTGAATCTGGATCTGGTCTGTGAGAGGGCAGATACATAGGAGCTCCAATTCTCAAAAGATTTCTCAGGGAAGAAGTCTTGTTTGCTGAATCTCCAGTAGCTTCTTGGTTGGACTGCATCACCATCACCTGTTCCTCCTTCTAGTCCCATTGCACAAGCTATTCCACAACTCGGAGCTCTACTCTATATGCTTAAATGAAATGATGGGTTGCTATTAATTACCTTCTCTCTCTCTCTCTCTCTCTCTCTCTCTCTCCCTGACCTTGTTTTTTGGTTCTCCGTCTGTCGGCTGTCAAAGGGTAGCGGTGATTGGACGAAAATGGAGATGCGACTGCGGGACCATATTTAATGAGAAAACTGGCATTTCATATGCAAACAAATAGTATAGATGTTGATAGTCGTCGTGGTTGTCAATGCCATTCCTAGGCCTAGCTCAACAATTTTATTTCAAAACTAACGTGCAATGCAATCAGCAGAGGATAATGGCAATTTCGAAAAAACAAATACGCAAAGGATTCAAAAATGAAATTAGAGGAAAACAAGCCAAGTCATATCAAGACTTTATTGGTCTTGGAGAAAAAAAAAACACTAATCTTTTGCATCCAACTAAGTACAGTAATCGAGTAGGAAATTAGCAAATGAGGAAGGCAGCCAATTATGACTTAATTTGTATTGTCCCATTTGACAAATGATGCTTGAAGGAATCTACGGTTGCCGGATGAAAAATGTGCTGATAATGACCCATACTTGGCTGCTTTCAATCCTCATCTACACAAACTCCGCCAACATTAAAACTAGTTGCTCTCCACACTGACGCCAATAATTAATCATACCCAACAAGGGGGAGAGATACAAAATAAAAAATAAATAAAAATGCCGATGGCTTAACAATGCATATATCATATTCTTTCAGGGTTCAGGAAATGAGGATCCTTTCCTTATTCTACCTTTGACAGTGTTAGTAATTAGCAGCAGTAACCCAAGGAAAATTTTAACAGCCAACTCATGTTTATATTCATCACTAGTGCTCGAGGCTCAACTCTACACCCATAAAAAACGAATAAGAAAAGGATTACCAGTTACCACCAAGATCTCCACGCTTTCTTCATTTTTTTCCCGACATATTTTAATCCATGAACTGCACCAACAGTCACTAGACCTGCAACAGCCTGTCTTGCACTGGAAACCATGACTTTGCGTCTCAGGATCTTTCGCAAGCAATCTGCAGCCTCTTCCTTTGATTTCATTGCCACTTTCTGTACAGCTCTACCTGAAATATCATTAATCCATTGGAACACGTAAATGTTGTTATAGAAACATAGAGAATGCAAAATAAGAAGCTTATGCTGGAGTAATTACATCACCAAACAATTCATGTAGCTAATGAATGGTGCCAAACACATTTTTATTTCAAATATCAATCAAGCAAGTAGAGTTTTGCTTCACAATCGTATACCATACCAGATTTATCAATTGCTTTCTCCTCTACAAGATTCATCTCTATCTGGCGTCTGATATGCAAAGGAAGAGAAGACAAGAGGGAGCATGTGGTAGACAATCCACAATCCTGATTTAACCAGTCAAGTATGCCAGGAGACCCACATGTGAGAATAAATCTTTGCCCAGGTGCAAGCAAAATAATTTCCTTGTAACCAGTTAAAATGGCAATGATTTTTTTTGTTAATCCCTTGATAAATTAGCAACATATGCAACCACAATTTGTATGGGCCTTGAAATTTGGACTAACCTGAATTAAATTTACTTTTTGATCAACAGAAGATGATATTCTAAGCATGTCTTGAGCTGCAAATTTCTCTAAAAATGGATTGTACATTTTTTGGAATAACTTAAATTGCCCTTGCACAATCTTTTTCACCTGGGAAGTATACATATGGATGTTAACACAATGAATGAAAAAAGAGGTCTTCAATGTAGTTTAGTACAGATGAGCATACAAATATCCCCAAATCCTGTAAAGCAAGTTATCTTACAAAAGACATAACCGAACAAAATAGCCTATTCAACTTGTATCTTGCATGCTGGTAAATTCCACACTTTTCACTCCAAATGTTTAAACAAACATGTGTTATATCACAAGCCTTAGAAGCCCCATCATATACACGCAATTTTAAGCTAAGTTTCTCTTTCAAATTTTTAACTAGAGCTTCAATGATAATTACCTTGTTTTTATCCTCTGCGAAAAGCATTCGTAAGTCACCCATATATGAGAGGCTACATATTTTGGCATACAACTCTTTCTGCAAACACATTAAATCTTACTGCTGCTATCCTTCTCAACTTTGAATGATTGTAAGGAAACTGAGAAAGAACCATACCTCGCTGAATTTTGATGGCAAAAGCAGGAGGGCAGCAGAGGTTGCAGCCTTCAGATTTACAGGGTTGAGTTTTTCTATCTCCGAGTTATTTACTATGACGTTAACCTGAAATTTGTAGATGCTTCAGATGCTATATATGACTTAGCATTTGAGACAGCATCCAACAAAATCGAAGCATATCTTCAAGATAACATAAAATTTATTTAACTAACTCACATAAATGTATATCTTCCGGACAACAGAATATTTATATCTTTGAGGTAATAGAGTTTATATCTTACATGATCATTAGTTGTGAGCTTTTTGACACGAATCAAGTTGGGCTTAAATAGAATTTTCAATTTAGCTACTGAACATAACCATGTTAAAATCTATAAGAGGAATAACCATGATCACTTATTAATGCCCATGTTTCGAAAACTTATACCAAGAATGTGAAATTTATACTAGCTCACTAGTCATTCATTACATTTAATATTATAAATTGAAGTAACAACATGCATAACACAACTATTTCTAAACAAATGTCCATTCAGAAGTAACTAATTTTGCATCTTCCAGAGTGATAGATAACCAATAAACATCTTCAGAGGAGACGAGTATTTATGCAAAACATACAGGTTTCTGCAAACGGCCACTCAGATAGAAACTCTCCCATTCCATAATATCCTGAACGAGATCATTCATGCGAACAACACCGTACTTGAACATCTGCAGGAGTATCTCATGTCAAAATCTCTTTCCAGTACATCTAATACGTGAAAAGGTATTTAGAAACCATGTATCGCATGTCAAAACATCATAGTAAGAGTAATGATAAAAATAACTACCCGATCTTTATGAGAAACGAAGGGGTTGAAGTGTACGCGGACACCAATATGATCTGCAACCCCAGTAATCTAATAGAAAAAATATTTCACATCAATTTAAAAGACGCTAAACATCCAAAATGAGAGGAAAGACGTGAAGTAGCACCAGCTGCGCTCCCCCGAGGTAGACCATCCATGAGGCATAATGACTCCGATTGAATTTGAGATTCTAGATCCCGAAAGACGAGTAGATTCTATCAGATGCTAATCAACATTTTATGCGCAGAAAGATAGAAAAGATGGAACTTTGCATGAAGTTATAAAATGCAACGAACCAATACCTCAGCATGCCATTGTTGGGGATCTGCTACACCAAGAATGTAATCTACCATGGATGTCTGGAGAAAAAAAGATTCAAAAGAGAAAATCATAAATTCATAAGTAATCATTAAATTAAGTTATACAAAGCCCCTGAACTAACGTCATAATGATGTTGAGAGTTCTTTCATTCCAATGCTATAGCCTATATGGTAATGTCAAATTTAAAAGCGACCTGAGCTCAAATAAGCGAAAAGAAGGGGGGAAATACCACCTTATCAAAATTGTTTGGATGGAGAGAGGAGCCATATATACAGGCGAATTCAACAGGAGGTAGAGTGTCGAGGAAAGTTGCGTGTTCGGGTCTCTTTTCAGTGTCCATTTACTACACAATTCACATTCGGCGTTTAAGAATGTAAAAAAGGTTAAGCCTTTATTATATCCCTGTTCAAGTCACAGAAGATGGTGATAAGTTCTACAGCGAAAATTGACCAAAAGCATGCAAATGAACAGTTTGGGGTAAAATACTGCCAGTTTTTTCTTAGAGGAATTTCATCGAACATGTGACTTGCATTGTTAGGTCGCACCAATTCTTGACATCTTTAAGCGTTAAGCTTACTCTCCACTCCCGCCGGAACCGGATGATTTGTTGAATGACCGAGGCTGGAAGAGACAATTTCCGGCACTAGGAGTTGAAGAGTGAAGACTACAGGTGTTGCTGAGCATATGATTATGATACGAGGAGGACACGTTTGGATATTTGCAACTCTTTCCTTTTTTTTTTCCAATGACGAAAATTTCAACCGAAAATTTAGATGATCGAAAAAATCAATCGCGATACTCATCACAATACTTCGATTTGGGACAGTTTAAAATTAAAATTCTTTTATTAATCGGCTGATAAATATTAAAAATAAAAAAAATGGATTGTAAATATGTTAGGCATATAAGATAGGGAGTCCTAACTTAACCCAAAACCATGGTTAAAGGTGAAGGGTTGACCCCCACTTATATACCCTTCCACACTTTCATGTGGAATCGATGTGGGATATCGTAACAATCCATCCCCCTTTCAAACCGGACGTCCACGGACGGCACACTCCGAGTGGCAACCCACACCAAGGCCCACTTCCGGGTGGCAACCCCCTTTGGGCCCACATCCGGGTGGCAACCCCTGGGCCCACCATCGGGTAGCCCCTTTCCGCAGCTCGCCCAGATCCAGCAGGTCGGACCAATTGATAGAGTTAAGGGTGAAATTACTTAAAGAAAATAAATAAAGTGGAATAGAACGAACAAAAAATAACAAAACCTCAGGCCGAAGCCTGCCCAAGCGCCAAGCGCCAATCAGGAAGAAACTTCCTGCCTAAAGCCAAACGGCTTCCTCAATTTTCTAATGATCTTTCGATGATCTCAATGACGACTAACCTACTACTTAAATAACAAAAGAAATAACCTAAACTTGAAGCCCAAGTAAACTTGGAGCCCAAGCTGGATTAGCCCCATTTCAATATTCTAACCCTAAAAGTAACTTAACCTTAACTATATTAAATAAGGAAAATAAAGATAATAGTAGAAATACAAAATATAGAGACCATTCTAAGAATCGATCTGTAACACATACTCAACTTGGTAAAGGCGACCTTCCGGGGAGAAGATTGTTGTACGACTGCATACCTCCTAGACATGTTTCAATCTATATAAAAATGTTTAATCAGTTATGCTGGGGTTCTAATCAGATAAGCAAATTACTAACATAAGATAGTGATTTCAAGATGTATATAACATTCTGTATGTTAAGCCACAGTAAAACAGAGCTAAGCTGGAAGTGATATAAATCAGAAGTTATCATCAGCTACAAAAATTAATTAGGACAGATGTAAAACAGAGACCAGTTCAAGCCACTAATTTTTTTGACAATTTCAAGTTGGACAAAATTGTTTCTGGCACAGTGGCACTCAAGAAATTACTTCATTATTGTTTCACAACTGATAATATTATTCTCAAGTTATGCCTAATGTATTAATTTTCAGAAAATTAAACTTCAATTTCACAACTTCTGGAAACATTCATGACAGTGAAGGCTGCAAACCTCATACCTAAGCAAAGATATCAAAAGGAACAATACGACCGAATCCACAGCTCAACCTTCATAAACTATAACTTCATTTCGCATTCATAACTTTCATTCACAAAATACTCGTGCATTATTTACGGATTTTCTCCGCCCTAATTTTAGAACTACAAATTCACCAGGAAACCCCAAAACCAACAAATTCCAATTATTGCATCTTTTTTTCTTGGACTTCATTGCCACAAAAAAGAAAAGAAAAGAAAAGAAAAGGTAAAAATAGATCAACAGCTAATTGCGAAGAATTCGAAGAAAAAGCACAAGAAAAAACCCCAATCGAAAGAGCGAATAGAGAGAGAGAGAGAGAGAGAGAGAGAGAGAGAGAGAGAGAGAGAGAGAGAGAGAGAGAGAGAGAACCTGGTATAACGATCTGGATCTGGAAAGAGGAATGAGATAATGCTTGGGCCGCGTTATAGTGCTGATCAAAATCGGGATTGAGACTTCACCGGAGCAGTAGGCACATTATATTGTGACGAGCTGCCTTTTTTTACAAGCTTCAGTTCTTCAAAATCAACATGTTTTTGTTATTTTCAGTTTGACCCCAAAAGTTTCAATTGTTTCAGAATACTACCTTCTATTTACTATTATTTTTTCCCCAATATTTGGTTCAAATTAATTATTGGTCAAATCTCCGCATGCGAAAAGGTTGAAACAATTTACGTTCTACTTGAGTTAATTTTATTTTTGGTCCCATTAGAATAGGCTCAAAATAATTTTAGTCTCAATTGTTATTTTTTTTGTCCCAAGAGAATTTTTACCAATATTTTCGGTCCCAAATGATATTTTTCGGCATTTTTGGTCCCAAAATGTTATGACCCTAAAGCTACCCATGAATGGAGAAACGGAGAAGCTTGACGGAAGAAGGTTGAGCTGTGCAAGAACCCATTTTTAGGGCTAAAGGAGAAAGAGGCGGAATTGAGGGTTAATTCCCATTCTGGAAGTGGGTTGTTTGAGTCTCAATCGGATCGGGTTCAAGATATAGGGTCAGGTAAAGAAATGGCCTAAGTCCGGGGCAATGGTAGTTATTGGGCTTGCTTCGTGTTTTTTAATTCAAAGAAGGACTTAGTCCACTTTTGTATTATCTAGGGTTATGTGTTTTCAATTAAGGGTTCCAGCTATTGTATGGTACAAATAGGGCATTTTGCCTAATGGAAGGATATGATTTTCGTGTTTTTTAACTACAAAGCACACAGAATGATTTTCGATCATTATTTCAACGCAGATTCAGGTGTTTTTTTTTCCCTTCATGATTGAATAAGTCGAGAATCGACACCGATGAAGTCTCTAGCTCACAAAACGTTCCGCCTAAAATTACTACAACATCGCCAGTTCAAGAATTCATGTTCAAAAAATCAAACTCCTAATTCTGCCATATAAACCTACAATGCAAGCGAGCGAGAATCGGGATAATAACAACCACAAACGCAAACACACTGAAATAAATTGACAAAGTAATTTAAAAAAGCACCAGAAAAATGTGACGGAAACAATCAAAAGGAGGTATGATAGAATGGAAATATTGATGAACCTGAAAACCCAGAGGAAAGAGAGAGAGAGGGGGGGCTCAGAGCAGCTGCAGCAGAAATTGTTGAATGGGGCAATTCGCAAACCCTTCTAATTTATATATATAAACTTCATGATAAACGAAATTACATTTATACCCCCGTAGAATCTTGTGGACAAGCATATGTTATGTTGGTATTTAAGTCATTTCATTTTCTTCAGGCAGCATCATTCATATGCTTCGGTTAATCAATCCTCCTCATCCGCCAATGTAGTAGTAAGTAGTGACTATGCTCTGCTGTCTCCCTTCCTCAGTTTCTCTCTCTAACTCCCTCCAAGCCCAGAATCCACCGCTCGTCGCCACACCACCCGAACTCAACCGCTCCAAACACTCATGGATCGAATCGCTTCGCTCCTACGCCCGCTCAAACTCCTTCCGACAAGCCATTACTACTTTTATTCAGATGCAGGCCGCCGGAATTCCACCCGACAATTACGCTTTCCCTGCTGTATTGAAGGCCGCCACTGCCCTTCGAGATTTGCACCTAGGGAAACAGATTCATGGGTCCCTTGTTAAGCTCGGCTACGAGTCTCACTCCACTGTTTCCAATACGGTTTTGCATATGTATGCCCAGTGTGGGAATGACGTCGACCAAGTTTTCAAGGTGTTCGAAAGAATTTCCCAAAGAGACCAAGTTTCTTGGAACTCATTGATAAATGCTTTGTGCAAATATCAAGAATGGGAGTTGGCTTTGGAGGCATTTCGTTTGATGGGGATGGAGAAAGTCGAGCCTAGCTCGTTTACTTTGGTTGGTGTAGCTCTCGCGTGTAGCAACTTGAGCAGGCGTGATGGTCTAAGGCTTGGAAAGCAACTGCATGGATATAGCTTGAGAGTCGATGAGAGAAAGACCTTTACAGACAATTCTTTGATGGCGATGTATGCGAAATTAGGGAGAGTAGATTATGCTAAGATTATATTTAAGTGGTTTGCTCACCGCGACATGGTTTCTTGGAACACTATCATTAGCGCTTTTTCACAGAATGATAGGTTCTGTGAGGCATTGGAGCATTTCCGTGATATGAATGATGAAGGATTTAAACCTGATGGGGTCACAATTTCGAGTGTGCTTCCCGCATGTTCCCATTTGGAGTTATTGGACTTTGGAAAAGAAATTCATGCTTTTGTATTCAGAAATGGTGATTTTATGAGGAATTCCTTTGTGACCAGTGCTTTGGTAGACATGTATTGCAACTGTAAACAAGTTGTGAGTGGGCGCAGAGTTTTTGATCGTGCGTTGGATCGCAATCTTGGAACATGGAATGCTATGTTTGCTGGTTATACTCAAAATGGATTTTACATGGATGCATTGATTTTATTCATGAGATTGATTGTTGTCTCTGGTCTTTTCCCCAACCCAACCACAATGGCTAGTGTTTTGCCAGCTTGTGTACACTGTGAAGCTTTTGCTGATAAAGAAGTTATGCACGGGTACGTTTTGAAGTTGGGGATTGGGAGGGATCGATATGTACAAAATGCTCTGATGGACTTGTACTTCAGGGTTGGAAAGATAGATATTGCTGAATATATATTTCACAATATGGAGAGCAAAGATATTGTGTCTTACAATACCATGATAACTGGTTATGTAGTGTGTGGGTTTCATGAAGATGCTCTTATTTTGTTACATGAAATGCAAGTAGTTGAAAGGAAACACGAGGAGAATGATGGCTTTGACACGAGCATTAAGGTCTCATTTAGACCTAATTCCGTAACACTCATGACCATCCTCCCTGGTTGTGCTGCTCTAGCAGCTCTAACAAAAGGAAAGGAGATTCACGCTTATGCCTTTAGAAATGGACTGGAATCAGATGTCGCGGTTGGAAGTGCATTGGTTGATATGTATGCCAAGTGTGGTTGCTTGAATATGGCTCGGAGAGTTTTTGAGAGCATGCCTAGCAGAAATGTAATAACATGGAATGCTATGATCCTGGCTTATGGGATGCATGGAGAAGGAGATGAGGCCTTGGCACTTTTTAGGAAAATGGTGGCTAAAAGGGCAGGTGGTGGAGAAGTGAAGCCTAATGAGATTACATTTATTGCAATCTTTGCAGCATGCAGTCATTCTGGGATGGTTGATGAAGGCAAACAATTGTTTCAGACAATGAAAGTGGATTATGGAGTCGAACCTCATGCTGATCACTACACTTGTGTTGTTGACTTGCTTGGTCGAGCAGGCCGGCTAGATGAAGCATATGGCATCATCAATTCAATGCCCATAGGACTTGATAAGGTAGGGGCCTGGAGCAGTTTGCTTGGTGCTTGCAGGATCCACCAAAATGTGCAGCTTGGGGAAATCTCAGCCTTTAATCTGTTTCAGTCAGAACCAAATGTTGCAAGCCATTATGTTCTGCTCTCTAATATCTATTCTTCTGCTGGGCTCTGGGAGAAGGCTAATGAAGTTCGTAGAAAGATGAAAACCATGCGGGTAAAGAAAGAACCTGGATGCAGTTGGATTGAGCACAGTGATGAGGTTCACAAGTTCTTGGCTGGGGACACGCGACACCCCCAAAGTGAGCACCTTTATGCATATTTGAATGATTTGTATGAGAGGATGAAGAAGGAAGGTTATGCGCCAGACACATCCTGTGTTCTTCACAATGTTGACGAGGAGGAAAAGGAGAACTTACTGTGTGGACACAGTGAGCGACTAGCAATTGCTTTCGGCCTCCTTAATACGCCTCCTGGAACAACTATTCGAGTGTCCAAGAATCTTAGAGTTTGTAACGATTGCCACTCTGCAACAAAATTCATCTCCAAGATTGTTGATAGGGAGATAGTTGTGAGGGACGTTAGGAGGTTCCATCATTTCAAGGATGGCACTTGCTCGTGTGGAGACTATTGGTGATATTTGTGGTCTAACAATGTTTTATATAAACTGATGAAAATAAGAAGATACAAGTTGTAATGTGTAAAATCTAGAAGAATGTTGTGATCTATTGATTGTTAGATAGCTTCATAATACATATGAATCAGCAGCTTTGTCCAGTTATTTTTGTTCCTTGTTTCAAGATCTTTTCTCATCCATTTTGCTCTATTATTAGTTTTATTTGATAGCAACACATTTCTTAGGCAAAAGTTGTAAAACAGACGTTCTTCTGTAAAACTAAATATTTTGTTGAAGAAAATACAGTACATTCTACAGTCACTATTTTACACTTCAATATACAGAAATGAAGTACATAATTTCAAGTTATATTGTAGCCTCCCTAAGGCCCAAGCTCTCATCCTGCCTCCAACAACCACAGCTCTCTATTTAGTACTCGAATTCTGACAATCTTGTTTTCGCAATTCTAGATTAATATAATAACCGCTCTTGGTAAATATCTAGTGCCTTAATAACCTTCTCCATGAACAACTTTCGGTGCAACCTATACCTGCATAGCAACACAGAGAGTGAGATGGATTGTTGTCCTATGGAAACATCCAATCTAACGAGGCAAGTCTTCCATGAATAATACATACTTTATTGCAGCTTCATGTGTCCTCCTAGCTTCAGGGATCGACTCTACAGCAAGAAACCAAGAAAAATTAACACACGAAAAATAATTCTACCACAACCAGAGATTTTCAATTCATACATATCGACATGGTAACAAAGCCTCAGAAACTACCACATATTTCACAACTTGGAAGACTAACAAGTCATTGTTAAGGGCAGAGAAAAGCCAGGTGTAATTGCTAACCAACATATCTTAGTAACTTTCATGACTGTAATTTCTGTTAAACTTTCATCTATTCATGAATTATAAATCTTCAGATAGCGCTAAGAAAACTCAAATCCATCGAGTATACCTAGAATTTGCTCATCTTGATCTGCGGTTGTAGAAAATTCAGCTAGCATTTGCTGGCATTCTTCTTGTAACTCTTTCACAGCTTTCCTTTCCGTACTTGGAACTGGAGGGATGTCCCCATCTGACCAAGTGGGAACGGTTCTCGCAGCAGCAAGGACTGCCCCATCAACAAAGCCATCCTCATCATGAGATAGCTTACCTGATATGGGGCATGATCTTCATTTCATCAACCATAACAAAGTTCAATTTTAATTTCCTAATGGATGTAAATATGAAATGCTTATGAGAAGGATGCAACATTACTATTGTGATAATATTCTTCAGGAAGGCCAGATATATTGAAGACAGATAAGAAAGAATCCAAATGAATCCGTGCAGTGCCAGAGAACTGGATAACATCCCAAGGATTCTGCAATTTTTGTTTCAAATAGGTGAGGTACTAATCAAAAGGAACATTAGTAATGAGTTAATATTAAGTAGACATAAACATATGAAATCCCCAGACAATGAAAAAGCTTGACAAGTAGAGAATTTACAGAAATTAAAAACCAGCTCTGTATTTTTATTTTTATTTTATTTTGGCATTGGTGCTGCCAGAAATGTGGAAGAGACAGCTGTATAGCCTGTATACAGCTCAAGAGTTTTGGAACTTCTGAAACCTTGTGTTAAGTTTTTTCAGTACGTATGTTTTCTCGGTGAAACAATGTAGCCACACCACCGATATTCAGATAATCATCTTTCTTTTAGGCAGAAATCAACAAAACAAAAAGTATTAGTTGGTGAACGAGAAAATTACCACTGGAGATGAAAATCCATATCTTTGCATGAAGAAGTTATTCATCTGCCCATTCATATAATTGACAGTCCCATTCATATAATTGACATCCTCAAAATTATAATATGATTTATGATAAACATACAACTTGCTCTATGTTGCAAGTTGAAATCTCTTCAACGAACATAAAATATCTTCTAGCACTATATCTACTTCAATTGTAAAAGCTTGTTGGTTACTAACTCAATGAACGTATTGGAACATGTAAGTCGTAGACGTAGAAGTAAAGAAATAGATGAGGAGAACGTAGACTAAAACGCAAAATTAACACATGTAAATCATCTGTTAATGCAATAGAGATACAACGATTTTTTGCAATATGAGATCCGACCTCCATAATTGAAAAGAGAATTAAAAAAAAAATACCATAAACTCCATACAATTTACATAAACAAAACTTACAAAACAAATAGTTAGCAAAAAAATTTACAACCAAACTCTATAGAATTTTAACTTGTCATATGATATTATCCAATCACTATATTCGTGCTTTCATTTAGCTATGTTTTAATGTGGGGGACATTTTCATTACATGTTGAAAACTAACAACATTTGCAATTGAAATAGTATCATATGAAGGAAGGCTTATGATCCACACGAGACGCATTGCATTTCAACTGAAAATGAATTACTCTTTGCTCCAAGCATTTTAGATATTTCTGATTTTCTATGTTGATCGCACGAACCATCTACAAAAGTAAAGAGATCGAATATTAAGAACCATACAGGAAAACAACAATAAGAACCACTACATCTCTAAAATCCCTAGGCTTAAACCAAAATCATTCACAACAAATTAATTAAATTTGACCATTGATTTATATAACCGATAATCATCGCTACTTAATATTTCTCTATATTACACATTTATGTTAGAAAAAATGTCCTAAAAAAAAATTCCATCGTACCCACAAACAACATATATATATAGGGTAATCTAGATTATTGATTATATCAAAAATGAAAAATGAAATAAAAATGTATGGAAAAAGAAATCTTCGTACTTGTAAGTACTGAGACTTGCTGCAGAAACATATATCGAATAATAATATCGGAAGATTCCAAACCCATACCCATTACAGGTGACACCTAGTCTGAGCTTTCATGAATTGGATGGAATTTTGCCTCTGCGAATTCATCATTTTATTTTTTTGAGAGAATGTATTCTTATTCTGAATATTATCATAGATATATAACACGATCAAATTCGGAATATTATGAATATTGTCATAAATATTTAATGCAATACCATATATTAGTACAGATGTTACAAATCAAATCTCTCAATATATTCCGGATTTAATGCTAGGCGGATATATTATTTTGATCAATTACGGTAAATATATACAAACTGATTTAGTTATGCCAATATTTTTATTAGACGGATTTGATTGGCCTTTCATTCTATATATGTACACACACATATATATTATAGAATTGTAATATGATGGACAAAATACATTAATTATGGATAATATACGATGTGAGCCAGTCACCAACATTTAACATATATTAGCTATACATGATTTGCCATTTCTTAGAGAGATTTGCGGCTTATAATAATGCATGATAAATTTTTAATGATTATTTATGGAAAATGTTTTTTATTGGACTATTTAATACACACGGTTAACATATATTAGCTATACACGATTTGCCATTTTTAGAGAGATTTGCGCCTTATAATAATGCATGATAAATTTTTAATGATTATTTATGGAAATTATTTTTTTATTGGACTATTTAATACACATGAATTTGTAGCTAATTAATACTTATTTGCATTTCCCAAAAAAATTCTAATGCGCGTTAATAGTAATTACTATTTATCAAAATAATATTAATTAATTATCACGAATTTGGACTAAAAATGTTTATTAATTAAATAATATGATTTTTCCACTTTTAGAATGTCATTTAGGCGGGAAATATGAGGTTACTAATTATGGCATAACTATTTGCTTTTATATATACTAGCATTCCCCATGTGCGATGCACATGATTTTAATTTAAAAAAAAACGTGCTTAAATAGAGAACATTATAACAATTAAATTAAATATTATATTTAACTTTTTGAATTATAGCATCTTACTTTATTTTTGAGATAGACACAAATGAAACATTATTGAATTAGACAAAATTATCAAACACATCTAATTGTTTTCATTTATAAAAAAAAATCATAATACACAAATTAAACAACACAAATTGAGGTAAAATAATGACATATATGGCTAAAAAATCTCCATTGTTATAAAATATAAGAAAGACATTAAAAATGAAAATAAAAGTTATAATTCAAAGTTCAAATCTAATCTTGAAGAATTATAACTTTTATTTTCATTTTTAATGTCTTTCTTATATTTTTTTTGTAATTTTGAAAAAATAAACAAACATATATAACAACCAAATTGCAATATAGTATAGATAAAAAAACAGAAACCCATGTCGTAATTGTAAAAATTGGATCACTTCATTTTTTCTTTCATAAACCAAAATTATGCATAAGTTTCCAACCAAAGAAGTTAGCAAAATTTCAAAACTTGAAACCACCCCATTGCGCGTGAATTGAAAACGATAGAGCGGTGAATTAATGTGTGCACTTGTATCTTTTGCCCCAAGTGAAATCTCTCACAATTGAGATCTCAACAATTATTTCTTTATAAATCTCATCATATCAAAGTATCAAATTCTGCCATATCAAAATATAAAATTATGTAAGAATGTGAACCGCACACTTTTGATACATCATAACTAAGAATTGCTCCTATTGTGTATATGCAAGAAGATAAAGCTCAAGATTCGAACATTTATATAGGTTGAATTAGAAGAATTTAATGAAATTGATGATTATTTTTTAAGTGGATAATGCAAATAAATGGATGATTATTTAATGGAGTTCACCTAATCACCTCAATTGCTTTGAAAATGAGGGTACTCACTACTACTTAAATAATCGAATAGAAAATAATAATTTGAGAAGTTTCGAATTTGAATTTAAATTGGACAAATTGTGTGGGTAATTTGACATCTTAAATGGCGGTTTTTAATACTTTAATCGTTCATCAAATTTTGTAGGTAATTGAGCGTGTTTTTTAATTAATGGTGGTTTTCAATACATCAATCATTAAATAATTTATTAATTGTACAAAATAATTAATATACAATCTAGAATATCATTTTGCAGAAAATGCTAAAAGGAAATATGCAATCTATTATATGGAAAAATTGTATAAAGAAATATAAGTTTACTCTATAACATCTAGTATAATATCTCGTGGGATCACATGGTGAGAGATATAAATTATTTATAATAAATAGTTTGTAAAAATTATATAATCAAATCATAATTTAATTAATAATAAAAGCAATCATAAAATGTGTAAATAATAGTATTACATTCAAGTTTGTCCGTTATTTTATTGGCAAACAACTCATATTCATAAATAAATTTACACTTTTCATTCAATATATGTCAAACAAAATGAATAACATAATCAGTTTGCCCGAAATTAATTACAAATATAATTAGAATCATTTATAATTTGATCAAAATATACTATCCTAATTACTTATATATATATATATATATATTATAGCTATATGCCTTAAAACATAAATTATAACAAATTAATTACTCTTAATAAAACATAAATTATGCAAATTATCTACTCGGTATAGTCTGCACCGAAATATCACACTAAATCATTCACAAATCAGCATCCACAAATATTAATATTAGCTCTTTGAACAATTGATATTTTTGTATACTTTTGGATTACTTTTTTTTTACTTGTCGGATAAATTAAGTTGTAGATGATGCACAATATTATTACATTCATATAAAATGAAAATTCACAGAGAGAAAAATCAGGAATCACAAAATATCATCTTGGTTTATAAAATATATGAAAGAATTAATTATGTATATAAAATAACATCAATTTTTAAGATATTCCATAAATAATTTTATATAGTTGAAACTATTTTCTTATGGGGATATTAATCATTGCATAGTTCAAATCTATTATGTTTGGATTTTGGAACCAACTTAATTAATATTTCTCAACTTTATCCTATTTTTTAAAAAAAAAATCAGTCCTCATTTAAAAATATGTTCGCTCAAAATTAAAAATATGGGTTCTAAAATTATGATACATAAATGAAAAAATATATCAAAACTGAATAACAAATACCAAAAATGTATATTACAATATCAAAACAATAATTTAAAAAATACAACTTGATACTTAAGCTTTCCTTACATCAAATATGTGCTAATATATATGAGGGGAGAGAGATTACTACGTACCTACTGTAAAATATTATTTTATATAAAAGTAGATCAAGTAATTCAATATATTTACACTTTATATCTTGCATTGAACACAACCAATAAAATATAAAAGGAAACCAAATAAATTAATAAAATTGAGCAATAACAAAATCATAATAATATTACTAAAATGCATTCGTTGTTCCAAAAATTGGAATAATTATGCATGTTGAGCATCTTGTACATTGATTTGTTACGAATACAAACTTAAAATTACATAATTGAACAACTATATTATTGTCATATGCAAATAAATTATAGACAAACTTGGATCAAATGGATCGAGCTCTTAAACTCACAATTCATATCAACATCTCACTCAAAATTGTAAAACAAAGTGAGAAATTCTCTCTACTGTAAAATAATAAAAAGGAAAACAAAATGAAAAAAAAGATAAATTAACAAAAATATTTGAGGTTTATTCAAAATACGAATAGTGCCAAAAAAAAATAAATACAAACCTTGCACAATTCAAAGATGTACATTGATTTCTTCCAAACATATAATGTATTTATAAGCATGGGAGGGATCTATCTTTCAAATTTTGATTTTTTTTATGGAACCGTTTCAAAATATTTTTAAGGACCCTTTCTAATTTATGGACAATATTTATTATTTAATACAGTAGAATTATGATATTTAATGTGATTTAATTTTGCATACATTGAGATTGATTGATTGAAATTTACTTATTTAGCTTACAATGAATTATGGTTATACTATATCTATACCACATCTTTTAATATTTACACCCAATTTTAATTTTCATAATATGATCGATAATATATTATCTATAAAATATAATTAAAAAATCGAATACATATTAATAGAATTACTAATGAAAAAACTAAAATTGGAATAGCATCTGCTTTAATATAAATCAGATTATGACAATTATTTTGTAAATTGTATTTTTTAAAATCTTAATATTTTAACATGTATATAAACTATTGCGTATTACGATAATTGTTGAAAAGTTTGATTAATTAATTAATATTAATTATATTACTATATATTAACTATTAGTGTTATCTTGTGTGATTAATTAATTAAAACGCCAAAACAATTAATTAATTAATATATTAATATTAATATATAAAAATTGAAAATATTTAGTTACTAAATATAGTATGGGTTTTGGCGGGAAAATGGTACTTACTAAATAAGGCATAACTTGTTGCTTTTATATATATTAAGGGGGGTGTATTGGATTGATATTTCGTTGGACTTTTAAAAGTCCATGGATTTATAAAATCCATAGACTCCACATGGAGTCTCCCAACTCCACGCAGAGTCTAGCGGACTCCACGCAGAGTCTAGCGGAATTCGTATATGGATTTCGACAGATTTTAAACGATTTCAATGGAATTGAAATCTTTTTTCCAACGCTCGGTGGAACGCAACGAGCGTGCATCCGAGAAAAAATCGAACCGCACGACCGCTGGCCCGAACGGCCGCTGAGAAGCCGGGCATAGAACACCAGCGATCGCTGGGCCAAACAACCGCTGGGTAGCCGAGCCGTGCGCAGCCAGCGACCGCTGGGGCTGGATTTTAACAAGGCCAACGGTCGCTGGATTGAGATTTCAATCCAATACACATATTAATGCGTGACGGCATAGGAGGGAATACAGAGCAAAAGTTCCCCCTTCACCATTATCATCAGCTCTAAGCACTATGAACACATATTTAAGCAATGGGATCAAAGTTAAAGTCAAAAAATAAATGACAAAACCCCATATATTTCCTCATTAGTCTCTGAATGCTGAATGTCCTCTGCAAAAGTGCTTTTGTACACATACAAAGGTGAAGTGCTCAAATCACCATAGACAACACCTAAGCTCTGATATGCCAATGTCAATACAGTCCTCCATGATTCTTTCTGCAGGCACAAAATTCAACCCATATCACCAAATTACCTATCAGAAAAAACCCATATCCAAAAACAAAACAAAAAAAGAAGATTTTTTTTACTTCTTTATAGTATCAAGAACTCACCTTTATTGGATTATTATCATGGCTCCAGCCTTCAATATCCATCACGGGCCGTCTCAGAATCATGGGGAAATCATTTATTGGCTAGTTAGTGGCTACTATCTAAACCGGAGCCTTTTTTCAGTTCCAGACTCCCAGCCCAAAATACGCTAACAAATCGAGAAAAACAAAGAACCCTTTTTCGAGAAATGGCAAGTATGAGAGACAAACACAAAAATCTACAAAGAGAAATGAAGAAAGAAAAAATGTCTCAGCGAAGCCAGCGGCCGCTGGCTTCGGGTGACCGCTGGGGGTCCTTATTTCGTGTACCCACCAGCCGCTAGGTCACAACGCTCCCCGGATTTTCGAAATCCATCGAAATCTCGTGTCTGGAGGTCGGATTTCATCCTTCTTAATTTTCACGTGAAATCCATCTGAAATCCAACGAAGTCAATGACTTTTTAGAATACATCAGGATTTCATTGGACTTTTAAAAGTCTGAATTGAATACACCAGAATTTCATTGGACTTTTAAAAGTCTGGATTGAATACACCTGGATTTTAAAAGTCCAACGAAATCCAACGAAATTTCAATCCAATACACCCCCTGAGATTAAGATTAAGATTATTGAGTAGCCATTTTTATTTTTGGTTTGGTCTAATAGTTCTTATTATAAATTAAAAGATGAAATTGTTTAATAGTTGCTTCCTTTATTGTTGCCAGATAATCAGGTAGCGGATATTAAAGAGTAACGGCGGTAGCTAAGAATATCTATTATGATCAATAATTGTTTAAATTTGCCTGCAAACAACTGGCCTTATTTCAAACCACAAATTATTTGAGAATGTCACAATTCTTTCCTTCCCCTAATGAATATGGTTAATTAATTAATTCTGAAAAAATGTTAAGTGCCTAAATATCAATTTACCCTACATACCAGTGAAAATTCTCAACTATTATTTGTTGGAGTCTTGGAGATGCCTTAATGTTGGAGTGATGTAATTTATAATTGAATATCTCGAGTTTAAATATCACCAACATCATTAGGTATGAGTCTATCACAGCTAGAGCAGGGTTTAACTGTACACCATCAGGTAGTAACGGTTGCAGGTTACCTTCGTCATAAAAATAAAAAATAAAAAAAAATCTCAAATATTGCCTTCAAACATTGATGTTGAGTCATATGTGTTGGAATATTAAACTTCATTTGTTAGATATTTTGGAAAAAAGATTCAGAATTAGCTAGAAAATAGAAAGAAAAAAGAAGAATCTAGAATCAAAATGAATTAAAAGAAAATGAATATTCTTATGAGAAATCTAGAAAAATGTAGATTTATGCACATGCGTAATTCGTAGAGAGTAATCAAGACTAATCCAGAACATCTTAGAAAACTTTAAATAAGAGTACTTGTAATTAACTATATGCGCATGCATGAATGAAATTGTAAGTTAGAGAAGTGGGCCCTGCTCCATAATTCTTCCAACATATACACATTCACGTCCACACATATTCATTTATTAAACTCTCAATATATATTCATCCTCCAAAATAAACAGTGCTTTAATTCTAACTATATGATGGAAATGTTTATCTTCAAACTTAAGCACTTACATTTGAGTTAAATTTTTAATTAATTGCAACCATATAAATAAAAACACACACGCGCAAATATATTCTCTATTTCACCACCCAAAATATATATTTAATTTGAAGATTCATTAGTAAGTCAAATAAAACTAATCATGCATGTCCTTATGTCTAGCAAATTGCAAAAGTTCAACCACTAACAACTTCTTTATTCTTAAGCATATCTCAATCATTAATCAGTGGGAATATTTTTATTAATTAATCATTCTGATTGGAAGACAACAACATAGTATATATTGTATTTAACCAAATTGATATTTTATCATAAAATATTATGGTTGACTATATTAATATGTCGTATATTTATACGTTCTGCATAATTGATATACGAATTAAAATGTTATTTGAAAAAGTTTAGGTCATTGTGTCATATAGAACCAAAATCTCATAATTAGACAGTTCAAATTTCGGCTCCAACGATTTATGCAACAAACAATAAACGTGAAGGCAAAAGATCGTCAATGAATCGACGATTGAGAGGATTCCGACGCTCAAGTCGGTATCAATTGAAAGTGAATAAAACAATTTGAAAGAAAGGGAAATTAAAGAAAGATGAACAATGGTTTTTTTATGAGAATTTTGGGAATTGGAAGAGAGGCCGAAAAGGGGTTCGAATATCTTGAACTACTAAATTAAACTCTAGATTTTATGCGTCTCTTCAAATGTCTTCCCTCCTTTATAGAGAGACATTTCTAGCACGATCATAGGATGGCTCTTCATTTGACCCAATCTATCCTAAGGTTTTAACTTGGCCTTCAGCCCCGACGGTGCTCCAACCTAACTCCTCGGCGAGCCTTCCTTTATTAGAAGGGTCAAGACTTTCGAACTGCTGAGGTTTGCTCTAATTGTTCGACCCCATCAACATTGGATTGTTTTGTGTCACATTATTTTAGGCTTATGAAAAATGACCCCTACATATCATATAGTTAAATTTGTGATCACTATATTGATGTGGTCCAATTGAAATTAGCATTGTATGAATTCAAATTTCATCAATATTTTTTTAGGGCAAATCAGTCACAATAATATGATAATACGATATATTTTTCTTATATAATTTATGAACTAGTATTAGCTCTATGTTATTTCCTTGTCACCCATAAATTAAAATGTGGACAACCGTTGATGAATTCTTATATAATTTACGAACTAGTATTAGCTCTATATTATTTCCTTGTCACCCATAAATTAAAATGTGGAGGACCGTTGATGAATTACAAGTGTGAAAATTCTCGGTCACGCCAAAAATGTGATATAAAATTATTGTGTTTGTGAGCTGTCTCTATTACTATTAAAAAAAAAAAAACAGAAATCTTCATTTTGTGTGTTTCTCACTCATCCAGCAGTAAAATTGACACTTAGCAAATACTCATTTAACACCTTGCTTTTATGTTCTTTTTTAGATGATGGAAATTTTCCTAACAAAAGTTTGTACGTAATAATTAATTTATAAATTTGGTCGGAGCAATATTAATTAATATTTTTTGTCCTTGAGCAATGAGAGAATTTGTTTTTAAAATGGATAATCATACTCTCTCCATTTCTGTATAAGTGTCATTCTAGCATTTTAATTTTGTTTCAAAAAAAAATTGACATTCTACAAATTCGAGACATAAAATTCTCATTTTTCACATATTTGCCCTCATTTAATCCATTCATATATTTATATTTAACTCATTTAATGTATTCACACAAGAGTGTATTAGGTAACTCAATTAATTTATTAATCTATGTGTATTCATCCAAAATGACACTTAATCAGAAACGGAGGGAGTATGAATTTAATTACCATAATTATTCATTACAAAATTGATTTTGTTTTTGTCATTTCATTCCAAATGAAATCACCTGTCGACTTTCTCTGTCCTACTTGGTATTCCATTTTTATTTTTATTATATTTTCATACTTTTTTTTTTCATTTTCAATTTCTTTTGATTTAGTTGAATTTTGTAATTATTATTTAGAATTTATTTTCTTCGATTAAAAAAAAATATATATATATATATATAGTAATTAATTTTCATTTTTAGTTAATTAATATAGTTACTTAATATGATTGATTAATTATCCATAATTAAGGTAAATAATTTTTAAAAAAATTAATTTTTAATTACGATTGGCCCTCAAAAACAAATTACAATTAATTAACAATAATAAATTTATTTTTATAATAAATATTTTTAAAATATTAAATTTAATAACGGAACAAAAAATAATAATGATAAGGAAGGTGGACGAGAGGATCTTGTCTGGCTTCATTAAGACCTTCACACGACCATATGGAATCTTATTTGCTGACTAATCTAGATAAGATTTTATTACATTCATATTACTGTTCAAATCTGATGGCTAAATTTAAATAAAACGAATAAAAATCGTTTGACAGAGTCTGCAAATCTTGTAACTAATAAATAAATAATCATATATTAGTAAATTAAAAAAAAAAACACATTAACTGCGTAATTACTCAACTAATCATCCTCGAGATCTGTTTTCCGTACCCGTAAAGATAAAATTATAGTATGCTTAATAAAAAAAAAAAATCACCGGCCAAGCAAGACAAACAAATTTTGGGACAATTTTATTTTTAATATGAAAGCTAAGTCATTGTTGTCACATTTCGTGGGGGGAATATCCAACATTTTATTCTTTTTAACCATACCCTTTTCTAGATTAGATTATATTTAGATATCTAAACTCCTAAAGTCAGTGTCGTGTCGTGGTTGTGCATAAAAAATATTTTGTTTCCCAAATGATTTTGATCAAATATATACTAATTAAAAATGATAATGAGTGAATATTTTTTTGTGAATTAAAGAAAGATAAAATTATTCATCCTTCGTCCCATAATTATAGTTAATTATTTCTTTTTAGGATGTTCTAAAATTATAGTCATATAATTCATATTTCTTATTAATTGAGATTGTATTAAAATATTTTTTTTAAAAATATAATTTTATTTAATATTTTTTAAAATATAATACGAACGAAAGTCATATAGTAGAAAATAAAATCAATATAAAATAATTGTATATAAATTATGTTATTCCAATACATATTAAATGTGATTTCTTGATTTGTGTGAAAATGAGAGGAGACTCCAATTATTCATTGAAGGATGCAAATATTAAAGAAGGGCTACATGATTGCTCGAAATGAAACAACCGGTATTAAATTAATAATTAATCTCTACTTGCCAACGTTTTTCTTGAATTTAATTTGTACGACCTCTTCTTTTGCTAGTTGTTAAATTTTGTTGCACTAAAAAAAAAAAAAGTTAAACAATTTTGTGATTCTAGTGTTGTTCTATATAAGACTGCAATTTTTAGAATAATCAAGGGAAAAAAAAAGGGTTCAAATCCAATGTAGAAATTAATATAACTAATCACGAGCAAAATAATGGAAGCGGTTATAAAATTCACCATCGAGATATACATGTTATATGTGCTAAAACTCTTTCAAATATCATAATCACCATCTATTAACAAAAAAAAAAGTATATATAAATAGTGGATACTACACTAATATGGTCTGTTTAATATAATTTATTCACAAAAACTTGGATGAGATGACGATATTACGGGTTAAAATTTGCGAGACAGATTAAATCCAAATTAAACACATATATTCCGCGACGCTTTTGTAATTTTGTTGGTATTTAATTATATTTGAATTCAAATTTAATAGTGGATATACTACAATAATAAAGTCAATTTAATATAATTTATTGACAAAACTTGTGTGAGATGATCCTACAAGTTCAAATTTGTGAGGCTGGTCAAAATTTTAATCAAAACATATAATCAACATACATTTATAATTTTGTGGATATTTAATTATGTTTGAATTCGAATTTTGACTTATATCTTATTAAAACATACTCCATTCGTTTCTGAATAAGTGTCATTCTGAGTGATTGCACATATATTAATAAAGATATTAATTAGATAATCAAATTACCTTATACACCTTATATGAATACATTAAATGAGTTAAATATAATTGTTTGAATGTATAAAATGAGGGCAAATATGAGAAAATTTTGAAATTTTTACCTCAGTTGTGTAGAATGACACTTTTTGTGAAATAAAATTAGGTTGTGTAGAATGACACTTTTTGTGAAATAAAATTAAAATGTTAGAATGACACTTATTGTGAAACTGGAGTATATTACACTAGTGCATTTATTCTGTTGAATGATGATGGATTAATGCATAGATTATTTAAATGTGGTTAATTTTTTATACTTCAAATATGTGAATAATTCGAATCCAAAAATATTTGAATTTGAGAAACTAATTGTGTTGTATAATTGCTTTAAAGTCTCATCTATCTCATTTTTGTTAGGCCATAAATACACATGAAATTATTATGTTTATCACACCTAATATTCAATCCACTATACTACAAATCCTCAACAAACGCATAAAAAGTATAATATTTTTCATCAATCAAATAATGATACCATGACTATAAATTTAAGCGGTGACAAAATAAACCCTCAAATTGAGTAATAATAATATAAAAATAAACAATCGAGAAAATTTTATTGAAATAATTATTTACAAAGAGCAGAGTTTTCCACTAAATTTCTTCCAAATCAATATAAATTTTTTTGGACATTTTTGCCCTTTTCCACTTTTTCAAACCTGGCCGCGTCACCTCAGCGAAACTCAGTCCAACTCGGGTGGCCGGTTTTACTTGTACTACTCAAATTCGTTCTCCACAATAACGGCGTCAGCGTCCCACCACGTATCGCCGTCAGACTCTCTCACACTTTCTAACGGCCTCCTTACATTCCTCACATCACCAACCGTTACCACCCCGCTCACGTCATCTCTGACGTAAACCTTGCTCACGCCGGTGGCGGAAACGCCGCCGACTTTCTCCGCCGGCGACCTCCATTCGGCGTACAGCGCCGGGACATGGCTTCTCATCCTCCTATCGTAGCCGCCTAAAACAACGCCGTCGCCCTTGCCATTACGCTCCGCTGTCAACAACACCGTAGCAGCCGCCGCCGGAACGCCCCAGACCCCGCCGGAAAACTCGCTGGACTTTTCCTCCCGATCGCAGTCCCACGTAGAAACTACGCTTTTCGGATCGTAATTGAACAAATCCTCATCAATGTCTAGGGTGAATCCTAAGCTATCCCAAAGCTTAACGACATTTTTACCGCAGGCGATCTCCGACCAAGCGGCGGCGCCGCTGCTCCGCCGCCTGCGCTGCCTCAATTGACCATTCTGCCACTGGGTTTTGAAGCTGAGAATCGAACCCCTGACGCTGAAATCTTCATCAACGCGGTGTTGACCTCGAAACGACGTCGTGCGGCGATCCTCTTCCGCTTCTTGCTCATCATCCGAAGACGCTAGCGATACGTCGTCGTCGTCGTCGTCGGAGAACTCGAAAACATCTTCGGTCTGATTAGACGAGAGCTTTACGGCGCGAAAACGGATGAAGATGAGCTTAATTCGTTTAATTATGCTGCTGAAAGTCGCGAAAATCGCGAAAATCAAGGCTCCCCATTTCCAGAAGCTTGTAAATGGAGAGAAACGAGAGATGAATGACGGATTTTGCAGGCATTTCATTCCTGCTTCGAATTCGCTCAACATGTTTATTTCTGGGATTTCCATAATTTCTTCAATTCTAACAACTTTTTTTTCTTCTTTTAAACGTTGTTGAATTATACAGCTAGCTGCAGATGTAATCTGAGGTGGAGATTTTGCCCTTTTTTGCGCGTCTCTGTGACGGTCTTGAAAAAAGGAGAGTAAGAAATTTGCTTTTGATGAACTGTTTAATTGGGTGAGAATTATGAGAGAGAGAGAGAGAGAGAGATGGGAAGAGGAGAGGTTTTGGGAGGGGGGATAAAAAGCTGTATATATAATAATCAAGAGAGAGAAAGTGATTTGTTAATATAATAATCAAGAGAGAGAAAGTGATATGTTAATAATGATTATTTTAAAAAGGGTGTTTGGTTGATAATAATATTTAATTAAAAAGAAGGGGAAAAAAATATTAGATGTGTTAGTGTGGTGGAGATGATTGTATTAGAGGATAGAGATTGATTATCTTAATTTCACAAAACGATGATTAGTTGATTACTAAGAAAAGGAGAGCTCAATATATATCTGACCGCGACAAATTCTCTAGTTCACTTTTCATCTCATTTAGTGTTTTGTTTTAAATTTATTAATTTTATTTTAATTTTTTTATGATTTACATTAATTTTAAAATTATTAATTAGAATTTATTCCAGCAAACTAATTTATAATCATTTGTTACTATGTAATTTTCAATTCTCTAGTTATTGATTGATTATTAGGTTTGGTTATTCTATAATTGTTGTATATAATTTTTAAAAATTTAATTCTTATCCCTAATTATTAATTATGTTTGATTATATTATGATAATTTTAATCTTTATGATAAATGCTATTAAAAGTAAGTGAGTTTACACTCAAATATCGTAAAATTATAATATCGAATTCCACCAATAATTTTTTAATCAAGCACGCAGTATAATTTACTCTCCAATATAATATGCAAGATGTTATATTTTAATAAAATTTACTATTATCGGATCATACCTAGCGGTTGCAAATTACCCTCGTCACGTTAAAAAATAATGGAAGACGTAAGGATTGGGATTTAAGTAAATTACTCGTCACTGCTGACTCAGCAACATCTTCGGACGATTCCATATTTGTGGTTGCATTTTTTTGCGTAGACAACTAACTACTCACCATAGCTATCTCACCACGTGTCAACATCTCATTGCTTCAAGCACCTGCACTTTTTTATTTTTCTTCGCCCTATGATTTTTTGTGGGGACATTTGACATTTCTAGTATTTTCCAAAACAACGATTTTGCTATTTATGTTCCTTTTATTTTCTCTTTCTTATATCAACTCAAGTTATTTTTCGCTGAAAATCATTTTTCAACATAGATGGTTTAGATCGAATTCTAAAGAGACGGTCTGCACCTATGGTTTTTTTTCTATTTTTTTCCGAAAGACATATACTGTAAAATAGAATTAGTGAATCCAAAAATTATTAATACAATAAAATCGAAAAAGAAAAAATAACAAATAGCAAAAACAAATAAAATAAAACGGTAGTCGAGACAAGAGTTGGGCTCTTTCTTCATAAGATGAAATTGCCTTGTAATTATACATAGGGTCTATGGGAAACATCCCCCGAGATACAATAATCATAACGAACTCGAATTGCTGTACCATAAGTTGAGATTACGGCGAACTCTTCAATACTTGTGATAGAACAGGAAAAGAGGAAGAAGACTACATACTAGACTGTATGTATGCAATTGTAGTTTGGATGATTATGAAATGAACATATGTGACATTTATACAATAGTGGAAAGAATGTGGGGACTATTGATGAAAGCTGACATCATTTCATTCAGGAGAATTTAGAATATTAGATCGCGTCTTTTCACTAAATAAACGATCAAATGGTTATGACGGCACCCGATTTGAATTATCGCACTCTTTCACTCATAGCATCTTTCCATATACTACATACTTTAAGTTCATACATTAATTTCTCATTCACCCAAAATTGATTTTAAGAAAATAAATATATCAAACCAATATTGTACGAAATGTAGTTTCCAAATATGTAATTGAATCCAAACAAATGGAACTTCAACAAAAAATTAATTTACGACATGTTATACACCATGTCACAACAATCGCACCTATTGAACTTTTAATTAAAATTTCAAACAAAAATT
This sequence comes from Perilla frutescens, assembly GCA_026008535.1. Taxonomy (NCBI): domain Eukaryota; kingdom Viridiplantae; phylum Streptophyta; class Magnoliopsida; order Lamiales; family Lamiaceae; genus Perilla; species Perilla frutescens. The sequence goes on along the minus strand of BRKX01000013.1, from coordinate 54,902,286 downwards.
AAAGTGAATTAGTTTATTTATTTTAATCTGAAAACTCACGCAATCCACTCGTCCGACGCTAATGTGTGAGCTTGTACATTGCGTTCGATAATTAATTTTTTGAATTAAATAAAAACCTTAATCATGACTAATCAAATCTAATTTACGAGTGATACTTTTTCAGATGATATTTTTTTAGTTTCAGAGTAGGTCTGGCTGGTCAGGATGAATTGACCAACAACCCGCCCACCCGTCTAATGGTCTGTTGCATGAGAGAATTTGCCAATTCTAAATACATGCGGTTTGAGTGACATCACCCGTTCCACAAAATTGTAGGATACTACAATAGAAACAATTTATGTATTAGTTTAAAGTATTATAATTTTTAACAAAAATAATAATATTCGACGTTTTAGGGAAAAAAAAAATTAAAATTTAACCAAGATATGTAAAGTGTATAGATGATTTATCATCTATATTTAGTATTTATTTAGCTCGATTTAAAAGATGTTGTGGAGATATTATTGTTCTAGTTTGGTGGGCGTATATAGCTGGATGCAAGCAATGTAATGATAAGGAGACTCATGGTCATTAGATACAACACGTTTGTTTACTAATTCCACACTTTATTATTTCTTGTTTCTATTTGCGTGGAGCACTTATCCATATAAATACTTCAACCAAATCTATTGTGTAGGAAGAAATGTATTTGGCTCGATAGACTAATTTGGTGGGATTGATTAATATTTAAGACTTTTAATTTTTTTTGTGCCTATATATCGGCTATAAATGCATGTTATTTATTAGTCTACCTAGTATTATTAAATTGTGTTGAGAAAGTGTAAATTATATTACGCTCACGCCGTTTATGAATAAGTGTCATTCTTGATGAATGCACACATATTAATAAAATATTAATTAGACAATCAAATTACCTTATACACCCTTATATGAATACATTAAATGAGTTAAATATGATCGTTTGAATGCATTAAATGAGGGTAAATATGAGAAAAATGTGAAATTTTTACCTCGATTGTGTAGAATAACACTTTTTGTGAAACAAAATTAAATTAAAGTGCTAGAATAACACCTATTGTGAAACGGATGGAGTATTTATTAATCTGACATTTGAAGCAATGAAAAAAAAGGAAAAAAAAGGGATACTTTTATTTGATAATTAACTATTTATGATCCGTATTTAGAAATTTAAATTGGCTTGAAAGCGCATTTAATTTGAAAATGTTATAAAGTTTGATTTTTTTAGAATTGAAAAGGAGAAGTCTATATATGAAGTTATGGGCCACCTCCATAAATATAGGGTCTATTTTGACGAAGAGAAAGAGGTGTTTAATTGGCTGAGGTACAAGTTATTTAAGACAGTTTATTTGAATATTTTAGAAGCTACAAGTTTATTCAAAAGTATTCGACAAGTAATCTAGTAAATGGTTTATATTTGCTCAAAAGTATGATGTTAGGAGGTCTTTTTAGAATAATGGGACCCAATTAACTTAAAATATATCTTTAATTTATTTTATTTTGAAAATTTTCTTAAAATATAATTATTATTAAGTATCTTATAAACTCAATTATTTGTACACTACAATTTATTTATTTTTAACAAAAAATAGTATAAAAAAATTGTAATAAAGAAATATTTATGTTCGCTTTAGTGTTTTTTGAATAAGAATCACATTAAATTAAAATTAATATTTATATATCAAATGAAAAAAAAAACATAATATATCATTCATATATTTCCAATCGAAGATATATTCTCATATATCCAAACTCAACAATAAAGCTACGCAGTCATGCATAAAACTACATAATTCATTGACCATATATATATATATATATATATATATATATATATATATAATTCGTATTATTTTAAGGTTTTCAACTTTATAGTGGATAATAAATAGAATACAAATTGGAGACTAGAATATTACATGTAGATTCCATGCTTGTTTTAGACTTTTTTTTCTAATAAAAATTGCACGAAGGTTGTTAGTGAATTATTGAATTATAACAAGTCAAAATTATTATCGTAGTCTTGAAATTACTATCGGGCTGGGGAACATGGTCCCTGCCGTTCATCGCCCTTCCACTGCAGTTGCAGGATCCTCCTCGTCAGCCAGTCTGGGCTCTGACTCGCTGTACATTCAGGCAGAGCTCGATACGAGACTGGCTGAAATGCAGTCGCAGATTGAGGCACAGATGGAGGAGAAGCTGAGTGCCCAGCAGGCGACTGTGCAGCTGGTGCTAGAGAAGCGGGCCAGGATGGAGTCCCTGCTTGAGCGCCCTCTCAGCCAACAGCCGGGTGGTGCTGGAGGATCCGGAGGGTCTAGTAGTGGATCCGGCAGGCAGGATGATAGATCCGAGGAGTAGTTGTATTTGTATTATATTACATTTTTGAAGATTTATTTATGTACCATTATATTATGATCTTTTATTATATGTATTTGGGTACAAACAAATAATAAAAAAAAATAAAAAAACTGAAAAATAACTGAATAAAAAAAACAAAAAAGGCGACGGACACGGACTGATTTCCGTCGCCTCACTCGTCGCCTCAATTCCACGACCGAAATCGACGACAGTTGAAGACGACGAAATATTCCGTCGTTAATGCCGTCGCCACACGGGGCGACGGAATATTTCGTCGCCTTATTTTTTTAGCGACTCAATAACGAGACGGACAATCTCCATCGTCATTCCATCGCCCGTTAAATTAGCGACAAAATTTGACCATCAGACGACGAAAATTTCCGTCGCTATTTAATAATTTTCTTGTAGTGAAATTATTACCAAAAAAAAAATTAATATAGGAGCAAACGTGTTATAGTTTGCCTTGGGGAATTAATTGAATTGCCAAAAAAAAAAGACTGAATAATGTCAAAAGTCTTGAGTAGAATTGTGTTATTTTCGGATTAATAAGGTCGCGTCAAATAGCCATCGTTTGATTGGAAATGGTTTCTCTTTTTTATTTTTCAAAATTGAGTTCAACAAGACTATATTTTCTTTAATTCATGTTTTGACCATTTTTGATGAGTTTTAAATTATTGTCTGAACACAGCTTACGCGGTTAAATTAATTGGTTTTCACTGATTTTGTTCAACACTTGCGTAAACACATGATTCAGGTTTAGTTATTTTTTTCAAAGTCAATTATACATTTTTTATTTTCTAATTTTGATTGGGTGATATAGATGCCACTTATTGACTATTGTGCATGCATGTAAAAAAAAGGCTTTTTTTAAAGAGTTTTATGCGGGTCAAATTAGTAAGGACAAGAAATTATATCAAATCATTTAACGGATCACAAATCTATGCTATAAGTCTAGTTTTTTTTTTCCTTATTTCTTTTTTAAAAATATTTTATTTTATATTAATTATTGTTCATTAATTCTATTTTATGGTATGGTATACATTTAGTTTGAAAAATTAATTACTAGCGGTGCGTGAGCCGCCACCCATTCAATTTTAGATTTTAATAATTAATTTTAGGATATACTATATTTTGGGAGGAAAAAACTAGAAAAATTTAAAATAAAAAGATATGCAAAATATGTGAAGCTAGATATAAATCCAAATAGAATCAAATACCGATAAGCTATAAATATAACATTAAATATGAATTTTGATTCAAAATTTAACTCGTGCAATTGTTCTCACACCCGTTTTTATCTAGTTTAAAATACTAACAATTAATATACTTATAGGTGTTATTTAGTGAATACATACTTACTCCATTTTCTGATAAACGTGAACACATATTCACACACCATATCCTATATTTTATATTCTTTAAAATTTTATGTTTTTTTTTAGGAAAAAAAATTATGTTTTATTTTAACATATGCATGAGTTACGTGACACTATTTGAAATAATAAAATATCTTACATGTAACTAAATAAACACGAATACTTAAATTAATTATACACGAGTTTCTTAGATAATCACTATTCATAAATAATTAATACGGGTCGGATACGAATATCCATACTATCTTTATATAACTTTTACATTTGTTCTAATAATTTATAAATAAAAATATTACCATCATCGTTTCTCTTTTAGAATCTTTTCGTAAGAATTGTTTTTTTAAGGAACTTTTCGTAAGAATTTTGAATTTGCCTAAAAATTAAATAAGAAGTTCCAAAATGATTATATATTTATATATAACTAAAATAAAGAAAAAAAACATGTAGGGAGGAAAATACCCTATTTTATATAAAATGTGGGGATGAATAGATCGTGGACGAGACAAAAAGTGTAGTTTCCATCATCACTTCTCATCCACTTCTATCCTTAATTTAATTAAGATTCTCCAACAATTTTTAATCATGATTACTCATGAGAATTCTAAAGTCCTTCATAATTTAACATTTTATTTGTACTTTTTTTTCCCTGGAAATAAGACTTTGTTTTTACTTGATGTAACACTCTTGAGTAATATAAAGAGAGAACGTATTTTGAAAATAGAATTAAAATTAATTTCAATATAATTTTTCAATGGATTTGTGTGGGCATAGGCACATACATATAGCTATCGATGATGTGATGGGCGGTATTTGTTTAAACAACTAATTAATCAACTACTTCATTTGTTTAATCAAACATTAAACACTTGTCGTCTTAGAGGAATAAAATAAAGCTAACAATAAGTGATCGGAATAAATAGCATAATTATATATATATATATATATATGGTGACATGAAAAAAATAAAATTTATGTCATTATCATCACACAAATTCTATTATTCTACTTTCATCCATCACCATTCATTCATAATTTCATTGTACTCTCGTTTTTTTTTTGGACCGACCAGTTATTTGGCCGGTACTAATTAATAAACAAATATCTATAGTGCTTTGTTTTCATATATTATGTTGTAAAAAGTCTTACTAATTTGCTGTCCACAAGATTTTATTTGAACCTAGTATGTGTTTACACTCTTTGAAAGTATTTATTTATTTTTCTTTTTAAATAGAGAAAAGAAGCATAAAATTGAACTGTATAAATTCTTCATGTTGATGTTGGTGACCCGAATTCTTTGGGTTGAGCCCGAGAGGCTCGTGGTGAGATGAACTTGAATAATTTCACCCACATAGTAGTTAAGGTTTGAGAGATTATTGTGGTTGTTTTGAATTATCTATGCACCCTCCTTTTGACTCATGATAGAGAAATTCTCCTTTCTTCGTGGTTTTCCCGCAAGTTCCCACATAAATTTGAGTATTAATTATTTCTTGTTCTTCATATTTACTGTTGGGATGACAATCCAAGTTCCACATCGGAAATATATCTAAGAGTTGCTTTGGATATAAGGAGTTCACCTACCCCATTAGTATGAAGCCTTTTGGAAGATGTCCAAATTATACGGGTGAACAAAAAGTACCGAGAACCGAAAATCGAATCGAACCGAATTAATTCGGTTTTTTCGGTTCGGTTCAATTTTTTTTTAGTAAAAATTCAGTTTTCGATTTCGGTTCGGTTATACCGAACCGAACCGAAAAATCGAATTTATATATATTAGCAATAAAAATACTCAACTTTGTTGGACTTTATAGTTTATTCGATTTTGTTTTGTTGGAATTTATACCTTTTTGGACTTTATTCAATTGTTTATTGGTGTTTTTTAAACTTGAATCTTCATAATTAAATAATTCATACTTGTACATATTTAATTATAACGAATGAAGAGAATTTAAAGCAAAAAAAAATCAAAAAATTTAAGAAAAATTTCAGTTCAAAACCGAACCGAACCGAAATATTTCGGTTCGGTTTGGTTCTATTTCTAAAAATTTTGGTTTTTTTCGGTTTTAACATTTTCGGGACCGAACCGAACCGAAAAATCGAATGCTCACCCCTACCAAATTAAGTGAAAACCGTGCGGACTTAACCCAAAGCGGACAATATCGTATTAATGTGGGGGAAAAGGTGAACTCCACTAGTCCGCAAATGGGGACCCAACATTTACGATGTCTTGTCACAATTTTATAGGACCATGTAAATGTCATATAGACCTCAGAGTAACATACATAATTAAGATATGAGCACAGATCAATGAGCTTGTGATCGTAGATCATTGTTCATGTTTTCAAATTTCACTAATGTTATCTAAATCGAAAGTAATATATCCAAAGTGCATCCACAAAAATAACAAGTGAGAGTTTTTTCTCGTTAAAAAAGAAAAAGAAAAAAAAAACATATTAGAGAAAAAACATATTATTTATCTCTTTCTTTCTCCCTATTGGATGTTCTTGCTTTTCCCTTTTCTTTTGGAGAGCAAGTAGTCGATGTTGTTGATTTACTTTAAGAATGTTAAAATCGAATAAAAATAAATTAATTGCAATACACAAAATTTCTAACGCCAATGGATTTGCATATTCCACATTGGAAACTTTCTCTTTGATATTTTTTGCCAGTCATGATTTAGCGGTGTACAAATAAATTAATTTGAACTTCTCATAATTATATTTGATAAATCTCAGAAGACGCGTATATACTGATTTTAGACTTTCTGTGTCAAATTTAATTTAAAAAAAAATTGTTTTTTTCCCCTTCAATTTAGTTTAACTTTAAATTTTTATTTAGGAATTCATCATTTTCTAATCATGGTATATTAAAAAAAGATTTATAGCACATGAAATATAACATGGAATGTCATAAAAGATCTGATCTAATACACACCGCGCCACCGCAGAGGCTATAAAAGGCATAAATAGGCCCCATGATTATATAAAACATACTTTTTTTAGAAAGAGCTAACAAATCCACTTATAAACCCGGTCCGTTACTATAAAAGATATGAATCCGATGCTCCTTAACCCATCATTATTCTCTTAAGGCCCATGGTAGCCCACATGTGGATACACCGCATTCAAGGTATGTTATAATCTAAAAGTGTATGTGAATTGAGTCAACTCGTGAGCTATTCAAGATCGATTCAAGAAAAACTCAAAATCAATTTGAGATTGATCGAGCTCGAACTTCTCAAGTAACTTTTGAACTTCCAGCTCAAGCACAACAATGTAACTATATTTTTATCCTTAATATTTTAATCATGTACCCATGTACCATAAATAATTTACTTTTGTATTCTAATAACAAAAAATAAGTAATATATTTTTTTAATATTAATTAACAATTTAGTTGAGCCAAGTCGAACTCAAGCTTGTCGAGTTTTCTATCGAGCTCGAGCTTAAAAAATTAAGGCTCGACCTCAACTTGAGCTCAAACATGCTACTAACTCAACTTGACTCGTTTCGATTACATTCCGTATGCTTTTTTTTTGTTGGCAAACACTTTCATACACCCGCCTGATGGATCATTTTATGTCAGACGGGTCACGGGAGGGTGGGTCGCAGGTCAATTCATCCCGCTCTGAAAAAATAATCAGCATGAAAATATCACTCATGATACTAAAACGTATCACTCGTAACTTTAAAAGTATCACCCATGATACTTTGATTATATTATTTTATTATATCTCAGTTATTGTTTAATATATCTAAATTATGATTTATTAATCCCAATTAGAGTTTATATTTATTTTGAACAAAAATTAATTGTCGAGGACAAGCGTCGGGTGAGTGCATTGCGTGAGTCGTCGAATCAAAAAAGTTAAATTAATTCATTTTAATTTTAGAGTTCACTAATTCTATTTTAGGGTATATATTTATATTTATTTCAAAAAAATTAATTAGGCCAACACGGTGCACGAGTTCGTGTATTTGCGCTGGACAAGTGCACCGTGCGAGCTGCTGGCGGTTTAATTTTTAAGTTCAATAATTCTATTTCATGATATATATATTTATGAAAAAAAAACTAAAAAAATAAATAAAAATAATAAAATGATAAAAAAATGTTTTTTGCGTACATTACATGCACATGTTTTGTATTGGGCCATCTGATGGGCCTGCATCCAAGTCCAACTCAGCATATATTATGTTTGAATCTTCATAACTTTCACTTTTATATAAAATATGAATATAAATATATGATACGATTTATTTATTCGTTAACTCCCAAAACCTTAAATCCTATTATAATCCCACCGCCTTACACTTAGTGCTGAAAATCAAATTAAATAGTTCGATACTCGACTCTTATTCGTTCGTTAAAAGTTCGTTTGAGCTTGATTCGATAAGCATATCAAACAAACTTGAACATAATTTTATGTTCGATAAAATTTAAAGCTCAGCTTGAACTCGAGCTCGATAAGTAAACAGGGAGCAAACATGTGTAAAAATATCAAACTACTCGAGCTCGACTCGTGTTCGGCTCGATTAAAGCTCGTTTGAGCTCGACTCGATAGATAATCAAACGAGTTCAAACATAAATTCTAGAGCTCGATATATCATTTCAAACAAACTTGAACATGTGTATGTTCGAGCTTGGCTCGACTCATTTACACCCCTACCTACACTATATAGCTCCTACTCATTTCTATAGTTAAAATTTTATCATAGCCGTTGCACTATAGCCTCCGCCTATTTTTCTATAACTAAAATTTTAATTACCGTTGGTTTTTACGCATACGCTCACGGATCACTTCACCCTCGCCAATGGAACCACCGCCATTGATGATGCCTGATTCAGTAGAGATTTTAAGAAGTTAAGAGAATGTTTCAATCGACTACATATTTGGTAATTAATTAGATTTTTAGAATTGCTCCCTTGATTTTTAGTTTTTATTTTATTCATGCTATTATTTTCAGCTATTTATTTGAATGAAAAACGACATTCTTTTCTATTTAATTTGGGGAAGGCAAAGGGAGGACAAAGGTTTAAAATTTCCCAAAATGTCATCGTTTCACTAGAGAAACAATGAACAAATGAAAATTGCGTCCTTTCATAAACACACCTTTGATAAAAAGTAATTAAATGCATAAATATTAACGATAGTCTTCGTTCTTAACGGCACGAATAAATAGAAAGTATGAACAGTTGTCGGTTTGCTCCCCGAAAGAATTTTTTTCGGATCTGTCGCCGCCCTCTCCTCATCCTACTATCTTTAACAAATCAACTTATCCTCTTCTTGCTCAAAAAAAAAAAAAAAAAACTTATCCTCTTCAAATTATGCAATGAAATTAAACTATCTTCATTTTTTCCTTTTCCGATCGTAATCTTGAATTTTTTCTATAGGAACGTTGGTTTTATTTTACTTTCATGTTATTTTTCCTTGTTTGTGGGAGAATTATTTTATGAGTTTCATATGCATTTGAAGTATATATAATGAATGTACTAAAAAAAAAGTATATATAATGAACCAAACATCTTCTTTGCTTAAAAAACTGATCAAGTAACAAATTTATGTTCTAGAAACTGAAGAAGAGTATGTCAACATGAGCCAAATGTTGAATATAATTCATGTAATTACTAAACTCTATGACGATAATCCGAGAATCTACAGAAGCGGAAGCACTAATCTGTAGCCATGATTGAAATCTTGTTTGAAGGTTTGATCTTCCAGAGAAACACGGTATTCTTCTTTTTGTTGTCAACTCTGATGGGAATGAGAAAACTGAAAAACTTACCGTTCTCTGGGGACCAAATCAATTAATATAACTATTAAGTTATACATATTTATTATTTGGTCCCTCAACAAATAATAAATATAACATTTAACATATATATAATATAATAGCATTTATTTATTTCCATTAATTAATTAAATATATTTGCCCACAATTATTAGAATTAATCCAACACCAAATAACACATTTAACCTCGATTAATCAAGAACTTTTGTGCTCAACCACTATTATTTTCATTGAAGCTAAGGCCCAAAAAAGAAGAGGAAAATAAGTTGGAGAAGAAAAAGGAACGTAGCACAAGCACAAAAAAACACCCAATATCGTCATTGTTTAATTTTTTATGCATCTGTAAAATTTTAGTTATAGAAAAAGAATGAAGGCGATATAGTTTAAGACCCTATGATGATAGATTTAAGATATTGGGAGCTAAGAGACAAAAAAATCATAACATATTTATATTTTATAAAATAATCGGGATTGTAAATAGTAAATATCATATGGAGTAGCACATAATTTTCCCACGGGAACAAAGGTTGAAGGAAAGCAACAGCTTCAGTAGCTTTCTCCAATAATAAGGGTAAAATTCATGCCAGATATCATGCACTACACACCACCGTTAGATTTTCACCAGTTGGAATTGATCGGCCGAAATTATTTTGAGCACAAAATGCCCATTAACCTTACCATGGTTACTTTATCCATTTTTTCTCCATTATTTATTTGCACTATTCATTTCATAAAGAAGGTGAATTTATGACATCTCCCTGCAGGTCAAATTGTTATCAACTTGCTTTTAGAAACTGTAAAATTGCGTGTTTAATTAATTCATTAAACTAGATATATAATGCATGCATAAATTATTTTTTAAAAATGTGAGATCGTTTAACGGACCTCTTAAATTAAAAGGAATTCTATTTGATTTATGGGATAGTCTTCCTCCTCTTTTTTTTTTCTTTTAATTTTTTTCCACTTTTTTGTTTTTTAACAAATATATATTTTATTTTTTTATCAACTTGCCCGACGCTGACGCGTGGGCATGAGCACTACGCTGGATAATTGATTTTTTAAAATAAATATATAGCCTAAAATTGAATTAGTGAACCCTAAAATTGAATTGAATTCATTTATTTTTTGAATTAAATTAATATTTTTGTCTGGTGTCTTGCGCAGTACACTCGTTCAACGCTAATGCACGACTTCGTACACTATGTTCCATAATTAATTAGCGGTAAAATAGATAATTTTTGAAAAAGAAATAAAAAATAAAAAATAATTAAAACAAAAATGGAAAAAAAGGAAAAATATGAAGAAGGGGCGCATGCTCACTGGCCGCAGCTGGCCTAGGCTAAAATTGGGGATAGGCTTGAGTGAGTTTTGAGTTATTTTTGGTGGATTTGATTCTTATTTGACCCGTCTAACGTAAGACATCTATTAGACGGTGTCATACAAATTTTTATCATTTTTTTATTAAATAAATTCACACAAACACACACAAACATAGATTATCAGTAAATAAAATCGAGAGTGTTAATTAGTTGAAAGAGCACCTAGACGGTGTATGCGTGGATTAATCATCATCTTTTTTTCAATGCGGCGACTACAACAGACTTTGGTGGGAAATTGAAGGTAATGGTGTAACGACCCGACTACTAGACTGATTGGTACGTTATTCCCATAAACCAACACGAGTCTTTACAACGTGTTTTGTCTTCACTCACACGTTCTTTGCAAAAAACTTGCACCAATCAAATCATTTAAGAGTCGGGGTCACCCATCTCACCATTGCCTAGGTCAAGCATGTTTAACTTTAGAGTTCTGGTGGAATGAGCGCCAGAAAAGAAGATGCACCTTGTGGTATGAGTAGCACCAATCAAATCATTTAAGCTCTCTTCGACTATACAGTCTCATTCCTCTATAGTCCTGGAATCCCTCTTTTTCAGGTGAATTCGGTTCATTCATGTGCCCATTCACTTGAAAGTCTGATAAGAGCTGAGCCACTCTTTGTCCGTGCCTATGCACCGACAATCACTCTATGCTTCGGTCTCGGACATCACATATGGTGGAGCAACGTTGTTGTGGTAGTTTCTAGCTTCAGCTAAAACATAAAGTGAGGGGTGAGAAGCGACACAAAATGTTGAGGTCGATTGTAGTGGAATCCCTCTTTTTCGGGTGAATTCGCTTCATTCACGTGCCCCTTCACTTGAAAGTCTGATAATAGCTGAGCCACTCTTTGTCTGTGCCTATGCACCGACAATCACTCTATGCTTCGGTCCCGAACATCACATATGGTGGAGCAACGTTGTTGTGGTAGTTTCTAGCTTCAGCTAAAACATAAAGTGAGGGGTGAGAAGCGACACGAAATGTTGAGGTCGATTGTAATTTGATTATAGAGGGAGAAATTTCAGACTTTTAGTAGAGAGAGAGCAAGCGTGGAAATTCTACCATAGTGGTTGAGGTAGTACGCCAACCACTAATACATTTTAATAATTTTTTTATTATCCCTCTAATGCAATTTTATTATTTTTTAAATGATACATTAGTGATTGTGGTACAACCCCAACCACAGTATCCGACCACTATGATAGAATTTCCCGAGCGAGAGAGCCAGTTCGTATTTGTTTAGCAAATAGGAAATTGAGAGAGGTGACGGAGGAGAGAGATGAGTTGTTTGGTGACCTTTAGTTTTCAATCAACCTCACTCAACCACTAGGCCGTCCCCATGCAAAGTTTGTTTAGGTTTAATATTTTAGTATCGAAGGAGTTGGTTGGAATATAATGTTTATGATTTAAAAATTTATAAATTAATATTTCAAAATTACTTGGTTAAAATAAATAAATAAATTGTAGGAAAAAAGGCCTACACTCCGTCTAGAATTCACCTAGGCGTAGACGTCCACGGCCGCGCAATAAGCGCCTAACGAATTCTATGACCTTGTCTATAAATATAAATATATTAATCAGTTCTTTATTTTATATTTTTTAAAAAGTTGAAATTTTAGTAATAGGAATACCAACAAAAATTATCGAGAACAAATTAAATTCATTAACATTTTATAATAGAAAATCATATTTACCAAACTTCATTTACTTAAAAAAAAACAAGAAGAAGTAGCGCGTATTGTTGTTTAATTATCAATTTTATTTTTTGCAAATTAATTTGTACGCCCGTGATTTACCGAACCAATTTCCTTATTTTGCTCTAATTATATATGTGTCTAATCAGCTCTTTAATTGATTCCTTATCAAATGTAAAATTGATTCCTAATCAAATGGAAAATGGTGTTTCACTCAAAAAATAAAAAAAGAAAGAAAAGAAAAAAAGAAGAAGGAAAATGGTGATGAAATTAATCAATCTTATGTGATTTATCAATAATTATTGTCATCGATCAGTTGTTTTTGAAAAATATTGCAGGCAGATTATGTTCTCCTTCTCCCCCAAACATTCTTAGGTTGAGAATAAATTTGTTAAACACACGGCCAACCCAAAAAAAGGCCATAATAAAAATAAAATTAACCCAATTTTATTGATAAATACATGATGCTAGTTGCAATTGACATGAAATATCCAAACAACAAATTAAATTATAACAACTCCATGACAGTATAAAAGAAAATATATATCTAAATTAAATGTCGTACGTCTATGCTTGCTTATTATTCATCGTCGTAATGTCTTGAGCAACAGATGGATTGTCGAAGCCGCTGCGGCCACATGTGCACGTGCCATCATCACATCTCAATATCACACCAAACTCTTCAACGCAGTAGACTTTACCGGCACAATCGTCGACTGTCTTGCACAATATTGCTGCCGCACCACATCTTGCTATCACTGCATGCCAATCATAACATACAAACCATATTATTTACTATTTAGCTTAGAGAGAGAGAGAGAGAGAGAGAGAGAGAGAGAGAGAGAGAGAGAGAGACCTAGAGCTGCAAGCAAGAAAGTGACTACTAAAACGATCGATTTTTGAGAAGCCATTAGCTAGTCTGTTGAAAGGATGTTGATTAGAGTTGTGGGAAAAATGTTGACAAATATTTTTTAGTTAATGAAGTAAGCCAATCAACCTAGCTACATATATATACATAAATAATATAGCACAAAATAATACATTATACAAGAGAAAAGAAACCCTTGATGAAACTGTTTCGAAGATGTGCATAAACGTCAACGGTTAAGGGTATTTTAATGAGCCTTAATTAATAAATTATATAAAAATTGAAATGCCATTATGATTTACGAGTCTCTCCAATATAATCTATATATAACGTATTAATTCGGATCTTCTGGCGTTATTTAATTCAGCTTCAATAAATTTTGTTGTAGCTAGACTCGATTTTTTTGAGTTGCTTATAAATTATGTGGAGACTTTGTTACAATATTACTTTGAAGAGAAATTCAGTAATTAATTGACTTAGTTGTTGTCTGACTAAAGGGTAAAATTTGAGCATTAAATTGGATAATGTATACTGTGAAAAATATAATACAAAAAGGTATTTAATTTATGATAAGATTTTTCCCCCTTAGAAACAGTTACGATAATTGTGTATTATAAAATTATCTAGTAATGGATTGAAATGAAATAATCACTTTTATTTTTCACTTTTCTTTGGGTATATTAAATACACACCTATGTCTGTATTTATATTTTTGGTTGTTGTGTACTGGATGTGTTAACAATTAACTTGGTTACTGTATTTTTATTTTTAAATTACGTTCAATTCATTTTTTTATAATAGTCATCTTTTTAAAATAATTATGTATGTTACTTTTTTTAATGGAAAATTTCATACCCATTTAAAGTATAGTGTATGCAAACAGACTATTTGTTTATTTTAAATTAAATAAACTAAATTCAAAACTTATATAAGATAAGTGAGTAGATATATAAAAAATATATAATGATTTGACAATGGAGCCCATAAATAATGCACCGTATGATGCACGGATAACATATACTACATGCACTTTATTTTTTGTCGTTCCAACTTTATAGTTACATCGGAAATATTCATTAGCCCTTGGTAAGCCACATAACTTTAGGATCACTATGTTTGTATGTTGTGTGTTGATATATCACTCAAAGGAGATCATCAATATACTTTAATTGTTACTTGAATTGATTATATGTGTAGCATGTGTTTTATGTCTCAAAACACTTATATAAAAATGCCTACACCATATAATGGGTCAGACTTGGACTTAACATTTCTATAATAGGCTCAGGCCCAAGGCAAAGCCAAGAAGCCCAACTTGGCCTAGCCCATTTCCACCCTATTTGTCCATGATGTCAAGTAATGTCACATGAGCCAAGTGGGAGAATGTAAGATTATTTATGTGGCTTACCAAGTACTAATAAATAAATAATAATTAATTATGGACTAAATTATGTATGGGTTAATGTTAAGTAGTTTTATTATATCCGTTATTTGATGAGAATAGTGAGCTTATGGAGAATAACAACCGATTACCATAAAATTAATTGGGTCCACTTCCTGATATAAAAGATATTCTCTAAAACTCTAGCCATCACCTACGATAGAGAATAGAAAGAAACATCAAGGAAGTGAAACACTGGAGAAAGGTACACAATTTTCTATCGTGATTATGTGAGAATCATTAATTTCAAGATCCAGTCATTTTCTCATAAAACACTGTAGAAAACTAGAATGATTTTACAACGAGGAGATCGGGAAAATCAACGCCGGAAACCACCGTTGATGGTTGCCAATTATATAAAACTTATTGCTGCATTGAATCTTACTAGATTTTCAAAACTAGATGATAACAGTACTACCGCAATTTCTTGAAGGAGACGACCATTTGACTTTAGGGGAAGGGCCATAAATGCTCGTTTAATTTGCTTGGAATAAGAGACCAAACAAAAGAATGTTTTAGCGTAACTATGGTTGGGTATTTACATAAATAAAATAAAAAATTGGCTCAATTTCCACTTGGCAAAGAGCCAAGCATGGTGTGCAGTGCATGAGTTCTAGTATGAACTTTACCAATAATAAGGTTGTCACTTTCCAAATGTCATCATCTCCTCTCTTGAAAATAAAATAAAAATCTCATCATTGCACAACAAAAAAGGCCCCTTACGGCAGCTAATCAGTTGAAGCATTCACACAGCTAAAAAAATTATTATATATATATAAAAGAAAAAAAATCACACAGTTCACACACTATTCCACGATAGTTTTAAGGCTACACCAATTATTGTGACTTCCCCCTGCCTCCAATAAATAAGGTTTCGATTTACACAAAGAAACCAAAAAATGGAGTTGTACAAACTTCACATTTTAGCATTTGCAGCTCTGATATGTTGTACTTCGTCAGCCTACGGTTGGGGGGTCGATGGCCATCTCATCACTTGTCGACTAGCTCAGGTTCGGCTCGTTTAGTTAAAAAAAAATCCTCGTATTTCCGATGTGGGACTTTGTTTGCTTATCCTAACAGACTCGTCTGCTCAGCCGAGGCTGAGCAAAGCCGCTGCAGATGCCGTATCACAACTTCTGCCCGCATATGCTGATGATGATCTCGGCAGCGCGTGCTCGTGGGCCGACCAAGTTAGGTTTCGCTACCGCTGGTCGTCGGCCCTTCATTACATCGACACTCCGGATAACTTCTGCTCCTATCTATACAAGAGTGAGATCAAATTACAAGTATATAAAGAAGTAGACAAATTAAATTGAAATAAAAAAAGTTATAACATGCTTAATTAATTACTATGCTAATTAGGGGATTGCAAAGATGAAGATGGAATACAGGACAGATGTGTAGCTGGAGCAATCTACAATTACACCAATCAGCTCCTTAGCTATGGCAGTGGCAATTCTCAATGTACCATGCTTAAATCTTTGAATATTTTTCCATTATTTTTCATAGCTATTATACCAAGAAATTTACATGAGTTGAAATGAATAATTATCAGATAATCTCACTGAAGCACTTCTCTTTCTATCTCATTTCATTGGTGACATTCATCAGGTATGAGTATTATATCCTATGATCCGATTTTCGATTCGACATACAATGTAAGAGAAAATGATCAAAAACTAATCCAATTTTACAGCCTTTACATGTGGGATTTACTTCAGATAAGGGAGGAAACACTATTGATGTGGATTGGTACACAACAAAAACAGTTCTTCATCATGTAATTAGTTCAAATTCCCTCCTAAAAATCTCTTCTTTTTTTGTTTCCATTGGTTTTTTCAGAAGCTGTGTTTTATCCATAATTTCAGGTGTGGGATGTTAGCATTATTGAGACAGCAGAAGAAAGATTCTACGATTCAAACGTAGACGAACTGATCAACAAACTCCAGACAAACATAACGGTATATCAATCGACAATCATTCCTTACCTTGAATCACTCTTCAAGTTACAGCAATCACACTTGTTCTTGGTTTTTGGACAGACGGTGTGGGCTAACCAAGCGAAGGCGTGGGAGGCCTGTAGCAAGACGGCATGTCCAGACGCGTAAGTTAAAGAATGAATCATAATACATTTCTTCCAAATGAACTGCGTAAAACAATGTAGCTAGCTAGGTTGATTGATCAAATGAATACCTCTGCTGCTGCAGATATGCAACTGAAGGGATCAAAGCAGCGTGCGACTGGGCTTACAAAGGAGTCAGTAACAGCTCAGTTCTTGAAGGTATATATATACACACATTTACTATTTCCTTTTCTACATCATGATACAATAATGGCATTGAGCTATATATGATTTCTGCAGATGATTACTTCCTGTCCCGTTACCCGGTGGTGAATCTGCGGCTAGCTCAAGGCGGAGTCCGTTTAGCAGCTACTCTTAACCGTATATTCGGATAGCAACTGATATCAACTGTTTTAAGATTAAGAGACATCCTTTTCTATGAACAGGTTGTACTAGATTAGGCCATTCTAAGTTCTTCTATGTTCAAAACATAGGCTTCTAAATTGAACTATAAGGAAACATGTAATGACAAATATATTGCAGTGATCTTCACAGTCAAAAACACACACAGACAAGCCTTTTATCTTGATATAAAACAAGAAATCAAACATTACATGACTATATGAAACTGCATATATAGCATTTGTTCATTTATTGTAATCTTTAAACTGCCTTTGCCTCAACATTATATTTACAAAGCATATAACTAACTTATAAACACATCATTTTTGGTCGAGTCACGGGTGAGTAACACGAGTTCACTCGTTTTTCTTGACTACTAGAACAGGGCATTTGGCATTGTGAACACAGTAGTTGCTAACACTTCCAAGAAAAGCCCTGTTCAAATCCACCCACAAAAAAACAGGAAAGAAAACAAATACATTAATAATGTTAATATGCATGAATGGGAAATACTCCTCTACATGAGAAAGGGGGGAAAGGGTTAAAAAAAAAAATTCAATTAACCTTTGCAAAGCATGGCGGCCTTGACTGCCAATCACAAGTAATTCTATTCCAAGCTTTTTCACTGCTTCACATATAACTTCCTTAGGATCTCCAACTTCTGTTATGGTGTCAGCAGTGACCTATACAAATATACCCATTATTTTAGTCGAATTATCTCGACTTCTACTCATGAGTGCGTTCTGAATAGCTCGATATAGAAAAATAAGTATGATGCTCGTGTATAGGTTAATTTCAGGTGAGAAAAAACATTGATATGAGAAATTAATTTTACTCCTTAATTGCTATAGTTTCATTTAATTATTTCTTAATTCCGTGATTAAATAATTAAAGATAATTGTAAATTTAGGATCTAAAAAATGAATAATCTATTAGTTCAGATATAAAAGATGAAAACAATTAATCCAGTACCTAAAAGATGAAAATTATCAATTTAAGACTTAAAAAAATCATGTATTTGATTTCTTTTAAATTTTTAATTATTTTTAATAACTTATTTATTAGATTTAATATGGGAATTTTTATTGAAAATTAATATAAAAATAATTAAAGAAAAAAATCAAATCACATAATTTTTGAGGTATTAAATTGATAATTTTCACCTTCAGGCTCCTGAACTAATAGTTTTAACTTACATATCCTAAATTAATAAATTACTAATTCCAGGTCCTTAATTGACAATTCTCCATTAATTAAACAAAAAAAATTATAGTAATTTAACATTAAAATATAACGAGATGAACAATATTCTCACTTTTTACACCAAAATTTTTTCTGACTGAACCAAAACATATACATACACCTGTATACATACATGTATGTGTGTGTATTTATATAATTAAGGCATAGAAATGTGTAAGTGAAGAGATTGAAGTACCCCATGTTGGCTACAGATGGCCTTTGCTGTCTCCAACAAAGCTTTAGCAATCTTGTCATTGTTTTCTTGGACAGATCTAACCAATTCAATAGCTGAATTTGTTTTAGTGAGAAATTGAATTTCCTATTAACTTGACAATGGATAGAACAATTTAAGGAGAAACTAACAAAACTCATATTAATTAATTATTAATTCAGACAAGAAAGTAATTACAAATTAAGAATAAGATGACATACGTGCAGCTCCATAAGAAGAAACATAAAGATAACCGAAATCAGAAACAGACTGAGCAGTGAAGATGACGAGCTTGGAATCTTCTAGAACTTCCCGAAGATTCTGGAGTGTCCATTCCAGAGCATAGTGGCTGAACTCGCTTCCATCAATCGCCACCATCACCTTCTTACCGCTTCCCTTCTTCATATTTCTTGATTCTCTTCTCTCTCTCTCTCTCTCTCTCACTGCGTTTTCTATATTCTAACATCAAATTGTGATTTATATATATATACGTGTGTGTGTGTATCGGAAATCTAATTGGATTGAGACAAGAATATTGTAACGCAGAATATGCTGGAAAGACCTACGTGTTTATTGCATATTTGCATTCTTCCAGAAGCGGGTCCAACCGTTCTGGTGGATAAATCATCAAAACAAATCCAATATTTTATTATATTATATATAAAAAAAAGATTATCATATAAGAGGAGAGTTGGAATGATTTTTTCGTACCCATACGGTCAGATCTTCTATTCCAAATTTAGTGGTTCAAGTTTCAATTCGTATTTTAAGATTAAATTTTTGAATTTTCTTCCATTCTTTGAGTCAATTTTAATTTATCGTGTTTTAGTTTAATTTTACAATTATTAATTAGGGTTGATTTTACCTAACTAGGTTTCATATTTATTCTTTAGTATTTAGTTTTTAAGGAAATGATTATTATGACTGATTGTTTTACAACTATGATTTATGATTTTTTAAATTTTAATTTTTCGTCTATAAATGTGACTAGGTCGATTATGTTATAATTAATTTTTATTTTTGTAATATCTATTATTAAACTCATAAATTTAATCATGAAATGCGAATTGAAATATCAAATGTGGAATAGGAGATTATATCCTGTATGGGCCGATTCTTTATTTTCTATTTTTCCAGAAATAGAAATTAATCACATATCAAACTTCTAGGAAAACTAATCACATACTTATTCATAGATGCTCATGAAATTTGTAATTCGATCCGATGTTTCTAAGTTGGCCGTGAACAAATTTGTTTCTCTTCAAAACAAAACCATCTAAACAAATTTTACAGCCTTTACACGTGGGATTTACTTCAGATAAGGGAGGAAACACACTATTGAGGTGGATTGGTACACAACAAAAACAGCTCTTCATCATGTAATTAGTTCAAATTCCCTCCTAAAAATCTCTCTCTCTCTCTCTCTCCAGAATCTGTGTTTGAACCATAATTTCAGGTGTGGGATGTTAGCATTATTGAGACAGCAGAAGCAAGATTCTACGATTCAAACGTAGACGAACTGATCAGCAAACGCGAGACACACATAACGGTATATCAATCACTCCTTACCTTGAATCCCTCTTCAAGTTACAGCAATCACACTTGTTCTTGATTTTTGGACAGACGGTGTGGGCTAACCAAGCGAAGGCGTGGGAGGCCTGCAGCAAGACGGCATGTCCAGACGCGTAAGTTAAAGAATGAATCATAATATATCTCTTCCAAATGAACTGCA